>CM060934.1:564741708-567141708 GCA_030765085.1 Allium cepa | reverse complement strand
TTCGCTGGATGAGTGAGAAGCATGGTCTCTCGTGGATCTCTTCCGCTTCTGGCGATCCAGCTTGTTAATCAGCTCGGCGTTAGCGTGTAGCTGTTCTGTTAATTGTTGCCGACTCTGGGTCAACTCTTGGAGTAGTAACTGCAACTCCTGTCGGGTAATTGGACCCGACAGTTCCGAGTGTCCAGTAGCATCTTGATTAGATGGAGGTAGTGGAGCAGGATCCTGTCCATCCTGTTCTTCTTGATTGACAGCGTTAGAGGTGGTTCTTGTACTAACCATCTTGAAAGTTAGATTCCTTTCCTAGACTTTATGCAAATCTGAATAGTATGGAAGGAGTCCGAAATTGAAGTCTGGATCTCTCTCTTAGATTTATGCAATCCGGTATCGATGACAGATCCAATGAGCAGGAGAAATTCTGGGTTCTCTTAATGAAAGCACCTAAGTGTTTGTACCGAAATTGGGAACAACACCTTTCGGAAGTTTTTGAAGAGATAATAAATGAAGAATATAAGTTGAAAATGAGGATTATCTAACAAAAACTCCAAATAACAGTAAAATAAAGACAAATACAAGCAATTTATAGTGGTCCGGCGCGTTGCCTACGTCCACTGTGAAGTGTTTGCGATTTTATTGATTATCTTTCAACGTTTACAAGTGATTACAGCAAGCAACAACGACTTACAACTGGAAATTCGAAATCAGTCAGCGAGAGTATGATGTAGGATGATGGTCTCGATTCGGCAGAGTCTGGACGCTTGAGAGTCGAAAGATCCCTTTTTTGTTGGCATCGGGGCTCTATTTATAGGCGTGGGATGCTGATATTTCGCTGAAAATTCGGGAGACCACTTCTGGCACGTGAGGCGGCCCACGCACCCGGTCTCAGGAAATTTGGGCCTACTTTGGCATTGATTCTAACTCCATTCGAATCGATGATAAAATCATCCAATCGAGATGAAATTTGGTGTGGACATTCTTCAGCATGTATGCAAGCTTCTGTGAAAATTTCGTGGCATTTGGATCAGTAGATTGAAAGATATGATGGATACGAGATGACGTTCTTTGTGCAACTGTTTAGTTCGAAACCATCCTTTCGAATCGATGGTCGCATGCGCCTCTGTGATGACATGGAGCGCAAACACCGAATCGATCCGGTCTTCACTTCGAGTTGACCGCGTCGACTCCATATATCTCGGCGCATTCGAACTGATGGATAACACGTCATCATGGATAGTTGACTTGGTGGGTTCGAACGAAGCTTCACTGATGGGTTCGAACTAGGCTTCACTGATGGGTTCGAACGAAACTTCATTGATGGGTTCGAACAAGGCTTCATTGATGGGTTCGAACAACCGATGCTTGATGGGTTCGAACTTGCGTTTCCCTGATGGATACGAGCTTTGCAACTCCTCCATGGATACGAGGTCAATCGATACGAGCTCGATGGATTCAAAGTTGATGGAGTCGAATCCGAGACACTCCGATGGATTCGAAGCTAATCGATACGAAGGTGATCGGTTCGAACGGTGTTTGGTGATGGATTCGAAACCTAAGCTTTTCCCTTCAAATTGAATCGATCATAACTCGAGCGTATGAACTCGGATTGACTTGAAATTTGAGATGCGGACTTCTATGATCTTTCTTGTCGTGTCCTATCAATTGTAGCTCAATCTGGACTAGGACAAAATTCAGCGTTATCTATAATGAAACGAAGTATGACCAACCTCTGAGACGAACTGTCCTTTGTTTTCGATCGATCTTTTGGTATCACGGCTTTGCCAAAAAGCGGGATAACAGAATATATATATATAGATAAGCAGATTTTAAGTAAAAAAAATTAAGATGTGTTTGCTTAAAAGTATATATTTATATTTATAAGTTGATTATTATTTTTTAGAATTGGAATTCTGGATCTAAATTGAAACTTAAAAGATAAATACTTTAAATTATTTTGGATTTAAAACAGGATTTGTTTTATATTATTTTCCTTAAAAGAAACTTTCTTAAGAAAAGTGATTGTTAATTATTATAAATTATACATAATTACAAAATGTAAGTTTAATAAATAAAATTTGAACAAAAAGAAGTTTGATTTCACTTAAGATATTATTGATATAATTTTTTTTAACTATTATAAGAAAAAAATTATTAATGCTCAAAGAATTACAAGTGGCAACTTATTGTTACATGCAAATATAATGCGATTAATTTGCTCCATAATTTAACAAGTGTTAATAAAGTTTAACAAGTGGCAACTAACTCTTTAAAAAAAAAATATGTAGTAGGAGAAATCAGGTTACACTTTTTCTTCTTTCTCAAAACAAACTAAAAAGAAAAAAAATTGATAATGAACTGTAAAATATTTCAAACCAGAGAAGAGTTCAACCTGAAATCCAATAAACCAGGAAATTTAAAACCTGGAGATTTAAACCAGTACCAAACAATTCAAGTTCATCTCAGATCTTAATATCATGAGTTAGACAGGGGCATAACTAAAACAAAAACTTGGATCAGCTTTATAAACCTCAATTTAGCTTCAGTTCCATGGTGCAATGCAGATCAAAAGCATGGCAATCCTCTGTTCCAGGATATAAGGTGAGAAAACGAACCTATGTTTGATTAAAATCTGTTGCATGATATAGGAGTATGCAGAAATGATGTGTTAATGGTTAGCATGAATGGAATTTGACTTGCATGTTAATAAATATCTGAGATATACATGTGTATGTCTAAGAACAAGGAAGCTTGCTCTGTTCAAAATTTTATAAGTAAGTAAAACTACTAAACTAAAATTGCATGAAGTGATACAGGGTGAATCCTTGAAATATGTTATGAATCATGTGTTCATGATGATTAAGAAATGATTTTTATGTAGATAGGAGTATGTTAGAATCAGAGTTCAAATCTGGGTCAGGCTAGCAAGCCTCTGCTTAAACATTTCAGGTTCGAAACCTGATTCAAAAACTCAAATGATTTTTGGACCTTAATCCCTGAACAAAATGTGTTTGTTTAAACATAAGTAAAGTTTTAAAAGTATATTATGTAAAATAAGTTTGAATATGTTTTGGAAATAAAAGGGAACGGTGGAAAACTTAAATTGGGTGAAAATAAATCTTAATGATTTATTAATTTACGCTTATAACCTGAGTTCCCTTAGTAAACTAGGATTTTTGAAATCAAATTTGGATTTTTTTTAGTTAAATATTTCTGGAATAATTTAAGGATGAACTAAAATTTGTTTATAAGCTATTTCTGGTGATCGTCAAGCTTTTTGGTTGGCCGGAATTTTGTTGAAGTTGCTTGGCGATCAAGAATGCCAGGAAAAATGGTTGATGTGACGTTTGATCATTGTGGCGTTGGCAATGGATCAAATTAAGGTTTATAGGCATCGATGGGTTGACGAGGATTTTTGGGTTCGTCACGATGACTGGAAGCATCGGCCTCGATGTGGTATGGGGGAAAATGGAGTGTGGTCTGTGGCGAAGTCGTGAACGAAATTCCACATTTTCTGGCGGCCGTGATCGACGAGGCGAGGTATATTTCGTTGATCTTTGTCGTTTCAGCTAAGAGTCCAGGGGTCGTTTTCGATTTTTCAAATGTTCTCATGGTTTTGGGTATTGGAGTTGGTTAGTAAGGTGAATGATGATTTGTTGAGGGGGTTGTTGATGATCGGAGCAACTCCGACGCCGTGTGCATGTGCATGCGATAGGGTGCTGGGTTTGGAAACAGGGTTGGTTTAGGAAGAAGAAGTTTTCTAGGGGGAAGTCTCGTGAAAATTATGTTATGACCCGAAGATAAAATTGTGTGGTTCATCTGGAAGAATAGCTTGGGAGTTTTGAATAAAAACTCGAGTTTAGTGATTAATGGGTGTTGTTTTATTTTCATTTTTATTTTTGTTGTGACAACGATGAACCAGATTTTGTTATGTTTGAATAACCAGATTTTGATTTTAAAGAGAAGCTTTGTTCTAAGTTTTCAAAAATTTATATAATTATAAATAAATTATTTTTGACAAAGGTTTGAGATTTAATGTGTTTGAATGGTTTTGAATTAGGATAATTACTTAAAATAATTGATTAATGAATGATTAGTAATTTATAAATTTTTCATTAAAGATCAATTAATTTACTTAAGTAATTAAATGATGATTAACTAAAGGATCATTAATTAGTGTGATAAATTAAAGAGTCTTTAATTACTTAGTTTAATTTATTAAAGTGTAATTAATTGTGGAATGAGATTGAAATAAAGTCCATTAATGAATATGATTTATTAAAGATTTATTAATTGATGCAAATAATTAATGTAATTAATTTTAGTTAATTGATTAATGAGAATAATTAATGGTCTATCTTAAAGGTTAATTAAACCTTGTATGATTAAGGATAAATCTGTTGAAGATTAATTAATTTAACCTTTAATTTTCAATTAAATTAATTAATGATTAAGGTTAATTAGTTGAGGATAATTAACCAATAAAACAATTAGGGTAATTACTCGATAATAGTGACTAAAGGTATTCAAATTACGACGAATTTATTTAAGTAATTAATTTGGAATAGTTAATTACTTGATTATGTCTGGATATTCTAAGTAATCTAATATTAATTAATTAAGCAATAATTAAATAATGTAATTAGGGGCTGATTACTTGATATAAGAAGGGTTGTTACTTAGTGAGTAATTAAAGTCATTAATTACTCAGTATAATTAATTAAGTTGATGTGGCTGATTTTAGTTAATTAATTAAGATTGATTAATTAACGATAATCATTTGATGTTGGGTTAAGTATAAGTACTTAAGGTAATTAATGAGGTGCAATTACTTAGAAAAGTAATTAATGGATAATTACTGAATGTAAATAAATAAAAAGGAAATTACTTGATGGGAAGTAATTAAAGGATAAATATTTGTGGAAGAAATTAAGTGATAATTACTCGGTGTAGTTAAAGGATTAATTAAAATAATTAATCTAGCAGTTGATTTAATTGATGAAGTAAATAAGGAAAGTTAATTATTGATTATGATTAATTGAGGATTGGTTAATGAATGTAATTAAGTTAAAGGTTAATTTTTAAAGGAAATTTGAGAATAATTAACCAATGAAAGTAATTAGATGATCGTTAATAAATGTAATTAATGAAAGTGATCAATATTGCTTTTGAATGATTGAATGATGATAAGTGCCTTGGATTGATTGATATCTCTGATAGTAATTGCTTTGTGATATGATATGTTTGGGTGGACAGTGATAATGCGTTTATCTATCATTTATGAATTGCTGTGTGAAAGTGTTATCCAATAATTAAAGTTGAATTGTATTTAATTGAATAACTTGGGTTAAGCTTACATCGGACTCGAAGAGACTGGAGTCGGGTATTAGTAGATACCCGAAATCGTTTCGATTCTTTATAAATTGGTATGTGAAATAAATAGGCTAGAATAGAATGATGTGAGTGAATTGGACCATTTAATCTTAGTTTGGTACTTAGAAATTAAGGTGTGACGTAAGTAATGTTTAAAACAGTTTGTGAAGTTGTAAATTGATAAGTTACCCCGGGTTTATATAAGTTGTGTGCTTTGGTATTCCTTGTTAGATGAGTTTACTCACGCTGGTTTCCAGCCTGACCCGGGTGCTACTTTGATATAATGCTCGGGTCAGAAAGAGTATTACAGATTTGCAGGTAAGGACGTTCTGGAGCTCAGGAGGAGAGCTGAAGGACAGGAACGTATAGAGTGTTTATCCGCTATGATATATATTGTTATTTATCTAGGACATGTTGTTTAAAACTGTCCAGTGTTGTGAAATTGTTGTAACGCTGATATAAAAATGTAAATGTACTGATACAGTTCTTCTTTGTAAACTGTTATTTTATTTGCTATTATATTTTATCTGCTGCGAATGTGAGATTCTGAGTTTGAGTTTTCTGTTTCTTCTTTTTTCTCTTTCTTCTTTTCTCTAACTATCTGGAATTTTCGGGATCGAAAATTCTGGGTCGTTACATTTGGTATCAGAGCTGAAGGTTAAGCGAGAACCTTGGCTCTGGTGGGATTACTCATTAAGGATAGGATAAGTGGTACCCTAAAAATGAGTTGAGTGTATATATTTATGAGAGAGCGTACTTGTTATTTTCTTATATAAGGATTTTAAATGATTTTATATAAAAATATATTTTGATATATAAAGCAATATTTCTTTCTAACAAATGGTAAGGAAATTGGTTGTTAAATTATTGAAATAAATTAAGAAGTAATATAATACAACCAAATTAAAATCTGGAATTGGGATTAAATTAAGTGGTATTAGAAATACAACCAAACTGAATTTAAATAAAGTTAAGTTTGAAATGAATTCAAACTGAAATTAAATCTTGTATTCGGGAAAGGTTTCATGATAAGGATAATCAATTAGTTTATGTAATTAATTAAACTTTATTTAATGAGACTAATTAGTGGATAATAATTGGAAATGATAAATAAAGAGGGGTTACTTAATGAAGTAACTAGAGGCAAGTAATTTAAGGGACAATTACTTAATGAAGGTAATTAAGAAATAAGTTAATTACCAAATGTGATTAATTGGAATTATTTAATGATGCAATTAATTTAAAGAAAAAAATAAATAATATTATTTAATGCATTTGAATGTAATAGTCCTATTTCAAACAAGAGGTGTCTGAAAATTTAAAGAAATTTTTTTGAATTAAAAACCAAAGGTAGTTTAAAATTTTAAGGTATAACTTGGTATGTAAAAGAAATTAATATGTATATATATGGATATATATAATATCAAAGGTGGTTTGAAATAAACTCTAAATGGTGAGTTTTGGATTTGGAATAATGTGTGATACCCGAAGTGATAACTCTTTGAACTTAATATGAGTGAAGATTATTTATGAGAAGTTCAAAATTTGAAAATAGAAGTTAAAAATAGGTAAGGTTGAGTAAATTAAGTGAATTAAGTTTAAGAGATTAAATAAGTTGGAATGATCAACCTGATCTGGAAATTTCAAGATGAAATTGGAATTTAACTTGGGAAGTTAAATGGTTAATCTGAACTGGGAGTTTGTGTGATCTCAAATGGGTTTGAGATCTGGAATTTGGAATTTGATGGATGTTTTAAAATGAATTGGGAGATATCATCCTATGGTTATCAATAAAATTTAACTTAAATTAAAAATTAAGACATGGAATACCTTTGAACTTAGGATTTGATTGTTAAAAGATAAATTTGTAAATTAAATTGTTTGGAACTCTTACTTGAACCTTGTAATGAGTTTATAAAGATAATTTAAAATGGAATTTAGAAATTTGAACTCAGAATTGAATTGTTTAAAAACTTTAAAGGAAAATTGATTTAAAGAAATTAAATCAACATTTGAAGTATTAACTCGAATTTATATAATTCGAGATGATTTGGATTTGAAATTTGAATTAGTTCAAATTGAATTTGATTTGAATTAATTGAAATGGTGATTGAAGATGTATGAGATTGGATTAATTGGAAACGATTTGAAATTGAAGTGGGTTCAATTTAAAATTAGTCCAAATTGATTTGAATAATTTGGAATTATAATTAAAATTGAATAATTTTAAATACAAATGGAATCTGAATTGTATTTGGTGGAAATCAAGAATAATTCAACTTGATTTGCAAGTGGAGTTTGAAATTGGAATTAATTCAAACTGGAGTTGAAATAAACTGAAAACTGGAACTAGTCCAACTGAAATTTATTTGAATTAGTAGAATTTGAGATCAAGGTTGAATAATGTTAAATATGGAAAGAAACTGAGGTTAATTCAACTTGAATTGGGGTTGAATCAATTTCAATGGAAATTGAAGTAGTTTAAAATTGGAATTGGGTCAATTTAAATGGAAGAGGAAATTTAAATTGAATTGATGAGAATGGAGATTGGGAAGTGAGAAGTTTTGACTCTAGACTATTTTTAATATAAATTGTTTTAATATAAACCCATTTTTCCATGCTATTCATTAAATATACAAACTTTCTTTTAAAAGCCAAACTATCTTATACTTGTTTTACAATTATTTTTGAAATTGTTTAACAATTTTCCAACTGTTTTATAAACTAATTATTATATTACTATTATTTTGCAATTATTTAAATTTCCATAATTATTTTAACTATTTTCTAACTATTTTACACCTATTTTACAACCTAGTAATTATTTTCCAACTACTCATCTATTTTTAAAATTTTCAAGCTATTTTCTAGATAAACTGGTCGGAGTTCAACTGTTATTGGTTAAATACCCAATCGAGATAAAAATAGAGGTGATAATCCAAATGGATTGAAACAATTGTGAGTAAGTGAATGAAAAAGCAAAGTGAATGTGAATAGAAATGGAATTAATTTGGCTAATAACCAATAAGGCAAATACGTAGGGTGTACGTATGTTATTCTATTCGTATAGTGATTTGATTCAGATTCGAGCACAAAATTTCGAGATAGTTATATCAATCCGAGTGGGATTTTTCACTCGATTTTCGACGGCGAACCTGCATATGGATTGTTGATTGGCTTTGGATATTCTCTATCATAGTTAGGCTATGCAAGGAGAATGACGGTTTCTGATCAAGAAACCAGATCTGTGTCCGCACTAGGAAGTCGGGTGGACGATACTAGTTCGGAAAGTGAAATTTGTGTGGTCGAGGGAGCGATCAGATTGGCATAGCGTATGGATGATATGTGTACATCGTACGGATTTGAATGAAAATGATATTGAAAAGAGTAATCAAATTTGAATATCTGATTTTGAGTAAACAAAGTAAATATCTTTGTTTTATAAAATAAAACTTCCCTTGTTGAATCTCTTACCAGAAGAAAAGGATATTTAAGGTGTTTTGAAGTATAAAAGGAGTTTTATACAAGTTTGAAATGATCCAAAGTTTTAAAAAAAATTAATTATATATATCTGTGTGTGTGTGTGTGTGTGTGTATAAAGGATTTTATGAGGATTTTAGAAAAGGTTTTGGGAACCTTTTGATTCGGAAAGGCTTTTGATTTTTTTGGTAAAATCAATATGAGAATTTGGAAAGCCTAGTTGAGAATTATCGATTTTGGAATAATCGATTTTGTGTAAAGGAGCTTTGTATGAGATCATACTAGGTGTATGATATGAGAATACTATATGTATATATTATAAAATGTTTTGATGATGGCTCTGGGGAAAAAGGCGCTCCCTTGAAATGAACTTCTCAAGAGTACCACCGGGTGGTGCTGCCTTGAACCCAAGGGGGGTTCTAAAGTTGATACTGTGAGGAGTCCGGAAAAAACTAGTTCCTGGGGATTATGAGTAGAGTATACCATAGCGAAAGTTGTGTGTGTCGCTGAGAGCCAACAGTCTGCATTTGATTTCATATCGGTAGACTGCGACCTATGGTATGACATAGCGAAATTCGTGTGTTCCGCTGAGAGCCAATAGTCTGCGTTTGATTTTATGTCGGCAGACAGCGACCTATGTAGGAGTGGAGAGGTTTCATTTCGACAGCGAAAATCAGAGGCCGCTGAGAGCCTACAGTTACATGGACTTTTGCTGCGACGGCAACGTAACCCTAGATGTAACTGTGATCTATTGTGTGGGATCCATGGCGTAATCGAGAGGCCACTGAGAGCCTGCAGTTACATGGACTTTTGCTGCGACGACAACGTAACCCTGGATGTAACTGTGACCATGGATGGGGGTGATGATTTCCAGAGCATCCTCACCAAAGATATATCCTCTATTTTCAAAACTTCTTTCTATATTTTTAATAAAATTATTTTCTAAAGTATTTTCACCGGATGTTGAAAATGGGTCTGCTAAGTACTTATAGATTTTCAGTCCTACGCCTGATCAACGTACGACCGAATTTCTGTGAGAACGAAAATGGACTTGTTGAAACATCGAGTTATAGAATGATATTTTTATAAAGCTATTTTGATAATGGTATATAGATTTTAAAGGTGTTTTAAAAATGATCAATAAATATTTTAACTGATTTTAAAATATTTAATGAATTTTGGCTTCGTTCCTTTTCGAGGACGAAAAGATTCAAAGGGGGAAGGAATGTGATAACCCGAATTTATGGGCATCTATTAATTGGATATTAACAGAGTTAAAATTGTTAAAATACTTATTTGTAAATTGAACAAATGAAATTCTGATATATATATATATATATCTGAATATATAAATAAATTTAAAATTTTAACAAAAACTGAATTATAAATATTTGAAAAAAATAAAGATTGAATATATATATAGATAAGTAGGTTTTAAGTAAAAAAATTTTTAAGATGTTTGCTTAAAAGTATATATTTATATTTATAAGCTGATTTTTTTAGAATTGGAATTCTGGATCTAAATTGAAACTTAAAAGATAAATACTTTAAATTATTTTGGATTTAAAACAGGATTTGTTTTATATTATTTTCCTTAAAAGAAACTTTCTTAAGAAAAGTGATTGTTAATTATTATATATTATACATAATTACAAAATGTAAGTTTAATAAATAAAATTTGAACAATAAGAAGTTTGATTTCACTTAAGATATTATTAATATAAAACAAAAATTTAACTATAATAAGAAAAAATTTATTAATGCTCAAAGAATTACAAGTGGCAACTTATTGTTACATGCAAATATAATGTGATTAATTTGCTCCATAATTTAACAAGTGGCAACTAACTCTTTAAAAAATAATATAATATGTAGTAGGAGAAATCAGGTTACACTTTTTCTTCTTTCTCAAAACAAACTAAAAAGAAAAAAAATTGATGATGAACTGTAAAATATTTCAAACCAGAGAAGAGTTCATCCTGAAATCCAATAAACCAGGAAATTTAAAACCTGGAGATTTAAACCAGCACCAAACAATTCAAGTTCATCTCAGATCTTAATTTCATGAGTTAGATCTAGGGCATAACTAAAACAAAAACTTGGATCAGCTCAATAAACCTCAATTTAGCTTCAGTTCCATGGTGCAATGCAGATCAAAAGCATGGCAATCCTCTGTTCCAGGATATAAGGTGAGAAAACGAACCTATGTTTGATTAAAATCTGTTGCATGATATAGGAGTATGCAGAAATGATGTGTTAATGGTTAGCATGAATGGAATTTGACTTGCATGTTAATAAATATCTGAGATATACTTGTGTATGTCTAAGAACAAGGAAGCTTGCTCTGTTCAAAATTTTATAAGTAAGTAAAACTACTAAACTGAAATTGCATGAAGTGATACAGGGTGAATCCTTGAAATATGTTATGAATCATGTGTTCATGATGATTAAGAAATGATTTTTATGTAGATAGGAGTATGTTAGAATCAGAGTTCAAATTTGGGTCAGGCTAGCAAGCCTCTGCTTAAACATTTCAGGTTCGAAACCTGATTCAAAAACTCAAATGATTTTTGGACCTTAATCCCTGAACAAAATGTGTTTATTTAAACATACGTAAAGTTTTAAAAGTATATTATGTAAAATAAGTTTGAATATGTTTTGGAAATAAAAGGGAACAGTGGAAAACTTAAATTGGGTGAAAATAAATCTTGATTTATTAATTTACGCTTATAACCTGAGTTCCCTTAGTAAACTAGGATTTTTGAAATCAAATATGGATTTTTTTTAGTTAAATATTTCTGTAATAATTTGAGGATGAACTAAAATTTGTTTTTAAGCTATTTCTGGCGATCGTCAAGCTTTTGGGTTGGCTGGAATTTTGTTGAAGTTTCTTGGCGATCGAGAATGCCAGGAAAAATGGTTGATGTGACGTTTGATCATTGTGGCATGGATCAAATTAGGGTTTATAGGCATGGATGGGTTGACGAGGATTTTTGGGTTCGTCACGATGACTGGAAGCATTGGTCTCGATGTGGTTTGGGGGAAAATGGAGTGTGGTCTGTGACGAAGTCGTGAACGAAATTCCACGTTTTCTGGCGGCCTGATTGACGAGGCGAGGTATATTTCGTTGATCTTTGTCGTTTCAGTTAAGAGTCCACGAGTCGTTTTCGATTTTTCAGATGTTCTCATGGTTCTAGGTATTGGAGTAAGTTAGTAAGGTGAATGATGATTTGTTGAGGGGGTTGTTGATGATCGGAGCAACTCCGACGCCGTGTGCATGTGCACGCAATAGGGTGTTGGGTCTGGAAACAGGGTTGGTTTGGGAGGAAGAAGTTTTCTAGGGGGAAGTCTCGTGAAAATTATGTTATAACCCGAAGATAAAATTGTGTGGTTCATCTGGAAGAATAGCTTGGGAGTTTTGAATTAAAACTCGGGTTTAGTGATTGATGGGTGCTGTTTTATTTTCATTTTTAATTTTTTTGTGACAACGATGAACTAGATTTTTGTTATGTTGGAATAACAAGATTTTGATTTTAAAGAGAAGCTTTGTTCTAAGTTTTCAAAAATTTATATAAAATAAATTGTTTTTGACAAAGTTTTGAGATTTAATATGTCTGAATGGTTTTGAATTAGGATAGTTACTTAAAATAATTTATTAAAGAATGTGTCAGGACACGATTCTTCGTCTTCCGAAAATTCGACATCGACACTCACTTTATCGACTGCCGAGAAATCGAACGACGGAAAACCGAACACTGAGGGTTTTATTTAAGAAAAATTTAGGAAAGAAGAAGAGAAAAAGATAGAAATTAGGGAGGAGAGAAGAAGATAGAAAATAGAGAGAAAAGAAAACAGAAAACAGGGAAATAGAACATTTTTTTTTAAAAAGTAGAACGGGACAGAAAGGAAACAACAGAACAACAACAGAATCTCACAATTCGCAGCGGAACAACATATAATAATAAATGAATAATCTTTAAACAAAGAACTATCAGTTATTACATATTATACATTTCATTACATCATATCATCAGAGTGTACAACAACAACAACAAACAGTGCAGCGGAAAAAGAAATACTATATAAACTAGTAATACGCCATGCCATCCAGCTTGCCTCCAGCAACTCCAGAATATCCAGAATATCATGATAAACCTAACTCTTAACTGCCCGTGTGGAAATTGGTGGGCACCCAGAGTTTAGGAAGGAAAACAATAAACTCCAAGTCAGTCATGTGACTGGTGTGAGAACTCAAAACAGTTTATTTATCTTTAAAATCAAAATAGAGGAATATTTTTAAATCAATTCGAAATGCTTTTTAAAAATGTAACTACCATAAGACCTCCCACCACACACACAATGCAAACGCAGACTTGGAGGAGATTTCTTCTTATGTTAGTCAAAGATGCTTGATACGCATTAAAATAACATTTGATATTATTATTAGTGCATAGTGTAGAACAAATTCTTTCGAAAGTAGAATATAAATCTTAGCCAGCATAGGTACCATTATATTATGCCTACTAATAGCTACCATATTAGATGGCAGGTTCTACAACTAAAACCGTACAAGATCGTATTGTTTCTTTGGATTTCCAACAAATGGTCAGGCCAAGGAACTTCCCATTGCCACATGAGAATGCCTCTGGATGGACATCCCCGAGAACCAAACCGGATCTCTACCAACACAAGGCCGGGTTACTCCTAACTGAGTAACAACTGACCGAATATGCCATCCCCCGGTCCTTTGGGACCTTTTACCGAGCGCTCGCAATCAATTCACACAATCATAAAGTGTTTTCAACATGAGTAAGTATCTGGGCTCCATACCATGACACCACCCTTTTCCAGAAGGAAATGGACACATCCTAAAGGGTGCTACCCCTCATAACCTTGCTGCTTCTTTCCTGTTTTGACCATTCACGGGGTGTGAGGCTCGACGAAGTCACGTCCACAAAAACATACTTTATACAAAAGCCATGCTTTGGGTCAACAAATGATCAACACAATGATCACTAAGATAGACGATCAAATAAATGATCCTATCACAAATAATCAACACAATGATCATTTCAGCATCACTCAGCATGTCACATTACCAAACTGGGAATATATCGCTGATAACTTCAACTATATAACCTTTGAGCTCGTACGTCTCAAAGAAGGGTGTTAAGCAAAGAATAAATTCTCCGCCACCAACAGAAATATATTTGAAAGAAATCGGCTTTATATCTCAAATTGTAATGTCAGGCATACAATCCATACAAGTCTGTTCCGGGCTCGAACAGAACCGAAGGCACTTACAAAGAAGTCCTTGCAATCCGGATATTCACAATCCTGATCGGATTCACCATCACATATGGAGAACTCAATACCGTAGCTACTCGGTGCAGAGTCAATCGACAGGTCATCCTATCGCTTTCGCAAATACCGGGTCTTCAACACCGATCTTCAAATGCGATTCACAACGACGTATCACATATTCGGAGTGGGTTATACGACCCCATGGTCCTTTCCCGGTTAACCCGAATAGTGAGCGCTTATTCAAAAATAAGTGTGCATTCAATTTCAAACAATTCACATCAAATACCCATTCAAAGGGAAATACTGATAGTCGGCTATTGAACTATCACTGGATATGCACACATCACCAGATTCCAAATAATTTTCCAAATTATTTATTTTCCAAAATATCTTTACAAGATATTTAATTTCAACACTTCAAAAATAAATCAATATTTATTTTTATACAAATTCCACTTTTCACATATAAATTCCATAATGAATTTATATTTCCAAAATATCTATGCATATACGATTTCAATAATTCATTTCGATTTATCTTCAAAAAGATAAATTCTAATATTCACTTCTTATTGGAAAACATTTCCATACTTATTTATTCATAAGTAATTCACAAATCTTTTTATTTTCAACCTTTGAAAATATTCAATATACTTAAATCGAATTAAGTATAAAATTCATTCTTTAAGGTAATCATTCCCTTAAACATTTTTATTTGGGCCAAAACGAATGTTGCGTAAAACATCGTTACGACAACCCAAAATCACTAGTATAGGGATTCGAAATTAAAATAGATATATAAATCCCAATATTATACAAAACATTTCCTTTCGGAAATCATTTACTATAACGACAGTGTTATAGTCCACTATTTCCTTTTATTTCACGAAACATCTATTTCAACAATGAATGTTGAAATCTATGGTTTCGAATCTCAACACATTTTAAAACATCGTTAGATAGTTTTAATTCAATTTAAACATCTCATTCAAAACAATTTCTTTAACATATCATTCACTATTTAAAAACGTGAATATACTATATTAACAAATTTCATCCTTTTTATACTTTTTAACTTAAAGGATTATTCACAGTCTAAAACGTGAATATAACTCCATTTATAAGTTATAACAATTAACTTATCAAAATAAGTCGTTTGCGAATTCATAAAACAACGTTTATAAATTCCATTTCTATTTATTTATAAAAAAACTTCTTTTTTATAAATTCCTTTATTAACATATTTCAGTTTATAACTCAATTATAAACTAAATGTTTATATTATAAGTTAAATACTTATAAAACGATTATTTTATAAAATCGTTCTTTAAACTTCATAATTATAAATCTTATAACTTATAAGATTCATTTATTTAACCAAATCTATTCTTCAATTAACTTCACAAATTTATAAATCTTACTATTTATAAATTTCATTTATAACTTCATAGTTTATAATTCTATAAATTTCATTCATTTATGAAATTCATTTTCACTACATTCAAACACTTATAAAAACTCGTTTTATAATGTCTATATTTCAATTTATAAATATCCATTTACAAATCTCTTAATATAAATCCATTTATATTATTCTTTTAAAACGTCTTTAAATTCCTTTATAATTTCATCATTTCGATTTATAAAATAATCAAATTTTATAAATCCTATATTTAAACTTTTATCATATATTCAAAAATCCAATCTAAATTATTTTATAAAATCATTAGTTCATATTTCTCAAAAATCGACTTTTAATCGTATTTCTAAAAATCAGCTTTTTAACTATATTTCACAAAAACCATAATTTTTATAACTTTAAAAATTATAACGTTTATTTATTTATAATGGATCAATTCCAAAAATATAGTATATTTTCAAAAATCACTTTAAAAATCATTTTAAAATCCCAAAATCTGGGTCCAATGATGCTACACACCAAATAGTCAATCACGACTACAACGATATCATATATCAATATGAAAATCCATCAAATATCAAAATATCTGAAATTAAATAAAAACTGTTGAGGAATCCAGTTGGATCCCCCCAATCTGTTTCCTGCATCCAAAAACATTAGCACAATACCAATTTCGCTCCAGTACGAAATTATCACGGTACATGTTTTTATTAAATATTATCCGCTTAATAACGGCGTAATAGGGTCTCATCCGCAAAAAAATACGGGAAATCAATCAACTGCAATATATACATATGCCAATATATATATTGATATTATATATAATACCAATTTCACTGTTTATGAAATATTCGCGGTATATGTTTTTAATAAATAACATCCGCTTACTAACGGCGTATAATGTCTATTTTAACAATCAATAGATACAAATCATCATTCAAACATGCATTCAAATATTTTAAATCTAACTATTTAAAACAAAATCGAAACCTATTCGATTGAGTGAGAAGTTCTCACCTTGGTTTTAAATTTCCGTTTTAGCGATTTATTTCGAATAAAATTAAACGCGCGTTTAATTTTACCCAAAATTCTCACTAACTCCAAATGACTCCAAACCAACTCCATCGCGTAGTGCTCGTCCATACGATTCCAACGCAACTGGTTTCGCGCAGTTTCGACCTTGTATGAAAAAGTTATTGATTTTACAATTTTACACGATTTTTAATATATACTAATCAACATAAACTTTATATTTTTAAATCAACCAAATCACTACCGTTCACTTCTATTCCCAAACTCCATCAGGTCCACACGTCCCCACCCCCCTTTCTTCCTCTTCTCATTTTCGTTACTTCCAGTAAATAATACGCACAACAAGAACCCATGCTCCAAGATTAGGGTTTGACATTACTCCATTCATACTCGACGAAATCTCGATCGGGGAGTGCCAAATCAAAGCCTTCAACATGCTCTAGGTTCGGCCTGAAGCACATGGAGCTCGGTCCTGAGATAGGCCTCGAAACGCGTGCCAAAACTGATGCAAACGGCCCCACTTCTCTCCCCCTCCGTCGCACCATTTACGATCATACCCGTATGGAATTAAAGCCCTCGCCTTGCTCTTCAATCTTCGTGTTGAACACCTCGCGTGAATGTGAATGGATTTGGAGAGATTGATGGTTGAAATTGGGAAAAATCTGGCCTTAGAAATAGAAAGTGGCGGCTACAACAATTAGGGTTAGGGTTTGTATATTTTTTCTAAATTATGAAGAGTATGGTGTATTTATAGAAAAAGCTAGCGTAAACACTATTCATCCCGGGAATTCCGAACTCCGATTTAGGCGCCGTAACCAGCGTTTCTAAGGTTTACCCCGCGTTCCGGACACAATGGAACAGGTTTCGGAAGCTAATTCGGACATCTGTGCAAGTTATGGCAACAAACGCTCAATTTAAATTAAACCGATTTAAATCGATTTCTAGGCGTTTTAATTTGTACCGGACAAACGGTAAATCCAAATGACTTGAAATTTGAAACCTTACAATAATATCACATTACGGATCCGATGAAACTAGTTTCGTCGAAATCCGAGACTTTTTGAAAAATGGCTATTTTGACTCGCCAAATTTAAATTAAAAATAAATCGATGCGTTTCGAGCTGCCACGATCAAACGATAACTCCGATTGACACGAAAATTGAAATCCGGTAATAACTAACTATTACGGATCCAATGGAACTGGTTTCGTTCAATTCTGAGACTGTTCAAAAATTGGCTATTTTACAGTCGATTATTAAATATTAAAATATTCAGTTTTCACAAATTAACTTCTAATTCGATTTTAAAAGTTCTAAAATATCATTCTAACTTCAATATGATAAAATAAAATTTTACAAATTAATTTCAATCATATTTAACCCAATTTTCAATTATTTCCATAATTTAACATATTAAATTATCGATTTAATTATCCAATTAAATCCAATAATTCAAATTAAAATTTATTTGACTTATAAATTCATTTATAAATATTTAAAATTAATTAAATATTCAAATTTAAATTAATAAAAATTCTGGGTCGTTACAGAATGATTAGTAATTTATAAATTTTTCATTAAAGATCAATTAATTTACTTCAGTAATTAAATGATGATTAACTAAAGGATCATTAATTAGTGTGATAAATTAAACAGTCTTTAATGACTTAGTTTAATTTATTAAAGTGTAATTAATTGTGGAATGAGATTGAAATAAAGTCAATTAATGAATATGATTTATTTAAGATTTATTAATTGATGCAAATAATTAATGTAATTAATTTTAGTTAATTGATTAATGAGAATAATTAATGGTCTATCTTAAAGGTTAATTAAACCTTGTATGATTAAGGATAAATCTGTTGAAGATTAATTAATTTAACCTTTAATTTTCAATTAAATTAATTAATGATTAAGGTTAACTAGTTGAGGATGATTAACCAATATAATAATTAGGGTAATTACTCGATAATAGTGATTAAAGGTAATCAAATTAAGACGAATTTATTTGAGTAATTAATTTGGAATAGTTAGTTACTTGATTATGTCTGGATATTCTAAGTAATCTAATATTAATTAATTAAGAAATAATTAAATAATGTAATTAGGGGCTGATTACTTGATATAAGAAGGTTTGTTACTTAGTGAGTAATTAAAGTCATTAATTACTCAGTATAATTAATTAAGTTGATGTGGCTGATTTTAGTTAATTAATTAAGATTGATTAATTAACGATAATCATTTGATGTTGGGTTAAGTATAAGTACTTAAGGTAATTAATGAGGTGCAATTACTTAGAAAAGTAATTAACGGATAATTACTGAATGTAAATAAATAAAAGGGGAAATTACTTGATGGGAAGTAATTAAAGGATAAATACTTTATGGAAGAAATTAAGTGATAATTACTCGGTGTAGTTAAAGGATTAATTAAAATAATTAATCTAGGAGTTGATTTAATTGATGAAGTAAATAAGGAAAGTTAATTATTGATTGTGATTAATTGAGGATTGGTTAATGAATGTAATTAAGTTAAAGGTTAATTTTTAAAGGAAATTTGAGAATAATTAACTAATGAAAGTAATTAGAGGATCGTTAATCAATGTAATTAATGAAAGTGGTCAATATTGCTTTTGAATGATTGAATGATGATAAGTGCCTTGGATTGATTGATATCTCTAATAGTAATTGCTTTGTGATATGATATGTTTGGGTGGACAGTGATAATGCGTTTATCTATCATTTATGAATTGCTGTGTGAAAGTGTTATCCAATAATTAAAGTTGAATTGTATTTAATTGAATAACTTGGGTTAAGCTTACATCGGACTCGAAGAGACTGGAGTCGAGTATTAGTAGATACCCGAAACCACTTCGATTATAAATTGGTATGTGAAATAAATAGGCTAGAATGGAATGATGTGAGTGAATTGGACCATTTAATCTAAGTTTGGTACTTAGAAATTAAGGTGTGATGTAAGTAATGTTTAAAACAGTTTGTGAAGTTGTAAATTGATAAGTTACCCCGGGTTTATATAAGTTGTGTGCTTTGGTATTCCTTGTTAGATGAGTTTACTCATGCTGGTTTCCAGCCTGACCCGGGTGTAACTTTGATGTAATGCTCGGGTCAGACCGAGTATTACAGATTTGCAGGTAAGGACGTTCTGGAGCTCAGGAGGAGAGCTGAAGGACAGGAACGTACAGAGTGTTTATCCGCTGTGATATATATTGTTATTTATCTAGGACATGTTGTTTAAAACTGTCCAGTGTTGTGAAATTGTTGTAACTATGATATAAAAATGTAAATGTACTGATACAGTTCTTCTTTGTAAACTGTTATTTTATTTGCTATTATATTTTATCCACTGCGAATGTGAGATTCTGAGTTTGAGTTTTCTGTTTCTTCTTCTTTCTCTTTCTTCTTTTCTCTAACTATGTGGAATTTTCGGGATCGAATATTCTGGGTCGTTACATTTGGTATTAGAGCTGAAGATTAAGCGAGAACCTTGGCTCTGGTGGGATTACTCATTAAGGATAGGGTAAGTGGTATCCTAAGAATGATTTGAGTGTATATATTTATGAGAGAGCGTACTTGTTATTTTCTTATATAAGGATTTTAAATGATTTTATATAAAAATATATTTTGATATATAAAGCAATATTTCTTTCTAACAAATGGTAAGGAGATTGGTTGTTAAATTATTGAAATAAATTAAGAAGTAATATAATACAACCAAATTAAAATCTGGAATTGGGATTAAATTAAGTGGTATTAGAAATACAACCAAACTGAAATTAAATAAAGTTAAGTTTGAAATAAATTCAAACTGAAATTAAATCTTGTATTCGGGAAAGGTTTCAGGATAAGGATAATCAATTAGTTTATGTAATTAATTAAACTTTATTTAATGAGATTAATTAATGGATAATAATTGGAAATGATAAATAAAGAGGGGTTACTTAATGAAGTAACTAGAGGCAAGTAATTTAAGGGACAATTACTTAATGAAGGTAAAGAAATAAGTTAATTACCAAATGTGATTAATTGGAATTATTTAATGATGCAATTAATTTAAAGAAAAAAATAAATAATATTATTTAATGCATTTGAATGTAATAGTCCTATTTCAAACAAGAGTTGTTTGAAAATTTAAAGAAATTTGTTTTGAATTAAAAACCAAAGGTGGTTTAAAATTTTAAGGTATAACTTGGTATGTAAAAGAAATTAATATGCATATATGTGGATATACATAATATCAAAGGTGATTTGAAATAAACTCTAAATGGTGAGTTTTGGATTTGGAATAATGTGTGATACCCGAAGTGCTAAGTCTTTGAACTTAATAAGAGGGAAGATTATTTATGAGAAGTTCAAAATTTGAAAATAGAAGTTAAAAATAGGTAAGGTTGACTGAATTAAGTGAATTAAGTTTAAGAGATTAAATAAGATGGAATGATCAACCTGATTTGGAAATTTCAAGATGAAATTGGAATTTAACTTGGGAAGTTAAATGGTTAATCTGACTGGGAGTTTGTGTGATCTCAAATGGTTAATCAGAGGGAACTCCGTAGGTATAGTATAAACCAAACTCATAGAAGGCGCAATATGGCACATGACCAGGCACGCGAGGCAATGCCCAGGGTAGGATTCTACCATTTTGCGAATTTGGACTGGTGGTAACGCATAGCAGCTATTACCGCCCACCTCGAGACACACTCCCAAATCAAAGGTGCACCCAATCATATCACAAAGTAATAGAATGGTATCGAAGAAATGTGCCCGATTGGAGGTGCGACCTTACTTGGCCCGGCATGACTCATATTTTAGCCACATCAAGCTGACTTGCAGGAGCTGGGCTGCGTTAATACCTCATACAGGATCATCGCCAAACCATACCACTTCATTCTGCAATCTCCACCACGTACACAGTTATTAAAGTAGTTTTCGGTATTGGCAGAGAGTATGACAATATCCGATCCCAGTCTCATTAACGGCCAAATGCTTTTTTCACACCGTGATCATTTTATAAAATCACTTTTATAATCATTTCAAACGGTTCATACTTCATTTCTAAATATTATATTTATTTTAAAAATCATATCATTTTCAAAACCATTATTAACTTCCGAAATCATATCACTGTAAATCATATTTATTTCAAAATCATAACCACAAAATGGGTTTAACCATCATATCAAAGTATTCACATTTAAATCCGTTAAATCTAAATCGTTATAGTTCCAATCTTAAAATAGTTTATATATATATATATATATATTTAAAAATGGGTTATAAATAAAATTATTTTATATAATAAAATTATTTATTTAAAGTGTATATATATATATCGAAAATGGTTTAAAGTTAGAATTGTTCCTTCCAATTTCACAAATCAATTCACATCAACTTTAGTTCCAAAATTCAATTGAAATCAATCTCAGTTCAAAAATTTTAAACAAAAAAGTCAAAGGTTAAATTCAAATTCTCATTCAGTCGTTTCAATTTAAATCAATATCAAATGCAGGTTGGAACTATCACTTTAAATTCAATAAATTTCAACGTTTAAGTATTCAAAGATTTACAATATAATTTCATTTATATTTCAACATTCAACTTTAATTTTATTCAAATTTGAAAATATTCATTTGATCATTTTTAACAACATATAAATTAAATAAAATCAATAATTGAATATCTAATTTCAATTATGTTTAATTCTAAAACATTCATCTTTTAAATCAAAACTAAATATTCAACTAAAATTTTTTGTTCTTCAAAATATTCATTTAATCATCTTTAATCAAATCAAGTTATCAAGTTATAAATTCTTATTTTTGAAATTTTACAATCAATAAATTTCAAATAAATATTTATTAGATTCAATACCTGAACAAAAAAAATTCCAAATCAATTTCAGTTTAACTTTCCAACCTTAATTTATTAAAGTTATAAAAAAATATATCTTTAAAATATTAATATAATTTTATAGAAACACTTAAACATATTATACACATTAATTGAATTAAATCTTATTATTAAATTTTATTTTATCTTAAATTTAGTTTTATATATTCAAAATAATAAAATTATAAGTAAAATCTTAAAATTTATATTTTCAAAACTAACTTATAAATTTAAAATTTTCAAATATATAATTTTAAAAATCTAAATTTTATACACATATAAGATAAGATTTATATATTATATTTCAAAATCAATATTTATTAAAATCCAAATATTTCCTTTCAAAACCATGGAAATCATTTTTAAAAAAATAGACCAACATTTCCGCATATAGTTTTCTATTCTACGGTCAAGTGATACATATATTTATTATTTCAATCCGTGATTATTTTATATTTATGGTTTATATCATTTCATCCGGTATTCCCAAAATCTAAATTCAATAAAATTGTTTGGGTTTATCATTTCAACCCATAACGATTTTCCCTTAATCTATAGATCGTCCGGGTATGTATCATTTCAGAAACAAGAGTGCAAACATTTATCTTCTTCATTTTTATATATAATTTTTTTTCAAAATAAGAAGAAGAATAACAGAAGGACAGATTAAAATATGTTGAAATGGAAAGCGAAAGGAAACGTGCAAACGAACCATAAGATAATATACTAAATATATGAATAGAGAAAGTCAGATGTTGATTCCTGCAAATAATAAATTCTACTGACCATTTTCTTTCCAACCGGTGGACACATCAAAAGTATTGGAACACTCTAGAAACTTAAAATGGTACCTGTACGGCTAACCATTTCGCAGATTCCACGGCATGCCGAATAACGAAATGCACTAATGAATATACTATGGAGATCAGCACGACGAGACAAACAGAATGGTACAGAGACACCAGCGATGCGATCATCCTATCAAAAGTCGATATTTGTTGCCAAGAATGCTGCTAAGCGCTGTAAATAAGACAAATGGAGCTAGAGCGGTCCAAATTTGGCGAAACGAAACATGACTTCTCACTCAGAATATGATTCACATTTTTATTATATAAAAATATTCATATTTCGTTGATATTATATTTACATCAATTTTAACTGATTTAAATTGAAATTGAAATTACAAAACAAAACTAACTTCTACATTCTCCGATCAAAATCTAACATTTCTACGTTTAAATAGACTATTTCAAATATCAAACCTTCATTTAAAATTTTTATTATTATATTTTCGAGAAAAATTCAGTTATTTACATTATTAAAACCGTTGGAAAAATTTCAGGTCGTTACCCTCTCCCCCATTCAAAACTTTTCGTCCCGGAAAAGGAACGAGACAGAAGCATAAAAATGACCAGAAAGAAAAGATAGATTGAAGTGCAAAATACAACAATTGGTTCAAAACTATATAAATTTCATTGGTTTTTAAATGGATTTATGTTCAACTAATTTGGCTTCAACCCATTTATTCAGTCAATAAATACTCATTGTATTCATATTTTGTTGATTTTAATTCAAGGTATATTCATTCAATTTGATTTGCTTTCAATTTATTAACATTTGTTACAAAATTTATTTTTAAAAATTTATTTTGTTTAACTCATTTATTAAATCCATTTGACTTCACTTAAGTTGGTTTCACTTAAAATACAATTTCAACCATTCTTAAGTTCACATCTATTTAGTGAAATAGCATTCCCTATTTATATTTCAATTTATTTTACTTAACATATCTTGCAACATATATAAAGTGTATAAACATGTATTATAACCACTCAATTTTTATTTATAAATTCCCTTATCGAAATTAAATTTTGGACATCCTGTTGCATACATTTTATTTTGTATAAGGTTCAATTACATTTTCTCATTAACATTTTAACTTTTTGAATTATCAGGTAAGTTATATTAATGTTTCTGAGTGTAATTCAGATTTATACAAATCCACCTTTTATTTATAACATTTTCATTAAGAAAAAAATTAATTTGAATATTTTTATTATTTAAATTTTCTTGTATAACCTTCAAATGCACATTCACATTACATTTTGACTTTTGAATATTTTTAGTAAGTATATATGTTTTAGAATGTAACAGAGTGTTATATAAATAAATTTGATCATATTTCAACTGTTTTAAGTTGTTTAAATTCCATTTCTCATTTTATTCAAAAAATTACGATAATTGAAAACCATCCTTTAACATAGAATTTGACAATTAAATTTTCGGTTTAACTTCAAACCATTTTGAAATAAATAAATACATAATATATATTTTTTACATCAAATTATATTCAAGAAATTCAAATAAAAAATCCATTTTCAAAACAAAAGTGTAGCAAAGCTACTAAGTGGTCTCCCTACTTTGAGACTCGAAAATGAATGTCGATGATGCAGCGGTCATCACTAAAATTATTTTCCAGCGACAACGAGAAGATTACAGACTTACTTCCTTAAAATTCTTTGAAAATAATTTCCATTCGATAAATACTTTCAAATAATATATTTCCAAACTTTGAAAACCAAATTTTGAAAGGCAACAAAAACTAAACTCTCAAATCCTAAATTCAAATTCGTTTTCATTTTCAAAATCGGATTTATAAACCATGTTTATAAATTTCCAACACCTTATAAATTACAACAATATTTAATGGTTTAGAAAAGTTAATAAAAAATAAATGATAATCTAGTACTATTATTTCTAACAACTAATCCATTTAACAGTCTAATTTCAGAAAATTATACTTATATACAAAACAAAATCATACATATTTTTTTTTTTCATTTACCGATTTCGAAAACAATAGTGTGTCAGTTTGCTCTGTTTAAGTGTTTTTGAATTTCTATCGATAGCATTGGCCATACGAATCATTTGAAATCCCAAATCACACTAATCAATTCAAACAATGCAATATAAAATATGTTAATATTAATTACAAATTTGCACCCTCACACGAGATGGTTCAAGAATGGATCTTAAAATAAGGATAGAGATTCAAATTTAGAGGGATCCTAATCAAAGAGAATTCTATTCAAGAAAATAGGCTCAGAAGGAAGATAAGATAATTAAATTATGAAAAAGGAAGAATGAATAAACTTATATTAATCTCGGGCGACCTTAACCGGGACAACCGAGATTTCAGGACACGAGGATACCGTTAACGGAAATCAGGACAACTTTATGAGAACATCGTGGAAAACGCGATTCAAGAGATCGACGAAGAAGGTAGGAGCGTTGGTTAATCCAAAGGGCTCGACTAAGCATTTATAGAAACCATTCGTCCGCGAAGACAATAGGTTGAGCTGCAGGAATAACATCGATGTGGAATTCAATTTCCCGCTAGAAGGTAGAGGAGTGACTTCACCAAACATCGAGAGAATCCCTGATTATCCGGGTGGAGTCAAGATCACTAGGCTGGGAATCAAGCGAAGAGATAAATTACCTGCATAATCTTGAGGCAATTGACATTCGATCATAAGAGAACTACTCTGTCATCTACTAGAGGAACGATTCAGACTTTACAAGAAACGACAGCATCATAAACGATGATATAGAAATCTCTAGTAAATCAACGCTTGTTGTAAAAGAGTTTCACCACTTTACAATCATACTAAGGTTGGCAGGACTATCGATGGAGTCAGTCACACCTAAGGACGAGGTTGATATAACGAGGCTTGTGGCTATTTTGTCTGGGAGGCCAAGGGAGAATGAGATGATAAGGCGAGGGGTTGTAGGAAAGTGGGTTTGCAGCTATTCGGTGGTTAGGGTGGGTTGCATGCGGTGGCTGCGAGCTAGGGGAAGGTGGGCAGTAGTTCGACAAGATGCAACTAAGTGGTTCGATGACAGGCGGTAGAGGGCCACGTGCGAGGTGGAAGAGTTTGTGATGGGGCATTGGTCCACTGTTGTGCGAAGGGGAAGGGTTTGGTCATGGCTACGCTGACTGGTCTGTGGTGGAAGGCTCTGGGTGCAGGCGCATGGTATTTAAGGTCGACGGTTATGGAGGGTGGAAGATGGGCGGGGATACGACCATAGATGCAGAGATAGGTGCAGTGGGAGTTTTGGTTGTCTGTGCTGTGACAAAAGTGGGGAGTTGAGGGGTTTGGAGAAAATGAAGGGAGTGGAGGACAAACAAGGAAAAGGACGAGCAGATGAGCACATGTCAGAAATAAGAGCACAAAAATTTATCTTCTTTATTTTTATATATAATTTTTTTTCAAAAGAAGAAGAACAACAACAAAAGGACATATTAAAACATATTGAATGGAAAGAGAAAGGAAATGTGAAAACGAACCATTAGATAATATATTAAATATAGGGAATAGAGAAAGTTAGACGTTGATTCCAGCAAATAATAAAGGCCACTAACCATTTGCTTTCCAACCGGTGGACACACAAAAAGTCATGGAACACTCAAGAGACTCAAAATTGTACCATTACAGCTAACCTTTCGCGGATTTCGTCGCGTGCCAGATACCGAAATGCACCAATGAATATAGTATGGAAATCAGTACGACGAGATGAACAAAATGGAATACAGATAACAACGATGCGATCATCCTATCAAAAGTCGATATTCGTTGCCAAAAATGCTGCTAAAACACGAAAATAAAATAAACGGAGCTAGAGCAGTCCAAATTTGGCGAAACAAAATATGACGTCTAATTCAAAAAATGATTCACATTTTTTGAATATAAAAATATTCAGATTTCAGTAATACTTCATTTACATCAATTTTAGCTTATTTAAATTGAAATTGAAAATCACATAACAAAACTAACTTCCATATTCTCGGATTAAAATCTGACATTTGCATGTTTAAATAGACTATTCCAAATATCAAATTTTCATTTTAAAATTTTACTATTATATTTCAGGAAAAATTCAGTTATTTACGTTACTAAAACCGTTAAAAAAATTTCAGGTCGTTACACTCTCCCCGACTCAAAACTTTTCATCCCCGAAAAGGAACGAAATAGGAGAATAGAAACAAGCAGAAGGAAAAGATAAATTGATGTGCAAAATACAAAAATTATTTTAAAACCATATAAATTTCATTAGTGTTTAAATGGATTTATATTCAACCTATTTGGTTTCATTCCATTTATTCAATTAATAAATATTCATTGTATTCACATTTTGTTGATTTTAATTCAAGGTATTTTCATTCAATTTGATTTTCTTTCAATTTATTAAAAATTGTTACAAACTTTCTTTTAAAACAAAATTTATTTTATTTAACTCATTTATTAAATCCATTTGACTTCACTTGAGTTGATTCCACTTAAAATACAATTTCAACCATTCTTAAGTTCATATCTATTTAGTGAAATAGCATTCCCTATTCATTATTATTCAATTTATCTTACTTAACATATCTTGCAACATATATAAAGTGTATAAACATGTATTATAACCACTCAATTTTTATTTATAAATTCCCTTATCGAATTTAAATTTTGGACATCCTGTTGCTTACATTTTATTTTGTATAAGGTTCACTTACATTTTCTCATTAACATTTTAACTTTGGGAATAATCAGGTAAGTCATATTTATGTTTCTGAGTGTAATTCAGCTCTATACAATCCACCTTTTACTTATAACATTTTCATTGAGCAAAAATTTAGTTTGAATATTTTTTTGTTTAAATTTTCTTGTATAACCTTCAATTACACATTCACATTGCATTTTGACTTATGAATATTTCAAGTAAGCTATATATGTTTTAGAATGCAATTGAGCATTATATAAATAAATTTGATCATATTTCAACTATTTCAAATTGTTTAAATTCCATTTCTCATTTTATTTAAAAAAAATTCAATAATTGAAAACCATCCTTTAACATAGAATTTAAGAATTAAATTTTCGGTTTAACTTCAAACCGTTTTGAAATAAATAAATACATAATATACGTACTTTATACATCAAACTATATTCAAGAAACCTAAATCGAAAACCCATTTTCTAAAAAAAAAATGTAGCAAAGCTACTAAGCTCACCACTTTGAGACTCGAAAATGAATGTCGATAAGAGTACAGACTTACTTCCTTAAAATTCTTTGAAAACAATTTCCATTCGAAAAATACAAATAATATATTTCCAAACTTTGAAAATTTTTTTTTGAAAAGCATCGAAAATTAAACTCTTAAATTCAAATTCGTTTTCATTTTCAAATAAGATTCATAAACCATGTTTACAAAATTCCAACACCGTATAACTTACAACAATAGTTAATGGTTTAGAAATGTTAACAAGCAATAAATGATAATCTAGTACTATTATTTCTAATAACCAATCCATTTAACTATCTAATTTCAGAAAATTATACTTCTATACAAAATAATTTAATACATAAAATTATTTCATTTATCAATTTCGATAATAATATTATGTCAGTTTGCTCTGTTCAAGTGTTTTTAAATTTCTATCGATAGCGTTGGCCAGACGAATCGATCAAAACCTCAAATCAAAGTCAACAATTCAAACAACACAATATAAAATATTTTAATATCAATTAAAAATTTGCTCCATCACACGAGGATGATTCAAGAATGGATCTTAAAACAAGGATGGAGATTCAAATTTAGATGGATACTAATCAAATAGAATTCTAATCAGGAAAATAGGCTTGGAAGGAAATTACAAAAGCGGAAGAATGGATAAAATTATATTAATCTCGGGCGACCTTAACCGGATCAACCGAGATTTCAGAAAACGAGGACATCATTAACGGAAATCAGGACAACTTTATGAGAACATCGAGGAAAACGCGATTCAAGAGATCAAAGAAGAAGGCAGGAGTGTTGGTTAATCCAAAGGGCATGACTAACCATTCAAAGAAACCATTTGTTGGGGAAGACAACAGGTCAAGCTCCAGGAATTTGATCGATGTGGAATTCAATTTCTTGCTAGAAGATAGAAGAGTGATTTCACCAAAAATCAGGACAATCCTTGACTATCGGGGTAGAGTCATGATCACTAGGCTGAGAATCAAGCGAAGAGATAAAATGCTTGCATAATCATGAGGCAATCGACAGTAGATCACAAGAGAATTACCTTGGTTGTCTACGAGATGAATGATTCAGGCTTTTTAAGAAATGATAGAATCATAACCGATGATATAAAAATCTCTGGTAAATCAATGCTTGTTGCAAAGGAGTTTCTCCACTTTACAATCATACTAAAGTTGGCGGGACTGCCGATGGAGTCAGTCACACCTAAGGACGAGATTGACTGTAACAACCCGTATATTTGTATAATTTAAATTAATGATATTCCATACATATCAACTTAAATAATACAAAAAATGAATCATTAATGGAGTGTGTATATATATAAATGAGAATCATCATAGAATCACAGAAATATAACATCACATAATAGTGCAGCGGAAATACAACATAGTCATAAGAGTAGTTCATGAAGCTACCCATAAATACAACAATGTCTCAAACAAAAAGAAATAGAACAACATTGAAGTCCAATAGTCCAAATAGAAAGAACAATACTGATAAGATAAGATAGTGATAGTCTTCGGTCTTCAGCTCCAAGTAGAACAACAACAGCAATCCTCAGTCTGATCCGAGCATAAGCATAACAAACACTCGAATCAGGACATATATTCTTATACAGATAATATGGTTCAAATTCAAAATAACAGTAACTCAAAGATGAATGGAATAACATCTTTCAGGATCTGTTAAACTACTTATACATAATAGTGTATGATACATAGATAATGTCTAACAGAAAAGTAAAAATATCAAAATAGTGTTAAGGCGTTACCATTGTCCCCCTTAACACGTTTCATATAGCATTATAGACTATACAGCACTGTAAACTCCACACAAAGCTAGTGGGATATCAGGGAGTACTCCATAGGTATAATACAAAACAAAATCGTAGTGGTCGCGTATATGGGAATACAAGTATGACAAGGCACATGAGGCAATACCCAATGTAGTGAAACTACCGTTTGCCTGATCCGGACAGGTGAGAACGCATCGCCGCAACGATTGCAACATCGCGAAACAACACTCCAAATTCAAGGGTGTGCACCAATCAATAACAAGTAATGAGTAGTTTGCGAAGAAGTGTGTTCTCTCGAGGTAGCTAACCCCATTTGGCCCGGCACGGCTCCTATTTTAGTCATTTCCAATTTTGAAACAAGTGTCAAGGCTATCCATTATCGTTCTCTTTCTTCAGTCATCGCTTTCGTCAATCCAACCACTTCATTCTGGATCATACTCCGCGTATAGTTATTAAAGTGGTTTTCGGTTTAGACAGTGAGTATGTCCCTAACCGATTCTAGTTCCTTTAATAACCTTCGAAATTATTTTACCGATTGGTCATTTAATATATTTCAAAAAATCAAATCAATTCAGTTACAATTAGAATTTGAATTTTAAGATTTCATTTATCTTTTCAAAGCAATTTCCGAAATTTACGTTTCATAACTTCCCAATTTCATTTCAAAATTCTATATTCAGTTTCAAAAGTTAAATTTAAACAGTTTATATTTGCACTTAAATTTGTATATAAGTTCCATTCCATAATCATTTAAACTTATTTTAACGTTTAAATCGATTTAAACTCATTTATCGATTTCATTCGGTATTCATTAGATTAATTATCATTTAAACAATTTCCATTAAATTTCTAATTCATTAAATTTACTTCTTAAGTTCAACTTCATTATCAAGGCTTACAAATTTAATTTAAATTAAATTTGTCAAATCCAATTCTTTTAATTTCAAGTCTTTCATTTGTTTCGATAAAACGCATTTTTATTTCTTGTTAAAGAATTCAATTTCATTCATTTATTACCTTCATCACACTTCAAACTTAATAAATAAGAAGCTTAGTTTCACTTATTCAAGACGTTCAATTTCACTTAAGAAAATTCAATTCAATTTAATTATTATATAATTCAATCTCATCAATTTATCAATAGTTTCAATTTCTAATCATTTCAAAACTCACTCATTAATAATTCCAAACTTAATTTTTAATAATTTTTAAAACTTAATTATTAATAATTTTTAAAACTTAACTATTAACAATTTCAAAACTTAACTATTAATAATTTCAAAAATTATTAATAATTAAATTTTTAACAATGTTCATTTGTCAATTACAATGTTAACATTTGATTAAATTTCCAATATTCACATTTCCTTTCATTCAAATTTAAATTCAAATTTTATTTCAAACTTTATTATTCTTCAAATAAAATCTTTATTTTATTTAAATCAAAACATTGACCAATCGTGTTTAATTTACTTTTCTATCCTAGGTCAAGTTATTTGGGTATTTATCATTTCAACCCGATTCCATTTCAATTTAAAATCAAGACATAGCAAAAGGAACTTACAGTGTGATAACTGGGATGGTGTCAAAGTAAATAAACAAGCAATAGCATCCATACATAACAATTCAACAATTTATTTAAATAATCCCGAAATAATCGTTTTAATTTACATTTGTTATTTATGCAAATTAATATAATTATTTCTAGAATCTACACTATCATTTCATGTAGATTAAAGAATTTTCCACTAATAACTTATACGATTTTCACTTGTCATTCAAATTCAAATTTATACTACAACAATTAATCCAATATACGTTCATTGGCTTAAAGTGTAATTATCACTATCCTAGGTGTCAATTAATTAAACAATTAAAGGGTCATATTTAACTAATTCAATTCAACATATAAATCAGTTTAAAGTTTTTAACTATCCTATATCAATTCAATTTAACTTAACAATAACAAATAGCATCCAATTTCAATATCACATAGGAAACATTCAAACTTTTATAAGAATATAAGTCGTGAAAATTTATTTCACCTTTCGTGGATAAAGAAATTGACGGAGAAGCAAAAAGAAGCACGAATGAAGTCGGAACAATACGAACAACAGACACTGCAAATATCGATAAAAGAAAGACGATATTAATCAATGAACATTCATATATAATTTACAAAATTATATAAATGCGCTTACCAACGATGGAGAAAGACGAAAGCTGAAAATCGATGCTGCTGCAAAAAGCTTAACCGGTCGCTTCTGCACAGAACGAGAAAAGAAAAGTTGGTTACTATTTTTGGCAACCAAAATAGTTATTTGCATAAATACTCTTCTGCAATATCTAAAAGCTATTTGAAAATCTCAGTTTCATTTTTTTTAAATAATAATGGCCGAGACTCACGAAACCCAGTACACTTCTACAGTGCATATATTTCACGCACACACACTTTCTACTTTCATCTTCATATTTCACGCATAACTTCCATCTTCCCCTTGCATGCCATACACGCACGCAACTTTAATTTTTTTTTTAAACAATAGCCGTGACTACCTAAAATAAATAAGCAAACATATTCACAACTCATGCACGCACGCATTCATTTTTTTCTTTTTTTCCTGTAACCGTTCCAACCTCCATCTTACTTCAATAATCACCTTCCTCCCTACTGCATGCCTACTCATGCATCCTCTTTTGCTTTTTTTTTAAAACATCAGTCATTTTAAAAAAAAAAACACACGCAACACCCATCCACACGCATGATCTCACTCCCCACTTCCCCCCTTCAACTTGCTGTAACCTTCACTTACACACGTAACTCACACATACAATGCACACGACCCTCATCATACATGCATGCACACATTATTTTTTATATAAACCGAGACTTCATTTCCAGATAGCCACATTGCTACAGCCACAACACACACACATTATGTACACGCTTCCAATCTCAGCGTCACCCTCCTTCAACCTGTTTCCCCCACACTCGCGCACACATCACACAATGTACATGCACATTCACATGCGGCCTGGGAGGAGGCTATGATTCAGGTGACCTAGAGAGGGCGGGGTTCGGGTAGGAGTGAGATGGAGGGTGGTGAATGGAGAGGGAAGGGTCTGTACATGCTTTCCCTTTTGTTTCGGCTTGTACTATTTTTCATTTTTTTATTTCAGAAAAAGGTATGAAGAAGAAAGAAAGGAGGAGACGAGGCATGCATTACCTAGAGATGCAAATTTGAATGAACAGTGAGATGAACTTGAAATGAATTGTCTCTTATTTACTTTAACTTTAATACCGTGATTAATTTTCCATGAGTTTCGAAACGTCATGTTCATTCTCCAAAATTAACCCCCTAGCTACTAGCTCCCAACTACCATCTTAAATGCCTCAGCTGAGATTTTTTTTTTAAAATTCAAGTGGATATGGGTAAAAGAGTTTTGGGCTGAGATTTGTTTAACCGATCCGTTCGGAGCGGTTAAATTAACATGACGATTCCCGTTGGACTCCGATTAGCACAAATAAATATATCGTTTTGATTAGTGCGACGAGGCGCTTCCATCGGTACACAGATTATTGCGATACGATGGTTTTACAAAACTCGAATTTACGCCACTTAAATTGTACGATTTGCAAAAAAATTTAAACGGAACAGGCGATGACCGTTTTTGATGAAACGAATCACATCATCTTGATCATATAATTTTTACAACATAACTGTGTAAAAATATTTGGATTTAAAAGATAAATTTTACGCAGCTTTATATGAACTGATATATAGTAATATGTGAACGAAATTTACTACAATATTTTGCGAAGAAACTTTTTCCATATTCATATCTAACTGGAAGCATCTTATAAATAAATTTTGGACGTTAATTGAGATTGTTTATAAATTTCAAAATTTTATATTAAAACGATGGATTTAAAATTTTAAATTGGGTCAGAAATTCAGGGTCGTTACATTTAATGTTGAGGTTGAAGCTATGGGATGCTCCAGTATCAAAAGAACACAAACAAGAAGAGATAATAAAGGATTTCAAAATGAAGGGATAGCTCTAGAATTCAAAAAATCTGAATCAAAGAGGAGAAATTCAAGATCGAACGAAGGTGATTTTGAAATTAATTTTTACACCATATGCTAAGTTTTGCCTAAACCGGAGCTCTGATGCCAACTGTAACGACCTGCTATTTCAAACCATTCAAATTGAAAATCATCCACTCATGTCAGACTTGAATCGCTCAAAACAATAGATTGTATATTTGGCAAAACTTAGCATATATAGTAAACAAATCAATCATAAAATCACAGACACAAAGTAATATAACAATAAGCAGCGGAATAGATAAATAGTAGTTCATGAAGCTACTATAACAACAGAGTATGAAACAAAATACAACAGAAATCTGTAATACAAAGAAATCTCGAATACAAATCAACTGACAAGTCTAAATCATAGACAACTGACATACTGAAAGCTGAATAGACAAAATATCTTCAAGTAAAGCACCAAGCTCCAAAGGTGAGTCTCAAATGCTATGACACTCAGTTTGACCCGAGTATAAAGCAAAACATAAAACACTTGAGTCAATATTAACATTCTTATACCAGTAAATTCAACTCAAGTGAAATAAAAATAATTTAAAAGATGTTTGGGATTCACATCCTTAAGGATCCGTTAAACTATTTACATAGATAGTATAGTACGATACACATATAATGTATATAGTAAAGTAAACTTCTAAAATAGCGTTAAGGCGTTATCCATATCCCCCCTTAACACACTTTATATATTCTCATATTCTATATAGTACTTTAATTCGTCCGTAAACTGGAGGGCTATTAGAGGGCACTCCATAGGTATTGTACAAACCAAACTCATAAAGGGCACGATAAGGCATGTGACAAGGCACGCGAGGCAATGTCCAGGGTAGGATTCTACCATTTTGTGGATCCGGACTAGTGGTAATGCATAGTAGCTACTACCGTCCACCTGGAGACACACTCCCAAATCAAAGGTGCACCCAATAAAATCACAAAGTAATAAAATGGTATCGAAGAAATGTTCATGATCGGACGTGTGACCTCACTTGGCCCGGCATGGCCCTGTTTTAGCCACATCAAGCTGTTGGAACAGGGGTCCTTTATTTATCTATGGGAATTTGACTTATGAAAAGAATTCTTCTTGTAACTTCACCCTTGTAAAAAGAAACACCTTATGCATTCATTTGACAAGGGTTACATGGAGTTCTCCTGAAATTAAAAAACAAAAAAACAAAGTGAATAATTCTAAAACAAGATATTTAATCTAATTTTTAATAAATTTAGTTAACTTCCCTTTTTATATGAATTTTTTGATGGCATAAGAGAGCTTTCAACGTTTTTCTATTTCATTCCTATTCATGAAGTGCTAAGCACAATACTTCTCACTCTTCGGTCTTCTTTCCTTAATCGAGGGTAATTAAGACAAGAGAGGTCATCATGAGTTCCTATGAATATCCGAGACAAGCTTTGACTGAGTGGGGTAAATTCTGATCATGCTTCAACATCTTCCAAGACCCATCATCTAGGGTAACCGAGAAGGCTCTCTGGTTAGAAGGAACCAGACCTTTATATTTCAGCAGTTTGATGGAAAGATTCCTATCTTCACTATTCAGGGTCTTAACAATCTTTCAAAGCTAGACTAACTCATGGAGTGGTTCTTGGAGATATCGCGAAAGATGCTTGATTTGAGAAGCTTGAAATTCACAAACAGGATCATACTCTTTACCATTCTCTTTTTTTGAAATGAGGGTGACCAGTCTTTCATTGTTGTCTTCTTCGATAAGTTAAATGCGAAGGTTGAGGGGTAACTCCGAGATTAGCTTCCCATTCTCAAACTTAGTCATGGTTGGAGGGATGATGTTACTGGGTTTTCCAAGGGAAAGCAAAGGTCAGAGTTTCAGGCATTCCTTTTAGCGCCATAAATGTTAATGTTGAATTTCGTCTACATCAACATCCTAAGGATCGAAGGTCTAACTCTAAAAGCTGGTTGAGTTAGAAGTTTTGATTATGAGATTATCGAGATGTATATAATTAGACTAGAGTTGCGGGACATTAAACTATAGAATCATGATGATAAATGAAAATAAGTTAAAGTGCTAAAGGGAAAAATAATACAAGAGTTTTATAGTGGTTCGGGCTGAAAGACCCTACGTCCACTGTCCTTTCCTTATTTTGTTATTCTTATATAGCCGAGAGGCTTATTACATTGAATCTAGGCATTGCCACCTTTAATGAGTTTCTAAATAGAGAGCTAATACAGGAAAGTACAGTATATTTTTATTCTTTGGATATGCCAGAAGATACTTGTGCCTTGGGACTACTGCCTATTTATAGCTAGCAAGCTGTTATACCATTGGTGGAGATTCTTCTCCTTCGATTACTGAGATTGCTTGCTATGTGGATACGATTGGAGCTTGTTATGAGCATATAGCATTGTAGCTTAAGAAGTGTAGATTGATGTGTCATCTTCCTACATAAACGACCACTTGCATCTGAGCTGCACATTGTCCCATTGGCCACTTTGATTGTTGACTCTTATTGCTATAGATTGGTGCTTCGGGCTTCTGACCTGCTAATGTGATGTTTCTATTGGCCTGGGTTTCAAGACAAGCTCAGTCATTCGATCTTTTTATATCAAACCATCATAACCCTTGTAATACATATGGATATGGAGTGTTGGGCTTTCCTTAGGAAGATATACATTGTTTTTACCATTTAAATTTTTTGGTATAACAACCTCCTAAATCATACATCTTAGACTCAAACTTACTTGAATATGCAAGCGAACACGTCTTTTTTTCTATGTATATTTTATTATTTTACGTATACTATAGTTTTATGTATTCTAAATTATCCCATAGGTGGAAAAAATACGCCGATATAGTTGGTGGTGGGTTTTTGTTCCAGTTATCACTTACGAAACGTGTAAGCATGTTGACTTATTATTTGCAAGCTTCTAGAATTGTTTATAGGTTGGGATACTTCGAAGTTATTTGGTACTTAGATGTTTTTCATGTATGGGGAATGGTTGTTTGTTGAATTATGATATTTTGTTTTTTTTATATTTGGCGAGTGATGAAGTTTCTTGGTATGACATTAACGGAATATATATATATATATATATATATATATTATAGAATATACTAGCATATGATTTTTTTTGATGATGATAAACATATATATATATATTCGTTTAAATGTATTTGTTATTGTACTATTTTATTTTTCCCTATAATTAAATAAATATTTTTTGATAAAATAAATAACTCGGAATTCATATTCAATAAATATTTTATTACGAATTCAATAGTACAAATTTGAGCTCTCACTAGATTTACACATTTTCAATTACAATACAATTTCAATTACAATAAAATTCTAATTTACGACTTTCACCTCTCTACATATTCACTCTCACTCTTATTTGATCTTCAACTTTGTTCCAGCCTGTATCCAGCATCTGAACTACCTGCAAAATAAACATTAACGCAGCAAAAATGAAAAAGAAACTATTTTGCAGTGCACAATAAGGTGTGTTTTGAAAATATTATTTGCCTCGGTTATTTGGGTTATTCGTCATTATTTTTGCTAATTCATCTTACACAATTTAGGACATGCACAGTGTATCACTATGAATGCCATAAGGTTGTGCACATCGATATACACTTGCTTATTAAAATTGCAGGGACAAGTGAGCACAAGGTCAAACCTAAGCAAAAACTGGATTCAACTCAAGTTCAATATGCTGTACACCAGTTCAAACATCACATGAAACCGCATAAGGGCCAAGAACAGGGAGAGCATCGACATGACTTGCTCACAAATTCAACTAGACAAAGTGCATCGTACACATATACATACTTCAATGGAACCAGACCATTCTAACTCGAAACAAAGACAAGACTACCATAAAATTGGTACTAGGAATTCAGAGGCACACACACAAAATCAACGACTCAATGGATGCAGCAGCATAAGCAACATAATGGTCGATATACAGTGAAATCAATTATGTAAATGCACATGCGGGCGAGCTTATCCCGAAATAAGAACAGACCAAAATTGGACTCAATGCAACAAGGAACATGACCACCAAGTGGAGCAAGGCACCAGATCACATGACAACGGTGTAGACTCAAAGTGGTGAACCAGATCAACATACTAACCAAACTCAAGCGAAACATTAAAACATGAAGAATCAACAAGATTGTAAGGCATCATATATTTACAGACAAACACAGCCAGTATCAACATATATATGAAATTTACTTTTAAGTGCAACAAGACATTAAACTGAATCATGCAAGTAGTTCAAAATCAAGTTCTCTAAATCAAGTGCTGACTAAAAATGTATAAAAACTGGAGCACACATATATTAGTTCAAGTAGAAGACATCAAGTACGCCAGTTCTACACATGAGACAGAGCATAGGCACATCACATCACACAAGTATATACATACATATATGTATGTATATACATGGAGATGACACACATTTGCAAACATAATTTGCATGTGTATATCAGTGAAGCAGTTTACATATTTACACTAAATAACAGTAGCAGTTTGAACCAGTCAAGGAGTAGTAAAATATGGCAGTGAAGTCAATCGGAGTAACATGAACTGAACAAACCAAAATTATTCAAGTCCAGAAGTTCAAAATGCCGAAGTCAAAGAAGCAAAAAGAATGGAACTGACTCAAGCAATTTGAGCAAGTTCAAATTCATCAGAGATATATGTAGTAACACGTCAACAAAAGAACAAGTCAAATATCATCACCAACATACAATCAGTAATCAAACGGCCAAGAAAAGTGTTTGAAGAATTCAAATAAAAATATACAAACGATAATTTAGGGTTTCGTTCCCAATATAAACCAAATATCATCATCGGAAAAAGGCATTCGAGTTCAAGCAAAATCAAAGAGAAAACATCGAAATAAATCACGAACCAATTCCGAACTCGAATCAAGGCGAGTATAATTATAAATAGAAAAAGGGAAAACACGTACCAATTCAAAGCGTGAATCAGACTCGACAAAATTGAAGCAGTCGCAAGTTATCAAAGCTAGGAGTCGATTGACGAAGACATTCAAAGCAAATTAATCACTGCAAGCGAAAAATTAGAATCGACGACTTCAATTTGGAAGAAACCATTGTTCCGTAACGAAAAGAAAAGAGGAGGCCGCAAATAAAAAGAGGAAGGCTTCTTTATATTAATTACATATATGGGTCGGCCTTATATATTTCTATGAGCTTATACTTTAAATAGGATTTTTTGTTTTGTCTTTTATTTTACATTTGTAATTTTCCTTTTAAAATTGTATAACTTTCAAGTTGTGTAACTAAGTTTAAACTACGGGGCGTAGTTTGAGAATTCGCAACTCAGTGGCTGAGTTGTGGTAGGGTTTTGAGTTTAGAGTTAGGTTAGTCGGGTTAGCAGGTGTTGTAAGTTTACGTGTGTAAGCATCTGACTACTTAATTTCTAGTAGAAACCTTGGGGGTAGCACGTAGGCAGGATTTTGCCGAAGCTGGTTAAATTTATGTGTGATCTCATTTGCATTACTTTCTGTTATTATTTTTATTATTTACGCATTAATTTTAGTATCACCCTATTCACACCCCCCTCCACTCTAGGGTGAAAACGATCCTACAAGTGGTATTGGAGCAAGGTTAATACATAGATGTCTAACCCTAGTTGCAAATCCAGCGAGAGTCAATCCAGTATTATTCCCCATATTTTTGATGGAACGGATTTTTTAAATTGGAAACTAAAAATGGAATTTTATTTAAAATCTGTTAATTCTAAATGTTGGGATATTATTGAAAATGGGTGTGATATAGTAGATAAGAAAAATACTTCGATTAATGCTCTTGCTATGCATATACTATACTCTCATATTAATCGAGATAATTTTAACCATATTTCTCATTGTGAAAGTGCATAGGAAATTTGGAATACTTTTAATGCAATATATGGTGCAAAAGTCAACAAGGTGAGAAATCCTCCATAATCGACTCAGTTGAAGAAACGTTGTAACAACCCTAGATTTTGCTTATATTTTTAAATTGACTTTATTTTTATTTTAAGTTATTTTAAATTTATTTTATTTCAAACATTTCATTTTTAAATATAAATGTTGATTATTAAGTGATTTATAGTTCAAACTAGTATAATTTGAATATTTTACTGTAAAGTGAATTTCTTGTCAAACGGTTCAAACTTTGACTTCTAAACTTCAAATTTAAATTATTTTAAATCTTAAATTTTACACCTTTTTATGAAAATAGATGTAATAACTTGAACACTGCTCTTCGTTTCGTTGAAAGCGAAGTTAAACTGTAAAAGTTATGTACATTTCAATTTTGAGTGTAATTTGATTTATTTAACAGTTTTGTCAATTTAAATTATATAAATTATATTTTCTTTGTAATATTTTATTTTAATATGTGTTAATATGTTATTTTATGTATATTTTTGCCTTTTAATATTTTTTAAGCGATAGTATAATTTTTCTAAAGTTTATTTGAATTATTTTAAATTTATAAAGACTAGTTTCATATATATTGTTATTTTCTTTATTTAAATTATATAATTTAAATTATTTTTAATTATTTTTATTTATTTTTGAGATTATTTACTTATATTATCAGCCATTTTATGTTTTACAAAATATTAAAAGAAATGTGAAAGGTTTTAAAAACCCTTTATCTTCCTTGACCTTTTATCTCCCACCCTTTTACTTTAAACCAACACCTTTTCATTTATTCTTTTTATTTGGCCGTTCGTTTTTCTCTTTTCTTCTGATGTACTTCTCTTATTCACGTGAAAACAACTGAGAAACTTCTCAAAAAAAAATTTTTCACGGCCAAGCTTTCTCCTTTGATCAAAAATTTGGTAAATGTTTCCTCCTTTTCTCTTGTTTTACATTGTTTTTCTATTGATTTTTGCCTTTGCTTTCAACTAGATGTGACCGGCCCCACCTCCTCCAGCTGCTAGGCCGATCCCACCACCACCACAACCAACCACCACCACCTCCAGCCCCTCCCCATCCCATTGCCGTGAGCCACAATGATGAAGAACCACCTAAAAAGGAGCAAAGACATCACCTATGCAACCATAGCCTAGCCTACCTTGCATCCATCACCTTCAATACCCCTTAGCCGCCACCCACACCACCACCACCTGCTATACCCGACCTGACACACCTCTGCACAACCCCATCTGACCCCACCTGAAGTGGCCATGCTCTCCTTGGCCTTGGCCGAGCCCATAGGTTGTATTGCATCCATACTTTTGCCTTGAAGTGTTAGCCTCTTGCCTCACCAACTAGTGCACCATTTTATCTATGCATGGCCGACCCCTATAAGACCCAAACCAGACCTTAGTGCATGCCATGCCTATGCTAAATCCATCCCTTGCTGATCCATGTGAAGTTGAGAACAAGTGAAAACCATTTGAAGTTGTTTTTGGCTCTGATTTCTTATGTTGTTTAGGCGTAATTTGTTTTGAAACTTATATTGTTTATATTGTTTTGTCTTATGTATTCAAGGAAGTTAACCTTGTCTCTCCCACACTTATATCATCATCATGGATGAGAAAATGAACCACCTTGGTCGAGCTTTTGAATGGTTGTAGCAAGGTCAAGTTGTCTTGTCTTTGTTGCCTTTCAATTTCAATTTATTTCAAAATATTTTGGTTGAATATTCATAAGTTATATTGTCTTGTTTTGGGGTTGTTTACAAGATGATACCTTGGCTATTTCTCTCCACTCAAATCAAAGGTCGTGCCTTCTGGATCCGCTGTGTCATTCTAATTGATATCTCCAGCATAAAAATGCGAGTACATCTCACCAGACATATTATACTTATATAAGTAATAAACTGATCACACTTGAATCTGTAATGCACATCATCCTGTTTTAATTGCCATATTATATTCATATGATGTTCACACCTATATTTACACCTGTCATATCATATGTCACTGTTATTTCATGCTATTCTGTATATTTTATCAGTTTATCACACTGCAAGTTCCCTGTAGATTAGAATCACTATGGGTTGAAATGATACATACCCGAACAGACTTTAGAATAAGGAAAACTTTATATGGGCTGAAATGATAGGCATGAATGATTTTCAATTTATTTCATTTACTTGGGACTGCGGGTTTGAAATGATAAAACCCGGATTTTCTTTTGTAAATTACGAATTGAAATGATATATTATCCGTATCACTTTTCCTAGTGTAGAAAATTATATGTAGACCCGTAGTTAATATATGTTTTTCTAAAAAATTTAAAATTATTTTAGAAACGTAAATATTAAAATATTTTGATTTAATCTAATTAAAAAGGATTTTTGTAAAATATTATTGATTTTCTAAATAATTATAAGTGAAATGAATTAGTGAAAAAGTTAGAAAATTTTGAATGTAAGTTATTTCGGAAATTTTGATTTAATTATAATTGGAAATTAAATTGAATATGAAATTATGATAAATTTATGATAATTTTAATTTAAATAAATTTAAAGTGATTTTATATCATATTAATGATTTTTAATAAAGTTGAAATGTGAAATGAATGAATATTTAAGTTGAAATTTTGAAGTATAACTAAAATTGGAAATTTATCAAATTGACATAAAAGTGAATTTTTAGTTAAGTAAATAAAAATAAAACTAATTTATATTTGAGAATTTGAACTTAAGTGTTAAGTTGAAATTTAATGTAATGAATTTAAATTTGAACATTGTAATTGAATAAGTGAATTATTATTAAATCTTGATTTTTGAATGGAAATTTAACTTTATAAAATCATGAACTTAAGGAAAATTAAATCATGTCTATAAATGTGAAAATGCATGTTTTTATAAGTTAAAAATGTTTTACATAAAAATATAATTGGTTGTGAAATTATATTGAATATTTGAAGTTAATTAACTGCATTTATGAAATGCTATTAATTGCAATGTAAATGATATTACAGCATTTGTAAATGCTATAGTTGATGATAATGAACTAAAAAGCTAAATTAAATTAAAGGCTATTATAGCAATCTTTTTAAGTGCTATAATTGTTGAATTTAACTAAGTTTATTTGAAATATTAAGTAAACCCTATTACAGCATTTTTAAAATGCTGTCTTTTGTTAAATTGAACTGTTTTGAATGTAGCCTTCCGTAGCGTTTTCTAAATGCTGGGAAAAGTGAAATTTTCACTGTTTGGATAAACTTAAGTGAATAAATGAACTTTGAAAGTTGAAAATTTTGGAAATTTAATAATTTAATTATTAAATGTAATAAATTCATTTTAATGATTAAAAATGATTTTTGAAATATAAGCTGTTTTGAAATGTGAATTGAAATGGTATTTTAAATTGAATGAAATGAATAATGATTTGAAATGAAGTTTTGTAAAGATGTGATATTTTGACATATTGAAATGATTTGAAAGGAAGATTGTAAAGATATGATATTTTAATATATTAAAATGATTGGAAAGGAAGTTTTGTAAAGATATGATATTTTAATATATTGAAATGATTTGAAATGAAGTTTTGTAGAGATATGATATTTTGATATATTAAAATGATTGGAAATGAAGTTTTGTAAAGATATCATATTTTAAATATTGAAATGATTTGACATGAAGTTTTGTAAAGATATGATGTTTTTGAAATGGTTTGGAATTAATTTAATCTTTATTTTGATAAAGATTTGGATTTGAAATGATATTATGTTTTGAAGTGTATATACCATTTTAAATTATAACTACGGGTTATAATAACGATTGGTTAACAAAGAGACCGGGATCGGATACCTGGCATACTCTCTGTTGATACCCAAAACCACTTTGACAACCGTGTACGCGGTGGAGATTCCAGAATGAAGTAGGATGGTGGCGACGTTCTTGAGGTATATTACGTGGACCCAACTCCCGTGAGTTGGCATAAGGTGGCTAAAACAGGAGCGATCTCGGGCCAAGTGAGGTCATTCCTCAGATCAGACACATTCCTTTGATACTATACTCTTACTTGTGATTGATTAGATGGTCATCCTCCGATTTTGATATGGGAGTGTGTTCCGAGGTGGGCGTATGTGGCTGCTGCGTTACCACCAGCCCGTGTGCGTAATTGGTATATCTACCCCGGCATTGCCTTGTGTGCCGTGTCACCTACCATATCGAGCCTTTACTACGAGGTTGTTTTTCTCGCGTAGCCCGTGTGGTGTCCTCTGACAGTCACCCGGAGTGGAGATGGCATGATATTGGATGGACTACTGGGACTATTACGTGTGAAGGGTGAAATGGGTAGCCCGGAACGCTATTTAAAAGTAAGCTTATTTTAGTGTAGACATTATTATAATAGCGAGATATTGCTATATAGTAAATAGTTTGACGAATCCTTAGAGGATGGGCGGTCCCAAGCATCCTTTAAGTTACTTGTACCTTATTATAGTTCACTTGAGTTGGTTTACATTATATAAGTATATATTGTCCCGACTCGAGTGTTTTGTGTTTATTTGCGCTCGGGTCAGATGATGATTCTTGAAAATTTTCAAGTTCTTCTTCTAATATTTTCTTCTCGTCTTTTAACATATCTCGTTCAAATTCTGCTCTACTCAAATCTGCTTTGGTTTCTTTTAGCTGTCGTTTTATGTCTTTATATTTGACTATCAATTCAGCATTAATATCAAGCATTTCATCGAATGTAGGAATTTGTACCTCATCTTCTGTTGCCATGAAACATACATTAGCTTGTTCATTTTCCGAATCACTTTCACTTTCTGATGAAGATGAGTCTGAATCATCCCATGTTACTGAGAAGGCTCGTTTCTTTGACTTGTCCTTCTTATATTTGAATTTGTCATTTTCTGACTTCTTCTTTTGTTCTGGACAATCCTTCTGCATGTGCCCCCTTTTGTGGCAATTGAAACATTCTATAGAGGATGATGTTGGTTTATTCGATCCAGATTTCTTTCTGTTATAACGACTGGCTTTTCGCTGTTTTAGGAATTTTTTGAAACATTTTGCTATGAATGCCAGATCTTCGTCTTCAGAATCTGATTCATTTTCATCTTTCTCAGCATGAAATGCTACATTTTTCTTTTCTTCCTTCTGTTCTTTTCTAGCCTGCAAATTCGCTTCATAGGACATTAAATTTCCTATCAATTCATCTGGATTCATGACGGAAAGGTCATTAGCTTCTTCAATTGCTAATACTTTTCCTTCCCATTCACTAGTCAGAGAATGTAGGATTGTTGAAACAACATCAAAATCAGAATACTTTTGTCCTAAGCCAATAAGTGCATGGTGGATAGTTTGAAACCGTGAATACATATCATTGATTGTCTCATTTGGTTTCATTTTGAAATTTTGAAATTGATTTTTCAGCATGGCTATTTTGGCTTGTTTAACCTTGTTAGTACCTTCATGAGTGATTTTTAGCGTTTGCCAAATTTGATATGCAGTAGTGCAGATACTAACACGGTTATATTCATTTTGGTCTAATGCACAAAACAACATATTTATTGCTCTTGCATTTACTGCTGCTGCCGTTTTCTCAGCTGCAGTCCATTCTGAATAATCAGTTGTTGGATTCACTATTTCTTTTTGAGTTGCATTCCAAGCATCATAACTATTCGATTGCATAAAGAATGACATACGTGTTGCCCAATAACTATAGTTAAGACCATTGAAAAATGGAGGTCTTTGTGTCGATTGACCTTCCGTGTAAGTGGTGTTTTGAGTGCTAGTACTTGCGTTATTTGCCATATTACAAGAATATATCAAATAACTGTGTTACGGTTATATGATGACCGTGCTTTGATACCAAATGAAAAGTGTGTGATCGTGCACGTGCTAGTATAGTACACACGGATCGTGTAATATGGACTATAATATAAATGCGGAAAATAGATGATAGTAGCAAAGTAAATAAAAATAGAAAAATCACACCAGAGATTTTTATACTAGTTCGGAGCACCGTCTTACGTCCGTCCAAGACTTCTATCTGGATTTTCACTATTAACTACCTCGCTTCACCCGAAGGAACAGGTTTACAATACCCGAGCAAACGAACGGGATTTTACGCCTCTAATATACTGAGGACTTCAACACTTGCCTCTTACAACACCGAGGACTTCAACACTTGCCTCTTACAACACCGAGGACTTCAACACTTGCCTCTTACAACACCGAGGACTTCAACAACGATGAATATAATTGTTTGTTGACGGTATGTGTTCTTGCTAACACAGTTTTGTCACTTGTAGTACAAATTTCCTATAATCTTATCCTCAAAATATGTGAATGATGTTATGTGAAGATTAGGGAAAGTATATTACTTGTTGAATCAAAAGATATGAAATAATTTCAATGATTCAATAAGCAATTAAAATAATTGAGAGCTTTTAGAATGTAGGAGTAGTAAGATCAGAAATTAGAGTAAAAAGAATATGTTTTCATGTTATTTGAATCAATGATTTAGATGAGTATATATAGAGAAAAAATAGTTGTAACTCTTTGTGAACAGTTGCCATTAATAGTTATGATCATTGATGAAAGGTAAGAGATGCAACCATTGGAGAAAGAAGTGTCTTTTGGGAAAGGTTGCTCTCTTTTTAAAAACGGTCGACAGGTCAAAAAATGACCAGTAGACAGGATTTCAAATATATAGTCGTTATGTGTATGTGTGCACGTTCATTGTGCATATTATGCAGAAACGGTCGACCGCCTCTTTTACTACCGGTCGACCGGTCTCTGATAATTTGCACAGTGAATGTGCAATGCTAGTCAAATGTATATATATTGATTATATTGAAATGCATGATTATTTGAGGATAGATTTTAACAAGTTTATCACTATTACAATATCAAATAATCAAACTATAATCTAGAGTACCATATGTAGCTCTTTTGTGCCTCTTTATAGCCATAATGACTTTGTTTTGTCGATCGCCTTTATTTCTTTGTCAGAAATCAAAACCTTCATAGAACCTGTGACTCAACAGGGTCAGCCTGAGTTATTCACAGATTTGGATTCTACTTACTGGAGATTGGAATCGCTGGAGATTATCTGCTTATCTAGTTTTATCTATTCCAGTTCTGTTGTCTATTCAGCTTACTCGGTTATCATCTTGAGGCTACTGTTGTACTTTATTTCTTCTGTTGTATTTTATTGAACTCTGATATATTTATATAGTAGCTTTATGAACTACCATTTCTTTTACTTCCGCTGCATTATTAAATACTCTGTGTCTGTGATCTGTGATTATTATTTATTGTATGTTTTGAGATTGCCAAATTTTATTTACAACGCGGTATGTTGAGCAATTCAAGTCCGACATGTGCGGATGCGAATGGTTGAAAATATCGGGTTGTTACAGTTGGTATCAGAGCTTTGGCTTTGAGGCAATACTTAGAATATATGGTAAGTTTAATTTCAGAATCACTTTCATTAGAGCTTGAATCTCTTCATTTTGCTTCGATTTCTTTTGAATTTTGGAACGTTCCCTGCGGTTTCGAAATCCATTCTTGCCCCTCACTATTCATCTTCTTTTGATTCTGGAGTATCCCATAACTCCATTTCGTATGATCTTTATAGTGAATTGGCGGTTTCGCCAATATTCTAATTTTCATGTAAAGGGGTGAAACTCCTTTACAGTTAGCATCGATTCACCAGAGATTTTATCCTTGGTTTAGATGCTAATATCTTTATTATTTCAAACTCTATCTCTTGAGATTGAATGTAGATTTACCCCAGAAAATCCACATCGATCTTATTATTTAAGTCACGGTTGACCCGGTTAAGGATACCCACGGTTTATTTAAGCTTATCCATCTCCCTACTCTGTTTAACCATCTTGTCTTTTGTTTCTAAACCATCTCCAAACATTTTGAACTATACTTGTAAATCTATGTTTTATATATTGTATTGTTTGAGTTGTTGATGTTGATTTGGGTTTTCGATCGATTCGTCTGATCAATGCTATCGATAGGATTTCTAAAACACTTTGACTTGACACGATATTATTTTAAAAAATTTAGTTAATGAATATTTTTTTTGATATAAGTAAATTTATGGAACTTAATAAATTGATTTAAACTAATCATTTGAAATGATAATACTTGATTTATCATTTATAGTTCTGTAAATGAATTTAAAAATAGTTGTTTATAAATTGATTTGGGAACTGAAATGAATTTAAATCAAGAATTTGAGAATTTAATTTCCGATGGTTTCAAACCTTGTGTTTTCAAGTTTTAAAAGGATATATTATTTAAAGTATTTTCAAATAGAATTTTGTTTCCAAAGATTTTTAAAGTTTAAAATTAGTGCTCTTCTCTTTGTCGCTGGAAAATAACTTTGGTGATGACTGCAGCATCATCGACGTTCATTTTCGAGTTTCGAAGTGAAGAGACTGTTCTATAGTCTTGCTACAGCTTTGTTTTGGGAATTTAATTGATTTGAATTTCTAAAATATGACTTGATTTATATAGATATATGATTTAAAATTGGTTTGACATATTATGTATATATAATTACTTATCTTCAAATGGTTTGAAGGTAATCGGAAATATAGTTCTTAAATTTTAGCTTGAAGAATAATTTCAATTATGAAAAGAAAAATAATTTTTTTGGATAAATGATTCAAACTTGAGATAATTGAATTTGAAAGTTTTATTTGTATAACACACAATTTCATTCCAATATAACTTACCTTAATTTTCAGAAGAGGAATATGCAACTAGATAATGTACAATATAAAAAGGATTTTATAAATAAAATTGGAGTGGTTATAATAAATGTTATACACTTAAATTTTAGTTATAAAAGATTAACAGAGGTAAATAGAGAAAACGAGGAATTTAAAGAGTTTTATTTAAATAACTTAATAATCAAATTTGATTTAATATAGAACCTTAAATCTAACCTAGAAATTTTAATAAAGGTTAATTCTTGGAATGAATATGTTGAATAATAAATAATGTATCTTTGAATACAAAAATTACATTTTAATGGGACATTTTGTAATAAAGTTTATTTAACTTGGAATCATAGTTTAATTGATGTCTATATGAATAAATTTGTAAAGAAATTTGATTGCTATATTTGCTATGATAAATATTTAATTTATGTAATAGATATGTCTTGAAAAATAAATAATTATGGCTTAAATAGAAAAATGTATTTAATATCACTAAAATTAGATAATTAAGAATTTGGTTTCCAAATGGAAATTTCAAGTGTAACTTATTGAAGGAATATCTTATTTATGAAATGGGTATTTTAAATAAAGTGTTATGTTATTTGTTAAATTAAGAATTAAGTAAAATAGTGAACTTTTGACTTAATAAATAAATTATAGTTTAAATTGGATATTCCATTCATAAAAATTTGTTTTAAATAAATCATAAGTTAAATGATATCCAAATGAATATTTCAGAAATTGAACTGATTGAAATACTAATATATCTACTGTAGCACTTTAAAAGTACTGCTGTTTTTGAAACTACAATTATTTGGAAATTTTATAATTGAATGAATGAACTTAGAAATGTTACAATTTTGAAATGAATATTATTTGACATTGAATTTAAATGGTTTAAATGAAGATTATTTTAAAAGTGTTATGATTTTTAGTAGTATGATTTCCAAATGATAACATCTCTAAATGGTTATGATTTTAAAATATTATGATTTTAAAGCATTATGATTAAAATTTATTTCCTTATTTTGGTTTTCAAACTATCTTTTGGTTGCCCTCATTATCCTTATCTTGCTACAGACTGGTATAGGCATCTTTCTACAATCTTCCTATTTAGAAATCTTCTATAATCTTTGATAATCTTTGGTACTCATTTTGAATCCACCTTTTTCGTGCTTGTGTTCTTGATTCTGGAGGATCTTGGAAAGATCATCTCCACCTTGTCAAACTTATCTATAACAACAGTTGTCAAGTATAATTTCAAATCTTCTTGTCATCTTACCTTAATCTTATTTCACTCTATCTTTTTCTGTGCTTTCCCGTACCTCGTTCCTTTTCGGGGACGAAAAGTTTTGAGTGGGGGAGAATGTAACAACCCTAGATTTTGCTTATATTTTCAAATTGACTTTATTTTTATTTTAAGTTATTTTAAATTTTTTTTATTTCAAACATTTCATTTTTAAATATAAATGTTGATTATTAAGTAATTTATAGTTCAAACTAGTATAATTTGAATATTTTACTGTAAAGTGAATTTCTTGTCAAACTGTTCAAACTTTGACTTCTAAACTTCAAATTTAAATTATTTTAAATCTTAAATTTTATCTCTTTTTATGAAAATAGATGTAATAACTTGAACACTGCTTTTCTTTTCGTTGAAAACGGAGTTAAACTGTAAAAGTTATGTACATTTCAATTTTGAGTGTAATTTAATTTATTTAACAATTTTGTCTATTTTAAATTATATAAATTATATTTTCTTTGTCATATTTTATTTTAATATGTGTTAATATGTTATTTTATGTATATTTTTGCCTTTTAATATTTTTTAAGTGATAGTATAATTTTTTTAAAGTTTACTTGAATTATTTTCAATTTATAAAGACTAGTTTCATATATATTGTTATTTTCTTTATTTAAATTATATAATTTAAATTATTTTTATTTATTTTTCTTATTTTTCTTTATTTCTGAGATTATTTACTTATATAATCAGCCATTTTATGTTTTACAAAATATTAAAAGAAACGTGAAAGGTTTTATAAACCCTTTGTCCTCCTTGACCTTTTATCTCCCACCCTTTTACTTTAAACCAACACATTTTCATTTTTTTTTATTTGGCCGTTCATTTTTCTCTTTTCTTCTGTTGTACCTCTCTCTTATTCACGTGAAAACAACTGAGGAACTTCTCACAAATTTTTTTTGCACGGCCAAGCTTTCTCCTTTGATCAAAAATTTGGTAAATGTTTCCTCCTTTTCTCTTGTTTTCATTGTTTTTCTATTGATTTTTGCCTTTGCTTTCAACTAGATGTGACCGGCCCCACCTCCTCCAACTGCTAGGCTGACTCCACCACCACCTCCAGCCCCTCCCCATCCCATTGCCGTGAGCCACAATGATGAAGAACCACCTAAAAATGAGCAAAGACATCACCTATGCAACCATAGCCTAGCCTACCTTGCATCCATATCCTTCAACACCCCTTAGCCGCCACCCACACCACCACCACCTACTGTACCCGACCTGAAACACCTCTGCACAACCCCATCTGACCCCACCTGAAGTGGCCATGCCCTCCTTGGCCTTGGCCGAGCCCATAGTTTGTATTGCATCCATGCTTTTGCCTTGAAGTGTTAGCCTCTTGCCTCACCAACTAGTGCACCATTTTCTCTATGCATGGCCGACCCCTATAAGACCCAAACCAGACCTTAGTGCATGCCATGGCTATGCTAAATCCATCCCTTGCTGATCCATGTGAAGTTGAGAATAAGTGCAAACCATTTGAAGTTGTTTTGGGCTCTGATTTCTTATGTTTTTTAGGCGTAATTTGTTTTGAAACTTATATTGTTTGTATTGTTTTGTCTTATGTATTCAAGGAAGTTAACCTTGTCTCTCCCACACTCATATCATCACCATGGCTGAGAAAATGAACCCCCTTGGTCGAGCTTTTGAATGGTTGTAGGAAGGTCAAGTTATCTTGGCTTTGTTGCCTTTCAATTTCAATTTATTTCAAAATATTTTGGTTGAATATTCATAAGTTATATTGTCTTGTTTTGGGGTTGTTTACAAGATGATACCTTGGCTATTTCTCTCCACTTAAATCAAAGGTCGTGCCTTCTGGATCCGCTGTGTCATTCTAATTGATATCTCCAGCATAAAAATGTGAGTACATCTCACCAGACAAGTTATACTTATATAAGTAATAAACTGATCACACTTGAATCTGTAATGCACATCATCCTGTTTTAATTGCCATATTATATTCATATGATGTTCACACCTGTATTTACACCTGTTATATCATATGTCACTGTTATTTCATGCTATTCTGTATATTTTATCAGTTTATCACACTGCAAGTTCCCTGTAGATTAGAATCACTATGGGTTGAAATGATACATACTCGAACGGACTTTAGAATAAGGGAAAATTTATATGGGCTGAAATGATAGGCCTGAAAGATTTTCAATTTATTTCATTTACTTGGGACTGCGGGTTTGAAATGATAAAGCCTGGATTTTCTTTTGTAAATTGCGGGTTGAAATGATATATTACCCATATCACTTTTCCTGGTGTAGAAAATTATATACAGACTCGTAGTTAATATATGTTTTTCTAAAAAATTTAAAATTATTTTAGAAATGTAAATATTAAAATATTTTGATTTAAATCTAATTAAAAAGGATTTTTGTAAAATATTATTGATTTTCTAAATAATTATAAGTGAAATGAATTACTGAAAAAGTTAGAAAATTTTGAATGTAAGTTATTTTGGAAAATTTGATCCAATTATAATTGGAAATTAAATTGAATATGAAATTATGATAAATTTATGATAATTTGAATTTAAATAAATTTAAAGTGATTTTATATAATATTAATGATCTTTAATAAAGTTGAAATGTGAAATGAATGAATATTTAAGTTGAAATTTTGAAGTATAACTAAAATTGGAAATTTATCAAATTGACATAAAAGTGAATTTTTAGTTAAGTAAATAAAAATAAAACTAAGTTATATTTGAGAATTTGAACTTAAGTGTTAGTTGAAATTTAATGTAATGAATTTAAATTTGAACATTGCAATTGAATAAGTGAATTACTATTAAATCTTGATTTTTGAATGGAAATTTATCTTTATACAATCATGAACTTAAGGAAAACTAAATAATGTTTATAAATGTGAAAATATATGTTTTTTAAGTTAAAAATGTTTTAAATAAAAATATAATTGGTTGTGAAATTTTATTGAATATTTGAAGTTAATTAACTGCATTTTTGAAATGCTATTAATTGCAATGTAAATGATATTACAGCATTTGTAAATGCTGTAGTTGTTCATAATGAACTAAAAGGCTAAATTGAATTAAAGGCTATTATAGTAATCTTTTTAAGTACTATAATTGTTGAATTTAGCTAAGTTTATTTGAAATATTAAGTAAACCCTATTACAGCATTTTTAAAATGCTGTCTTTTGCTAAAGTGAACTGTTTTGAATGTAACCTTCCGTAGCGTTTTCTAAATGCTGCGAAAAGTGAATTTTCACTGTTTGGATAAACTTAAGTGAATAAATGAACTTTGAAAGTTGAAAATTTTGGAAACTTAATAATTTAATTATTAAATATAATAACTTCATTTTAATGAATAAAAATGATTTTTGAAATATAAACTGTTTTGAAATGTGAATTGAAATGGTATTTTAAATTGAATGAAATGAATAATGATTTGAAACGAAGTTTTGTAAAGATGTGATATTTTGATATATTGAAATGATTTGAAAGGAAGTTTGTAAAGATATGATATTTTAATATATTAAAATGATTGGAAAGGAAGTTTTGTAAAGATATGATATTTTAATATATTGAAATGATTTGAAATGAAGTTTGTAAAGATATGATATTTTGATATATTAAAATGATTGGAAATGAAGTTTTGTAAAGATATCATATTTTAAATATTGAAATGATTTGACATTAAGTTTTGGAAAGATATGATGTTTTTGAAATGGTTTGGAATTAATTTAATCTTTATTTTGATAAAGATTTGGATTTGAAATGATATTATGTTTTGAAGTGTAAATACCATTTAAAATTATAATTACGGGTTATAATAATGATTTGTTGGCAAAAAGACCGGGATCAGATATCTGGCATACTCTCTGTCGATACCGAAAACCACTTTGACAACCGTGTACGAGGTGGAGATTCCAGAATGAAGTAGGATGGTGGCGACGTTCTTGAGGTATATTACGTGGACCCAACTCCCGTGAGTTCGTATAAGGTGGCTAAAACAGGAGCGATCTCGGGCCAAGTGAGGCCATTCCTCCGATCAAAAACATTCCTTCGATACTATACTCTTACTTGTGATTGATTAGATGGTCATCCTCCGATTTTGATATGGGAGTGTGTTCCGAGGTGGGCGTATGTGGCTGCTGCGTTACCACCAGCCCGTGTGCGTAATTGGTATATCTACCCTGGCATTGCCTTGTGTGCTGTGTCACCTACCATACCGAGCCTTTACTACGAGTTTGTTTTTCTCCCGTAGCCCGTGTGGTATCCTCTGACAGTCACCCGGAGTGGAGATGGCATGATATTGGATGGACTACTGGGACTATTATGTGTGAAGGGTGAAATGGGTAGCCCGGAACTCTATTTAAAAGTAAGTTTATTTTACTGTAGACTTTATTATAATAGCGAGATATTGCTATATAGTAACTAGTTTAACGGATCCTTAGAGGATGGGCGGTCCCAGGCATCCTTTAAGTTACTTGTACCTTATTACAGTTCACTTGAGTTGGTTTACATTATATAAGTATATGTTGTCCTGACTCGAGTGTTTTGTATTTATTTACGCTCGGGTTAGCCTGAGTTATTCACAGATTTGGATTCCACTTTCTGAACATTGGAATCGCTGGAGATTATCTGCTTATCTAGTTTTATCTATTCCAGTTCCGTTGTCTATTCAGCTTGTACTCGGTTATCATCTTGAGGCTTCTGTTGTACTTTATTTCTTCTGTTGTATTTTATTTAACTCTGATATATTTATATAGTAGCTTCATGAACTACTATTTCTTTTACTTCCGCTTCATTATTAAATACTCTGTGTCTGTGATCTATGATTATTATTTACTGTATGTTCTGAGATTGCCAAATTTTATTTACAGCGCGGTATGTTGAGCAATTCAAGTCCAACATGGGCGGATGCGAATGGTTGAAAAAATCGGGTTGTTACAAACGTGCATGAAAGGATTTGAAAAAGACAGTAGTGATGAAGATTCAATAGCCAATGAGATAAGTGATTTTTCATTTAATGATTTAGTTCTCTTGTGCCAAAAATTAATTGAAAATAATGAAGCTCTTGAGATGAAAAATAATAAGTTGACAAGGGATTAATCTAAATTGCGTCAGAAAAATAATGATTTGGAAAATGGGCTTAAAAGTATTAAGAAAAATAAAAATTCTAATTGCAAAAGGTCTTTAGACTATGAAAAAGAATTTGCATGTTTTCATGGAAACTTTCAAAAGTTAGAAAATGAAATTTTAATACGAGAGAAGAATAAAAATGAGTTGATTTGTAAAAATAATATTTTGCAAAATGAATTAGATAGTTTTAAGAGGTCGAAAAGTTCTAAACATGCTATTTTTGAAAAGAAATTAAATGAGGTCAACGAAAGTTTCAAAGCCCTTGAAAAAGAAAACGTGATTTTGAGCAAATCTAAAATTATTTGATTAAATCACGAGTTTGAAAAGGAGATTGAAAAAATCAAGGATTTTGATCAAATTGAATTAAAAAAAATCCAACTCTTTGAAACTGAGACTCTAGAAATTGAGACTAAAATTAGAGAGCTTGTGAAAATATAGGCTTGAAAATGAATAATTTGGAAAGAGAGATAGTACCATTAGTTGTTGTTCGAAGTTAATAAATGAAAATAAACTTTTAAAATCCAAAGTTAATAAACTTGAGTTGAGTAATCGAAAACTTTTCACTAGAAAAAAAAAATCATTTAATATTCTCTTAGAAAATCAACTCTTCGTGAATAAAAGGAAAGGATTTGGATTTGCAATAGTACCAAAATACGAACAAACGAATAATAACACCTTTAAGGGGAAAAGTGTGATACCCAAATGCATAAAGTGTGAAAATATTGGACATGGCAAGAATAATTGTCGAAATATATACAAACACAAAACCATTAAACAAATATGGATTCCAAAAAGTATGAACATATATGGTTTGAAATTTAAACTAATTTGTACCCAAGGGTACAATTATAGATGCCAATGGCTTGTTATATAGACAAATTTGGGTACTAAAGATTTCAATAGATAATAATAGTGGTCCTACATCCTTAGTTAGACCACTTGCCTTCACCAAAATTTAGACACATAAGTGGGCTACGGAACAAATTCGATGGAGATAGATTTCGAGTTGTTCTAGGTGATTGATAAACTAAAATTTAAATGTTCCTTAGCCTATATATATTAGATGGAGATCATCGCATTTTGGATATCACGTCATCAAAGGAAAATAACGTATGATCTCTTAATTCAATTTTGTTCACATATTGTTAATTATGTTTTCATCGACATTGTTGAAGTATTTCTGCCATATCTTGAACATCTCCACTTTGATTTTTGAAATTCTCGAAGTTCTAGAAAGCTTACCGATAATGTTACAACTTACCTATTTTTTGTTTTTATTGGTTCACTTTGGAATGTCATGAAAAATAGCAACAAATTTAATATATAACTCAGAAAGCATATCTGTTTACACAAACAAGTTGTGCTATTTCAAGTATAATTTTTGATTGATTTGACAAATTGACTTGAAACCAATTTTGGCAAGTAGCATTTTTGAACATTTAAAACTCTTAGGTTATGATCCAAATCAAACTTCAAACAGCCAAATAAAGGTTTCAAATTGAGTGAGTCTTCGAAATAACGATTGTTAACTACTTTGAAACAACAATCATTATCGACTCTCTTCATGTCTATCAAATCAATTTTCAAAACTACTTTGAAGAATTTTTTGAATGTGTGTTTTTGCACAATATAGATTACTTTACTTGTGCTTGATATAAATGGACGTGTTGAAAATTTCGAAAAACAATTCAAGTATCGAGGAGTACACGTTTTTGTTATATACCACTATATATCACCAAGAATACCTCTAATACAAGTGGTATCTGATATCATCTCATGTTGAAATCATTTTTGCAATTATTTAATTATTTATATTGATTTTCAACTAGAAGTCATTTTCATAAAACCCCCTTGCATAAAATTGATTTTTATTTATTTTAACTTTTGAAACTTGGGTTTTCATCATGATAAAAATACTCTAGTTTATTTCAATAAGAGAAAGATAACCATTGACTAATCGAATCTTTTAGAACTTATCAAAATTATTATAGTGCTTTAAAAGTGATGGATAGTGATTAAATTATATTTCATAACAAGAGGAAGTATAATTTTATAATTTCACGAAAATTAAACAAATTTAATAATATTTTTAGATCAGTACATATTCCATGATCATTTATGTCACTTTCACCTTCCTGTCAATCCATACATCATAATATAGTGTGCAAAATTTAGTATTTCAAAATAAGGAAATATTTTTTATGTAAAACAATTATATCCTAAAGTATTCACTTTTATTTAAAAGTCCTTGCGGTTATGCATGGGTGAATTACTTGAATTTCTATATATGGGCTTCATTCTCATTTAAAAGTCCTCGCGGTTATGCATGGATGGGACACATATAAGAATGGGATAAATACCAAGTATATTCCAATCTCATTTAAAAGTCCTCGCGGTTATGCATGATTAGAAAATACTTGACATATCTTTTTTTTTTAAAAAGGTAACTACTAACCTCATTTAAAAGTCCTAACGGTTTTGCATGGTTAGTAGGTGCTTTACATTTTTTTGCATAATATTTGAAAAGGGAAAATGCACAAATTACTCCTTTATTGAAAATATCAAACTCTTGTCACTATATAAAATTTTCCATAATCCTACCATTTCTCAAAAGTGGAGTTTGTTTATAATTAATAAAGTATTATGATATTTGTTTGATTAATTGGAATTTGAAATTAATATTTCCCTCTTGATTTTATTTTATAATTTTAATCAAAATCATAGCTATTTCAATTACTATTATTATTTTTGATTATAACAAAAGGAAGAGAGAGGTTAAGATTATGATTTTTGAGCGATATCCTTACTAATATTCAAGAGTGTTTTTATTCAAAGTTATTTTTAATTAATTTTTCAGTTTTAACTACACGCATCTGTGTAGGGGAGTATTCAAATAGGGGGAGCTAATAGAATTCATTAAGACCAAATACATTTAATAGAGTTAAAATCTTAATATGTGTTCGTTATCATCAAAAGGGGGAGATTGTAGAACATATGAGTATATGATCTTTGTTTGATGATAATAAACATACATACATACATACATACATACATACATACATACATATATATATATTCATTTAAATGTATTTATTATTGTACAATTTTATTTTTCCACATAATTAAATAAATATTAGTTTAATAAAATAAATAACTCGAAATTCATATTCAAACAAATATTTTGTTCAAACAAATATTTCATTACAAATTCAAATAGTACAAATTTGAGCTCTCATTTAGATTTACACATTTTCAATTACAATATAATTTCAATTACAGCATAATTTTCAATTTACAACTTTCTCCTCACTACATATTCACTTTCATTCGTATTTGATCTTCAACATTGTTCCAAGCTGCATCCAGCATCTGAACTACCTACAAAATAAACACTGACACAGTAAAATTGAAAAAGAAATTATTTTGCAGTGCACAATAAAGTGTGTTTTGAAAATATTATTTGCCTCAGTTATTTAGGTTGTTCATCATCATTTTTGCTAATTCATCCTACATGAACAACTTGTGACATGCACAGTGTATCACTGAACATGCCGTAAGGTCGTGCACACCGATACACACTTGCATGTTAAAATTATAGGGATAGGTGAGCACAAGGTCAAACCCAAGCAAAAACTGGATTCAACTCAAGTTCAATATGAAAAACACCAGTTCAAACATCACATGAAACCGCATAAGGGACAAGAACAGAGAGAGCATCGACATTACTTGCTTACAAATTCAACTGGAAAAGTGCACTATACATATATACATACTTCAACGAAACCGGACCATTCTAATTTGAAATAAAGACAAGACTACAATAAAATTAGGACTAGGAGTAAGAGGCATATGAACACAGCACAAACACACAAAACCAGCAACTCAATGGATGCAGTAGCATAAGCAACATAATGGTTGATATACAGTGACATCAAGTATGCAAATGCACAAGGGGCGAATTTATCTCGGAACAAGAACGGACCAAAATTAGACTCAATGCAACAAGGAACCAGACCACCAAATGGAACAAGGCACTAGATCACATGACAACGGTGCAGACTCAAAGTGGTGAACCAGATCAACGTACCAACGAGACTCAAGTTAAACATTCAAACATGAAGAATCAAGATGAATGCAAGGCATCATATATATACAGACAAACACAGTTAGTTTGATTATATATATATGTGTGTGTGTGTGTGTGTGTGTGTGTGTATGAAATTCACTTTCAAGTGCAATAAGACATCAAACTGAATCAAGCAAGCAGTTTAAAACCAATTCTCTAAATCAAGCGCTGACTTAAAATGTATAAAGACTGGAGCACACACATATCAGTTCAAGTAGAAGACATCAAGTACACCAGTCCTACACATGAGATAGAGCATAGGCATATCACATCACACACATATATACATACATATATGTATGTATATACATGGAGGTGACGTACATTCGCAAACATAGTTTGCATGTGTATATCAATGAAGAAATTTACATATATATAGTAAATAGCAGTAACAGTTCGACCATTCAAGGAGTAGAAAAATATTTCAATGAAGCCAATCAGAGTAACACGGATTAAACAAATCAAAATTTGTCAAGTCTGGAAGTTCAAAATGCCGAAGTCGAAGAAGCAAAAAGAACGGAACTGACTCAAGCAATTCAAGCAATTTCAAATTCATCAGAGGTACATGTAGTAACACGTCAACTAAAGAACAAGTCAAATATCATCACCTACACTCAATCAATAATCGAACGACCAAACAAAGTGTTTGAAGAATTCAAATAGAAATATACAAACGATGATTTTGGGTTTCGTTCCCTATTTAAACCCAACATCATCATCGGCAAAAGGCACTCCAGTTCAAGAAAAATCAAAGAGCAAACATCAAAATAAATCACGAGCCAATCCAGAACTCGAATCAAGTCGAGTATAATTAGAAATCGAAAAAGGGAAAACACATACCAATTCAAAGCACGAATCAAGCTTGAAAAAATATTAAAGCGGCCGCAAGTTATCAAAGCCAGGAGTCGATTGACGAAGACATTTGAAGAAAATTAATCACTGCAATCGAACAATTAGAATCAGCGACTTCAATTTGCAAAATACCCTAGTTCCAGAACGAAAAGAAAAGAGGCGCCTACAAATAAAAAGAGGAAGACTTCTTCAAATTAATTACAAACTTAGGTCGGTCGTATTTATTACTACTGGGCTTATTTTTTAAATAGGGGTTTTTGGTATTTTATTTTACATTTGTAATTTTCCTTTTAAAATTATATAACTTTCTAGTTGTGTAAGTAGGTACAAACTATAGGGCGTAGTTTGAGAATTCGCAACGCGGTGGGTGAATTGTAGCATGGTTTTGAGTTTAGAGTTAGGTTAGTCAAGCTACAGGTGTCGCAAGTTTACGTGTGTAAGCGTCTGATTACTTAATTTCTAGTAGAAATCTTGGAGGAAACATGTAGGCAGGGTTTTGCTGAAGTTAAGTAAATTTGTGTGTGATCTCATGATTATAAACTGCCACGCACATTGTAACAATGAGTTTAGCACTTACAAAATTGATTTGTAATGGCTATAACCGTTACAAATACCTTTGTCATGGTGTTGTGTTTCTTTTATATCACTTGTTATTACATAAAGATGTAAATAGTGATAACAACTATATTAAACATATATAAGTAGAAAATCCTTAGGAGAAATGTTTTATCCATTAGTTACGAATGTGCTCGTAACCATGAACGTTTAATCTACACACACACACATATATGTATATAAACCAAGTTCTTAAATATTCCTGGTCAAGATGTATTGAGAAAAGGATATTGATGCATCTGTTGAGACTATTGTACATTATTCTTGTTATTTGATGGATAGTGATTTACTTATGACTGAACGGGGAATCAAAGGGTTACGTAACCATGGTTGTTTAGAATAATCACAAACTGATTCTACGTGAGTCTTATATATTCTATTTCAACTAAATCAAAATAGAAGATCTCATGGTAATGACGTACAGTAAATCTTCAAACTTGAGAGTACTATTGATCTTAAGAAGTTTGGCTATACTTTGATTATGATTGAACACATGCCATGGGGACCTTGTTTTGACCATAGTTGGTATATATTGAGCTACTAAAAGTTAAGCACTACCCAAGTGAGGATTCACCTCCTTCATTGTGGATGGTTAGTACCACCGTAAGGGGTAGTCAACATAAAGTCGAAATCTCTGGTCATGGTAAATTGGTTAATTAATAAATATTATCTAATTAAACCAAGGATATTAAAGTGATCTATGGAATTAAATATGGATATTAGTAGAGATTTGGAACTTAAACCAAACTCTAGCTATTTAGGTGATACAGTGATGATGAAAAGAATACGTGTACAAAATATCGTTTCTAGATGAGCTTTATACAGATTAGAATTGGAGTTCTCTTAAATGATATATAGTCATTGAACTTGCGCCTAATATTGTACTTCATCAAAGTCCATATATGCTTTAGTATTTTAATTATTTAAATACTGACTTAGAATCGAGTTCACGCCAGAGAGTCAACAAAGCTAGTTTTTAATTATCTCTAAATTGAACAAACGTTAAAATTAATTTGTAAATATGATAATTGATCATAAAACTAAATACAGAAGTTTTATTAAATTTGTATGGCAATTTTATTTATTTACTTGAAGTTGAAAATTAATTAGAACGATGTATAAAAGGTGTACATCGGTATAATTGAAGAGGGGACTTAAATAGAATGATTAAATAATTGATTCAAAGTGAGTGAATGGACATTTTGACCAAGCTGAGGTTAAATGAAACTGACTATTGCAAGAGAACGGGCATTTTTTTTTTTTTGTCGTTGTAATTATTCTACGCTTTCTTTTTTTTCACTTGTAATATTTCCGATTCTTAGATTTTTGTTTTGTTGTTCATTATTTGTTGTTGCATTTAATTATTTTTTTCAAAAAAATGGTTATTTAAATATACAAGGGACAAATATAAATGTTGGGTGATTATTGCTTGGCAAATATTTGCCTGTCAAATATTTGTCTATTAATTTTATGCCGTGGAAAATATTTGTTTTGCATATACATGCCTGGCAAATATTGTGTTTTAATTATAGCTTGGTAAGTGTTTTTTACCAAATATTTATTGGTAATTATTTTTTTTTTAAAAAATTTCCAAACAATTGTATGTTGTGCAAAATATTAACTTTGCATATGCATGATTGATAAATATTTACCTAGCAATTATATGCTTGGGGGTTTTTTTCGATGAATATTTTATTGGTAAATACTGCTTTGTCATATATTTGCTTAGAAAATACTTACCAATCAAATATTTAACTGGAAAATACTTCACTGACATATTTTTGCTAGAAATTTTTGATAGTTAAATACTTATAATTTTCTGATTTGGTTATCAAACAAGAAATTTTATGTGTACGTATTTTTTCTTTGTCCTTGAATGTCTTCGGTAAATGATTTTAATTCTACTTCTTCTATTTTTTGTTTTTTTCTTGTTCGTCTCTTTTTTTCGATGATCTCTATTTCAAATTAAGTGTTTGTTGGATCATAACTTTCATCTTCATTATTGTATTCTATGGTGTTTTTTCTATCATTTCACTTTAAGAATTGCTAATTGCACCATTTTTTCTCTATCTATTTCTTTTCTTATTACCATTCACATTACCATTGTTCCATCATTTTCTTTTTCATATTGTTTGTTTTAGTTGTCATCATGTTCATCACCAACAACACTATCACCATCATCATTATCACATCACCATCACTGAATGACCTATATTTTACATATCGAAGGATTATAAAATAATATAATTTAATTCATCCGAGGTCATATAACTCTAAAACTTTGGAAAATGACTATTGCGGACATTTTCCACCTTTAGAATTTTTACCAAACATTTCTATCCCAAAAGTTTTGTAAGGCCTATAACTTTTGATAGGGATTGAATTAGGATCTGAATCTACTTTCACTAGATTGGACTTGTGGTTACTCTTCCTATAGAGTGCTAATAATAGGAAAATGGACTTACCATTTAGGAAATATGTTCGTTTTAAGTTCTGTTTGCTGTTGGATAGATTAGTAAGTAATTAATCAGGCCCAAAGTTAGCCCACTAATGAATTTCGAGAATTGTGCCTGCCTAAAAGAAATGGGATAGATCTAAATCATTTTCCTCTTTCCCAAAAAGTTTCCTAACCTCCATTAACCTTAATTTCATAAAGAAGCTTATATTGTCCTTACTAATCGTTGCCAAATCAATCAATAGAGAAGTAATTAGCAAAAGAGATCATCTATACTTAGCCATATAGCTAAAATTGATGTTATAACATGATTTGGATAGTAAAATATTTTCTTAATTTAAGTACACCTTCATACATGTTTATGACCGAATTTAAAAAGATTTAAAATGATTTTTAAATGGTTTTAAAACCTTTTTGATCATATTGACGTGTTAGTGTAAAAGTTATACCTAGGCTGAATTTTGGATATTAATCATGTGTGGATGTGTCGTATGTGTTGAATTCATGTTTTTGGGCGATATTGCTATTTGGATGCATTTTCTTTGGAATGGTTTGCTGGTATTCGTAGGTAGATAGGAAAGAGGTCATCGATTTGGCCAAAAGGAAGTCAAAACTACATAAATCGTGTCGAAAATTAATGGAGGGGCTTAGAACGAGGCCTAAGATTAAGGACGCATGGAGTTGGAGGCGATTTAGGGACCAAATCAAAAATTGGTACCTAGCACTTTATGCTTCAGTGATTCAACTCGATACAAAGTGGTGCTTCGGGGCAAAAGGGTGATTGAGGAAAGCTTCAGGAAAAGGCAAGGAAGGACCCCAGGAGAAGAGTAGAAAAAACTGGCTAAGTATAGGACTCAATACAAACCACATTAGGTCAGTATTGAACTATTTTGATGGTAGCAGGTTAGTGAATTGGACTTAGGAGCTCAGGTAAATGGAGCAAAGGGTTCTAAGCAAGATAAAGGAAAGTTGTCAGTGGAGATAAGATACTTAACCAAAATTGGCTAAGTATGAGAAGAAAAACTATCTCGGTACCGACCTCTTTTGGTCGATGCCGATATGAATTCTTGGAGGCGGAGTGGTTGGGACATTCAAATGATAGTGTAGGGGTTCTGCAGGTTATACTGAAGATGTTTATTTGTTCACTTGGGGTTCAATGGCGATGTATCAACACGATGAAGGATGATAACTTTGAAATTTTGATGATAGTAACTCTTTGGTGAATATAGTTAAGTTCTGATGATAGTGGCTCAATTACTATATTAGAAGTCATGATCCAAAAGGCGGGTTCAACGAGGGGAGCTCATGAGTGGAATTATGATTGTGTTACACTATGGATGGGAGTAGAATGGAATAATGACCGTGTTCCATTATAAAGGCGTGTGTGAAGGGATTATAGGCACTCAGATAGATAGGACATATAGGGACGCCCACTTGGATTATCACTATATCCAAATCTTATAAACATATAATACACTGCACCTTATGATCGGTGGTCTATTTCCTAGCCTTACGAAGTGGCATGGATTGAGCAACATGGAACCAAGATTTTCTTGGGTCTTTAGCTTATGATTATGCCATACGAGTTGTTATATATCCAAGATTCAGTGATGGTGAGGATTGTTTGATGGATACTTGGATGTTTTAGTTTTTCCCCCATAGTCTGTCACTCTAGGATATCACATGAAGCAGGTATAGTGTCACGACCCAAATTTCAGTGTTCGATAATCAGCACCAGTACTTCACTTGTACTCAAATGTCGCAGATTCCATCGTGGAAATTTTACTCATGTCGGAGCTTATAACACATTAAGTATAATAACACAGCGGAAGAATGAATAATATCACACAATTCGAAGCATACAATTCAATCCAGACATTCATAAGTAAAATCAATTTAATTATCTGATTTATCCAAATCAGATTAATTACATATGAATAAACACTAATCCAGGTTAATTAATATTAATTAATTACAAATCAATTTGATTAATTATCCTTTAATCATTTATTAATTAACCCTTTTATAATAAATAAATTTTTAATCATTAAATAATTAACCTTTAATTATTTAATTTTAATTTTTAAATAATTAACCTTTAATTACTTTCTTTAATTAGTTACCCTTAATTAATTAATTCTTCCTCAATTAATTATCATTCCCTAATTACCTTCATTAATTAGTTAACCTTTAATTAAATTACATTCATATATTAGCCCTTAATTTATTATCATTTAATTACAAGATTAGGTAATTCTAATTATTTAATTGATAAATCTTTAATCATAAAATTAATCAATCTTAATTACTTATTAACTTAATTAATCCCAACTCATTAAATCCTTAATTATCCTTAAGGTAAAACATTATTTTTATAAATGACATAATTATCATTAACATTTAGAACATTTCATAATCAACTTTCTTAATTACATCATTTAATTAAGTTTTAAAATGAAAATAATCCCTTACCTTGACAAATTAAAGTTAACAATTTTATAATTTCCAAATCAAATGTTAAGAAAACATTTACTATATATATAACATTATATCAACAAAGTTTTTAGACTGAATTATTTACATTTTCAAAATCTTGTTCTAAAACTTTTTTTTTCTACTGTTTTGAATTCTACTTCGGAGGAACTCGAGCCAAAATCACGTTTTCCTCGAGCCAAATATCCTTTTTCCGAGTAAAACCCCAAACCTGTTCTCTTGTACTTTTATTTTATTTTAAGAAAACTTAAACATTTTTTCTTTTCTTTGCTCGTGTAAAAACCCGAGCCCAAACTCGGACTAGTACCTTTACTTCCCGAAGTCAACTTTGACCTCCACTTCATCTTCCGTAATCTTGCAAACATCAAGGTATTCAGGTGCACGGTGCTCATGTACCCACGCTCTGGCGAATACTATCCACCTTGCTACCACTAATACATCGTCGACGATCCCTCTGATCATCCCTAACACCCATCATTATTGAATATCACCAAAAAAAAAATCGTGCATACTTGTTGCTTCGTGGAACCAATCCAGATGAGAAAACCCCATCCTCGCCGTCAATCTCGTCCACGATCATCCACGCCATCTCAACTAGAGCTTCATCAACCTCCCCATTTTCGGTTCCCACTAGAGCGAACGCTTCCCGTTCATCCATGATGATGTACGAACCCAATTTTCGACACTCACTGAAACTAGGATAAAACCTTAGATCATCTACATTCGATCACCACGACAATTAACAAATTCACTTAGCATTTTTTTTCTAGGTCCGCCAACCTCCAGGCTACCTTCAGCCTCAAGCACTACCTTCGAATCATCTTAGTCCATCGGAATTTGAGCAGAGTGCATTTTCCGTTCGTATTACAATTTCTAATGATTTTCCAAGCTAAAAATTTGGAAATGATTCTAAAAAATTCTTATTCTCAGCATCAAATCTGGTAATGAAATAAAAATATGACTTCCGGTGACTTGAATTTGGACTTAAATTTACTTTTTACTGTAACTTTCCTTCTACCTATAATCCCTTTAATACTTATGCCCATAATTGTTTTTAAAATTTAAATCAGGTGATTACAACTAGATTTCATTTAAATACCATTACCAAAATCTATTTAAATTTTGAGATATGATTTTTTTTCTTGAATTGGGTTTTTAAAACTGTAGTTTTGAGAATAGAGAGGTGTCTGTACACACAATCACCAATATACACACATACATGCATGTTTACATCCATGCAAGCACATTCCACAAACAACTTTCAATACTAATCACATGCAAAACCAAAGTATAAATGGGTTTAAGAGTTTGCTCACCTGGTTTGAAGCAAAAAACAGAGAACAAGTCTCTATTTGAGTTTGCCCAGGCACTGTTCTGATTTTTGATTTGTTTGATCTGGAAGCTTGTATTTGCTTTGATGTTGAACTTGGACTTTGAACTACTCTTCAGCTTGATTGCTTTAGATTTTTGAATTTTGATGTTGATTTAAGTTTTTCTTCTTCTAGGCTTTATATGATTGTTTTCTGTTATCGCAGATTTGATTTGCTTGCTTGAATGTTTCCAGGTTCTTTATCTTTCCAGATTTGAATATTACTTTACATTTGTTCTTTAACTTGTTTTTTATTCTGAAATGATTCAATCTGAGTAAATCAGCCGCCTTGCTTGAGATTTCTAGATTTTTTTTAGGTTGTAGTTTGATTTGGATTCATGGCTTCAGATTTTTAGTTTGAATTTATTTTTGAAAACTAAAGAGATGATTCTTCTCAGGTTAGCTTGAAAATAGGTTTTGAATTTAAGAGGTTGTGGTTGTTTTGTATTTTCTCCTTTTCTGGTGTGTACATATTTTTTTCTCAGGTTTTATAAAGTTTGGTTTTTGCATCAAAGAAAACGAGGAATGAAAAGGTTAGTGATATTTATAACTTTGATTCCCTCTTACTTTTATTAAATCTAAAATAAAAAGAAAATTCAAAGGTACGCGACACTTGTATTATTTGTATCTCTATAAGCCTATACTTGTTAATCTCACATTTCAATTTGCTTACACATGTCTTTTTACATAAAAAAATGTTTGCATGTATTAATAAGAATTTTATACAATATGTATATTAGTTTACTTTTAGAAATATATATATATTTATATTCTCTAAAGAAATATGATTAAAAATTAAATTATACTTTAACACATATATTTAATATGTACTTATTCCATTTTGAATCCTAATTAATACATTTCCTTATGTATACATATCTAAAGCTTTTATTCATTTTTATCTCAAATTTTAAATTCAAGTTATTATACTTTTAAATAAATAAACACACATATGCATATTATAGAATTTAGCTTTAAACAATTGCTTTGAAAATCATTTGTATTTAATTCAAAATATTACTTTCAAATTATATGTATATTAAAATTAGAAAACAAATTCTTATTAATTTTTAAAATATAGTTTAAGCCCAATTTATTTTCTAAGATATTTATTCTTGAATTTCAAACTCACATTCAATTGAAAATTAATTTCAAAATATAACTTTCCAAATAGTTATAACAAGAAAACAAATTTTATTAATTTTGAACATAGTATTTTCAAATCTAATTTATTTGTAAAATATTTAAAATTGAATTACCAAATTAAACTCAATTTATTTTTCAAAAGTATTTATCTTAGAGTTTCAAATTCAAAATTTTAAATCACAATCTATTTGTATACATTTATATTAATAAACAAATAAATGTCTATTAAATTTGGAAAATACCAAATTAATTCAAAATTTAATTTCAAAAAATTTAATTAATTATCAAATTAATACTGGCTCAAAAACGAAATCGTTATAGATTTCCCCTTTAAGAAAATTTCGTCTCCGAAATTTGCTAGGGAGACAACAAAGAATAGATGGACAACGAAGATAAAGAAACAGTTTTCTAGATTAAACTAAAATATTTATTTTTGCATTTGGCTCACCCAATCAGAATATCACCAATAATTATGAGAACAAACTCATCCCATATCTCATAAGATACTCGGGCCATCCAGTCTACGAAATATGCAGGTGCATTGGTTAGTTCGAAGGATAACTAACCACTCGTAGAATATATCTGGACCCCAAAAATAGATAATGGATACTCAATCCCAAAGTATACATCAACTTGTCCCTCTTCAGACTCTGATCCTCACAAGAAATCACAATAGAATTTCAAATTTGGGTTTTTTAATCGAAATCATTTTATCGATACAAATCAATTTTAACTTTATGTTTTATTAACCAATTTATTTCAATTTTAAAATTTCAAATTTATTAAAGTAAAAAATGAAAATTTAATGGGGAACAGATGAAGAAAATACGAAATAGAAACTTATCTATACGATTCGTAGGGCCACCACCACACCAAAGCTTCTCCCTCGAGCTACCACGAAGAAATCAAAGAATTTGAAATCAAATGATCAAAAGAGTTGTAGAGAAAGATTGTTCCTTGTTGTTACAGGGTATTGACCATTTGAAGTGGTGCTCTCATATCCCCTATCTTGTCCTCTTCTTGCACTCATACTCATTATCAGTGGATAGTAAAAGAATTTACTGAGGCATGTAGACGCATATCTTAGGGATATACTCATTCTAGGGCATACTTCACCCTATCGCTAATGAGTTACCTAATGTGTTATACTCCTGAGATAAAGTTTCGACATTCAGCTCTGGTACCAAAATGTCACGACCCAAATTTCAACGTTCGAAAATCGGCACCCGTACTTCTCTTGTACTAGAATGCCGCAGATTCAATCGTTGAAATCTGACTCGTGCTGGAGCTTATAACACATTAAATACAACAACATAGTGGAAGAATGAATAATATCACACAATTCGAAGCATCCAATTCCATCCAGACATTCATAAGTAAAATCAATTTAATTATCCGATTTATCCAAATCAGATTAATTACTTATGAATAAAAACTAATCCTGGTTAATTAATATTAATTAATTACAAATCAATTTGATTAATTATTCTTTAATCATTTATTAATTAACCCTTTTATAATAAATAAATCTTTAATCAATAAATAATTAACCTTTAATTATTTAATTTTATTTTAATTTAATTTACCTTTAATTACTTTCTTTAATTAGTTATCCTTAATTAATTAAATTAATTAATTCATCCTCAATTAATTGTCATTCCCTAATTACCTCCATTAATTAGTTAACCATTAATTAAATTACATTCATAGATTAGCCCTTAATTTATTATCATTTAATTACAAGATTAAGTAATTCTAATTACTTAATTGATAAATCTTTAATTATAAAATTAATCAATCTTAATTACTTATTAACTCAATTAATCCCAACTCATTTATCCTTAATTATCCTTAAGGTTAAACATTATTTTTTTATAAATAACATAATTACCATTAACATTTAAAACATTTTATAATCAACTTCCTTAATTATATCATTCAATTAAGTTTTAAAATGAAAATAATCCCTTACTTTAACAAATTAAAGTTAACAATTTTATAATTTCCAAATCCAATGTTAAGAAAACATGTACTATAAATATAGAATATTATATCAGCAAAGTTTTTAGACTGAATTGTTTACATTTTCAAAATCTGGTTTTAAAACTTTTTTCCTCTACTGTTTTTAATTGTACTTCAGGTCGAACCCGAGCCAAAATCACGTTTTCCTCGAGCCAAATATCCCTTTTCCCAAGTAAAACCCAAAACCTCTTCTCTTGTACTTTTTTTTATTTTAAAAAAACTTAAACATTTTTTCTTGTCTTTGCTCGTGTAAACACCAGAGCCCAAACTCGGGATAGTACCCTTACTTCCCAAAGGCAACTCGAGCTCCACTTCATCTTCCACAATCTTGCAAACATCAAGATATTCAGGTGCATGGTGCACATGTACCCACGCTCAGGCGAATTACGATCAACCTTGCTACCACTAATACATCGCCGACGATCCCTCTGATCATCCCCAACACCCATCATTATCGAATACCACCGAAAACAAAATCGAGCATACGTGTTGCTTCCTGGAACCAACCCATATCAGAAAACCCCATCATCGCCATCAATCTTGTCCATGATCATCCACGCCATCTCGGCTAGAGCTTCGTCAACCTCCCCATTTTCGATTCCCACCGGAGTGAACGCTTCCCGTTCATCCACGATGATGTACAAACCCAATTTTCGACACTAACTGAAAACTAGGATAAAACCCTAGATCATCTGCATTCAATCACCTTGATAACTAACAAATTCACTTAGCATTTTTTCTAGGTCCGCCAACCTCCAGGCTACCCTCAGCCTCAAGCACTACCTTCGTATCATCATAGTTCGTCGGAATTTGAGCAGAGTGCATTTTCCATTCATATTACAATTTCTAATGATTTACCAAGCTTAAAATTTGGAAATGATTCTCAAAAATTCTTATCCTCGGTATCAAATCTGGTTATGAAATCAAAATATGATTTCTAGTGAATTGAATTTGGACTTAATTTACTTTTTATTGTAGTTTTTTTCTACCTGTAATCTAGTTTTTTTCTACCTGTAATCCCTTTAATACTTATGCTCATAATTGTTTTTAAAATTTAAATCAGGTGATTAAAACTAGATTTCATTTAAATATCATTACCAAAATCTTTTTAAATTTTGAGACATGAAAGTTTTTTCTTGAATTGGGTTTTTAAAACTGTAATTTTGAGAATAGAGAGGTGTCTGTACACACAGTCACCTATATACACACATACAGGCATGTTTACATCCATGCAAGCACATTCCACAAAACAACATTTAATACTAATCACATGCAAAACCAAAGTATAAATGGGTTTGAGAGTTTGTTCACTTGGTTTGAAGCAGAGAACAGAGAACAAGTCTCTGTTTTGAGTTTTCCCAGGCACTGTTCTGATTTTTGATTTGTTTGATCTGGAAGTTTGTATTTTCTTTGATGTTGAACTTGGACTTTGATCTACTGCTTCAGCTTGATTGCTTCAGATTTCTGAACTTTGATGTTGATTTAAGTTTTTCTTCTTCCAAGCTTTATATGATCATTAGCTCTTATTACAGATTTGATTTTCTTACTTGAATGTTTCCAGGTTCTTCATCTTTCCAGAATTGAATATTACTTTACATTTGTTCTTTAACTTGTTTTTTATTCTGAAATGATTTGATCTGAGTGAAATCAGCTGCCTTGCTTGAGATTTTCAGATTTTTTTGTTTGCAGGTTGTAGTGTGATTTGGATTCATGGCTTCAAATTTTCAGTTTGAATTTTTTTTGAAAACTTAAGAGATGATTCTTCTCGGGTTTGCTTGAAAATAGGTTTTGAATTTAAGAGGTTGTGGTTGTTTTGTTTTTTTCTCTTTTTTGGTGTGTACATATTTTTCTTCTCAGGTTTTATAAAGTTTGGTTTTTGAATCAAAGATAATAAGGAACGAAAAGGTTAGTGATATTTATAACTTTGATTCCCTCTTATTATTATTAAATCTAAAATAAAAAGAAAATTCAAAGGTATGTGACACTTGTATTATTTGTATCTCTATAAGCCTGCACTTGTTAATCTCACATTTCAATTTGCTTACACATGTCTTTTAACATAAAAAAATGTTTGCATGTATTAATAAGAATTTTATACAATATGTATATTAGTTTACTTTTAGTAATATATGTATATTTATATTCTCTAAAGAAATATGGTTAAAAATTAAATTATACTTTAACACATATATTTTAAATGTACTTATTCCATTTTGAATCCTAATTAATACATTTCCTTATGTATACATATCTAAAGCTTTTATTCATTTTTATTTTGAATTCTAAATTCAATTTATTATACTTTTAAAAAAATAAACACACATATGCACATTAATTTAGCTTTAAACAATTGCTTTGAAAATCATTTGTATTTAATTCAAAATATAACTTTCAAATTAGATGTATATTAAAATTAGAAAACAAATTCTTATTAATTTTTAAAATATAGTCTAAGCCCAATTTATTTTCTAAGATATTTATTCTTGAATTTCAAACTCACAATTCAATTTAAAATTAATTTCAAAATATAACTTTCCAAATAGTTATAACAAGAAAACAAATTTTATTAATTTTGAACATAGTATTTTCAAATCCAATTTATTTGTAAAATATTTACAATTGAATTCCCAAATTAAACACAATCTTTTTTTTTAAATTTTTTATCTTAGAGTTTCAAAACATAATTTTAAATCATAATCTATTTATATACATTTATATTAATAAACAAATAAATACCTATTAAATTTGGAAAAATACCAAATTAATTCACAATTTAATTTCAAAAAATTAAATTAATTGTGAAATTAATACTGGCTCAAAAACGAAATCGTTACAGATTCCCCCTTAAGAAAATTTCATCCCCGAATTTGCTAGGGAGACAACAAAGAATAGGTGGACAACAAAGATAAAGAAACAGTTTTCCAAATTAAACTGAAATATTTATTTTTTCATTTAGCTCACCCAATTAGAATATCACCAATAATTATGAGAATGAACTCATCCCATATCTCATAAGATACTCGGGCCATCCAGTCTACGAAAATATGCAGGGGCATTGGTTAGTTCGAAGGATAACTAACCACTCGTAGAATAATATATCTGGACCCCAAAGAATAGATAATGGATACTTAATCCCAAAGTATACATCAACTTGTCCCTCTTCGGACTCTGATCCTCACAAGAAATAACAGTAGAATTTCAAATTTGTTTTTTTAATCGAAATCGTTTTATTGATACAAATCAATTTTAATTTATATTTTATGAAGCATTTTATTTCAGTTTTAAAATTTCAAATTTATTGAAGTTAAAAACAAAAAGCTGATGGGGAACCGATGAAGAAAATACGAAATAGAAACTTATCTATACGATTTGTAGGGCCACCACTACACCAAAGCTTCTCCCTCGAGCGGCCATGAAGAAATCAAATAATTTGAAATCGAATGATCAAAAGAGTAGATAGAGAAAGATTGTTCCTTGTTATTACAGGGTATTGACCATTTGTAGTGGTACTCCCCTGTCCCCTATCTTGTCCTTTTCTTGCATTCATACTCATTATTAGTGGATAGTAAAAGAATTTACGGAGGCATGCAGATGGATATCTTAGGGATATACTCATTCTAAGGCATACTTCACCCTATCTCTAATGAGTTACCTAATGTGTTATGCTCCTGAGCTAAAGTTTCAACCTTCAGCTTTGATACCAAAATGTCACGACCCATATTTCAGCGTCCGAAAATCGGTACCCGTACTGCTCTTATACTCGAATGCCGCAGATTCAATCGTTGAAATCTGACTCGTGCCGGAGCTTATAACACATAAAGTACAACAACACAGCGGAATAATGAATAATATCACACAATTTGAAGCATCCAATTCAATCCAGACATTCATAAGTAAAATCAATTTAATTATCTGATTTATTCAAATCAGATTAATTACTTATGGATAAACACTAATCTTGGTTAATTAATATTAATTAATTACAAATCAATTTGATTAATTATCCTTTAATCATTTATTAATCAACCCTTTTATAATAAATAAATCTTTAATCATTAAATAATTAACCTTCAATTATTTAATTTTATTTTTAATTAATTAACCTTTAATTACTTTCTTTAATTAGTTATCCTTAATTAATTAAATTAATTAATTCTTCCTCAATTAATTATCATTCCCTAATTACCTCCATTAATTAGTTACCTTTAATTAGATTAAATTCATAAATTAGCCCTTAATTTATTATCATTTAATTACAAGATTAAGTAATTCTAATTACTTAATTGATAAATCTTTAATTATAAAATTAATCAATCTTAATTACTTATTAACTTAATTAATCCCAACTCATTAAATCCTTAATTATCCTTAAGGTAAAACATTATTTTTATAAATGAAATAATTATCATTAACATTTAAAACATTTTATAATCAACTTCCTTAATTATATCATTTATTTAAGTTTCAAAATGAAAATAATCCCTTACCTTAACAAATTAAAGTTAACAATTTTATAATTTCCAAATCAATGTTAAGAAGACATTTACTATATATAATATTATATCAGCAAACTTTTTAGACTGAAATATTTACATTTTCAAAATCTTGTTTTAAAATTTTTTTCTGCTATTTTGAATTCTACTTCGGGTCGAACCCAAGTCAAAATCACGTTTTCCCCGAGCCAAATATCCTTTTTCCCGAGTAAAACCACAAACCTCTTCACTTGTACTCTTTTTTTTATTTTAAAAAAACTTAAACAATTTTTCTTTTCTTTGCTCATGGAAACACCCGAGCCCAAACTCGGGCTAGTACCCTTACTTCCCGAAGTCAACTTCGAGCTCCACTTCATCTTCCACAATCTTGCAAACATCCAGATATTCAGGTGCACGGTGCACATGTACCCACACTCTGGCGAATTATGATCAACCTTGCTACCACTAATACATTGCCGACGATCCCTCTGATCATCATCAACACCCATCATTATCGAATATCACTGAAAAAAAATCGAGCATACTTGTTGCTTCCTGGAACCAATCCAGATCTGAAAACCACATCATCGCCGTCAATCTCGTCCACGATCATCCCGCCATCTCGGCTAGAGCTTCGTCAACCTCCCCATTTTCGATTCCCACCAGGGCGAACGTTTCCCGTTCATCCATGATGATGTACGAACCCAATTTTTGACACTCACTGAAAACTAGGATAAAAACCTAGATCAACTACATTCGATCACCACGATAACTAACAAATTCACTTAGCATTTTTTCTAGGTCCTCCAACCTCCTAGTTTTTTATGTTTTAAAAACCTGTTGTTTGACAGAGATGGCTCTGTATGTATACACAGACATACATTTAATCATTTAAACACATATATATACATATAAACCAGCAGATATACTCACATCCATCAACACTATCATCACAGGCATAAGATTCAACATAAATTGATTTAAAAATTTAAAGTTTGCTCAATTGTAGTTTCTGAAAGCAAAGAACAAGTTTGAACTTGAAACTAGAAAAATTTGAAAAGAATTGATCTGTTTTGAATTGAAATCCTGGTTCTGATGCTTGGTTCCAGAATTTGATTCCAGGTTTTAGTTTTTTGATGCTTGATTCTTGCATGCATTTCCTATTTCCAGGTTTGCTTTGAATCTTGATTTACAGGTTGAATCCCAGGCTGTTGAAAAATCTTTGAAAACTGCTGTTTGATCTTTGAATTACTTCCAAATTTGATTATCTGGTTTAAGGCTTTGATATTCAGGATGAAAAGTACTCGTATATATATATATAACATCATTTTTAAAAGAAAATTCGAGTATTCAAATTAAGCATTTATTTTTAAAATGATATATATACTGTGATGATTCAAAATTAGCCCAGAATCAAATGTTTTAATTTCATAATTCGATCACATAAATAGTTTTAACTTGGAAAATGATGATTTTAGAAAATTGTTTCATAATTTTTAGTTTGGTAATTTGTGAGAAATTGTACGTTGAACACAATTTACATTTTTGCCAATCTTTGGCCATCGATGATGAATTGTGGATCGTGGTTAATGGTGAGGGTAGTCGGGATGTCAAAGAGTCTGGGAAAAATGATTGATGAAATTACTGCTCTTCGTGGTGATGGCGCGATCGGATTTTAGGGTTTATGCCCAGACTTTTGTCAATCGCGTTCTCTAGGCTGTAGTGCCATCTAGTTTGAATCGGACGGTATCACACGTGGGGGAAACGACTCGTGGGTTATCGAAGCACCTCTTGTGGCGGCGACGATGTTTCTGGTGGTCTGGATCGATAGGGAGAAGTGATTGGTTGATCGGTAAATGGTTCTAGTTTGAGGATGGAAGCTCGATTTTGATTCGTGGTGGTTTTTGGCGATCTGGGTGGTCAAAGGGTGTTGAACGATCGTTGATGACCTAAAGGTAACAACGGCGATGACCAAAGCATCATCGGCCGGATGTACTCGTGCACACTCGTGTGTGTGTGTGTATTTGAGTTTAAAAATGAAATTGGGGAAGAAATGTTAGTCTCGGGTTCTTGCTCGAAGATATCGCGCGTTGACTCGAAGAAGAAATGAGAGTGCGTGACTCGAGTCTGGACTCGAGAGATATTCGAGTCGAACCAAAGCAGGGTTTTTTGAACAGTTTTGAAAATTTATGAAAGCAAGTTTTTAAGTTTAAGATTTAATCTACTTTAAAATGTTATATGATAAATGTTTAAAATTATTTCATTAAATGAAGTTATAGTTTGTTTAACTTAAATGCTTAAGTTATTTTTAAAATTAAATTGAATGATTTAATTAAGTACTTAATTATAAAAGGTAAATTTTTTAAATAATGTTGATCATAATTTAGTAATTAATAAAGATAAATGGTTTATCTTAATAATGTTTTGATTTTTGAATTACTTAAAGGGTTTTAAAATTTAGTTAATTATTAATTATGATTTACTTTATTTAATAAGGTTTAAAGAATGTAATTAAGTGATTAAATAAGAATAATTACTTTGTTTAATTAAAGTAAAGTTAATACTTTGGGTAATTACCTTTAAGGATAATTAATTAATGTAAATGATTTAAGGTTAATTTGTTAATGTTATTAAGGTATTAAAGGTTGATTTTTAAATGATTAATCAAGCGATTAAAGAATAATTAGTTAAGGATAATTAATTTGAATGATTAATTAATTGAGGTAATTAATTTGAGGATAATTAATTAATTAAGGATTAATTAATGTAAGTGATTAGGATAATCACTTATTGTAATTAATTAAGGATAATTAATTAAATGGTAATTAATTAAGGGTTATTTAATAAATGTAATTAATTAAGGATAAAAAATTAAGGGTTAATGATTTAATGATTAAAGATTGATTAATTTATAATTAAAGGTTAATCACAGATTTTTGAAAATGGTTTTTAAAGTTGAATTTTGAATCCAAATGGTTTTGGAAATAGAAAAGCTTTTGAAAAGGAATTTCAAGATAAAGGTTATTTTGAATAACTTGATAAAGTTTTGAAATTTAAATAATTTGATTTGAATTTGTATTCAAGATTTGAAATTGAATTCTACGTTTAGAAGTTATGGTTTAAAAAGGTTACACAAGTTATAAATGCGTTTATATGGGTTTTAAACCATTTTAAAAGTCTTGTTTTTGGAATTTGAATTTAACCCAAGTTTTATACTTAAAGGGCTTTAACTCGTGCAAATGTAATTGGATTTTTCCGATAACGAAAACTATTTGTTTTAAATAATAATAGATTTTATGTAAAGAAAGGATTTCCATATTGTCGAAAGATTTCAAGTTTGAAATGGAATTGAAATAGTTTTGAAAGCTATGAATAAATCTTTGTGAAAGATGATTGAACTTTGCTTTGAAATTGAAGAGAAGAAACTGTGTATGGCTCGGGGTTTTTGGGATTTTACTCGAAGTCATGCTCGGGGTTTAAGCAATTTGGCTCAGGTTTTATTGAAAACTATTGATTCAAAATTTTTCAAGTAAACAATTGAACGAGTTTTGAAGTTTATTAAATTATATAAGTTTTTAAAAGGAAGATAAATCAAGTTTTCAAAGGAAATTTATTCACAAGGTTTTAAATAATTTTCCAAGATTTACTCTTAAAGTATTAAGTTTTTTTTTAGTTTATTAATATGGTTTGTAATAATTTTATTAAGACGATTTGATAAATTCCTAGTGTTTCAAAATACAATGAAATATGAAATCAAGAAATGATTAACCAAAGATTTCTTAAATCAACATTAAGCATTTTAAATTAATTAAGTGATGTAATTTAAGTAAAAATAAAGATAAAATGGTTAATATTTTAATTAATTAAGTAATTTATGATTTATTAATATAAGTAATAAAAGGTTAATAAATTGCTAGATTAAAGAATTGATTAATGAGATGATTAAAGGATAATTACTTAATTAAAGAATAATTAAGGTTAATTAATTAAATTGAATTAAGGCCAATTAATTATTAATTTAAGATTAATTAATTCATAATTAAAGGTTAATCAAAGATTAATTAAAGATTGATTTAAGTTCATTAATTACATGATTAAGGTTTATTAATTAATGATTAAAAGGTTAATTAATTTGTAATTAAGGATTAACTACTTAGTGATTAAATGTTGATTAGTTTATTAATTAAGGTTGATTAATTAATAATTAAAGGTTAAATTTATTTATTAATAAAGGTTAATTAATAAATAATTAAAGGATAATTTATTAACATAAATTGTGATTAATTAGTGTTAATCAACTAGGATTAGTGATTTATCTGGTTTCAATTAATCAGATGACTAATTAACCTTACTTATGGATGTTTGAATTGGATGAACTGCTTTGAATTGTTTGTAATACTTAACGTGTTATAATCCCCGGCACGAGTCGAATTTCAACGGTTGAATCTGCGGCATTCAAGTTCATGTGAAGCTGTGCAGTTATAGTGCTTGGCAGTTCGAAGCGGTGGACGTGCAAAAAGTCATAGCGGGGATACAGCGAGGATATAGCGTGATATAGCGCATGGCTCTAAAATGGCATATAAAACTCGTACTTAATGTTTTTATAAATATATAAATGGTAATTAAATGAAAAATTATCATTCAATTGAATTATAATTAATACATAAATAATTTTAAACAAAAAATATGTGCAAATATACTTTAAATAAATGTAAAACTGTTATATAACATAACTGAATTTAGTAGAATATTATAGTATTTTCATTTCAGAAAATATATTAAAAATTAAATCAAATAAATTAGTTTCATAATTTTTATAATGTATAAATGTAATTTTTAATTCGTTTTATTAAAGAAGATATAGCTGATATAACAAAATATAGCAGGAATAACAGGATATAGAGGAAATAGCGGGGATTAAAATGGAAAGGCTATATTTTGGGGCTATATGGAAAAATCGTAGCGGTAGAAATCTGCTATGAGATATAGCGGGGTTATAGCGGGGCAATAGCGGGGCATTAATTACACGGATGTGAAGTACGGGTGTCGATTTTCGAATGCTGAAATTTGGATCGCGACAATTTTGGTATCAGAGCTGAAGGTTGAAACTTTAGCTCAGGAGTATAACACATTAGGTAGCTCATTATAGATAGGGTAAAGTATACCCTAGAATGAGTATATCCCTAAGATATTTGTTTGTATACCTCTGTAAATTCCCTTACTATCCACTGATAGTGAGTATGAGTGTAAGAAAAAGACGAGATAAGGGACAGGGGAGTACCACTACAAATAGTCAATACGCTGCAACACAGAAACAATCTTTTTCTATCAATCTCCTTTGATTCGATTTCAAATTCTTTGATGTCTTCGTGGCAACTCGAGGGAGAAGCTTCGGTGTGACGGTGGCCCTACGAATCGTGTAGATTAGTTTCTGTCTCGTATTCTCTTCATCAAATTTCTATCCGCTTTTCGTTTTTAACTTTAATGAAATTGAAATTTTATTGGAATAAATTGGTAAATTAAATATGAAGTTAAATATGAAGATTTGTGTCGATAAAACGATTTCGGTTAAAACCAAAGTTTGAAGTTTCTGTTGTGATTTCTTGTGAGGATCAAAGTCCGAAAAGGGACAAGTTAATATATACTTTAGGGCATTCTGACCTGAGTTTGGAATCCATATCTAGTGTTTGAGAATTATGGAAAATTGTATCCGCTTGTTTGTTATCACTGCTGTGTGATGCTTTGTGATATGAATTATTTTAATTCAAGATGTGATGAATGTATTTTATTTTATTTGTGATAAATGTATATTATTTATCTGTGTATCTGTGAATGAAAGATAAGCATTACAGAATATACCACTTATCGATATTGATATGCTTGAACCTGTGATGATTTGATAATGTTGCACTATTGTGTGAAACCCCTGGACTACACCATACACACACAAATATGGATTTCACGAGGAAATCAGTTAAGTCACAGATTTTTGAAAATGGTTTTTAGAGTTGAATTTTGAATCCAAATGGTTTTGGAAATGGAAAAGCTTTTGAAAAGGAATTTCAAGATAAAAGTTATTTTGAATAACTTGATAAAGTTTTGAAATTTAAATAATTTGATTTGAATTCGAATTCAAGATTTGAAATTGAATTCTATGTTTAGAAATTGTGGCTTAAAAAGGTTATACAAGTTATAAATGTGCTTACTTGTTTTGGGAATTTGAATTTAACCCAAGTTTTATACTTAAAGGGCTTTAACTCGTGCAAATGTATATGTAAATTCCATATTGTCGAAAGATTTCAAGTTTGAAATGGAATTGAAATAGATTTGAAAGCTATGAATAAATCTTTGGGAAAGATGATTGAACTTTGCTTTGAAATTGAAGAGAAGAAACTGTGTATGGCTCAGGGGTTTTGGGATTTTACTCGAAGTCGTGCTCGGGGTTTAAGCAATTTGGCTCGAGTTTTATTGAAAACTGTTGATTCAAAAGTTTTCAAGTAAACAATTGAATGAGTTTTAAAGTTTATTAAATTATATAAGTTTTTAAAAGGAAGATAAATCAAGTTTTCAAAGGAAATTTATTCACAAGGTTTTAAACAATTTTCCAAGATTTATTCCTAAAGGATTAAGTGTTTTTTTTAAAGTTTGTTAATATGGTTTGTAATAATTTTATTAGGACGATTTGATAAATTTCCAAGCGTTTCAAAATGTAATGAAATATGAAATCAAGAAATGATTAACCGAAGGTTTCTCAAATCAACATTAAGCAATTTAAATTAATTAAGTGATGTAATTTAAGTAAAAATAAAGATAAAATGGGTAATCTTTTAATTAATTAAGTAATTTATGATTTATTAATATAAGTAATAAAGGTTAATAAATTGCTAGATTAAAGAATTGAATAATGAAGATGATTAAAGGATAATTACTTAATTAAATAATAATTAAGGTTAATTAATTAAATTGAATTAAGGTTAATTAATTAAATTGAATTAAGGTCAATTAATTATTAATTTAGGATTAATTAATTCATAATTAAAGGTTAATCAAAGATTAATTAAAGATTGATTTAGGTTAACTAAATATATGACTAAGGTTAATTAATTAATGATTAAAAGGTTAATTAATTTGTAATTAAGGATTAATTACTTAATGGTTAAAGGTTGATTAATTTATTAATTAAGGTTGATTAATTAATAATTAAAGGTTAAATTTATTTATTAATAAAGATTAATTAATAAATAATTAAAGGATAATTAATTAACATAAATTGTGATTAATTAATGTTAATCAACCAGGATTAGTGATTTATCTGGTTTCAATTAATCAGATGATTAATTAACCTTACTTATGGATGTTTGAATTGGATGAACTGCTTTGAATTGTTTGTTATACTTAATGTGTAATAAGCTCTGGCACGAGTCGAATTTCAACGGTTGAATCTGTAGCATTCGAGTTCAAGTGAAGTACGAGTGTCAATTTTTGAACGCTGAAATTTGGATCGTGACAATTTACGCATTGGAAAAGGTTTCGAGTCTAAATTTGATCGTATGGGGAAGATAGCTTTTTGGACCAGTTATAATATTGAATTTCAATATAAATTTTCAACGCGTTTGCTTATCGTATGGCCACACGATAAATTTGAATGCTACGGAAATTGAAATCCGTTAATAATACAATATTACGGATCCAATGGAACTGGTTTCGTCGAATTCCGAGACTATGCCCTGGAAGTCTATATTTAAATATCGATTTAAACTATATAATTTCAAAACTGAACAAAACAGTTTCAAATTAATTTGTGAAGCTTCTGTTATCTTTAGTATTATCAATATAGATTTTACAAGACTTCAATTTATTTTTAACAGACTCAAAACTGAAGACGCAATATTTTACCCAACCATTTATAATTAAATTCAATAATTTTAATTGCCAAATCCATTCTGATATTTGAAATTCAAGTTAAACTATCGTCCAAATAATTAAAATCAATTAAATATTTCCATTTCAAATATCCAGAAATTCAGGATCGTCACATGCTTTCCCCCTTAAAAGAATTTCATCCCGAAATTACTAGTTAAGAAGAATGATCCTTGGCCGTTTATAATTTTCCCAAAACCAAAAAGTTTTAACAACTTCATTTTATTTCACACAATTCAACTTAGTTTTCAATTAGAGATAGAGTCAGTAGTACTCTAGAATGAGTTTGACTGTATTAATAGATATGAGTGCGCATTTGTTAGTGAATATAAAATTGTTTTATATTGTGATGATTGGTTTGTTGAGTGGTATGTCGATTCTGGTTGGTATAGTCTGTACAACTCTATCGATAGGGATTTCTAAACACTTGTACAGAATACTTTGACATGATATTGTTTTAAAATAGAGTGAATGAAATAATTTTACTCGAAACTATTTTTGTATAGAAAAGAAATCATTTTTCGAAAATTATTATATAGTATATGGTTACTTGTTTGTTAGGAAGTGATAATATTAAATTATTATCATTGAAACTGAATAAGAAATTGAAATCATAATCAAAAGTTAAGAAATAAAATCCATTTAAAAATGGAATTTGAGAATGGAAATTGTAAATGTGATTTGTAATTTGAAATAGAATTCCAGAGGAATACTTGGAAATGTTTTTGAAAGGATTTGGAATTTTGGAAATTAAATCCATTTAATTTGAAAATGATTTTCGAAGGTTTGGAAAAATGTTTTAAAAAGAATGAAAGCTCTAAACTATTTTCGGTCACTAGAAAATAATTCCGATGATGATCGCGACATCATCGGTGTTCATTTTCGAGTATCCAGGAGAGGAATTGTTGCCAAATTGTTTTTAAATAGAAGTTGTTTGTAAAATTTGGGTTTGGTTTTGAATATCCAAAAGGTAATTTGAATTATTTCAAAAATGATTTTGAAATGTTGGAAAGGCTCTGGAATCTAATAAAAATAGTTATGGAATAAATAGTTTATTAAGGTGGAAAATAAAATTATGAATGAATAAATGAATTTACAATTGCAAGTTAATTAAAATGAAATTGAATGTTGAAATTCATTTTGAATATGTAAATAAATAGAATCGGAATTGAATTTGATTTGTGATAAACAAAGCAAAGTATTGAAATAAAGTTAGTGAGTGAACCTAATTGATGGAATGAAAAATTTGATATGGTTTGAAATGAATTGAATTCGATATTTATAAATAAAAGATAAATTAAATTCATATGGAATTTGAAATCCAGTTTAAATATAAGTGGTTGTAAACCAAAATGGTGAATTGAAATAGAATTGTGTTTGGGAATGAACAAAAGAATAAAACTGGAATTGAAACTGAATATTGAAAACCAATTTGAATTGTGTGAAATAAAATGAAGTTGTAAAAATTGTTCGAAGTGAACTAAAGAAAATAAAGGTGGAAATATAAAAAATGGTTTGAGATAAAATGAAATGGAATTTGTAATGAATTAGTAAATGAAACTAATTAAAAATAGTGATATGAATCAGTTGTGAGTGAAAAAATTAGTTGATAAAAAAAATTCAATATTTAGAAGGTAAGTTGAATCCAAATAAAATTGAAAGTGTGAATTGAATTCAAATGAAATTGATAATGCAAGATTGAATGAAAATGGATATATAACTTCAATAGTGAATTAAAAATGGTATAAGAAGTAAATATTCAAACTTTGGTAATGGAATGTGCAAAATGATCTTTGAATGTAGAAATTGGATATGATTGACAAATAGCACACAGATATTATAAAGGAAAATGGAAATGGGATTTTGATTTTAAAGATAAATTTAAATTACTTGGGAAAAAGGTATGTATTTAAAATTCAGTATGAGATTTGATGACTTTTGTAACGACCCAGGATTTTTATTAATTAAAAATTTGGATATTTAATTAATTTTAAATATTAATAAGTGAATTTATAAGTCGAATAAATTTTAATTCGAATAATTGGATTTAATTGGATAATTAAATCGATAATTTAATATGTTAAATTATGGAAATAATTGAAAATTGGGTTAAATATGATTGAAAATGATTTGTAAAATTTTATTTTATCATATTGGAGTTAGAATGATATTTTAGAACTTTTAAAATTGAATTAAAAGTTAATTTGTGAAAATTGAATATTTTAATATTAAATCGACTAGTGAAAATAGTCAATTTTTGAACAGTCTCAGAATTGGACGAAACTAGTTCCATTGGATCCGTAATAGTTAGTTATTACCGGATTTCAATTTTCGTGTCAATCGGAGTTACCGTTTGATCGTGGCAGCTCGAAACGCATCGAATTGTTTTTAATTTTATTTTGGCGAGTTAAAATAGCCATTTTTCAAAAAGTCTCGGATTTCGACGAAACCAGTTTCATCGGATCCGTAATGTGATATTATTGTATGGTTTCAAATTTCATGTCAATTGGATTTACCGTTTGTCCGGTACAAATTAAAACGCCTAGAAAATCATTTAATCGGTTTAATTTTAAATCGATCGTTTATAGCCATAACTCGCACAGATGACCGAATTAGCTTCCGAAACCTGTTCCATTGTGTCCGGAACGCGGGGTGAACCCTAGGAACATCGGTCACTGCGCGTAAATCGGAGTTTGGAAATTCCGGATGAATAGTGTCGCGTGAATTTTCTATAAAAGCCCCAATATCTCATTTTTGCAAAAATTTACAACCCCCAGGGTTTTATCTTCAGGCCGCCGGCTCCATTTATATGAATGGCCGAAATTTAGTTTCCTTTCTCCTCAAATTTCTTCAAATCCGTGCAACGATTCAAGAATCTTTCAACTAGAAACTCGTAGAGCACGTCGCGAACTACCTATCCAACGGTCATGATCGTTTCTAGTGCTTCGGATTGGCGGCAAATCTCGCTCAAAGGCCATGAGTTCGGCCTCGAGATTCGTGCTACAGGGACAACCGAGCTTCATGGGTCTTCGGCCATAGGTGGAGCACGGGGTGGCGAGCAAGGAGGTGGTTCCTGATCGCGTTGAAATTGGTTGAGGTGGTCGCAATAATTTGGAGCAAGAGGCGGCTATGGGTTTTGGGTTGTCTGTAGAATGAACGTGGGGAGAAGGAGAAGGAGGAACGGCCAAGATTTCAGGGGTTCAAGATCAAGGGCCAGTGTTGATGTAGGTTAAAAAAATTATAAAGAATATGTTGAAATTATTATATAAAAATTTGTGTAATGTTCAAAAATTCATATCTTTTTCATACGAGGTCGAAAACGCGCGAAACCAGTTGCGTTGGAATCGTATGGACGAGCACTACGCGATGAAATTGGATTGGAGTCATTTGGAGTTAGTGAGAATTTTGGGTAAAATTAAACGTCCGTTTAATTTTATTCGAAATAAATCGCTAAAACGAAATTGAAATCAAGGTGAGAACTTCTCACTCAATCGAATCAGTTTCGATTTTTATTTTAAATAGTTAGATTTAAAATATCTGAATGCATGTTTGAATGATGATTGTTATCTATTGATTGTTAAAATAGACATTATGCGCCGTTAGTAAGCGGAGGTTATTTATTAAAAACATATACCGCGAATATTTCATAAACAGTGAAATTGGTATTATATATAATAGCAATATATATATATTGGCATATGTATATATTGCAGTTATTGATTTCCCGCATTTGTTTAGCGGATGAGACCCTATTGCGCCGTCTATTAAGCGGATAATATTTTAAATCCCATATACCGCGATAATTTCGTACTGGAGCGAAATTGGTATTGTGCTAATGTTTGTGGATGCAGGAAAACAGGTTGGAGGGATCCAACTGGATTCCTCAATAGTTTTTATTTGAATTCAGATATTTTGATATTTGATGGATTATCATATCGATATATGATATCGTTGTTGTCGTGATTGGCTATTTGGTGTGTAGCATCATTGGACCAAGTTTTGGAACTTTAAAATGATTTTTAAGTGATTTTTGAAAATATACTATATGTTTGGAATTGATCCAAAACGTTATAATTTTAATGTTATAAAAATTATGATTTTTGAGAAATATAGTAAAAAAACTGATTTTTGAGAATATGATGCTAATGATTTTGTAAAATAGTTAAATCGGAATTTTTGAATTTATTATAAAAAGTTTAAATATAGGATTTATAAAATTTAATTATTTTATAAATCAAAATGGTGAAATTATAAAGGACTTTAAAGACAATTTGAAATAATAGTATAAATTGATTTATATAAGAGATTTATAAATTGATATTTATAAATTAAAATATTTGGAATTATAAAACGAGTTTTATAAGTGTTAGAATGAATTATGAATGAAATTCGGAAATGAATGAAATTTATAGAATTATAAACGGTGAAGTTATAAATGGAATTTTATGAGCAGTACGTTTATAAAATTTGTAAAGTTATTAAAATAATGGTTTTGGATAAATTTATAAATCTTATAAGTTATAAGATTTATAAATTGGGATGTTTAAAGGAACGATTTTGTAAAATAATCGTATTATAAGCATTTGACTTATAATATGAATTTTTAGTATATCATTGAGATATAAATTGAACAGGTTAATAAAGGAATTTATAAACGTTGTTTTATAAATTCGCAAATGACTTATTTTGATAAGTAAATTGTTGAAACTTATTAATGGAGTTATATTCACGTTTTTGACTGTGAATAATCCTTTGAAATAAAATGAATAAAAGGATGAAATTGATTAACGTAGTATATTCACGTTTTTGAATAGTGAATAATATGTTAAAGAAAATGTTTTGGATGTGATATTTGAAATAGAATTAAAACGATCTAACGATGTTTTAAAATGTGTGGAGATTCGAAACCATAGATTTCAACATTTATTGTTGAAATAGACGTTTTCGAGAAATAGAAGGAAATGGTGGACTATAACACTGTTGTTATAGTAAATGATTTCCGAAAAGAAATGTTTTGTATAGTATTGGGATTTATATATCTATTTTAATTTCGAATCCCTATACTAGTGATTTTGGGTTGTCGTAACGATGTTTTACGCAACATTCGTTTTGGCCCAAATAAATATGGTTAAAAGAATGATTTCCTTAAAGAATGAAATATATACTTAATCTCGATTTAAGTATATTGAATATTTTCCAAGTGTTGAAAATAAATAAAATTTGTGAATTACTTATGAATAAATAAGTATGGAAATGTTTTCCAATATAAAGTGAATATTTTGAGAATTATCTTTTTGAAGATAAGATTGAAATGAATAATTGAAATCGTATATGCACGGATATTTTGGAATGAAAATTCACTGTGGCATTTATAAATGAAAAGGAGAATTTGTTTAAAAATAAATATTGATTTATTTTTGAAGTGTGAAATTATATATATAGTAAAGATATTTTTGAAAAATAAATAATTTGGAAAATTATTTGGAAACTGGTGATGTGTGCATATCCATTGATAGTTCAATAACCGACTATCAATATTTCCCTTTGAATGGGTAATTGATGTGATTTGTTTGAATTTGAATGCCACACTTATTTTTGAATAAGCGCTCACTATTCGGGTTAACCGGGAAAGGACCATGGGGTCGTATAACCCATTCCGAATATGTGATACGTCGTTATGAATTGCATTTGATGACCGGTGTTGAAGACCGAGTATTTGCGAAAGCGATAGGATGACCTATCGATTGTCTCTGCACTGGGTAGCTCCTGGTATAGAGATTCCCTAAGTGATGGGAAATTCGATCGGGATTGTGAATACCCGGATTGCAAGGGCTTCGTAAGAAGTGCCTTCGGTTTTGTTCGAGCCCGAAACAGACTTGTATGAATTGTATGTCTGACATTACAAATTGAGATATAAAGCCGATTTCATTCAAATATATTTCTGTTGGTGGCGGAGAATTTATTCTTTTAGCTTAACACCCTTCTCTGAGACGTACGAGTTCAGAGGTTATGTAGTTGAAGGTTATCAGCGATATATTCCCAATTTGGTAATGTGACATGCTGAGTGTTGCTGTGAAATGATCATTGTGTTGATTATTTGTGATAGGACCATTTGTTTGATCGTCTATCCTGGTGATCATTTCTATGATCATTTGTTGACCCAAAGCATGGCTTTTGTATAAATTATGTTTTTGTGGACGTGACTTCGTCGAGCCTCACACCTCGGGAATGGTCAAAACAGGAAAGATGCGGCAAGGTTATGAGGGGTAGCGCCCTTTAGGATATGTGCATTTCCTTCTGGAAAAGGGTGGTATCATGGTATGGAGTCCAGATACTTACTCATGTTGAAAACACTTTATGATTGTGTGAATTGATTGCGAGCGCTCGGTGAAAGGTCCCAAAGGACCGGGGGATGGCATATTCGTCAGTTGTTACTCAGTTAGGGGTAACCCGGCCTTGTGTTGGTAGAGATCCGGTTTGGTTCTCGGGGATGTCCATCCAGAGGCATTCTCATGTGGCAATGGGAAGTTCCTTGGCCTGATCATTCATTGGAAATCCAATTCCCAATACGAAACCTTGTATGGTATTAGTTGTAGAACCTGCCATTCACTTATGGTGGTCACCACTGTTTGGATGGTAGCTATAGTAGGCATACGATAATGGTCGTATGTTGGCTAAGATTTATATTTTACTTTCGAAATGAATTTTTTTCTACACTATGCACTAGTAATAATATCAAATGTTCTTTTAAATGCGTATCAAGCATCTTTGACTATCATAAGGAGAAATCTCCTCCGATTCTGCGTTTGCATTGTGTGTGTGTGCGGGAGGCCTTATGGTAGTCTCATTTTTAAAAGCATTGCGAATTGACTTTAAAAATATTCCTCTATTTTGATTTTAAAGATAAATAAACTGTTTTGAGTTCTCACACCAGTCACATGACTGACTCGGAGTTTATTGTTTTCCTTTCTAAACTCTGGGTGCCCACCAATTTCCACACGGGCAGTCAAGAGTAAGGTTTATCAGGATATTCTGGATATTCTGGAGTTGCTGGAGGCAAGCTGGATGGCATGGCGTATTACTAGTATATAGTATTCTTTTTCCGCTGCACTATTTGATGTTGCTTGTTGTTGTACACTCTGATGTAATGAAATGTAATGTATCAAATGTAATAACTGATATAGTTCTTTGTTTAAAGATTATTCATTTATTATTATATGTTGTTCCGCTGCGAATTGTGAGATTCTGTTGTTGTTGTGTTGTGTTCTGTTCCGTTCTATTTTCTATTTTCTTTTCTCCCTATCTTCTTATCTTTTCTGTCTTTTTCTTCTCTTTTTCTTTTTTTAAAATCCTAAGTGTTCGGTTTTCCGTCGTTCGATTGCTCGGCAGTCGATAAAGTGAGTATCGATGTTGAATTTTCGAAAGACGAAGAATCGGGTCCTCACATTTGGTATTAGAGCATATGGTTAAGCGACAACCATGATTCTGTTGGGTATTACTCATTAGAGATAGAGTCAGTAGTACTCTAGAATGAGTTTGAGTGTAATAATAGCTATGAGAGCGTATTTGTTAGTGAGAATATAAAATTGTTTTATATTGTGATGATTGGTTTGTTGAGTGGTATATAGATTCTGGTTAATACGAGTAATTAATGTTGTTGATAGGGATCTCTAAACACTTGAATAGAACAATTCGACACAATATTGTTTTAAAATTGGGTAAATGAAATAATTTTACCTTGAGTATATTTTATATATAAAGGAAGAATTTTTCAGAATTATTAAAGTGTATATAAGTTGATTGTTTAGTTGTTTGAATAATCTAAATTAAAGAGTAATTGTATAACCAAATGAATTATAAGAATTGAATTATAATTAAAGTGATTTACAATTGTGAAATAAACTTATATATATAAGAAGTGAAACTATATGAATATATTTATGAATATGAGTGGTAAATAAAAATGAATTTAAAGTTAAAGGAAATATAACTTAAGAGTTGTTGAATGAAGTTGATATTAGTATCAAAGTAAAATAACAAAGGTAAGTGATAAATATAAACTTGAGTTATGTAATGAAATTCAACTTTAGTAATTGAATTGAATTAATGGATTGAATAATAATCAATTAAATGTGAATAGTTGATATGGAATAACGAATATAAGTGTTAATTCATTAAAATCTAATGTTATTGAAAGTTGAATAGTTGAATGCAAATCAATTTGATTAAACCAATTGAAAGTGATGGTGTTAAACCAAAATGAATATAAGCAAAGGGATTTGGTTGCAATTAATAAACATTGGTTGTTATTTGATTGTTGGTTGATTGTATATAATTCATTAAGTATTAATGAAATTGAATAAATGAAATTGGAAGCTAAAGTAATTAAAAATTCAATTGGAAGTTAAATGAATCTTAAATAGAATTGAATTTGATTTGGAAGTAAACCAACTTGAATATGGATTAGTGAATATAAACTAATTGAAAATGAATGTTAGTAAAAACATCCACTGTTAATGAATCAAATGTGATTTAAATTGAAAACCCAATTCATTGAATATTAATGAGAATATGAATGAATATTAATTGGTTATGGATGTTAGTTGGTTGATAGTTGAGTATATTGCTTTTGTTTCAATTGCTATGTTAACATATATAGTTATTATGTTGCTATATGTTGTATATTGATACTATTGTCTATATGCATGATTCTCATGTTGTTTGTTGAGTGATTAGTAGGTGTGGATCGCGTTTGCTTCGCATTTGGAGCTCGCTTTCGCGCTATATTAGCCGTATATGCTCGCTAATATATAATAAGGTACATATCTCGGATTACATACCGTACTTTTACACTTTTTCCCTTCGGGATGCCTCATTACTTGATGAGATGTATATTTGTGATATATATACTGTCATTTTTTTTTCGGATCGAGCCGCGCAAAGGAGACTATGGCGAATTTTTCCGAAAATTTAAGGCGTTAGAAAATTTTTGAGAAAATTGGAAAATTTTGAAAACTTTAACTTTGATTTAGAAGTTGAAAGTTAAACAATAGTAGTTGTTTTTGAAAAGATAACTACGTATGATTTGAAAACTTAGTAAAGTATTGTAAGAAGTTTAACTATGAATTTTGGAAAGTTAATAGATTTTGTAATTTTTCTTACTTGATAATTTCGAGGACGAAATTCTTTTAAGGGGGGAAGATTGTAACGACCCAGGATTTTTAGTAATTAAAAATTTGGATATTTAATTAATTTTAAATATTAATAAGTGAATTTATAAGTCGAATAAATTTTAATTCGAATAATTGGATTTAATTGGATAATTAAATCGATAATTTAATATGTTAAATTATGGAAATAATTGAAAATTGGGTTAAATATGATTGAAAATGATTTGTAAAATTTTATTTTATCATATTGGAGTTAGAATGATATTTTAGAACTTTTAAAATCGAATTAAAAGTTAATTTGTGAAAATTGAATATTTTAATATTAAATCGACTAGTGAAAATAGTCAATTTTTGAACAGTCTCAGAATTGGACGAAACTAGTTCCATTGGATCCGTAATAGTTAGTTATTACCGGATTTCAATTTTCGTGTAAATCGGAGTTACCGTTTGATCGTGGCAGCTCGAAACGCATCGAATTGTTTTTAATTTTAATTTGGCGAGTTAAAATAGCCATTTTTCAAAAAGTCTCGAATTTCGACGAAACCAGTTTCATCGGATCCGTAATGTGATATTATTGTATGGTTTCAAATTTCGTGTCAATTGGATTTACCGTTTGTCCGGTACAAATTAAAACGCCTAGAAAATCATTTAATCGGTTTAATTTTAAATCGATCGTTTATAGCCATAACTCGCACAGATGATCGAATTAGCTTCCTAAACATGTTCCATTGTGTCCGGAACGTGGGGTGAACCCTAGGAACGTCGGTCACTGCGCGTAAATCGGAGTTTGGAAATTCCGGATGAATAGTGTCGCGCGAATTTTCTATAAAAGCCCCAATATCTCATTTTTGCAAAAATTTACAACCCCTAGGGTTTTATCTTCAGGCCGCCGGCTCCATTTATATGAATGGCCGAAATTTAGTTTCCTTTCTCCTCAAATTTCTTCAAATCCGTGCAACGATTCAAGAATCTTTCAACTAGAAACTCGTAGAGCACGTCGCGAACTACCTATCCAACGGTCATGATCGTTTCTAGTGCTTCGGATTGGCGGCAAATCTCGCTCAAAGGCCATGAGTTCGGCCTCGAGATTCATGCTACAGGGACAACCGAGCTTCATGGGTCTTCGGCCATAGGTGGAGCACGGGGTGGCGAGCAAGGAGGTGGTTCCTGGTCGCGTTGAAATTGGTTGAGGTGGTCGCAATAATTTGGAGCAAGAGGCGGCTATGGGTTTTGGGTTGTCTATAGAATGAACGTGGGGAGAAGGAGAAGGAGGAACGGCCAAGATTTCAGGGGTTCAAGATCAAGGGCCAGTGTTGATGTAGGTTAAAAAAATTATAAAGAATATGTTGAAATTATTATATAAAAATTTGTGTAATGTTCAAATATTCATATCTTTTTCATACGAGGTCGAAAACGCGCGAAACCAGTTGCGTTGGAATCGTATGGACGAGCACTACGCGATGAAATTGGATTGGAGTCGTTTGGAGTTAGTGAGAATTTTGGGTAAAATTAAACGTCCGTTTAATTTTATTCGAAATAAATCGCTAAAACGAAATTGAAATCAAGGTGAGAACTTCTCACTCAATCGAATCAGTTTCGATTTTTATTTTAAATAGTTAGATTTAAAATATCTGAATGCATGTTTGAATGATGATTGTTATCTATTGATTGTTAAAATAGACATTATGCGCCGTTAGTAAGCGGAGGTTATTTATTAAAAACATATACCGCGAATATTTCATAAATAGTGAAATTGGTATTATATATAATAGCAATATATATATATATATATATATTGGCATATGTATATATTGCAGTTATTGATTTCCCGCATTTGTTTAGCGGATGAGACCCTATTGCGCCGTCTATTAAGTGGATAATATTTTAAATCCCATATACCGCGATAATTTCGTACTGGAGCGAAATTGGTATTGTGCTAATATTTGTGGATGCAGGAAAACAGGTTGGAGGGATCCAACTGGATTCCTCAACAGTTTTTATTTGAATTCAGATATTTTGATATTTGATGGATTATCATATCGATATATGATATCGTTGTTGTCGTGATTGGCTATTTGGTGTGTAGCATCATTGGACCAAGTTTTGGAACTTTAAAATGATTTTTTAAGTGATTTTTGAAAATATACTATATGTTTGGAATTGATCCATTTTAAATAAATAAACGTTATAATTTTAATGTTATAAAAATTATGATTTTTGAGAAATATAGTAAAAAAACTGATTTTTGAGAATATGATGCTAATGATTTTATAAAATAGTTAAATCGGAATTTTTGAATTTATTATAAAAAGTTTAAATATAGGATTTATAAAATTTAATTATTTTATAAATCAAAATGGTGAAATTATAAAGGACTTTAAAGACAATTTGAAATAATAGTATAAATTGATTTATATAAGAGATTTATAAATTGATATTTATAAATTAAAATATTTGGAATTATAAAACGAGTTTTATAAGTGTTAGAATGAATTATGAATGAAATTCGGAAATGAATGAAATTTATAGAATTATAAACAGTGAAGTTATAAATGGAATTTTATAAGCAGTAGGTTTATAAAATTTGTAAAGTTATTAAAATAATGGTTTTGGATAAATTTATAAATCTTATAAGTTATAAGATTTATAAATTGGGATGTTTAAAGGAACGATTTTGTAAAATAATCGTATTATAATCATTTGACTTATAATATGAATTTTTAGTATATTATTGAGATATAAATTGAATAGGTTAATAAAGGAATTTATAAACGTTGTTTTATAAATTCGCAAATGACTTATTTTGATAAGTAAATTGTTGAATCTTATTAATGGAGTTATATTCACGTTTTTGACTGTGAATAATCCTTTGAAATAAAATGAATAAAAGGATGAAATTGATTAACGTAGTATATTCACGTTTTTGAATAGTGAATAATATGTTAAAGAAAATGTTTTGGATGTGATATTTGAAATAGAATTAAAACGATCTAACGATGTTTTAAAATGTGTGGAGATTCGAAACCATAGATTTCAACATTTATTGTTGAAATAGACGTTTTCGAGAAATAGAAGGAAATGGTGGACTATAACACTGTTGTTATAGTAAATGATTTCCGAAAGGAAATGTTTTGTATAGTATTGGGATTTATTTATCTATTTTAATTTCGAATCCCTATACTAGTGATTTTGGGTTGTCGTAACGATATTTTACGCAACATTCGTTTTGGCCCAAATAAATATGGTTAAAAGAATGATTTCCTTAAAGAATGAAATATATACTTAATCTCGATTTAAGTATATTGAATATTTTCCAAGTGTTGAAAATAAATAAAATTTGTGAATTACTTATGAATAAATAAGTATGGAAATGTTTTCCAATATAAATTGAATATTTTGAGAATTATCTTTTTGAAGATAAGATTGAAATGAATAATTGAAATCGTATATGCATGGATATTTTGGAATGAAAATTCACTGTGGAATTTATAAATGAAAAGGAGAATTTGTTTAAAAATAAATATTGATTTATTTTTGAAGTGTGAAATTATATATCTAGTAAAGATATTTTTGAAAAATAAATAATTTGGAAAATTATTTGGAAACTGGTGATGTGTGCATATCCATTGATAGTTCAATAACCGACTATCAATATTTCCCTTTGAATGGGTAATTGATGTGATTTGTTTGAATTTGAATGCCACACTTATTTTTGAATAAGCGCTCACTATTCGGGTTAACCGGGAAAGGACCATGGGGTCGTATAACCCATTCCGAATATGTGATACGTCGTTATGAATTGCATTTGATGACCGGTGTTGAAGACCGAGTATTTGCGAAAGCGATAGGATGACCTATCGATTGTCTCTGCACTGGGTAGCTCCTGGTATAGAGATTCCCTAAGTGATGGGAAATTCGATCGGGATTGTGAATACCCGGATTGCAAGGGCTTCGTAAGAAGTGCCTTCGGTTTTGTTCGAGCCCGGAACAGACTTGTATGGATTGTATGTCTGACATTACAAATTGAGATATAAAGCCGATTTCATTCAAATATATTTCTGTTGGTGGTGGAGAATTTATTCTTTTAGCTTAACACCCTTCTCTGAGACGTACGAGCTCAGAGGTTATGTAGTTGAAGGTTATCAGCGATATATTTCCAATTTGGTAATGTGACATGCTGAGTGTTGCTGTGAAATGATCATTGTGTTGATTATTTGTGATAGGATCATTTGTTTGATCGTCTATCCTGGTGATCATTTCTATGATCATTTGTTGACCCAAAGCATGGCTTTTGTATAAAGTATGTTTTTGTGGACGTGACTTCGTCGAGCCTCACACCTCGGGAATGGTCAAAACAGGAAAGATGCGGCAAGGTTATGAGGGGTAGCGCCCTTTAGGATATGTGCATTTCCTTCTGGAAAAGGGTGGTATCATGGTATGGAGCCCAGATACTTACTCATGTCGAAAACACTTTATGATTGTGTGAATTTATTGCGAGCGCTCGGTGAAAGGTCCCAAAGGACCGGGGGATGGCATATTCGGTCAGTTGTTACTCGGTTAGGGGTAACCCGGCCTTGTGTTGGTAGAGATCCGGTTTGGTTCTCGGGGATGTCCATCCAAAGGCATTCTCATGTGGCAATGGGAAGTTCCTTGGCCTGGTCATTCGTTGGAAATCCAATTCCCAATACGAAACCTTGTACGATATTAGTTGTAGAACCTGCCATTCACTTATGGTGGTCACCACTGTTTGGATGGTAGCTATAGTAGGCATACGATAATGGTCGTATGTTGGCTAAGATTTATATTCTACTTTCGAAATGAATTTTTTTCTACACTATGCACTAGTAATAATATCAAATGTTCTTTTAAATGCGTATCAAGCATCTTTGACTATCATAAGGAGAAATCTCCTCGGATTCTGCGTTTGCATTGTGTGTGTGTGCGAGAGGCCTTATGGTAGTCTCATTTTTAAAAGCATTGCGAATTGACTTTAAAAATATTCCTCTATTTTGATTTTAAAGATAAATAAACTGTTTTGAGTTCTCACACCAGTCACATGACTGACTCGGAGTTTATTGTTTTCCTTCCTAAACTCTGGGTGCCCACCAATTTCCACACGGGCAGTCAAGAGTAAGGTTTATCAGGATATTCTGGATATTCTGGAGTTGCTGGAGGCAAGCTGGATGGCATGGCGTATTACTAGTATATAGTATTCTTTTTCCGCTGCACTATTTGATGTTGCTTGTTGTTGTACACTCTGATGTAATGAAATGTAATGTATCAAATGTAATAACTGATATAGTTCTTTGTTTAAAGATTATTCATTTATTATTATATGTTGTTCCGCTGCGAATTGTGAGATTCTGTTGTTGTTGTGTTGTGTTCTGTTCCGTTCTATTTTCTATTTTCTTTTCTCCCTATCTTCTTATCTTTTCTGTCTTTTTCTTCTCTTTTTCTTTTTTTAAAACCCTAAGTGTTCGGTTTTCCGTCGTTCGATTGCTCGGCAGTCGATAAAGTAAGTATCGATGTTGAATTTTCGAAAGATGAAGAATCGGGTCCTCACAACTTTCTTGTCCAGCCGCTTGGCTTTTCGTCTTCATTTTGAATTTGGAGGCCCATTGTGGTATTTTGTAGTCGTACTGAGCTAGCCGCGCAAAGGAGATGCTGACGAAATTTTTCGAAAATTTTGGAAGTTATAAATATTTTGAGAAAATTTTGAAAATTTAAAATTTAAATTTAAATTTGAATTGTTAAAGAAAACGAGGTTGTTTGGAAATTATGGAAGACTTGGAAAGTTAGTTTAAATGATGGTCTTTAATGAAAAGATTTATAGGTAAGTTGATAAAACTATTTGGTTTTGGAAAGATAGCGAATGGGTTAAGGATCATTCTTCTTAACTAGTAATTTCAAGACGATATTCTTTTAGGGGGGAAGGATGTGACGACCTAGAATTTTTGAACTGTGAAATTCAAATATTTAATTGATTTTAAATATTTGGAAGTCATTTTAACTTGAATTTCGTATATAACTATGAATTTGGTAATTAAATTATTCAATTTAATAATGTGAAGTTGGGTAAAAATTTGTATTTTCAATTTTAAGTTGATTAAAAATAGTTCAAAGGCTTAGAAAATTTATATTGATAATACCGTAGATAATGGAAGCTTCAGAATTGAATTTGAAATAGTTCTGTTCAGTTTTGAGATTATATAGTTTAATTCGATATTTAAAAATAGCCTTCCGAGGCACAGTCTCAGAATTCGAGTAACCTAGTTCCATTGGATCTGTAATATTGTATTATTATCGGATTTCAATTTCCATAGCACTTGGAGTTATCATGTGGCCGTATGATAAGCAAACGTGCTGAAAATTTATATTAAAATTCAATATTATAACTAGTACAAAAAGCTATCTTTTCCATACGATCGAATTTGGACTCCGAACCTTTTCCAGTGCGTTTGGAATAGGGGTTTAACATTATAAACGCTTGGAGGCACGTCTCGATTGGAGGTCGAGATTTTGAATTGTATAATTTGAAACGATTTGAATTTGGTATTTGAATTAAATATATTTACATGTATTTTCTCAGGCCAAATGTTAATACGTTTCTTCTTCCTCAACACTTGGCATTGTCATTGACACGCATTCGTTTGAGAAAAGAAAAACTTAATAACTGTGCTTTCATATTTGTTTGAAATAAAAGAAAAATAAAAAGCGAACTAAAAAACTTTCATCTCCGTTCAAAAATAATATATCAATGGCCGATGCCAAATTATCGAACCAAAATTCCTTTTTAACCTAAAATCAAAATTCTTTTTTCCTCTGTCAATTCGAAATAAAAAAATGAAATCGAACAAACGTTCGTGGCTCGAGAGAGTTGACCCAACTTCTAGATAGCGACGACAGGAAGTGGGGGATCTCGATCGGGAGGAGGAGGCACGCGATTAATTAGAGAATTTCGACGAGTTTAGCAAGTGGAAGAAGCAGGCGCACAAACATGCGAGTTCTTCGGTAGGTATCGCGTGGGGTGCGACGCATGTAGGGTTTCAAGGAATTGGGCATTTCAATGCCGCGAAATGATTGAGGCAGGCGTGAACGCAAGCATCGGTAGAGGCTTCGACGAGCAAACTGGAGGGCGTGATATCGATAAGGAAGCCAATGAATCTTGAGCACATGTGAGGTTGAGACGTTTACAGTTGCTCTGTGGCACTCGAACTCGAGCACGAAAATATCAAAGGTGAGATTTATTTCCAGTTGTTTTTCTTCCTTAATTTTGATACGTGCGAGAAATTTTTTTTACAGCAATAAAATTTTGGTTTGTTTACTTAACAGGGAAAAATAAAATAATAATATCAATGTATAAATTCTCATGCATGTTTAAAATACTGTGGTAAATAGGATATGTGTGTATATATATAATTTGGTAAATGTGTATATATATATCTAGACAAGGTTTTAAAGGAAATATAGAGATTTTAAATTGTTGAAAATTTTATTTAAAGTTAGTTTTTGAAATCAAGAAATTATTTTTGGTTTTACATTGAAAAATAAACATACAAACATCCATTTTAAATTACTAGTTTATTTAAAAAAAAAGGATTGGGTGATGAATTTGTTCAATTAACATATTTATTTAATTCAGTTAGTAAAGATTTTAAAAAGGATAGTTATTAGTTTAAGGTAAGTCGTTAGTTAATTAAATTTATTAAAGGAAAATAGTTTAAATCCAAATATTAGTAAATTAAATTTTTAAATGGTAATGGATTATTCGAGTTAATTCAAGTGTTAATTAATTGTATAAATTGTTTATACAAGGTCTAAGGATCATGAAAACAAGCTGGAATGGAAATGAGTTGGAATGGAATGCAAATTAAAATCAAAGGTGAGATCTTCTCACTCAGTTAGATTTTTTCTGATTTAATTTTAAATATTTAGATTTGAAAATTGTTGATTTTAATCGATTATGTGCTTGGATGATGATTATTATCGGTTGTATTGAATTAAACCCTATACGCCGCATAATAGCGGATGATATTATATTAAACCCATATACCGCGATATTCCACCTCGAAGTGGAATTGGTATTATATATGTATTTGGAGTGATTGATTTCCCGCATTATATAGCGGATGAGACCCTATGCGCCGCATAATAGCGGATGATATTTTATAAATCCCATATACCGCGATATTCCACCTCGAAGTGGAATTGGTATTTAATTGTTGTGCTAACGTCTGTGGATGTAGGGAAACAGGTTGGAGGGATCCAACTGGATTCCCCAAACATATGAATTTGTTTCATATGTCATGTATTGAATTATTTATAATCTGTGTGTGATTATACTGTGATTGAATTCAGTAAAGGCTATAGTTTAGCCGATACATTATTGGTATCGTAGGATACCAGAAATAAATAAATTTAGATTTTTGGAATTCAAGTGGAAAATTTATAATAAATTTATTTAGAGAATTGGGTGAATTTAAAAGAAGAAATTTAAATAGATAAAGTTTTATAAATTCCAAAATAAGGGAAAAGATTTTAATAAATGGAATTTTTAGTAATATGGTTTAATAGTTGATGAATTTATTTTAAATTCGGATTTTAAATAGATTGAAAGAAATAAGGGAATTTATTTTAAAAGAAAATGTATTTGGAAATTAATTTGAAATTTGATTCGGTGTTTGAAATTTAATTTTTTGGGAAATCAATTCTGAAATCAATTTGGTGTTTTGAAATAAATGTTTGGAAAATAAATTTGGGATTTGATTTGGTATTTAAAATAAATTTGAAAATCAATTTGAAAATTGATTTGATGTTGAAAGTGAATATTTGAGAATCGATTTGAAAATCGTATATCTGTGGATATTTGAAATTTAAATTCACAATGGGAATTTTATAAAAGAAATGGAAATTTTGTTTTAAAAATAAATACTGGTTTATTTTTTAAAAGTGTGGAAAGGAATTCATGGATTCAGAACGTAAATTTAAAATAAATCCAGAAAAATTTACAAATTGATTTAAATGGTCCATTTTGAAATGGAAGGTAAATTTTCCCTGGAAAGCTGAGTATGTTTTAAAGTGGCTCTCAAAATTAAAAGTTTTAAAGTTTGTTTTAAAAAAAGGATGTTTGTTGAGAAATTATTTTCTTAAGCTGGTTTCCAATCTTTAAAGCAAAGTTTTATTTAATTAATTATAGAAGGGATTATTTTAAAGATTTAAATTGATATTTGATTTAGAAAATGGATATTTAAGTAGTTATACCCTATCTACTAATTTTATTAAAAAATTAGTTTGGATTTGAAGTTTTATATGAGATATTGGTATAAAGTTTTCATAGCTAATATTTATAGTAAGTATTTTAAAATATTTGAACTGGGTAGATTTTCAGTGGAATTTAATAAATATTTGGAAATCAATTCCACATGAGGAAAGTGATTTGAAATTTGTTTTCAAAGGTTTGAAAAGTGAAAAGCGATTTGAAATTTGTTTTCAAATGGTTGAAGTGTTAAAATTATATCTTGCGAAGATATTTTAAAAATAATAATTAGGGAAAAATTATTTAAATCTTGGTGATTGTTGTGAATGTTGATTGATAGTTAAATAACTGATTCTCAATATTGGCCGTTTAATGGCATTTGAATTTCGATGCGACCGGGGGTCGAATTCCAAATGGATATTCGAAAACCACATCGAACCTTTGTGATTGTGATGGATCTTTCATTTAAAAGATCAAAGTGATAATTGTTGTGATTTGTTTGAAATCTATATGTAACACTTATTTTTAATATAAGCACTCGTTATTCGAATTAGCCGGAAGAGGACCTTGTGCCATAAAACCCATTCCAAATAATGATATGACAAAATGGGATTGCATTTGAAGATGGTGTTGAAGACCGGGTATTTTCGAAGGTGAAAGGATTACCTGTCGAATGTCTCTGCACCAGATTGCTCCGGTATAGAGATTTTATCACCCTTTATGATGGGGATTCCAGACGTGATTAGTGAATATCCTAATTGCAAGGGATTCTTTGGAAGTGACTTCGGTTCCGTTCGATCTTGGAACGTACTTGTATGGATGTGTGTCTGACGTTACACTTTGAGATGTAAAGCTGGTTTCTACCAAATAAATTTCTGTTGGTATCGGAGAATTTATTCTCTTATCTTAACATCCTTCTCTGAGACGTACGAGCTCAGAGGTTATGTAGTTGATGGTTACTAGTGATATATTCCAAATTTGGTAATGTGGCATATGAAGTGTTGCTGATCATTTGTTGATCGAAGCATGGCTTTTATGAAAAGCGTAGCTTTGTGGATGAGACTTCGTCGAGCCTCACAACCCGGAATGGTCAAAATAGGAAAGATGCGGCAAGGTTATTTGGGGGTAGCGCCCCCTGAGGATATGTCATTTCCTTTTGGAAAGGATAGTATCATGGTTTGGAGCCTAGATATGTTTCCTATGTTGATGCTGCAAATTTATTATACTTTTTGGTTGTTGCTTTGTGGTTGAGGATCCTCAGATAAAGGTCGCAAATGACCGGGGGATGGCATACTCGTGTCAGTAGTTACCTAGTTACAGAGGTAATCCGGCCTTGTGTTGGCAGAGATCCGGTTAGGTTCTCGGGGCATCCCTCCAGAGGCGTACCCATGTGGCCTAGGAAGTTCCTTAGCCTGACCATTTGTTGGAAATCCAACATCAATACGCGCCCTTTACGATTGCAATCGTATAACCTGCCATTCTAAAATGGTAGCTATAGCAGGCATAATATAATGGTACCTATGTTGGCTAAGATTAATATTATACTTTCGAAAGGTTTTCTACACTATGAACTAATGATAGTATTAAAAAGAATTTTGCGCATCAAGCATGTTTGGCTATCATAAAGAGAAATCTCCGCCAAGTGTGCGATTGCATTACGTGTGCGGCGGAAGGCCTTATGGTAGTTTCATTTTCCAAAAAGCATTGTGAATTTCTTTTATTCCCCTTTTGATTTGTTCTTGTTAAAGATAAATTGTTTCTAAGATCTCACACCAGGCCCATGACTGATCTGGAGTTTATTGTTCCCTTTCTAAACTCTGGGTGCCCACAATTTTCCACATGAGCAGCTTAGAGTCAAGTTATCAGTTATTCGAAAGCGAAGTCAGAAAAGATGCTGTGGAGATCTGGAGTTCAAGCTGGATGGCGAGGCATATCACTAGTATATGTAATATTTCTCTTCCGCTGATGTGTTGTTGTACACTCTGGCGATGTATGTATAAACTGATTTAGTGCTCCTTTTTAAAGATTATTCATTTATATATTATGTTTGTCTGCTGTGAAATGTGAGATTCTGTTATTGTTCTATTTCTTCTTCTATCGTCTACTTCTTTAATCATAACGGTTCGGTTTTCCAGCATTCGATTTTGCAGAATTTGATACAGTGGTCGTATTAATGTCGACTTTTGAACGTCGAAAAATTGAAAGCCAGAGCGTGGGTACATGTGCACCGTGCACCTGAATATCTGGATGTTTGCAAGATTAGGGAAGATGAAGTGGAGCTCGAAGTTGACTTTGGCAACCAAGGGTACTAGCCTGAGTTTGGGCTCGGGTGTTTACACGAGCAAAGAAAAGAAAAAATGTTTAAGTTTTTTTAAAATAAAAAAAGTACAAGTGAAGAGGTTTGGGGTTTTACTCGGGAAAAAGGATATTTGGCTTGGGGAAAACGTGATTTTGGCTCGGGTTCGACCCGAAGTAGAATTCAAAACAGTAAAAAAAAGTTTTAAAACAAGATTTTGAAAATGTAAATAATTCAGTCTAAAAACTTTGCTGATATAATATTTTATATGTACAGTAAATGTTTTCTTAACATTTGATTTGTAAATTATAAAATTGTTAACTTTTATTTGTTAAGGTAAGGGATTATTTTCATTTTAGAACTGAATTAAATGATATACTTAAGGAAGTTGATTATAAAATGTTTTAAATGTTAATGATAACTATGTCATTTATAAAAATAATGTTTTACCTTAAGGACAACTAAGAATTAATTAAGTTAATAAGTAATTAAGATTGATTAATTTTATAATTAAAGATTTATCAATTAAGTAATTAGAATTACGTAATCTTGTAATTAAATGATAATAAATTAAGCGCTAATCTATGAATGTAATTTAATTAAAGGTTAACTAATTAATAGAGGTAATTAGGGAATGATAATTAATTAAGGAAGAATTAATTAATTTAATTAATTAAGGATAACTAATTAAAGAAAGTAATTAAAGGTTAATTAATTAAAAAATAAAATTAAATAATTAAAAGTTAATTATTTAATGATTAAAGATTTATTTAATATAAAAGGGTTAATTAATAAATGATTAAAGGATAATCAATCAAATTGATTTATAATTAATTAGTATTAATTAATAAGGATTAGTGTTTATTCATAAGTAATTAATCTGATTTGGATAAATCAGATAATTAAATTGATTTTACTTATGAATGTCTGGATTGAATTGGATGCTTCGAATTGTATGATATTCCTGATGTATGATGTTCTGTGATATGATTAAGCTGTGAAATGTAACTTATTGTTTGTGATAAATGTAATTTATTTATCTGTGATGTAATTTATTTATCTACGATGTACTTATATTATTTATCTGTGATCTGTGAATGAAGATAAGCGTTATGGGAATATACCGCTTATCTATATTATTGTGTTGAATCTGTGATGACTGTTGATGTTGCACTATTATTGTGTAAAACCCCTGGACTACACTATACACACACAAATATGGATTGCACGAGTAAATTGGTTAAGTCGCAGATTTTTGAAATGATTTTTAAAGATTGAGTTTTGAATCCGAACGGTTTTGGAAATGGAATTGGGTTAAATATGAAAAGATTTTAAAAAAGGGTTTTAAAAATAAAATTTATTTTGAATAACTTAATAAAGTTTTGAAAAAATAATTTGATTTAAATTTGAACTCAAAATTTGAAACTAAATTCTATGTTTGGAAATTATGATTTAGAAAGGTTATATAAGTTATAAATGTGTTTATATGGGTTTAAACCATTTTAAAAGTATTATTTTAGGAATTTGAATTTAATCCAAGTTTTATACTTGAAGAGCTTTAAGTTATGCAAATGTAATTGGATTTTTCCGAAACGAAAACTATTTGTTTTCAAATAATAATAGCTTTCATATAAAGGAAGGTTTTCCAAGTTGTACTGAAAAGATTTCAAGTTTTGAAATGAAATTGTTTTGAAAGCTATAAATGAACCTCTCAAAAACGGAATCGTTACATATAGTGGATAGGGATAACTGGACACCCATTGTTGTACTTATGATGTAATACACCTTTATGATGATTGTAGAGTAGCATATTATGATGTTATGTGCTAACTCATTTGTTGTAGAGACATGTCAGGTATAGTTTATATAACCTTGTTCCGTACTATGTCGACTTTATAGTATTTTGAGATTTATTTATCGCTCACACCAAACTGTTGTCTGACTCGACGTTTTATGCTTTGCTTCTTATTATCTCAGGTACTCTTAAATGTGTAGACTAGATAGCCGATCTAGCTGACACGTGGTGGTTATGCAGAGGACGAACTGGATGGAGCTTTCTCATATTATATATGGATATTTTATTACTTATTCCGCTATGCAACATAGTGGAGCCTAGATAGTGTTTTCTTTACTATTATAAGATAGTTTATTTGAGTTTATTTCTGCTTTATGTAAACTCTATTATTATGATATATAACTCTATGGATCCGTGCTCTGATATTTGGTTCACTTAGTTATAAGTGTTTCTTCTATTTTGTATCTGTGATGTATGTTATATTTCATTTGATGCACAGTGAGATATACGATAGGTTCTACGATGATTTTTTTGACCCTTGACAATCTTACCACATCGATCGAGCATGGCAGCAGCGTAGTACTCAGTTATATTGGGTGTCGGTGATATATGGCTATTGTCATGCATCACCATTATCATTTTGTTGATTATCATTATCGTCATTTCTATCATCATCATCTTAAGATTCTTCTTTACTTTTTCTTCAAAATGTCATTCTCTTTTCTCAATTAACCCTTTTCTTTTTTGAGAATTTGTATCTCTATCTCTAATTCAAATTTGTTGGAGTTTTCTTCATTATCTTTTCTTTTGACATAGCTCTTATGTTTCACTTCTTGTCGCTTTAATTTACTTTTTTTATTTGTTTTTCCTCTCTTTTTGCAAATTAATACAGTTATGTTTCAGTTTTGTGTTAAGTTAAGTAATTTGGTTGTGTTTTCTAGTCTTAGTCTAAAAAATAGTTATCAGCTATTAGTATGATAAATATTTCCCAGGTATTAGCCTGGAATGTATTTTCTAGGAATTACTCTGGCAAATATATTCCATGAATTACCCTAGCAAATATTTGCCACGTATTACACTAAAAATATTTTCCATGAGTTACAATGGAAAATGTTTTTTAGACATTTTGATAGATATTTGTAAGAAATTACTCTAGCAATACCTTACAGGCGTCAATCTAGCTAATATGTGCTAGGAATACTATGACAAATATTTGTTAGACATTAGTCTGGAAACTATTTTTCATGCCTTAGTTTGGGAAATATTTGCCAAATTAACATTATCCGATAAATATGATCAATTTATTATTATACATGTACCTTTTTATTAATGTATTATTTCAGTGTGTATGGAGTTATTTGTTGGAGAGACCATTTTCCAGCAGTATGAGAGTTTTCTTCATAATAGCTTTAGAAGCTATGATGTTTGTCATGTTGTAAACCAATACAACATACGTATACAGGATTTGAATTTTAGTTTATACAAGAGAAACTATGGTATATTAAATATGTTATAATGATATACAAGTAATATTATTATGCAAGAGCGTGTTTTTCTTGGATTCCTTTGTTTTCTATTACTTTCTCCAATAGATGCTTTTCTACTATAGCTAGCCATGAAACTGATTATTTCTTTTGTTTCGGACTATATATGTACGACAACATCACTAGTTAAAGTGCAGAGTTGGAATTTGAGAAACATATGTTGCAAGTAAGTGCATTATGATTTATCTTACTATGCTTATAGCATCATTAACTAAATTTATTTTTAAAGCATCATAAATGTTTGACACGATATATTTTGCTTCAATCAATTTAAGGTCTCTGAAGTGTAACGCCCCACTCCGAGACCCACTCTAGAAAAGAGTATTACGGAGTAATACCATCTACTAGAACAGAGAATAGAGTATAATGGAAGCGACCATGTGTAATCAAGCTATAACTAACTACTGAATACGTCGAATAAGTGGTTTTCTTTTCTCAAGTGGTTCGACGTATCCAATAGATACTTATAACGAAATTACAATGGCTAAGGAAAATAGGTTCAGAACAAACATAATACTAAATGATAACATCATCATCATAGAACAGTCACATAACAGTCACAGAACATAGGTACAATATATCGTCAATACAGATCCAAATATCAAAAGGTGGGTACAAAGCCACCGCTCACACATGTGAGTCAAAAATATGTACATAAGAGACTGAATAATCAGAGTATCAAGATAGTGGACAAATATAAAGAGCTATCTATCAGCATAGCAGATAATGTCCAAGCGGAAGCACAGAAAGCTAAGTCCAGAGACCTAACCTGAAACAACTCGGTCTGACCCGAGAGAAAACACTCGGGTCAGGCTAGCTAAACAATCAGTAATAACTGAGATATATAAAAATGCGATACATAAATAAAACAGTACTTCTCCAAAGAGAAGAGTAATATGGACTACAATGAACATAATGACGATCCCTAATCATCAATAAACAGTAAAAATCTCCAAAGAGAATATCAACACCAAAGTGTTAAATAAATAAAATCGCCTCATATCATCGGCGTAGCCAATGCTACATAAAGTTGCCTATAGGCAATAATCCCAAGAGTGACCAGAGTCTGTAATCAATGCCCAAGCAAAGATCGATGCTCCAAAGAGCAATAGGGATATACTGAAAAGTCAATGAAATCGAACAATGAAAAGCAGTGTCCAGACACACTGTAAATCCACAAGGTAATCGCACTTACATCGTATGGTTCCATAGAACCAACATCGAATGGCGACACTCGAATGGATATAAAAATCATCAGATAATACAAGTATAGCACGTGCACCGACCAGAGTCGTTATTGCCAAGTACTGTAGAGTTGTGATCGATCACTCGCACAGATGCGAAACGCGCGAGACGGCGAGATCCTTCCCAGAAGGATAAAGGCCCAGAGGCACACGCTGAAAAACTGCTCCATAGAGCAGGTGTCCAGAGATGGTTTCCCAGAGGCGTGGTGACCCAGAGGTCCAGTACTGGCCGCCCAGAGGCTAATGTGTCACAAACTTCTTGGAGAGGAACCCGTAAAGTGTTAACAATGAGTCTCATACCCCACGTTCGCACTAAACAGTTTACTAACCAATAGCATGCTCACACTTCAAACAATAAAAAGTCCACCTCGTATCATCGGTAAACTAGACCCAAAGGTCAAAACGATCAATCGAATAGGTCGGGGATTAACCGGAAAGAAAATACACACGGTTCCATAGGCCGGAGATTTCCTAACCGTTTAAGCACCTTTCCACTTTGCTCGATGTGCTAAAAGTGAGTGTGAGATTTTATTATAGAAAATAATGGTGCGAAACAGATTTTTAATTGATCCTGAAATCACTTTAAAACGGCTTTTGAAAACTCTCTTATTATGGAGTAATTAATTTAATAATTAAAAATAATATTATACAATAATTTCGAAAGCCATTTAGGAGCGAAAAATCCTTTTAAAACCTTTTTTATAAGGCCTGTGTACGAAATCCAAAGACAAATCTCAAAGAAGTCGACAAAACCAGAAAATCACTGAAAATATTCCAAGTGTTGGAAAATAGTCCAAATCTGACGTGAACCCAAATTCGAAAAATTATCCGGACTAGCAAACCGAATCCGAATGGCATGAAAATAGGTAGGAACGTAGTCCGACGTTCCTATTTCAGAATGTAAAAAGAATTACTCGATTCCGACTTGAAACGAAGTCGCAGCGACGCTCCAAAGTCGGACCCGGAAACAGTGAATACACTATTTCAGGCTGAGATCCGGGTCCCTCTTCGACAGCAATTTCGAAGAGCCAATGAACTCGGATACTAATCAAACTTCCTAGAGATGGAGTTCGGAACTCCAGCTTTCCAATGAGTCCAAAACGTTGGATTTCGACCACGGATGTGACCGTGGCGATGTCACAAAGTTTTAGTCCCAAAACTGAAAACAGAAAAAATATGTTTTTTTTTTCGGGCCCCCAGCCCGCATGGGCTGGGGAGTGGCAGCCCCCTCCCCCAGCTCGCTCGGGCTGGGGAGGCGGCCCAGGCCCCAGCCCGCTCAGGCTGGGGTGGCGGGCCCAGGTCCCAGCCCGCTCGGGCTGGGGTGGCCGGCCCAGGCCCCAACCCACGCGGGCTGGGGAGGTCGGGCCCAGGCCCCAGCCGCATACGGGCTGGGGAGATGTGTGTGCCAGCCCATGCGGGCTGGCCTACCTCTGGCTAGCCTAACTGGGCTAGCCTGCTGTGCCTGGGTGCAGCCCAGGCCTGCCCTGGTGCACCCAGAGCCCTGTTTTGGCCTATTTTCAGGCTGAACATTTCCAGCCAGCTGATTTTGCAGTTTTTTGATGGTTTGGGGTGTTTTTTTTCAAGTTTTTGGCATCAAATTTTACTAATAACAATCACTAACTACTATATAATGATCACTACACTATATTAAAGGAAACAAAGGGCCAAAGCTTAGCATTACCTTATGAAGCAATATCACAAACACCTTATGTGCACACCTAAAATGAAAGCAAAGATGATCAAAGAGCTATGATTCACATGTTACATAATAAAACATGTGTTACTAAATGATTTATGACATCATAAGAGGATTAAACACATATTAGAAGAGGTTTTTAGCAATATACCTCTCTAGAAAGCAACAAGGACCATTATAGCATCAACCCAAGTTAGCAAAAGAGGATTAGGAGGCTATAAGATCATAAAAACACATAAAACATGTGTTAACAAATTAATTTCAAAAATTAGAAAGCTATAAAAGATGGATTTGAGGTGGGTATTTGCATTACCTTTGCATAGAATGATTTGCATAAGCTAAAACTAGAAGGAGATGAAGATGGAGGCCATTTTTGTTAAGAAAGCTTTAGGAAATGATTAGGGTTTTGATTAGGGATGCATGAATGAGGTTAGGAGAGTTTGAGATAATTTATAAAGGAGGTTTAGGGTGGATTATTGGGTTAAGTTTTGTAACCCAATAAGAAGAGGGTTATTTACATGTCTCCAAAAATTAGTCTAAGTGTTCATGTATGTTTATAAACTCATTTTTCTTACCCAAACCCGTTTTAAAATCTCTCCTAAAATATTTAACTTTCCAAAAATAATATTTTATCGTCATTTTAAAATCCCATATTTCCCAATTTAATTAAAATAGCCTTTTCAAATAAATTTTGTTATTCCAAATTCTTTTACGCTTCATTAAAATAAATAAAAATTCTAACTTTTATTTATTAATTGGTAATGCAAATCCCGGCTTGTTACAGACTCCCCGCCTTAAGAAAATTGCGTCCCCGCAATTCCTTAAGATAGATGTCATCTATAACGTCAAATCCACAAAAGAAGTGATAGAGATAAAATAGAGAATTCTTACCCACAGAAGAAGATGGAAGAAAGCCAGGATAAGAGTGCTCGATAGATTCTCTGGTCTCCCAAGTGCAGTCCTAAGGATTCGATGACCATTGAATCTTCACGAGTGGAACCTCTTTGTTGCGAAAACGTCTAACCTCCGAATCAAGCACATGGAGAGGTTGCTGCTCTAAAGATAAGTCAGGTAAGATCTCTAAATCAGGCACGACATGCGGCTCAATGATAGAATCAGGATCGCGAACACACTTGCAAAGCCGAGAAACATGGAACACGTCATGCATTCTGAAAAAATGAGCAGGTAGAGCCACACGATAAGCCACGGGGCCGATGCATTCCGTAATAGGAAATGGCCCAACATAGCGAGGAGCCAACTTCCCTGTAGAGCTGAAACGCACAACCCCCTTTATGGGAGAAATCCGAATGAAGACAAAATCACCAATAGAGAACTCAAGAGGCTTCTTACGGTTGCCCGCGTAGGATTTCTGGCGGTCCTGTGCCTCTTTCATTCTCTGACGGATAAGAACAATCTTTTCAGAAGATTCCCGAACTAAATCTAGACCAAGAATAAGCTTCTCGTCAGATTCTAACCAACAAGCAGGAGAGCGACATGGCCTTCCGTATAGAGCCTCGAAAGGTGCCATGCCGATACTAGACTGAAAGCTGTTGTTGTAGGAGAACTCTACAAGCGGTAAGTGATCCTCCCAACTACCTCCGAAATCCAGTATACAACAGCGCAAAATATCCTCCAAAACACGATTCACCCTCTCAGTCTGACCGTCGGTCTGAGGGTGATAAGCAGTAGAGAGATTCAGCTTTGAGCCCAAAGCTGACTGTAGGCACTTCCAGAAGTGACTAGTGAAAATGGTGTCTCGATCACACACGATGGAGCTAGGAATGCCATGAAGTCGAACGACTTCCTTCACATAGAGCTTGGCAAGCTGAGGAGCAGTCCAAGTGGACTTAATAGGAATGAAATGAGCCGCTTTGGTCAAGCGATCAACAATAACCCAGTAGAAGTATGGCCTGACCTCGATCGAGGCAGACCGTCAATAAAATCCATGGATATCTGATCCCATTTCCATAATGGAATCTCTAACGGCTGAAGAAGACCAGATGGACGCTGATGCTCGGCCTTGATCTGTTGACAAGTCATGCAACCACTCACATAACTTGCCACATCCCTCTTCAAACCGTCCCAATAATATAGCCGGCACATATCGGCATACATCTTACTCGAACCGGGATGAATAGTGTACTTAGTGCGATGGCACTCGTCCAGAATGTCACGCCTAAGTGATAAATCAGATGGTACAACAATACGGTTCTTCCTACGAAGACACCGATGAAAATCAAGAGAATAATCCAGCAATGTCTCATCACTGGATCCCGACTCGAGAAGGTGAATGAGATGCAATAAGTCTGGATCCTGCCACTGAGCATGGGCAATGCGATCCAATAAGATAGGACAAGCTTCTAAGTTGAGTAGTAAGATCGGAGAACTAGAAGATGGAGCTCGATCTCTAATATCAAACAAAGATAGGGTCTCAAGAATATCCCACTCGGCAATCATCATAGAAACTACCGCCGAGTGCTTGCGATTGAGCGCATCTGCAACACGATTACCCTTGCCAGGGGTATACTGGATATCTAAATCATATGAGGCGAGAAACTCAAGCCATCGCTGCTGCCTCATATTGAGATCCCTCTGACTGAAAAGATACTTCAGCGACTTGTGATTGGTGTAAAGAATGAAGCGTTCGCCTAATAGAAAGTGACGCCACGTCTTCAAGGCAAAGACGATAGCTGCCAACTCAAGATCATGAGTCGGATAGCGAACCTCATTCGGACGTAGCTGCCTAGAGGCATAAGAAACTACCCGATCCTTCTGCATAAGCACAGCACCGAGGCCGCTACCACAAGCGTCGGTGTAAACAACAAGATCCTGGATACCCTCAGGAACCACAAGGATAGGAGCATGAGTGAGAAGTTCCTTCAGTCGCTGAAAGGAAGCTTCACACTTATCAGATCAAATAAAGCGAACGCCCTTACGAGTCAACGTCGTAAGGGGAAGTGCAACACGAGAGAAATCCTTGATAAACCGACGGTAATAACCCGCCAGACCAAGGAAACTGCGAATATCCTGAACGTTTTCGGGCTGCTTCCAATTCTGAATAGCTTCAATCTTGGCAGGATCGACAAAAACACCCTCAGATGATACAATATGGCCCAAAAACTTGACCTTGCTCTCCCAAAAATGGCACTTGGAGAGCTTGGCCTTAAGCTGAAGCTGACAAAGAGTATCTAAGACGATCCACAAATGATGAGCATGCTCTGTCTCAGATCTAGAATAAATAAGAATATCGTCGATGAAAACTAGAACGAATCTATCGATGTATTCCCGGAATACTCGATTCATAAGATCGACGAAGAAAGCCGATGCATTCATCAAGCCGAATGGCATGACCAACCACTCAAAAGAACCATAACGAGTGCGGAAAGCGGTAAGAGGAATGCTATCTTCCGCAACTCGAAGCTGATAAAATCCGGTGGCAAGGTTGAGCTGGGAAAAGACCTTCGCAGCGCTCAACTGATCAAACATATCGTCTATCCGTGGCAATGGATAACGATTTCTGATGGTCAACTCATTAAGCTTACGATAGTCAATGCAAAGCCTAAGAGAGCCATCGGGCTTCTTAACGAAGACCACAGCAGCACCCCATGGCGAAGAACTGGACCGAATGAGCTGCTTCGCCTTAAGCTCTACCAACTGCTTCCTGAGTTCCTCATTCTCTTTAGTAGACATCCTCGTGGGAGGACGCCCAACTGGGTGGGAGCCTGGAATGAGATCGATGCGGAACTCAATGGCCCGCTTTGGCGGCAGGCCAAATACTGGCTCGAATATATCGAGGAAATACCGAACTACAGGAATACGAGATATGTCCACATCCTCATCTCGTGAATCAAGTGCAAATAAAGTAATATCAGAAATACCAACATCCTGAAGAGCAATAGCTAACGGAGCGGACGAGTCAGGATGGCGAAGAAATAATATCCGCTCCGAACAAAGGATTTTGGCGTCATACTGAGCGAGCCAATCCATGCCAAGAATCATGTCAAAGCCCAAATACTCCATAACGTGCAAATTTGCACGGAAAGAAAATCCACAAAGATCAATATCTATATCCTCACAAAGCAAGCTAAGGGTCGTGGATCCGCCGATGGGATTCACAATCCTTAGTGAAGAAACCAAACAAGTAACATCCAAGGATAAAGCATCTACTAGCTCCTTTGATACGAATGAGTGAGAGGCACCCGTATCAAAGAGAACTCTACAAGATCTATCATGAAATAAAATAGAACCTTCGAGAATGGAAGGATGCGTACCTCGAGGCTGAGTTGAAGATGTAGGAGCCTTGGCAGCATTAAGCTTGCTAGATCTAGGAGGTGCAGTAGGACAAGTGGAGATCCTGTGTCCCTCCTTCTTGCAGAAGGTGCAATAGAGAGGTTTGGGACACTCTCGAATAAAGTGATCTGGAGAACCATAGTTGAAGTATTTCTTCGGAGGACATGTCCCACTAGGCTGAGCAGGAGTCTGGGACTGAGAACGAGTCTGAGGCTGAGTCTGAAAAGTAGAACTGCCAGTCTTCTTCTTCTTGTTCCAAGGCTTGGTATTCTGAAATCGACCCCGCTTCTGATTGGGGTTTTTGCAACCCCCACCATCTCCATCACTGTCTCTCTCACGCTCAACCGCTTCAAGGTGAAGCGCTGCGTCAACTAGCTCATCAAAAGGGAGTTTAAGCTAGAGCATAAGCTGTTTCTTCAAATATTTCTTCAGGCCTTCTACAAACTTGAGATCCTTCTTATAAGGAGTGCTAATGAACTCGAGGCCATACTTAGACAGGGCCTCGAAAGATGAAGAATAGTCAGCAACAGAGGTCTTCCCTTGCTTAAGGTCAATAAAGCGGCGTGCAAGGGCTATCTTCTCGGACTCGGGGACAAACTTGAGCAAGAAGCGCTCTCGGAACTGATCCCAAGTGAGAGTGGCCTCATCGATCTCAGAAATAAGGAGCTCGTACCAATCCAAGGCACGGCCCTCAAGATGGCTAGAAGCAACAAGAACTCTGTCATGGTCAGGAACGGTCATGCTAGTGAAATTACGCTCGCAAACTCTGATCCAAGCCTGGACCTCAAGAACAGTCTCAGAGCCATTGAATGGCTTCCCTCCAAGATGAATAAAGTCGCTGTAGAGGCGCGCAAAAGCAGACTTTGCGCGGTGCATCAGAAACTGGTGCAGGAGACTGAGAGTGTGACTGAGAGTTACGAACCAGCTCCATGATCTGGTCCATGGTCATGTATACGCCCTTAGGGTGAGGGTTGCTGGACTGTCCAGCATCAGCAGAACGGAGGTTCCTACCTCTCCCAACCATACTGAAAGATAAGGTAAGATTTATTTAAGCATGATTCAAAGATAGATAATTCATTAAGGAATATTACGGAATATAACAGATTCCTACAACTATTCCTAACTTATCTATCTAAAGGTGGATATGTTCAATTTGGATCGTATTATAACGTATTGTACTACGTGTCTGTTCTATGTTTGTTATGCTTAATTCTGAACCTTAGCTCTGATACCAAGTTGTAACGCCCCACTCCGAGACCTACTCTAGTAAAGAGTGTTACGGAGTAATACCGTCTACTAGAACGGAGAATAGAGTATAATGGAAGCGACCATGTGTAATCAAGCTATAACTAACTACTGAATACGTCGAATAAGTGGTTTTCTTTTCTCAAGTGGTTCGACATATCCAATAGATACTAATAACGAAATTACAATGGCTAAGGAAAATAGGTTCATAACAAACATAATACTAAATGATAACATCATCATCACAGAACAGTCACATAACAGTCACAGAACATAGGCACAATATATCGTCAATACAGATCCAAATATCAAAAGGTGGGTACAAAGCCACCGCTCACACATGTGAGTCAAAAAAATGTACATAAGAGACTGAATAATCAGAGTATCAAGATAGTGAAAAAATATAAAGAGCTATCTATCAGCATAGCAGATAATGTCCAAGCGGAAGCACAGAAAGCTAAGTCCAGAGACCTAACCTGAAACAACTCGGTCTGACCCGAGCGAAAACACTCGGGTCAGGCTAGCTAAACAATCAGTAATAACTGAGATATATAATAATGCGGTACATAAATAAAACGGTACTTCTCCAAAGAGAAGAGTAATATGGACTACAATGAACATAATGACGATCCCTAATCATCAATAAACAATAAAAATCTCCAAAGAGAATATCAACACCAAAGTGTTAAATAAATAAAATCACCTCATATCATCGGCGTAGCTAATGCTACATAAAGTTTCCCATAGGAAATAATCCAAAGAGTGACCAGAGTCTGTAATCAATGCCCAAGCAAAGATCGATGCTCCAAAGAGCAATAGGGATATACTGAAAAGTCAATGAAATCGAACACTGAAAAGCAGTGTCCAGAGACACTATAAATCCACAAGGTAATCGCACCTACATCGTATGGTTCCATAGAACCAACACCGAATGGCGATACTCGAATGGATATAAAAATCATCAGATAATACAAGTATAGCACGTGCACCGACCAGAGTCGTTATTGCCAAGTACTGTAGAGTTGTGATCAATCACTCGCACAGATGCGGAACGCACGAGACGGCGAGATCCTTCCAGAAGGATAAAGGCCCAGAGGCACACGCCGAAAAACTACTCCATAGATCAGGTGTCCAGAGACGGTTGCCCAGAGGCGTGGTGACCCAGAGGTCCAGTACTGGCCGCCCAGAGGCTAATGTGTCACAAACTTCTTGGAGAGGAACCCGTAAAGTGTTAACAATGAGTCCCATACCCCACGTTCGCACTAAACGGTTTACTAACCAATAGCATGCTCACACTCCAAACAATAAAAAGTCCACCTCGTATCATCGGTAAACTACACCCAAAGGTCAAAACGATCAATCGAATAGGTCGGGGATTAACCGGAAAGAAAATACACACGGTTCCATAGGCCGGAGATTTCCTAACCGTTTAAGCACCTTTACACTTCGCTCGATGTGCTAAAAGTGAGTGTGAGATTTTTATTATAGAAAATGATGGTGCGAAACGGATTTTTAATTGATCTTGAAATCACTTTAAAACGGCTTTTGAAAACTCTCCTATTATGGAGTAATTAATTTAATAATTAAAAATAATATTATATAATAATTTCGAAAGCCATTTAGGAGTGAAAAATCCTTTTAAAACCTTTTTTATAAGGCCCGTGTACGAAATCCAATGACAAATCTCAAAGAAGTCGACAAAACCAGAAAATCACTGAAAATATTCCAAGTGTTGGAAAATAGTCCAAAACTGACGTGAACCCAAATTCGAAAAATTATCCGGACCAGCAAACCGAATCCGAATGGCATGAAAATTGGTAGAAACGTAATCCGACATTCCTACTTCAGAACGCAAAAAGAATTACTAGATTCCGACTTGAAACGAAGTCGCAGCGACGCTCCAAAGTCGGACCCGGAAACAGTGAATACACTGTTTCAGGCTGAGATCCGGGTCCCTCTTCGACAGCAATTTCGAAGAGTCAAATGTACTCGGATACTAATCAAACTTCCTAGAGATGGAGTTCAGAAATCCAGCTTTCCAACGAGTCCAAAAACGTTGGATTTCACGACAGATGTGACCGTGGCGATGTCACAAAGTTTCAGTCCAAAAACTGAAAACAGAAAAAAAACATGCTTTTTTTTTTCGGTCCCCCAACCCGCATGGGCTGGGGAGTGGCAGCCCCTCCCCCCAGCCCGCTCGGGTTGGGGTGGCGGGCCCAGGCCCCAGCCCGCTCGGGCTGGGGTGGCCGGCCTAGGCCCCAGCCCGCTCGGGCTGGCGAGATCGGGCCCACCCAACACCTTATGAAGCAATATCACAAACACCTTATGTGCACACCCAAAATGAAAGCAAAGATGATCAAAGAGCTATGATTCACATGTTACATAATAAAACATGTGTTAGTAAATGATTTATGACATCAAGAGGATTAAACACATATTAGAAGAGGTTTTTAGCAATATACCTCTCTAGAAAGCAACAAGGACCATTATAGCATCAACCCAAGTTAGCAAAAGAGGATTAGGAGGCTATAAGATCATAAAAACACATAAAACATGTGTTAACAAACTAATTTCAGAAATTATAAAGCTATATAAGATGGATTTGAGGTGGGTATTTGCATTACCTTTGCATAGAATGATTTGCATAAGCTAAAACTAGAAGGAGATGAAGATGGAGGCCATTTTTGTTAAGAAAGCTTTAGGAAATGATTAGGGTTTTGATTAGGGATGCATGAATGAGGTTAGGAGAGTTTGAGATAATTTATAGAGGAGGTTTAGGGTGGGTTATTGGGTTAAGTTTTGTAACCCAATAAGAAGATGGTTATTTACATGTCTCCAAAAATTAGTCTAAGTGTTCATGTATGTTTATAAACTCATTTTTCTTACCCAAACCCGTTTTAAAATCTCTCCTAAAATATTTAACTTTCCAAAAATAACATTTTATCCTCATTTTAAAATCCCATATTTCCCAATTTAATTAAAATAGCCTTTTTCAAATAAATTTGTTATTCCAAATCCTTTTACGCTTCATTAAAATAAATAAAAATTCTAACTTTTATTTATTAATTGGTAATGCAAATCCCGGGTTGTTACATGAAGTGTTTATGCTTGAAAATATTCATACCAACTTTCACATTAGAATCCTTTAAGTGGGAAGTTGTGTCGATTGTTACCACTTTATTTTCCCATCTAAAAATTTCTCTAATATCATTTTCTTTTAAAATTCTTTTCACAGCTTCAAAATGAAAATAACTTTTCTTCAATTGAAAAGGCATCAATAATCATATATATATTGTTGCGGACTCATTTGTTATATCTTTGTTTCTCAATTTTCCTATAAAGAGATAAACAAGTAGGGCTGCTAAATTCTTACTTCTCTTGCCTCTCTTCATATGGCCTTGGCATTGACTCACCTAGCCTATTACATTACAAATGTCTGTGCAACCTATAAAAGATCACAACGCCCTATCGGCTAACAACTCCAAACAACTGCCCGACTAATCAATATTTTCAGTGAGAAAGCTGCCCGAACAATGGCGCTACCTATATAATAAAGGACTCTACCTCTCCATTGTTCGAGTCCCTCAATCTTCACTGTCCCATGTTTTATCCTACGACTATCTCACATTATCTCTATAATTTTTCCTTAGCTCAATAGGCCTTTGTCACGGTTTTTTTTATTCAAAAAGATTGGTATGGTCTGGCCAACTTTTCACTATTCCACCAAAAAGATTGGCGTGTACGACATTGTTCATTTGGAAAAAGTGGCGTTGTGCAGCAACCATTCCTTATCCTTCACGTTCCACATGGCAACAACATTACTGTTTACAAAATCCTTGTCCCTATGTTACCCTTTTTGAAAACAACATACTTTTGTATTGTTCGCCAGTTGTCAATCATCGAACCATTTAGCACAACTGGCATCCTAGTAGGCCCACATCCTAAACATTCAACACTATCAATGGTCGCGAGGATTCTTAGGAATTGGTCTATCTATCTCAGTCATCCAAACAAATTTCAACGGCTATAAGTACAACATTGAATGCATTTGTACAAGGATGGAGTTTTCATTTACTATACTCATTATTATTTCTTATAAAACAAGCAACTATAATCGAAGATTAAAGTAATAGAAATTACTACTATAACATCTCCATTTTTATAAAAATTAAAATTAGCAATTAATATAGATTTTGGAATTAAATTGAAATTAATTTGAAAATTTTGAAATAAATTAAATAAGTATTGATATGTATATCTGAATAAGATTGTAATTTGCATTTAAGTTTAAAAATTCAAAATAATAAATATTTTTAAAATTTATTTGAATTTATATATATACATGGGTAGATTTGAATTTAAAATTTAAAAAATAAATATCTAAGTAAAATAATTTGGATTTGAAATAATATATATGTGATCTATTTAATGTATATTTTGTTTTAAAACATTTTTCTTTTAAATTGTATACATTTAAATAAAGGAGAAATGTACTTATGAAATGAGAAAAATATAATATAAAATTTATTCAAAACCTTTGATTCATGCAAAATAAAAATGTTAAATTTTTAACACAAATATTAACAAGTCTAATTCATGAAACAAGTAGTTTAACAAGTGTAGTGTTCTTGTAACTAAAATGAACAAGTGACATTTTGTTTTTGTTTTTGAGAAAAATCAATAAAAATAGAAAAAAAAGTTATATAAACTTCCTACTCTCCTCTCTCTCATTTCTTTACCTTTATTTTTAAAAGCCTGTACAAGCTTTAACATCAAAAACTAGAAAACTAAAAACAATCAAACCAAAAAAACAAAAGATTCAAGACAAATACAAACTATTTCAAAACCTGGAAATCAAAGAAAACCCAGAAAAACAGGAATCAAACAACCCTATCAATTTTCAAACCCGAAGACTGATTCATCTCAAACCTAAATCAACGTATAGATTCAATCAACATCTAGCAATCAAGCAAATTACAGATCAAAACAAGATTCGATTCCCAGTTTCAAATTCAAAACTAACTTCCAGGTTTCCTCTGTTCAAAACAAACAGGTGAGGGAAATTTTGGAATTTGGATTTTTGACTTGTTGTTTGAGAATCATGCTTGAAGTAAAGTGATAAAGTATTGTACGTATACAGGTATGTATGGATATATGTATGGATATATGTATGGATTGGTTGTGCATATTTGGAAAACAGACAAACGCATTTTGTTCTAGGTTTACAGGCATCAAGCTTGTTCAAAAATCAACTTCTCTTTCTCTGATCCTTGCTAGACCGTAGGATATAAACAAAATTTGTTTGTTTTAACATGTTGCAAGCTTTAAAAATAAATGTGAGTAAAAATCAATCAAATTTTTTCTTGAAATTGAAAAATACAGGCAAATTCAAAATATGTTAAAAATTAAAACATCATAATTTCTGATTTCAGGTATACTATCTGAAGTGTTTTCCAAAATTATGATTTTTGAAAGTAAAATCAAGTTTTTTAATGAAGTATTGATCGAGAAATTCAAAGTTGAAGGATATTGTGTTTATTAGCAAGTTCTGGTGATTGGCGACATGAGGGGTGTCGTGATTGAGGTAGAAGCTTGCATGATGGTCGAGGTTCATCAAAAAATATTAGATGAATTTATAGCTCATCGTGGTGTCATGACAGCTGTGATATAGGGTTTTAAGCCGATGTTTGGTTGAGGTCGGAGTTTTTGTTACTGCATCATCGATAGTTGACTGGAGTTGATCGCTCTGGTGGGAATGTAACATGGGGGATTGGCGGAGCTTTGATCGGAATTGCATGGCCTCTGGTGGCCTGAGGCGGCAGTGCTAGGCGATTACGTGATGATTGTCTTTGTTCCAGTTTGGGTCAGATAGTTCGTTTGCGAGTTCGACGTCGTCTTGGATTTCTTGTTGTTCGTGAAACTAATCTGGGTCGTTGCCGATATGTGGAAGGTCAAAGCTTGGATCATAGGCGGCCGGAGCTCTGGTGCATGTTCACGTGCCATTGGGTTGTGTCAGTTACCTGGAATGAAGAAGAAAGGGTTTCGACTCGAAGGGGTCTTCGGGAAGACTGGGTGCAAGCTCGAGTATTTTTTCGAGTGTTTTTGTGTTGTATTGGGTTTTATAAAACTTAAATGAAATCAAAGTTTTGCAGATGAAAATTTGGGGTTAGCTCGGGAACGACTCGAAGAAAGCATGTGTGTGTCTCGGGTGACACTCGGGGAGGCCTTAGGGAAGTTTTAAAACAGTTTTCAAATTTTAAAATTAACTTAAGTTTAAACATGTTTTAACTTATTCTTTAAAAATAATTGTTTTATTTTAAAAAGGGGATGAGTAATGGTTTAAGCTAATTATTTTAAGATAATTAAGTATATTTTAATTGTGTAATTACTATTTATGAAATAAATTCTTAATTTATATTAAATAAATAATGTAAGTAAAAGCAAATTAAGATGGAATATTGATTTTTTTAATTCTTAATTAACCTGAATCTCTTATGTTAATGATGATATTATGAGAGTTATTAGTTAAAGATTTTGATAATAATTAATTTAGATAAATGATTTATAATTACTTAATAATTAGTTATAGGTTAATTAATTATTAATTAAAGGTTAAATTATAATTAAGGCTTAATTAATTGATGTAATTAATTAAGTAATATTTAATTAATAAAAGTGATTAAGATTAATTAGTTAGTAATTAAGGACTAACTAATTTATAATTAAGAATAATTAATCATTAACTAAAGATAATCAATGAAAATAATTATGTGATTAATTAATTATAATCACATAATTAATTCATTTTAATTATAAATAATTGATTATTATTGAATGCTTTGTATTGATCGATATCTCTGATATGTGATTGTGATACCATGTGATATAAATTGCTTTGTGCTGAGCTGTGACATTTGTGAATATATTACTGTGTGAATGTAAAAACCCTTGGCCCGTAAAACGGCATTTGAATTTCGATGCGACCGGGAGTCGGATTCCAGTTGGTTATCCGAAACCCACATCGAATCTTAGTGGTGAATCTTCATGATTGATATATCCCCGTGTTTTTTAAATTAAGCGCTCACTACTCGGTTTAGCCAGGAGAGGACTTTGTGTCATATAACCCATTCCAAATAGTGATACGACGAAATGGATAGCATTTGAAGATGGTGGTGAAGACCGGGTGTTTTCGAAAACGGTAGGATAACCTATCGAATGACTCTGCACTGAGTTGCTCCGGTATAGAGATCTCCATGTGTGATGGGGAGTCTGATCGGGATTGTGGATGCCCGGATTGCAAGGGCTTCTTCCTTTATTGGACGAAGTGCCTTCGGTTCCGTTCGAACCCGGAAAGGACTTGTATGGTTGTATGTCTGACATTACACTTTGAGATATAAAGATGACTTCTTTCAAATACATTTATGTTGGTGGCGGAGAATTTGTTCTCTTAGCTTAACACCCTTCTCTGAGACGTACGATCTCAGGTGTTATGTAGTTGATGGTTATTAGTGATATACTCCCAACTTGGTAGTGTGGCATGCTGAGTGCTGCCGATCATTTGTTGATCGAAGCATGGCTTTTGTGAAAGGCGTAGCTTTGTGGACTAGACCTCACCAAACCTCACAACCCAAAAATGGTCGAAACAGGAAAGTTGCAGCAAGGTTATTAGGGGTCGCTCCTCTAGGGTATGTCCTTTTTCTTCTGGATAAAAAGTAGTATCATGGTATGGCGCCCAGATATTTAACTGTGTGGTTGTTGCTATTTGTTGGTGAATATCGAGATAAAGGTCGGTAATGACCGGGGATGGCATACTTGTAGGTGTTACCTAGTTATAGAGGTAACCCGGCCTTGTGTTGGCAGAGATCCGGTTTGGTTCTTGGGGGCGTCCCTCCATAGGCGTCCCATTTGGTAAGGAAGTTCCTTAGCCTGACCACTTGTTGGAAATCCAAAGAAACAATACGAGCCCTGTACGACTTTAGTTGTATAACCTGACATGCAGAGTAGCGGTAACCTGCCATAAAACATGGTAGCTACAGTAGGCATACTACGAAATGTGTATGCTGGCTAAGATTAATATTATACTTTCGAAATGTTTTCTACACTATGCACTAATAATAATATCAAAAGAATTTTCTCGTATCAAGCATGTTTGACTATCATAAGAAGAAATCTGCTCCAATTGTGCGATTGCATTGTGTGTGTGGCGGGAGGTCTTATGGTAGTTTCATTTTCCAAAAGCATATCAGGTTTCTTTTACAAACTATTTTTGTATAAACAACTGTTTTTGTTTACTCATACCAGTCCTATGACTAACCCGGAGTTTATTGTTCCCTTCCTAAACTCTGGGTTCCCATAATTTTCCACACGGGCAACCTAGAAAGAGGTCATCCGTGTTTTGGAGCTAGCTTGGATTTAGAAGTCTTTTGGAAGCTGTCAGATTTTGGAAAGCATTTGTTTTGGGAATCTTTGAAGTCTTTTGGATTTAAAAGTGTTTGGAGTTTGGAAGAACTTATTCGAAGTCGAAGTATGTTGAAACCTTTCTGAAGTCTCTGTTGTTCTCCACTGTGATGTCATTGTTTTGTTGTGTCATGTGTATAACACTCTGGTGTTGGTGATCAATCTTGTAATAAATATTGTATCAATGTTGTATCTGTGTTGTGATCAGTGTAATTCATTTTGTTTCCACTGTTTATATTCATCTAATGTTGTTATAAGCTCCATCCGAACTGGAGTTCAACGCTTGAATCTTCGGCAGTCGAATACAAGTGAGGTATTTGATGTTGATTTTCAATCGCTAGATTTCAGGTCGTGATAAGTGGTATCAGAGCTAAAGGTTGAGTAAGAAATTTAGCTACGGAGTATAACACATTAGATGACCCATTAGATATAGGGTTAGAAATACCCTAGAATTAGTATAAATCGAGAGACCGAAAATCTAAAATTTCTTTTCTTTAAACTGTTGATATTCCTTAAAATATCTCGTCTGTATACCTAAATCAAGTTTTCTTACTATTTACAGATAGTGAGAATGAGCGGGCGAAGAGGACGAGGTAAAGGATGGGGAAATACCACTATAACTAGTCAAGTCCCTACAACAGGAGAAGAAGCTATACCTACTCAACCTCAGCCGAATCTGGCTGATTTATATTGAAGTGTTTCCAGACTTGGTGGAAAGCCGTTCACAAGCAAGGAGTCTATTGTCGAAGCACAAGCCTGGATTCGATCATGTGAAAGAATTTTCATAGGATTGAAGTTAGAAGACAATCAGATGCGATTGATAGCTTCTCGGAAACTCCAAGAGGAAGCTCTCGCCTGGTGGGAGACTATTACAGTGGATGAGCCGGAAAATGAGTTCACTTGGAGTCTATTCAAAGAGGTGTTTGAGCAGCGATACATGCCATCTGCTGGTATCTCCAGAATGTACCTGGAATTCATAGACTTGAAGTAGGGAAGTTTGTCGTTTGAAGAATACTTGAACAAATTTAATGAGTTATCTCGGTTTGGTCCGGAGTTGGTGAACACCCCTGAAGAAGAATGAAAGATTCATTCGGGGAATGAATAAGAAGTACCATGAGAGGATGACAACCTACGTGAAAGAATCTTTTTCTGATTTGATTGATATGGGTTATTGATATGCTACCTTGGATAAGCAGGATGTTCTGGAGGAGAAAGGAAGTTCAAGAAATCCGAAATGGAAGAGAAGGAAGCTCGAAGGGAAGAAACCGGATCAAGGAAAGGAGAAGAAGAGTAATCAGGAGAACCTGGCGAGGGATATTACTTGTTACAACTATCGGGAGAAAGACCATTATTCAAATGATTGTAAGAAGCCAAAGAAACAAGTAAAGAAAGATCAGCCTATGAAGACAAGTCAAAGAACCAAGGAATGCTTTTGCTGTCATAAGCTAGGCCACGAAGCTAAATATTTCCTGAAAAAGATGCAAGCACAAGTGGCAAAAATGTATGCGATAAAAGATGACCCCGCAACTTCAAAGGCGGATAAAAGAAAAGGAGTTTTAGAAGGTAACCTTATTATTTATGATAGAATTGTTAGAATATTGTCTGACACGGGAGCTACACATAGCTTTATCTCCCAACAAACCATAAGTGGATTAAAACTTCTGAATTTGTTGACGAGCCCATTTGCGCGAAGAATCTGGTTGGTGGTCCTGCGAATCTTTGCCTACGATGTAGAGAATTTCCTATCTCGTATTCTTGTCATCAATTTCCTATCAGCCTCTTTGTTCTCAGCTTTAACAAATTTGAAATCTTACTCGAATGTACTGCCTAACGAAATATGAAGCCAAGTTAGATTGTAATAATTGAACGATTTCGATTAGAACTAAATTTGGGAATTTTATCAAAATCTCTTGTGAGGATCCAAGTCCTAAGAGAGATAAGCTGATGTATACTTTGGGATATCCCGAACCTAGTCTGTAATATGTACCTATTGTCCGGAAATTTCCAGATGTATTCAAAGAAGTTAAATCTTTGCCTCCACATAGAGAAATTGAATTTAGAATTGAATTGGTTCCAAATGCTCGTCCTGTTATTCATGCAAGCCGCAGGATGGCACCAAGGGAAAGGATAGAACTAGTCAATCAAACCTGAGATTTGCTAGAAAAAGGATTAATCGTCCTAGTGTTTCCGATTGGGGCTCAACTGTGGTGTTCGTAGCCAAGTCTGACGGATACTTGAGTTTGTGTGTGGACTACCGTAATCTCAATAAACTAACTCTCAAAAACAAATTTCCTTTGTCTAGAATCGACGATCTGTTCGATCAACTACATGGCGCTTGATTCTTTTTCGAGATGGATCTAGCTCATGGATTCCATCAGCTACGAATTGCCAAAGACTGTATTCACTTAACTGCTTCAAGGGATCTAGACACATTCTACGAATGGTTAGTCATGTCTTTCGAACTAACCAATGCTCCTGCATACTTCGTAGACTTAATGACTCGTGTATTCCGAGAAGTATTGAATAAATTCATTCGTGTATTTATTGATGATATTTCGATCTATTCCAAAACGGAAGAGGAGCATGCTGAGCACTTAAGAATTGTTCTGGGGATATTGAGGAGGAACATTCTGTTCACCAAATTTTCCTAATGCCATTTTTAGGTCAAGGAAGTTATATTTCTTGGGCACATCGTTAATGAAGAAGGAATTTATGTAGACCCAGGCAAGATTTCTGCTATTCTATACGAGAAGCAACCCACTACTCCGAAAGAAGTCTGTTGAATATGCGCTTATATGATTTTTATTTGATGATAATAAACATATATACATTCGTTTAAACGTATTTGTTAATGTACTATTTTATTTTTCACATGATGAATAAATATTTGCTGAATAAAATTAAATAACACAGAATTTGAATTCAAACAGAAATTTTATTCAAACAAATATTTATTACAATTTTGAATAGTACAAATTCAAGCTCTCACTATACATATACAATTTTGATTACAAATACATCACAATTTCATATTTACATTTAACCTCACTACACATCACTCATTCACTCAATTCGTATTTTATCTTCAACTTCATTCCAGTTAGAATCCAGCATCTGAGCAATCTGCAAATAAATTCACTAACGCAGTAAAATTGAAAAAGAAATATTTTTGCAATATAAAATAAAATATGAATTTTTAATATTTGCCTCAGTTATTTGGGTTGTTCGTCATGATTTATATTTGAATTCATCACACACGAACAATGTGACATGCACAGTGTATCACTGTACATGCCACAAGGCCGTGCACACCGATATACACTTGATAATGTTACAGGGACACGTGAGCACAAGGTCAAACCCAAAATAAAAAGACGGGTTCAACTCAGGTGCAATATAAATAAAGTCTGACATCAGCACAAGGTCAAACCCGAGTTTTAAAATTGGATTCAACTCAAGTGAAATTTCAAAACTCAACATGAAATGATCGAGAACCAAACAAAGAACAGAAGTACAAAATGACTTCCAAGTATTCTAAAACAAAATCAGGCCCAAACCAGTTGCAAATGTCACTGCAACATGAATACAAGTGCAGGACAAGCATCCAGTTATATGTTCATGAGCAAACAAGTGCACAAATATACAACTTACAGACTGAATCACAAAGATGCACATGGCAACAACACAACAATGCATGAAAGCTTGAACAAGTGACTCAGGCAAATGATACCAAATGAAACCAAACTGCCGAGGTCTCAAATTCAAGGCATCAAGTCAAAAAAATGAAGCATAAACAAGTGTGCAGGTCATACCAGTTTTCGACCAAGGCTACAATGTGCACAGATGAGCAACAAAAGATCAGAGACAAAGTAAATCCAACTCAGGAATAAAAACATTTTCATGAACACAAACTAAATACAAATGCCAAGACCAAGCTGCTGCATACCAGAGGTGCAGACGACCAAATAGCCAACATGATCAAAGAAGCATAACTCAAACCACAAATGCCAACATAATAACAATGCTACAAGACCAACTCAAGAGTACACATGAATACATGAAATAATGCAATGCTCAAAGACATAGTACACAAGTGACACAAGCCTCCAACCAAAATTGAAACCAACACAATGAATTAGACTACGTGAATACTATAGGCCGAGAACCAGACCAGATAGTACAAGCAACAAGACAGTGACATAACATACAAACAACAAAATGGAAAAACACTATAGAGGTCGAAACAATAAGCAACCCAGTACTCAAGCAAAAATGCAAGACAGCGGTCGAAGCAAAATCATGAATGCAGTAACAACCAGAGTCAAAGCCGTGTTTTTAATCAAACAAGTCAACAGAAAAGGGAACGGAGCCGAAGCCGTGGTCATCACGAAAAGAAATCAAAATTCCGTTTTGACAAAATCTATCACAATTTCAAAATCAAAGCCATCACCATCAAGTAACGAAGAATATACGAAATTGAAAAAGTCAGTGAAATCATCAGCATAAAAGTGAAATCGAACGGCCGGACAAATTATTTGACAAATTCAAATAAGTTTATACGAACGAAAATAAAGGAGATCGAACGCATATATAACCCAGAATCATCATTGGCAATTGATCATCGGAGTTCAATTGAGCATAATAGAAAAGCATAAAGGAAAATCACATACCAAAATTGAAGTAGAACTCCAGAAGCAGCCGAAAACATCAGATAAAGGATCAACAAATCAAATACGCAAATATCCACTGATTGATCAACATAGGCGTTCTTCGAAAAGCCCTAATTTGAATAAAAGAGCCAAAGCCCTAATTTCAGAAAGAAGAACGAGAGCCGCCATATTTTATCTTCCAGAGCAAAAGGAGATCGGGTTTATTTAGAAAGGGGAAAAGAAAAGAGGCCGGCCTTGTTAAAGAATAAAAAAGGGGATTTAGTTTTTTAATTAGGGATTTATTTGTTTTAAATTTGTTTTCTAAATTTAAACTCTTTTTAAATCGTTGTATTTTCTAGTCGTGTGACTAGGGGACAAACTACGTGGCGTAGTTTGAGAATTCGCAACTCAGTGGCTGAGTTGTGGCAGGGTTTTGAACGTAGAGTTAGGTTTAGTGGATAGCGGGTGTCGCGAGTTTACGTGTGTAAGCATCTGACTATCTAATTTCTAGTAGAAACCTTGGGGGCAGCACGTAGGCAGGGTTTTGTCGAAGCTGGGTAAATTCTGTGTCGTTCTATTTCTGCATTTATTATTCTGCTATTATCTGTGCTGCTATTGTTCTGTGATCTGTGTTGAAATTATTTTATAAGCTTCCGCAGTTGATTTTTATAATTTATACTATCACCCTATTCACCCCCCTCTAGGGTGAAATCGATCCTACAAAGTCAAAAGTTTTCTGGGTTTTGCGGGATACTACTGGAAATTTGTCTAGGATTTCTCCAAGTTGGCCAGTCTGTTGACTAAGCTAACTATGAAGAATGCTAAGTTTGATTGGACTCTAAAATGTGATGAAGCATTCAAGGAGTTAAAGATGAGATTAACTACTGCTCCCGTTCTCGCTATTGTTAATCGGAACCAAGGCTTACTATTTATATTGACGCTTGTGGTGATGGTGTGGGTGCTGTGCTAATGCAAAATGGTAGAGTAATTGCCTACGCGAGTAGACAATTGCGTCCACATGAGAAAAACTGCCCAACCCACGATCTCGAACTTCTCGTAGTTATTTTTTTCTTTGAAAATTTGGCGTCACTATCTTCTGGGTAAGAATCTCTTTTAGCTTTCCTAAAAATTTAAGGTTTAACTTAACTTAATATTAATACTTAATAAACCCTTGTTATTTTAGCTGAAAAATTTGAATTATTCACCAACCATAAATTTATGAAATATCTCTTCACCCAGAAAGATTTAAATCTAAGGCAACAATGTTGGTTAAAATTTCTAGCGTCATACGACCAAGATATTCAGTATACACCCGGAAAAGCCAACGTGGTAGCCGATGCTTTGAGTAGAAGGCATATTGTTCTCGCTAATTTAGTTGTCACTCCTACTCTTCTTGAAAGATCACTAGTAAGTAGAAAGAAGACGAGTTTCTTCGAGGGATTTATAAAAGAATATGTCAAGGTGAAGATTCCAGTTTAGGAATCGATAGTTGTAGAATTATTGGATTGAAGGGCAGAATCTGTGTCCCAGATATTTCGGATTTAAAACGTGAAGTTTTTGACGAACGTCACAAGTCCAAACTTAGTATCCATCCAGGAGTTAATAAGATGTATCGAGATATTAAAAGAACTTTCTGGTGGAAAACAATGAAGAGGGACATATCTATCTATATCAGTCGCCGTGCAACCTGTAAACAAATCAAAAGTGATCAGATAAAGATGGCGGGTTTACTCCAACCATTGGAGGTGTCAAGTGGAAATGGGATCAAGTACCGATGGATTTCATAGACGGGTTGCCACAAACTCGCAAAGGTAATGAAGCAATTTGGGTTATCATGGATCGTCTGACTAAGATTGCCCACTTTATCCCAGTGAAATCTACCCGAACAACGACAAGTTTGGCAGAGCTATATATAAAAGAGATTGTTCGTCTCCATGGTATACCCAACAGTATAGTGAGAGATCGTGATCCGATCTTCACTAGCAGATTTTGGGAGGCATTTCAAGCCGCATTAGGAACTAAACTGAACTTCAGTACTACATACCACTTACGGTCTGATGGGTAGACTGAAAGGATAAACCAAATCTTAGAAGACCTTTTGCATGCTTGTATACTTGAATTTGGAGGTTCATGGGAGGACCATTTGCATCTGGTTGAGTTCTTGTATAATAATAGTAATCAGGCCAGTATTAAAATAGCTCCTTTCGAAGCTTTATATGGTCGTTCATATCGATCACCTGCATGTTGGATCGAGTCAAGTGATAGACTCGTTCTTGGACTAGATATGATAAAGGAAGCTACCGAGAAGGTTGATTTTATTCGAAAGAAATTGAAAACTGCCCAAAGTCGTTAGAAAAGTTATGCTGACTACAGGAGGAGATCTTTAGAATTCCAGGTTGGAGATTCCGTTTTCTTGAAAGTGTCTCCAATGCATGGAGTGTTGAGATTTGGGAAAACTGGTAAGCTGGCATCGTGATATATTGGTCATTTTCCTATGCTGGAGAGGATCGGTCCTTTGGCATATCGAGTGTAGCTACCCAGCTGGTTATCTAGCGTACACGATGTGTTTCATGTTTCTGACCTTCGAAAATATATACACGATCCAACTTGTATTATTGAAGAAGGCGTTCAACATGATTTGGAGATCACACCAAATCTGGAAGATAAAAGAGATCCATTGAAAATAATTGATCGTGATGAAAAGCAGCTGAGGAATAAATTTTTGAAACTGGTTAAAGTGCAATGTAGTGGTGATCTAAATGACTGTACTTGGGAAACAGAGGATAGCATGCAGAAGTCCTATCCCAACTACAGAGTGGATATTTTGGCTTAATCTGGTAAGCCATTTCTCTATCTTTTTATGTATTCTATATTCTTCGTTTGTTTCTTTCTCTTTCAAATTTCGAGGACAAAATTTTCTTAAGGGGGGAAACCTGTAACATCCCAATTTTTATAAAAATTAAAATTAGTAATTAATATAGATTTTGGAATTAAATTGAAATTAATTTGAAAATTTCAAAATAATTTAGATAAGTATTGATTTGTATATCTGAATAAGATTGTAATTTGCATTTGAGTTTAAAAATTCAAAATAACAAATATTTTTAAAATTTATTTGAATTTAAATATGTATATATACATGGGTAGATTTGAATTTGAATTTGAATTTAAAATTTAAAAATTGATATCTCAGTAAAATAATTTGGATTTAAAATAATATATATGTGATTTATTTAATGTATAATTTGTTTTAAAACATTTTTCTTTTAAATTGTATACATTTAAATAAAGGAGAAATGTACTTATGAAATGGGAAAAATGTAATACAAAATTTATTTAAAACCTTTAATCCATGCAAAATATAAGTGTTAAATTTATAATACAAATATTAACAAGTTTAATTCATTAAACAAGTAGTTTAACAAGTGTAGTGATCTTGTAATTAAAATGAACAAGTGTCATTTTGTTTTTTTTGAGAAAAATTAAAAAAAATAGAAAACAAAGTTATACAAACTTCCTACTCTCCTCTCTCTCATTTCTTTACCTTTATTTTCAGAAGCCTATACAAACTTTAACATCAGAAACCAGAAAACTAAAAACAATCAAACTAGAAAAACAAAAGATTCAAGAAAAATACAAACTATTTCAAAACCTAGAAATCAAAGAAAAAACAGAAAAACGGGATCAAATAACCTCTGTCAATTTTCAAACCAGAAGACTAATTCATCTCAAACCTGAATCAAAGTATAGATTCAACCAACATCTAGCAATCAAGCAAATTACAGATCAAAACAAGATTCAATTCCTAGTTTCAAATTCAAAACTAACTTCCAGGTTTCCTCTGTTCAAAACAAATAGGTGAGTAAACTTTTGAAATCTAGATTTTTTACTTGTTGTTTGAGAATCACACTTGAAGTAAAGTGAGAAAGTATTGTATGCATACAAGTACGTATGAATATATGTATGGATTGGCTGTGCATGTCTGGAAAACAGACATATGCATTTTGTTCCTGGTTACAGGCATCAAGCTTGTTCAAAATTCCAATTCTCTTTCTCTGATCCTTGTTAGACCTTAGGATCTAAACAAAATTTGTTTGTTTTTAACATGTTTCAAGCTTTAAAAATAAATGTGAGCAAAAATGAATTAAAGTTTTTCTGCAAATTGGAAAATACAGGCAAATTCTAAATATGTTAAAAATTCAAACATCATAATTTCTGATTAAATGTATACTATCTGAAATGTTTTCCAAAATAATGATTTTTGAAAGTAAAATCAAGATTTTTAATGAAGTATTGATCGAGAGAACGATATTGTGTTTATTGGCAAATTCTAGTGATTGGCGATATGAGGGGTATCGTGATTAAGGTGGAAGCTTGCATGATGGTCGGGGATCATCATAAAAATATTAGATGAATTTATAGTTCATCGTGGTGTCGAGACAGCGGTGATGTAGTGTTTTAAGCCCATGTTTGGTTGAGGTCAGAGTTTTTGTTACTGCCTCATCGATAGTTGACAGGAGTTGATCGCTCTAGTGGGAATGGTAGCGTAGGGGATTGGCAGAGCTTTGGTCGAAATTTCATGGCCTCTGGTGGCCTAAGGCGGCGGTGCGAGCCGATTATGTAACGATCGTTTTTGTTCCAGTTTGGTTCAGATAGTTCGTTCGCGAGTTCGACGTCGTCTTGGATTTCTAGGTGTTTGTGAGACTGTGTGTGTCATCGCCGATGTGTGAAAGGTCGGAGCTTGGATCATAGGTGGCCGGAGCTATGGTGCATGTGCACATGCCATTAGGTTGTGTCAGTTACCTGGAATGAAGAAGAAAGGTTGTCAAATCGATGGGGTCTTTGGGAAGACTGGGTGCAGGCTCGAGTATTTGTTCGAGTGTGTTTTTGTGTTCTACCGGGTTTTATAAGTTAAACAAAATCAATGTTTTACAAATGAAAATTTGGGGTTAGCTCGGGAACGACTCGAAGAAAGCATGTATGTGTCTCGGGTGACACTCGGGGAGGCCTCGGGGAAGTTTTAAAACAGTTTTCAAATTTTAAAACTTTTGAGATAAATGTGTGTTCCTCTAAAAAACGAGAAGAGCACACATGGAGCTATACATTTAACAAATATAAAGGAGCTGCCAACATGCCTGGCAGGTGACAAGACTATCAACTAGAAAAAAATAAAGAAGTAGATACCCCTAAAATAAGCTCCGGCAAAGCCACCTCCCATTAAACCCTAACACCGAGCTCCGGCAAGGCCACCGCCCGATAATAGAGTGTTAGGGGCATCTAAAACCAGAGAAACTAAAATACAACACCCATAAAATAAGAGAAGATCCAAAAAGAAGAACACCAAGGGGAGAACTAAAAAGATGAACTCCACTCTGAAGACACTGAGTAGCCACCAAGGAGTGCAAAACGCGGTCGGAATCCCTGTGAAAAGCAATCCTGCCAACCAGTACAAATCTGCAAGCTATCCTGAAAACCAGTCAAGAGAAAACTAGCAACCTGTCTAAACCAAACCTGAAACAAAACTAGGAAACCAGGTTAGAATGAATCACATATATGTATACAAATAGATTTTATATACATATAAGTGAGAATAAAACCCAAAATGAAAATTAAACTAAGGAAAAGCTAGAACCAAAAGCTAACAATACTAAGGGACTAAAAAGTAAGAAATAAAAATAGAGATAAAAACAATACAAGAAACTACTTTAAGGGCCTATAATAGGAAGAAAATTATACTGCATCATGTGAACATTATTTAAATCAGTATAGGAATTAAAAAATATATTATTAGGGACAAAATTATTAAAGTTAAGTTTGAATATGTTAATATTATTTCTAACCTTGTTAAGATATACCTTAAAGCAATTATTTTTGGCTAATTTTAAAACTAATTTAACTTTAAACAAGTTTTAACTTATTCTTTAAAAATAAATGTTTTATTTTAAAAAGGGGACGTAAAGGTTTAAGCTAATTATTTTAAGATAATTAAGTATATTTTAATTATGCAATTATTGTTTACGAAATAAATTCGTAATTTATTTTAAATAAATAATGTAAGTAAAAGAAAATTAATGGAATATTGATTTTTTTAATTCTTAATTAGCCTGAATCTCTTATGTTAATGATGATTAATTATGAGAGTTATCAATTAAAGATTTTGATAATAATTTAATAATTAATTTAGATAAATGATTTATAATTACTTAATAATTAAAGAATAATTAATTAAAGGTTAATTAATTATTAATTAAAGGTTAATTAAATTATAATTACGGATTAATTAATTAATGTAATTAATTAAGCAATATTTGATTAATAAAAGTGATTAAGATTAATTAATTAGTAATTAAGGACTAATTAATTTATAATAAAGAATAATTAATCATTAATTAAAGATAATCAATGAAAATAATTATGTGATTAATTAATTATAATCATACAATTAATTCATCTTAATTGTAGATGACTGATTATAATTGAATGCTTTGTATTGATCGATATCTCTGATAAGTGATTGTGATACGATGTGATATGAATTGCTTTGTGCTGAGCTATGACATCTGTGAATATATTATTATGTGAATGTGAAAACCCTTGGCCCGTAAAACGACATTTGAATTTCGATACGACAGGGAGCCGGATTCCAGTTGGTTATCCGAAACCCACATCGAATCTGTAATGAATCTTTGTGATTGATATATCCACGTGTTTTTAAAATTAAGCGCTCACTATTCGGTTTAGTCGAGAGAGGACTTTGTGTCATATAAACCATTCTGAATAGTGATACGATGAAATGGATGGCATTTGAAGACGGTGGTGAAGACTGGTTGTTTTCGAGAACAATAGGATAACCTATCGAATGACTCTGCACTGAGTTGCTCCGATATAGAGATTTCATATGTGATGGGGAATCGATCGGGATTGTGGATGTCCGCATTGCAAGGGCTTCTTCCTTTATTGGACGAAGTGCCTTCGGCTCTGTTCGAACTCGGAACGGACTTGTATGGTTGTCTGTCTGATATTACACTTTGAGATATAAAGCTGATTTCTTTCAAATACATTTCTGTTGATGGCAGAGAATTTATTCTCTTAGCTTAACACCCTTCTCTAAGACGTACGAGCTCAGAGGTTATGTAGTTGATGGTTATTGGTGATATACTTCCAACATGGTAGTGTGGCATGCTGAATGCTGTTGATCATTTATTGATCGAAGCATGACTTTTGTGAAAAGCGCAGCTTTGTGGACGAGACTTCATCGAACCTCACAACCCGAAAATGGTCGAACAGGAAAGTTGCGACAAGTTTATTAGGGGTCGCGCCCCAAGGTTACGTCCATTTTCTTCTGGATAAAAAGTAGTGTCATGGTATGGAGCCCAGATATTTAACTGTGTGGTTGTTGCTATTTGTTGGTGAATCCTGGGATAAAGGTCGGTAATGACCGAGGGTGGCATGCTTGTTGGTGTTACCTAGTTACAGAGGTAACCCGACCGTGTGTTGGTAGAGATCCGGTTTGGTTCTTGGAGGCGTCCCTCCAGAGGCGTCCCATTTGGTAAGGAAGTTCCTTCGCCTGACCATTCGTTGGAAATCCAAAGACACAATACGAGCCCTGTACGGTTTTAGTAGTACAACCTACCATGCAGTGTGGCGGTAACCTGCCATAAAACATGTTAGCTATAGTAGGCATACTACGAAATGTGTATGCTGGCTAAGATTAATATTATACCTTTTAAATGTTTTCTACACGATGCACTAATAATAATATCAAAATAACTTTCTCATATAAAGCATGTTTGACTATCATAAGAAGAAACCTACTCCAATTGTGCGATTGCATTGTGTGTGGTGGGAGGTCTTATGGTTGGTTCATTTTCCAAAAGCATATCTGGTTTCTTTTACAAACTGTTTTTGTACAAACAACTGTTTTTTTTTACTCACACCAGTCCCATGACTGGCCTGGAGTTTATTGTTCCCTTCCTAAACTCTGGGTGCCCATAATTTTCAACACGGGCAGCCTAGAAACAGGTCATCCCTGTTTTGAAGCTAGCTTAGATTTAAAATCCATTTGGAAGCTGTCAGTTTTTGGAATGCATTTGTTTTGGGAATCTTTGAACTCTTTAGGATCTAAAAGTGTTTGGATTTTGGAAGACCTTATTCGAAGTCGTAGTATGTTGAAACCTTTCTGAAGTCCATGTTGTTCTTCGCATTGATGTCATTGTTTTGTTGTATCATGTGTATAACACTCCGATGTTGGTGATCAATATTGTAATAAATATTATATCTGTGTTGTATCTGTGTTGTGACTAATGTAATTCATTTTTTTTTGCTATTTATATTCATCTAATGTTGTTGTAAGCTCCATCCGAACTGGAGTTCAACGCTTGAATCTCCGACGGTCGAATACGAGTGAGGTACTTGATGTCGATTTTCAATTGTTGGATTTCGGGTCGTGAATATAGCACAGTAGATCTACATCGTTCTTGGTCAAACAACTCTAAAACTTGGGTTTCTTTTCTTGCTTTATTATCGACTATCTTATAAACCCCTTCCCCTCCTTTCCACACACATTTTTAATCTGTAACCACAGTATTAACAAGTAATCTTTGCTAATACCAACTTTTATTTTCAACTCTGAGGTTGATTAAATTTCTAGTCAACATTACGGTGCTAGAAGGAGTACCTCCTCTAAAAGCTCTCAACTTTCATCATATCTCTTCTCTTCAAATTATACTAAAAATAAACACTCCATGTAAAAAAATGGTGAAATTAGGGCTGATAACTCAAACGGCCACAACACTAATGGATTTATTGGAGTCAACATCGTGTGTTCCATTCTCGGCTTGAGCAAAGACGTATGGATGAAGCTGGTTAATGGTCTAGTATTAGGAGGATTGCATATGATTTAAATTAACTTAGGGATAGAGTGGAGCTCAGATGTGACGACCCGCCTTTCATTCCACAGAAAGATGCATCATCAAACAGAAAGAAAGAGGTAGAAATAGAATAGAAAGAAGAAAGAACTCAACCATATCAGAATCTCACAGCGGAAACGGAACAAAATATAATATAACAAATAGATTTACATAGTCATTTACATCAGAGTTACACAGATACACAACATCATCACATTAGACAGTTATAAGGTTCTGTCTAATACATTACATTCCATTACAACAGACAAAGACTTTAACTCAGCACAGCGGAAATATAGATATAGCTACATCTGGACTCCTGCTCCATGCACTCCAATATTCGTCAAGCCAAAACCTAATCTCTAGGCTACTCGTAAAAATTTGAGTACCCGAGAGTTTAAGAAAAACAGAAATAAACTCCGGGTCAGACATGGGTCTGGTGTGAGTAAACGGTTTAAAGTTGCTTAACTTTTGAAACCTTTTAAAAACAAAAGGTATCACGTAAGACTCCCCATACATAAACACGGGTAAGTTTTTACCTTACGCTAACCAAAACATTTGATAGGAAATCCAGCGATATTATAATAGGGTCTAGGGTTTTCAAGTAAATAGAAAATAGCCAAAAATGTTGCATTCATTAAATTCCAGCTACTAGCCACCAAAGCAGGTAATACAATCAAAATCGTAGGGGCTTATAGGAAGAATAGGTTTCCACCAATGGCAGAGCTACTGGGTACCGCGCGTCACAGTACGTGGCCTAGATCAACGTACCGAGGATCCACCCTAAATCCCCTGCAACACAAGGCTGGAACCATTCCTTACTGAATAGTCCCGAACAAGACAACCCTGCAGTTTGCTATAGATCCAACTTCCCACACAGCCGAATAAAAAGGGACATCTAGACAGGGGTAAATCTCATCCTACTTGAGCGCGACTCACTTAGCCTTGCTGCACCTCCCTTGTTTTAGCCATTCCCGGTTGATGAGGCTTGAGGCTGCGATTACCTTTATAGAACATATCTATCTTAGAAAGCTCATCGTCCACCTGACGATGTTCTGAAAGCATTCAATCCATACAAGTTCGTTCCGGGTTCGAACGAAACCGAAGGCATTATCTCGTTATACTCATTTTGGAATTACCCTCAGAGTTAACGACGATAACCCTTGCACTCTGAATCTTCATCTTCACTTGAGATTCATGACCTAATGCTTAATTTGGATCGATGTGGTTTTTGGATATCCAAATCTGGAAACCGGATCCCGGTCTCATCGAAATCCAAAATGCCATATTTTAGGTCCGAGTTGTTTTAGAGTTTAAAACAATTCATTTCAATTCAATTCAATACTTGAATTCACACGGCATTTAATACAAAGTAATCCATAATTAATTAATCTCAATTATTAATTAATCTCCTTTAATACAAAGTAATCAACCCTTAATTACTTTTATAATCAATTAATTATCCTTAAATTAACTGATTAATTATCCATTAACTATTGATTAATAACCTTAATTATTAATCAATATCCCTTAATACAAATTAATTAATCCATAACTAATCTTATAATTAATTAATCAATCGGTAATTAACTAATTAATTATCTCTTAATTATTAATTAATAAAACTTAATTATTAATTAACAACCTTAATCACAAATTAATTAATCCATAATTATCAATTAATCAATCCTTAATTAACATTGTTTAATTCTTAATTACCATTTGATTAATCCATAATTACCTTTGATTAATCCTTAATCACCTTTGGTTAATCCTTAATCACCTTTGATTAATCCTTAATTAATAAATCTTTAATTATATATTAATCATTCTTTAAGTATTAATTAATAAAACCTAATTATTAATTAATAAAACTTAATTATTAATTAATAAAACTTAATTATTAATTAATAAAACTTAATTATAAATTAAGTACTTCTTAATTATTAATTAAGTAACCTCTAATTACTTCATTAACAATCCTCTAATTACAAAATTAATCAAATCTTAATTACTTGATTAATTCATTCTTAATTACTTGATTACTCAATTAATTAATCTCTGATCATTAATTAACAATCTTTAATTAATAATCCTTAATTACAATTAATTAACCTTTAATTAATTAAATAATAACCCTTAATTAATTATTAAAAAAACCAATTAATTACTCTTAGTTAATTACGTAATTAATCCTTTATAATTAATTAATCAAATTGATTAATTATATTTAACTTCTTAATTATCTTAATTAATCTCAAGTCATTAGATCCTTAATTATCTTAAAATTAAAACATTATCTTATTATATTAACATTAACACTTTAAAACATTTTAACATTATAATTAAATAAACTTAATTAAATCCTTTAATTAAGATTTGAAGTAAGATAACCATTTAACTTGATAATTTAAAATTAACAAAATTTAACTTCCTTAAATAACTTAAAATATTATCAAGTAGAGGTTTCAAAACTAGCTATAATTTGTATTTTTAAAACTTACTTGGATAAAGTCTTAAACTTTCATTTTAAATTAATGTTTTGAAATCACTTTAGATTTCATTTAACAAAATTTAATTTAAACAACTTTTAAAACTTCATAACCAATTGTTTAAGAAATAATTATTATATATAAAGTAAGTTTATATAGAAGTTTAAACTAGAATTAACTTTAAATTTCAAAAATATTTGATTTTAAAACATTCTAAAAACTGTTTAAACAGTTGCTTCGGGTTTTACCCAAAAGCCACTCGGGCCTATCCCCGAGTCAATGCACTTTTCTACTCATTTTTTAAAAACTTGGTCTAAAATTCAATTTTTAAACTTATAGGACTAAACCTGCAAATTACTCGAGTTCAAACTCGAGTAATCTTCCCAAAAACACGACATCATCTTCGAGCTCGAATCACTACCCAATCGCAAACTCAGATACCCCAAACTTCCTTGTGCACCTGCAAAATCAACATCGACGCTGATGATCACCTCTGGTGACGTCGGCGCACCATCCATCACCTCAACATCAATGCTTGATCATCCGAACACACTCACAATTCTCAAATCAAAATCGAGCAAGGAAGATGAAACAACAACAAGAAAACACTGCCAGGAAAATTTTCTCGAACCACTACTCCGATCATCGGAGTTGCTACCTCTCCGGCTACGCCATGCCGACACCTCAAGCTACCATTACCTAAAATTCCGAGCCTCTCGATGCACCAGAGAAAATGAAGAAACACAATCTTCCAGCGCGACCAAAACTAGGTTTAGAAAAAATTTGCTTCACCACCGGCACCACAATGATCAGACACCCAATCTTCTATTTTTCCTCGCCTCACCGCACAGTCATCCACCTCCAGACAAAACCCCGACTACCCTAGACCCTTTGGCCATCAACAGTTGCTCAGAAACCCAAATCCAGTCATCTTTAAAATATTCAACCAATAAAACATTATAAATCATGATTTTCATTTTAAAAATCATGTTTTTCTAAGTCAATTCAAGATATAAACTTGAATTATCATAATTCAACACTTGATTTTAACATGCATTTACATTTTCATCTATATTATTTTAGGTCCAGAAATATTTCAAACTTATTTTGCTAGAAATAAATTTTAAACCTTAATTTAAAATGAAACAAACATATCTTGTTTGAATCTTTAAGCCTAACAAAGATCAGGTAATTAGATTTTGGATTTTTATGAAATTCCTATGTCCTGAACCAAGACAGAGATGATTTCAATATAATCAGACATGCACACTTTACAATCATTCACAACACAGATATATCTCATATATATGCACAACAAAGCATCATTCATCTCAGATTCAAGCAAAAAGATATTTATCCATGTAGATTTTATTTTTAAAAAGTGTTTACTCACCAATTTTAAAAGATGCAGAGGCTTGAATGCTAGACGTTGCATACTGGAAGACTTGGAAACTTTGCTTTGTTGATGAAAACATTTTTGAACAGAAAGACTTGAAAAGCTTTGGTACTGCCATGCTTAACACACTAGAAATTTGAAAATGTTGCTTGAGAGGATTTGCTTGACATTGTTCTTCCATGTTGCATGCTTGTTTAAGAAGCCTGCAGAATTGCTAACAGGTTTTTATTCTTGAGTTTTAGGAGTTTACAAGTTTGCATTTGAAGATCTTTGCTTACAGATTTGAAGAAAAAAATATGCTTGAGAGGGAATTAGTTTACAAGGTTGCATTTTTTTGGCTTGAAGCTTCAAATCTGAAAATGGTTCCAGGTTTGTTTACAGATTTGAAAAGAAAGTTTACAGAGTTGGTTGAGGATAAAACAGTTTTACAAATTCTTAAACTTGAGTTTGGAAATGTTACAGTCTTGATTTGTTTTGAGGAGGTGATTACAGGGTTGCATTTGTTTTGGTTTGAGAAGGCTGCAGATTTGTGAAAAAGGTTTTTGAACTAGAGCTTGCATTGATTCTAGATTGTATCTTTGAAGATGTAGTAGTTTACAGAATTTAATTTTGGTTTGAGGGAGTGATTTACTGATTTGTTTGAGGAGGTGTTTTAAAGTTTTGATCTCGTTTCAGGTTTTAATGCAAAAGAATTTCTGGTTGTGAAGATAGATTTAAAATGTTGAGTTTCTTTAGAAATGAAAATAAGAAAAAAAGATGGGAAAAAGAAGAGATGGGTTTATATAATGTAGATTATGATTTATTTAAGAATTAAAGAAAATAAAAATAAATTTTGCCACTTGTTTACAATGCCACCACTTATCATTATTCATAATTAATTTACTTACATGTGCATTTTTAAGCTTTAATAAATCAACACTTGTAATCTTTCATTTTTATTTATCTTTAAAAGATTTTAAAAAGTTTTTAAGTTAATTTTCCTAGTAGATAAATACATTTGTAAATTAATAAATGCTTCTAAAATTTATATAAATAAATTCTTAAAAAGAAAATAAAGTATAAACCAATTATAATTTAAATGAAATCATATAAAATATATTTAATCCATTTTAAAATGTTAATATAAACCCTTTATTTATTTTACAATTCAATAAACACTATCTTAATTTATAAAAATAAATTCTTTTTAAGGAAAACAAATTCTATTTTAAATAAAAACCCATTCATATATTTTTTTATCAAAATATTTTTAAGATATAAATGTTCATTTAAATTCAAATTTAAAACTATATTCAAATTCAATGTGAAATCAAATTTAACATCAATTCAAATATATTTTAAGTTTAAACAAACACAAATTAAGTTTGAAAATAATAGCTTTATTTAAAAAAAAATCTATTTTAAAATCTATTTACAAAATAACACCAATAAATTTGAAAATATTTATTTCATTTTAAAAATCTATTTATAGCAATATTTAAAATCATCATATTATCATTTATGTCGGTTATTTATATTTGAAAATAACAATTTTATTGATTTAAAATAATTTATTAAGAAGATTATCACATTTCAAATTCCTTGAAATTCGACGATATCACATTCCTCCCCCTTTAAAAGAATTTCATCTCCGAAATTTAAAACAGAGATAATCCAAAAACTTTTTTTCATTTTAACAATCCAAGCATCCATATCAAACATACACTATTAACCAAACAAACAATTTCATTCAAACAACCAAATTATTCGAACAAACAATTCATTCGAACAAACATCACTACCTATCCAGACACAGATCTGTATAAGTCTTTCTAAAGCTACCCAGAGTTTCCCAAGACAAACTCTAAAATCCTAGCTCCACAAAACCTAAACCAGCTATACCACTATGATCTAGAGCCTCCTCTTACTCTGATCCATAAATTTGAATCAAAAATCATACCACACTAAAAATCAGCTCAACTACCATATCCTACTAAACTACAAATCCTAACTAAGACAAGTCGTTCACATATTTCCTCAGATGAGATACGTGAAAAACACAACATGAATTCCAGCCATGCAAACTGGCAATTCGATCCTGTAGACCACAACACTAGTCTCCACAAGCACTCGGAACAAACCAATACATCTTGGAGCAAATTTGTCGTCTTACCAAAACTGATAATTCCTTTAAAATCGGGAAACTTTGACAAAGACTAAATCCTTAGATCCCAAATTCCAATTTTCTTTGTCTCCTGTCCACAAATCTTTCTGATGATCCTATGCTGCTCTCAAACTCTTCTAGGTAAGCTCCACCTTCACAAATGCCTCTCGGATCAAACTGGACAAGAACAAGGCGATCTCTCGACTCTACCCAACAAAATGAGAATCTACCGTATCTTCCAAGCAAATCTCCATAGGGTGCCATCTAAAATCTCGCCTGATTACAGAAATGAGAATTCCATTCAATATAGATGGTCCTTCCAAGACCCATCAATATCCAAAACATAGCACTCAGCATAATCTCAAAATTTCTATTCAGCCTTTTCGTCTGACCATTGATTTGGGAATGATAGGCTGAATTCAAATTCAAACTCAAAGATGATAGCAAAGCTTCTCAAAACTTGCTGGAGAAGAAAGGATCACGGTCGCCAATAGTGCTGACTGAAACACCAAGCAGTCGGACCAACTTCTTCTATGAAAAACTCAACCAAAGATGCTGCAGTACGAGTTTCCTTGACCAGAATAAAATGGGAGCTCTTAATTAACTGGTCTTCAATTACCCATATTCCATTTCCCTCTTTGGTTCTTGACAAATCGTCAATAAGATCCAAAGAAATCACTTCCCACTTCCACTTTGAAACTCTAAAAGCTGCAACAAACTTGAGATCTTCTGCTCATTACCTTCACTTGCTGACAGACCGAACATTCACAGATGAAAGCAGCTACATCCTTCTTCATGCTTGGCCATCATAAGATTCTTTGATAGAAATCCTTGCCTCAAATCCTTAACTCAATCTATCTTTAACAGGTACACACAACGCCTGTATAGAACTCAACTTACTCTTGCCATAAGAAATAGCCAGAACAGGCACACTGGTCAGCCTTGCCTTCAAATCCAAGAAAGCCTCTTCACATTCGGGTCCACTTAACTTAGTTCCTTTTTGAGTTAACTCAAAAAAAATCTTAAAATAGAGTAGATAAACTTCCTGTAGCACTTTGCCAAATCCAGAAAAACTGCGGTTGCTTCACTCCTGAATAGAAGCTACCCCGGCTGGATCTACAAAAATACCTTACCAGAAAAAAATGCATTCTCAAAGAAATCTTGGACTGCTATACCAACTCAACTACCAGATCCTTCTCTCTTCCTCAGCGCCATCCTTCACTAGGATGAACAACAGGCACTGCTCCTGGAACTGAGACGATCCGAAACTCTAACTCTTGATGAAGGTAAATCTTCACTGCTACGAAAACATCCAGACAATCTCTAACCACAATGATGGACTCTACGCCTCCTGGAGATGCCTTGCTTCCAAGCAACAAATGCTCAAAAGAATTCTGGAATCATCGCAAGTCACTTTTGCGATTCCTCCCAACTCAGCCTCCAAAGAAACAATCCTTACTTTCCATCCAATCCAAAATAAGATCAAACCCTTCGGGATCCAATACCAATGGGTCACAAGAAATCTATGGGGGAGATAAGAAATCTTAAGCCTCTATAGATCTTATCTATCTCGGTTACTCTACCTATAGGATTAGATACAAGGATAGGACGGTCAACCAAAAAAAGAGAAAGAGATGAAACTCCTCTAGAACTCCTGTTGGAAATCCGAACAGATACCCAACAAATTTAAGATAGGTATATAATCATATAAAAATTACAAATATGCGCTCTCAAGATAGATACCACTCCATAGCCTAGGTATTACCTCAACCTATGCTCTGATACCAACTGTGACGACCCGCCTTTCATTCCATAGAAAGACGCATCATCAATAAGAAAGAAAGAGGTAGAAATAGAATAGAATGAAGAAAGAACTCAACCATATCAGAATCTCGCAGCGGAAACAGAAAAAAAATATAATATAACAAATAGATATTACATAGTCATTTACATCAGAGTTACGCAGATACACAACATCATCACATTAGACAATTATAAGGTCTTGTCTAATACATTACATTCCATTACAACAGACAAAGACTTTAACTCAGCATAGCAGAAATGTAGATATAGCTACGTTTGGACTCCTTCTCCATGCTCTCCAATATTCGTCAAGCCAAAACCTAATCTCTAGGCTACTCATAAAAATTCGAGTACCCGAGAGTTTAAGAAAAATAGAAATAAACTCCGGGTTAGACATGGGTCTGGTGTGAGTAAACGATTTAAATTTGATTAACTTTTGAAAACCTTTTAAAAACAAAAGGTATCACGTAAGACTCCCCACACATAAGCATGGGTAAGTTTTTACCTTACGCTAACCAAAACATTTGACAGGAAATCCAGTGATATTATAATAGGGTCTAGGGTTTTAAAGTAAATAGAAAATAGCCGAAATTGTTACATTCATTAAATTCCAGCCACTAGCCACCAAAGTGGGTAATACAATCAAAACCGTAGGGGATCGTAGGAAGAATGGGTTTCCATCAATGGCAGGGCTACTGGGGTACCACCCGTCACAGTACGTGGCCTAGATCAACGTACCGATGATCCACCCAAAATCCCCTACAACACAAGGCCGGAACCATTCCTTACCGAATAGTCCCAAACAAGACAACCCCGCAGTTGGCTGTAGATCCAACTGCCCACACATCTGAATAAAAAGGAACATCTAGACAGGGGTAAATCTCGTCCTACTTGAGCGCGGCACTTAGCCTTGCTGCACCTTCCCTATTTTAGACATTCTCGGTTGATGAGGCTTGAGGCTGCGATTACCTTTGCAGAACACATCTATCTTAGAATGCTCATCGTCAACTTGACGATTTTCTGAAAGCATTCAATCCATACAAGTTTGTTCTAGGTTCGAACGAAACCGAATGCATTATCTCGTTACACTCATTTTGGAATCACCCTGAAAGTTAACGATGATAAACCTTGCACTCTGGATTTTCGTCTTGACTTGACATTCACGACCTAACGCTTAATTTAGATCGATGTTGTTTACGGGTATCCAAATCTGGAAACCCGATCCCGGTCTCATCGAAATCCAAAACGCCAACTTTTAGGCCCAAGTTGTTTTAGAGTTTGAAACAATTCATTTCAATTAAATTCAATGCTTGAATTCACACAGCATTTAACATAGATAAATATCACACATTTGTCACTGATATATCCAATATCATATCACAGAATATCACAACATAGCATCTAATAGATATAATTAAATAGATATCATTTAATAGATATCATCCAGTAGATATCATCCAATATACATCATCCAATAGATATCATCCAATTTAGATATTCTACACAAACAATCATCCATAAACAGGAATTATCAATCCATGTTATAATTAATTTAATCACCTTAAATTAAATTAATTACTTAAGAATTAATCTACTAATCCTGCTTAAACAATCATTAATTAATTACAAACATTTAATTAATTAATCACTTCTTGATTATCTTATAAATCAATTAATTAATTTATAACCAAACATTAATTATCCTTTAATTATCAATTAATAAACCTCAATTATTAATTAATCTCCTTTAATACAAAGTAATCAACCCTTAATTACTTTTATAATCAATTAATTATCCTTAAAGTAACTGATTAATTATCTATTAACTATTGATTAATAACCTTAATTATTAATCAATATTCTTAATACAAATTAATTAATCCATAATTAATCTTATAATTAATTAATTAATCATTAATTAAATAATTAGTTATCTCTTAATTGTTAATTAATAAAACTTAATTATTAATTAACAACCTTAAATAAAAATTAATTAATCCATAATTATCAATTAATCAATCCTTAAATAACATTGATTACTTCTTAATTACCATTTGATTAATCCTTAATTACCTTTGATTAATCCTTAATAACCTTTGATAATCCTTAATCACCTTTGATTAATCCTTAATTAATAAATCTTTAATTATATATTAATCATTCCTTAAGTATTAATTAGTAAAACCTAATTATTAATTAATAAAACTTAAATATAAATTATGTACTTCTTAATTATTAATTAAGTAACCTCTAATCACTTAATTAATGATCCTCTAATTACAAAATTAATCAAATCTTAATTACTTGATTAATTCATTCTTAATTACTCAATTACTCAATTAATTAATCTCTGATCATTAATTAACAATCTTTAATTAATAATCCTTAGTTACAGTTAATTAACCTTTAATTAATTAAATAATAACCCTTAATAAATTATTAAATAAACCAATTAATAACTCTTAATTAATTACTTAATTAATCCTTTATAATTAATTAATCAAATTGATTAATTATACTTAATTTCCTAATTATCTTAATTAATCTCAAGTCATTAGATCCTTAATTATCTTAAAATTAAAACGTTATCTTGTTAATACCTTTATTAACATTAACACTTTAAAACATTTTAACATATAATTAACTAAACTTAATTAAATCCTTTAATTAAGATTTGAAATCAGATAGCCATTTAACTTGATAATTTAAAATTAACCAAATTTAACTTCCTTAAATAACTTAAAATATTATCAAATAGAGGTTTTAAAACTAGTTGCAATTTGTACTTTTAAAACTTACTTTGATAAAGTCTTAAACTTTCATTTTAAATTAATGTTTTGAAATCACTTTAGATTTCATTTTAAAAAAATTAAATTGAACAACTTTTAAAACTTCATAACTAGTTGTTTAAGAAATAACTATTATATATAAAGCAAGTTTATATAGAAGTTTAAACTAGATTTAACTTTAAATTTCAAAAATATTTGATTTTAAAACATTCTAAAAACTGTTTAAACAGTTGCTTCGGGTTTTACCTGAAGGCCACTCAGACCTATCCCCGAGTCAATCCACTTTTCTACCCATTTTTTAAAAAACTTAGTCCAAAATTAAAGTTTTAAATTACAGGACTAAACCCGCAAATTACTCGAGTTCAAACTCGAGTAATCTTCCCAAAAACACGACATCATCTTCGAGTTCGAATCACTACCCAATCCCAAAATCAGACACCCCAAACTTCCTTGTGCACCTGCACAATAAATATCGACGCTGATGATCACCTCTGGTGACATCGATGCACCATCCATCACCTCAACATCAATGCTCGATCATCCAAACACACTCACAATTCTCAAATCAAAATCGACCATGGAAGATGAAACAACAACAAGAAAACACTTCCAGGAAAATTTTCTTGCAACCACTACCTCGATCATCAGAGTTGCTACCCCTTCGGCTACGCCATACCGGCACCCCAAGCTACCATTACCTAAAATTCCAAGCCTCTCGATGCTCCAGAGAAAATGAAGAAACCCAATCTTCTAGCGCAACCAAAACTAGGTTTAGAAACCAATTTGCTTCACCGCCGACACCACGATGATCGGACACCCCATCTTCCATTTTTCCTCGCCTCGCCGCATAGTCATCCACCTCCAAACAAAGCCCCGACCACCCTAGACCTTTTGGCCATCAATAGTTGCTCAGAAACCCAAATCCAGTCATCTTTAAAATACTCAACCAATACAACATTATAAATCATGATTTTCATTTTAAAAATCATGTTTCTCTAAGTCAATCAAGATATAAACTTGAATCATCATAATTCCACACTTGATTTTAACATGCATTTACATTTTCATCTGTACTATATTAAGTCCATAAATATTTCAAACTTATTTTGCTAGAAATAAATTTTAAACCTTAATTTAAAATGAAACAAACATATCTTGTTTGAATCTTTAAGCCGAACAAAGATCAGGTAACTAGATTTTGGATTTTTATCAAATTCCTATGTCCTGAACCACGACAGAGATGGTTTCAACATAATCAGACATGCACACTTTACAATCATTCACATCACAGATATATCTCATATATATGCATAACCAAGCATCATTCATCTCAGATTCAAGCAAACAGATGTTTATCTATTTGGACTTTAATTTTAAAAAGTGTTTACTCACCAAATTTAAAAGATGTTAAGGCTTGAATGCTAGACGTTGCATACTGGAAGACTTGGAAACGTTGCTTTGTCGAAGAAAACACTTTTGAAAAGAAAGACTTGAAAAGCTTTGGTTACTGCCATGCTTAACACACTGGAAACTTGAAATTGGTGCTTTAGAGGATTTGCTTGACATTGTTCTTCCGGGTTGCATGCTTGTTTAAGAAGGCTGCAGACTTGCTAACAGTTTTTGATTCTTGAGTTTGAGGAATTTACAGGTTTGCATATATAGATCTTTGCTTACGGATTTGAAAAAAAAAATGCTTGAGGAGGAATTAGTTTACAGGGTTGCATTTGTTTTGGTTTGAAGCTTCAAATTTGAAAATGGTTCCAGGTTTGTTTACAGAATTGAAAAGAAAGTTTACAGAGCTTGCTTGAGGATAAAACAGTTTTACAAATTATAGAACTTTAGTTTGGAAATGTTACAGTCTTGATTTGTTTTGAGGAGGTGATTACAGTGTTGCATTTGTTTTGGTTTGAGGAGGCTGCAGATTTGTGAAAAAGGTTTTTGAACTAGAGCTTTCATTGATTCCAGATTGTATCTTTGAAGATGTAGCAGTTGAGGGAGTGATTTACTGATTTGTTTGAGGAGATGTTTTCAAGTTTTGATCTGGTTTCAGGTTTTAATGCAAAAGCATTTCTAGTTATGAAGATAGATTGAAAATGTTGAGTTTCTTTAGAAATGAAAATAAGAAGAATAGATGGGAAAAAGAAGAGATGGGTTTATATAATGTAGATTATGATTTATTCAAGCATTAAAGAAAATAAAAATAAATTTTGCCACTTGTTTACAATGCCAACACTTGTCATTATTCATAATTAATTTACTTACATTTGTATTTTTAAGCTTTAATAAATCAACACTTGTAATCTTTCATTTTTATTTATCTTTAAAAGATTTTAAAAAGCTTTTTAAATTAACTTTCCTAGTAAATAAATACATTTGTAAATTAATAAATGCTTCTAAAATTTATATAAATAAATTCTTCAAAAGAAAATAAAGTATAAACCAATTATAATTTAAATAAAATCATATAAAATATATTTAATCAATTTTAGAATGTTAATATAAACCCTTTTGTATTTATTTTACAATTCAATAAACACTATCTTAATTTATAAAAATAAGTTCTTTTTAAGGAAAACAAATTCTATTTTAAATAAAAACTCCTTCATATATTTTTTATCAAAATATTTTTAAGATATGAATATTCATTTAAATTCAAATTTAAAACTATATTCAAATTCAAATTCAATTTGAAATCAAATTTAATATCAATTCAAATATATTTTAATTTTAAACAAACAAAAATTAAGTTTGAAAATAATATCTTTATTTTAAAAAATCTATTTACAAAACATCACCAATTAAATTTGAAAATATTTATTTCATTTTAAAATTTTATTTATAACAATATTTAAAATCATCATATTATCATTTATTTTGGTTATTTATATTTGAAAATAACAATTTTATCAATTTTAAATAATTTATTAAGAAGATTATCACATTTTAAATTCCTTGAAAATTTGGGATATCGCATCTGACAATACGAACTATGGTATGGCGATCTCATCAACAATAGACCAAACCACCATCCAACCTACTATCCTTGGCACCTTCACATAATGCATAAAGCATAATGCCTATGAAAGGGTCATGTTGGAGGCCCCTTGTTGGGGTCACTCCTACCCACAACAGAGATCTACATACCGCACATGGGAAACACTTTACTAATTATGTTTCTATACTCGAACCGGCCATGTACCAAGGACCTCAAGCTGCCCATCTCTCTCTCTCTCTCTTTAAAATGACAATACGCATTTCGCCGGCTTTGGGTAGTGGACGGAGGGCATGAGTTGTGCTTCAATCATTTATGTGGCAATAGATGGGCTGGAAACCACGAGGATAAAGATATCTCAGTCCACTCCCTAGCTAAGAAGGAGGTTCCTAGATCAAGATTCTATGTAAGGCGGGACCTGCATTCCACGTCACCCTTTATCAATTGGAACTGGAGTCACCTACCCATGTTTATGGTCAATGTTCCTCATTGCCATATCAGAGCCATCGATATCCTTCATCAATGGGATATCGGAGGAGTCCTTCCCCAGTAAGAGGTTAGCACTACCTACTTCAAGATGGAAGTGCCGACTTGTTTGACCACATCATGGCTTTCAACTCCATTACTCGATTAGGTCAGCTCTCTAAAAATGCAAAGTGCCTCATGTTTCCCTCTACCTTTACCAGACTAGCCTACCGTTGGGTTTTCATCTTCAAGCAGGCAGTATTCGCTCCTAGACCTAGATGTATATAGATTTTCAAGACTCCCTTCTTCACCTTGTGGTTAAAATTATAATGGCAAGTGAGCCATGAAACATAAGACAGAAGCCAAATGACTCACTCTACTCCTATGTTAATAGCTCTAACAAAGAACCAACATATGTTAGTGTAGGCAAGAACAGCTTGGTGATCACCATGTGTTCTAGGATGAGGCACCAGTCGAACATGTAGAAGGAATTACAAAAGTACGTTGCTTCTAATAGAGTTAGGGGTATGGCCCAAGAGCAATTTTGCAATTCATTGTAATTATTAACTCTGTGATAAAATCTCGTTTGAAATAGAAAATGTTTTTATTTCTCTTATATGCTTGTTATAATATATTACAATTAGTTAATTATTTAATTTAAGCATATTTAATAGGAAATCTATAAATAGTGTGTTTTTTGATAGTAATTAATATTATTGTAATAATGAGTATTTCATCATGATATGATAAACATATCATTTTAAATAGTCATCGTCAAGATGTGATACTGAATGTCAATGTGTCAATCATGACTAGAGTACGTAATGCTCTTAAAATGTTGGACAGTACATTACTCACGACTGCTAGTGCACCAAAGGGTTACATATTGATAGTTATTGGATAACAATGTAATGAGTCACTCGATAGTTTTCTGTTGGTTAATACTATTAAGGTCGGAAAGAAAATATCAAAGTGATATCATTAAACAATTTTTTTGACTTAAGAATATTGTTGAGCTTCAATATGGAAACTCCACTTTGATTATAGTTAAATTATGGCACGGTGTCCATCGAACGACTATAGCTGGGCCAAGTGAAAACATGGAAGTAAAACACTATTCAATAGAGGATTCATCTTTTCAGTTATATGAAGTTAGTATCACAGTCAACTGAAGTCAACTCAAAGTCAGAATTTATGATCAGAGTAGTTCGGTTAATAATAATTGTTATTACTAAACCAAGGACTTTGTGTTTGGATTATAAATTTGAATATAGACGATATTGAAATATTGATATTACCAAATTCCATTAGTCCTAATGTGATATAGATTTGACGAAAAGAATTGGCGTAAATAATTATCATTATTTGGTAACGCTTAATTAAGTAAAATTGGATTTTTACTGAAGCCATTTAAGCAATAAATTGGGCCATAATATCACACTGCAAGCTAAGATGATGTGCGAACGTTAACATTCGAATTGTTCGATTTTAATCGTTGATCGGATTTAGACCTTAGAGTTACACAATCAAAACGTTGAATACTCCAAATACGACCTGATTTAACTAATTATAATTGTTAAATGTTAATTAATATTTATGAAATATTAATTATAAAGTTTTAAATATTTGTAATGGTAAGTATTAAAATTGTACGTATATAAAAGTTATATATACACATATCGATATGCATTTGAATTAGATTTAAATGCATATTTATTGACTAGATTTTGAAAAATTTTGGAGGTCTAAATATTAGCATCTAGGGTTGTGACGACCCGCACCCAGCACCCTCTGAACCCGACATCAAACCATGCATGTCCGACCAAGAGCGCACCGATTTGTAGATGATCATGAGAAAGAAAAGACAGGGTGAGAAGAAAGAGAGAAAAAATAAAAGGAGAAGAGAAGAAGATGAGAGAGAAGCGGAACCAAAATAATACAGAATCTCACATCGCAGCAAAATAACATATAATATAGATCAATAATCTTTACAAAGAGAAATTGTGGTATACATAATCCAATTTTGTAGTACATAATAAGTAATCATCAGCTTGGACAATTATAATAACATGTCCCCACAAATGCTAATAATTTACAACAACAACAATGCAAAATAGCGAAAAAATAAACAAGTACGTGTATACGAAATAAAGATCTCCAGCTCGCCTGCTAAAGCTCCAAAAGCACCAAATTTGAACTGTAAATATACTAGGTCTGACTCGGGCATTAAAAAGGAAGAACGCCCAGATTAGTCTGGTAAACCCGCATGAGAAAAGCACACCTCAACTGAATTTTAAAGTTTTAAGATTACCAAAACTTTTCTTCATCAAAACAAAAGGGTATCTCATAAGACCATGTCGTAAATAAATACCGACAAGGTTTTTACCATACGATAACCAAAACATTTCATATCAAATTCTCTTATATGATAATAGTGTCTATTATACAAACAATATTAAAATAACTGAAATTGTTACATTATTAAATTCTAGCATACACCTTGTAATACAAGGCTTTCTACAATAAAAAATGGTCGGCACGTACTGGATTTTGGATTTCCGTCCAAATGACTTGGTGAATGAACTATCTTTCCAAAACTCGGTACACCTCTAGAGGGATGTACTAGGTGTCTAAACCAACACAAGACCGGCCTACCACTCGCGAGGTAGTACCGATTATGTCATCACTCCGGTCGTTACCGACCTAAAATCCATAGCCACAAGCATACATCAACATAATCAGACACATGACATCATAGAGTGTAAATATATATCTAAAAGAGTGATGACATCTCCTAATGGGAACAACCCATTTTAGCCTTGCTGCTTCTATCCTTGTTTCAGCCGTTTTTGGGGGAGTAAGGCCAAAAGAGAAATCGATTACCTTTCACATATCATATATCACATCATCTTTGAATGCCACATTGCCATTACTATTGACTACTAATTGATTTCCACAAATATATAAAACTTGAGCTTGTACGTCTCAAGGAGGGTGTTAAGCTAAGAGAAGTTGCCTTTTCTGTTACCACATGATGTACGTTTGTATAAACTAATGTACGTAATCTTAGAAATGCAATGCCAAACACATATCCATATACGTTGTCCAAGAACAGGAGAAACTGAATGTACCCTCCTATCACATCCTATAGGATTAGTAGCTACAACCCTTGCAATGAATATTTCATAATGAAGAGCTACTATATGTATATTGGGATTTTAAACCTAAATGATCAATAAGCAGTCCTTCACTATGAAAATCCTAAATATCAATATCATCGACCAACCTACACAATCGTCGTATATATGTTGGTCCGAAGTTGTTTTCAGACAAATAATGTGTCTGTCTCTTCGCACCAACAACACAAAAGCATTTCTTAACCTCAAACAGAAAACAAGTCTCGTAGACTTATTACGTTTTCAGCTTTCAACTTTCTATCCTTCGGCCAAGAAGGAAGCTCGATGGATTGGAGTAATCACTCCGCACTACACGAATAAACAGTCTTAATACAAATGATAATCAAGCCTATACAGTCAGTTACGTACTAAGTGTACCACTAATTAGTTTCTACATCAAGTCGAGAAACTAAAATGGTCGAATTTGATAGTCGGTTATTTAACTATCAAACAACAAACAAAATCTAGCACATAAGTAGTCCCTGGGCCTGATTTTATTAATCGTTTATAAATCAAATCACTTTCCAATTACTCACTTTAAAATACCTTTAAAAAGATAATATTCAAAACCATTTCACTTATTGGATATTTGGAAAACCATTTTCTTATATTTATTTCAATAATAAATTTTACAAATCATTTCATTTCACCACTTAGAATATATTTCATATACTTAATTCAATGATTAAGTATATATGCAAATCTTTAAGGAAAACATTCTTCAAAACATATGTTATTTGGGTCAAAACGAATGTTGCGTAAAACAACGTTACGACATCCCAAAAATACTAGTATAGGGATTCAACTAACTATATTTAATCTTTCCTTTCGAAAATCATTTACTATAACAAAAATGTTATAATTCATGCCTTCCTTACTTTTCACGAAAACGTATATTTCAATAATAAATGTTGAAATCTATGTTCTCGATATTCAATACAATTTAATTCACTTTTCAAAACCATTTAAACTCCATTTATAAATATCACTTTCAAACCATTCAATTAAAGGATTGTTCACTTAAAAACATGAATATAATTCTTGTATAAACTTTCATATTTAACTTATCAAATAGGTCTATTTCATGTAAAACCATGTTATAAATCTTATTTTCACTTTATAAAACTTATATTTTGTACTTATTTGTATTTGTAAAATTCTATATTATAAATCCAATCTTTTCTAAATTTCATTTTTTATAAAAATCCAATTATAAACTCTTTTCAAAAAATAATCTAATTTAGTTATATAAATCCATTCATAAAATATTAACTTCAAATCCAATATAAAATACTGGTTTCAAATCCAACTATAAAACTATTCATCATATTTCAATTTCAAATCCATTTATATATGTACGTATGTGTATATATATAATCGTTTTAAAAGCTATCAATCTTTTTAAAATATACTTTTATAAAACCATTCGAAATCTTTATTAAAAGTATTTCACAAACTATAAATTTATTAACTTCAAATATCACATTTTCATTTATTTCACTAAAATCCATCCTTTTAAATCCATTCAAATTATTAAAACGTAAATATTTCCAAAATCACTTTGAAATCTATTTTAAAAAAACATCATTTTATTATTTTGAAATTCTAAAATATGCCCAATGCTACAACAACACTAAATAAGGTGATTCACATGGATAATAACAATCATGGCATACATCACATCAAATATCATATAATACAATATATATAACAATATATGTAAATAAACATCAACCATAGTGAGGAATCCTGTTGGATCCCTCCAACCTGTCACCTGCAATAAATATACATATGAGAAAATATATACAATGTCTGCTTCGACCAGACGCGCATACAAAGGGTCATCCACTCATATACGGAAACGTATAGGGTCTCATCTTGTAGAATTGGCATGAATATATCCAACTACTAATTACTATAGCATAACATCCAAACATCCAATATACATATACATACATACATATATATATAACATCCAACAGTCATCAAAATAGCACAACAAAAATATAAGCGGGTCAGAAAGAGTGAGTTTTACTACTTTGCTTTCCAGTCGTCGTTGCAGCGTTTTATTTTGATTAAAATTAAATGATCATTTAATTTTAACCAAATTTTCACTAGCTCAAATAAATCCCAATCCAGCTCCATTGCATAGTATTTTTACTAACGAGCATAATGTAACTCATTTCGCCTGATTTGGACCTATAAAGAATTAGTAATTAAATTTACAACATTTCTAATCAATTAAACAATTACATCCCTTAATCACAATAATAATATAATTATCCGCCTTAATTACGTTCGCTAACAGCTTAATCCATGCGCCTTCATCTCTTCATGCGACAGGTTCATTCGAACCCATACACACGCTACCATCCTTTGATGTTGCTCCTCCTCAGGTCGACCGGAGCTCCATCGAACCTCGCCACCAAACACGCTGCCCCAAGCTCCTCCTACGCTAGAAGACCGGGCCTTTCACGTCTCGCCATCGCTTCGAAAAATGTTGATGAAGGTCGCGCCTTCATTCTCGAACTGCCATCGATATACATGACGAAATCCAATCATAGCCGTTCATCTCATAGAGCTCGACGTGCTTAACGTTTTTCATTTAGAAAGTTTTTCGAATTGGTTGATGGATCAAAAGAAAAATGAGGTGGAACGTGGGAGTTTTCTGGCTATTGGAGATAATCGTGGTGACTAGGTTAGTTTGCCCTATTGTGAAGAAAGGAGATTATGAGGTCCTTATACATAAAATTATTCATGCATTATTCATCCGAAAATACTTCGAACTCCAAACGAAGCATTCCGTCTGGCGATTATAATGTTTTACCTCTATTCCAAAAACAATGGAATATGTATCGGAGGCCAATTCTATCGTATTTGGAAAATATGTTTTCGAATCGAATTATTTTAATTAAAATTTGTTTAATTAATTTCTGTGCGTTTCAGCGTCGTATGACCAAATAGTAAGTCCGATTGATAATAAATTTAAAATCCTATAAAAACTCACTACTATGGATCCAATGAAACTGGTTTCGTCGAAATCCGAGACAATGTCAAAAATGACTATTTTTAACTCGACAAATATAAAATTTTCAATTTCTGTTTATTCACTTTTAATTCCATTTTAGAAGTTTACTGACATCATTCCAATTTAAATAAAATTTAAATCAACTTTATAAATCATTTTTATTCAAATTTAAATTCAAAATTCAATTTATTAACTAATTTAACTTGTAATATCCATTTTTCAATATTTAAATTCAATAAAATATTCTAAATTCAAATGACTGAGATCGTTACATTCTTCCCCCTTAAAAGAATTTCGTCCTCGAAATTACTAAGTAAGGAAGATGCTACAAATCCATTAACTTTCAAAACCAATTAGTTGAAATAGATGATCAAATTCTTTTAAGTGTTTAACTTTTCCAAAATCATTTAGTTGCAACTTTTATAAAACTTTTCTAAGTTTCAAATTCATTTATAGTTATTAACTTATGCCATATCAAAAATCAACTAAATATCATTTCAATTTATAACTAAAAAAATCAGAATTTTCAGTTATAAAATTTCTCAAAAATTTCTAACACTTTAAATTTTCAGAAAAATTCGCTAGAGTCTCCATTGTGCGGTTCGATCGTAGTAAACTCACAACATATATATATTGCAATTATACATCTCATCTTCGAGGATGAGGCATCCCGTAGGGAAAAAATATAAAAGTACGATATGTAATCTGAAATATATACCTTATATATTATTTAGCAAGCATATACGGCTAATATAACGCGAAAGCGAGCTCCAAATGCAAAGCAAACGCCGTCCGCACCTACTAAACAATCAACAAACAATAAGTACATGTATATGTGGAAAAAAGTATCATTATACAACTTATACAACACATACTATATAAAAATTATATGCAAATGAAACACTACCAAATAATGAAACCATCAATAACTAACATCCATCCAATATAACCAAATCAATATACATTCATTTCTCATTAATATTCATTGAATTGGTTTTCAATTTATTCATGTTCGATTCATTAACACTGGATTTTACTAACATCAATTTATTCATATTCAATTAGTTTACATTCACTAATTTACATCCAAGTTAGTTCACTTTCAATTCAAATCAAATTCAATTCTATTTAGATTCACTTTACTTCCAATTTGAATTTAATTTTTAGCTTTCAATTTCATTAATATTTAATGAATTTCTGTTCAATCAACTAACATCCAACTAAACCAATGCATATCCAACATAACCAAATTTAAATTAATTTACACTCAAACATTCATGTTTACTTCCTTTACATCCAATTTGGTTTAACGCATTTAATTCTAATTGGTGTTGATATTTAATATTCACATTCTTTGCTAATACTCAATTTAGATTCAAATTATGTTGAATCACATTTCATTACATTAGGATTCTAGTTAAGTTTAATTCAATACTTTATACCACATTTCCAATGTTATTATTTTACAACCAAAGTTGAATTTCATTTAACAACTCAAGTTCATATTCATATTTTTCACTTCAACTTATTAACTTACTTTATTAATTCGTTGTTAATATCAATTTCAACTTCATTCAACATTACTTAAGTTAAATTTCTTTTCAACTTCATTTTACTCTACTTAACTTAAATTTCAACTTATAAATCCAATTCAGATTTCATTTCTTAACCTTCATATTTATCAAATAGAAATTTGCTTTACTTACTATCCCTCGAGTTATAAGTTATAAACTTCTTTACTTAAGTTTTCATGAATATATACTTAAGTGTATTCACCTTCTACAAATTCAATTCATGGTTATATAATCACTTTACAATTTTAAGTATATATACTTTTTAATACCTTATCTAGTTTAGTTTTAAATCCAATTCAATTTTATTTAACTTTCCTTTAGTGAAATTCCAAATCATATATTTTATTACAATAACTCAAATTTATTTAACTTTACTTAAGTTAAATTGTAATTTTATGTCTTAATTTAAAATCCCATTTTCTTATACATACCATTATCAATTTATAAGTTCATAAATTCATTTTCTATATATTTTTCATATCATACTTTGGATTTTAAATTCAAAATTTTTTTGTCAAAAGAGAACATAAATTTTCAATTTACTAATAGTAGCAAATCCATCACCCAGAAACTCGAAAATGATACTGATGATGCTGCAGTCATCACCATTATTATTTTCCAACAGCAGTAGTGAATTCAGTGCTTTATATTCTTTTAAAACCCTTTCTATATTCATAAATCACATTTATAAATTTTTACTTTTATAATTTCACTATTTTAATTTAATTATATAAGATTCATTCCAAATTTGTTTATCTTATTTAGATTTATAATAGTAACAACTTTTTATTAAACATAACAAATGATAATAATTAAATTTTACTAGTTATTAACAACCAACAATCAATATATATGATTATATATAAAATATAATCGTGGTGAAATTATTTCACTTACCCCACTTTAAAACAATACTATGTCAATATGCCTTGTTTAAGTGTTTAAAAACCCCTATCGATATTCCCAAATACCGACCAGAATTTATAAAACACTTAACGGATCAATCAACACAATACAAAACACTTTATATAACTAACAAATATGTGCTCATATATATAATACACTCAAACACAATCTATGGTACTACTGACCCTATCTATACTGAGTACAGATTAAAGCCTATGAGTATACTAAACCTAAGCTCTAATACCACATGTGACGACCTGCACCCGGCACCCTTTGAACCCGACACCAAACCATGCGTGTTTGACCCAGAGCTCACCGATTTGCAGATGATCACGAGAAAGAAAAGAGAGGGTAAGAAGAAAGAGAGAAGAAAGAAGAGGAGAAGTAAAGAAGAAGAGAGAGAAGATGAACCAAAACAATAAAAAATCTCACATCACAGCGAAATAACATATAATATAAATTAATAATCTTTACAAAGAGAAACTGTAATATACATAATCCAATATCAGAGTACACAATAAGTAATCATCAGCTTGGACAGTTATAATAACGTGCCCTCACAGATGATGATAATTTACAACAACAACAATGTAAAGCAGCGGAAAAATAAACAAATAAGTGTATACGACATGAAGATCTCCAGCTCGCTTGCTGAAGCTCCAAAAGCACCAAATCTTAACTTGTAAATATACTTGGTCTGACCCGAGCATTGAAAGGGAAGAACGCCCGAATCAGTCTGGTGAAATAGCGTGAGAAAAACACACCTCGGCTGAATTTTAATGTTTTAAGATTATGAAAACTATTCTTTGTCAAAACAAAAGGGTATCTCATAAGACCACATTGCAAATAAATACCGATAAGATTTTTACCTTACGATAACCAAAACATTTCATATCAAATTCTCTTATATTATAATAGTGTTTATTATACAAATAATATTAAAATAGCTAAATTGTTACATTATTAAATTCCAGCATACACCTTGTAATACAAGGATTTCTATAATAGAAAATAGTAGGCACGTATTGGATTTTGGATTTCTATATAAATGACTAGGTGAAGGGACTACCTTTCCAAAACTCGTTGTTACGACCCGGGTTTTTGGTGTCGGATAATCGGGTGATTAACTGACTTAAATTTATCGTAATATCAATTTTAATGGGTCTAACCACGGAATTTCTGATAATTAAAAATAAAACTCTACCTTTTGAACACTAAATATAAGTATATATATAAATATATATATATATATATATGAATATAATCTAAGTGTTGATACTTAAGCTCAAATGAAAATAAAAATATATGATTAAGAAATAGGACTAAAAGAATATAAGTGGTTATGCATTGTTGTATGAAACATGAAGTAAAGTATAAGAGAGTTTGTAAAAGTATGAATGTATATATAATAAAGCAATGCATAAATAAGCATGAAAAAAAATACATAACTATATACATATATATTGGCATACATACAAACAAAGAATATATACATATATCAACTCATATGAAAACATTTGTAGATAAGAAGGGGAGTAAGCATTTAATGCAAGCACACAAAATATATAATCAAGGTCAAAAAGAAAAATCAGGTCAAGCATGAAATAAGGAAATCACATCAAGTTAGGATTATAAAGTAAGGAAAAAAAGAGCCTGTAAACAAAATGGCAGCCACATTGTATGCTTACCTGATACACTTCCACTTCCTATAAATGTACCTTCGTATCACTGCATTTCATTCATTCATAGCTATGTAAAAACATAGAAAATATATTCCCATGTCGCAACTTGAAACAAATCAAAAAAAACAATTCAACTAAATAGAACAAACTTAATAGCTTGGAAGTTAGAGAAGGCTAGCAGCATTTTTTTCAAAGGCAGTGCTCTGTTCAAGAAAGAAACGGTGAGTAAACATTTTAAAAAACAGTTTAACCAGGTTTTAACTAAAATGCATGTGATGTTATTGATTTGAATTAAAGTTCTTCACTTGAATTTATCTGAATTGATATATATGTTGTTGCGCAGGTTTGTGTATATATGTATATATTGAACATCTGTTCTCGGTTGATACTTAGTTTTTGTTTTGCTATAAAAATTCAAAATCTCCCAATCTAAACCCTATTAGACCTCGATATTTGAATGAATGTGATGAGTTAAGGTATGATGAAAATTTTAAAAATTGATTCAGGATTCAAAATTCAATAAATTATTTTTAAAGTTTAAATAACAGTGTAAATTCATATTCATGATAAAAATCAATAATCTTATTTTCGAATTTGGATTGCATGGATGTAATCGTGGTAGAAAATCTTGATTTTTAATGTAAGTGTCATGATTTTTAGTTTGATATTCATTTAGAATTTTCGAGTTGAACGTTCTTGGTATTTTGGCGAATTGTCGTTGATCGACACAGTGGGTGGAGGCGAGGTCGTAGTCGATGATGGTCAGAGGGATAAGGATCTTGGGAAAAATGCTGGTGGAATTCTTTGTTGGCCGAGGCGATTGAAATTTGGTGTTGTAGGGTTTTAGGCCAGTTGAGGTTGTCGGTAGGGTTTGGGTTCGAATGGTGGTTAGAGGGGATCGGGTTTGTTATATTACAGCATGATAGGGGGTTCTCGCTTTGCATTTGGTGGCGAATGAGAGACTCTTACCCCTACATGTCCCTTTGAGTGGGTTGGTTTGCTATGTGCTTACAGTTGAGAGGCTGGCCGTAAAAGCAAATTCGAGGTACCAATGTTAGCCACGGTGGGATTGGGATGGTTGCAAAGCCTACCGGTCGCCACTGCCTCGGGTCATTACATTTGGTATCAGAGCCAGGTTAAGCGTGAACCTTGGCTCTTATGGGTGTACTCATTTAGGATAGGGTCAATGGTACCCTAGAATGAGTTGAGTGTATATTTATATGAGAGCGTACTTGTTATTTTCTTATATAAAGATTTTAAATGATCTTATATAATATTTTATTTTGATATATAAAGCAATATATCTTTCTAATAAATATTAAAGTAATTAGTTGTTAAATTATTGGAATTAAATTAAGTGGTAATAGAAATACAACCAAATTGATATTAGATAAAGATAAGTTTGTAATGGATTCAAACTAAAATTAAAATCTTGAGTTTGGGGAAGAATTTCAAAAAAAGATAATAATGGATTGGTTTCCTTAGTTACTATCATTGTTGTGTTTAATAATAAAATGTGTGTTAATGAGCAAGAAAAATGAAATGTTTTAAGGAAGTAAAACATTTGGGTAAGTATGACTTATAAATTGGAATTGAAGATGACCTGAATTGTGAAGTTTTAAATCTAGGTCTAGAAATTTGAAAATTGTTTCAAAGTGATAAGGAAATAATAAATAATATTACTTAATGAAAGGGTTCTGTTTCAAACAAGGATTGTTTGGAAATTTAAAGAAATTTGTTTTGAATTAAAACCAAAGGTGGGTTAAAATTTAAGGATAACTTTGTGTGTGAAGGAAATAAATATGTATAGATGAGGGATATACATAATATCAAAAATGGTTTGAAATAAACTCTAAATGTTGATTTTTAAATTTGGAATGAGATGTGATACCCAAGGCAATAAGTTTTGAACTTATAAGATTATTAATGTGAAGTTTAAAATTTGAAATGGGAATTCAAATTGGGTAAGGTTACTTGGATTAAGCAAATGGAATTTGACTTTGGGAAAGCTAAATAAATTAACAAGCAACCTGAATTAGAAATTTCAAGATGAAATTGGGATTTAACTTAGGAAGTTAAATGGTTAATTTGAATTGAGAGTTTGTGTGATCTCAAAATGGGTTTGAGATCTGGAAATTGAAAATGGAATTTTGAGAATTGGACTCAGAATTAAATTGTTTAAAGATTTAGATTATTGATTTAAAAATAAAGGTTAATTTGATTTAAGAAGTTAAATCAACATTTGAAAATTTAACTCGAATTTATATAATTCGATAAGGTTTAAAGCCGAGATTTAGATTTCATTAGTTCAAATTGAATTTAGTTTGAATTAATTAGAATTGAAGATGGATAAGTACAAAATTCAAATGAAAAAATTAAATTGGATTAATTTGAAATAAAATTGAAGACCGAATGAGTTCAAATTCAAATGGGAATTGGGATTAATTCATATAGAAATTGGAATGATTTGAAATTGAAGTGGATTCAATTTGAAATTAGTCTAAATTAATTTGAATAATTTGGAATTGTAGTTAAAGTGAATATGTTTAAAATCAAATGGAATTTGATTTGAAAGAAATTGAGGTTAATTCAACTTGAATTGGGGATAAATCAAGTTCAAGGGAAATTTAAGTTATTCAAATCAGAATTGAGTCAATTTAAATGGAAGTGGAAATTTAAATTGAATTGATGGGGAATTGAACAGTTTGGCACTGGACTATTTTTAAATAAATCATTTGAAATAAACTGTTTTAAATCTATTTTCCTAACTATTTACCATACAACTTTTCTTTTTTTTTATTCCAAAACTAACTTATTTTTATTTAGCAACTACTTTCGGAACTATTTAACTATTTTACAACTATTTTATAAACTAATTACTATTTTTCCAACTACTTTATAACTAGTTACTAATTTACAACTATTTTACGATCATTTTACAATTTTCAACTATTTTACAATTACTTAAATATTTTACATCTATTTTACAATTAATAATTATTTTTCAACTATTTACCTATTTTAAAAATTTCAAGCTATTTTCTAAATTTAAACTGATTAGAGTACAAACCGTTTATGATTAAATACCGAATTGAGATAAGAATTGAGGTGATAATCAAAAGGGAATTGAAGCAATTGTGAGTAAGTGAATGAAACAAAGTGAATGTGAATAGAAAGGGAATTGATTTGGCTAATAACCAATAAAGATAAATACGTAGGGTGCACATATGTTATTCTATTCGCATAGTAAGTTGATCTAGATTCGAGCATAGAATTTCGAGATAGTATATCGATCCGAGCTGGGATGTTTTACTCGATTTTCGACAGTGAACCTGGATATGAATTGTTAATTGGTTCTGGATATTCTCTATCATAGTTATGGCTATGTAAGGAGAATGACGGTTTCTGATCAAAAAAACAGATCTGAGTCCGCACTAGGAAGTCGGGTGGATGATACTAGTTCGGAAGTGAAGTTGTGTGATCGAGTGAGCGATCGGATTAATATAGCGTACAGATGATATATGTACATCGTACGGATTTGAATGAAATTGATATTGGAAATTTCTATGATTAAAAGTGACTTTATAGAGTAATCAAATTTGAATATTTGATTTGGAATAAACAAAGTTATATATCTCTGTTATATAAGATAAATCTCCTCTTATTGAATCTTTTGCCGGAAGGAAAGGATTTTTGGAAATATTTGAAGTATAAAAGGGGTTTTATACAAGTTTGAAATGATCCAAAGATTTTTTTTAAAGTTATATATATCTATATTTATATGTAAAGGATCTTATGAGAATGATTTTGAGGAATGGTTTTGGGAACCTATGGACTTTGGAAAGGCTTTTGATTTTTGGGTAAAATCAATGTTGGAATTTGGAAAGCTTAATTTTGAGAAAGGAGATTTATATGAGATTCATACTGGGTGTATGATCTGGAAGATACTATATGTGTATAGTACAAAGTGTTATGGAAATGGCTCTGGGGAAAAAGGCGCTCCCTTGAAATGAACTTCTCAGGAGTACCATAGGTTGGTACTGCCTTGAGCCTCTAAGGAGGAGGTTCTAAAGTTGATCCTATAAGGAGTCCAGACAAACTAGTTCCTGAGGATTGTTGGGTAGCGAAAGTCGAGGGCGCTGATGCCTACAGGGGCATTTGGGTTATGCTGTGACGACAGTGTAACTCGATGTCGCTGCAATCTACTGTGTGGACCATCGCGGAAATAGTGTGGAGGATGAGTGCCAATAGTCTATGCTTGATTTTTCTAGAATGGCAACGTAACATTGGTAGACTACGATCTATGCTCGAGTGGAGAAGTTTCATTCTTTTGGCAGCGAAATTTGAGGGCGCTGATGCCTACAGTTATATGGGTTTTTGCTGTGACAGCAACGTAACCCCGGTTGTAGTAGCGATCTGCAGCGGGTTTCATGGCGTAATCGAGGGGCGCGGAGGCCTACAATTATCTATGGATTTTGCTGGGATGACAACGTAACCATCGGGTTAACTGCGACCATGGATGGTGGTGATGATTTCCAAAGCATTGTCACCAAAGATATTTCCTCTATTTTCAAAAAATGTTTTCTATATTTTCAATAAAATTATTTTCCCAAGTATTTTCACTGGGTGTTGAAAACGGTTTACCAAGTACTTATAGATTTTCAGTCCTACGCCTGATCAACGTCTGACCGAATTTCTGTGAGAACAAGGATGGACTTGTCGAAACATCGAGTCATAAAAGTATTTTTATAAAAACTATTTTAGTAATGTTATATAGATTTTTAAAGTATTTTAAAAATGATCAAAGAAAATTTATCTGATTTTAAGCATTTTAATAATTCTGGCTTCGTTTCTTTTCGAGGACGAAAAGATTCAAAGGGGGAGAAATGTGACGACCCGGATTTTTGGTGTCGGATAATCGGGTGATTAACTGATTTAAATTTACCGTAATATCAATTTTAATGGGTCTAACCATGGAATTTCTGATAATTAAAAATAAAACTCTACCTTTTGAACACTAAATATAAGTACATATAAATATATATATAAGAATATAATCTAAGTGATGATACTTAAGCTCAAAATGAAAATAAAAATATATGATTAAGAATTAGGAGTAAAAGAATATAAGTGGTTATACATTGTTGTATGAAACATGAAGTAAAGTATAAGAGAGTTTGTAAAAGTATGAATGTGAATGTATATATAATAAAGCAACGTATATAAGCATGAAAAGAAATACATAGCTATATACATATATATAGGCATACATACAAACAAAGAATATATACATATATCAACTCGTATGAAAACATTTGTAGATAAGAAGGGGGCAAGCATTTAATGCAAGCACACAAAAAATATAATCAAGGTCAAAATGAAAAATCAGGACAAGCATGAAATAAGGAAATCACATCAAGTCATGATTATAAAGTAAGAAAAAAAGAGCCTGTAAACAAAATGGCAGCCACATTATTTGCTTTATACTTCTACTTCCTATAAATGTACCTTCATATTATTGCATTTCATTCATTCGTAGCTAAGTAAAAACATAGAAAATATATTCCCATGTCGCAACTTGAAACAAATAAAAAAAATTCAACTAAATAGAGCGAACTTAAAAGCCTGGAAGCTAGAGAAAGCTAGATTTTTCAAAGGAAATGCTCTGTTCAAGAAAGAAACGGTGAGTAAACATTTTAAAAACAGTTCAATCTGCTTTTAACTAAAATGCATGTGATGTTATCGATTTGAATTAAAGTTCTTCGGCTTGAATTTATCTGAATTGATATATATGTTGTTGAGCAGGTTTGTGTATATATGTATATATTGAACATCTGTTCTCTGTGGATACTCATTTTTGGTTTTGCTATAAAAATTCAAAATCTCCCAATCTAAACCCTATTAGACTTTGATATTTGAATGAAAGTGGTGAGTTAAGGTATGATGAAAATTTAAAAATAGTTTCAGGGTTCAAAATTCAATAAATTATTTTTAAAGTTTAAATAACAGTGTAAATTCATATTCATGATAAAAATCAATAATCTTATTTTTGAATATGGATTGCATGGATGTAATTGTGGCAGAAAATCCTGATTTTTAATGTAAGTGTCATGATTTTTAGTTTGAGATTCATTTAGAATTTTTGAGTTGAACGTTCTTGGTATTTTGGTGAATTGCCATTGACCGACACGGTGGGTGGAGGCGATGTCGTAGTCGATGATGGTCAGAGGGATAAGGATCTTGGGAAAAATGCTGGTGGAATTCTTTATTTGCCAAGGCGATCGGAATTTGGTGTTGTAGGGTTTTAGGCCGGTTGAGGTTGTCTATGGGGTTTGAGTTCGTACGGTGGTTAGAGGGGATCGGAGTGGCACGCGATAGGGGGAATGCGAACTGGATGAGGAGAAGTAGCTTAGGTGAGGTGCGCCGGTGATCTCGAAGTTGGAGGCGACGAGGAGAAGCAGTTTTCCGGCCATGGTGGTTTTTCAAGTTTGGTCGAGATACCTCATTTTCGATTTGTTTGGGCTTCGCTCGATCTGGGTGCAGATGTGGGTTCGCATGGGTTCGTGTGACTGTTGAGTGACGCCGCGATTACCATCGGAGGTCGTATCCACTGGAGAACGTGCACAGTGTGCACGTTATGATTGGATCGATAGGTTTTAGTGTTAGATCGGGTGGATGCTCGTGCGTGTGAGGAGATGACTGAAGCCTTTGAGGTAGATGGATGACTCAAGGAAGGCTCGGGTTGAATGTGGGTTCAGCTCGAGTTTTCTTCCGATATGTTAATCTGGGTTAAGTAAAACAAGTTTTGAAAGGAAATCAAATTTTGAAAGAAATCAAGTTTGAATTGTAAAGGTAAGTTTTTGTAAAAGAAAAACGAGTGCAGATTTTACAAAAACAAAAGCAAAGTTGTGCAAAAAGAAAATCAAGTAAATTTCAAAAGCAAGTTTCTTTTCAAAATAATGAAAAAACAAGATTTTGAGAATGTTTAAATTTAATATGTTTCAATATTTGTAATTTTAAATTACCTTAACTATTATTCTAAATAGTAATTTTTTAAAATTGGGTAATTCATTTTAAGTTTAATTAATAAAGTTAATTCTTAAGTTGTTTTTAAAACTTAATTAATAATGTAATTAAGAGTAATTAAGGAAATAAAATGTTTTATCTTTAATTAAACTTAAGATCTTGAGTAATTAAAGTTAATTAACCAAAGTAATTAAGTAAGGATAAAATTAATAATTTGTTAAAGAGGGATTAATTAATTAATGATTAAGAATTAATTAATTAAGGGAAATTAATTAATGGTTTATCACTTGGTAATTAGGGACTAGTTAATTACTTAAATGATAAATTACTTAATGGAAGTAATTGAGAATTAATTACTTTATTAAGGGTTATTAAATTATAAGTGTGATTAATTGAGGGATAATTAATTAATGGAAGTGATTAAAGGATAATTAATTTAAGTAATTAATGAGAATGGGTGAAGGTTAACTAATTTTTATAATTGATTAAGGATAATTACTTTATGTAATTAAAGATAATTAATCAAGTATCATTAATTAACATGGATAATTAAAAGTTGATTAATTATTTAATCATAATTAATTAATGATTAAGCAAAGGTAATCTAAGTGATTAGAAGATTAGTAATTAATTTAATTAGAGATAAATTAAATTAATTTTGGATGATCCATCTTGCTTATGAATGATTAAATGATGATTAAATTCCTTAAATTGATCGATATCTCTAATATGAAATGTTGTGATATGATATGTTTGGATGGACAATGCTAGCGTGGTTATCTATAAATGATGAATTGTTGGTGTAAAAAGTGCCATCTTGTATTTAAAGTTGAATTGTATTTCACTTGAATAACTTGGGATAGGATGGTATTGAACTTGAAGAGACCGGAGTCGGGTATTAGTAAATACCCGAAATCCCTTCGATTCTTTAGAAATTGATATGTGGAATCAATAGGCTGAAATGGAATGATTTATGTGAATTGGACTATTTAATCTAAGTTTTTGGTACTTAGAAATTGATGTGTAAAATAAGTGATGTTTATAACAACTTGTGAAGTTGTAAATTGATGCAAGTTACCCCGAGTTTATATAAGTTGTAGCTTTTGTATTCCATGTTAGATGGGTTTACTCACGTTGGTTTCCAGCCTGACCCGGGTGTTACTTTGATGTAATGCTCGGGTCAGACCAAGTATTACAGATTTTAGGTAAGGATGTTCTGGAGCTCAGGAGGCGAGCTAGATGGCAGGAACGTATGGAGTGTTTCTGCAGTGATATTTTATGTTTATCTGAGACATGTTGATTCGTATATGTCCAGTGTTTGAGTATGTGTGTAACTCTGATGTATTAAAATGTAATTGACAGATATAGTATTCTATTGTAAACTGTTATTATTTGATATTATATTTTGATCCGCTGCGAATGTGAGAATTTGTGTTATGTTTACTATTTCTTCTTCTTCTATCTCTTTCTTCTTCTGCTAACTATTTGGAATTTTCGGATTCGAAATTTCCAGGTCCTTACACTCGTTACCCCTCTAGGGGATGTACCTAGGGTCCGAATACAGGGCGCCTAAACCAATACAAGACTGACTTACCCCTCATTGGATAGTACCAAATATGTCATCACTCGTGTCGTTATCGACCTAAAATCTGTGGCCATATGCATACATCAACAATAATATGATACACGACGTCATAGCGTGTAAAGATATGTCTAAAAAGTGATGACATCTCCTAATAGGAGTGACCCATTTTAGCCTTGCTGTTTCTATCCTCGTTTCATTCATTTTCTGAGGAGTGAGGCCAAAAAAGGTATCGATTATCTTTCACATATCACATCATCTTTGAATGCCACATTGTCATTCTCGTTGACTACTAGTTTCCTTCCACAAAAATACAACGCTTAAGTTCGTATGTCTCAAGGAGTGTGTTAAGCTAAGAAAAGTTGCCTTCTCCGCCATCACATGATGTACGTTTGTAAAAACCAATGTACGTAATGTCAGAAATGCAATGTCAGACACTCATCCATAGAAGTTTTCAAGGAACAGGACAAACCGAAGGTGCTCTCCTACCACATCCTATAGGATAGTAGCGATAACCTTTGCAATGGATATTTCATAGCGAAGAGACTACAGCTACTATATGTATATTGGGATTTTAACCTCAAATGATCAACAAGCAGCCCTTCACTATGAGAATCCTAAATATCAATATCATCGACCAACCTACAAAATCATCGTATATATGTTGGTCCGAAGTGATTTTTAGATAAATCCGATCATGGTCTCTTCGCATCAACAACACAAAAGCGTTTCTCAACCTCTAACAAAAACAAAGTCTTGAAGACTTATCACATTTCCAACTTTCAACTTGCTATCCTTCAGCCAAGAAGGAAGCTCGATAGATTTAAGTAAACACTCTGCACTACATGAATCAACATTTCCAACACAAGATAATCAAGCCAACATAGTCAGTTACGTTCTAAGTGTACAACTAATTAGTTTCTACATCAAGTCGAGAAACCAAAATGGTCCAATCTGATAGTCGGTTATTTAACATTCAAAGAAACAAACAAAATCTAGCACATAAGTAGTCACTGAGCCTGATTTTATTAATCGTTTATAGAACAAATCACTTTCTAATTATTCACTTCAAAATATCTTTAGAAAGATAATATTCAAAACCATTTCAGTTATTGGATATTTGGAAAACCATTTTCTTATACTTATTTTAATAATAAGTAAATTTTACAAATCATTTCAACACTTAGAATATATTTTATATACTTAATTCAATGATTACGTATATATGCAAATTTTAAGGAAAACATTCTTTGAACATATGTTATTTGGGTCAAAACGAATGTTGCATAAAACATCATTACAACAATCCAAAAATACTAGTATAAGGATTCAACTAACTATATTTAATCTTTCCATTCGAAAATCATTAACTATAACAAATGTTATAGTCCATGCCTTCCTTACTGTTCACGAACATCTATTTCAACAATAAATGTTGAAATCTATGTTTTTGATACTTAAGACAAATTAATTCACTTTTCAAAACCATTTAAACTCCATTTATAAATATCACTTTCAAACCATTCATTTTAAGGATTATTCAGTTAAAAACATAAAATAATTCTTTATAAACTACCATATTTAACTTATCAAATAAGTCAATTTCACCTTTATAAAACCATGTTATAAATCTTTCATTTTATAAATCTTCCATTTTGTACTCACTTGTATTTAAGAAATTCTATTTTATAAATCCATTCTTTTCTAAATTTCATTTGTAATAAAAATCCAATTATAAACTCTTTTCACAAAAGAATCAAACTTAATTCTGTAGATCCATTCATAAAATATTGACTTCAAATATTGGTTTCAAATCCAATTATAAAATTATTCATCATACTTAAATTTCAAATCCATTTATATGTGTGTGTGTGTAATTCTCATTTTAAAAGCTATCATTCTTTTTAAAATATACTTTTATAAGATCATTCGAAATCTCTATTTAAAGTATTTCACAAACTACAAATTTAATAACTACAAAAATCACACTTTTATTTATTTCACTAAAATCCTTCCTTTTAAATCCATTCAAATTATTAAAACGTATATGTTTCCAAAATCACTTTGAAATCCAATTTTATACAAAAACATCATTTTATTATTTTGAAATTTCAAAATATAACCCAATGCTGCAACAACACTAAATAAGCTGACTCACATGGATAATAACAATCATGGCATCCGTCACATCAAATATCACATAATACAAGATATATAAAAAAAAGTGTGTAAATAAACATCAACCATAGCGAGGAATCATGTTGGATCCCTCTAAACTATCACCTTCAACAAATATACATATGAGAAAATATGTACAATGTCTGCTTCGAGGCAAACGCACGTACAAAGGGTCATCCGCTCATACACGGGAACGTATAGCGTCTCATCTTATCCAATAGGCAGGAATATATCCAACTACTAATTACTATAGCATAACATCCAATATACATACATACATACATACATACATATATATAACATCCAACAGTCATCAAAACAATATAATAAAATTATTCCCACTTATATAAAAATATAAGCGGGTCAGAAAGAGTAAGTTTTATTCACATTGCTTTCCAGTCATCGTTGCAGCATTTTATTTTGATTAAAATCAAAAGAACATTTAATTTTAACCAAAATTTTCACTTGCTCAAATAAATCTCGATCCAGCTCCATCGCATAGTATTTTCAGTAACGAGCACAACGCAAATCATTTCTTCTGATTTGGACCTACATCGAATTTGTTATTAAGTTTACAACATTTCTAATTAATAAAACAATCACATCCCTTAATTATAATAATAATATAATTATCCACCTTAATTACGTTCGCTAACAGCCTAATCCATGCACCTTCATCTCTTCACGTGACAGGTTCATTCGAACCCATACGCAAGCTACCATTCTTGATGTCGCTCCTCCTCATCTCGACCATAGCACGTTCGAACCTTGCCACTAAACGCACCTCCCTAGGCTCCTCCTATGCCAGGAGATTGGTCCTTCAACGCCACGCTATTGCTTCTAAAAACGTTGATGAAGGTCGCACCTTCATTCTCAAACTTCCCACGATATACATCATGTAATCCAATCATAGTCATTCATCTCGTTGAGCTCGACGAGCTTAACGTTTTTCATTTCGGAAGATTTTCAAATTGGTTGATAGATCGCAAGAAAAATGAGATGGAACGTTGGAGTTTTCTGGCCATTGGAGATAATAGTGGTGGCTAGGTTACTTTGCCCTACGGTTTGTGAAGAAAGGAGATTATGAGGTCCTTATATATAAAATTATTCGCGCGCTATTCATCCGAAAATATTTCGAACTCTAAAGAAGTGTGCCGCCTGGCGTTTAGAATGTTTTATCCATATTCCGAACAAAATGGAATATGCATCGGAGGCCAATTCCATCGTATTTGGAAGATAGGTTTTAGAATCGAATCACTTTAACTAAAATTCCTTTAATTAATTTCTTTGTATGTCACTTCGAACGACCAAACCGTAAGTCTGATTGACAAGAAATTTGAAATCCTATAAAAACTCACTATTACGGATCCAATGAAACTGGTTTCATCAAAATCCTAGACAATATCAAAAATGACTATTTTTAACTCGACAAGTTAAATATAAATTTTCAATTTCTGTTTATTCACTTTTAATTCCATTTTAAGAGCTTATTAATGTCATTCCAATTCAAATAGAATTTAAATTAACTTATAAATCATTTTCTTCAAATTTAAATTCAAAATTTAATTTATTAACTGATTTAACTTATAATATCCATTTTTAATACTTAAATTCAATTAAATACTCTAAATTCAAACGATTGAAAATTTGGGTGGTTACAATGGTAAAGCACTAAGGGGTCTTTGGAGGTTAAATATTGATTCGAAAGGTGAGAAATAGTAAAAGTAGAATATAGATTCGGATCGCCTTTTTCCTTTTATGTATCTCCACTATTTAAACACCTCAAACTCCACTTTAGGAGCTCTTGTTTTTTTCCCTCCGTCTTCCCTATTTCTGGCGACCTTCACTTGCTTTCCTCTATATATTTCAAGCCTTTTAAAGCACAAACTAAATACAAATAGTATATCGAATGTTGCTGCTTTAAGTCTAGTAGCTCATTTTGGAAATTTGAATAATGATCCAAGGAGTTCATCGATTGAATGATTCAACATGTTACAACTATTTTCCAACTGTAAGCCTTTAATAATAATAAAATTTAATTTGATTAATATTATTAAAGCTAAATATAATTTAAACCATAAGCCTTTAATAATAATAGAAATTAATAATAATACATTTGTGGCTTCGGTGCAAAAATCTTTAGTTAAAGAACATTTGAAAACCATAAGCCTTTAATAACGATTTTTTTTGATAATATTAAATAATTAGAATATATGCTAATATACATACACATGCATTTGTTTAATCACTGATTCACATTAAAACATATCTACAGTTATTATACATATATATTCAAAATATTAATTTAATATATACACATATCTACAATATATGTATATGCAATATAAAAAAAATATTTTCAAAATATACATTATATATATTTATAAATTAATATATTGTTATGAATTTGTAATCTCTAGATATTTTATTGTATAGATCTAGATCTAAAATTTAAAATTCTAATTTTAATTTTGAATTTAAATTCAATGCTATTTGTATTAATATATTTACAATTACTTTATATTATAATTTGAATTATACATATACACAGAAATATTTGTGTTTTACAAATATTATTTTATATTATACAAATATGTGTGTGTACACATATATTATATAGCACATACGTATATAGAAGGGTTAATATGTCTATTGCATGCAATTCGCATGCTTATACGCAACATGTTAAACCATGTACCCTGTTTATGTTGCATTTGCATATACACTTACAAGTGTATACGATACACATATTATATTGTATAATATAAGCATAACATTAAAATAAAACTTAATTATATCTTATAAAATATTGATTTTATTTAAAATAAATTTTGATATGATCTAAAAAGTTCAAACTTCATTAGACTAATAAGATCCGCAATGGAAGAAAATTTTGAAATTTACTCATTTATTGCACTACGTGTTGGCCCTGATCCAACAATGGTATTAAAGCTCAATAGCCTTTGCGGTTTAAATTAGTCAGCTTAGAGTTTACTAATTAAGCTTACCCATTTAGTAGGATATCTAGAAAAGTAGTATCTAGGCAGGGTTTGGGTAACCTAGTACCTTGTCCTACCTGGCTATTCGCCTAGCACGAATGGTGAAATGAGCCTAAAGGTTCCCCCTAATAGAATGGGGTAATTTTCAACATTATGTTGAAATTAAAATTTTAAATATAAAAGTTAAATTTAAAATAAAATATATATTATAAATGTTATAATATAATATTCAAAAGTGTTTTATAAATATAATAATTATATTTCAAAATTTTGAATACTAATATGATTAATAAAATGAATAAATTAATTAAGTAGTTAACTAATCAAATATAATATTATGACACATGTTACATTGGCATGAATTATTTAAGAAAATGTAAGAGTGTGTGTGTGATAAGAATTTTCATGATAAAAAAATATTAATTAAAATTATTTAATTAAAATTAAATAATTAAAAGTTAATTAATAAGTTATGAAAAACATAAATAAAGATATATGTTTATAACTATAAATGTTATAGTATGCATATACAATATAAAATATTTGTTTGTATATTATAAAATTAGTTAAATGGTTAATTAATTGAGATAATTAAATAATATTTAATTAATGCAATATTATACATTACAGGAAATTATTGTCAAGGACAAAATTTCACAGCTTTTTAGCTTCAAGGACAGACCTTTAATTTTTTATCCTGAAGGACAACTTTCTTTAGGTATCAGTTTTTAGTTATTGATAGCAGTTTTTAGGTATCAGTTTGTAGTTATCGGTAGCAGTTTTTAAGTATCAGTTTTTAGCTCGGTATCAGTTTTGTTGTCCTTATGAATAATTTTGGAATATGTTTGTCCTTGTGAATAATTTTTAAAAGAATGTTTGTCCTTGTGGTAAAAATATTGAGGTCGTGTCCTTGAGGCAAAAAATATAGAAATTTTTGTCCTTTAAATTAATTCCCCCTATACATTATACTATTATATAAGTAAATTAAATTATAAATGTTATATAATAAATTAAACTTATATAATATGAATGTATAAATTAAAGGTGCAACAAACACTTCAAAAACTCCCCTTTTTTCTTTCTAATGGCTGCTTCTCCAAATTTTCTCGCCCATGTCCCATCCATTCATCTCTACTCCGCTGACAGCCCTCCTATCCCAAATCCACCGCCTCCTCCTCCGTCTCTCCCTCCTGACCTGACCCCCATAGCCCCTTTTCCTTCTGATAACCCAATTCTATCTCTCCCTGCTATCACCACCTTTGTTTCTGCCTCAGCCCTGCCTTTTTTCCTTCCTGCCTCCACTCTTACCAAACCCTCCTCCTCATGATCAAGCTTGGACTTCCCTTTTCAAGATGCTTCCTCACAATGTGGGGCAGTACAAGCCTATTCATCTGGACCTCTCCTTTGATGGTGATGTGATGATTCCTCCTGCTTCTGTCATCTCTAGTTGATCTGATGTTTGGGGCGAATACCTGGTTGGTTTCTTCCTTGACACACTTGAAGAATTTATGGAAGCTTTGGTAATATAAAGGTCAGATCTGATGGTAATATATTTCTCTTCCTATTATCAGATGAGGAGGACAAAAACAGAATTATTAGAAGTGATCCTATACTAATGAAAAATAAGCTCTTTATTATCAAGCAATGAGATCCCTCTATCGGTAATGTGTGTGGCTCAATAAAAGCTGTTCCTATATGGGTTCGGTTATCTAATATCCCACTTTTTGCGTGGTCACCTCTAGGAGTAAACTGGTTGTCTACCAGGATAGGAAAGCAAATAAGTATGGATGAAATGATTGAAAAGTTAGAGAGAATTAATTTTGCAAAATGTTTGACGGAAGTTTCTCCTCATTATGAACTGGTTGAATCATTCAACGTAACTACCTGATGGTTCCCCCCAAATTGTTTTTGTTGATTATTTATGGAAGCCAGACATATGCGCAAAATGTAAAGTCTTTGGCCACATGAGCGAGAACTGTCAACTTGAAGGAGTAACTGATGGAGAAAATGAAAAAAAATCCATGGATGAAAAATGGTACAACCATTAATAATAGCTTAAAAGTTACACATAGCAAAATAAGGCATGCTAATTTTGTTAACAAAAAGGTCGGGAAAAAAGTTATTGTTAAAAAGAGAAACAATAAGCATGAAGAAATAAATGAGGAAGCATTGAAAGAGCACAAGTCTCGACTGTTTCTGAAGTCGTGCAACTGTCCACTCATGCCTATTCAAATATTTCTCATGAGGACAGTATACAATTGAAAAACAAATATGTTGTCATGCAATGCAATGACGAAGCAGATGAAAAGGATGATCATGAGAATGGATTGAGTCTTGATTGTTCTCATACATCTAATAAATGTGTGGACTTAATGAAAAGAAATGATATCGAGATAGAAAAGAAAAAGAGCTTTGAATGTGAGCATGTTGTGCATGTTGATTCTATTATGCATGCTATGCATGTTAAAAATGCCGTGACCACTGCAATAGCTGATACTTGTGTTGTGAATGAAATATCAACTGCTGAATTTGAAGAGCATTCTTGCATGAATGAAAAGGAAATACATGCGTGCAATCTTTCGCTCGAATCTAAAGCTATTAAATCCCTCAACACTGCCCCATTTATTTCCCCACCAACCTTCTCAAATCCATCCACCTAATCTCCTTCCTTTTCCCTAGCAATTCAACCTATCCATTAATTATTAATCATCCTCAAGATAATCAAGCAATATAACCACCTCCAAAATCAACCACTCTCATTTTTGATAACTCCAACCTCCTACATATTGGACCACAGTATTTTTTTTCAATAACTCCTGCTCACCTGCTCATGGTAAATTACTCCAAACCCATGACCACCACCTTATTACCTCACAATCCTATCTGTCTTTGCCTAATTCAAAGCCTCTCTCCCTCCTTGTAAAAATCTCAAATCCAAAAATAACAAAGAAAAATCTATTGAAGCAAGCTTGAACAAAAGAACCCCATGTCAAATTCCTCAAAAAGAAACAAAAATTACTACGTGGCAAGCCCGGCTCCCATAGATTCTAATGAAAACTCTGACTGCTCCAATTCTCTAATCCCTGAAGCTACTCCTACAACCTCTCATAGAGGTATGATAAATTTGAAGAAATTCAAAAGTATACTCAATGATACACAAAGTTGGAGCATGGAATATTAGAGGAGCACACATGGTACCTAAAATTGAACTAGCAAAATCTATCATTCATGAATATAATCTATCCCTCTTTTCAATTTCTGAAACAAAGCTTAACTATACTCAATCCATGCAAGCTTGCAAATTCATCAATCCTTCGTGGCAATTTATCACAAATCACACACATGCTCCTTATGGGAGACTCCTTGTTATATATGATCCTTCAATATTCATGATTCATCCCATTCTAACTAATAGGCAATTTATTCATTCCCATGTCCTTCACCTCCCTTCCTCCTCTTCCTTATACTTATCCTTCATTTATGCTGAGACATCCCCCTTTAAAAGGCAAAAACTTCATGATTATATTCCTTATCTGAGACAAAACTCCCACCCTTGGATTCTTATAGCTGACTTCAATTTCTCATTTCAAGCATCCCACAAATATGGTGGCACTCCACTCCTCTTCAAAGACTTTACCCCCTTAATAGAACCATTCACAATGATGCTCTGATTGATATACCTACATTTGGCTCTTCTTATACCTAGACCAATAAAAGCCATTATAGTCAAAGAGTGCACAAAGATAGATCACGGTTTCATCAACCACAAATTTTTGACCCTGTGGCCAACCATACAAATACATACTCCAATGCCCCTACTATCTGACCATTGTCCCTTAATCTTGACTTTTGGAGAAAAAAGCCATTAAAAACACACAAATTTTAAATTTTTTAATGCTTGGATTCGTAACCATGATTTCTTGCAGGCAGTTTCTAAGGCTTGAAGCATGCACACCTATGGGAACCCAATGTTAAAGTTACAAAGAAATCTAAAGAACACAAAAAATGCTTTAAAGAAGTGGTCTGAATCATTTATGGTAATGGTAAAATGTTATCAGCTGACATACAACATAAACTTGAACAAGTTCAAGTCATTCTCAGGAGCAACTTCAATGACCTAACACATAACCATCTTGAACAAGAATTGACCGAACAACTCGAATCTGCTTTATTTGTTGAATGGAATGGCAAGACAGAAGTAGGGATAACTGGACAATGAATGGAGATAGTAATACCAAATACTAACATGCATCGCTAAAGATAAAGCAAACCAGATCATACATTCATCAAATAAATGATTTACAGGGAATCACTCACTCTACTATTGATAGTGTGGATACTGCTTTTCTAAACTACTTCACCTCTCTACTTTGTTCCTCCAAACCCCTCCTCACTTTTCTTTCCTTGCAGATCTTTCTCTCCCCTCCCTAACTAATGATATGAAAAACATACTAACATCTCCTATTACAGATGAAGACATCAAGAATTCTGTGTTTACTATGAGGAAAACTATAGCAGGCGGACCTAATGGTTTCAATGCAGTTTTTTACATAACATGTTGGCACATTATCTCCGCTGATATTCTTAGGGTAGTTCACAATTTTTTCAACAAATCCCGAATGCTTAGCTCCATAAATTGTACTAATATTTCTTTAATACCCAAGCTTGATAATCCATCCAGTGTTTCTCACTTAGGCCTATAGCATTCTGCAACATAATTTATAAAAACATATCTAGAATCTTAGCTTCGAGGTTAAAGGAAGTTCTCCCTTACATAATATCTTCGAACCAAGCAGCCTTTCTACCAAAGAGATCCATTTTTGATAATGTTCTTCTCACTCATGAGCTCCTCAATGGCCACTCTTCCTATAATATCTCTAAGAGTGCGATGCTTACCATTGATATCAATAAAGCCTTTGACACTATCAACTGGTCAGCTCTAATGCATAAACAAGATGAACTTTCCTTTCAAATTTGGTAATTGGATATTTCAGTGCATTTCTACTATCAAGCACTCATTAGTATACAATGCGCACTCTTTTGTTTTTTAAGGGCACTAATGGCCTTTGGCAGGGTGATCTAATTTATGCATACCTCTTCATCATCCTTATTGAAACTCTTACTCTTGCCTTCCGAAAACAAGTAGCTCTCAAACAATTTATTCTTCATCCTAAGTGTTCTTCACCTATGATCACCACCTTGGCCTTTGCTGATGGCATAATAATTTTCACAAAACCAACCCCTCAATTCCTCACAGCCATTATGTCCACTCTTGAATCCTGCTATAGATTCTCTGGGCTGATGATTAACCATGGTAAGTTTCACATCCTCCTTGCAGGCCTGAACTTTAATGAAACTTCTAACTGCCTCAGAATAACTAAAATGACTGCTTTTGAGTCTGATATGTCCTATTTAGACATACCTCTAGCAAGCAAAAGAATAACAGTCTTACAATGTATCCCTTTATACGAGAAAATTACTTCTATTCTAGGCAAATGGCATAATAAGTTCCTTTCTCAGCCAGGAAGATTGGTTATTGTTAACTCCTTTATCTTCTCGATGTCCGTTTATTGGTGTAGAACGTTTCTCCCACCAACTAAATTCATTGTGATGATCAGATTTCTATGGAACAACTCATATAGAAAGATAACTCTGTTAGCCTTTGGAAAACTTGAGACACCAAAAAAGAATGGTGGTCTTGGCATAAAAATCCTTAAGAGATGGAATATTGCTGCCCTATCTAAACACTTAGTCAATCTGATCAACAAAAGAGATACTTTATGGGTTGCTTGGTGTTTCAAACACAACCTTAAAAATGGGGATATATGGTTGGTTAAGGCAAAACAAGGTAGCAGTCGGGTCTGGAAAACAATGATGCAGATTAGGATATTGTAATGCCCCATGCATTGATTTCACTATGTCAGTTAAGTCATGAAAAATTCTGGTGTGTTCCCTGGCTTGTTTGAGGTCTAATTTTGTGTAAATCCATGTCTTATGAAGAAGCTCAGTTGACTAGAATTCCAATGAGTGTAGAAGCCGTTTCTTATAATAGGAGTGGGATCATTTCCTTGCCTCTTTCCAGCTTCCCTGATATCAACAGACAATGGTTCTCTCATAACTTATCTCTCTATGTGCATGCTTCACATGATGAATATTCCTAGTCGGACAATAAAAAGGAACACTCGATTGCCATAATTTATAATCTTTTATCTCCTCCTGAATCATTATGATGAATTTTTTTAGAACAAAAGAATATGGATATGTCATAACAATGAAAAGCTTAATTTTATGCTTTGGAAAATTTTAAATGATGCCCTACACACTAAAGCAAACTTGAGAAGGAAAGGATTGATCGTGAATTCCTTTTGCTTATTTTATCATACTACAGTTGAAGATGTACACCATCTCTTCTTTTCTTATCCTTTCTCAAATTTTATTTAGTCACAGATTAAGGAAAGAGGAGGCTGTGTGCAACTAGTGATGGATAGAAAAATTGAATGGTTAAATATTTTCAAGGCAACTAGGTGGAAAACTGCTTCTACTTATGAAATGTTGATTTACTTAAAGGTTACTGTCTCGATGCTATGGAGAGAAAGAAATGAAATCATATTCAATAATAAGAGACGACCAAGAATGGAAATATTTTACTGCATTTACAATGAAATACAACAAGCGATGATCCTTTCCCTTTACCATTTTGACCCTGTTGTGGTTAATTTGTGGTCTTGAGCTTTCTTACATGCTCCCTCTCACTGTTTTTGTTTGGCGTGTCTTTTTCCTTTTTATTTTTATTTTTTTCATTTCTTATCTTTCTCTTCATATTTATCTTCGTTCATCCTATTTATGATTGTAAGGTCTCTTCTTGTTGGTTATAAATATACGGTAGGGGCCATTCATCCCCGCTGGTTTTGCCAAAAAAATTAAAGGTGGAACATTAAAAAACCCTAAATAGATTTAAGGGATAACCACATATGTATGGTACGTATACCATGATTTTTGATGTTTCTAACACTTTAAACATGAGAGTATTTCATAAAAAGTACATTATTCTATAAGTCAATATCACTTAGTATAATATATTATCTTTAATATAAAGTTATCTTCTACCATTTATATAATAATAGATTACTTGCACACTCCTTAGTTGTTGATCTTTCCTCAAGCTAGGGATATTATGTGCACTACTAATAATATATAGAATAGATGAGACGAGGTAAATTCACATATTTGTTGAGTTTTGCTCAAGATATGTGTATTATATTTAAGTCGTAGCGAATTGATTGGTATGAGAGAATAACCTCTCTTTATCTATTAAGCTTTCATCAAGGTAAATATGAGATTAGAACAAGGAACATCGGGTTAGGAGTTGTCCCACCGATAGGAGTTATCCATCATATGCAAGAGTATGATTTGTTGAGCTTTCCCTAAGATCAGAAACCCAAGGTATACAAGTCCTAACACCTGCTAGTGAAGTTGGAAGACTTCTATGTTTTGCCTTATGGTTTGGAAAAACATAAAAGACTAGTAGTAGCTTGTTAATAAAATGAATTGTAGTGTTTAACCTTACTAATATTATAATATCATCTACTATGAAATTTTCCTAATTTACCAAAGTTACAACTTGCATAAATATGTCAAAATCCAAGCTATTTTCTAAAAATGACAAACTCACTAGACCTAACTATGTTGACTGGCTAAGAGTGATAAAGATAGCATTAACTTATGAACCTCTTTGATCGTCGATAACTGCACCCCCAAAAGAACAACCCATTGATGATGTAGACCTCAAACTAAGGCTAGCTTACGATAAATGCTTTCAAACCTAGAAATCTCCTAGGCTTTCATGATGTCTATGTAAGACAAGAGTTGCAAAGGCACTACAAAAACATGTCTGTCCATGATATTTTCGATAATCTCAAATCTCTATTTGGTGAACAGTCTCGTTCCGCAAGGTACGAACTTATGAAGAAACTGTTCAATATGAAAATGACAAAGGGAGAGAAAGTAGAGGATTACGTTCTAGTGATGAAAGGATGTATTGATAGACTTGCACAGTTAGACGTAATGATAAGCAACAAGATGCAAGTAGACTTGATCCTTGGATCTCTTACTCCCCGGTATGAGTCGTACATATTAAACAATAAAACCTATTGAACGTAAGCCTCGTGGAGCTTCTCAATATGTTGAGGTTGGTCGAGTCTTCATCCAAGGATCAAGGGTTTGTACTTGATGTTAGAGGGAATGCATCATATTCAAATGGTTCGAAAAGCGAAAAAAGGTTAACAAGAAAAATAAGAAGTATGTTTCTACCTACAAGGGTGAATGTCGTCATTATCACAAGAAGGGTCATTGGAAATAGAATTTGGAACAACATGCATTTTTTATGATAGGATATTTAAATAATTGATTTAATTATTGAATCGCTAATTAATTGAAGGTCCAAACAAAAATTTCGCATAGGGTTAAATTAGGACTCGAGGCCACTTCTATTGAATCCAAATCGACATTTTTACTATTATCTTACCATTATACATATATTGTAAAAATATGTGCATAGTTGGGTTCAGTATAATCTCAACTAAAGGCTTGTGTTTCTAGGATAAGGACTTCTTTATAAGACGTACGGTTAAGGAATTTTTGGAATTGGGTGATTTGATGGCCAAAATTGAAATGCCCTACCTCTATAACCATACCATCCAAGAGTATTACTAAGTAATACCGTCGAATAATACGGAGAATGAGGCTATATGGGATACGCACCTTAATATTCCATTGGGCTAACATTGGTACGTATTTAACATCGAATATAACTCACCACAAAACGTAAAGTATCAGCATAAAGTAATAGACATGTGTGCCTCTAGAATAGAACAATACACAATATACAGAAAAATCCGAGATCACAAAGTCAATCACAGTGATAATATATAATGCATAAATATATAAGATCCGATATACGTCACAATGTCACCATACAATGAGACTATACAAAAATAAAATAATACACTATATTCTAGAATAACTAGTATCTACTACGCCAAGAAAAAACAACAGTTGGTCTCCTAGTCCCTATATCTGAAATGTGTTGAACTGATCCGAGTATTATATAAATAAGACACGATCAGAATATATCTAAATCAAAGGTCAATAAACATATAGTACATAGTATATGTTGGGTGTAAATATATTGATGTTATTTCAAACAACCCCAAATATCATATAACGTAAAACACCACAAAAACCAGTATAAAGATGTAATCACCCATATAAAAATTCATTAAATCAGAAATCATGAAAGAACATCGAATGGGTGAATCATCCATATCCAAAAGTCATCTAAATCCATAATTCGTCGATAAAGAGATATCATTATATATAATAATGCTAACCCATAGTTTGCCCAAATATATCACTCAACAATAAATAAAATATACTCGGTATCAATATAAATAATCATCCCTAAATAAAATCATAAGAATGGTGACACACATCAGTGAAGGAATAAATGGCGACACATGCCTATAAGTAATAACCGACGACACACGCTTGAGATAGATAAATAGGCAACACAAGAGATAATAGCTAACACATATCAATAAATAAGAATTAGAGACATATGCTAATGAAAATGATATTCAACGATACACGGCTAAGAGGGATACATGAATTGATCATACTCTGGCCACAATCCCAAGTATAATCATAGCTCATCATCTCAAATATATATATATATATATATATATATATAATTATTTTTATATGTCAATATCTCACACACCGAAACCAGATGGAAGGCTAACAGACACACTTGCACCTAGAGACTACACATGTAATTGGCGAACACGACGCATGAATTTCATCAACACAGCTCCTACGGTCTTAGTTACCTCGATGGACATCGTAATTCATATCCATTGCATACAATACACTATGCTATACATTAGTCATGACCCTACACCTGCCCTCAAATGGTAATAGACTGCTGGCCTAGATGGCATGAGGGGGTTATACATTGTCGACACACAGTTGAATAAGTTGCCAACACATGGCTATATAAATTGTCGACACATGGCTATGGTGTCACAAATCCGGGGAACGACCACCGCAATCAAGCCGCTAGGTTAGATGCTTGCCAACGTAGTTCAACTTTCACATTATAATAGAAATTGGATAGTGAATAGACAAATACTAAATATGTATAATGCAGCCAACACGCTGCTACATACTCGTACTAACACACGATATGTACGTGACTCACCACAGCGAGCCCCATCATACATAATAAATCCTCGTATGAGTGTCATCCACAAGCAAAGAAAAACTGAATAAATACAAAACAGTGTCACATACCACCGCATCTTACTAATCCTTTTACTCAGAGCTCATATATCACACTTGTTCCTTTAGTATTCTTATAACGAGTCCAAAAAATTACCGAAGAAATATATCTGTACGTCCCATCCGAAATGGTATTACAAATTCGTTTATTCTAGTTCCTCGTCACATAAAATAAAAATTATCACAAAATCACATAAAAGGATGCCATCACCGTATCATAAAAAAATCACTAAACAACTCAAGATTAATAGTGAATCACTTATATAATTCAATTCAATAACCAGAGAAAAATGATAAAAAAGTAATATAAATAAATTATTCAAATAAATAAACATAACAACCAACAACCGAATATTTAATGATGAATCATTTATAATAAAAATAAATTCTTAGAAGCAGATACCAAATATATTAAATAACATATTCACTTTGTTTGTTTAATCCCAATATATGACTTAATTACTAAATTTCATTTTCAAATTCTTATATATATATAACAAAACTTTCAAAATCACTTTACAAATCAAAATAATTATAGAAACTAATTTAAAATTTTCTATGTCTAAATAATACTTTAAAATAAATTTACGGATCTCTAAAATAATTCTTTTCATTTTAAACCTTAATTTTATAATCCAAAACCTTCGATATATATTTAAAATCTCTATTAGATTGCATAGAAAATAAAAAATATATTACTTTAAAGTCATTTCATACTCTTTTATAATAAAACACTATTTCAAAATAAATTTGTAAGTTACAAAATAAGTATTTATTTATTTCAAAACATAGAATATAATTCAAAATCTTCTTATAATATAGAATATTTCACAATATTAATAAATCAACTTCGAACCAGTAAAGTATATATACACATAAAGGGATTTATATTATAATACTCTTAAAACCATTCAGCAATATTTCAAAATTGGTTTATCTTAGGCTCATATACTCAAAATCCCTCTTCAAAAAAATCTCTTGAATCCTATTTAATAAACAAGCACTATACAAAATAAATTCCATTTCGAAATATTGTTAAAACCTTTCGATTATACAAAATCATAAAATAAATTAATTACATATCTTTAATTACTTTTGAAAAATCTCTATTTTCATTGTTAAACAACTTTTGTTTCTAAAACAATTTCCAACAGCTCATTTAATTTCTCAACAACTTCTATTTATCTGTAAATATTGTTCATACCAAAATGTGGCACAAACACCTAGTAGATTAAAGTAGGGAATGAAATGAAGTAAAATGACACATACAGAGTTTATAGTGGTTTGGCCAACTGATGTATATGTCCACTTAGTGTTTCTATTGACTATATTATTGTTTACAACTATTATTCTTACGGATTAATATGGATCCTCGAGATTACAAGAGAGTTATGGGAAATTCATAAACAAGTGAAAAAGATCCTCTAAAATAACCCCTTAAACTTCTATTTATAGCTGTAGGTCATCGAGATTTCTCCTCCACGATTCCCATCACGTTCCCCACATCCAACAGCAGTTAGCTCGAGAACACGTGGCCATATCGGCAAATATGATGGATTGGTACTGATCCATAAGATCACCTTATGGACTTCTTCAATTGCCTTATTCAGATGCGGCTTGTTGTTAGCTTCATGTTTCCTATCTTGATTGCCATGTTAGAAGCTTTTTTCTGGGTCAACAAGTTGGATCGACAGTGTAATGGAGTTCCCAATTTTAACCGCTTGTGACACTCATTAGCAAACAATATGCAGTTGATCATATGAATCTTTGAATAGGTTGTCGACACCATGTCTTGGGAATAAAGGAGATTTGAGGCGATTTGAGTGAAGCTTTATGGATTAGTATCGATCCATCACTTTGATGGATTCGGTCGTTGGACTTCACCATTTGCTCAGGCTTTCGCTTACGGTCTTGGTTGTACTTGGTTCCCAGGCTTGTTGGTCATCTCTATGGGCTACATGCCTCGATAACTTCCAAGTTCGACCTGACAAGTTCGTACAAACACTGCCTAGCCAAAAGGTTGGATAACACTTGCCTTCCAAAGTACATCTTATTTCTAACTCGACATGCTTTGAATCGAGACAAGTCGGGATTGTCATAACAAATTCCTATCCATGCTTTGAATAGTTCCCATCCTTCCTTCGAACCATTTCGATGAAGTGTAATGTCTTTAGTTGTTCATTTTAATGCTTCGCTAACATCTGACACTATAAGGGTGGAGCATGCTCTTATATTTAATCACTCTTAATCAAGTTGTTCTGGGAAATTTCAATTTTTGGAATCTTTAGTTTAGAACTTTCCATCTCACCATTCTGGTTGCTATATGTTGATCATGTACGTACGAATGCACTTAGATTATCCAACGTGCTTTAATTCCATATATGCACATTCTCGTGAGATCCTATGCACATACTTATGTACATTATATATATCGACAAACCCACACACACACATATATACATATATTTATGGGGTTTGGTATAGATCCTTGGGGATGAATCGGTACCGATCCAATACTTGAAAACAAGCGAGATTGTTGCCTATATTGTTGGTTTGGGGTTATATAACCTGATCCATTCCTTGTTTCCTTTTCACTTTTCCTACAAAAATCCAAGATTTGTTCTTCCATTACAGTCCTCTTGCCTCCGACTCGAAATTTATGCCACCACCGCTTGTCCTCCTGCACCATCGTCATTCGCCACTTGCCTCAATTCAGCGATGTCGTTTTACTCACTAAGATCGAATGCAATCCAGCACTAGAGCCTAAACCATCGCCCCAATCGATCGCCTCTCTCGAGACTTGGAGGATTAGGTAGGTGGTGTGGGTGGTGGTTGATTTAGGCAGCAACCATGTCATCGACCACACTTGGATCTAGGGAGGAGACGTCAAAGTCAAAAGTTCTTCCCGTGGGTATGGATCGATGCCGATCTAACGCTTGGTGGATTTTCGAATTTGAACATGTTCGAGAATTCATAATAGTTATCGAACTATGTGTTTTGAATGAAAGCTTCCTAGCTTCGAGATTCTTTTAGCGTATAGTCAATGAAATGGAATCCGTTGGGGCGGTCGGCGATGATGGTCACTTCGAATGATATCCAGACTTTAGAATGAAATATTGTACAACATTGGAGATTGAAACAACACGACATTACACAACACTATAGTTTGACTCATAGCATTGGATGCCTGTATGATGTATGAAATATGATATCTATATAACTTCAAACACTACAAGGAAAATCCATCCCTGGCATTTCTAAAACCGTCCAGGAGGTCAGAATAGCGGCTGGCACTTGGAACAAGTTAAGTTACTTTGAAGATGAATTTTTCTTTGTATGCTATTCGTCCGGATTCATAGAGCAGTAGTTGTCCAGATGTAAGTTTTAGCTTCATTCTTTCCCTTCAAGATTACTTCAAAGTTTTGTTTATTTAGATTACTTCCTTTATTCTTTCAAATGCGATGAATAGGCCCTATGACGTGGCCTAGTAGAGACTCTCTGGTTAATCCACAAAGTTTCGGATGTAGATAGAGAGGCAAGGACAATGCTCATCGATCAGAACCTCTGGACTTGTAACCTGTTAGAAGTAGGCCGTAGTGTTGGTCAAATCCTGGCAGCCACAGATGGTGATGTGAACGACTCCTTGTCCAGAGATAATGGTAAGGATCATGTCATGCCCCAAGTCTAGAGTCCAGTGGTTGAGACTGAAGAAGTTTAAGATCTTGTTGAAGAGGGCGAAGGTGACGGAGCAAGCTATTGTGATGCCGAAGTTTGTTGTGAGCCTTCCAGTGATAATGGTAACAACGACCAATAATATCTTTTAAGGAAAAGGCCCAAGAAAAAGATTGTTACGAGATAGACTCGCATGCAGCTTCCACAATCAGTTTAAAAAAGAAGACTCTTATCCCTCCTTTCAATGATGCCTCCCATGGTGTTGGTCCATTTCTGGATGAATTTTTTTCTTTTGTCCTAGATGGAATGAGTCTCGGGGGTCTAAACTCCCTGATTCGTCGATAGAGTAACGTGCCAACCACTTATGTGAGGGAGTAATTCCCGTTGGCAAAATTCAATCCCATGGTCCACTAAGGGACACTAGAAACATAAAAAGACATGCATTGCACTTTGCTTATTATGCGCCATATGTTATCCTGTTAAAGTTGACGCGTCTTGGCTTCATTTGCAAGTTCAACAAAGCATCATAGATTGTTTGATTCCCTTTGGACCGGATGGTTCATCACAAAAGACGCGATTCACATATATGCTCTCATGGCACCTTCCACGATTCAAATACCAATAGGCACTTAAGTTGAGATTGGAGTAGTAGAGACAAGGGTTATCATTCCTATGATTCATCTTCAAGGCGTATATCCAGGTCGCCACTGTCCAGAAGCCGGGACAAATATTTTGAACGACCTGATGACATTTCGCTTGAGGATATCTCTCGTATCCCTACTTCGGCTCCTTAATCCACAAGGTAAATAGTGCCTTGTCATACACACCCACAATCTGAGCAATCATCAAAGCATGTTGCCAATGACTCCTCTCGTTGCTATAAGACTGATAAAAAGGCTATTTGTCCTCCAACTATTAAAAGGAAGCAATAGATAGCCTCAACCCTTCGATGGCCAAATTGAAGCATCGATTTCTAAAGATATGTTTTAGCGGCATTAATTTCATGCGCAATCAAAAGGAGATCCCGATAGTGGTTAAATACCAAATTGTGGCTTATATTGGCGATGTTTACGATCATTATTTCATATGGAAGAGATTGGCCGAGTATATTTATGAGTATGCCGAGAAAGTGAAAGTTGAAGCTTAGGGGTTGGAGCTTGCGGCTAACTAACATAAGGAGATGATTGCTCATCTTGACAGAGCAGTTGCCGATTTAAAGAAGGCACAAGAAAAGGTTGAGCATAAAATCAAAGACTTGACTAAAATGATCAAACAAAAGACGAAAGATCATCCGAGCCGGATCGAATCTGCTAACCATAGAAATCTTATGTCAGAAGAAAAAGTGTGCCTAGCAAAAGAATTGGCAGAGTTGAAAGCGCAACATGAAAACATGATAGAGAAAATTGAGAGGAGAAAAAGGAGAAATACGATGCTCTTAGCATGCTCATAACTATTGCAAGGAGTTGCTGGATGCACGTAGGAAAAGGATGATGCGCTGGCTTGTGCTATAAACGTGGATGAATCGATTGAAGCGGTAGAGAAGCAAATCAAGGATAGATTTAAGTCGCTCATCATCAACTATAGTGCCAACATAATTAAGTTCAGAAACTTAAAGTTTCTTGGAAAAGATTGTCCCATAACTCTAGCTTTAGCATGGGAGCAGATCGTGCAAGAGGAATAGCAGGCTCTAAAAGGAGGTGAGGTAAGTCTAGCAGAGCTGGAGCGCGAGATTCTCAGTCCATATGAGATCGAAGCGCTCAGAGTTGATGAGCTTATTTTGCATTTTGAGTTAGCTACAACGCTTCAGAAAGACCAAGGAGAAGGCTCTGGAACTATACCTCAATATCCCACTATGGGCCTCATTTCCAGACTTTCAGTTGTTTCTATCTCTTCATAAAATCCCCTATACAATCTGCATGCTCCTGGGATGCCAAAGACGGCCATTTTGTCCCCTGTTCCGAAGGGGATTCTAATGCCACCCATGCTTATGTCGAGTCTTAGCTTGGCGAAGGTATCTCACTGATCTCCCCCGTATTTCAAATGATCTGCATGACACCAATAGACGTTCCAAATCATCTCCTTTCATTTTGCTCAAATTTCAGGCCCGTCAGCAATTGCTTGCACCCCAATGGAAGGCTTGCAATTGAGTCAACAAGCAACAACGACTGAATCAATGGTTGTAACTATTTTTGGGACAATTCTGATAATTCCAGTTAGTGATACTCTTGGCCGGGAGTGCAAATAATTCATGCGAGGAAATGCATAATGATCTCCTTGGAGCCCAAGCTAAGGAGCATGTTGTTATAACTAGGACTTATGTTCCTTCTTTAGGGTCTTTCATGGTCCAGACTCGAGTCTTATTGGCTAAAGAGATTAAGAACATGTCAGTTAAGTTTATTATTCATCCTCTGTCGATGGCTTTACCTAGCGAGACCATCTTTGTCCCAGTTACTCTTCCCATGCCTGGAAGTACTCAAGGTGCACTGGTTTGGTCTTCACATAGCACCCCACCTGACGGTCGAGAAAGCGGGGGTAGGAGATGGATAAAACTGGAAGGGTTCGATGCACAATCTTCTGGGGAAGAGGAAAAGAAGAAGAAGCACAAGAAATAATCATCTATTTGCTTTCCACTTTTTGGCTGTATAACCCTAGAGCTAGTTTTGTTTTAGGCTGGTCTTGTGTGGATTCGGCCCCCGTATTTTGTTTTTTGGTTTAGTGCTAATAAAAATTGTATCTTTATTCAAGTTTTATTTGATGTGAATAATAAAGACTTTTTGTTCTGAAACATCACACACCCATTAATATACCTAAAAGGGCACATTAAGTGGCGTGGTACGTTGTAGGTAAAAATAAAGCTAACAGAGACTATGATTCACAAGACAAATATAGATAAAAATAGTGGAAACTTAAATAATAACTTAATTAAAACAAACTTCATAATTACTTCATAAATAAGTCAAATACCACATACATGTCTAAAAATCCAATATGTCTCATGAATCAAAAACTCATAGTCTCAAAATCAGATTATATAATATCCCTCATAATAAGCAGGTACATAGAAAGACTAAAAATAAAACAAATACATAGTAGAAATCTCCTCCAAGCAAACTCCAAGCAACAAAAATCCACTATCTTCTCCCTTGATTGCCTATGAAGTAAAAAGGGGAAAATAGAGAAGTGGGTTAGACTAAAAGTCTGGTGAATGATAGTAGTTACTAGAGTCTTTAAGCAGGATAAAAGTAATAGACTCTACAAAAGTTCTAGCATAAATAAGGATAACAAAGGAAGTAGGAAAGAGATAAATAGGAAATAAGCACGATTAAATATAAGATAGGTTAATTTCGATTGCTTGCACTTGTCCATGATTTCTGCTTTGATTAGGCTAATTCCTAATCCTGTAATTAGGATGTAATCCTAATTTACCATTTTTGATCGTCCTGCTGCTCCATAAACCATACTGTAGACGAGACTCTATATAACTCCCTACACAACAGCTAATGGTATCTACGAAATATGCACGGAGTAATTTCTGTGGATCCGGACGACATATATAGCTCCATACAAAAAAGGCAATGGTGTCTATGAAAGACACCCATATTAAGTGTTTGGAACTCATAGTTATTATTGAGCACCCAAATGGAAGTCGCACGCGTAACTGCCACCATGCCCATGCTATCTTTTGCTCCACCTATTGGGTCTTCTTGTTGCCTCAAAATCCAGCAAAAGTGTGCCCCTTATCTCACTTCAGTCTAACATGAGATCACCGCGTGTCCATAGATTCTATAGGGGAAATGCTGTTGGTACTGGCCGTCATCCAAACAATATCTAGTTGCGCCCCTTATCCAAATCCCCCATAAATTGGACCTCTAATTTGACCAATTACCACCATTTTTAGCATAAGGGTGCCTCGTCTCGCTTCAGGCTAATGTGAGACCACCGTTTTGTCTAATAGGGAATGCTATTTGGTACAGGTCCTGCTTTCATCTTTGCTTATTAACATAGATAAATTATTTAAATAAGCTTTTACATTTTTCTCTACTATCTGTGCTTATTAATATATCCTAAGTCTTAAAATAAGTCTTATTTTATTCTTTTTCTTAATATAACCTACGTTATAATCATGCTTATTACTTAACCCAAAGTCTAAGTGTGAAAATAAACCTCTTTCATCTTTTACTCTTTTTAGTTACAATTTTAAATTATAACTAGGCCAATCTTTTTTTATTCAGTCCAATTAATGTCGTAATTAGGCATAATTTCAGTCCAATTAGGCATAATTCAGTCCAATTCCATTTATACTACAGTCCAATTCCATTATTTGTTACAGTCTTTATAATTTACATCTTATTTTGCTCATTTAATATTCTTACTTATATAATCCATATTCGCATTAATTTATTCTAATCCATACGCGAAGAAAAGGAGGAAGAAGAGAATAGACGCTTGCATAAAATCCAAAATGTAGAAAAGATGTAAATAAGAAATAAATAATAGTAAATAAACTTAAACACTGTAAATAAACTGTAAATAAATAAAAAGCTATGCTTAACAGTAATAAATTATAATTAAACGAAAAAGAATAAATAAAAAGGAATAGACTGAAAAATAGATTTGAAACTGATAAAAAAGCTATTTCAAAATCATAGTAAAACTACAATTATTGGAAACCCTATTATTTTAAATTACTTAACGAAATCTTAAAATAATTACAATCAATCACCTCAGGTTCTAAGCTCTTCCTTTGGTCTTCCTGGATCCACTTAGAGTTGTAAAATAATTTAATTTATAACGATTTTCTCCATTGGAAAAAATATTCTGTTTAGGGTCCTCCCTAGAAGGGTGAACCCAATTGACGAAAATCTAGAATGAGAAAAAGTGTTAGGTCTAGGGGTCTATCTATAGGGGCAGAGTGGATCTCAGACCGTTGGATTTGGGGATTGAATAACTTGCAACCACGTCATAGGCTGAATAGGAGCCATCGGATGCAAAAATAGATGGACCAGATTGGTCAGAAGAATGCAAAACACGTTGCTAATAGGCTCTGGAACGTTCGAACGAACGAACGTTCATTTGTTTGTAAATAATAAAGGTGGGTCGACCAGGCGGTCGACCTCCTTGGCGCCCAGGTCGACTGGCCGGTCGACCTGCATATATATGTATGTATGTATGTATGTATGTATGTATGTATGTATGTATGTATGTATGTATATTTCCTACTTTTAGGTTGTTATATTTTCCCTTCCTTAAGGATTTCGTCCCTAAAATCTCTAAGGACAAAAGAATGTACTAAATGTTTTCATCCAATTCTACAACCAACTACTCAATCATCAACCATTCACCCATTGTCCTTAAGTTTTTCTAATGCAATTTTATGATACTTATGCAATTAGCGTAGTGCAAATGTTCCTAACTAGTGCAAAAGATTAGGCGGCAAATGTTCCTAACTAGTGCAAAAGATTAGGCGGTCCACTGATTCAGTTAACCTCCTTTTATGCAATCATGTTTGTGCCATGTATCCAAATGAATGCAAAAAATTTCTAATGATAACTGATAATTCTATATGTGTTCTACAAACATCATCCAAATGCAATAATCACGTGATAAACATCCATTTATAGCAACCATAGAAATAATAAAAATGTGCATACATACGCATATGCTCTAGTGTCCTAGTTTGGCCGATCCCTAAAGAGTAATAGTGCCTAGTGTACATATATGCGTCCATTAGCATCCATTAGCAAACACTTTCAACCACTAGCATACGTCATTCATGACATGTTCTAATAACATGTTTACATCAAATCCTACAATCCATATGTTAAATCCTAAGTTCTACTGTAAATGACCTGGAATTGTCGATCCTGAAAATTCCAGATAGTTAGGAAAAAAGAAGAAAGATATAGATGAAGAAGAAGAAACAGAAACACCAAAACATAGATTCTCACATTCGCAGCGGATCTAAATATAATATCAAATAAAATAGCAGTTATACAAAGAAAACTATATCAGTTAATTTACATCAATATATCAAAGTTACAACATTTACACAAAACACTGGACAGTTAAAATCAACATGTCCTAGATAAACTACAATATATCACAGCGGAATACTCTTCATATGTTTCTGCCATCCAGCTCGCCTCCTGAGCTTCAGAACATCCTTACCTAAAAATCTTTAATACTCGGTCTGAATCGAGCATTACATCAAAGTAACACCCGGGTCAGGCTGGAAACCAGCGTGAGTAAACCCATATAATAAGGAATACCAAGCTATATAACTTAAGTGAATTACCAGGGTAACTCGTACTTTTCTGCGAGTTCTAATCTTATTTAAGTCAATCATTTATCTCAAACAATATCCAAGAATCGTTATCCAGTTTAAATATTGTAATGTCCCGTTTTTCCGTACCCATTCAATCGACAATAAACCACACATGTCAAACTCAAATTGCACGAACAAGCGGATCATTAAGGGTAGAAAGAAAATAAAGACAGAACAGAATCTCACACGAATGGAATAACATATTTTATTTCAATAATCTTTATAGCGGAAAATTTTAAATACAATATCAGAGTCTAACCAAAATTCATCTTGGACGGTTATAAACATATGTCCTTACAATTGCTGACAAACATCAAACAAAATACACTAAGCAAAGGGGATGGTATAATACGTCCATACGATGATGAAGATCTCCAGCTCTCCTCTGGAAACTCCAACCGTCTTAAACTCAACCTGAAACTACTCGGATCTGACCCGAGTACTAAAAATACCCGGATCAGGCTTGATAAACCAACGTGATATACTCTAAATTTAAAATGACTATGCTATCAAAACCTTTGAAAAGAAGGGTATCTCATAAGACCACGCCCACACATAAACACAGACGGGTTTTTACCTTATGATAACCAATACACTTTTATATATCAAAACGTTTGATATTATTTCTAATAACATGCTTTTGAAAACTCTTTTCAAAAAAACTTATTCAAATAAGGTATCAATATCTGGACTAATTCTAAGGTAATATATCTGGACTAGGTCAACGGAATATACCAACGGAATATATGATACCAAAAAGGGGTAGCTGAAATGTTTGCAAGTCGTTACAGCTATTTTGGGTATACAATCAAAACCGTAAATATCGTATTGGGTTTGGCTTTCCAATATGATAGGAAACTAGTGACCTTTTCTCCGATTCACACGTAACAAACAGTTCCCACGGTGCCTTAATCGCTTTTCTCAAAACTAGTCACTTGGAAACTATACTTGCTACACTACAAATGACAACCGTTAGTTCCCTGCTTTTCTCAAGCTAACCATTTTGTCCACATGGGAAATAAATGCCTTGAGGCCCAAACGTATCTGGTACCTAGGGCTCAGAACATCTGGTAACCCAAATCACTACTATCTGAAATGCAAGCATACATCTGACCACATAGAATCCCATCATAACCGGGTGTGAGGCTCACGAAGCTACGATCAATTTCTTCAAAGCCACGCTTTTCATACAAAACCACGTTTTGATCATAACAGGTTCCACTTTGAATGCCACACTGCCATTCCTTTGATCACTATTTGACTCCCACAAAAGTACAACCATTGAGCTCGTACGTCTCAAGGAGGGTTTTAAGCTAAGAGAAGTTGCCTTCTCCGCCACCACTGATGTACATTGGTAAAAGACAAACGTTGTATCTCAGAAATGCAATGTCGGACATTCATCCATACAAGTTCATTCTAGGACTGAACGAAACCGAAGGCACTTTCCTCGGCCATTACTAGGCGAGAAGCTCTTGCAATCCGAAAAATCTCCATCACAAGGAGACCATTGCTATAAATAACTCTATAATGGGAGCGACTCGGAGCATGTTCAACAAGCAGTCTTCATGCTATAAAGATCCACGGTCTTCAATAATCATCATCTTCAACATGTCTTCACATTCGAACGTATACATTGGTTCGAAGTGGTTTTCGGATAGGAATCGTCCAAATCCGACTCCGGTTCCTTCGAAGCCAATCATCGCTTAAAAAGATGTTGAGTTCATATGTGGATATCAATCATTAATTAATTACTTCATCTTTTAAACCAAATATCTTTCTTAGATATAATCTTTTCAAGTTATTCCATTTTCTTTTCAAATGTATGTGGAATCATTAAGCCTCATTTATCAAATCATTTGGTTTATTTAAACCTTTCTTAAATCTTGGAATAATTCCAAATCATTTTCTCTTTTACTGAGGAAAACTTTTCCAAATCATTCATTTAATCTTAATCAAAGATTTTCTTTCTTAACTTCAAATCATATTCTTGCAAATCGAAGACTTTCATAATAGAGCACTACTGCCACTTTAAATATGGAAAATTTTACCTCCAGGGACTAATGGAAAGTTTCACCTCTAGGGACTAATGGCATGTTTCACCTCCAGGGACTAATGGCAAGTAATCCTACATCATGAATATCTTTGTCTTTTAACTTGGAAAAACTTAAATATGATCATTTAGAGCATCCGGGCTTTCCTTTCAATCTGTTCCACCCCTCGTCTAAGAAGAGAAAACATAGGCCAGGTAAGTTCAAGGAACTGGTTGCTCCATCCCTAACCTTAGTTAAACACCTTATTTTATCTTTCCACATCTCACAGGTGGGACAAATGTACTATTCGTTTCCACATACTTAATTGTTATTACATTCAATATTTTCACTTTTTGTTTAAGTGGTATAAACAGTTCATGTTAACAATTTATTCAAACTCTTATTAAAACTTCCAAATCATCTTTATATTACTTAATTATTCCTTTAAAATAATTCACAAAAGATTTAGGAAAGAATTGTTAAGTATAAAACTACATTTCAAAAGGTTATAGAATTCGTAGCAGAAAAGTGCCGTGGAAAGTGCTATATAAGCCTATTTGATTTAAACAACTTTTAAATATTTGAAAATCAAAATTTTCCATTCCAAATCTTTTTCAAACCATTTTAATAGATTTATCAAATTTATTTCATATTTTTAATCATTTAAAAATATCATTTATAAAGAAATCCCATTTTGGATTCCGAACTGCAAAACCGCGATGTTTTTAGAAAATTGTTTTGGACATATTTCAAAATCTACTTGATGAAATCTTGATTTTCTTTCTTCGTTGAAAAACTATGGATATAATAGACCGGAAAATTCTTATCTCGAAGAATTCCGAGCTATATTTCACTTTGTACACACAATTAACTTTTATAGCATGAATTCGCGAACTACCGTTACACGATGCGCATAGTTTTGACTTGGTTTTCAATTTCTTTTCAAACTTCTTGGAAACACTTTTAAATGTTTATAAAACATTTCTAAATCATTTTAAACTCATTTTAAACAACATTTCCATCATTTAAAATTTATTTTTCATTTCATTTTGTATTATAATATTATATTATTATAATATCATTTTCAACTTTTTAGATATTTTGAAATCATTAAGAGGCTAAATAATTTCCACACACACATTTGTATGGATTTATTCTCATTTAATTAACTATGGTTAATTATATATCATTTTTCTTATCATTTATCAAACCAAGTTATCATCCATATCATAAACATATAATCAACCATAATATCAACCAAGTTATCAACCAATATTCAATCACATAATCAACCAATTTGCAACCAACTTATCAAACACTCATTTAACATATTTAAACTTTTCAAATCATTTTACTTGAAATAACTTATGGATTAAGTAGTACATAACAGTACTCACCTTTAACTTAACCAATTCTTCCTACCAACATTCATTTGCAACAACACTTCACTTAAATCCTATTATCTTCACCAAATCTTTTTCGTAGACTTTCCTTTTGATTCCGGCAGCACTTCCTTCTCTTTTTCTTGCTCCGAAGTTTCACGAATTTGCTTTCCTCTTTCCCTAGGTTCAGACTTGCCTATTCCACTCCTTCCTTCATCATTTCTTTACTTCTTAGATGCTAAACCATGTTTAAATGGTATTCTAAGGTCTTCGGCAAAGTTTGGTGATGTTTGAAGTTGATTTGATATGGTTTTGAAAAAGTTAGTAAGGATATGGAAGAGAAGAAGAAGTCATTAAAGAGAACTTCAAGGAGCAAGAAGAAGAAGAAGGTAGAAATGTGTAAAGAAAGTTGAAAATGGTGGTCTTATTTATAGAATTGTTTTTGGATTAAAATAATATTTTATAAAAAGACCAAAATACCCTTACTTACATATAAAGTAATCTTATTTTTTTCCAACACTTAACATCACATTTTAAATCATTACTTTATGTCATTTTCACTTAGATATTAAGTAAAGTAACTAATAATTATGTTTCTTTAATTTGATGTTTTACTTTTTGAATTTTGTACTTGTTTTGTCTTTTTGTGCTTACTTTTTCTTAATTGTTTTCTAGAAGTTTCTAACCTCGTTTAGTAAAAGTAAACTTGATTAGTAAATTAATTGATACTTATACTATTTGAATATATGTTCCTATATAAGAAAATAAAGGTTCGACGACGTTGCGACAACTTTTAATCGACAAAACATTGTTTTTCGACAAAATGTTTTACAGTCATATTTTGACGTTTTAGTTATACTATTTATTTATGTAAACCAAATTTAAAAATGAACTTTTTACTTCTTTATATAAATTAAAACATTTCTCTTTATATATTAAAATCATATTTAAATAATATCAAAATCTCTAATTTTATGGTGTATGCAAAACTGAGAAAATGCGACAAAATTTGGTTATTATTGTAAAACGATTATTAACATACTTATAAATATTTTAATATACTTTTATTATCTTTATTAGATGTTTTCAATAAGATTTATCTTTTTAAATAATATTTAAACCTATTTATTTAAGCTTTTATTTGTTTTTAACAAAACTTAACTTTTGTTGATTTGTTCTAAAATCCAAATTTGTACTTTTTAAGCTATCTACTATAAGAATAAAAAATTCTCTATTGTTATCCATTATATATAACTTGTTTATTTAAGTTTTAAACCTTTTTAAATTTAAAACAAATAAAATCTCTCTTTTTTGAAGTAGCGAAATTACGGGTCGTTACAAATATCCGTCATACTTAACTTATTTCATTCCAGCCTGTTTGCTTCTAAACTCAAAATTATAAAGAATCGAAGAGGTTTCGGGCATTTACTGATACCCAACCCTGGTCTGTTCGAATTCAATGTCATCTCAAATCCAAGATGTTAAGTTTTATACAATGCAATTCATGCAGGATATCATATCACATAACAATTCAACTTAGATAGGTAACCTACATTATCATAGTTCAACCCATTCATATCACAGCACATCTCAATCACCCATCAGAGATATCATCAATCTAAGTCATCCAATATCATTCAACCATCCATAAAAAAGATTTAACTTTAATCACTTGAATTACCTTAATCCTGCTTACTTAACATTAATTAATTATAACCCAATTAATAAATCATTCTTTAATCATCCATCTTAATAAATCATCCTTGATTAATTATCTTTTAATTACATTAATCAATTAGCCTTTAATTGCCCCATAGATTAATTAGCCTTAACCATTCACATTAATTAACCTTTAATTAATCACATTAATTAATTAATTAATTACATTAATTAACGATCCTCTAATCACTTCCCTTAATTAATTATCCTTTTAATTAATTACATTTAACAAATAACCTTTAATCAATTTTCCTTAATTAATTTTATTAAATAATCCTTAATTACTTCCACTAAGTAATTATTCTTTAATTACGTTCCATCAAGTAATTCCCCTTTAATACATCCAGTAATTACCCATTAATTTCTTACACTATGTAATTACACTTCATTAATTATATTAAGTAATTATACTTAACCCATCATCAAGTAATTTTCTTTAATTAATTAACTAATTAATGAACTTAAATCAACCATATTAATTTAATTAATTACATTGCGTAATTCATTTCTTTAATTTCTTCATTTAGTAATTACCCTTAATAATCCTTTCAACACTTATATTTCATTTGATAACATTTAGGGACTAATTACAAAAATTTGTCTAACGTAATATTTATATAAACCAAACGATTTTTAAAACAAAATTTAAAACTTTGAAAATAGATACTTTTAAAACTTAAATTTGTTGAACATCATGCTCTAAACTCAAACATTCATACCTCTTTAAAACTGGGTTGCATATACTTGAAAATTCTTTTGAAAACTTTGTTTAGAATTTAACTTTGCTTTCAAAATTAGAAATTCATTTTATAATTTAAAACCTGATAACAAATCGTCTCGAGCAAAAATAGCGAAACCCCGAGAAAAACCAAGGAAAACCCAAGACAACGCATGAGGCTACCCCCATCACAGCAACTTCGAGATGAACACGAGAATGACATGGAGTAAAACTCGGGCTAAACTCTTCTTCCCAAACCCATAAAACTTTCAGATGCACGGATGATCACCGTGCACCATGCACATCATTCCGATCGCCATCGATCGACGCCTCGGCCATCTACGAGACGAAGACAACTAGGCCATCCTCCTCGATAACTTAGATCAACAAAAACACTTCCAAATCGAAAATGAGCTCCTCGATCAAAGCTGGAACCCATCCTAAATCGAAAAACCCATCCTAGCCAAAGCCTCCGACCATCGTATAACATGCCAACCAATCCTAAGCTACTCCATATCACCACGCTTCAAATCCACTTCTCGCGATCACCCCTGGCGATCGATCGACATCATGCGAAGCACACAAAAACCCCGACCAGAACAAGCCTTCGAACCCTAGATCACCGATGTTTGGCCACCATGGCCGTAGATAAATTCCTTCACCATTTTTCCAGAGATTCCCGACACCCCGGCCACCTCCAGGCCAAACACCGAGCTCAAGATTGTCATTGATCGCCGTCGATTGCCAAAATAGCCAAAATCGATCAACACGGATTATCTCATCCATTATAATCTTAAAAATCTTAAATTAACCACCAAAATTCATAGTTTCCAAACACGAATCTGCTTATATAATCAAAATAAATTTTCCAGATGATTAAATTTTTACCTGTCATGATGTTTCTCTGTAGTTTATCATTTTTGAAGAAATTTCCTTAATCTAAATTCTTGATAATATTTTTAGAAACACTATTACATATCCATAATAATTTTCTATTTAGAGATCGAGACCTAAAATTGAATGTATAAGGTGGATTTGAATTTATTTGAGAGAATTTGAACCTGTAGAGTTAACAGAGTCACACACATATATATCATATACACAGCCACATCATATATACATACATGCATTCATATTCATGAACATATGCACCCATTTTCAACAAAATTTCATCACAACAATTAAGAGAAAGAAAACAGTTTTTAAATAAATGTTTACTCACTATTTTGGAAGAATCGGAGAAGCCTGGTTCTTCTATGGAAATTTGAATTTTCTTCCTGCTCTTGATTTAAAACTACTACTTTTAATTTAAAAACTGAGTTGATCTTTGTATTGCTTCAATTTGCCCCTGATCTTGCTTGATTGTTCTAGTTGAATGCTTGATATTTCTGGTTTGCTAACCTTTTGTTTACAGGTTTTTGATTTTAATCTGAGAATTGGTTACCGGGTTTTGAACTTGAGTTGTTAAAATGGTTACAATGTTTTAGTTTGATCTGATGATTGCTTTATAGGTTCTGATTATGAGTTTACTTGCTTTTGAAATGAAGAATAGGAAAAGAAATGAAAAAAGTAGATAGGAGTTTATATAGTGTAAATTAGGATTTATTAAAATTCAAAGAAAATGAAAATACAAAGATGAAACTCGTTGCATTAGTTAACATTTGTCAATTTCATATATTAATCTCATTAAACATGTATTTAACATGATTTCAAGGCTAACACTTGTAATTATTCCTTTTTAATTATTATTTTAAATGATTTAAAAGCTTTTGTATTTAATTTTCCTAATTAATAAGTACATTTCTTTATTTATAAATAAAAATCGTTTTAAAGAAAATAAAATAAAAACCAATTATATCCTAAAACTATATTTAATTATTTTTAAATGTTAATATAAAACTTTGTATTTATTTTACTATTTAATAAATACTTTCTTAATTTATATAAATAAAATCCTTTTAAACAAAATAATATAAAACCAATTATATTCTAAAAAAATCATATATAATATATTTTTAAATTTAAAATATTTTAAGATATTTATCTTTTAAATTTCAATTTAAATCCAAATTCAAATTAAATTTAAAAATCCAATTTAAAATCAAATCAAAAATATATATATATACATATATTTAAACAAACACAAATTAAATTAATAAATTTTAAGTAATTATATTAGGAGATTATCAAATAAATATCTATCCAAATATTTAAAATCCAACATTTATTATAGTTCAGATTATTCTATATACATATCCACACACACATATATATAAGAATTTCATTTGTTCAATTTACAAATAAGTATTTTAATAAATTTAATCCTGTTAATTTCCAATTACCAGATGCCAAAAAAATCAGGTTATCACATTCCTCCCCCTTTAAATCTTTTCGTCCTCGAAAAAGGAATGAGGCCGAAATTTATTCAGTAACTTAAAAACAAGTAAATTATTCTTTGATCATTTTTAAAACCCTTTTTAAAATACACATAATATTATAAAATAGTTTTTATAAAAATACTTTTTATAACTCGATGTTTCAACAAGTCTATCCTCGTTCTCATAGAAATTCGGTCATAAGTTGACCAAGCGTAGAACTGAAAATCTATAAGTACTTGGTAAAACCATTTCAACACCCAGTGAAAATGCTTGGAAAATAATTTTATTGAAAATATGAAAACATTTTTTTTGAAAATAGAGGAAACATCTTTGGTGAGAATGCTTTGGAAATCATCACCCTCATCCATGGTCGCAGTTAACTCGATGGTTACGTTGCCATCCCGACAAAATCCATAGATAACTGTAGGCACTCCGCGCCCATCGATTACGCCATGGAACTCGCTACAGATCGTAGCTACATCTGGGGTTACGTTGTTATCACGACAGAAACCCATATAACTCTAGGTATCAGCGCCCTCGAATTCCGCTGCAAAAAAAAAAATAATTTCTCCACTCCACTCGAGTATATATAGCAGTCTACCGATGTTACATTGCCTTACCGGCAAAATCAAGCGTAGACCGTTGACACTCACCTCTACACGATTTCCGCTTGGTCCACAGTAGATCGCAGCGACATCGAGTTACACTTTCGTCACAACATAACCCAAATTGCTCTGTAGGCATCAGAGCCCTCGACTTTCGCTATCCAATAATCCTCAGGAACTTCAATTTGTCCGGACTTACTCACAGGATCCACTTTGGAACCTCCCTTTTGGGGCTCAAGGCAGTACCAACCTATGGTACTCCTGACAAGTTCATTTCAAGGGAGCGCCTTTTTCTGCAGAGCCATTTTCAAAACACTTTATACTAATACATATAGTATCTTCCAAATCATAAACCTAGTATAAATCCCATATAAATCTTCTTTTCTCAAAATCGAATATCCCAAATTCGATAATCTCAAACTAGGCTTTCCAAATTTCCAAAATTGATTTTTTCCCCCAAAAATTCAAAAGCCTTTCCAAAATCCATAGGTTCCAAAAACCTTTTCTTCAAAATCATTCTCATAAGATCCTTTACATGTATATACATACATACATACATACATATATACATACATACATACATATATACATACATACATACATATATATATATATATATATATATATATATATATAACCATGACAAATCTTTGGATCACTTCATATTTGTATAATTTCCCTTTTTATACATCAAATACTTTCAGAAACCCTTTTCTTCTGGCTATAGATTCAACAAGGGGAGTTTATCATATATATAACAAAGATATATAACTTCGTTTATTTCAAATCAAAGATTCAAATTTGATTACACTTTTATAAAATTATTAGCCATATTACTTTTCTACAAAATGAGGTCTAATTATAGAAATATCCAATTCCCATTTTGTTTCATCATATTTTTCACAAAATATACTTTCCTATCAAAAATTATTTACAGTTCTTATACATAAATTTTTAATATCAATTTCATTCAAACTCGTATGATGTACACATATCGTCAGTATGCAATATCAAATCTCATCGCTCACTCGATCACACAAATTCACTTTCGAACTAGTATCGTCAACTCGACTTCCTAGTGCGGACTCTGTAACGACCCGATATTTTCAACCGTTCGCATACGCACATGTCGGACTTGAATTGCTCAAAATATTGCGTTGTAAATAAAATTTGGCAAATCTTAGAATATACCGTAAATAAATAATCACATATCACAGACACAGAGTAAATAATAATGTAGCGGAGTTAAAAGAGATAGTAGTTCATGAAGCTACTTTATAAAAATAAGATACATAGAGTTAAACAAGATACAACAGAAGAGTATAAGATACATCAGGTATAAATCAGAATACATCACTGGAAACACTGGATACAGAAAGCAAAATAGATGGCTGGATCTTAAAGCAAAGCTCCAACTCTGAAGGTGAATCTTGAATGCTGAATCACTCAATTTAACTCAAGCGTGAAGCAAAACACAAAACACTCAAGTCAGGACATAAATACTTATGAACTATAAATTAACTCAAGTGAACAGTAAAAAAAATGCATCAGTAACTTAAAGGAAGCTTGGGATCGCCCATCCTTTAAGGATCCATTAAACTATTTACTATGTAGTAATAGTGCGCTATTATAATAGTGTCTACGGTAAAATAAACTTACTTTTAAGTAGCGTTGAAGGGTTACCCGTACAGCGCCCAACATGTAATAGTCCCAGTAGTCCATCCAGTATCAGCATATCTCTAGATCGGAAGACTACCCTAAATACTCCATGGGCTATGGGAGAGAAAAAACTCATAGTAAGGCTCGCGGTGGTAGGTGACACGGCACACAAGGCAACGCCGGGGTTGATATAACAATTACGCACACGGGCTGGTGGTAACGTAGCAGCCACATACGCCCACCTCGGAACACAATCCCAAATCAAAATCGGAGGATGGCCATCAAATCAAACACAAGTAAGAGTATAGTATCGAAGAAATGTATCGGATCAGAGGAATGACCTCACTTGGGCCAAGATCGCTCATGTTTTAGCCACCTTATGCCAACTCACGGTTGTTGGGTCCATGTAATATACCTCAAGGACGTCGCCGCCATCCTACTTTATTCTGGAATCTCCACCGCATACACGATTGTTAAAGTGGTTTTCGAAGTTGGCAGAGAGTATGACAACCTTTGATCCCGGTTTCTTTAACAACCAAACGTTATTATAACGTCGTGGTCATTTCAAAAAAGTTTATACTCTAAAAATCAAATCATTTCATTTCCAAACTATATTCCCGTTAAAATAGTTTATACTTCAAAATCAAAACTATTTATATTTCAAACCAATATCCAAATCAAAATAGTTTATACTTCGAACTAAAACTACTTTTATTTCAAAACTATATCCAAATCAATGCGATATCATTTCCATTCCAAATATATATTCATCTTACAAAAGTCCTAATGCTTTCAAAGTTATAACTCTTTCGAAACCAAAATACTTAGAATTCATTACACTTTGAAAATCATAACGTTTCGAAATTATACACTTGAAATCATGAAACATTCCTTTAACTCATTACATTTTACAAATTTATCCAATTAAACCCAAATTTCAAATTTCCAATTTAATTCAAATCAAACCATCAGTTTCAATTCAATTCAGTTTCCCAACAAACCATTTCAAATCTTATCAATTTCAAATATAGATTTAATTTAAAAAATAAACAATTCAATTTTTAGTATATTTCAAAGCTTTAATATCCCACATTTCAAAACTAAACTTTATAATTTCATATATCTCAAATTTAATTTCGTTATTACTTAGTTTTGAAATATTCATTTCATAAATCCAGTATCATTTAAATGAAAATAAATTACAATTAAATCAAATATCCTTCAATATTCATTTATAAATATCATTTCAAATTCATATTCTTTATTAAAATAAAGATCAAATTATTTCCAAACCATTTCAATCATCAAAATATCATATCTTTTTGAAACCTCATTATCAAATCATTATTTGAATTCAAATTCAAATATTCAAATTTAAATATCATTTTTAAGTCAAATAAGTCGTTCATTTATTATTTCAAATATCATTACCAAAACACATTTCAAAATTCCATTCAAAAATTCATGTATCACATTTCGTTCCATTTAACACATAACAAAGTAATCATTGTTTAAATTTAAATTCAATTTAAATTCCTTTAAAATTCAAATTTAAATACTAATTTATATTCAAAACTCCTTAAATTTCACAAATAATTAATTCCAAAAGTTAAATCATTTAACACTTTAAAATATAACTCAAACAGTGTCAAAATCTATGATATTTCAAACATTGTCGAAATGTAGCAACGACGGCATTTATAATGTGTTATCGTAGATTATAGTTTCCAAAATAGTTTAGTTCGAGAATAACGGCATTTATAAAATGTCGTAATAGATATTTAGTTATTTCAAATATAGTTAAGTTTAAAACAACAGCATTTTAAAGTGCTTTCATAAAACTACAGCATTTTAGAAATGCTATTAATAAAATTCCAGATTTTATTATAACTTTTCAAAAAAAGTAACACATAAAAAATTATTACATTTAGATTTATAACCATATTTCTAAACTTCAATTTTTCACATTTAAATACTTTTAATATATGATTTATCACAGTAAAATTTAAAATCAAATATCCAATTAAAAATTCAATTCATTTCTTAAGTCCAAATTTCACTATTTATTTACTTATTAAATTTAAACAAAAACTTAACGTTTTTTTCTTTAAATATCATTTCAAAACTTTTATTTAAATTTCCATTGTTTAACATTTTAAAAATAAAATTTAAAGTTAATAATCCCATTTACTTCAAATTTACATACTTAAATTCAAAACTTAATATTTAGCTTTCTTAAAACCATAAAATATATATTTTTAAATCAAATTTCATACTTTTAAAAATACATATCTTAATAAAAATCATTAAAAAAATATACCACGGGGTCTGTATATAATTTTCTAACCTAGGTCAAGTGATACAGATATATATCATTTCAATCCGCAATTTAAAAGAAAATCGGGTTCTATCATTTCAAACCCGCAATCCCAAGTAAATAAAAATAAATAAAAATCGCTCAGGCCTATCATTTCAACCCATAAATATATTTTTTTCCTATTTTAAAATCCATTTGAGTATGTATCATTTCAACCCATAGTGATTCTATTCTAACAGGGAACTTGCAGTGTGATCATATGCATATACAATATAAACAATGTCAATGTCACAATATATTGTCATATATCATATGTCAGGTGATAATTAACAGAGATAACATGGTAATAACATGAAATAACTTCTCATATAATCATCATTTACTTTCATAACATTTTAAATTACTAAACACTTGCCATCAATTTACCATTTCATAAGTAAATATGTCGGAGTGAGAAAGACTCACCTTTATCGAAGCTAGAGACCACTGCGACACACAAAATGATTTCAAAGGCACGACAAGCACGATACAGCACGACTTTGATTCAAGTGAGAGAGATAGCCAAGATATGATCTTGCACACAACCAATAACACAACAATATAACACATGAATTTTCAGTACAAAACAACATTGAAACTGATTGAAATAAAAGCAACAATGGACAAGATGATTTTACCTTGCCTCAATCGCTTCAATTCTTGGCTTAAGGAACTATTTAGCTCGGTCGTATGATCATGCTAAGCTCGTGTATAACATCAAAAATGCACGGCAACATGAAGTGATGATGGTAGGAGAATTGCGAAGTGAAGAATGGAAAGGACAAGGCAAAATGTGAAGGGTTTGGTCTCATTGTAGCTCGGCCACGACATCATAGGTCTCGGCCTTGCTTCAGGTTAGATCTGGAGATGGTGCAGCAGTGGAAAAATGTGATGCAGTGGCTGGTAGTTGCTCTGGGGGGGCAAGGTGATAAATGAAGAGTATGGTGGAATCTAGGCTTGGCTATGCTTGGTTTTTGGTGGAACTTTGAAATTTTGTGGTGATGGCTTCATCAAGTGGCACGGCCAGATCTAGAGGAAGGAATAGGTGATGGTTGTTGGCGTATATAGTGGTGGTGGTGATTGATGGAGATGAAGGTGGTAGGGCCGAGAAAAGCTAGGAGAAGAGGAAGGTGAAAATACAATGAAAAGAGGAGAAAAGGATGAAGCCTTAGCATTTTCTTTTTCTTGAAGCTGTGATTTTTGTTTGAGGATGAGATAGATTAATCACGTGAAGTGGAAAAATAAATGGCTATAGAAAGAAATATGGTCGGCTACTTAATGTAAATGTCAATTGAAAATGAAAAGACAAAAGAGAAGTGAAAAGTATTGGCATATGAAAGGGTTTGACTCTTTGTTTATCTTTTCTTTTATTCATTTTAAACAAATAAAAAGTAAGTAAAATAAAAATAAAAACTGAACAAAATAAAGTAGAAAAGAAAATAAATAATTATTTTAAAGAAAAATAGAAAATAATTAAAGAAATAGTTTAACAATTGAAACTACAATTAAAAATATAAACAATATACAATAAGCATTTGAAAATTATAACTTCACTTAAAAAAAGGTTTTAAAAATAAAATATATACATAACATGCCATATTACACATATATGCACAAGATATGATAAGCAAAAATAATATTTATAAAAATTAAAATAAACAATTTTATTAAATAAAGCAATTTACACACAATATTGTAAAAAGCATAACTTTCACAATATAAATCAGATTTCAACGAAACAAAATGCAGTATTCTTGAAATTTAATTTACTTTCATAATAAAAGATAAAATTAAAAAATTCAAATATTTAAATTTTAAGTTTAATAGTCAAAATTTGACCATATTGACCAAAATCCATATTTTTGCAAAATATTCTGTTTATTTAAATTTGAAATTATAATTCACATAAAAATCAAAATTTATATTTAAAATAAAAAAATTATTCATTTTAATAAATAAAATAATTTTTTTTCTTAATCAGGAATTCAAATTAAAAAAAAGATACAATTAAAATAACTACAAAAATACAGGGTTGTTACAGTCTTCCCCACTCAAAACTTTTCGTCCTCGAAAAGGAATGAGGTACAAGAAAACACAGAAAAAGATAGGATGAAATAGGATTAAGACAAGATAACAAGAAGATTAAAATTTTACCATATAATTGTTATTATAGGTAAGTCTAATAAGGTGGAGATGATCTTCCCAAGATCTTCCAGAATCAAGAACACAAGCACGAAAAATATCTTCTAGAATCTGATTCACCCTTCCCATTTGATCGACGGTCTATGATGGAAAGCAGTGCTCAGATTCAAAGATGAGTACAAAAGATTATTAAAGATTATAGAAAGATTTCTAAACAGACTGGTATATGCAATAGCCTTCCCATTCTGTAGTAAAATAAGGGAAATAAGGAAAACCAAAAGATAGTTTAAAAAAACAAAATAAGATAATAAATTTGAAACCATGAAAATTTCAACTTAAATTGAAAATTAAATTTACGTAAGTTAAATAAATCTTAATCATCTCTAATTTCATTATCTTATCATCCAATTATCTAAATAAACAATCTCAAAAATCATGGATTTGAAAAATCTTTTATTACACTCAAAATGTACTCAATAATTTAATTCTTCATTATCCCTAATTATAATTAAATTTATTCTTCTCCATATATTTTATCACCTATGTTAAACGTATTTATACTTATTATAACTGCTTTAGATTTATTCTTAGTTCTTTTAACATCATTTTATATTGTAAATTATTCCATTACCTCTTTTTCGTTATTTTCCTATATTAATCTTTTTATGACTAAAATTTAAGTGTATAACATTTATTATAACCATTCAAATTTTATTTATAAAATCCCTTTTTATGTTGTATAGTATCCAATTACATATTCAACTTCTGTATAATTTAGGTAAGTTATATTGGAATGAAATTGTGTATTATACAAATAAAACTTTCTATTTTAATCATTTCAAGCTTGAATATTTATCCAAATCTTGAAATTATACTTGAAAGTATCCTTCAAGATAAAATTTAGGAATTAAATTTTCGATAAATTCCAAACTATTTAGAGATAAATAAATGCACACATACACTATATATATATATATATATATATATATACACACACACATTCAAATTTAAATCATATATCAGCATATGTTATAAATCCAGTCTTATTTTAGAAATTCAAATCAATTAAATTCCCCAAAACAAAACTGTAGCAAGACTACAGAACGGTCTCTTCACTTCGAAACTCGAAAATGAATGTCGATGATGCTACAGTCATCGCCGAAGTTATTTTCCAGTAACAAAGAGAAGAGCACTTTAAGTAATATATTCTTCAAAAACTTTAAATATAAGGTTTGAAACCATCGGAAATTAAATTCTCAAATTCTTGTTTTAAATTCATTTTAAATTTCTAAATAAATTTATAACCATGTTTATAGTTCAATTATTTATATATGAAACAAGAGATAATGATATATATAAAATCAAATATATTTTCTTAATAACCAATTCAAATAAAATCTAGAAAAATTTATAATATAGTTACAAATTTATTTCATTACTAAATTTGAAAACATATTGTGTAAGTTTGCTCCGTTCAAGTGTTTTGGAAATCTTATCGATAGCGTTGATCAGATGAATCGATCAGAAACCCAAATCAACATCAACAACCCAAACAACATAATATATAAAACATTTTAAACATTAGTTTATGAATTACACTTCAAGAATGATTTTAAGACAAGTTGGAAAAAAAGATGAGATGATTAAATATCAGAATAGGAAGATGAATAAACTTATATAAATCGTGGGCAACCTTAACCGGGTCAGCCGTGACTTAAAGAATAAGATCAATGTTAATTTCTTGGGTAAATCAACATTTGATCTCAAGAGATATAATTTGGAATTATAAGAGATACTAGCATCTAAACTGAGGATATAAAATCTTTGGTGAATCGATGCTATTGTAAAGGACTTTCACCTTTTTACAAATCAATTTGAGATTGGCGAGATCGCCGACTCATTATAAAGATCGACTCATTCGAAGTGGAGTTATGGGATACTCTAGAGTCAAAAGAAAACGAATAGTGAGGGACATGAATGCATTTTGGAACCGCAGGGAACGTTCCAAAATTCAAAGGAATCGAGTCAAAAGGAAGAGATTCAAACTCGAATGTAAGTGATTCTGTAAATACATTTACCCTATATGCGGAAATTTGCCTAGAGCTACCAAAGCTCTTATAACAAATGTAACGACGCGATATTTTCAACCATTCGCATCCACACAAGTCGGATTTGAATTGCTCAAAATACCACGTTGCAAATAAAATTTGGCAAATCTCATAATATACAGTAAATAAATAATCACATATCACGGACACAGAGTAAATAATAATGCAGCGGAGTTAAAAGAGATAGTAGTTCATGAAGCTACTATATAAAAATAAGATACATAGAGTTAAACAAGATACAACAGAAGAGTAGAAGATACCTCGGGTATAGATCATAATACATCACTGGAAACACTAGATACAGAAAGCAGAATAGATGGTTGGATCTTCAAGCAAAGCTCCAAATCCGAAGGTGAATCTTGAATGCCGAATCACTCAATCTGACTCGAGCGTGAAGCAAAACACAAAACACTCAAGTCAGGACATAAATACTTATGAACTGTAAATCAACTCAAGTGAACGGTAACAAAAATGCATCAGTAACTTAAAGGATGCTTGGGATCGTCCATCCTTTAAGGACCCGTTAAACTATTTACTATGTAGTAATATTGCGCTATTATAATAGTGTCTACAGTAAAATAAACTTACTTTTAAATAGCGTTGAAGGGTTACCCATATAGCGCCCAACACGTAATAGTCCCAGTAGCCCATCCAGTATCAGCATATCTCCTGATCGAAAGACTGCCCTAAATACTCTATGGGCTACGGGAGAAAAAAAACTCGTAGTAAGGCTCGTTGTGGTAGGTGACACGACACACAAGGCAACGCCGGGGTAGATATACCAATTATGCACATGGGCTGGTGGTCAAGTAGCAGCCACATATGCCCACCTTGGAACACACTTCCAAATCAAAATCGGAGGACGGCCATCAAATCAACCTCAAGTAAGTGTATAGTATCGAAGAAATGTGTCCAATCGGAGGAATGACCTCTCTGGGCCCGAGATCGCTCCTATTTTAGCCACCTTATGCCAACTCATGGGAGTTGGGTCCACGTAATATACCTCAAGGACGTCGCCACCATCCTACTTCATTCAGGAATCTCCACCGCATACATGATTGTTAAAGAGGTTTTCAGAGTTGGCAGAGAGTATAACAACCTCTGATCCCGGTCTCATTAACAACCAAACGTTATTATAACGCCGTGGTCATTTCAAAATAGTTTATACTTCAAAAATCAAATCATTTCATTTCCAAACTATATTCCCTTGAAAATAATTTATACTTCGAAATCAAAACTATTTATATTTCAAAACTATATCCAAATCAAAATAGTTTATACTTCGAACTAAAAATATTTTTGTTTCAAAACTATATCTGAATCAATACGATATCATTTCCATTCCAAATATATATTCATCTTTCAAAGCTATAAGTCTTTCGAAACTAAAATACTTGAAATCATTACACTTTGAAAATCATAACATTTCGAAATTATACACTTGAAATCATGAAACATTCCTTTAGTTCATTACATTTTACAAATTTATTCAATTAAACCCGAATTTCAAATTTCCAATTTAATTCAAATCAAACCATCGTTCTCAATTCAATTCAGTTTCCCAACAAACCATTTCAAATTTTATCAATTTCAAATATAGATTTGATTCCCAAAATAAACTATACAATTTTTTATATATTTCAAAGCTTTAATATCCCACATTTCAAAACTAAACTTTATAATTTCATATATCTCAAATTTAATTTCATTATACTTAGTTTTGAAATATTCATTTCATAAATCCAATATCATTTAAATAAACTTAAATTACAAGTAAACCAAATATCCTTCAATATTCATTTATCAAATATTATTTCAAATTCATATTCTTTATTAAAATAAAGATCAAATTATTTCCAAACCATTTCAATCATCAAAATATCATAGCGTTTCGAAACCTCATTATCAAATCATTATTTGAATTCAAATTCAAATATTCAAATTTGAATATCATTTTTAAGTCAAATAAGTCATTTATTTACTATTTCAAATATCATTACCAAAATACATTTCAAAATTTCATTCAAAAATTCATTTATCACATTTCATTCCATTTAACACATAACAAAGTAATCATTATTTAAATTTAAATTCAATTTACATTCCTTTCAAATTGAAATTTAAATATTAATTTATATTCGAAATACCTTAAATTTCACAAATAATCAATTCCAAAAGTTAAATCATTTAACACTTTAAAATATAACTCAAACAGTGTTAAAATCTATAATATTTCAAACACTGTCAAAATATAGCAACGACGGCATTATAAAGTGTTATCGTAGCTTATAATTTCCAAAATAGTTTAGTTCAAGAATAACGGCATTTATAAAATGCCGTAATAGATATTTAGTTATTTCAAACATAGTTAAGTTCAAAGCATTTTAAAGTGTTGTCATAAAACTACAGCATTTTAGAAATGCTATTAATAAAATTCCAGATTTTATTATAACTTTTCAAAACAATAAAATTTCAAAATTCATTCTATTTAAATTTATAAATCATATTTCTAGACTTCAAATTTTCACATTTAAATACTTTTAATATATTATTTATCACAATAAAATTCAAAATCAAATATCCGATTAAAAATTCAATTCATTTGTTAAGTCAAAATTTCACTGTTTGTTTACTTATTAAATTTAAACAAAAACTTAACATTTTTTCTTCAAATATCATTTCAAAACTTTAAATTAAATCTTTTCGTCAAAATATCATATCTTTTCGTCAAAACTAAACACTTGCCATCAATTTACCATTTCGTCAAAATATCATATCTTTTCGAAACCTCATTATCAAATCATTATTTGTATTCAAATTCAAATATTCAAATTTAAATATCATTTTTAAGTCAAATAAGTCATTCATTTATTATTTCAAATATCATTACCAAAACACATTTCAAAATTCCATTCAAAAATTCATTTATCACATTTCATTCCATTTAACACATAACAAAGTAATCATACTTTAAATTTAAATTCAATTTAAATTCCTTTGAAATTAAAATTTAAATATTAATTTATATTCAAAACTCCTTAAATTTCACAAATAATTAATTCCAAAAGTTAAATCATTTAACACTTTAAAATATAACGCAAACAGTGTCAAAATCTATGATATTTCAAACATTGTCAAAATGTAGCAACGACGGCATTTATAAAGTGTTATCGTAGCTTATAGTTTCAAAATAGTTTAGTTCGAGAATAACGACATTTATAAAATGCCGTAATAGATATTTAGTTATTTCAAACATAGTTAAGTTCAAAACAACAGCATTTCAAAGTGCTTTCATAAACTAGCATTTTAGAAATGCTATTAATAAAATTCCAGATTTTATTATAACTTTTCAAAAACAATAAAACTTCAAAATTATTATATTTAGATTTATAAATCACATTTCTAGACTTCAAGTTTTCACATTTAAATACTTTTAATATATGATTTATCACAATAAAATTTAAAATCAAATATCCGATTAAAAATTCAATTCATTTGTTAAGTCAAAATTTCACGGTTTATTTACTTGTTAAATTTAAACAAAAACTTAACATTTTTTCTTCAAATATCATTTCAAAACTTTTAATTAAATTTCCATTTTTTAACATTTTAAAAATAAAATTTAAAGTTAAAAATCCCATTTACTTCAAATTTACATACTTAAATTCACAAATTCAAAACTTAATATTTAGCTTTCTTAAAACCATAAAATATATATTTTTAAATCAAATTTCATACTTTTAAAAATACATATCTTAATAAAAATCATTAAAATATATACCATGGGGTCTGTATATAATTTTCTAACCAAGGTCAAGTGATACGGATATATATCATTTCAATCCGCAATTTAAAAAGAAAACCGGGTTCTATCATTTCAAACACGCAATCTCAAGTAAATAAAAATAAATAAAAATCGCTCAGGCCTATCATTTTAGCCCATAAAGATTTTTTTCCTATTCTAAAGTCCGTTCGGGTATGTATCTTTTAACCCATAGTGATTCTATTCTAACAGGGAACTTGTAGTGTGATCATATGCATATACAATATAAACAATGTCAATGTCACAATATATTGTCATATATCATATGTCAGGTGATAATTAACAGAGATAACATAGTAATAACATGAAATAACTTATCATATAATCATCATTTACTTGCATAACATTTTAAATTACTAAACACTTGCCATCAATTTACCATTTCATAAGTAAATATGTCGGAGTGAGAAAGACTCACCTTTATCGAAACTAGAGACCACTACGACACACAAAACGATTCCAAAGGCACGACAAGCACGATACAGCACGACTTTGATTCAAGTGAGAAAGATAGCCAAGATATGATCTTGCACACAACCAATAACACAACAATATAACACATGAATTTTAAATACAAAACAACATTGAAACTGATTGAAATAAAAGCAACAATGGACAAGATGATTTTACCTTGCCTCAATCGCTTCAATTCTTGGCCTAAGGAACTATTTAGCTCGGCCGTATGATCATGCTAAGCTTGGGTATAACATCAAAAATGCAAGGCAACATGAAGGGATGATGGTAGAAGAATTGCAAAGTGAAGAATGGAAAGGACAAGGCAAAATGTGAAGGGTTTGGTCACATTGTAGCTCGGCCATGACATCATAGGGCTCGGCCTTGCTTCAGGTCAGATCTGGAGATGGTACAGCAGTTGCCAAAGGCGATGTAGTGGCTGGTGGTGGTAGGGGTGGCCAAGGTGATAAATGAAGAGTATGGTGGAATCTAGGCTTGGCTATGCTTGGTTTTAGGTGGAACTTTGAAATTTTGTGGTGATGGCTTCGTCAAATGGCACGGCCAGATCTGGATGAGGGAATAGGTGATGGTTGCTGGTGTGTATGGTGGTGGTGATGGTCGGTGGAGATGAAGGTGGTAGGGCCGAGCAAAGCTAGGAGAAGAGGAAGGTGAAAATACAATGAAAAGAGGAGAAAAGAATGAAGCCATTAGCATTTTCTTTATATATTTTTTCTTTTTCTTAAAGCCATGAGCTTTGTTTAAGGATTATAAAGATTACTCACATGAAAACTAAAAAATATATGTCTACAGAAAGAACTATGGTCGACTATTTAATGTAAATGTCAATTGAAAATGAAAAGACAAAGGAGAAGTGAAAAGTCATGGCATATGAAAGGGTTTCACTCTTTATATTTCTTTTCTTTTATTCCTTTTAAACAAATAAAAAATAAGTAAAATAAAAATAAAAAATGAACAAAATAAAGTAGGAAAGAAAATAAATAATTATTTTAAAGAAAAATAGAAAATAATTAAAGAAATAGTTTAATAATTGAGACTACAATTAAAAATATAAACAATATACAATAAGCATTTGAAAATTATAACTTCACTAAAAAATGTTTTTAAAATAAAATATATATATATATATAACATTCCATATTGCACATATATAAACAAGATATGATAAACAAAAATACTATTTATAAAAATTAAAATAGACAATTTTATTACATAAAGCAATTTACACACAATATTGTAAAAAGCGTAACTTTCACAATATAAATCAGATTTCAACGAAACAAAAAGCAGTATTCTTGAAATTTAATTTACTTTCATAATAAAATATAAAATTCAAAAAATTAAAATATTTAAAATATTTAAATTTAAAGTTTAAAAGTCAAAGTTTGACCATATTGACCAAAATCTACATCTTTGCAAAATATTCTATTTATTCAAGTTTGAAATTATAATTCACATACGAATCAAAATTTATACTTTAAAAAGTTATTCATTTTAATAAATAAAATAAAAAAAATTTAATCAGGAATTCAAATTAAAATAATTAAAAGATACAATTAAAATAATTACAAAAATACAGGGTTGTTACAGACTCAAATTCGTTTCTTGATTAGAAACCGTCATTCTCCTTGCATAATCATAACTATGGTAGAGAAATTCCAAAACCAATCAAAAATCCATATCCAGATTCGCCGTCGAAAATCGAGTGAAAAATCCCAACTCGGATCGATACACTATCTCGAAATTCTTTGCTCGAATTTGAATCAAATTACTATGCGAATAGAATAATATACGTACATCCTACGTATCTATCTTCATTGATTATTAGCTAAATCAATTTCTCTTTTCTATTCACATTCCCTTATATTCTTATTCATTTATTCGCAATTGCGTTAATCCCCATTTGGATTATCACCTCACTTCTTATCTCAAATGGATATTTAATCATAAACGGTTTAAACTCTACCAGCTTAAATTTAGAAAATAACTTGAAAAGTTTAAAATAGATAATAGTTGCAAAATAATTATTGGTTTGTAAAATAGCTGTAAAATAGTTAAATAGTTAAAAAATAATTGTAAAGTAGTTAGATAATTGTAAAATAGTTGTAAAATAGTAATTAGTTATAAGATAGTTATAAAATAGAAATCGGTTCATAAAACAGTTATAAATTTGTCAACTAGTTTCCAAAATAATTGTGAAATAAGTAAGATGGTTTGGACTTTTGAAAATAAAGATTTTACAGTAAATAGCTTGGAAAAATAGATTTAAGAAAGCTTATATAAAAATAATTTATTTTGAAAATAGTCTAGAGCCAAATTGTTCCATTTCCCAATCTCCATTCCCATCAATTTCCTATCCATTGAATTGATTCAATCCCAATTCAAGTTTAATTAACCTCAATTTCTTTCCAAATTCAAATCAAATTCCATTTGAATTTACTTATTCAACTTTAATCAAAATTCCAAATTATTCAAATCAAATTTCTGTTTGAACTAACTTCAAATTTCACTTCACTTTAAACCATCTCGAATTATATAAATTCGAGTTAAATTTCAAATGTTGATTTAATTTCTTTAAATCAAATTAAAATTTACTTTTAAATTAACAACTTATATCTTTAAATCGTTTAATTCTGAGTCTAATTTTAAACTCCATTTTAAATTATCTTACTTAACTTATTTCAAAGTTCAAATAAGAGTTCAAAAACAATTTACTTTTTAGATTCTAATTTATTATCCATTCTAACTTCAAACCTCGAAACCCATTCATAATTAATTTTAGTTTTACAAGTTCAATTCTTAACATTCAAATCTTAAGTTCAAAGTGATTCCATATCCTTGATTTCAAATTAAAGTTTAATTTCCATTTTATCTCAATAACGGATATATTACCTCAATCCATTTCCAATTTCATTTAAACAAATCCAATTCACGGCTTAAAGATTATTAATAACAATAGGATTATATTATCCAAATTATTTCAAAACATCCAACCATTTCCAATTTCCAGATCTCAAACCCATTTTGAGATCGTAAAAACTCCCAATTCAAATCCACCATTTAACTTCCCAAGTTAAATATCAATTTCATCTTGAAATTTCCAATTTAGGTAGTTTGTTCTAAACTTATTTAATTTCCCTAAAATTGAATTCACTTCAATTTAATCTAGACAACTTTACCTAGTTTGAATTCCCATTTCAAATTTTAAACTTCATATTAATAATCTTCCCACTTAAGTTTAAAAACTTATTTTACTTTAGGTTTTCACATCACGTTCCAAGGAAAATTCAAAACTCAACCTTAGAGTTTATTTTAAATATACATATTTATTTCCTTTACACACAGTTACTTTAAATTTTAAACCACCTTTGGGTTTAAATTCAAAACATATTCCTTTAAAATTTTCCAAACATCCCTTATTTTAAAATATGATCACATTCAAAATAGTCTGAATAATATCATTTCTTTTAACATTTTGAAAATAATTTCAAATGTTTCTAGACTTAGGATTCAAAATTTTACAATTTACAAGTAATTCTTATCTAAAAGTTTATTTCCTTAACACATTTCATTTTTCTTAATCAATGTTTACTAGAAAACAAACATCCCATTATTAAACACAATAACCAATCCCTATTTTGGTTTGAAACCAATTCTAATTCATCTTATTTAATTCTTATTTGGATACATATATCACTTAAATTCTTATTAAATTTCAATGACCAACAGCCAATTTCTTTATGTATATATATAATGATTGGAAAATTGTTTGCTTTATATATCAAAATATAACCTTTCATAAATTTCATTTATTTTTAAAACTATTTAAAATCATTATATAAGAAAATAACGAGTACGCTCTCAGATATATACACTTGACTCATTTTAGGGTACTATTGACCATATCTTTAATGAGTAGACCCACCAGAGCCAAGGTTCTTGCTTAACCTTCAGCTCTGATACCAAATGTAACGACTCGGAATATTCGATCTCGAAAATTCCAAATAGTTAAGAAAAAAGAAGAAAGAGATAAATGAAGAAGAAGAAACAGAAACACCAAAACACAGATTCTCACATTCGCAGCGGATTAGAATATAATATCAAATAAAATAGCAGTTATGCAAGGAAAACTGTATCAGTTAATTTACATCAATATATCAGAGTCACAACATTTACACAAAACACTGGATAGTTAAAATCAACATGCCTCAGATAAACTACAATATATCACAACGGAATACTCTCCATACGTTTCTGCCATCCAGCTCGCCTTTTGAGCTTCAGAACGTCCTCACATGAAAATTAGTAATACTCAGTCTGACCCGAGCATTACCTCAAAGTAACACCCAGGTCACGCTGGAAACCAGCAAGATTAAACCCATATAATAAGAAATACCAAGCTATATAACTTAAGTGAATTACCAGGGTAACTCGTACTTTTCTACGAGTTCTAATCTTATTTAAGTCAACCATTTATCTCAAACAATATCCAAGAATCGTTATCCAGTTTAAATATCCATGATACTTAACTTACTTCATTCCAACCTGTTTGCTTCTAAACTCAAAATTATAAAGAGTCGAAGTGGTTTCGGGCATTTACTGATACCCGACCCCGGTCTCTTCGAATTCATTGTCATCTCAAATCCAAGATGTTAAGTTTTATACAATACAATTCATCCAGGATATCATATCACATAACAATTCAACTTAGATAGGTAACCTACATTATCATAGTTCAACCCAATAATATCACAACACATCTCAATCGCCCATCAGAGATATCATCAATCCTAGCCATCCAATATCATTCAACCATCCATAAACAAGATTTAACTTTACACGGTTGGATTAACTTAATCCTACTTACTTAACATTAATTAATTACAACCTAATTAATAAAGCATTCTTTAATCATCCATCTTAATTAATCATCCTTGATTAATTTTCTTTTAATTACATTAAGTAATTAACCTTTAATTACCCCATAGATTAATTAGCCTTAACCATTCACATTAATTAACCTTTAATTAATCACCTTAATTAATTAATTACATTAATTAATGATCCTCTAATCACTTCCCTTAATTAATTATCCTTTTAATTAGTTACATTTAACAAATAACCTTTAATCAGTTATCCTTAATTAATTGTATTAATTAATCCTTAATTATTTCCACTAAGTAATTATCCTTTAATTACTTTCCATCAAGCAATTCCCCTTTAATACATCCAGTAATTACTCATTAATTACTTACACTATGTAATTACACTTCATTAATTATATTAAGTAATTATACTTAACCCATCATCAAGTAATTTTCTTTAATTAATTAACTAATTAATGAACTTAAATCAACCGCATTAATTTAATTAATTACATTGAGTAATTCATTTCTTTAATATCTTCATTTAGTAATTATCCTTAATAATTCTTTCAACACTTATATTTTATCTGATAGCATTTAGGGACTAATTACAAAATTTGTCTAATGTGATATTTATACAAACAAAACTATTTAAAAATAAAATTTGAAACATTGAAAATAGATACTTTTAAAACTTAAATTTGTTTAACATCATGCTCTAAACTCAAACATTCATACCTCTTTAAAACTGGGTAGCATATACTTGGAAATTATTTTGAAAACTTTGTTTAGAATTTAACTTTTCTTTCAAAATTAGAAATTCATTTTATAATTTAAAACCTGGACAGGTTTAAAACCTGATAACAGATCATCTCGAGCAAAAAAGAAAAACCCTGAGAAAAACCAAGGAAAACCCGAGACAACGTACGAGGCTACCCCCACCTCAACAACTTCGAGACGAACACAAGAATGACATCGAGTAAAACCCGGGCCAAACTCTTCTTCCCAAACCCACAAAACTTTCATATGCATAGATGATCACCGTGCACCATGCACATCATTCCGATCGCTATCGATCGATTCCTCGTCTATCTACCAGAAGAAGACAGTTGTGCCATCCTCCCCGATAACTCAGATCAACGGAAACACTTCCAAATCCAAAATGATCACCTCGTTCAAAGATGGAAACCATCCCAAATCGAAAAAACCATCCTAGCCAACGCCTCCGACCATCGTATAACACACTAACTAATCCTAAGCCATTCACATCACCACGCTTCAAATCCACCTCTCGCGATCACCCCTGGCGATCGATCGACGTCATGCGAAGCACACAAAAATCCCAAATAGAACAAGCCTCCGAACCCTGGATCACCTATGTCTGGCCACCACGGCCATAGATAAATTCTTTAACCTTTTTTCCAGAGATTCCCGACACCCCGGCCACCTCCAGGCCAAACCCTGAGCTCCCGATACTCATCGATCGCCGTCGATTGCCAAAATCCCAAAACTGATCAACACAGATTATCTCATCATTATAATCTTAAAAATCTTAAATTAACAACCAAAATTCATAATTTCCAAACACGAATCTGCTTATATAATCAAAATAAATTTTCTAGATGATTACATTTTTACCATTCTTGATGTTTCTTTGTAGTTTATCATTTTTTAAGAAATTTCCTTAATATAAATTCTTGATGATATTTTTAGAAACACTATTACACATCCACATAGGGATCGAGACCTAAAATTGAATGTATAAGGTGGATTTGAATTTATTTGAGAGAATCTAAACCTGTAGAGTTAACAGAGTCACACACACACAGACACACAGACACACACACACACACACACACACACACACACATATATATATATCATATACACAGCCACCTTATATATATACACGCATTCATATTCATGAACATATACATCCATTTTCAAAAAAAATTCATCACAACAATTAAGCGAAAGAAAAAAAAATTAAATAAATGTCTACTCGCTATTCTGGAAGATTCAGAGAAGCCTGGGCCTTCTTTGGAAATTCGAATTTGCTTCCTGTTCTTGATTTAAAACTGCTACTTTTAATTTAAAAACTGAGTTGATCTTTGTTTTGCTTCAATTTGCCCCTAATCTTACTTGTTTGACATAGTTGAAAAATTGTTTCTTAATATTTCTATAGGATTGATTTCACCCTAGAGGGGGTGAATAGGGTGATTCTATTAATTATAAAAGTTATCGCGGAAGTATATAGAATAATTGCAACATAGGTTTATCAGCAACACAGATAATAGCAGAATAATAAATGCAGAAATAGTACAACATAAAATTTACCCAGCTTTGGCAAAACCCTGCCCACGTGCTACCCCTAAGGTTTCTACTAGAAATTAAGCAGTCAGACGCTTACACACGTAAACTCGCGACACCCGCTATCGACTAGCCTTAACTCGACGCTCAAAATCCTGCCACAACTCAGCCACTGAGTTGTGAATTCTCAAACTACACCACCGTAGCTCGTCCCTTAATCACACGACTAGAATTTACACAAGTTTTAAAAGGAAAATACAATAAAAACAAATTAAATAACACGAAACCCTAATTTAAAAATTAAAGCCTTATATAATTAAAACAAGGTAAAACTAGGCCGGCCCAAAATTAATATCCCTTTCTCTCTTTATTCTTCGGCCCATCCTTCTTTTGTTTGTGAAAAATTGTTGGCATCCTTTTCTCTTTCGTTCGCTTTTAAATTAAGGCTTCTGGATGAAGTCGCCGCTTTGATTTCTGAAGGTTCGATTCCTCTCTTCTCTCTGCCGATCACTTTCGGCTACTTCAATTTGATCGAGTTTGAATTAAAATTAGTATGTTATTTTCCTTTTTGCATTTCTGGTTGATTGCTTGAACTCGATCGATGATTTGCGTTATTTGTTTATTGTTCTCAGTTTTTCTCGAACTCGAATGATTTTGCTACCAACAATGATTCTGGGTTTTATAGGATTTGAATTCCTATATTTTTGTTCGTTTGAATTTAGTTGAATTCGTTGATTATTATTTTTTGGCCATTGATCTTCGTTTGAATGCTTAAGATGATTACTGACTTGTTCAATTCATATATTTTCGTTTCTTGATTGACACGACTTGATTTCAACTTGATACTGTAAATAAACTTCAGCCACCTTGATTTGAACTGCAGTTGACTTTTACATTGTTTCTCTGACTTGTTCATCTCTCTTGATCTCCATGGTATTAAAAATTATAACTTGATTTGAAACACGATTTTCGTTTCTGACTTGACGATGTTGATTTGGCTTCTCCGTGAACTGCCTCTGGTCATTGCATATATTGTTTACATATGGAGTTGTTTCACTGATGCATCACTTGTTGCCATTCACTTGAATTTAGTTGCATTCGTCTGGTTAGGTCTCGTACCACCTGCTGTTCACTTGTACTGTGATATTGGTTTGTACATTTCTTCACTGCAACCACATTGTCACTGTATGTTGTGTTGTCTGGGTTCATATATGCTCCTTTGTTTCAGTATTGCATTGAGCAGTAGTCATTTCTGGTTTCCATTGTGTTGTTACTTCGAGCCAGTGCATATGAACTCTTTTCATCCATATCATATACGTTAGTGACCTTTGCGCAGCCTTTTCTGGCTTGATGTACCATATGTAGTCTTCACTTTTGAACTTCATGTGTAGTTACTGTTTACATCTATGCCTTGATTTCGCTGCACTTTGCACATGTCATTGTTTCGGTTTTGTTTACATGTGCATGACTTACTGGTTCGATGTACTTGAATATGGTCTGCACTGAGACTCGAGTCTTCATTTGATAGTTGCTGTGTCAATTTGTGTTCATATATATTAGTACTCATCCATGTACTCTGGTTGTCATGTATATGAAGCGGTGTTCCATTTCCTTGTAGTCTCCATTGCACTGTCCACTGAACTTCGAGTCATGAAGTTCATGTGCTGTTTGTAGTTTACATTCACTTGTGTACATTTGTTTGAGTGCGGATTTGTCCCATGCTTACGGTTCTATTGATGATGCTATGCACTGTATATACATGTGCCATTTTATTTTCTTCTCTGGTCTTGTTCACTTGATAGAATTTGGTCTGGTATACATGTGCTCGACACTGTTGCATTGTTCCAAAATTGTTGTAGTTTTGTTGCTATTTCAATTTGGTCTGAACTGTGGCCTTGCTCTGTCAACTGTTTATTTAAATCCGCATTTATGTGCATACATACATATGTATGTGTGTATGCATATGTTGTTGGATTTGTACTGAGCTTGAGTTGTTTTTGAGTGTGGTTTGTGCCTTTGTGCCTTTGTGACATTTGCAGTCAGATTAAGCTACTTGTATGTGGTCTGGACTTGCTGACATGTGCATGTCATTTGTGTCTTTGAGCCTTTGTTCTGACCAATTCATTGTTTTCTCACTGAATTTTTGTCGAGGCATGCATTTTTGGACTGCACCTATGTTGAATCTAGCTTTAAAGCTCGGGTTTGACCTTGTGCTCGTGCCGTGACATTATTTTTATTTCACTTGAGTTGAACCCACCTTTTGATTTGGGTTTGACCTTGTGCTCACCTGTCCCTGTAAGTTTATCAAGTGTATATCGGTGTGCACGGCCTTGTGACATGTACAGTGATACACTGTGCATGTCACCAGTTGTTCATGTATGATGAATCAAATTAAATGATGACGAACAACCCAAATAACAGAGGAAAATATTATTTTCAAAATCCACATTTTATTTTATACTGCGAAAATATTTCCTTTTCGATTTTGCTGCATCAGTGTATACTTTTGCAGATTGTTCAGAAACTAGATTCAAGTTAAAGATTAAATACGAGTGAATGAGTGATATGTAGTAAGGATAATTATGTAAATGATAAATTGTGATGTAATCAAATTTGTATTGTAATTGAAAATTGTATATATAGTGAGAGATTGAATTTGTACTATTCAAAATTGTGATAAATATTTGTTTGAATAAAATATATGTTTGAATTTAAATTCAGTGCTATTTATTTTATTGAGGAAATATTTATTTAATCTATGAAAATAAAATAGTACATTAACAATGCATTAAAATACATACATATATATATAATCATCAAACAAAAATCATATACTCGCATATTCAACAATCTCCCCTTTATGATGATAACAAACATATACTTAATATTTTGAATTTATTAAATGTATTTGATAATTCAATTTGCTTCCCTTATTTGAATGCTCTCTCTTTATACAAAGCTCCCCCTTCATACATGCATGTAAATAAAAATATGCAAATTAGCCTAGATGCAAATTGAAAATATTTGACCTTTATTTGTCAAAATCTTAACTTTTCTCTCCCCTTTTTGTTATTAGCAAAAGGGTAATAGTGTTAGAAAAATAGAGATAAAGTGATAGACATTAATACAGCATTAAAACTCAATCAAATATAAATATTAAATTTCAGTAAAAAATCAAAGAAAAATCATAAATACTCCGTTAGGCGCATATTCCACTTTTAGAATGATAGTAATGATGTCATCGTATAAAACCATATAGTTGTGTCTATTTGTGGTATATTTATATCAGGAATTTGAATATATACTAACCACGCATAACCGTTAGGACTTTTAAATGAGATTAGTAGTATTCTAATTTCTTTTTTAAAATGAATTCAAGTATCTTCTAACCACGCATAACTGTGAGGAATTTTAAATGGGATTAGAATCAACTTGTCTACTTAATAAATCAATTTTGATATGCGTTCCACACATGCATAACCGTAAGGACTTTTAAATGAGCATGGAAGCATATAATCAAAAATCCCAAGTAATTCACCCATGCATAACCGTGAGGACTTTTAAATGAGAGTGAATACTTTGGATTTTTTTTTAAAATATAAAATGTAAAAACGAATGGTTTCCTGTTTAAAATACCACATATTGACAAACTATATTGAATTTTGATGAGTGATGGTCGTTAGAAATATGATAGTAATAGAGATGTTCATGGAATTTTTACCAACAAAAAGCTTTTATAACTCTTGTTCAAATTTCTAAAGAAATTAACTAAATATGCCATCTCAAGTTATAATATATGATTAATATCGACACTCATCACTTTTTCAACCACTATTTATCTTTTTGATAATTAGTTGGGAGTCAGATTAGTCAATGTAATCATTTAAGACCAAATCCAAAAATAGTTATCAAATTTTCTAAAAGTGACTAATCTAAAACAAGGTCAAAAATGATTTTATTGAAGGGGTTTTATAAGAAAAAATTCTGCTATTTGAAAATATTTGAAATGAAAAATATGCAGATATTTTCTTTGAAACAAAACGATGCTGCTATAGAAATGTCTCAACATAAATCACGTTTCACTTGTAATTTTTCTACTAACTAGATTACCAGTGTAATATGCAACTGAATTTTCCTTTCACTCGAAATGATCATTAGTTAAATTTGATAGATCAGACCATGAAGTGTGCATCAAAATATCTTAAAATCAATTTTAACAGCTTTTAAATGAAATTCTCTTGAATTTAAATTTGAATTTGAAGCTGTGTTAATCAACAAATCAGTGAATATAGTGTCAAATCTAGAAGCCGTAGGATAAACAAATATATATACGTGAACCGAGAGTAATAATCAATCAATAAGATACCGCCAATAGTCTAAACAAATTTATATGTAGTTCAACGACTCTAGAGGTGCATGTAGTGTTCTCGGCATGAAAGTCTAATTGGCCAACAATTTTGAAAAAGTCAAAATCAAAATTAGCATTCATTTCTATATCAATAACTGGTTGGATTAAATTCAATTTATGGTGAGATTATCACATTTAATGATCGTTCAAAATAAACCATCACCTTTTTTTTACCTTTATGATAATTTTTCATTGTTATCCATTGTGATTCTGCCACCTTTGTACTATGCTAAGGAATTTTGAATTTTTTTCGCCCATTGTGTTTCTGGAATAGCCAGAATCCAGATAACACTGTTGTTGTTCCTTAGTCTGCCACCACACCTATACAAGAGCATATTTTTGTGACCTGTTTGTTTTTATAGGTCCATGGTTGTTGGTAGCGCATGATTTTGAAAACTAATTTTGTGGAGACCCAAAACTATTTATATATGTTCCTTTTGGCACCCAGATTTGTTTGACTTTAATGGATTTTATATTTGTGCCTTTAGGAACCCAAATTGGCATGGTTTTCACTTGTTTGGATCTATACCAACAAATATTGTGATTGTGTCCAAATTTCCCAAAGATTGTGCACTTGAATTTGACTTGATTAATTTTTCTTCTAACCAATTTAGATTGACTATATCCAAGTCCTTGGCTAACTGTATTAACGGTTTGTTTTTCTAATAGCATATTCAACGATTTTTCACTTTTGGAATATTTTATTAAAGTTGTAGAAAATTGTAGGACTTGTGTTTTGAGAGATTCATTTTGTTCAATAATTGTGTGAACTTTTTAATAGAATTTTCTCTGCTCGTGTTTTCGTTTTCTTTCAAAATCAGAATTTCATTTTCAAGTGATTTTATTTTCTGATTTTTTTTAATCTCCTCTTCGAATGGTGGACACTTTTCACACTTAGTGTAACAACCCGAAACTTTAGCCGGTTTTAATAGCGTATTAATTGAAATTTGGTGGGAATTTAAACGATAAAATTTTGAAATAAAAATTTGATATTCGAAATGCGTCCAGTTAAACATAGAAACTGGTAAATTTTCGTCCGAAAATATTAAATTTTATTTCGTACGTAAATTTACTTCAATTTAATCAGTTAAAAAACGATGAAAATAAAACATTTTCAAAACCAAAATATTTTTACATAGAAAAATTCTAAACCATCTTCTGAGCAAGATGTCAGTTTGTCGTTTTCCAAACTCGGAAATCTTTGGCTCCGTCGATTTTATTTTTCTACGTTTTTCATGCATTTTCTGCTAGTAGAAAATTCGAGTTTTTATAATTCGATCGAACCACCGATATCTGTATAACGTTTCAATCGTTTCATCGTGTTGATCTTCACAGTATACTTATTTCTGCATTTTGGAGCATGGTACGCGATTGGGATGAGTAAACAGTTGTCGTACCGTATTTTTGACTTCTATTCCCTTTACTCTTTTCAACTCCTTCCGTGGAAACCAAGCAACCATCTACTGCTTTAATTACTCGCGTCAATCAAAGAGTACATCGGTTACTTCTTTTTCATTAATTCCTATTCTCTGACTTTGGGTTGTTCTTCTTTTTCAATTTATTTACTTCTTTCCTTTCGTTCGTTTCACATATGGCCTCACATTTAAACATGGTTCATCATTTTACTGTAGCTTTCATGTTATTCTTCCACCCTCTTCAAACTTCTTCCACGCATAAGTACTTTCCACCTCACGCAAGCAAGGTTCGCCACCTTCAGTACTTGTCGCTCACCACAACGGCCACGGCAACCAGCACTCCGCCTTATTTAAACCACAGCCTCGTCTTTGCATTGCCATCCCCCTCGCCACGGCAATCAACTTTCCCACCACGACCACGCCTACATTCAGTGGCCTTTTGTCCCATCGACCCACTCCCTTCCACAAGCACTTGCCACACCCGCCACTTGAATCGCCTCCTCGCCTTCCCTCTCCACCACGCAGCCTCCTCTGCCTTAAACTCGCCTGACTTTGCCGAGCCACGTTGTCACACACCAACCCTCCTCCGCGGCGAGTGCCGAGCGCGCAGCCAGGATCTCAGCCGTCACCCTCATCACCGCCTTCGCCGAGCATGTGCTCTTCCACCTTCCCTAGCTCGGCCAAACAATGTCACTCTCGTTCATGTACTGGTATATATATTTATAAGTTTTGAAAGTTAGTATATGTAAGTGTATATATTTTATTTTAAGCTTTCCTATTGGATTTGTTTATATATTTTTATGTCAAAACTAATTCGTTTTGTTCATCGATACCTGTTATCAGCTTTGCTCGTCAAACTCGTGCCGATCTTGCCTTATTTTGGAAATCATCATTTGAATTGGTCAATTTCGCAATTCAAATCGTAGCCTGTTCTGTTGTCAAATCTCTATAGCTTCGGAAGGTGAGCAATCACTCACGATTAATGTTTTTTTATTTTTAAATTTGATTTCAATTGAAACGACAATTGAAATATGCTAATGTTAGTTATTTACACTATTATATATGCTATTACCTGTATCTGTTCACCTATGACATCTGACACCATTATCTGTTAATTATTTATGCGATGATAATACAGTTTGGTTGATAATTGATTGATTTATTGTTGTTTATATTGGATGCAAATTGTGATGTATAAAGTGATAAATATTATGCAATTGAATTTGACGTAGGATAGTTTAAAAATGTGAATTGACATATGTGTTGAATTTGATTAGTTAATTTGAATAACATGACTCTTTTTAATTGTTAATTTAATTGACACGTAGAATTTGATAAATTATACTTTGAACCTTTGAACGTATATTGGATTAATTGTTATAGTATTAAATTGAAACTGAAATTGAACGACAAGGGGAAAAACCGTAATGTAATAATCTTTAATCAACATGAAATGATAGTGTAGATTCTAAAAGTAATTATATTAATTCGCACTAACAACAATGTGAATTAATACGATTATTTTGGGATTACTTGAATTAATTATTGGATTGTTATTGATTGTTGTTATTGCTTGTTTATTTACTTTGACACCATCCCAGTTATCACACTGCAAGTTCCATTCATTATGCTTGATCTTGAATTGAAATTGGAATTGGGTTGAAATGATATATACCCAAATGAATTTGACCTAGGATAGATAATTAAATAAAATCCGATTGGTCAATTATTTGATTTTAAATAAAATAATGATTTTATTCGAATAAAGAATAAGTTTTGAAATAAAGTCGGAATTTGAATTTTATGAATGGAAATGTAAATATTGAAATCTGAAACAAATACTAATGTGGTAATTGATGAAAGAACGTTGTTGAAATTTAATTATTTAATAATTAAATTTGGAATTATTAATAAATAATTTGGAATTAGTAATAATTGAGTTTTGAAATTATTAAGTTTGAAATCATTTAATAATTAAATTTGAAATTATAATTAAGTTTGGAATTATAATTAAGTTTGAAATTATTAAGTTAAATTTATAATTAAGTTGAAATGATTTGATAGTTAAGTTTGAATTCATAATTAAGTGGAAATGATTTAATAATTAAGTTTGAATTTATAATCAAGTCTGCAATTATTAAGTTTTGGAATCATTAATAATTAAGATTGAAATTATTTAATAATCGAGTAAGATTGAATTATTTGATAATTGAATAAAAATTGAATTGTTTGATAAGAGAAATTGAACTTTTGAATCTGTGGATTTGAACTTCGTTAATAAATGGAATTGGGTTTCTTTAATTATTAAGTTTTGGAAAATTATTTAAGTAAGTTAATAAGTGAAATTGAACTTCTCGAATATGTGAAAGTTAGTTTCTTTATTAATTGAGTTTGAATTTGTAACTAAGAAATAAATAAATGAAACTGGATTTCTTTAATAGGAATAAATGCGTTTTATTGAAACAAATGTAAGGCTTGTAATTTAAAGAATTTGATTTGATGAATTTAACTTAATTAAATTTGTAAGCTTTGATATAATAGAATTGAACTTAAGTAATTGATTTAAATGAATTAGAATTTAAATAGAAGTTGTTTGAAGGATAAATTTACTTAGTGAATATTGAATGAAATCGATAAATGAATTTAAGTAATTTGAATGCAAATTAAACCATTTTAAATGATTTCGGAATAAAACTTATACACGAACTTGAATCAATATTTGAATTGTTTTAAATAAAAATTAAAATTGAATTGTAAGACTTTGTAATGGTTATTTGGAAGTTTTGAAACGTAAATTTTGGAAATTGATATGGAAAGACAAATGAAATGTTGCTTTATAAATTCTAATCGAAACTGAAATTGATTTGGTTTTGAAATTTATTAAATGACCAATCGGTGTAATAATTACGAAAGTTATTAAAGAAACCGGAATCGATTATGGACATACTCTCTATCTAAACCGAAAACCACTTTAATAACTATACGCGGAGTGATGATCCAAAATGAAGTGGTTGAATTGATGTACGTGATGACTGAAGAAAGAGAATGATAATGGATAGCCTTGACACTTGTGTCAAATTGGAAATGACTAAAATCAGGAGCTGTGCCGGGCCAAATAGGGTTAGCCACCTCGAGCGGACACACTTCTTCGTAACTACTACTCATTACTTGTTATCGATTGGTGCACCCTCGTATATTTTGGGAGTGTTGTTTCGTGGTGTTGCGATCGTTGCGGCGATGCGTTCTCACCAGTCCGGATCAGGCAAACGGTAATTTTACTACCTTGGGTATTGCCTCATGTGCCTTGTCATGCTTGTATCCCTATATACGCGACCACTACAAATTTGTTTTGTGTTATACCTATGGAGTACTCCCTGATATCCCACTAGTTTACGGTGGAGTTTACAGTGCTGTATAGACTATAACGCTCATAAAAATGTGTTAAGTGGGATAATGGTAACGCCTTAACACTAATTTGATATTTTATATTTCTGATAGACATTATTTATTTAGCGTACACTACTACATAGTAGATAGTTTAGCGGATCCTTAGAGGATGCATATTCCAACTTCCTTTGAGTTATTTGTATTTCAATTGCTATTTCACTTGAGTTGGATTTATTAATATTAGAATGTTAATCCTAACTCGAGTATTTTGTATTTTGCTTTACGCTCGGGTCAGACCGAGAGTACCAGCTTTCGAGACTCACCTTTGGAGTTGGAGCTTCGCTTGGAGATCCGGCTATCTGTCCAACTTTCAGACGTTCAGTTGATCCTAGAGATGTATTCTGATTCTTGTATCTGACTATTGTATTCGAGATTCCTGTTGTAACTTATTTAATTCTGTTATATATATAGTAGCTTCATGAACTACTATCTTTTGCTTCCGCTGCATATTATTACTCTATGTCTGTGATTCTGTGATTATTTATTTACTATATATCTGATTTTGCCAAATTTAAATTAACAATTCGGTATTTTGAATTATTCAAGTCCGACATGTGCGGATGCGAATAGTCCAAAATAGCGGGTCGTTACAGTTGGTATCAGAGCTTTAGGTAGCTTTAGGCAAAACTTAGCATATAGGGTAAATGTATTTACAGAATCACTCTCACTCGAGTTTCAGTCTCATCCTTTTGACTCAATTCCTTTGAATTTTGGAACGTCCCCTCGGTTTTGAAATTCATTCGTGTCCCTCACTATTCGTCTTCTTTTAATTCTGGAGCATCCCATAACTCCACTTGAATGATATCTATAATAGATCAGCGGTCTCGCCAATCTTCGAATGATTTGTAAAGGGGTGAAACTCCTTTACAATAGGCATTGATTTACCGGAGATTTCGGTATCTTCGATATACGATGCTATCTATCTCCTGCTATACCTGAATTCTATTTCTTGAGATTGAATGTTGATTTACCTCAGAATTCTGCATCGATCTTATTCTTGAAGTTACGATCGACCCGGTTAAGGTTGCCCATGAATTAAATAAGCTCATCCTACTCCCGATTTTGATAATTGAATTATCTTATCTTCTATTTCGAACTTATTATCGAATCAAAGTTCTCTTTGATTTGGTTTCCATCAAATTTGAATTTCTATACCTATTTTGAAATCCATTCTTGTATCGTCGAGCGAGAAAGTGTATTTGTATATTAATATTAAAAATGTTTTATATATTGTGTTGTTTGAGTTGTTGATGTCGATTTGGGTTTTCGATCGATTCGTCTGATCAACGCTATCGATAGGATTTCCAAAACACTTTAACAGTGCAAACTGACACAATATTGTTTTTTCAAACTGGGTAAATAAAATAATTTGTATAATTATATTATAAGTATAAATTTCTTTGAAATTAAATTGTTAACGAAATTGTTGTCAGAAATGACAACATTTGATGTTCATTTATTGTTTTATAAACGATTGAATATTGCATAATAATAAATAAATGAATTTGTAAAACTTGATTTGTAAATTGATTTGGAAATTTAAATGAATGTTAATCAAATCTACTGGCAATTTTAACAAAGATAGAGGAAGACCACCTGATCAAGGCACTTCGCAAATAGATGCCGTTAAGAATATGAATCGAAACAAAGGGAAAGCAGTATTTTCGGAGGAATCGAGGGATTTGATCGGATCCTCTGACCTGGGTCATGACGGATTGTCCTACGACAATCAAAAAATCACCTCAGTGGTTCGTCATGCCAGGGGTCCAAATTTGGGGGGGGGGGGGTTCAAACCCGAACTAGATCTGGAACCTCACAGGTTCAAGGCGATCGAATTGACATTAATAAGGATGTTAACAAATGGAAGTCGATACAAAATGATATAAGAACAGGGAACTCGAAATCATGGAAGGAGGCAGCAAGTGGGGGAATAAGGGAGAAACATGACGAATTTCTGGATCTAGAATACATCGAACCATTTTTGGATAACAATAAGTAGAAAGCTTTAATCTCAGAAAACTCAGTGAAGAGAGCAGAGGACAAATGGGAACATTCGATCATATTTTATGTTTATGGAACCAGACCATATCATTTACATTTAAAAGGATATATAGAACGAGTCTGGACCTTCAGGGAAGTTTCAACTGTTATCAAGAGAAAATGGATTTTTCATAATACGCTTTGACAATAAACTGGACTGTGATAATGTGCTAAAAGGAGGACCTTATCTGTTTGACAACAAAGTTATCATTCTCAAGAAATGGGTGATAGGCACTAGATTTAGAAAAGAGCTTCTAACAACTCTACCTATATGGATCAAACTATCTAATCTAGAAATAGAACTCTGGGATAAAGAGGCAATGAGCGCTGTAGCAAGTGTATTGGGAAAACCAATTAAAATGGACAAGATTACTGCTGATGAATCTAGGATAGCATTTGCAAAAAATTTGGTTGAAATGCAAGCAACTGATGAATTTCCTAATGAAGTGATAGCAATTCTGCATACTGGGGAGGAGATATCGATAAAAGTAGACTACCTTTACAAACCAAATAGTTGTAAAGATTGTAAAGTGTTTGGCCACTCTACTCAACAATGCAAAATAAAAAGTAAAGGAAAATGGGTACCAAAAGTAAATGAACAAAATGCCAGTGAGACAAACTCGGAACAGAATGTTATTATTAACAATATAGAACAAACAGAAGAAAATAATAATGCAGAACTATCAGCAGGTAATACATGTTTAAATTCCAATAAAGAAATAATACAGGAAGTTGCAGAAACTACAAATGAAGAATTAGAAAATCCTATTGCACATAATAGGACCACAACTGAAAATTCAGAAATCTTAGAAATTAATGGCAATAAGGAATTGATGGTCTCTTGTCAACCTAAGATGCCTGCAGTTACAAAAACAACAGAAAAAAATATTATAAATGAAATGTCTTCCACTCAAAATGAGAAGAGCACAGATGTATCAAAATCAAAGGATATTAATACCACTTCCTCAGTACATGATAGGCCAGACATCACTCCAGTACACATTAGTGAACAAATTACAGAAGGATTGATAGAAGATTTAAGTGATTCTGAAGGAGAAGAACTAATCAGAAATCTAGCCAGAGAAGAAAAAGAATACAAACAACCAGAGAAAATGGAAGATGTCTCGAACTACGTGGATAAAAACAAAAAATTCTATGAAGAAATTGAAACAGCTAACATATAGAGTTCTAAAAGTAGAAAAGGAAAATTGACCTCTGCTCCTCCTAAAGAAAATACAAGGAGCCAAAATAAGATTAAATAATTAACATTGTTTCTTTGAATGTTAGGGGTTTAAATGCTAAGAGTAAACAATTCGAAGTGATTAAATTCCTAACAAAATATAAGCCAACAATGGCTGGCTTGCTAGAAAATAAGCTAAGTGATATGAATACAGAAAAACTGGGGCATAGATTAGATAATAACTGGAAAATGATTGATAATAATGACTGTGGTAGCAAAGGTCGTATTCTTGTTATCTGGAACTCGAATATTTGGAATTGTCAAATGGAGATAAAATCTTTTCAACACATCTCTATACTAGCTGTAAACACTGGTGGATTTACATGTAGAATATCATTTGTTTATGCTAGTAATTTCATTAAAGATAGAAATAAGTTATGGGAAGACTTAATTGAGGAAGCCAGATTGGTGAATTCCCCATGGATCATATTAGGAGATTTTAATAATATCTTGTCTCCTTCAGATAAAAAGGGGGGTTCTGTTGTTCCTTTTAGTCAAATAGAAGGATTTAATAATTGCATTGCTAGAGTGGGATTACTGGAACTACCGATTATAGGGTTTAAATACACTTGGAGGAAGAAGGGGGTAGCATCTAAAATTGATAAGGTCTTATGTAACCACATATTAATGGGATCTATTCCTAGAATTACATCATATGGGGTTTCTAATGCTATCAGTGATCATATACCAATATTTATCAGTTTCAATAAAGAGGCCAAAACTATTAAAAACACTCCATTCAGGTATATGAACTCTTGGTACTTGACAGAAGGCTATATGCAATGTTTTCAAAATGCTTTTGATATTTATCAGTTAATATCCCCAAACTGGAAAGCTTCAAAAATGCACAAATTCATGAAATTTATTACAGAATGCAAATACAGGCTAAAAGAATGGAATCTCAAAAATTGTAAGGAGGGTAACCTTCTCAAATTTTATGAAGAAGAATATCAGAAATGCCTTAAAGAATGTGATGCAAACCCTACTAATACGCTCTTATTTGAAAAACTCAGCAATGTATATATTAACTGGAAGAGTCAAAATGAGGCAAAATTTCTAAAATCTAAACAGAAAGCAAAGATCGATTGGCTGACAGATGGAGACTCATGTACTAAATTCTTCCATGCAAAGATGTCACAAAGGAGATATATCAACAATTGGAATCAGATTATCATGAGCAATGGGGAAATAATTCAAGATGCTGATAAAATTGAATCTGAGGCAATAAATTATTACACTACCATCTTTTACTCATCACAGCCTCTTCCTACTAATTTCCCAGATATCCAATGTAAGAATATAATAAATGACAGAGGAAGAACTAAACTCACATCTCTTATCACGATTGAGGAGGTCCAAAAAGATGTTTACTCAATCCCAGAAGACAAAAGCCCTGGCCCTGATGGATTCACTGCAAAGTTTTATAAAATTCACTAGAATGAGTTGAAGTATGATATTTTGGATTTAATACAAGAAGCTTTCAATACAGGCAGAATTGAAAAAGGTTTAAACCATACCTTCATCACACTTGTACCTAAAATCAAACAGCCTGTAAGTATCTCTGATTATAGACCAATTGCATGCTGTAATGTGTTATACAAAATCATATCCAAAATCATATGCAATAGAATAAAGCCATTTTTACCTCACCTTATATCAGAGAACCAGTCAGCATTCATCCCAGGTAGACACATTACAGAAAATATCCTGCTAGCACATGAACAAATTAGACAATTTAATAGAAAGGGCAGTGATAAAATGTGTCTCAAGATTGATCTACAAAAGGCTTATGATATGATAAATAGGGAATTTGTTTGCCACATGCTAAACATGATGGGTTTCCCATATAGACTGATCAAACTTATAAGAAAATGTATCTCATCCCCTACTTACTCTATCATTGTAAATGGTAGCCCCAAAGGTTTTATTCATAGTAACAGAGGGTTGAGACAGGGAGACCCCCTCTCTCCTTATCTTTTCTGCATAGCTATGGAATATCTGTCTTTGATGTTGTATAAAGCTTACAAAGCAGGCATATTTCAACCTATCTATAATCTAGATCCATGTGTCACTCACCTCATGTATGCAGATGATCTCGTGATATTTGCAAAAGCTAAGCATAAACATGCTAAAGCTCTTAAAGACATGATGCAGAAGTTAAAAGGTTTGACAGGGCTAAATATAAACAATTTGAAATCTAAAGCTTATTTTAGTAGAGGTGTGACCAACAGAAACTCTCTTCTCAACATATTGGATATGAAAGAAGGAATACTACCTATTAAATATCTGGGAGTCCCTCTATCTTACAGTTATATTCACTATAATGATTGTGGAAATTTACTTGATAGCATTCAAAACAGAATGAATGGATGGGATTGTAAACTCTTATCAATGGCAAGAAGGATTGAACTCATACACTCAGTTATTACACCTATGGTGTTATACTGGTTGATGATATACCAACTACCTCTTGTAACAATCAATAAAATCAATAAGATATGTGCAAACTTTGTCTGGGGTGGCAGAACGCATAAAATAGCCTGGAACATATTGTGCAGACCAAAACTAGAAGGAGAGGTGGGCCTACGAAATTTTGAGGATATTAGATCAGCTACTGCTATCAAATTGTTGTGGCATTACATAAACAACAACAATCTTTGGTCAAATTGGATGAGAAGTAGATATTGTAAAGATAAACACTTCTGGACAGTGGAGATAGATAACAACAGTTCCTGCACTTGGAAATCTATCCTTAAGCATAGACAAAAAGGGCTACAACACTTTCAAAGAAACATAGTTGATGGACAAAATACACTGCTATGGCACGACCCCTGGATTAATAATGAATTGTTGGTCAATATCCTTGGGTGGGATCCTATTGGTTTAAATGGAGGAGACAACTTGAAGGTCAGTATTATAATACAGAACAACACATTAAAGCCACAAATTCTTCATTTTACTAGACAAGTAAACCAAATTAATGAAGTTCAATTGTCTACAACACATGGTTCTGATTATTGGAGCTGGAATCACAAGCCAAATGGTTTCACTTTCTATTCGGCATGGGATAGCATTAGAAGACATTTTCAGCCTAATATTTGGGCTAAAATTGTATGGAACCACTGTAACAGCCCTAAAATGAGTTTATGTACATACAAGATAATCCTAAATAGAATACCAACCAAAGACAAACAGATGGAAAGGGGATTTTCTGTTGATCCTACATGTGTGTTATGTAATCGAGAGCCAGAGAGTAGAAATCACCTGTTCTTTCAATGCCCATACTCATCATACATCTGGACTCGAAGTAAACTCAAACTAGGAATGAATCGGGACAGCTCGTTGCAGATTGAAGAGGTAGCGATTGACATTTCTGAGTCATTCAAAATTGCAAATCAAATCAAAGATCTTGCTGCCTGCAGTTTTGTCACAATTATCTACCACATATGGATGGAAAGAAATGCCAGAGTGCACGATGGAAAAGTGATAGACAAATTTCAGCGTTGGAACTATGTGGAGATGGATGTTAAATTCTTGATGACGAAAAGTAAGAAAAAGACAATGAGAACGAAAGAAAATGAAGAAATTTTACAGAGATGGGGCATTGATCTAGTAGATAACGGTTGATTACCGTTGTCAGTTGAATGTTTTTAAGATTTTTTGGTTATTGGGTTATGTGATGTTTTGATATGATTCGAGCATTTATTTTTATTTTTTTCTTTCTCTCATCCAATAAGGAAGGTTTGGTCTTGTTTTGTTTTGACTTTGTTGTAAGTTGTAAATTGTATTATTCATTATATCAATAAAGCACCGCACTCTTTTTTCCTTACCAGATATCACGTTGATATCTAGTAAGGTTTTTAATGAGGCGGTTTACCCATTTTCAAAAAAAAAAAATTGAGAATTTAATTTCCGGTGGATTCAAACTTTGGTTTTAAAGGTTTTAAAACGTATATTATTTAAAGTGTTTTCAAATAGAAACCATTTTCAGAGAATTTTAAATGTTTAAATCAGTGCTCTTCTCTTTGTCGCTGGAAAATAATTTCGGTGATGGCGGCCGCGTCATCGACATTTATTTTCGAGTTTCGAAGTGGAGAGACTATTCTGCAGCTTTGCTACGGTTAGTTTTGAAAAATAAATCGATTTGAATTTCTCAAAGTATGATTTGATCTGTAATATATATCGGTGTTTGATTTAAATCTGATTTGATATATTATACATATATTTATTTGCCTCTAAATAAATTTAAAGTTACTCGAAAATTAAATTCTTAAATTTATGACAAAGGATAACTTCAATTATAAAATGAAATCAATATTTTGAATAAATAATTAAGCCTGAATAATTAAATTAGAAAATTTTACTTGTGAATACTAAATTGCATTATATATAACTTACCTAAATTTCCAAAAGTTAATTATGTAATCGAATATTATACAATATAAATGATATCAAAGGAATTTACGAATAAATTTGAGTAGTTATATAAAATGTAAATATACTTGATATATATGTGATAAGATATATTAAGTAGAATAAATTTAATAATAATTTGGGATAAAGAAGAATTAAATTTGTCGAAAACTTGATTATAATAAAAGACTATTCGAATTTATGATCTTTGAAATTGTAATTTAAGATAATTTGATAACATACCTTCTTCTGGATTTTTATAAATAAATTTCAGTGCTTATAATAAATTTTATACACTCAAAGTTTAACTATAAAATGATTAATAGAGAAAAATAGAATACAAGGTTAGTTGAATAATAAATAGATGGATAAAATAAATTGTTGTTGAAATAAATTTTGTAACAAACAATGATAAATTGAAAATAAACCAAGTTAACGAAATTCCTTGAGTTTAAAAAGCCCATTTTTGAATATAAATTAATTTAAATTGAAATTTATATTTTTTTAAATTAATTGTTTATAATGTAATTCAAGTCTATTTTCTTTTGATTGTTTCTATTCTCCTACCTCATACCTTTTCGAGGACGAAAAGTTTTGAGTGGGGGAGATTGTAACAACCCGAAAATTTAGCCGGTTTTAACAACGTATTAATGAAATTTGTTGGGAATTTAAGCGATAAAATTTTGAAATAAAAATTTGATATGTGGAATGCGTCCAGTTAAATAAAGCAACTGGTAAATTTTCGTCCGAAAATATGAAAGTTTATTTCGTACATAAATTTACTTCAATTTAATCAGTTAAAAAGCGATGAAAATAAAACATTTTCAAAACCAAAATATTTTTACATAGAAAAATTCTAAAACATCTTCTGAGCAAGATGTCAGTTTGTCGTTTTTCCAAATTCGGACATCTTTGGCTCCGTCGATCTTATTTTTCTACGTTTTTCATGCATTGTCCGCTAGTAGAAAATTCGATTTTTTATAATTCGATCGAACCACCGATATCTGTATACCGTTTCAATCGTTTTGTCGTGCTTCACAGTATACTTATTTCTGCGTTTTGGAGCACGGTACGCGATTGAGATGAGTAAACAGTTGTCGTACCGTATTTGTGACTTCTATTCCCTTTACTCTTTTCAACTCCTGCCGTGGAAACCAAGCAACCATCTACTGCTTTAATTACTCACGTCAATCAAAGAGTACATCGATTACTTCTTTTTCATTAATTCTTATTCTCTGACTTTTGGGTTGTTCTTCTTTTTCAATTTATTTACTTCTTTCCTTTCGTTCGTTTCACATATGGCCTCACATATTTAAACATGGTTCATCATTTTACTGTAGTTTTCATGTTATTCTTCCACCCTCTTCAAATTTCTTCCATGCATAAGTACTTTCCACCTCACGTAAGCAAGGTTCGCCACCTTCAGTACTTGTCGCTCACCACAGCGGCCACGACAACCAGCACTCCGCCTTATTTAAACCACAGCCTCGTCTTTGCATTGCCATCCCCCTCGCCACGGCAATCAACTTTCCCACCACGACTACGCCTACATTCAATGGTCGTTTGTCCCATTGACCCACTCCCTTCCACAAGCACTTGCCACACCCGCCACTTGAATCGCCTCCTCACCTTCCCTCTCCACCGCGCAGCCTCCTCCGCCTTAAACTCGCCTGACTTTGCCGAGCCATGTTGTCACACACCAACCCTCCTCCACGGCGAGTGCCGAGCGCGCAGCCAGGATCTCAACCGTCACCCTCATCACCGCCTTCGCCGAGCATGTGCTCTTCCACCTTCCCTAGCTCGGCCAAACAATGTCACTCTCGTTCATGTACTGGTATATATATTTATAAGTTTTGAAAGTTAGTATATGTAAGTGTATATATTTTATTTTAAGCTTTGCTGTTGGATTTGTTTATATATTTTTATGTCAAAACTAATTCGTTTTGTTCATTGATACCCATTATCAGCTTTGCTCGTCAAACTCGTGCCGATCTTGCCTTGTTTTGGAATCATCATTTGAATTGGTCAATTTCGCAATTCAAATCGTAGCCTGTTCTGTTGTCGAATCTCCATAGCTTCGGAAGGTGAGCAATCACTCACGATTAATGTTCTTTTATTTATTAAATTTGATTTCAATTGAAACGACAATTGAAATATGTTGTTGTTAGTTATTTACACTATTATATATGCTATTACCTATATCTATTCATCTATGACATCTGGCACCATTATCTGTTAATTATTTATGCGATGATAATACAGTTTGGTTGATAATTGATTGATTTATTGTTGTTTATATTGGATGCAAATTGTGATGTATAAAGTGATAAATATTATGCAATTGAATTTGACGTAGGATAGTTTAAAAATGTGAATTGACATATGTGTTGAATTTGATTAGTTAATTTGAATAACATGACTCTTTTTAATTGTTAATTTAATTGACACGTAGAATTTGATAAATTATACTTTGAACCTTTGAACGTATATTGGATTAATTGTTATAGTATTAAATTGAAATTGAAATTGAACGACAAGGGGAAAAACCGTAATGTAATAATATTTAATCAACATGAAATGATAGTGTAGATTCTAGAAGTAATTATATTAATTCCACGAACAACAATGTGAAATAATACGATTATTTCGGGATTATTTGAATTAATTATTGGATTGTTATTAATTATTGTTATTGCTTGTTTATTTACTTTGACACCATCCCAGTTATCATACTGCAAGTTCCCTTCATTATGCTTGATCTTGAATTGAAATTGGAATCGGGTTGAAATCATATATACCCAAATGAATTTGACCTAGGATAGAGAATTAAATAAAATCCGATTGGTCAATAATTTGATTTTAAATAAAATAATGATTTTATTCGAATAAAGAATAAGTTTTGAAATAAAGTCGGAATTTGAATTTTATGAATGGAAATGTAAATATTGAAATCTGAAACAAATATTAACGTGGTAATTGATGAAAGGACGTTGTTGAAATTTAATTATTTAATAATTAAATTTGCAATTATTAATAAATAATTTGGAATTAGTAATAATTGAGTTTTGAAATTATTAAGTTTGAAATCATTTAATAATTAAATTTGAAATTATAATTAAGTTTGGAATTATAATTAAGTTTAAAATTATTAAGTTAAATTTATAATTAAGTTGAAATGATTTGATAATTAAGTTTGAATTCATAATTAAGTGGAAATGATTTAATAATTAAGTTTGAATTTATAATCAAGTCTGTAAGTATTAAGTTTTGAAATTATTAATAATTAAGATTGAAATTATTTAATAATCGAATAAGATTGAATTATTTGATAATTGGATAAAAATTGAATTCTTTGAAAAGAGAAATTGAACTTTTGAATAAGTGGATTTGAACTTCGTTAATAAATGGAATTGGGTTTCTTCAATTATTAAATTTTGGAAAATTATTTAAGTAAGTTAATAAGTGAAATTGAACTTCTCGAATATGTGAAAGTTAGTTTCTTTATTAATTGAGTTTGAATTTGTAACTAAGAAATAAATAAATGAAACTGAATTTCTTTAACAGGAATAAATGCGTTTGATTGAAACAAATGTAAGGCTTGTAATTTAAAGAATTTGATTTGACGAATTTAACTCAATTAAATTTGTAAGCTTTGATATAATAGAATTGAACTTAAGTAATTGATTTAAATGAATTAGAATTTAAATAAAAGTCGTTTGAAGGATAAATTTACTTAGCGAATATTGAATGAAATCGATAAATGAATTCAAGTAATTTGAATGCAAATTAAACCATTTTAAATGATTTTGGAATGAAACTTATACACGAATTTGAATCAACATTTGAATTGTTTTAAATAAAAATTGAAATTGAATTGTAAGACTTTGTAATGGTTATTTGGAAGTTTTGAAACGTAAATTTTGGAAATTGATATGGAAAGACAAATGAAATGTTTCTTTATAAATTCTAATCGAAACTGAAATTGATTTGGTTTTGAAATTTATTAAATGACCAATCGGTGTAATAATTACGAAAGTTATTAAAGAAACCGGAATCGGTTATGGACATACTCTCTGTCTAACCGAAAACCACTTTAATAACTATACGCGGAGTGATGATCCAGAATGAAGTGGTTGAATTGATGTACGTGATGACTGAAGAAAGGGAACGATAATGGATAGCCTTGACACTTGTGTCAAATTGGAAATGACTAAAATCAGGAGTTGTGCCGGGCCAAATGGGGTTAGCCACCTCGAGCGGACACACTTCTTCGTAACTACTACTCATTACTTGTTATCGATTGGTGCACCCTCGTATATTTTGGGAGTGTTGTTTCGTGGTGTTGCGATCGTTGCGGCGATGCGTTCTCACCAGTCCGGATCAGGCAAACGGTAATTTTACTACCTTGGGTATTGCCTCATGTGCCTTGTCATGCTTGTATCCCTATATACGCGACCATTACGAATTTGTTTTGTGCTATACCTATGGAGTACTGCCTGATATCCCACTAGTTTACGGTGGAGTTTACAGTGTTGTATAGACTATAACGCTCATAAAAATGTGTTAAGGGGGATAATGGTAACGCCTTAACACTAATTTGATATATTATATTTCTGATAGACATTATCTATTTAGCGTACACTACTACATAGTAGATAGTTTAGCGGATCCTTAGAGGATGCATATTCCAACTTCCTTTGAGTTATTTGTATTTCAATTGTTATTTCACTTGAGTTGGATTTATTAATATAAGAATGTTAATCCTGACTCGAGTGTTTTGTATTTTGCTTTACGCTCGGGTCAGACCGAGAGTACCAGCTTTCGAGACTCACTTTTGGAGTTGGAGCTTCGCTTGGAGATCTGGCTATCTGTCCAGCTTTCAGACGTTCAGTTGATCCTAGAGATGTATTCTGATTCTTGTATCTGACTATTGTATTCGAGATTCCTGTTGTAACTTATTTAATTCTGTTATATATATAGTAGCTTCATGAACTATTATCTTTTGCTTCCGCTGCATATTATTACTCTGTGTCTGTGATTCTGTGACTATTTATTTACTGTATATCTGATTTTGCCAAATTTAAATTAACAATTCGGTATTTTGAATTATTGAAGTCCGACATGTGCGGATGTGAATAGTCCAAAATAGCGGGTCGTTACACTTAGGGCTTTTAGTTTGATAGTTTTGAACCAATTGATTAAGCTGTTTATTTGATTCTATCAAACTATATATTTTTGATTCAATTTAGCGCATTTCTCCCTAAGTCGTTCAAAACAGCCATTTACTTCGTGGAAATATATATGTAATTCTGAGTGAGTGAGTTTTGATACCACGCTTGGCTCGTCGTCTTCGCTATCGTTGTATCTCCTCGTAGGCTCAGTTTTACTCTTTTACTCTCGCTGCTAGTGCTTTTACAATCATCGCTTTTATTCCACGAGGCTGTAAAACTTTTCCTTTTTAATTTCTTTTCTTGGTCGTGTTGATTTCGAGGATAATTGGGCCTGATATGACCGGGTTTGTTGCACTTGTGACAAGTGATCCCATGTTCTTCTGAGTTGTCTAGTGCTTTGATTATTCTGCTTTTCAGTTGTTGATTTGGAGCTGGATTTTCGTATTTGTGGTTCCACTTTTTGAACCTCTTTATTAGTAGCGCCAACTCGGCTGCTTCACCATCATTGTCCTCATCACTGCTGCTATTTACCAATCCTATTAAGCTCGTTTCTATAACTGAGTTGATTGAGGAGGATTTCTCATTGTTGTTGACTTTTGCGCTATATATTACATTAAAAGTATTCCAAATTTCCTGTGCATTTTCACAATGAGAAATAAAGTTAAAATTATCTTGATTAACATGAGAATATATTATATGCATAGCAAGAGCATTAATCGAGATAATTTCCTCGTTTGTTATATCACACCCATTTTCAATAATATCCCAGCATTTAACATTAACAGATTTTAAATAAAATACCATTTTTAATTTCCAATTCCAAAAATCTGTTTTGTCAAAAATAGGACAGATAATACTAGACCGATCCTCAGTAAAAGTAGCCATTTTAAAAATTCAAATTTGTAAAAAAAATCGGTCTTTGAAAAATACAACTTTTTAAAACAAAAATGGCTTTTGTTCCTAGCTCTGGTACCACTTGTAGGATCGGTTTCACCCTAGAGAGGGGTGAATAGGGTGATGCTATTAATTATAAAAATTATTGCTGAAGTATATAAAATAATTGCAACACAGATTTATTAGCAGCACAGATAATAGCAATAAATGAAGAAATAGAACAACATAGAATTTACCCGGCTTCGGCAAAACCCTGCCTATGTGCTGCCTCCAAGGTTTCTACTAGAAATTAAGCAGTCAGACGCTTACACACGTAAACTCGCAACACCCTCTATCGACTAGCCTTAACTCTATGCTCAAAACCCTACCACAACTCAGCCACTGAGTTGCGAATTCTCGAACTACACCAACGTAGCTCGTCCCCTAGTCACACGACTAGAATTTACACAAATTTTAAAAGGAAAATACAATAAAAACAAATTAAATAACACGAAACCCTAATTTAAAATATTAAAGCCTTATATAATTAAAACAAAGTAAAACTAGGCCAGCCCAAAATTAATATCCCTTTCTCTCTTTATTCTTCGGCCCGTCCTCCTTTTGTTTATGAAAAAATGTTGGCTTCCTTTTCTCTTTCGTTTGCTCTAAAATTAGGGCTTCTGGATGAAGTCGCCGCTTTGATTTATGAAGCTTCGATTCTTCTCTTCTCTCTGCCGATCACTTTCGGTTACTTCAATTTGATCTAGTTCGAATTAAAATTGGTATGTTATTTTCCTTTTTGCTTTTCTGATTGATTGCTTGAACTCGATCTGTGATTCGAGTTATTGGTTTATTGTTCTTAGTTTTTCTCGAACTCGAATGATGTTGCTGCCAATGATGATTACGGTTTTTATAGGATTTGAATTCCTATATTTTCATTCGTTTGAATTTAGTTGAATTCGTCGATTATTTTGCTTTGGCCATTGATCTTCATTTGAATGCTTGAGATGATTACTGACTTGTTCAATTCACATATTTTCGTTTCTTGATCGATACGGCTTGATTTCAACTTGATACTATAAATAAACTTCGGCCATTTTGATCTGAACTGCAGTTGAATTTTACATTATTTCTCTGACTTGTTCATCTCCCTTGATCTCCATGGTATTAAAAATTGTAACTTGATTTGAAACACAGTTTTCATTTCTGCCTTGACAATGTTGAGTTGGCTTCTCCGTGAACTGCCTCTGGTCATTGCATATATTGTTTACATATTGAGTTGTTTCACTGATGCATCACTTGTTGTTGCCATTCACTTGAATTTAGTTGCATTTGGATGGTTCGGTCTCGTACCACCTGCTGTTCACTTGTACTGTGATGTTGTTTTGTACATTTCTTCACTGCAACCACATTATCACTGTATGTTGTGTTGTCTAGGTACATATATATGCTCCTTTGTTTCAGTATTGCATTGAGATGTACTCATTTCTGGTTTCCATTGTGTTGTTACTTCGAGCCAGTGCATATGAACTCTTTTCATCCATATCATATATGTCATTGACCTCTACGCAGCCTTCTCTGGCTTGATGTGCCATATGTAGTCTTCACTTTTGAACTTCATGTGTAGTTGTTGTTTACATCCATGCCTTGGTTTCACTGCACTGTTCACATGTCATTGTTTCGGTTTTGTTTACATGTGCACGGCTTGCTGGTTCGATCTACTTGAATATGTTCTGCACTGTGACTCGAGTCTTCATTTGATAGTTGCTATGTCAATTTGTGTTCATGTATATTAGTACTCATCCATGTACTCTGGTTGTCATGAATATGAAGTAGTGTTGCATTTCCTTGTAGTCTTCGTTGTACTATCCACTGAACTACGAGTCACGTAGTTCATGAGCAGTTTGTAGTTTACATTCACTTGTGTACATTTGTTTGAGTGTGGATTTGTCCCATGCTTATGGTTCTATTGATGATGTTATGCACTGTATATACATGTGCCATTTTATTTTCTTCTCTGGTCTTGTTCACTTGATGGCATTTGGTCTGGTATACATGTGCTCGACACTGTTGCATTGTTTTCATAACTGTTGTAGTTTTGTTGCTGTTTCAATTTGGTCTGAATTGTGGCCTTTCTCTATCAACTGTTTATTCAAGTCTGCACTTATGTGCATACATACGTATGTATGTGTGTATGCATATATTGTTGGATTTGTACTGAGCTTGAGTTGTTTTTTAGTGTGGTCTGTGCCTTTGTTCCTTTATGACATTTGCAGTCTGATTATGTTACTTGGACGTGGTCTGGACTTGTTGACATGTGCATGTCATTTGTGTCTTTGAGCCTTTGTTCTGACCAGTTCATTGTTTTCTCATTGAATTTTTATCGAGGCTTGTATTTTTGGACTGCACCTGTGCTGAATCCAGCTTTAAAGCTCGGGTTTGACCATGTGCTCGTGTCGTGACATTATTGTTATTTCACTTGAGTTGAACATGGCTTTTGATTTGGGTTTGACCTTGTGCTCACCTGTCCCTGTAAGTTTATCAAGTGTATATCGGTATGCACGGCCTTGTGGAATGTACAGTGATACACTGTGCATGTCACCAGCTGTTCATGTATGATGAATTCAAATTAAATGACGATGAACAACCCAAATAACTAAGGCAAATATTATTTTCAAAATCTATATTTTATTCTATACTGCAAAAAAGTTTCCTTTTCAATTTTACTGCGTCGGTGTGTATATTTACAGATTGCTCGATGCTGGATTCAAGTTAAAGATTAAATACGGGTGAATGAGTGATATGTAGTGAGGACAATTATGTAAATGATAAATTGTGATGTAATTGAATTTGTATTCTAATTGAAAATTGTATATATATAGTGAGAGATTGAATTTCTACTATTCAAAATTGTAATAAATATTTGTTTCAATAAAATATATGTTAGAATTTAAATTCAATGTTATTTATTTTATTCAGCAAATATTTATTTAATCTGTGAAAATAAAATAGTACATTAACAATAAATTTAAATGAATATATATATATATATGTTTATTATCATCAAACAAAAATCATATACTCGCATATTCAACAATTTCTGGTTTGCTAACCATTTGTTTACAGGTTTTTTATTTTAGTTTGAGAATTGGTTACCGGGTTTTGAACTTGAGTTGTTAAAATGTTTACGGGGTTTTAGTTTGATCCGGTGATTTCTTTACAGGTTTTGATTATGAGTTTACTTGCTTTTGAAATGAAGAATAGGGAAAAAGATGAAGAAAGTAGATAGGAGTTTATATAATGTAAATTAGGATTTATTAAAATTTTAAGAAAATGAAAATACAAAGATGACACTTGTTACATTAATTAACATTTGTCAATTTTATATATTAGTCTCATTACACATGTATTTCACATGATTTGAAGGCTAACACTCGTAATTATTCTTTTTTAATTATTTTTTAAATGATTTAAAAGCTTTTATATTTAATTTTCCTAATTAATAAGTTCATTTCTTAATTTATAAATAATTTTTTTTAAAACAAAATAAAATAAAAACCAATTATATCCTAAAAATATATTTAATTATTTTTAAATGTTAATATAAAACTTTTGTATTTATTTTTCTATTTAATAAATAATTTCTTAATTTATATAAATAAAATCCTTCAAAAGAAAATAGTATAAAACCAATTATATTCTAATAAAATCATATATAATATATTTTGAAATCTAAAATATTTTAAGATATTTATCTTTTGAATTTCAATTTAAATCCAAATTCAAATTCAAATTAAATTTAAAAATCCAATTTAAAATCAACTCAAAATTATATTTACATATATTTAAACAAACACAAATTAAAATTATAAATTTTAAGTAATTATATTAGGAGATTATCAATGAATATCTATCCAAATATTTAAAATCCAGCATTTATTATAGTTTAGATTCTTCTATATACATATCCAGATATATATATCAGAATTTCATTTGTTCAATTTACAAATGAGTATTTTAATAAATTTAATCCTGTTAATTTCTAATTAACAGATGCCAAAAAAAATAGGGTTATCACATATACCCTCCTAAAGGATAATAAAGGAAAGAACCTATTCAAAACTAAAGATGGAAATAGGAAATTCGAAATTTACTATCAAAGAGAGATGTGGATAAGAAGTACGCATTCTTCTCCTAATCCATTTAATCTTCTTCGAAGTCTTTTTAACCTCTGCAGACTCTATCCAACGTGAAAGCGACTTGCACGGTCTTCCATAAAGAGCTTCGGAAGGTGCCTTTCCAATGCTAGCTTGAGAACTACTATCTTATGCAAATCTCACTAAAGGAAGATGCTTTACCCAAGTTCTTCCAAAATCAGGAATATCCATTCTCGCCCATGCGTGTCTTACAATTTTACTAACTCCATTTTACTATTCTTCTTTAGTCTGCTCATATGAATCAACAATCTTAGTTTCTCACTAGGGTCATATACACTCAAATAAAACTCTATTACTACTTCCAAAAGTAAGTATTGCCGTCTCCTTTATAGCCTTGCCCCTTTTGCATTACACCTAGGAAATGATTCTTATCTACTCCACATTTAGGAGTTTGGTTCGGTGTCTATAGTTCCATTTTAAAAATCAGGTTTCTAAATTTTTAAAACATCAAATCCCAAAATTTTGTCTTTAAAAAGTGTTATTTTTGAGTTTCTATTAAATTCAGAAATACTTGGTTACTTAACATTATTTCCCAACTTAAAGGAAAACGCTTTCAAATTCTATCCAAAACTTATTCCTCGTCTTCTTTTAAAGACCTTTTCATTTTTCTATAAAAATTTGAATTTTCAAATTCTACTTTTATTAAGCTTTTCATTTCCGAAAACTTATTTAATTTTTCACCAAACCATTTTCTTTTAAAATATCTTTAAACTGTTTTAATGTGTTTCCAAAACATCTTCTTATTATACCTTACGGTCTCATACCTTAATATATTGGAACTACTTTCTCAAACGAGAAATTATTAATGCTAAAATCTTCTATGAACCTTTTAAAAGAGAATTTCAAGTTTTATGTGAAATTAGAAGGAAATTATTTTATATTTTTCGAAATAGGCTATGCAAAATATGGTGCTTTTCATACCTTGTATATCTCCTTCATGTATTGCTTATAACCTGCACAAAATATTTTTATTGGTTTCGTAGAAATTTATACCATTTCTCTTTTCATTCCAATTGATTAAAGTACGTTTAATTTATATTATTTTATGATAAATATTTTCTAGTATCTAATTCCAATTTTCCTTTAAGAAAAACTCATCTTCAAAACTGTTTTAATACTCCCATAACTGCAAAAACATTTCCTTATACTTATTAAAAATAATAAATGTACTTTACAAAACATTTTGTTTCTAAACTTAAAAATTATTTTTAAAATACATTTTTATTTGGGTTAAAATGGATGTTGCGCAAAACACCGTTACTAAAACCCAAAAATACTAGTGTATGGATTCAATTAAATAAATATCAATAAATCTCGTATACCTATGCAAAAAAAATTCTCCTGGGAGTCACTTATTACAATTTATTCAGTGGTGTTATAGTCTATGCTCCTCTTATTTTTCATGAAAACATTTATTACAGCAATAAAAGTTGTAATCTACGTTTTCAATACTTGATACACTCTATATTTAAAATCTTTGTTTACTTACAAAGATACTATTTAGTTATATATATATATACATACACCATAATTCTTCAAAAAAAATTCAACTTTTCATTATATAAAAACCAACTTAAATTTCATATCATTCTTCAAAAAACCTCATATTTATTTTCTAGAAGAAAACATTAACAATGAATTTTTTTAATTCTAACAATTACATTTTTGTCAACTTTTTAAATTTCAAAATTTTCATTTTATTGGGCTTGGCATAAATTGGATTTTGTCCTCACTAACCTAGGAGTACTTTTCTTAAACCTTGGAAATCCCATTTCCTTAGTAAAGTCTTTTGTTAGATTTATTCCAAGGTACTACCGTTAAATCCACTTATATGAAACAATTATAATTTTTGCAATTGTCTACGCATGGGTTTTCATCTTGTCTTATCAACTTACCCTATTGTACATACACCAATCTTTTCTTACCTCTTTTTGGATTTCCACAGTCCGATCCTAAATGTACAAAACCGTTTTTAAAATCTCTACCATGTGTAGACATTCTGCATGCCCCAATAAACGCACTTTAAAAGTGATACTTCAAGAACTTTGTCTTCAGCTGTTGAACATGAAGCATACGAACTACCTCCTTCAGATGAATAATATGCCCTTCCATACTTCTTGGGAAACATCAAAATGTAATCCACGAATACCACCACGAACTTTGTTTTAGGACATCTCTAAAAATATGGTTCATTAAATCTATAGAATAGGCTGGGACATTGGTTGGCCCAAAAGACATAACCAACCACTCAAAGAATCCGTCGGGTGTCCTAAATATGATCTTAGCAATGTTGTCATCAGCTACCCTAAGCTTATGAAATCCAATGACTAGACCAGGTAGAGAAAATACTGAAGAGCCAGCTAACTGGTCGAAAAGATCACCCATCTTAGGGAGTGGATAATGGTTCTTCTTTGTGAGCTTATTTAATTCTCTATAGTCAATGCAAAGTCGAAGAGAAACAACTGCTTTGGTAGCGAAGATGACTGGCGCTCCCTATTACGATATGTTCCTTCTTATGAAACCTTTCTCAAAAGCTCATGGATGTGATTGCTCAATCCTTTCCTCTCCCTAGGTGCCATGTGCCTCACATGTAACGATACTGGCTTAGCATTCTCGGTCAAATAAATCCTAAAGTAAATCTCTCACTAAGGGGATAGGGCCCTAACCTCCTCAAAGACATCTCCAAAATCTCTGACGACATGAACCGAATGCAACTCTGATGATGAATCGAGGGAATAGAGAAAGTTCAACATGACTGACCTTTGTGGGTCGTATGATACCTCGAGAGTCCTAACACTACAAGTCTTTAATCTAATGACTCTCCTCTCTCAGTCTAATATAGTTCCATTTGTGGATGGACAATCCATTCCCAAAATCATTTCATACCCTGAAAATCTGATAAATATGCGACGCAGTCAAATTCTACACCTAGGATAAAAAATTTCAAACCCCTACAAACCATAGTCAAGTGTGTCGATCATCCTATGGGGTTTGAAACAACCAAGGGATCTATTGAAGAAATGTCTAAGTGCAAACAATCTAGTAAAGAACTAGAGATGAAAAGGGTGTGATGCTCTAGATTCGAATAGAGTCCGAATGGGTAAAAAAAATCAAAACTAGAAATCAAACTTTCCTACCTAGATTTAGTCTATTACCGGAGGGTGATGTATCCAAAGTCTGAATCCGTGCTGCGGTGCGCTTGTTGCCTACCCCGCTTTCTAAGGACATACATTAGTAAAGCGACCAAGCTGTCCACAATTGAAATACCTTCCCTCCATTCCTGCCTTCTTACGGTCTTTTGCGTAATGACCATTCATTCTACAACGCTTACATTTCCCATTTTTCTTGATTCGCTTTTAAGGTCCCCTTTCTTTACTCTTATCCTTCTTGTCCTTCCACCACTGCTTCTTAAAGCTTGTAGGAACCTCCTTAAGTTCTCCCTTCAGCTTCCAATAAGTAGGTTGAATTCGGTCCTCCAAGCCTAACCGCCTAAACTTTTGCTCCATATCCTCCAACCAAGCTTGTGTCTCCTTGAAATCTTTCGTTCTATAAAACGTTCCGCCCCCTATGCTAGTGAAGTCCTTGCATAGCTTAGAAAAATCGACCGGTGTAGGTGAATTAAAGGGATTTCCACCTACCGATGTTGTATTGGGCGCTTGCCCTTGCACCACTGGTACCGTAGCTCTATGGAACCGGTCATCCATACTATGCAAAGAAAATGAAACTTAGGCTCGAAAGAATCGAAAGAAAGCTGAATTGGACTTTGAGGGGATTTTTATAAAAACTCTTTTATACTTAAAAACAATTTCTAAGTGTTCTTTTCACAAAAATACTTTTAAAACAAGTTATTTTGAAAAATACTTTAAAAATAAATTTTTAGAAATCCCGTAACCTTAGGCTATGATACTAAATGAAACATCCTACACCCCTTAATATACCCAAAAGAGCACATTAAAAGGCATGGCGCATTGTAGGTATAACTAAAGCTAACAGAGACTAAGATTCACAAGATAAATATAGATAAAAATAGAGGAAACTTAAAATAATAACTTAATTAAAAAAAACTTCATAATTGCTTCATAAATAAATCAAATACCGCATACATGTCTAAAAATCCAATATGTCTTATGAAACGAAAACTCATAGTCTTACAAATCAGAGTACATAATATCCCTCGTACTAAGCCAGTACATAGAAAGAACAAAAGCTGAAAATAAAAGAAATACATAGTAGAAATCTCCTCCAATAAAACTCCAAGCAACAACAATCTACTAACATCTCCCTTGATTTCCTACGAGGGGAAAATAGAGGGGTGGGTCAGACTAAAAGTCTGGTGAATGATAGTAATTGCTAGATTCTTTAACTAAAATAAAAGTAATAGGCTCTACACTAGTTCTAGCATAAATAAGGATAACAAAGAAAGTAGGAAAGATATATACTGGAAATAAGTATGATTAAATATAAGATAGGTTAATTTCGATTGCTTGCACTTGTCATTTATTTCTGCTTTGATTAGGCTGAATTCCTAATCTTGTAATTAGGATGCAATCCTAATTCTATCCTTTTTGATCGGCCTGCTACTCTATAGACCTTACTACGAACTAGACGCTATATAACTCCCTACACAGTAGCCAATGGTATCTATGAAAGATGCACAGAGTAACCACCGTGGATCCGGACGACATATATAGCTCCCTACACAGAAGGCAATGGTGTCTATGAAAGACACCCATACTAAGCGCTTGGAACTCATAGCTATTACTGAGCACCCGAATGGAAGTCGCACGCGTAACTGCCACCATGCCCATGCTACCTTTTGCTCGACCTATTGGGTCTTCTTATTACCTCAAACTCCAGCATAAGTGTGCCCCTCATCCCACTCCAGGCTAATGTGAGATCACTGTGCATCCATAGAATCCATAGGGAAAATGCTGTTGGTACTGGTCCGTCATCCAAACAATATCTAGTTGCGCCTCTTATCCAAATCCCTCGTGATTTGGACCTCTAATTTGACCGATTACTACCATATTTAGCATAAGTGTGCCCTCGTCTCGCTTGCGGCTATTGTGAGACCACCATTTTGTCTAATAGAGAATGCTATTTGGTACAGGTCCTACTTTCATCTTTGCTTATTAACTTAGATAAATTATTAAATAAGCCTTTACATTTTTCTCTATTAACTGTGCTTATTAATTTATCCTAAGTCTTAAAATAACCCTTATTTTGTTCTTTTTCTTTTTATAACGTATGTTATAATCATGCTTATTACTTACCCCAAAGTTTAAGTGCGAAAATATGCCTCTTTCGTCTTTTACTCTTTTAGTTATAATTTTAAATTATAACTAGGCAATCTTTTTTCATTCAGTCAACTAATGTCATAATTAGGAATAATTTCAGTCCAGATAGGCATAATTTCAGTCCAGTTCCATTATATTATAGCCAAATTCCATTATTTATTACGGTCTTTATAATTTACATTTTATTTTCTTCATTCAATATTCTTACTTATATACTCCATATTCGTGTTTTTATTTATTCTAATCCATATGCGAAGAAAAGGATGAAGAAGAGAATAGACGCTTGCATAAAATCAAAACGCAGAAAAGATGTAAATAACATTAAATAAACTTAAATACTATAAATAAACTGTAAATAAATAAAAAGCTATGCTTAACAATAATAAACTATAATTAATAGAAAAAGAATAACTAAAACGGAATAGACTGAAAAATAGATTTAAACTGATAAAAAGGCTATTCCAAAATCATAGTAAAACTACAACTATTAGAAACTCTATTATTTTAAATTACTTGCAAAAATATTAAAATAATTACAGTCACTCACCTTCGGTCCTAAGCTCTTTCTTTGTTCTTCCCGGATCCACTTGGAGTTGTAAAATAATTAAATTATAACGATTTTCTCCTTTGAAAAAATATTTCGTTCAGGGTCCTTCCTAGAAAGCTGAACCCAATTCGAGAAAAACTAAAATGAGAAAATGTGTTAGATCTAGGGTCTATTTATAGGGGTAGAAGTGGATCTTGGACGTTGTATTTAGGGACTGAATAGGATGCAACCATGTCATAGGCTGAATAGGAGCCATCGGATGCAAAAATAGATGGACGAGATTGATCAGAAGAATGCAAAACATGTCACCAATAGGCTTTGGAACATTCGAACGAATGAATTTTCGTTTGTTCATAAATAACAGAGGTGGGTCGAACGGGCGGTGGACCGCCTTGGTTCCCAGGTCGATGTGCCTATATATATATATATATATATATATATATATATATATATATATATCCACTTATTTTGTTTATTTTATAACTTGGTCATATTAACTCAGTTTCTGACGTTCTATATATGAAAATTATCCAGAAAATTACCATGGACACAATGGAGCAATTCCCGTGGCTCAATTATGATAATTTTGCAAAGTTATTTTATCATTTAGTTAATTAACGAATTAATTATTACGGGTTAAATTTTGGGTTATTACATGATTTGTTCAATTCTTACATAAATTTGCTTAAGTCTTGAGAAATGCGCTTGCCATCTCATTCATGCGTTTGTAAATCACTTTACTAATCACTATTAGACTTAGTTATTAGTCCATTTTTTATTTACTGGTCTAGTCCCATCCGACTAGGGACGGGAATCAATGTATTTTTTATTTCGACGAGTGAAGGGCGATCATTAGGGCATCTATCTTCATATGCTTATACATGATCATGTTCAATTTTGAAACGTGGTTGAATACCAATTGCCTATAAAGGTAGTTTAGACATCCTTTTTGATGATATTTTGAGTGTGATCAGGCCTAACTCTGGGTGCCAATCAAAGCAGTTCATCTTTGGATGACAATTTAGACATCCTTCTTTGGAATGCTTGTCCTGACCATGCCGAACATTGGGCATTAGTTAGAGTAGACTACTTATGATAGTGGTTTAAACATCCCCATCTAGGATGTTCACTTTCGATAGTTCCAATCTTCGGGCAATGATCAAAATTCATGCAAGACTCCACCTATCTTCAGGCATTGATCTTTCGCTTTGTTGTTCTCTGGACAACGTGTGGATGCTCTGCCATCTAGGCATGAGCTATGAGGGTGAGCTATCTCATTCTTCCCCTGAATGTATATACTCTTGGCGTAAAGTTAGGGGTCGAAAGAGTTGGTTGGCCTCTATCTCCAGACATCGAGGGTGGTTTACTTCAAGGGTCCAATTGTGGACCGTAGAAGTTTGTTTGGTACCTAACTCTAGATAACTGTATACCTACATTATGCATGTCCCGATTCATTCATGTTTACTATGGTTCACAACTTTATAATTACACAGAGTCACGGATTCAGGAGTTTATTTCATTTATATAGGAAATGACAAATTCTGCCTAGTCACATCAAACTTGAATAGAAGTTTACAAATTCATGTTTCAAGTGAAATAACGTCGTAAGTGTTCGCTATTTCATGCTCAAGAAAGTGAAACACTGCCTACTGTTTCCAGCATGAATGTTCCATCTCTAAGCTTGTGCTCAATTAAGTATGGACCTGCCCATCTTAAGCCCATATTCATGGGGCCTAAGAAGATTTGTTTGAGAATGAGATCACCAATTTCAAAGGTCCAATTCCTGACCTTGGTGTCGTAATATCAAGCGTCCCGTTTTCGATACACGGCTGCCCTTAGGTCAGCTTTATTACTCTTCTCATCGATCATTTGTGAGACTCTAGTAGGAGTTCCTCATTCGTTCTTAGGTTGTAATGAGTCACTTGATGAGACAGTACTTCGTGTTCCATTTGAATCATAGCTTTGGATCCATAGGCTAAGGCGAATTAAGAGCTGTCGATTACAAACTTATGGGTTGTTCTGTAAACCCAACATGTTAATGGTAATTGGTCGCCTCACTTTCCCTTAGCCTACTCTAGCCATATTTTGAAAATGGACTTGATAATTTTATTCACAACTTCTACTTGCCCATTCTCTTGTGGGTGTGCTACTGCTGCAAATATCTTCTTAATGCGATTCCTGTGGCAGAAATCTTCAAACTCAATGGTGTCAAATTAGGTTCCATTGTCAGAGATGATTGTTTGTAGGACCCCAAAGTGACAGATGATATTTCTGAATATAAAGTTGATCACTTTCTTAGTCGTGCTCATGGGTAGAGGTTCCGCTTCATACTACTTCATAAAATAATCAACAGCAACAATGGCATACTTCTCGCAATCTTTAGATATTGGCAGCACACTAATGATATCAATACCTCAAACAACAAAGGCAAGGGAATGGCCATCTACATAATCTATGCTAGCGAGGCACTAGGAATCTTGTCAAACCTCTAGCACTTGTCACACTTTCTGGTGCAATCAACTGCGTCTCAGTTGATAGTCGGCCAAAAGTACCCATGCAAAGATTTTTTTTGCTAAGGTTTTCCTTTCAGTATGATCACCGCAATCCCTCTTATACACTTCCGTGAGGACTCACATGGCTTCATCATTACCAACACATCGAAGCAAGGGGACTGAGAACCCTTTCTTCTACAACATTCCTTCCTGAATAATGTATCTTGAAGCTTGACGAAGGAGCTCTCGCCGCTCATTCTTTCAATCAGGAAGGGTTCCCTTCTACAAGTAATTCTCGATGGAGTCATCCACGGCTCCTTTATAGACTCAGCCTCAAAGATATAATCGACATCCATCCAGTCGATCAATATTAACAAATCCTCCTCTTTCATGCACCGACTCTACCAAAAAACAAACCAATCCTCATCTTCCAGCAACTTAAATAGGATAGGAGGCATTTCCAAGTGATCTACCAGAGCTTGGAAAGCATCTATACAGTCCAGTGTCGAAGCAAAGTTCCTATTCCCATTCTTGATGACATCGAAAAAAGGGATACACTTGTCGTTGGCCCTGGAGATGAAGTGGCTCAATGTAGCGACCTTCTTATTCAAACTCTAAACTTTGTTGATCGACTTTGAGGCTTTTATGTCCCTTAATGTCTGAATCTTCTCCAGATTGGCTTCTATTCCTCTCGAGTTCATTATGAAACCCAAGAATTTCTTGGATGCAACCGCAAATGAAACTTTGGTGGATTGACCTTCATAACCTATCTACAAAGCATGACGAACATCTCTGTCAAATCATCAACATGGCTCATCAATCGTCGTGGTTTCACAAGCATATCATCCACATAGACTTCTATTGAATGCCCAATTTGTTACTTAAACATTGAATTCACTAGCCTCTAGTAAGTTGATCCAACATTTTTAAACCGAAAGGCATGACAAGATAATAATACTGTCCCAGGTCAGTTATAAAGTTGGTGTGTTCTTGATCTAGGACATGCATTAGAATCTGGTTGTAGCCAAAGTAGACGTCCATGAATGATAGGAGTTCATGTCCAGCGATCGAATCTACTAGTCGATTGATTTTCAGGAGTAGGATGTTGTCTTTTTTGTACATGCCTTATTTAAACTGGAATAGTAAATGCATGTTCTCCGCTTTCCGTTGGACTTCTTCTCCAGTACTAGATTAGATACCCCTTTTGGGTACAAAGCATCGTAAATGAAGCCGTTGTTCCTTAGCTTATCCACCTCTTCCTCCAATGCAGTGGATCTCTCTGGACCTAGGTTGCAGTGTTTCCATTTCATAGGAACACATTTGGGATTCGCATTCAATGCATGGCACGCTATCCCCGATGACATTCCATACATGTCGAAATGCGTCCTAGCAAACACATCTAGGTATGCCTAAAGAAAACCGGTCAATTCTTTCATCATTCATGTGCTGAATTGAGATACAATATTCATGACCAGGATCGTCTAGACTAACCGAGATGTTGATCGTCAATTCTATAGGAGCCGCCCTTGCTTCCTCTAGCTCTTTCCGCGAATCTATATCCTTATGAGGCCGACTGTTCTACCGAAGCTAGGACTCGTTTGGTGGTTGCTATGCATCCAAAGATTTGATGAAGAGAGTCTTATCCACATCCTTTCCTTTCTCACGATGCCTTACCTCACTCAGCTCTGCGACGTAACATTCACATCCAAGACCCTGGTCTCCCTGCACAACTCCCACTCTATTCTCCATCGGGTATTTTGTAACGACTCGGAATTTCAGTCAGTTGAAATTCATATATTTAATTTATTTTAAATATTCACAAGTAAATTTTATAAGTTGAATAACCTACATTTCGAATATCTGGATTTAAATGGATAATTAAATTGTTGATTTAAATTTTGAAATTGTGTAAATAATTGAAATTTTGATTTAATAAGAATGAAAATGATCTATAAAGTTGATATAAATTCTATTCTAATTAGAATGATGTTAGAGGACTTTTAAAATTGAATTAAAAGTCATATTACAGAAATTGAATATTTTAGTTTTAATTAACGTGTAAAAAATAGCCATTTTCAAACAGTCTCGGATTTCGACGAAACCTATTTCAATGGATCCGTAATGTCATGTTATTGTAGGATTTCAAATTTCGTATCAATTGAATTTATGGTATAGTCGTGGCAAGCTGAAACGCGTAAAAATCTGTTTAAGTGAAATTTTAAATTTAAATAGTCGATTCGAAAACCTATCTTCCAAATACAATCGAATTGACTCTCGATATATATTCCATTGTGTTCTAAATATGGGTAAAACTTTATAAACGCTAGGCGGCACGCTTCGATTGGAGTTTCGAAAAAAATTCGGATGGATAGTGTCGTAAAATTTTCTATAAAACAACTTCATTTTTCTGTTTTTATTCACAAACCCTAATCACAAAACCATAGCCGCAACTTTGTATTTAATGGCCAAAATGTTCCTAACTTCATCTCTTAATCTCTGTCAATCCACACGCTTTCGTGAAAAACTTCCAACTACGAAGTGATAGAGCTTCACGAGATCTTCTGATCTATGGTGACGATGAATTTTCGAGCAACGGTGTGGCGGAAAATCAAGCTTGAAGGAATGCATTCGCATACGTTTTTCAACACAGGGAGTCGACCGAGCAACACGAGATTATGGTCGAGGGTGGAGCAAAGGTTAGTCATTCAAATAAAGGGGTTTGATCTACGTATATGTCAAAGATGGTGACACATAAATTGATAGGAGAAGGCGACCGATGGGTTCTTCTCGCTGGAGCGAAATGAAAGCGGGGAGAAGAAAGGGGATCAAGGCTCTGATATCGTCAAAGAAAATCAAACGGCTGGGATTAGTCGAGGTTAAAATAAAAATAAAATTTGTGAAATTATTTATATATTAAATTCTTACAAACTTCTAAACATCATAACTTTGTCATACAAGGTCCGTTTTTGACGAAACAAGTTGCGTTAGGTCTGTATTGACAAGCACTATATTTTAGAGCTATTTTGAAGTTGATTGGAGCTAGTGTAAATTTTGGGTAAAATTAAATGATCGTTTAATTTTATTCGAAATAAAACACTACAACTGCTATTGGAACCAAGGTGAATACAACTCACTCTTTCTGACTCACTGATATTTTTATGTAAGCAAGAATAAATATTATTTATGATGATTGATGATTGTTTGGATGATATATGATATATTTTCAATATTTTGATTGGTATGTAGATATATTCCTGCCTATTGGAGCAGATGAGACCCTATATGTTCCCATGTATGAGCGGATGACCCTTTGTATGCACATCTGCCTCGAAGCGGACATTATACACGTATTATAATATGTATATTTGTTGCAGGTGATAGGTTGGAGGGATCCAACTGGATTCCTCACCAGTATTGGTTTTATTTACAGATATTGTGATATATGACGTTATAATATGATATATGATGTTTGGATGTCGTGATTGATGTATTTAGTGCCGTTGCAACATAAGGCCTATTTTTGGAATTTAAAAATGTTAAAGTGAAGATTTCCAAATTTAAAAGAAATTTAAAAGAAATTTTGAATTTGTACATTTTGTTAATTTTGAATTGTTAAGTAAATGGATTTATTATAAACAAATCCATGATTATAATTTTTATGTTATAAAAATTATAATTTTTGTGAAATATATCAGAATGTGATTTTTGGAACATGGAGATAACTATTTTGTAAATAGTTTAAATTTGGATATTTGATTTATTATAAATGGTTTATATATAAGATTTATAAAATTGATATTTTACAAATCAAAATGATGGAATTGTAAAAAGAGTTTTATAAGTGTTAAATGGAGTTATAAATGGATTTTGTAAGCAAATAAGATTTATAAATTTGTGAAGTTATAAAAGAATGAATTTGGGAATAAGTGATTTATAAGTAAATTAACTTACAAATCGAATTTGAAATGTAAATAAGATATTAATGGAATCGGTTAATTAAGGGATTTTATAAGTTGAAGTTTTTATAAAATATAAATGTGATTGTTTTATAAATCTAAAATCAATTGAATTTGATAAGTTAATTATTATGGTTTATTAAAGGAATTTCATCCACGATTTTGGACAGTGGATTATCCTTTAATAAATATGTAGAAATATTGGATTTGGTAAAAGGATTATATTCACGATTTTGGACAGTGGATTATCCTTTAATAAATGTGTAGAAATATTGGATTTGGTAAAAGGATTATATTCACGATTTTGGACAGTGGATTACCCTTTAATAAATGTGTAGAAATATTGGATTTGGTAAAAGGATTATATTCACGATTATATTCACGATTTTGGACAGTGGATTATCCTTTAATAAATATGTACAAATATTGTATTTGGTTAAGGGACTAAATTCACGATTTTGGATAGTGAATAATATACTAAATAAAATGGATATTTTTGGAAAGTGGTATTTTAAATGGAGTTAAATGATTTAATGATGTTTTAAAATGTGTTAAGTATCGAATACATAGATTTCAACATTCATTGTTGAAATAGACGTGTTCGAGAAATAAGGAAATGACAGACTATAACACTGTTGTTATAGTAAATGACTTTCGAAAGGAGATGTTTTGTATAGTATATGGGATTTATATATCTATCTTATTTTCGAATCCATATACTAGTGATTTTGGGTTGTCGTAACTATTTTTTATGCAACATTCGTTTTGACTCAAATAAAAGATGTTTAAGAGAATTTTTTTCCTTAAAGAATAAAAAAATATACTTAATCGTGATTTAAGTATATGTAATATTTTCTAAATGTTAAAAATAAAGAGATTTGTGAATATGCTTATACACTCGAAATAAGTATATGGAAATGTTTTCCAAAGTTGAAATGGTTTTGAGATTATATCTTTTTAAAGATAATTTGAAGTGAATATTTGGCAAATGATTTAATTAATAAAAGATTAATTAAAAGGGCCTAGTGACTGCATATGGTGCTAAATATTTGTTTGTTTGCTTGATGGTTAAATAATCGACTATCAAATTTGGCCATTTTAATTCCTCGACTTGATGTGGGAACTATTTAGTCGTACACTTAGTATGTAGCCTTCTGTGCAGGCTTGATTATCATTTGTGTTGAGAATGTTGATTCGTATAGTGCAGAGTATTGCTCTAATCTATCGAGCTTCCTTCTTGGCCCGAAGGATAGAAAGTTGATAGTTGGAGATGTGATAAGTCTATGAGAGTTGGTTTCTGCGTGAGAATGAGAAATGCTTTTGCGTTGTTGGTGCGAAGAGACCGGGATCAGATTTATCTGAAAATGTGACAACCCGAAAATTTTGAATACTTGAAATTAGAATATTTAAAATTAGAATATTTAATTGATTTTAAATATTTGATAGTTAGTTTTAGTATGGATTTCAAATATCACTGTTTATTTGGCAATTAAATTATTGAATTTAATAAATTGAAAATTTAGGAAAATGTTAAATCTTCAGTTTTAATCCAATTAAAAATAATTTAAAGGATTGTAACATTTATATGGATAACACTGAAGATAATAATTGGGTTAAAATTGAATTTAACACTAATTTGTTCATTTTTGAAATTTTATCATTTAAATCGATATTTAAAAATAGCCTTCCAAGGCACAGTCTCGAAATTCAACGAAACCAGTTTCATTGGATCCATAATATTGTATTATTAGCGGATTCAAATTTTCGTAGCATGTGGAGTTGTTGTGTGAGCACACGGTAAGTAAACGCCCTAAAATTTATTTCGAAAATTTAATATAATAACTGATCTAAAAAGCTATCTTCTCCATACAATTGAATTTGGACTCAAAACCTTTTCCATTGCCTTCGGAATAGGGGTATAATGATATAAACGCCAAGCGGCATGCCTTGATAGGAGGTCGATAATTTTAACTCGATTTCGAGACGTTTGAATTCAAATTTAAATTATAATTATATTTTGTGACCGGTCAAAAACAAGTCGTATCAACACTTTTTCAGTAATCACTGTAGCCTTCTTTACACGCCACCTGCTGTTCAACATCACATCTTGCCTCCTTTTCTTCTCCTTTATCACGCAACCATCATTTCTTGTCTCCTCATCTTCTTTTTATTTTGCACGCAACGGATCATTCTTCAATTCAAATCGTTGCTATTATTTTCCTTCTCCCCCAGATCGAAAATGAACCGCATATAAAAAAAATTAATTAAGAAAGAGGGCGCGCTATCTTCAACTTCACATCCACTTCGTTCAAGAGAAATAAATCATTCAAAATCCTTTTTCCTTCAATCGATTTCTCAAAATCGATTCGTGCGAGTTGATGAGAGAGAGTGTGTCTTGGCAACACGAGGCGAAGGGGAGGTTGTCGTGTTGATAGCTAGAGCACGATGGATCGATAGGGCCATGGAGGATCGGCGTTCGTTCGTGGAGGTCTCGAATGGGAGGAGCGTGCGGGTCCACGCACACGCGGTAGGTGGTTCATGAGCGCAACGTGGTTCAAGCACTGTCGATGTGGGGCATTGGGGAATTGCCGTGGGGTAGCTCGAGTTCGATCGCTGGTGGAGTCGCGTATGAGGAGGGATCTGGGTTCACAAAATTACAGTAAGGTATAATCCATTTTTTTATTCTATATTTATGTATAGTTTAGAAATATTTGCAGTAATAAGTAAACACTTCTGTTCTTAACTTAATGTAATTTAATATATATATATATATACATATATATATAAGGTTAAACAGAAAATATTTGGATCAGACAAAGGAAAAGAAAATTTAGAACTGGATTTTTATTTTACAAATATATATATATATATATATTGATGGAAGGAAGTTCTATAGTAATGAAATTTACTATTTTAGTATTTACAGAAAAATATATAAATATAAATATATCTATATAAAGACATACATATCTATTTTCACTAACTAGTTTATTTTAAAATAATAAATTAAAAGGTTTAATTTGTCTAAATTAACTTATCTAATTGTTTCAGTTAATAAAAATTTTAAAGGAAAATTTGTTTAAATTAAGTTAATAAACGGTAATTGACTATTCGATTAATTAAATGTTAATAAACCATATAATGTTTATTCAAGGTCTGAACCATGAAGAAATGGTCGAGACGGAAATGGAATTCATTATAAAAGCATAGGTGAGTTAATCTCACTCATCTGGTTATAATTTAAATGATTAAATTTAATATAATTGGTTGAATAGTTGAATTGATTTGATGTGTTATATTATAGTATATAATACATCTTGGAATGATTGATTTCCCGCATTATATAGCGGATGAGACCCTATGCGCCGCATAATAGCGGACGATTTTATATTAATCCCATATACCGCGATATTCCACCTCGAAGTGGAATTGGTATTGTGCTAACATCTATGGATGCAAGAAAACAGGTTGGAGGGATCCAACTGGATTCCTTAAAATTATTTAGATTGTTCAATATTCTGTGTTATGAATATTCGATATTCTGTGATGAATATTATTAATAATTTGAATATTGAATGTTATGGGTTACTTGAATATATTTTGGTACACTGAGTTATCCAAATGTATAGAATTAGATTTTTGAAAAGAAAATAAAAGAAGAGAATTTGTAAGTGAAATAATTACAGGGAATTTAAATAAATTTAAGAATGAACTGGATAAGAATAATAGTGGTTTTAAAATTCTAATAAATAAAATTCTGTGTATGAAAAGGGGATTCTGAATAAACAAGAATATAATGAATTTTAAACTTAAGTGTTATTATTTAAATGAATAAAGCATTTATTTTAAATTTAAGATTTAGATTATTGGGAAAAAATAAAGAAGGAATTTGGGAACTATGAAATTGGTATTTTCAGTTAAGAGATTTTAAATCATAAGTAAGAATTAAAAATCTGAAGTTAATGGGTTTTGACGTAAATGAGTAAGTAAAAGGAATTTATTCCAAACAAGAGTAATTTGGAAATCAATTTGGAAATTGATTTAAGTGTTTGAAATTGGAATTATTAAGGAGGATGAACTAATTTTTTTTTTATAAACTGGATTTTATAAAAGTAAAGTAATATATCAATGGATATTTAAAGAATAAATTCACGATGGGAATTTATTAAAGAAATGGGAAAATTTGTTCAAAAATTAATAATGATTTATTTTTTAAAGAATGTGAAGAGAAGTATATTTCCCTGGATAGCCAAGTACATTTTCAAAGTAAATTTTTAAATATAAGTTAAAGGATTTAATGTTGTTTTTAAAAGCATGTTTTAGAAATTTATTATTTCTAAATGTTTAAATTCTAAAGTAAGTATTTTTCAAATCTATTATCGAGGTATTTATTTAAAGATGACTTGGTATTTTGATTTAAAAAGAGAAAATCTAGTTTTATATTTTATAAAATAACCTCATTTTAAATATTCCTAAAGTATATATTTTTAATAAAGTATTAAAGTAATTTTTAATTTAAATGTTTTAAAGGATATTTTATAATAGAGTGTTTTAAATTATTTTAAAAATCTAAAGTTTTTGTGCTTGGTGTTGTCAGTGGAAATAAATATTTAGAAATTTATTTCATGAGAAAAGTGTGTTTGAAAACTATTTACAAAAAGGGTTGGAAATAAAAATATGTCTTGCGAAGATATTTTGGGTATAATAAATAATTTGGGGAAATTATTTATTATTTGATGGATGTTTGTGAATGTTAATTGATAGTTAAATAACCGATTATCAATATTGGCCAATGCGTTGATCGTTTCGAAGAGACCGGGATCGGGATTTAATTCTCAAAAACCGCTTCGATTCGGTTTGAACGTTTTCGTAAGGATGACGAGTTTGGATTCGAAGATGGAGCAGTAAAGTGCAAGGGCTAGTCGCTACTAATCCTGAGGATGTTTCCAAAATGGATGTAGTGGGAGTAGTGCCTTCGGTTCCGTTCGAACCCGGGATGGACTTGTTTGGATGAATGCTTTCAGAACATCGTCAGGTGGACGATGATCATTCTAAGAGATGAGTTCTCTAAAGGTAACGTTTAGCCTCAAGACTCATCAACCGTAAATGACTGAAAATCAGGGGTTATGCAACAAGGCTAGGTGGGTAGCACCCATTTAGGGTGTGGTCATCCCTGTCTAGATGTCCCTTTTATTCGGCTTAGTGGTGCGGTTGCTGATCCCAACGTAGGGTGATCTTACTCGAGATTATCCAGTCAGGGGTAGTCCCGGTCTTGTGTTGCAGGGGATTGGGAGCAATCCTCGGTACGGTGATCTAGGCCACATACTGTGACAGGTGGTACCCCAGTGCCTAGTCATTAGTTGGAAATCCATTCTACCTACGCGCCTTTTATGGTTTTTGTTTGTATTACCCACTTTGTGTCTAGTAGTTGGAATTTAATAAATGTAACAATTTCGGCTATTTGAATAAGTATTTGAATATAGACTCTATTATAATATCAGAGAATTTTGATAAAAAGTGTTTTAGCTATCATATGGTAAAAACCCGACATGTTTATTTGTGGCGTGGTCTTACGAGATGCTTTTGTTTTCAAAAGAATTTTGAAACTTTAATAATCAAATTGAGTGTGGTTTTCTCACGCTGGTTTTCCAGACTGACCCAGGTGTTATTTAACTGTAATGCTCGGGTCAGACCGAGTATTATAAATGACAGGAAATGATGCTGTGGAGCTGGATGGCGATACGTACTTCCGTACTTGTTTTAAATATTCCGCTGTGTTGATTAGCTATGTATTCAGTTTTGAGGATAAGTTTATATGATTGTCCAGTTGAATGTTATCGATGTTGTTGAACTCTAATGATGTATTCGGATATTTTATGAAATAAACAGATATAGCTTTCTTTTGTGTAAAGATCTGTTATCATCTATTATATTTTATTCCGCTGCGATGGTTAGATTCTGATGTTGTTTTGTTTTCTCTTCTTCTGCCTCTTCTTCTTTAACCCAAATGGTTCGTATTTCCGTTCATCTTGAGTTTTTTTTGGAGAATAGTGTCGACTCAAAGGGTATAGAACTACGGGCCATTTCTGAAAACTACTTCGGACCAACGTTTATGTGTTCGATTGTGCTGGTTATCGATGATATTGTGATTGAGGATTTTCATAGTGAGCGACTGCTTGTTGATCGTTTGGGGTTAAAATCCCAATATGCATCTCGTAACAGTGGTCTTTTCATTATGAAATATCCAATGCAAGGACTATTCGCTACTAATCTTAGGGATTTTCCAACACGATTTGTAGGAAAGTACCTTTGGTTTGTCCTGTTCATAGACAACTTGTATGGATGTTTGTCTGACATTGCATTTCTAAAAGATTACGTACATTGGTTTTTACAAACGTACATCAGTGGTGGCGGAGAAGGCAACTTCTCTTAGCTTAACACACTCCTTGAGACGTATGAGCTTAAGGGTTGTATTTTTGTGGAAGGCAATTAATAGTCAACGAAAATGGCCGTGTGGCATTCAAAGTGATGTGATTTGTGATGTGTGAAAGGTAATCGTTACCTCATGACTCATCAACCGAAAATGAAAAAATAGGGTTAGATGCGGCAAGGCTAAGTGGGTCTCTCCCAAGTAGGATATGATCATCCTCTTTTACATATATCTTTACGCGTTATGACTTGTGTATCTGATTATTGAGGTTTGTATGCTACAGGGCCCTCGGTAAAGGTGAGTAACGACCAAGGATGAAATATTCGACACTATCTAGTTATAGAGGTGGTCGGTCTTATGTTGTAGAGGGTAGATGTTCTGTGCCTCGGAACATCCATCTAGAGGTGTACCCATCGGAAAGTAGTCCCTTCACCTAGTCATTTGTATGGAAATCCAAACTCCACTACGTACCTGCCATTTTATTTATAGAGCCTATGTTGGAATTTAATAATGGTAACAATTTTGGCTATTTTGAATATTGTTTGTATACTAGACACTAGTATAATATCTGATGATTTGATATGAAATATTTTAGTTATCGTAAGATAGAAACATGCCTGTGTTTATGTATGGACTTGTCTTACGATACTTTTGTTTTGATAAAGGAAAAGTTTGGTGATTTAATAAATTCAGTTGAGTGTTTTTCTTACGCTAGTTTACCAGACTGATCCGGGCGTTCTTTCTTTTCAGTGCTCGGGTCAGACCGAGTATATTTACAGGTTCAGATTTGGTGCTTTTGAGCTTCAGCGGGAGAGATGGAGATCTTCATTTCATATACACGTATCTGTTTTGATTATCCGCTGCGCTTTGTTGTTGTATATTATCGACAATTGTAAGGACAGGTTATTATAACTGTCTAGGTTGATGATTGGTGATTGATTGTTGAACTCTGATTGATGTCTGTATATATACAGTTTCTACTTTGTAAAGATCATTGGTATGATATTATATATTTTCCGCTGCGATGTGAGATTTTGTATTGTTCTGTTTGGTTCTATCTTCTCCCTTTCTTCTCTTCCCTTCTTCTCTCTTCTTTTCTTTCTCTTGACTTTCCGTCAGTCTGTGCTTTTAGGGTCAGACATGTGTGGTTTATTGTCGATTCAATAGGTACGGATTTGCGGGTCGTCACATTTGGTATCAGAGCTTAGATTTCGTATATTCCTAGGCTTTGATGTGTACTCAGTATAGATAGGGATAGTAGAACCCTAGATTGAGTTGAGTGTATTATATATATGAGCGCGTATTTGTTAATGGATATAAAATGTTTTATATTGTGTTTGCTTATCCGTTGAGCTGTTTGTGAATTCTGATCGGTATGTGGGACGCCATGTTATCGATAGGGATTTCTAAACACTTAAACGAGACAAGTCGACATAGTATCATTATAAACTGGGTAAATGAAATAATTGTACCTCAATTATATTTTATAATAAAGGAATAATTTTTTAGAAATTATTAGAGTGTATATAAATTGATTGTTTGGTTGCATTAAAATGTAAAAATATATATAAGTTAATAAAGCTGTTTGAACACTCTAATTAAAAAAAGTTGTAAAAGAATAAATTATATAAGCAATGGAATTATAAAATATGGAATTATAATTAAAATGGTATACATTTGTGAAATAATTTTGTATATAAGAAATAAAACTATATGAGTTGTAAATGAAATTGAATTTAAGCTAAGAATTTGAAATTTGAATTCTGTTGATTTTGAAAGCTATTTTTCAAAGTTAAAGAAGTTATATTATTATAAATCAAAGTAAGATAGACAAATTTGGAATGAATCTTACATAAGAAAAGTAAAATAGTGAAATTATATAAGTATGAATGTATAAATGATTTATAAATAAAAGAATTTTTGAAAGAATATAAAGCACTGAATTCACTGTTGTTACTAGGAAATAATAAGGGTGATGACTGCAGCATCATCAGTATCATTTTCGAGTTTCTATGTGATGGAGTTGCTACCAATAGTAAATTGAAAATTGAAGTTCTGTTTTGATAAAAAAAATTGAATTCAAAATCCAAGTTGAAATTAATGAGTATAAGTGAAATGAGTTTTGGATTTATTATATGAAATAAAATTTCAGCTTTGGTAAAGTTAAATAAATTTGAGTTAGCATAATAAAATATATGATTTGAAATTTAACTAAAGGAAAGTTAAATAACTTCAATTGAATTTGAACTAGATTAGATAAGCTATTGAAATGGAAGTTAAACTTAAGGGTAAGTGATTATATAATATGAATTTGAATGTTTGAATAAATAAGTTGTATAACTTATAAAACGAGAAAATGTAAGTAAAACCAATTGTTAAAATGGTTAAACAATTTTATTAAGCAAAATAAAATATGAATTTGAATAGTGATATGAATTTGAATTAAGTAAAAGTTAAATAAAATAGAATTTGAATTAAGTTAGAAATGAACTTAAGTTATATAGTTAAAATAAATGCAAGTGGAAATGAAATGAAACATAACTTAAGTAATGTTGGATGAAGTTGAATTTGATATCAAAATGAATTAATAAAGTAAAGTGATTAATATGAACTTGAGTTATATTATGAAATTCAACTTTAATTGTAAAAGTGAATTAGTGAATAAACATGGATTGGAAATGTTGATGTTAAGAATTTGAATAAAACTTAAGAAGTTGTGAATATAGTGAATACTAGAATTCAATCTAAATTGAATATTAGACCAATCGAAATTAAAAATGTGTTGACCCAAATTTAATGTAAGTAAAGTAAATAAATTTGGTTATGTTGGTTATGCATTGGTTGTTAGATGGATGTTACTGATTGTATAGGAATTCGTTAAGTGTTGATGAAATTGAATTAATAAAATTGAAAACTAACATATGAAAGCTAAGTAATTGAATTTAAAGTGGAAGTAAGTGAATCTAAATAGAATTGAATTTGATTTAATTTGGAGGTGAACCAACTTGAATGTAAATTAGTGAATGCAGACTAATTGAATTCGAATAAATGAATGTTAGTAAAATCCAATGTTAATGAACCGAATGTTTAAATTGAAAAACTAATTCACTGAATATTAATGAGAAATGAATGAATGTTGATTTGGTTATGGATTAGTTGGATAGATATTGATTTGTTGGATGATAGTTGTTTGATGGTTGGATTTGTTGTTATTGATTGCATTTTCTATATTGGCATATATAGTTGTTGTATTGGTATATGTTGTATATTGATATTACTTCATATATACATGTTTCTCCTTTATTTGTTGAGTGTATAGTAGGTGCGGATGGCGTTTGCTTCGCATTTGAGCTCGTTTTCGCGCTATATTAGCCGTATATGCTCGCTAATAATATATAAGGTACATATCTCGGATTACGTATCGTACTTTTACACTTTTTCCCTATGGGATGCCTCATCCTCGAAGATGAGATGTATTTGTGATATATATGTGTGTATGTGTGTGTTGTGATGCTACTATGATCGAATTGTCCAAAGGAGAGGCTAGCAAATTGTTTTTGAAAATTTAAAGCGTAAGGAAAAAATTTGGGAATTTTGGAAAAAAAATTATAACTAAAATTTTGATTTCGAGTTAAAAGGTTAGATGATATTAGTTGGTTTTGAAAGATAGTTATAAATGGATTTGAAACTTAGAAAAGTTTTTATATAAGAATTTTAACTAAATGGGTTTTGGAAAAAGTTTTAAAAAATGTTTAAATAGATTTGAAGTCTAATTTGAACTAATTGTTTTGAAAAGTTAATGGATTTGGTAGTTTTTTTTTCTTACTTGGTAATTTCGGGGACAAATTTCTTTTAAGTAGGGGAGAATGTAACGACCAGGAATTATAGTCAGTTGAAATTCATATATTTAATTTATTTTAAACATTCACAAGTAAATTTTATAAGCTGAATAACCTACATTTCGAATATCTGGATTTAAATGGATAACTAAATTGTTGATTTAATATTTGAAATTATGTAAATAATTTAAATTTGGATTTAATAAGACTGAAAATGATTTATAAACTTGATATAAATTTTATTTGAATTAGAATGATGTTAGAGAACTTTTAAAATTGAATTAAAAATTAAATTACAGAAATTGAATATTTTAATATTTAATTAACGTGTCAAAATAGCCATTTTTCAAACATTCTCGGATTTTGGTGAAACCAGTTTCATTGGATCCGTTATGTTATATTATTGTAGGATTTCAAATTTCGTATCAATTGGATTTACGGTTTAGCCGTGGCAAGCTAAAATGCTTAGAAATCTGTTTAAGTGAAATTTTAAATTTAAATACTCGATTCGAAAACCTAACTTCCAAATATGATCGAACTGGCTCTCAATATATATTCCATTGTGTTCGAGATAGGTGTAAAACATTTTAAACTCCAGGCGGCATGCTTCGATTGGAGTTCTAGAAAAAAATCGGATTAATAGTATCGCAGAATTTTCTGTAGAAGGACTTCATTTTCTGTTTTTATTCAAAAACCCTAGCCGCCGTTTTGTATTCAATGGATAAAATCTTCCAAACTTCTTCTCTTAATCTCTCTCAATCCACACGCTTTCGTGAAAAACTTCCAACTAAAAAGTGATAGAGCTTCACGAGATCTTCAGATCTAAACGGTGATGATGAATTTTCGAGCAACGATGTGGCAGAAAATCAAGCTTGAAGGAAATGTGTTCGCACACGTTTTTCAGTGTAGAGAGGCGACCGAGCTGCACGAGATTTAGGCGGAGGGTGGAGCAAAGGTTGGTCATTCGAATAAAGGGGTTTGATCATCGTATATGTCAACGATGGTGGCACGTAAATTGATAACAGAAGGCGGTCGATGGGTTGTTCTCGTGGGAAGGAAATGAAAGCGGGGAAGAAGAAAGGGGATCACGGCCCTGATCTCATCAAAGAAAATCGAACGGTTGGATTAGTTGAGGGTTAAAATGAAAACAAAATTTGTGAAATTATTTATATATTAAATTCATGCAAAATTCTAAACGCCATAACTTTGTCGTACGAGGTCTGTTTTTCACGAAACAAATTGCGTTGGATCCGTATTGACGAGCACTACATTTTTGAGCTTTTTTTAGAGTTGATTAGAGCTAGTGTAAATTTTGGATAAAATTAAACGCTCATTTAATTTTATTTGAAATAAAACAATGCAACTGCTATTGAAACCAAGGTGAGTACAACTCACTCTTTCTGACTCATTGATATTTTTATACTAGTGTGAACCCGTGCTTCGCATACGGACCGCACTCAACCTCATAACATGTTTATATGATTTATATGGTTCATTGATTAAGAAATAGTGATCTTTTTTATCAATTTTCAAATAAGTTTGCATTTTGTCTAAAACTTGTGTATAAATCTTTAAAAACAGTAATGCAGATAGTGCTGGTGCTTGATAAGCAATTGCAAAATATCGAGCAAAAATGATTTCAAAGATAAAATTTCCACACAATACACATATAAATTTATTGTGTGCATCAGCTATTGTTCCATGCATCAGCTGTATTATATGTAACTTCATTTGGTGAGATACCTTTATCAATCATTTCCTTTAATACTTGATGTCGTTGATTCCATTTGCTGCTTCGGTAATAACTATCTATAAGAGCAGTGCAGGTAACAAAATTTGGTTTACACTTGAACTTTGATCCAAAAATGCCAAAAGCAACATTGACATGATTCATGAGAACTCAAGTGTTAAGGATGTTCTCATAACTGACTATGTCTAGGAACACACTATGCAGCATCATATTATTGTAGAATGATAAGATTAGAGGATAAAGAGATTTATTTCTGTTTTGAACTATTCTTGTGAAAAATATGCTAAATCTAAAGCACGCATATTTTATGTCTAAAGTGTTGGATCTAACAATCATTATTCAACAATATTTATTTTAATGTGAAGAATATCGTTGTATTTCTTTTATAGTCAAAGCAAATTCAATATAATAAGAAGCATATAATTGTATTTAATGCTTTTGAGCTTTCTGGTTCCATTTTTAATTCCATCTAACATTGTTGCCGTATTTTGGTAATGTTGGATTTCACCAAACTTGACTGCAATTTGTGAAAGTAGAATCAAAGGCTGGAAATTTTCGAAATAATCAACGACATAGATTAGTTAAAAGAAATAAAGTCAAACAAATTTAATAACTTTAATAATATGAATCCGAAAACTATGATTTTATAAAATTTATTTTTAGCTATCAACAATGGATATCATTGAAAGCATATTAAATTTGAGATTTAATAGTGAAATCGATTCTTAAATCCAATTAATGTAGAAAAAGTTAACACATTTCAAAGTTTGGATAGAAAGAAATTAAAAACATGACCGTTCATTTCCCAAAATATGAAGGAGGCCTCTATGCTCTTGAAATCTAACTCAATAATAATATTATAGTATAGATAAGCAAAATAAATATTATTTATGATGATTAATGATTGTTTGGATGATATACGATATATTATCTATATATTGATTGGTATTGGATATATTCTGGCCTACTGGAGCAGATGAGACCCTATACGTTCCCGTGTATGAGCGGATGACCCTTTGTACGCGCGTCTGCCTTGAAGCGGACATTATACACATATTCTAATCTGTATATTTGGTGCATGTGACAGGTTGGAGGGATCCAACTAGATTCCTCACTAGTATTGGTTTTATTTACAAATATTGTGATATATGCTGTTATCATATGATATATGATGTTTGGATGCCGTGATTGATGTATTTAGTGCTATTGCAGCATTGGGCCTATTTTTGGAATTTAAAATTGTTAAAGTGACGATTTCAAAATTTAAAAGGAATTGAAAAGAAATTTTGAATTTGTACGTTTTGTTATTGAATTGTTAAGTAAATGGATTTATTTTAAATAAATAAATGATTATAATTTTTATATTATAAAAATTATGATTTTTGTGAAATATATCAGAATGTGATTTTTGGAATAAGGAGATAATATTATAAATGTTTTATATATAAGATTTCTAAAATTGATATTTTATAGATCAAAATGATGGAATTGTAAAAGAAGTTTTATAAGTGTTAAATGGAGTCATAAATGGATTTTGTAAGCAAATAAGATCTATAAATTTGTGAAGTTATAAAAGAATGAATTTGACTTATAAGCAAATTAACTTATAAATCGGATTTGAAATGTAAATGAGATATAAAAGGAATCAGTTAATTAAATGGTTTTATAAGTTGAATTTTTTATAAAATGTAAATGTGATTTTTTATAAATCCAAAATCAATTGAATTTGATAAGTTAATTATTATAATTTATTAAAGGAATTTCATCCATAATTTTGGACAGTGGATTATCCTTTAATAAATATGTAGAAATATTGGATTTGGTAAAAGGATTATATTCGTGATTTTGGATGGTGGATTATCCTTTAATAAATGTGTAGAAATATTGGATTTGGTAAAAGGATTATATTCACAATTATGGACAGTGGATTATCCTTTAATAAATGTGTAGAAATATTGGATTTGGTAAAGGGACTATATTCACGATTTTGGATAGTGAATAATATATTAAATAAAATGGATATTTTTGGAAAGTGGTATTTTAAATGGAGTTAAATGATTTAAAGATGTTTTGAAATGTGTTAAGTATCGAATACATAGATTTCAACATTCATTGTTGAAATATTCGTTTTCGAGAAATAAGGAAATTACGGACTATAACATTGTTGTTATAGTAAATGATTTTCGAAAGGAGATGTTTTGTATAGTATATGTGATTTATATATCTATCTTATTTTCGAATCCCTATACTAATGATTTTGTGTTGTTGTAACGATGTTTTACGCAACATTTGTTTTGACTCAAATAAAAGATGTTTAACAGAATGTTTTCCTTAAAGAATAAAAAATATACTTAGTCCTAATTTAAGTGTATGTAATATTTTCTAAGTGTTGAAAATAAAGAGATTTGCAAATATGCTTATACAGTCGAAATAAGTATATGGAAATGTTTTCCAAAGTTGAAATGGTTTTGAGATTATATATTTTTCAAGATAATTTGAAGTGAATATTTGGCAAGTGATTTAATAAATAAAAGATTAATTAAAAGGGCCTAGTGACTGCATATGGTGCTAAATATTTGTTTCTTTGCTTGATAGTTAAATAACCGACTATCAAATTTGGCCATTTTAATTCCTCGACTTGATGTGGGAGCTATTTAGTCGTACACTTAGTACACAGCCATCTGTGCAGGCTCGATTATCATTTGTGTTGAGGATGTTGATTCGTATAGTGCGAAGTATTGCTCCAATCTATCAAGCATCCTTCTTGGCCCAAAGGATAACAAGCTGAAAGTTGGAGATGTGATAAGTCTATGAGACTTAGTTTCTGTGTGTGGTTGAGAAACGCTTTTGTGTTGTTGGTGTGAAGAGACCGGGATCAGATTTATCTGAAAACCACTTCGGGCCAACATATATGCGTTCGATTGTGCAGGTTATCGATGATATTGTGATTCAGGATTTTCATAGTAAGGGGCTGCTTGTTGATCGTTGGGGGTTAAAATCCCAATATACATCCAGTAGCAATGGTCTTTTCATTATGAAATATCCAATGCAAGGACTATTCACTACTAATCCTAGGGATTTCCCGACAGGATGTAGTAGGAAAGTACCTTCTATTTGTCCTGTTCCTGGACAACTTGTATGGATGTTTGTCTGACATTGCATTTCTAAAAGATTACGTACATTTGTTTTTACAAACGTACATCTGTGGTGATGAAAAGGCAACTTCTCTTAGCATAACACCCTCCTTGAGACGTATGAGCTTAAGGGTTGTATTTTTGTGGAGGCAATTAGTAGTCAACGGAAATGGCTGTGTTGCATTCAAAGTGATGTGATTTGTGATGTGTGAAAGGTAATCGTTATCTCATGCCTCATCAACGAAAAATGACCAAAACAGGGTTAGATGCGGCAAGGCTAAGTGGTCGCTGCCATGTAGGATATGATCATCCTCTCCTAGATATATCTTTACGCGCTATGACATCGTGTATCTGATTATTGAGGTTTGTATGCTAGAGGGCCCTCGGTAAAGGTCAGTAACGATCGAAGGATGACATATTCGGTACCATCTAGTTATAGAGGTGGACTGGTCTTGTGTTGGTGGAGAGCAGATGTTATGTGCCTCGGGACATCCATCTAGAGGTGTACCCATCGGAAAGTAGCCCCTTTACCTGGTCATTTGTATGAAAATCCAAACTCCACTATGTACCTGCCATTTTATTTATAGAGCCTAGTATGCTGGAATTTAATAATGGTAACAATTTCGGCTATTTTGAATATTATTTTTATACTATACACTAGTATAATATCATATGATTTGAAATCTTTTAGCTATCATAAGGTGAAAACATGTCCGTGTTTATGTGTGGACTTGTCTTACGAGATACTTTTGTTTTGACAAAGGAAAAGTTTGGTAATTTAATAAATTCAGTTGAGTGTGTTTCTTACGTTAGTTTACCAGACTGATTTGGGCGTTCTTCCCTTTCAATGCTCGGGTCAGACCGAGTATATTTACAGGTTCAAATTTGGTGCTTTTGGAACTTCAGCAGGAGAGCTGGAGATCTTCATTTCGTATACATGTATCTATTTTGATTATCCACGGTGCTTAGTTGTTGTGTATTATCAGCAATTATAAGGATAGGTTATTATAACTGTCCAGGCTGATGATTGATGATTGATTGTTGAACTCTGATTGATGTATGTATATATACAGTTTTTGTTTTGTATAGATCATTGATATGATATTATATGTTTTCCGCCGCGATGTGAGATTCTGTATTGTTCTTTTTGGCTCTATCTTCTCTCTTTCTTCTCTTCTCTTCTTTTCTTTCTCTTGACTTTCCATCGGTATGTGCTTTTTGGGTCGGACATGTATGGTTTATTGTCGATTCAAAGAGTACGGATTTGCGGGTCATTACATATTTCATCATTAAGCACCATAGGGCGATGGCTGCTTGGAAATCAACTAGGCCGGTCGGTCTAGAAACGCACTATAGGCCGAGATAATGTCCAACACAATGAAAGTTACAACATGCACTCTCATGCGATCACTTCTCCTAGCACCACAGGTAAATCCACACACTTGATGGCTTCAATAGCCATTCCATTAAATCCTTAGATATAAGATCCATATTATATTAAATTCTTATCTTTCAAGAACATCTGATCGTAAGCTTTTTTAAATATAACGTTAACTGAACTGCCACCATCAATCAACACTTTTCTCACAATCACTATCCTAATCATGGTTGATATCACTAAGGGATCCAATATTTGGACTCCAACTCCATCAGCATCCCTGTTCTGAAACACAATGTCATCAGTCATGGTCCCGAGTTGTTTCGTCAGAGCTCCATCTTCGACGACAATACAACTCGCAATATCAGCATGCTTTAAAGCATTAACATATCTCTCTATTTCATTCCAGCTCTTCTTCGTCGGATGCAGTCCTCTATGAATAGTATTGATGATTAATACCTTCTCAAGCCATATGGGCTCATCATTACCTGTCCTGCCTTACCTCTGCTGGGATGATGGCCCATGGGGATTAGAACTTCCTTGCCCGCCATCCTGGGGCATTCATGAACTGGTGTAATTTGTTTTCCGTATCAACTCTTCGATCACTTCATGTAAGTACCTGCAATAATTTGTATCGTGACCATGTGTCTTGTGAAATCGAAAATACTTCCTAGATTTTTTTTCCTTCTCAGTTTACTCCTTGGAGCTGGTTTCTTGTATTGTTGAGCACATTGGGTCGTAAGGTATATGTTCTTGATTGAGTTATTCAGCTTAGTGTAGATGTCGCATTTATGAAACCTGAGGTGTTTCCTATTGTCAGACTTTCAATCTCCAGGCCCACATCCATTCCTTCTCTGGCCACTACTTTTTTTACCACATTCACATCAACATTCTCAGAACACCCTCCGGACTGTTTCACGGTAGGATTGCTTTGGATGAATTCTACCGACCGCTCAAGACTGGTCGTCCTAGCCATAGTGCTTACCTCTTCCAAGCGCAAGAACTGATTATCTTTCCTATAAAAAAACACATCCATTATTGGTAGTGGTTTCATTGTCAACCATCACCCAAAATTAGTTTCGGGATGAATCTCCCTAATCAGTGCCATTAATACAATGTCATCCTTCGCATTAGAGACTTCTATCACAACCATATGGAACCTGTTCAGGAAATCTTTCAATGACTCTTCTATACCTTGTAAGAGGTTTGATAGTGGCATTATATCCTTAGGATGTGTGGAGTGTAGATGGAATTATTCAATGAATTTCCATGCCAATTCATCAAGGAGATATGGATCTCGACGGAACCGGATGAACCACATCGTCACCACTCCCTCTAGGAAAATTGGAAAACATCGACATCTCATCGCATTGGATGCCCTAGTGTAGTCCATATGCCATTCATATTTCATGAAGTATTGCCTCTTGATCCATTCTACCACTTTACAATGGCATTGTTGGCACGAATCTTCAAGTATACTCTTGATGCAGTATCCCCTCAATGAATGGGTTTCGACTTGGAGAAGTGCCCCATTCATCATAGTTTCGAAACTAATTTTTTCTCATCAACTTCCTAACCATCTTAGCCAAATACTCTGGTTCTACGGGTTTTGTTGAACGGTTGTAATCGAGGTCTATCCCAAGTGTTTGGCCTATCAAACGCTCTCGGGCAGATTCACGACCTACATCCATCCTTTGTTTCGATGCACTAGCCTCTTCCCTAACCATTTTCTGCTTCCTTTTGTCTCTACGTCGAGCTCAATAAAGAGGAACTAGTGGATTCTGAATTGGGATGCGCCAAATCCCTCCACCTTCTACGATAATTCTATGTTGACTCATTCAGCAATTTGAGGCTCTCTTGCATCTACTGATTCATCTTATTGCGACTTTCCTACAACCTATCTTCCACTTGTTCATCAATCGGTCCATCTCCACTCACATCGGTTAGGTTTTCGACATGGCAAAGCCTGGTGTTGGACATCAATGTTCTCAACATTGCTGGAGTTCTAGAAATTGTAGAACGTTCTCGTCATGGAGCCATAGTTGAAAGCAACTTGTGTAGATTTTAGAAAATCTGAGTAGTTTTAAATATCAAAAGTAAAGAAAACTAGATCTATCTCTCTAATTTAGATAATCCAATAGTAGATTGTGGATCCAAACATCTTGAGAATAACGTTTCTCAATGAAAGCACCAAAATTTTCATACTATAACATGGTATAAACATCCAATAGATTAAAGTAGAAAATGAAATAAAGAAATGAAAATGAAGTAAGAACGATACATACAGAGTTTATAATGGTTCACCCAACTAATGCCTACATCCACTTAGTGTTTCTATTGATTATATTGATGTTTACAACATTTGTTCTTATGGATCGATATAGATCCTCAGGATTATAAGAGAATTATGGTAATTTCATAAAAAAGCAAAAAAAATCCTCTAAAATGACCCCCTAGCCTCCTATTTATAGTTATAGGTCGTTGAGATTTGCTCCTCCATGATTTTTGCCATGTTCCCCACGTCCAACAGCAGTTAAGCTCGAAAAAATGTGGTTTTGTCGGCAAATATGATGGACCGGTACCGATCCATAGGCATGGATCGGTACCAACCGATATGATCGCCTTACGGACTTCATCAATTGCCTTGTTCATATTTGATTTATTATTAGCTTCATGTCTCCCATTTTAATTGCCCTATTAGAAGCTTATTTTTGGCTTAACAAGTTGGATCGGTGGTGGAATGTAGTTTCCGATACCCGGTGCCCTGACCCGGCTATATTGGGTTGATCATGAAAGACAGATTCGACTGTTGATGAGAAGAATGATCATGAGGCAATGTCTACATGACTTAGATATAAAGTCCAAACAGTTGTGTGAAGCCCTGATTGGGCAAAGTTGATAGATAGACGATGCGGGATGTCAGAAAGATAGAAATTATCTTGTGTGAGATAAGGATGGGAATAGTGGTTTGTTAATATGGACGAGATGCTAAAGGGTTCAATATAGTAGGGAGAGACCATAAGGATTGGCATGGTTGCTTGACCGGATAATTGACTTGGATCGAAATGCAGAGGGATCGGCATAAGATGTGATACCAAACTCAATGTGGTTCAATGGCACTAGAGGGATCGACATAGCATACAACAAACATATGGATCGGCATGATGAGTTAAGTGGATGGTCAGTGTAGATAGAGTCCAAAAGGGATCATCATAGTGAAGGGTCGCCATAGGGTTTGCATACATCTCCATGGAATTATGGATTGGCATAGTATGCAACAAACAGAGGGATCTCCGTTGCTCACGAAGGATGGGTCGACATAATGTTCTCAGCAATATGGATCGGTATACATTAAGAAACCAAGAGGGTTCGACACTATTATTTGAAGGGATTGGCATTTCCCTGAATAGAATGAGATCCGAACCAAAGATCAACCAAACCTAGAGCTCCACACATCCAAACACCCTGATATTTGGAACACCATCATATTAGAGCATAGGGAAACTACCATAGGGATCGTTACCCTACACTCAACACATGGAAGGATCAGTACCGATCCTTATCTATTGAGAGTTGGGCCTAGTCCCTCCTATGTTGGGCCCATATGGTTAAGGAGGTCCTGTTACCGAAGTTCCAGTCAGATCGGAGGCCGCCTTCATCATTTTGGGGGCTTTTACACTGTTGGTTAGATAACACCATTATTGTAATCAACTTCCTCCATTACTTTCTTATTTCTTGCTATTTCTTGCACTCAAATTGTAACCGAGTTAATTGAAAAACAATAAAGAGAATATTTAAAGTGGACATAGGCAATCAATGCCGAACCACTATAAATCTTGTTGTTTCTGCTTTCTGCTGTATTTTTCTTGTTATTTTGAGATATTCCTCCATTTTCATTTAATATCTTCATTTATTTCACTACTTAAACCTATTCTTGGGGTCTTGTAGCCAATTTGGTTGCAAACATTTTGGTGCTTTCACTGAGAAACTTGATTCTCAACCCATTAGGATCCCCTTTGCTACTACTGGATTGAGGAAATCCCCCAAAAGAGATCCAAATTATTGTTAGAAGTTTGTAAATACTGCTCAGATTTACTAAAATCTAAGCAAAAAAATTCAGAATGATGAGGCATCCAGATTAACTTCCTAGAACGTTGATGCAAATGAAACAGCTAGCATCCAACAAGGAGCTCCAAGTAACCAGCCTGCTAATGTTAATGTAGAGCCTGCTGAAGTCCAAAACCTTATTAATTCCATACCTAAAGTTGAATTCAACAATTTGATGAGGGAGTATATGGCCGTAGGCAGCGGAACGAGCAGATCCAGACTTATGCTAATCTAATGAACCATATTGCTCAACAGCAGCGTTAGAATGCCAGAAGGGATCTAGCTTCTTACTCGATGTCAATAAGTTCAGCCTCATCAAAAGATGAGCATCATAGGTGTAGGCATCATAGGGTCAAAGTGGTGCAAGAAGGGACATCAAAGAAATGCTTGGCAGACCAACATGGCCTTCCAAGGAAGATCGGTGTCGATCCCCCCTTAAGGATCGATACCGATCTCTCAGCCAGAGAAGTTGTCCCTTAAATTCAAATGGGGAGCCATGCTGGAGCTGGGTCCAGAAACTTGGATGATGGAGTACGTTTAAATGCTAACTAGCTACCTCTTCGGAACGATGACGAGGTGAACACGCATGGTGCACATTAAGAAGATGATGGCCAAGGAGACGTGAGATGGCCTATAGACATCGATCGGGACATTCACGCGAAGTAGAGCATGACCACCACTTGTCACCACCTATTCAGACATCGGACTGATCAACAATGGTCAAATGGTTGGTGAGAGAGAACCAGGGGTTGACGAATGATGAGTGGGAAATTTCGAAGAGTCATACCCCATTTACCGATAGTGTTTTACATGCGGAGTACCCAAGAAGGTTTAATATACCTATGATGCCTGCCTACGAGGGAAAAATCAACCCTAGGAGCACATCATGTGGTACGAGTGATTGATGGACTTAGCAAGAGCCAATGACGCAACCAAATGTAGATGTTTCCCTATAATTCTTTTTGAAATCGCAACGATGTGGTTTACTAGACTACCCTGGCGATCGATTTTGAGGTTTGACGAACTAGCAACAAAGTTCGGGGAGCAGTTCCAGATCCATGCTACTCGCTCAAAAACATGATGTCACTATCCAATGTAATCCAGGATCCGAGGGAATCACTGAAAGACTACTTATAGAGATTCCATGTTGTTGCCATCGAAGTTAGTAATCCAAATGACCATGCTATACTCACGGCTGTGATGAGAGGGGTTGACCCAAAATTCGAGTTTGGTGATTAACTAGTTGTCAAACCGCTGGCCACGCTGGAATGTTTCTATTCAAAGGCGGCTCAGTTCATGAGGAAGGAGAAGGCCAGGTCATCTAGAAAGAGAAATGCTACAGGGACAAGTGGGGAAGCGGCGTAGAGCAACATCGCAATAAAGCAGTCTGACGAGAGTTCTGGGAAGGTTAAGGTTAATGTTCAAAACAAGCCGAGTTAACAGAAAAGAAATAGTGAAGGGAATTGAGACCGAAAAAGGGAGCGTGGAAGACCAAAGTCTAGAATTCTTATGTATTTTAGCTACACACCTCTGAATGCCTCACTAGAGAATATTTATTTGTCCACATATAATACTTTTCAATATAAGAAGCCACGTCCGAAGGAGTCGACAGAGACACAAAAGCAAACCAAAAAGTATTGTCGGTTTCATGAATGTTACATGAATAACACGAACGAGTGCAGGCATCTCCATGATAGTATTGAGAAATTGATTCGGGAGAAGAAGTTGCAGCAGTTTGTGAAAAATCCGCAGGATGGCGGGCAGGGGACATATGACCCCAACCGAGGACAAGCTCCACGAAGGGCTGAGTAACCAGCGTAGGCCGAAGGAAGATTGATAATAAACACGATGGTTGGTGGAACGCCTCCTGCGGAGAGAAGTTGGAAAGAAATGGAGCGTTATGCCGTGAGACATGTGGATTTTGAATGTTGTTAAAATACAGAGGGCGAAACTCCGGCCAAGCAACAACATACGATGACTGACGATATAGTTTTTTAGGAGTAGGGATGCCAATAGAGTAGAGGCCCTTACTATTGACCCGATGGTCATTTCTGCCATGATTGGCCCTGCTCTAGTGAGGATAATTTTGATTGATTGTGGAAGTTCTGTGAACATTACTTTTAAGAAGGCTTATGATCAAATGAGAATGAAGGCTAAGGATTTGAAATCATCTAAAGCTCGTATACAAAATTTCTATGGTATGGCTACTGAGGAAGTTGGTTATGTCGAATTGTCGGTTGCGTTGGGGAAAGGTGAATGTAGGAGGGTGTGGATCCTACCGTTCATTGTTTTGGATGTTGAATCACCGTACAATGTTTTTCTGGGCCGTCTGGCCTTTGCTGAATTACGGCCAGCTCTTGCCTCTTGGTATTTGACGTTCAAATTTCCGGCTAATAATGGAGTAGGTGTTGTGCATGGTGATCAGGCGACCGGACGCGCCTATTATGTGGCTGAGTTGAAAGAGGCTAAGCGGAAAGAGAATAGAAAGGGTGTGGACAAATCTGTCTGATCCCAAGCTATTGAAGAATGACAAATGGTGCCTAAGAGATATAGATCCAAGGGGCGATGAAAAGGAGACCAAGGCGGCGCCGGTTGAGCTGACGATTGATATAACAGTCGACCACGACAACCCATCATGGGTCTTAAAGATTGGATCGGAGCTCAGCCCTTCAATGATGAGAGAACTTACTGATTTTTCTCCGAGCAAATTTGGAGGTATTCGCTTGGACTCATTCGGACATGTGTGGGTTCTTGCCTGCCATCGTGAGCCATGCATTAAACATTGATCCAAAGTTTATTCCAACAATACAGAAAAGACAGGGCATGGATCCGGAGATATCCATTGCTCTTAAAGAGGAGGTGGATAAACTTAAAACAATGGGTTTATTCGCAATGCCTCTATCCTGAATGGGTATCTAATCCCGTGCTGGTGAAGAAAGCAAATGGGAAGTAGAGAATGTGCATTGACGATTCGGACTTGAATAAGGCATGCCCTAAAGATAGTTTTCCCCTTCATAGAATTTATTAGCTATTTGATTCAACTGCAGGGCATGAATTATTGTCCTTTATGAATGCATACACGAGGTATAACCAAATCCCGATGCATGTCCCAGATCAGGAACATACCAGCTTTGTGACGGATGTTGGATTATATTGTTATATGGTAATGTCATTCGGATTAAAGAATGCTAGAGCAACCTATCAACTGTTGGTTAACCGGATGTTTAAAGATCATATTGGGAGGACGATGGAAGTTTACATGGATGATATGCTCATGAAGTCACGATGATCAAATGACCACATTCGAAATTTGGCAGAGATATTCGACATCCTTCGATTCTATAACATGAAAATCAACCCTTTGAAGTGCCATTCGGTGTTGCATCAGGGAAGTTCTTGGGCTTTATTTTCAATTCTCGAGGAATCGAAGTTAATCCAGAAAATATTCAAGCCATCCGAGATATACAAGTGCCCAGAACCATTAAACAAGTGCAGAGTCTGAACAGGAAGGTTGCTGCTTTTTTAAGGCAATTCATCTCCAGAGCAACTGATAATGCATTACTTTCTTTGACCCGATAAGCAAAGGGAAGAGGAACTTTGAGTGGATGTAAGATTGTGAAGACGCATTTCGATCTCTGATGAATCATTTGGAGAAACTCCTTATTTTGTCAAAGTCGATTGATCATGGGAAGTTATATGTTTACTTGGCTATATCATCGCATGCTATAAGTGCCTCCTTGATTCGCGAGTAGAAGCAGATTCAAAGACTGGTGTATTACGTGAGTAAGCAATTAACATGTGTAGAAAGAAACTACCTAAAGATAAAGAAATTGGCATATTGCTTGCTAATCACGTCATGCAAACTTCGCCCATACTTCCAGGCATATCCGATCAACATTACACTGACCATCCATTCGATAGGTCCTACAGCGACCTGAGATATCTGGGAGGTTGCTTAAATGTAACATCGAGCTCAAGCGGTTCGATATTACGTATCTGCCGTAAAGAGCTACCAGGGGTAAGCATTAGCAGACTTCACAACGGAATTTACCATACAAGATGAGTCTCCAGAAAGTAGTATAATCCCGATGTGCGATGGAAACTGTGCACCGATGGAGCATCTAATGATCATTGTTCTGGAGCTGGGATTGTTCTTATAACCTCTGAGAACCGATCAATTTTCTGTGCTTTGAAGCTTGATTTTCCTGCTAAAAACAACAAAGCCAAGTATAAAGCTCTGGTCGTTGGACTTAAACTTGCTAGGGAGCTTGGAATAAAGTGTCTTGAAATCTTTTGTGACTCACAACTGGCGGTGTATCAAGTGAGAAGAGACTATCAGGCTAAGGGAGAGACTTGCTCCATATCTTACTCGAGTTTAGGTGTTGTTGGCGAATATCGAATATTATGACATTTCACATATCCCACGTGAGCAGAATGGAGAAGCCGATTCATTGGCAAATTCGCTAGTGCCGGTGATGAATAATAGATGGGCTTGGTTCCCATCAAGACATTACATACCCCAAGCATAAATACGATGGAAGTTGATCAAATATTGGAAGTGGGCCCGAAAGGGAATTGTGGATGACTCCCTTTAGAGATTACTTGCTGCATGGAATCTTGTCTGAGAGGAGAAACAAAAGGCGGCAAGTCCTTCGTAAAGCTTCGTAGTATATTATGTAAGGAGGAAAAATGTATAGAAAAGGGATTTCTGCTCCCTTACTCCGTTGTATCGGTCATGACGAGATAAAGCATGTTTTGAAAGAAGTTCATGAGGGAGAATGCAGAGATCACACTAGGGGCAAACTCTAGCGTAGAAGATACTTCGCTATGGATACTACCGGACAACCGTAAACCGGGACGCTATATATTATGTGAGATTATGCAACAAGTGACAGATATATGCAAGAGTTCCAAGAGCTCCACCAACGGAGATCACGTAAATGGTCGGTCCATGACCATTCACTATGTGGGGTACTGATATCATCGGCTCTTATCCATTCCCTCCTCCTTCTTTAAGCATTCCGGCAAAGGTCAACAAAGGGTCCCGAAAGAGAAGCTCGACCGACTCGTCAAAGAGGGAAAGAAGGTCGAAGAAGAAGTTGCTACTTCATATCATTGTACATAGTTTTAGTAGTTATTTCTTTCCTCGGTTATGGGTATTCGGATACGAATCCCGTTCTTTTGGAATAACTTGTAATGGAATTTTGAGACTAGTGAATAAAGGTTTTTTGCTTTTGATTAATCATCGTGTGAATTGTTACTTTGATAGTTGAATAATGACTTTCCATTCCATGTACTTGTAATTTTTGATTGCGAATCCTGTTAATAATTCACCATCTTCATCCAAAGGTCTCTCTGCAGTCGTTCCCTTAAATTGTAAGGAATGTTAAGCCAGAAATGTAATGGACTGCCATATCCAGCCTTCGGTCACTTTAGCTTCTTTCGTCGATTTCAGGTTGGAATTCGTGGGATAGGAAACAGTAGAAATCCATCCATCTGTCCATTGAGTTAAAAAGTCCGTTCTTGCTATGAGGACTTAGAGTTATTTCCTGAGCGATCGATCAATGCTCGACTTATGCTTTTGCTTTAGTCCATATTCCAAGGACTTAGAATTTTCTCATGGGTGATCGGTCAAACCCGAATTGTTCATATTCCAGACCACACTCTAGCGACTTAGTATTTTCTCGTGGGAAGTCATGTTTCTACCCGAATCATTTATACTCTAGTCCACACTCCAGAGACTTAGAGTTTTTCTCATAGGCAGTCGTGTTTCCTCCCGGGGCAGTCATTTTTCCCCCGGGGCAGTCGGTTTTCTGCTTGAGGCAGTTGGTTTTCCGCCCGAGTCGTTTATACTCAAATCGGCCCTCCGAGAACTTAGATTTTTTTCTTGTGGGCAGTCGTGTTTCTGCTTAGGTAAGTCGTTTTTCAACCCGGGCAATCGTTTTTCTACCCGAGGCAGCTGTTTTTCTGCCCGGATCATTTATACTCAAGTCCACATTCCGGGGACTTAGAGATTTTCTCGTGGCAATCGTGTTTCTGTTCAGGGCGGTCATTTTTCCAACTGGGGCAGTCGTTTTTTTGCCCGAATTGTTTATACTCCAGTCCGCTCTCCGGGGACTTGGAGTTTTCTCGTGGGCAGTCGTTTTTCTTCCCGAGGTAGTCGTTTTTCTGACCGAAGCAGTCGTTTTTTTTCTCGGGGCAGTCTTTTTTCTGCCTGAATCATTTATACTTCAGTTCGCACTCTGGGGACTTAGATTTTTTCTCGTGGGCAGTCGTGTTTCCACACGGGGCAGTCGTTTTTCTGCCCGGGTAGTTGTTTTTCCGCTTGAATCGTTTATACTCCAGTCCATACTCCGGGGACTTAGAGTTTTTCTACTGGGTAGTCATGTTTCTACCCGGGGCGGTCATTTTTCCACCCAAATTGTTTATACTCCAGTCCGCACTTCGGGGACTTAAAGTTTTTCTCATGGGCAGTCGTATTTTTTCCTAGAGCAATCGTTTTTCCACCCAAATTGTTTATACTCCAGTCTGTACTCTCAGGACTTAGAGTTTTTCAACCTCCAAATTGACGATAGCCTTTGTTCCTTATTGTGAGTACCATCCTTTGGTTCATCTATGGGAGTCTTCTATCGAGCAAATTTACGGAGCTCATCTTGTTCGATCCCATCGGGGATCGTATGATTGATCGATTTCAAACTTCGTAAATTTGTTCACACATCATACATATCGATATCAATCATTTTCATTGTATACTTAGCATATAAATGCAATAACAATCACTTATGCAAAGGAAGTTCAAGATTTTATTCAACATATGAAAAGGAACAAATTAACTTGTCTTGTTACATATCCTAAAGATCAAATACTAAAGCAAATGTCGAAAGTAACTAGTAATGAAATACAAAGGAAGTGTTCTGAATGAAATAGTGTTATAGGTGCTCGCTATTCCAGGCTCTTAGAAGTGTTACGCTATCAATAGTTGTTAGCTTGAAAGTTCTTTCTCCAAGCCTTTGTTCAATGACATATGGTGCTTCCCATGTCGGATTCATGTGCGACGGGAGCGAAAAAACCTATTTAAGGACGAGATCGCCAACCTCAATGGTTCTCGATCAAACTTTTGTGTTGTTATATCAGGCGACTCGATGTCGGTATGTAGCTGCTCTCAAATTGGCCTCCTCACATTTCTCATCGATAAAGTCCAAAGATTTTAAGAGGAGATCTTGGTTCGTTTTGGGGTTGTAGTAAGTCATTGATGAGAAGAAACTTCGAGTTCTACAGGGATAACTACTTAGGCTAAGCTAGAGCAAAAGAATTATGGCCAGTAGTGGACTTGTGAGTGGTCCTATAGGCCCAAAGTGCCATAGGAATTTCATCCACCCACTTGCCTATAGCCTTCTCCAAATGCTTTTTTAGAATAAACTTGATAATTTTGTTTACAGCTTCAACCTGTCCATTCACCTGAGGGTGAGTGACCACTGTAAACCTCTTTTTAATATGATATCTTCGAAAAAATTCTTTAAATTCAGCACTATCGAACTGAGTCCCATTATCTGTTATGACAGTCCATGAGAGACCAAAGAGACATATGATGTTTCGAACAATTTGGTTGATAAATTTCTTGGTCGTGATCATGGCTAACAGTTCCGCTTCAGCCCATTTTGTGAAGTAGCCAACTGCCACAATAGCGTACTTTGCACCACCTTTAGAGAATTGAAATTTCGCCCAGAATCATTCCGCCTAGTAGATTGACTTGTAGTGGTACAAGATCAAAATCTTCTGTTTCCACTTCAACCGGTTTACCTTTCACTTTACGCTTTAATCTCTTCCCTTCCTCGATCTGCTCCTTTATGCTAGTTTCAGCAAGATGCCTCGAAGCACCTGTAATCACTACATCTTTCGATTCATAAGCAAGAGGCGAGTCTCCGGGCTTATCTTCATCGAGGGCGCTGATGAATTGAGCGTCAGGCCCTGGGATATCAACATTGGTCGGGTCTTCGGTCGTCTTTCCTTGTTGCTCCATAGCAGCACCGCTCCTTGGAGTTATATCAGGACCCAGATGACCTGCAAAGATTTATTAAAGCATGAACATTAGTTGAAAGGCATTGAGCATAAAGAACAAAAACTTTTCAAATTAGAAGAAGTTCAGAATAATACCAGCATCTGATTGACTCTCTGTGGTCAATTGAGTGTTTCCTTCGAGAATGGAAAATAGCATTTGTGGTCCAAAGCTAGGCCTGTCCAGATAATAGCCAAGGGTTTGCTTTATATCGTGGGAAGAGGATGGTCTGGCTACTTAGATAGGAGAAGAAATTTTAAGATCAGGTCTAGCAGACTCAGTGGTATCCTCTCCTTCCATAGTCAGTGCAGGAGCTTTAGAGAATTGAAGTTTAGCGGTGGTTGGATCAGATGGCTCATCACCTCGAAGCACTTATTGTATAAGCTCCTCTTCATTGAATCCCGCTTCTCTCGACCCTTCTTTCTTTTTCTTGACGACAAGCTCCATGAAGTCAGCAAGAGATTCAAGATAACCTTCGCTAAGAAAGGTCAAGTCATGATGGAGAAGGACTTTTGCATTATATTAGATGATAAGCGGATCGAACAAATCCTTAATCTCATTCCTACCAGACTCGGTGGCAGTTTCTACCCTGTAGTTAGCTTCTTCGAGCACTTCCGTTCTTCCCTCTTCATGGGATTCTTCCTTTAGAGCTTCGATCTTGGCAAATTGTTCGTTGATCTTTATTCTTAAGCTTCTTTCCTCAATGATCTCCTCGTAGTATCTCTGTGATTCTTCTTGCACCTTAAACTTTTCCTCCCTCTCTTTATTTTAATTATTTTTCAAGCTCTTCAACGTGGCGAGCTATGGCACTTTCTTCTTTTGCAAGGAGTCCTTTTCTAGAGCCAGAGTGCCGCTGCGATGAAGTGTCGCTGCGATGAAGTGCTGCGTCAGGTTCTTTTTTATGCGAAGTCTCCAGGTGATTTACTACCTCTGTTGTTTGTTTTGCGTTCTTCTCTGCTTCACCATGTTGGGTTTTATACTCAAGCAGCTTAGCAGTCCTGATACTTGATGATGTCCTTGTCATGAATAGCCTCCAACTTGAGGTGGTCGATTTCATGTTGGCGCTCGATGGAGACTTCGAAGATTTTCTCAGCTAAGTGAATAAATGATTCATGTTGGACATACACATCATTTATGCATCCTAGTGAGCTCTCCTTGGCGCTTCTGGGAATGACATGTACGAAAGGGAGGAACTTAAGTTCATCAAAGTAGATTCTTGGAAAGGTAGCTTTAAGTTCGGCTAACTTCACCGTTGTCGTAGAGTCAAGAGCGAGAGCCGGTGGAGGCGGATCGGAAGTAACAAGTGGATGCTTGCCGAGGGCATTTTCATAACTGTATTAAACTAGACGACCCAGAATGTTGGTTATGAGATGCGGCAACATAAGAGCTGCGGTGTGAAGACCTCTCTCTCTTTTATGAGCGGGCAGGTTAGAATGATCACCGTGACGAGAAGCATGTGGTTTGGAATTCCGTTTGGATGAGGAATAAGATTCGCTTGAATAGTAATCTTTATCTTACCCGTTATCTTCTTCTCTACATCTCCAGGATTCAGAATTTCGGCTTAAGCGATAATAAGTAGAAGAACCCTAAAGATGGTTGAAGGCACAGGACTGTGACATTGCACCTATAAAGAACCAAATAAGAGAATATCAAGAATTGTCGCACGAAGAATTAATAACAAGTATATAGTGAAGTGTTTGTGTGTGTCGTAGTGCTCCCCTCGATAGACAGGTAATGGTGCCTTTACTCATCGAAGTATTCTCCCCTTTGTTGGAAAGTTGGACGCCTTTGCCGCATCTGGTGAGTTGAGCCCTTTAATGTTGATGTTAGGAAATTTGTGGGTCATTATATCGTCTGGGATTGGAAGGTCAGAGAATCCCTTCAATGAGCTTTCCATGCGTTGACAGGATGACTCCTTTTCAATTGGAGTAATGACGAACTCTGGATTGTCCTCGGCCTTACTTTAGCACAGCCAGTACACTAACTTTTTCTTCCTCTTCAGGGGTGCTTGCATTTGACAGATCTGCAGTGGTTTAGCCACTGTCGCTTTTACAAGGGCTAGATCTTCATTTCTCGGCCCAACCTCTTGGGATTCTTTGATCTCCCCCTCTTCGATGTCTTCCCGAGTTCCTTTGACAAGGGGAACAATGGGGTCGCTGGTCTCTACTCTTCCTTTGGAAACAATTTTCGAGGCCTCTTTACTGCCGAGGAGTCATATTGTTTGACCATCTTCCAACAGCCCGAACAATGAAAGCAACTCATCAGTAACAAAAAGTTAATATCCCAATCCTTAATGGAAGTGGCACGAATGGTAGCAATAGCTCTAGAAAACTCGACGCCTTCGGGTCGGGGATGAACGCTTGAAAAACCTTGGGATGTTAGTATATTCAAAAAAGAAGTTATGATGTGAGTCATCGTACAAAAAAGGAAAGCATAAGTACAATTACGTCCTTCTAACCATCTCCTTGCGAAGCCAGGAAGACAACGTACATAAAACCACTCGTGCTTGAATAGAGAGAGCTTGTTCCATGCACCTGTCAAGACTTAGCATTTAGGAAGGGTTCAAGGAAGACATATGAGGGACTCCCTGACCTTCTTTTGAAGTTGTAGATATATTTGATGCCTTTGGGGATCGGTGAATAGAGCAAAACATTCATAAAAAGAAGGAAAGTCCCATGGATGAAAGCATAGCTGTTGCGATGGCATAGATATTGGGATGCAACTAGGTAGGAGCGATCCCCGGGTATCTCAACATTTCTCGAATGAAGGAGTTGAAGGGTGGCACATATCCATCCTGGCACATAAATTTGTTGCAAGCAGTGTACTCGGTTGGGGGAAAGTGAGGTCTGTCCTGCCTTGCTGGAACTAGAACATCTTCGAACGAGATTCCGTGGATGGAGCATAATCGACGATGCATGGCTTGCCGATTCTAGATGCTTGTAAGTCAACAGGATTATCTAGAATGATGGCACCTTTAACGGCATCGGGAGCCGGACTGATAACTTCTGTAGGTAGGATTGAAATATCTTAAAAGAGACTCATTTGCGGGCTAAATGCTTCTGCTTGTTCTACGTGGTGACTCGAAGAAGATTTTCAGACATAGTGACAGAGTTTGATCTAGCTTCAGAGCTGGTATGTTTTGCAGCTGATTTAGAAGATATTTTGACTGAGCGCTTTGTGCAACTTGAGATCTATGTCAGCTATACTCGGTAGACTATCAACATTAGAAATAATAAGTTGTTCCCCTATGTCATTTGTAAACTAGTGCAGTATGAAACAAGTATGAACAGTTCGAAATCATAAAAGCAAGAATGAAGTAACAAGACTTAGAATTACATCTAGAGAGGTCATCATCGCTGACCGTCTCAATCAACAAGAAAGTTAGTCGACAATGAGAGCTTTAAGATTGGTTATCGATATATTGAGCTATGAAGTTTTTTTTTAATCCACGTTTTGATCTAGTTTTTTTACTTAGTCCATGTCAAGAAGTCCGAAAATATGTTCATTTCACCTTAAGTCCAGCAATTCAAGTCATTTAATGTTCGGGCAAGGCGGTGTGCAATTTAGTGTTTAAATGACTTAAGTTAAGTTAGCATTCATTGTCAAAACCGATCCCTCAACTCCCTGTGCCGATCCCTTACCTTCAACCTCTATAACGATCCTTACATTCATGCCTCTATACCGATCCTTACCTTTTAACCTCTATATCAATCCCTTAAACGATTAACTCCTACAGATCCCTCATCCCAACTACAGAACCCTCCACTTCAGCTACCGACACCAATCCCTCAACTAAAGAGCAACTACCGACCCCTTTCCACAAACATTTTTGATCCCTATACTTGACAGACCACGTCAGTTCCTAAACCTACCTATGTCGATCCCTCATCCAATGCAACCGCATTGCCGACCCCACACTTAACCTACTCAAAGCTATTCTATCTCCTTTACCATCACAAAACCTTAACTTCCCTCCAAGCCTTCAAGAATACCCAGCCGAACCCTCTTTCTTCTTCCTCCTCCTCCAGCTTCTTCATCTCCTCCTCCTCTCCCACCTGGCTTGGAAGAACCTATCAAACTATTTTCCTAAAATTAACTCGACTAACATAACTAAAAGAGGGGAACATACCTATATGAATTAAGTTATAAGCGAGTGGTTGGAACTTGGGATTAGAGGCAAACTACTGACGATTTGGATTGAGGATGATGTTTCATGTTTGGATTTAGTATTAAAGGTAAAGATTTCTTTTTTTTCTGTTGTTCGGTAAAAGGGGGAAGGTAATGAGAAGGTTCGGAGGTGTGTTTGTGCAAAGAGCAGGAAAAGAGGGTTGAGAACTGTGAAGTATCAAAGTAAGAAGAGGAAGAAGGGAGGCGAGTTTATATATGAGCGATTAGGGAGGGAACTCCAACTGGTTAGTGCAGGAAGACCAATTCTAGAAGCAAATACGGATCGACATTAGGATTTGTTGACCCCTAGTGGCCTCTGTCTAGTAAGGGACCGGCATGTTAGGTGTCGATCTCTCCACGAGGATTTCAAAAAAAGTAAAAAGCAGAGAGAGAGAATAAAATAAAAATAAAAATAAAAATAAAAATAAAAAGAGAATGATGATGAGAATGAATGGAAGTCAAGGGAAATGGCAGACAACTGAAAATCAAATGGAGAACATCATCATGGAGGTTAGGCGGCAAAACGTAATCATACAGAATATAAAAAAACTTGGCAACGACCTACGAACATCCGAACACGTCCAGGAGCCAACAACAAAACTGTGTATGTGAATGTGCATGGAAATTATTTAAGGATTCAACGTTTTGAAATCAACTGAAATTGCGGTCTAGCCAAAAACAATCAAGTTTGAGATCGAATTAGAGGAAAGCCTATAAGTCTCACATGACCAAATTTTTACATGCTAACAGGGTACGATATCAGACTTGCATTAGTAAGGATCGATAAAGGAATAAAAATGAATCAGGAAGTTAGATGGACTTCTTCCCAGCAATTCAGATCTTTTTCAATTCAAAGCACGTCACCACAAGACGTACTTTGGGGGGCAAGTGTTATCCGGTGCCCCGACCCTGCTATATTGGGCTGATCGCGCATGATAGATTCGGTTGTTGATGAGAAGAATGATCATGAGGAAATGGCCACATGACCTAGATATAAAGTCCGGACAGTTATACGAAGCTCGGATTGGACAAAGTTGATAGATGGACGATGCGAGATGTCAGAAAGATGGAAATTAGCTTGCGTGAGATAAGGGTCGGCATAGTAGTTTGTCAATATGGACGGGATGCTAAAAGGTTCGGTATAGTAGGGAGAGACTATAGGAATCGGCATGGTTACTTGATTGGATAATCAACTAGGATGGAAATGTAGAGGGATTGACATAAGATGTGATACCAAACTCAGCGTGGTTCAATGTCACTATAGGGATCGACTAGCATGCAACAAACATATGGATCGGAATAATGAGTTAGGCGAATGTCAATGTAGATGGAGTCAAGAAAGGAACGACATAGTGAAGGGTCTCCATAGGGTTCGGCATACATCTCTCGGGAATTATGAATCGATATAGTATGCAATTAAAGGAGGGATCGTCGTTGCTTAAGAAGGATTGGTCGGCATAATGTTTTGAGTTGTATGGATTGGTATACGTTAAGAAACCAAGAGGGTTTGGCGCTATTATTTGGAGGGAGCGGTGTTTCCTTGATTAGAATGAGATTCAAACCAAAGATCAACCAAACCTAGAGCTCCACATATCCAAACACCCTGATATTCGAAACACCAACATATTCGAGCATATGGAAGCTACCATAGGGATAGCTTTCCAAAACTCAAACACATGGAGGTATCGGTACCGATCCCTATCCATTGAGAGTTGAGACTAGCCCTTCCTGTGGTGGGCCCATATAGTTGAGGAGGTCTTGTTGTCGAATTCCAGTCAAATCGAAGGCCGCCTTCGTCTATAAATACAGGCCTAGGGGGCCATTCTGGGGAATTTAAAATGTTGGTTAATAACAACATTATTGTAATCAAATTCCTCCATTACTTTCTTATTCTTACTATTTCTTGTTGTTTCCAATTGTAACCAATTTAATTGAAAAGCAATAAAGAGAATATTCAAAGTGGATGTAGACAATCGACGTCGAACCACTATAAATCTTGTTCTTTCTACTTTCTACTGTGTTTTTCTTGTTATTTTGAGATATTCCTTTGTTTTCATTTAATTTCTTCATTTATTTCACTACTTAAACCTATTCTTGGGTGTTTGTGGCCAATTTTGTTGCAAACGGTTTCTGACGTTAAATCTCGAGTACTCAATAGCAAACAACATGTGATTGATCATATAAAGATAGGAATATGTTGCTATCACCATAGCTTCGGAGTAGAGAAGGTTTAAGGCGATTTGAGTGAAGCTTTAATGATCGGTACCGATCCATGGAGATGGATTAGTACTGATCCATTACTTTGATGGATTCGGTTCATTGGACTTTAGGAGTTGCCCGGGATTTCACTTTATGGTCTTGGTTGTACTTGGTTCCTGGGCTTGTTAGTCACCTCTTTGGGCTTCCTGCCTCAAAAACTTCCAAGTTCGTCCAAACACTGTCTGGCAAAAGGCTAGATAACAAATATGGCTTAATCAAATTTTAAAATCCCATTAATAATTTCATGAAGCTTTCAAAAATATTTAAGAAATGGGAAAGTGAATAAATCATCTAAAACAAAAATTATGGAGCAAAATTCTCCAGAATCAACAACAAATCATTAATATAAATTTCATCGTCCTACCCGAATCAAAAAACATCGAATTTCGGTCATCCGCAAAATAAATACACATATAAAATTAACTACACATTAAAATGCAACCGAACAGCTTCTACTTTGTATTTTGACGATCCAACATACACACAATTCCACCATCAAATCCAAAATCATATCTAACATAACAGCAATCAAACAAATAGCCAATTCAACCAATATCCCAAACAACATATTAAGCAAGAAGTTTATCAATAATTGGAATAAATGATAGCACGATGTGGAATATAGATATAGATGTGAATTTAGAACTCACCGACTTGTACGGGAAGATTACACCGGCACAAGCCACAACATAAAAGACAACAGAACTTGCTTGAATCATCCGCCATCAACATCATTGGTGCATACTTCGACACTTTCAAATCACCATTCCAACACACATATGTTTTCCAAACCGAGGTTGACCTCCCTTTGCCTTGCGTCACCACTTAATGTCGTGGCTCCCATCTTGAACATCGTAGAAACCTAAAGCCAATCTTCGATGTCACCGGTTCTCCGTTATCGCCTGTTTGATCACAACCACAAATCACAATTCTGTAGGTCGCACGCATTCACTAGGTCATCTCGCCCCCATGTGTCACGACGCAGCATAGTCGCCATGCCTCCCTTCTCCTCGCAAACCCCAGGCAATGCCAATCGCCATTGTGCGCCTCTTTTTTTCATGTCGTAATTTCTCCTTAGAAGGATGTAGGGATCGAGTTGAAGAACGGGATTTGGGCTTGAATATGGATGCAAGGTGAAACTTCTACAAGCATGAAGAAAGGAAATAGGTTTTGGGCTAAAATTACTTTTGGGCCCAATTTTATATTAATTAATTCTTCTTTGTATTTGAATTTAAATGTTTTAATCCATGAAATTTATTTATATCCTATATAAGTTGACTCACATCTCATTATATAGATTGTATTTCAATAGTTGGATAATTTTTATTAAATTCAATTATTACGATACAATCCTTTATTGAATATGATTTAATCGACTAAAATTTTATTTCAAAATATTAATTATCATAAATCAAATTCAATCACTTTTACTTTAGTAAAATTTTATTTATTTGTACGACTTAGAAATCAGGGTTATTATAGACCCTCCTTTATGAAAATTGGGTCCTTGCAATTTCTTATAGGGAGGGATCAAATAATGCATACCCTAACTTTCTTCGTATCCATGATCTTCTACCAAACTAATTACCCAATCCTCTATGTGACACTTATATTCCAAGTCATCTTATCATATGCTATTATTATAAATAGATTTAATTAACGACTTTTAATTTTTGACATACAATATATTTCATGAAAATTTTCTTAGTGTTGGATTTTTCGAAAAAATTTGGCAGACTCTCATTTGTACGGAAAGCGTTCTGAAAAATCAATACAAACATAATCATAAAATATATATACATCCCAACATGAGGCATTCCAAAACATAGGGAAACAAGATAATATCACTATATATCGATATAACGTAAAACGTACCTTTTAATGAGCATTTAAGCAAGCTATTTTGCTTTTATGCGAGCAAAAGCGAACCAAAGTTGCCAAACTCAGTCCAATTAGTCTTTTTCATGTACATAAACTCGACTTAAATAACCCAAGTGAGATCGGATAAAAGTGTAAAGGTTCATTACATCCATATAACAAACAAATCCTATAACACTCTAAATTTAGTCACTTTTCCATATAAGTTTAAGAGGTCGAAAACACAAATTTATTCTATGCTTTTAAAAATAAAGATATAGCATAATCAGTTAGCATACCGAACCATCTTTCGAATTGAAAAAACATGGAATCCAACTATAATTTTGTGGAGTTTTATAAAGGGAATTATCTTAGGTTTTTAAATAAAAATGCAGACCCATCCCTGTGAATCACATTTTTATCCATGAAAACTTCAAAATTCAGCGAAACACTTAAAACAAAAGTTGTAGCTTATACCCTTAACTTTCCTGAATGGGAAAAATCATCGAAATCAGATAAACCTTTTGAAATTTATGCCTATTTAAACACAAATCAAGTGCATAGGCCTGTTTTTAAAAATGCAAGTGCATTTAGAATGCACACACACGCACAATTATACACACACTCATACACAACAACACACATGCACACGCACACTTACATAGCAACAAACGCATGTAGCATTTCATACACATGCAGCAGCATATACATACCCGCACAAAGACACGCACATACACTCATGCACAAAATTTCCATAGGGATAAATAAACACATACAGCAAACTCAATATAGTGCATAACAAAAAATGTGTACAACTAGCAGCCAATAATGGAGGAAAATATGGTCAAGCTCAAAGGCTCAACACTGCTCTTAGGGGAGAAACGGAAAAAAGGAACAATGACAAACATAGACAACCAAGCTAAGGCAGAAATGCATACACCGGCAAGGAAAGGCACAAGCAACACAAAATTTATCTTCAACTCAAATAAATCTATTATATGTTCACAATTATACTACATTAGAAAATTCTTTTAATATTCACTTAAATAAATATTTATATTTATATACAATAATCATTACCAATTTCATATTAAAGTAGCCAACGTTACCATGCCATAATTTTGCTGATTTTTTCGCTAATAGGCTACAGTGTTGACTGCTTAGGATTTTATATCAACACTGCTTCGCTAGTGATCTCAGTTTCATATTAATATCCAATGTTTGCATACATAATTCAAAATATATTTAAATCTAGAAAATTAATAGTTTCATTCTCCAAATAATATATTTTTTGAACGCAAAATTTATAATTCCGAGTAAACTATTTTTTATATCATTCCAAAATATCATGTCAAATATTCTCCGTTTAAGTGTTTAGGAATCCCTATCAAATATATTTGCACCCGCATCGACCAGAATTCTTAAAGCACTCGACGGATAAATTAGCACTAAAACAAACTACTAAAATAATTTCCAAGCATTTTATAAGATCAAATTCATATTTTTACTAAATCATTTGCTTGTTTGAATAAAAATATTTATTTTTAAAAATCCATATATAATTCCAATTCACCAATCATCGTCAATGTTAAAAATTATCATACATCATCCATAATATCAAACAAGAATCAACACAATAATACACACATTTTCAAACAAGCAAGCAAACGTGTAATGACTCGTATTTTTAACCATTCAAAATATTAAATTAAATAAGATTTTTGAAAAAAAATTGTTAGGAATGAAAAAAACTAAGATTTTATTGATACAAATTAAATTATAATAAAGTTATGAGCTGATTTAAAATTTCTATCAATGACATATGTTTGCTATAATGTAAGGATGATAACATATGTTAGCATGTATTTTAATAACATTGATTTGAATGAAATTAATAACTGTCTGAATGTAAATCAATTGATTGGAATAAAAATGTTAATAAAAAATAAAAATTGTTTCTTTATTAAAGAAGAAATCATATGTTTATTTATTTGAAATGTTTGTTAGTTGAAAGATTGATTGCAGAGATGAGAAACTATTATTTAGTAAAAAATGATAATTTCTGTTTATATCCAATAGTGTATAAATATGTTTAAATTACTGTTAGATAGGAAATAATTGTTCTATTTCTATTTACATTTATTTAGTCCATTTGTAACGACCCGTAATTTCGCTACTTCGGAAATTAGAGATTTTGTTCATTTTAAATTTAAAAGGAGTTTAAATCTTAAAATAAATATGTTATAGATAATAAATAATTATCTATTCTTATAGTTAATAAATTAAAAAGTATAAATTTGGATTTTAGAACAAATCGACAAAAGTTAAGTTTTGTTAATAATAATAAAGGCTTAAATAAATGAATTTAAATATTTATTTAAAAAGATAAATCTTATTTAAAACATCTAATAAAGAAAATAAAAGTATATTAAAAGATTTAAAAGTATGTTAATAATCGTTTTACAAAAAAAAATTGTCGCATTTTGTCAAGTTTTGCATACACTGTAAAATTTGAATTTATGATATTAATTAAATATGATTTTAAAATATAAAGAGACTTGTTTTAATTTATTTAAAGAAGTAAAAAGTTCATTTTAAAGTTTGGTTTACTTCAATATATAGCTTAATAAAAAGGTCAAATTTTGACTGTAAAATTTGTCGTCAAAAACGCCGTTTTTAACCAAAACAAGTTGTCGACAAGTTGTTGCAACTTGATACATTTTCTAACTTATAAATACAAACTTTTAAAACACTTTACAATTAGTCACATCAAAAGATAAGAAAATATCTAAGATATTTTCATAAAATAATTAAATAAGCAAACTTAAAAGTTAAGTAATTAAAAAGCAAACTTACCATCACCTTTCATCTCCTTACACATACTTTCCACCAACATTAATGCTTAAGTTATATCACCTATAGAAAAGGAGCAAATGTTATTTTAACATTTTAAAGTGTAAGAAAAAGAGGTAAACATCATTTCCACCATAAATGCAAATCAAATCAAGCAAAAGTCTTCTTTCTTTTTAACACAAAGTTTGAGAAAAAGAGGCAAATATCATTTCATTAAGTACAAACTTACATCCTACCATCAATACACTTCTTATCATTTTAAGCAAAAGTCAAAAAGTAAGGCAAGGGTATTTAGGACATTAGCCACTCAAGCTCCATTTATAAATACAAGCCTAAACCCTTCTATCTTCACTACATTCTCGTTCTACAAAATTTCTAAACTCCATTATCTTCCTCTTCCATTACTTCCTTCTACCTCTCCATTTCCCTTCTATCTTCAAGTTATCGTCTCCATACTCCAAACCATCACCTTACACCACCAAAACCAAACCAAACTACCACCTACCCGCCTCCTACTCCCACCTACCCCTTCCAAACCCCAAGGTCGTACCCCCCCCCCCCCCCCCAAAGCCCAAGCTGAGCCCCTACAACCCTAGGCTGAGCACCACCTCACCAAAACTCAAGCCTCCACACCCCAAATCATCGACACTCACATACCCAAGGCCGTACAGCCATTCCCCTCCAAAAGCTTTCGGCCAAAATAAAAAAAAATAAAAAAAAGAGAAGAAAAGAAAACGAAAAGAAAAACAAAAGCGTTCGGAAAGGAAACGGCAAAAAAACGAGACGTTGGAAATAACACATTAGCGAGAGATAGAATTCTTGCGTTAAAGATTGACGGAGTGGATATGAAGGTGAGAAATTCTCACCGCTTTTTGAATTATATTGATTATCATGCTTAATTGTTATGTTAGACAATCGCTATTTGATAATATGAATGTTTGGTTGATTGTTTGAATATGTTGGATAATTCGTAGTAATGTTATGACATTTACGTTTTGGATATGTTAGTGTTATATGATAGTTGTATGGTTGTGATGATAATTTGGACATCAAATTTCTATTAGTTAAGTAATTCTTTTGTTTAATAAGACCATATTTTAGTAATATGAGATATTGTGGAAAAATAAGTCTCTTTTCATTTAGAAATGAAACTAAAGTTCAAATGAAAGAGAATTTGAAATTTGAAGTGAAACGGATTTGAAAAGGATAGCTAAATGGAAATTGAAATTAAGATGAGTAGTGAAATTAAAATTGAAATCGATTTTGAAAAAGTGAAGTTTAGTTTGAGATTAGATTGAAGTTTAAATTGAATAAGATTTGAAACCTAAGTTTTAAATGAGTTTAATTTGAATTGAAATTGAGTTAAAATTGGAATTTAAAATTTAATATTAAAATAATAGGAATATAATAATATGGCAATAGTGAAAATATATTTTAAATACTTTAAAAAGTGAATTATTGATTTAAAATGATTTGTAATGATTTTGTAAGTGTTGAAATCCAATTTGAATAGATTATCTCAAATATTGAAAAATAAGTTAAAACTAGACGCGTCGCGCAACGGTAGTTTGCGATTTCGCGCCAAAAAGTTCAAATGAATGTATAGAGTGAAATATGGCTCGGATTTCTTCGAGATAAGAAAATTCCGGACTACTATACCCAAATCTTCTAGAGAAGAAAGATAATCAAAATTTCGATAAGTAGATTTTGAAATAATTCCAAATCAATTTTCCAGAAAAATCGTGCTAGTGCAGTTAAGTGACCGTAACAGAAATTTTGTTTAAAAGGATGTTTTTAATTATGAAAAAATATGAAATAAATTTGATAAATCTATTTGAATGATTTAAAATAGATTTGGATTGGAAAATATGAATTATCGAATGTTCAAAAGTTGTTTAATTCAAATAAACTTATTTAGCACTTTCCGTAGCACTATTCTGCTGTGAATTCTATAACTTTTGGAATATGAGTTTAAATGTAATGACATTTTTCAGAATAAATTGTTAATGTTTCAAAAAGGATAATTAAGTGTTTTGAATGATAATTTGGAATATTTATAAGAAATTCCAAAAACAAGTTGAAAATATGAGTATGCGGAAACGACTAGTACATTTGTCCCGCTTGTGAGATCTGGGAAGAAAAAACAAGGTGTTTAACTAAGGTTATGGATGGAGCAACCAGTGCCCTAAACTTACCTACCCTATGTTTTCTTTTCTTAGGCGAGGGGTGGAACAGATCGAAAGGAAAGCCCGGATGCTCTTAAATAAAAAAGATTCTATTAAGTTTTCCAAAATAAAAGAGGATTAGTATTATCCAAAAGTTAAGCAATCTCAAAAAATGAAAGATTTCTATGATCATATTTACTTCAAAATGTTTGTTAAGATTGATTTAGGGTTTATCGTAAACGATGTCTTAAATAACATTGTTTTTGGCCCTCTTAAAAGTTAAGAAAATTAGATCGAGAGTTAAGTAAGGAAATTTGAGACATTTTCCAAAGCAAAAGAATGAATTCTTAGAAATTATCCTAAGTCAAAAGAAAGAGATTTCGAAATCATCCGAAAATAATTAAAGTGAAAAGAGACATAATAAATCATGTATACTCATATTCACTTTTTATCGATAATTGAATTTCGAAGGAACCGGGGTCGGATTTGGGTAAATCCCATCCGAAAACCATTTCGAACCAATGTATACGTTCGAACGTGAAGACATGTTGAGGGTGATGATTACTGAAGACCGTGGATCTTTATAGCATGTGAATTGCTTGTTGACTTGCTTTGGGTAGCTCCCGAATTATTTATAACAGTTGTCTCCTCGTTGTGGAGATTTTTCGGATTACAAGGACTACTCGCTACTAGTGGTAGTAGGAGAGTGCCTTCGGTTTGTCTTGTTTCTGGACAACTTGTATGGACGTTTTTCTGATATTGCATTTCTAAATATTACGTACAATGGTTTTTACAAACGTACATCAGTGGTGGAGGAGAAGGCAGCTTCTCTTAGCTTAACACCCCCCTTGAGACGTAGGAGCTCAAGGGTTGTATTTTTGTGGACGGCAATTAGTAGTTAAACGGAAATGGCAATGTGGCATTTAAAGATGTGATATGTGCTTTGTGAAAAGGTAATCGTAGCCTCAAGCCTCATCAAACCGGAAATGACCGAAACAGGATTAGATGCAACAAGGCTAAGTGGATCATTCCCAAGTAGGGTATGATCATCCCCTTCTAGATATATTTCTTCCCGCTATGACATTCGGGATGTATATTAATGTGGTGTATGGAAAACGAGCGCTCGGTTAAAGGTCGGTAACGACCGGGGGATGACATATTCGGTACTATCTAGTTACAGAGGTAGGCCGGTCTTGTGTTGGAAGAGGATCCTTTGTGATGGTCCTCGGGACATCCATCTAGAGGTGTACCCCTTCGGAAGGTAGATCCTTCGCCTGGTCATTTGTATGGAAATCCATTCTCCAATAAGAACCTACAGACTTGATTGTAAACCTATTTTGCTGGAATTTAATCAATGTAATAATTTCGGCTAAGATTAATAAGTTTATTTGCAAATGTTTTCAAAGAATGTCATTAGAAATAATATCAAACGTTTTGATATAAAAGTGTTTTAGTTATCATAAGGTAAAAACTCGTCCATGTTTATGTGTGTGTGATCTTATGAGATACTCTTTGTTTTCAAATGATTTTATTCAAAGGCTGATATATGACACTATCATTAATTATTGAGCTTTTCTCACGTTGGTTTATCAAGCCTGATCCGGGTATTTTCAATTCTCGGGTCAGATACGAGTAGTTTCAGGATAGTCGAAGACGGTTGGAGTTTCCAGAGGAGAGCTGGAGATATTCATCGACGTATGAACATATTCAATTATCCGCTGTACTTAGTATATTTTGTTTGATGTTTGTCAGCATTTGTAAGGGCAGGTTTTATAGTTGTCCAAGCTGAATTTAGGTTAGACTGATATATGTATTTAAAAGTTTTCCGCTGTAAAAATATTTGTTCAATATTATATGTTATCCCATTCGAGTGAGATTCTGTTCTGTCTATTTTTCTTTATTGCCCTTAAAGATCCGTCTTTTTGTGCAATTTGAGTTGGACATGTGCGGTTTATTGTCAATTCAAAGAGTATGGAAAAAGGGACTTTACACCATTTTGAAAATCACCTTTGCAATCAATTGAAATTAATGTAATTGAATAATTTCAATTAATAGGAAAGAGGACACTTGTAAATTAATAGGTGTAATTAAACGTGGATTATGCTTTGTGAAAATATAAGGAAAGTTTGATTTAACGAAAATAACACTTATTTCAAATAAAATAAATGTTTCATTTTTGAATGTCTTTTTAGTTCCATTAAAATAATGTATAGAATGATTGATTTAAAAAAAGAAATATATGTCTATTTGAACTATGTTTCAGCATACAGATTAATTACAAGAATAGGAAAATAATTTATTTAAGTAAGTTATTTATTACTCTAGTGTATAAACAACAAATTTATAAACGTGATTAAATGACTAGAGGAAACAAATGTTTTATTTTCATTCAATTTAGTTTGTCTGCTTTGAAATTTAACTTTGTAATTAATTGCAACTAATGTAATTGAAATATTTCAATTAAAAGGAAAGAAAATGTTGATTGCAATTAATAAATTTAATAAAAGAAACGCACATTTTGTGTTAAATAGAAAGGGTGCTTTGATGGAAATAAAAGATTATTTTGAAAAAATCAAATTGAACATTTTCATTTTTATGGTAAGTATAATTTTATTTATTATGTGTTGATAAAAAAATTAATTAAATGTTAGAAATTGAGTATTATTTGAGTTAATGAAATTAATTTGGTTATATTTCAAAAATGAATTTCAAAGGGTTGTGCGATGTACATGCTCATTTTTAGTTGTACAAAATTTCATTTTCCTTTGGTTTGCAAACTTTCTCATTCCTACGTATATTTCCTTATGCATTATTAATGCCTGAAGCTTTCAAAACAAAACGTGACATTCATTTTTGTCCCTCCACCTTCATTTCTTTATTATTAAATAACTTGCAATTTTATTTCTTCATTTGTGTTTTGTTTCTCCTGACACCTTATATTCATTTAGTTCAAACTGTTCATTGCTGAAGGTATATTCTTATCATAAAATGGTTCACGTTTTAAACCTGTCCCTTCATTTTTTTGTCACCATGTCATTTTCTATGTTCAGATCTCCATTTCAAATCTTCCTTTAACCGAATCATTTTAACGCGAGCTTACAAATTCAAAAGCTTTCTTTATGAAACAAGAATTTCGTTTTTTTCATTTTTCCTACACGTCCTACCCTCTTCTTAGTTTGTTCTTTCATCTTTGCCTGAAGCCTCATCTTTAGAAAAACATAAATATTAAAATTTGTTTATTTTTTAATTAAAAGTGTGTACCAATTATTATTTTAATAATATTTCTTATAACACGAATATCTTTTGAATATAAACTTCGATTTATGCGTGATTTCTTCTGTTGGGTTCATATTTAAATTCCGGATAACATGAAACTAATGTGGTTGGATTTTTTTGCGCTAAAATCAAAGGTGAATGATTAAACCCACTTATGCAATACTAATTTTTTTAACGTTAGATAAATTGAAATCATGAAGTGATAATATTGTATTGGTTGTTGTTTGGTAATTTAAATTTACATTTAAATTGAAATTGATATCGATATTAGATTAAACTGATATTTAAATTAACATTGAAATTAATTTCTAGTTAAATACAGATAATTGATAACTAGTAATTGTTGTGATATGTTGGTTGATTTGGATGTTGATTGTTATTGAATACCTATTGACTGATGACTGAATGCATGGTTGTTTATTCATTTTGACATATCCCTGTTATTACCTTATTTATTATTTGACATCTTATAAATTGTCGTTTGTAATATTTGAAATGAACTAAGAAATAGGTTGGAATGATATATACCTATGTCATAAAATTATGGGTTGAAATGATATGTATCCATCCATGTAATTAAAATTGAAATAACTGATCACCTGGCCATAGGGTAGAAAAATATATACGGACACCGGATTAGGTTAAATTAAATGGTTTTAAAATCTTGAATCTGGATTGTCAAATGATATTATTTTTAAAGAAATAAAATTTGGATTTATAAGAATTGAATTATTTTTCTAATTTGAGTTTGAAATGTTGAAATTGTAACTGTTAAAATGAAATTGTATAAAGGACATAATTTGAAATCTTAAGTCGAAATTTGAGAAATGACTTATATCTATCGAAAGTGAATTATTTTAAAGTTTTAAATTTTAACTTAAAATTTGAATTTGCTTAATGAAAATGGTTTAAATTAGTATTTCCAAGTTTGGGCGTGAAATGGATTTAAACTAAATTGTTTTAAAATAGAAATGTGAATTGGAACTTTCAACCTTTGAATAGAACTGTTTAAATTGAATTTGAAGTAATTTTAAAATCGTTAAATTGAGGTTGACTTGAATGGAAATTTTGAATATGAAATTGACTTGAAATGGGAAGTCGAAAATTGAATTCGTTATGATTTGGAATTTGAACCTTGTCGTGAAAGAAAGAAAGAAACAGTTTTAATAAAAACTATTTTATTATACAAACTATTTAAAAAAATAAAATTATTTAATATATAAACTATTTTAATTATCCACATATTTTCAATATTAAAACTATTTCATATTTAAAACTATTTCCAATCTTTAAACTATTCTAATTATTCCAAACTATTTTTCAATATTAAAACTATCTTGATTATTCAAACTGCTTTCAATATTCAACTACTTTAATTATTCAAAACCATTTTTAATATTCAACCATTTTAAAGGGGGGCTGTTTAGATTTAAATCGTTAATTTAAATATGTTTTGAAGGTATGGACTATTTTGAATTCGAAATGATTTTGAAGTGAATATGTTATTTCGATATGAAATATGACTTGTTCTTGAAATTTAAAAGAACCAACTGGTGTGAAAAATGACGTTTGGTTGTTAAAGGGACCGAGGCCGAATATTGGCATACTCTCTCTCAATACTAGTACCACCTTAACAACTTTGTATAGGTGGATGTTATCCAGAATGTAAGGTTGAATTGGAGGCATTTGCTGGATTGAAGAAAGAGAACTATGATGGATAGCCCTGACCCTCGTGTCAATTTGAAATGACTAGAACAGGAGTCATATATGACCAATGAGGCTAGCTACCTCTAGCAGACACACTTCTTTGTATTACCATCTTGACTTTGAAACTTGATTGGTGTGCACCTTCAGATTCTGGGAGTGTTGGACGTAGTGGGCTCTTAGGGGTTACCACTAGTTAGGAAACGTCAAACGGTAGTATCCTGCCTTGGGCATCGCCTCACATGCCTTGTCATACTCTTTATCCTTACATTCGACCACTTCGATTTTGTTTTAGTATGGTACCTATAGGGGACTCACTGGCTACATACGTTACTGATTGTGTTACGGGACCTACATAGACTACCTGCTTAAAAATGTGTTAAGAGGGATCAATGTAAAGCCTTAACGCTATTTTAATACTTTTACTTTACTGATAGACACTACATATATAGCGTATCTTACTATATATAGATTTTTCAACGGATCCTTAGAAGATGGAAAATCCCGTAACATTTCTTAAGTTATTGCACTCACGTTGTAACTTGATAGGAGACGTAAAATTCCATAAACATCTCTGAAACCATTATACTCATATGTACTTGGTATTGATTTAACTTACATAAGAACTTTTAAGTCTGACTCGAGTATTTTGTCTTTTCATTACGCTCGGGTCATCATGATATTTTAGTGTTGAAGACGTTATTCCTTAAAGATGTAGATGGAGTTTACTAGACTGTATTTATTATTATTATTCCGCTGTATCATTTTGGTATGTTTGTTAATTGCACTCTAATTATGTAGTAAAAATTGTTTAATCAAATGTATATTATAAAACATCTTCATGAACTGTTTATTAGATTATTATATTTTTTTCATTCCGCTGTGAGATTATGTGTATTACTTTCCTTCTTTTCTTTTATTTTCTTATTAAACCTAATTGATAATCTACCTTTTTGAATTGTTTGAGTTAGACATATGTGGTTTTATGTTGACTTAAATCTTTTAAAAAGGTGGGTAGTCACAGTTGGTACCGAAGCTTTGGTTTAGAGATACCTTAGCCTATTGGAGATTAAACTCATTAAGAGATAGGGTAATCGAATGCCTTATTATGAGTTTGATGTGTATATATACGAGAGAGCGTATATGTTAGTGTTATAAAAATATTTGTATTGCGTTAATTTGTTCTGTTTAATATTTATGAATTCCGGTCGGTACATAGGATGCTATGGCATTGATAGGGATTTCTAAACACCTGAATAGGGTAAATTGACATAATGTTGTTCTAAAAATAGATAAATGAAATGATTTTATCCAAAACTATAGTTTATATATGCAAAAAGAATTATTTTTCATAAATTGTTAGTTATTTTTGGTGTGTTATTTGCTAGGAAACGATAATATTTCATTATTGTTATTTATTATTGGTTAGTCATAGTTCTTAAAAATTATTGACTACTGTATATTATAAGAAAATGAAATTTTATAAATACGGTATAAATTATGATTCAAAAAAAATGAATTTAAATGGAAATTCGAGAACTTAAGTTTCGATGTTTGAAATTAGTTTTCAAAGGTTTTGGAAAAGTAATATAGTATGATTTGGAAGTATTTTCGGATAGAAATATTTTCAATAAGATTGAAAGAAATGTTTTAAAAGAATTTTAAAGAAAATAATTTTTGTACTCTCCTCTTCTCTTGTTGGAAAATAATTTCGGTGATGACTGCGGCATCATCGACGTTCATTTTCGAGTTTCAAAGTGGAAAGACTATTATAGTAGCTTTGCAACACATTTGTTTTGGCAAACAAATTTTGATTTAAATCCATTAAATATGAGTTGGTATAAATATAAAAAAATATAAGTATATATTATTTCAAGATGATTTGAAATGAAACCGGGTATTTAGTTCTAAAGTTTTCTGTTAATTAATGATTTTTAATTATTGAAATGAGATGAAATCGAATTTTCAACAATTTTATATGGCCGAAAACTTCCAAATTGAAATACGAAATTAAAAGCTTAGTGTTAATGAAAATATAAAAGAGGAAGTTTTGTAACTCTTAAATTAAAAGATAATGAAACTAAGAAGATTTAAACTATTGCACATTTTTGTTAAGTAAAATGAATAAGCTTACTTGTATTTGCTTCTAGGATTTAATGGAATATTATACAAGTAAAAAAATTGAGTAATAGAAATGTTTCGAAATGAAATTATGTCCATCTATAAATAAAGAATTAAGATGTACAAGAAATATTATAAACTTAGGTTAATGTTTTGAAATGCTTAATAAATAAAATCGAATGGTAAAAAGTGAATGTTGTTTAAGGAAATGAATGTGAACTTAAGAAAGTAAACAAATTATAAAGTCATGTGTAACAACCCGCATATTTTACGATTGAGTATTTAAATATTTTATTTAAATATTTTATCATTAGTCGGATTTTAGTCTGAAAAGCTACTTTTTGCAAACAGTCAAATTAGGAGTCGAGAGCACCCCCATTGAGTTCAAAATGACGTTTGCGACCTTTTTGAGTATAAACTTTGATATTTTTGGAGTTAGTGGAATTTTTCTAATTATTCACCTAGGGCATTGGTTTTGTTTCAGCCCATTAGACCCTAGCTTCACCCCTCTTCTCTTTATTTCTATTTCCCAATACTCAAGCTTTAGCAACAATGGAGAGAGGAATGGGAAATTAAAAGTCCAAGCCCTAGTTTCCATTTGCAAATCAAGTTCTAGCTCCAAATTTATAGAAGAAGCTTTGGTAAGCCTCCTCTTCTTCTTCTCCAACTCATTCTCTTACCAATTTCAGAAATTCCTAAACCTAATTTAGGAAATGTTTCTCTTTTAAGCTTAGATTCAAGCTCTTTAGTTTGGAATTGAAGAGTGATTGTTCTTGCCATTGCTCTATGGCTTCTTCTTCATAGTTTTGGGTTCAAAGGTGAGATTTTTATCTCAGATCTTAGTCTATAGTTATGTTCGATTGTTAGGTATGAATTCCTAACACTTATTCTTGTGCAATTGATTTTGGTTTGGATTGATTTGGTGTATATTCCAATTTTTGGTGTTTTGAAATCAAAATCTATGAAAATCCTATTATGGATATTTGGACATTGATATTTGAGGCGTATCGAAGAGCCATTAAGGCTGGGTTGTCGTGTGGCGTAAATCCTTAGTCGTCATTTGCTCGTCCAATCGCTTTCGATATTCATTTTCCATTTTTGGTTAAGGTTCAGGAAATGCTCTGAATTCCAGTTTCATACGTCTGAATCTGGAATTTCATACGTCTGAATTGGCTCGATTTCAAACGGAAAGGAAATAGGCTAAAAACCCCTATTTCAGACGTCTGAACATTTGGTTCAGACGTTTGAATTACGTTTTACGTTCTGGAAAACATCTAATTTTCCAGATTCAGACGTCTGAACCAAATGTTTCAGACGTCTGAATCTGCTGTTTTTGCCTGCTTGCCTATTTTGTTTAGGAATTCCAATTTTATCGATTCGTGTTGATTCCGATTTGTTGCAGTCGTTTATTATCGACTTTGATGACATTTTCTTCGGGATTTTTGGGAATATCCATCTTGATGGATTGAGAATCGATTTCTTTGGATTTTATTCATGTCTTCGAATGTGGATTTTTGTGATTGATTGTTCTACAATCATTTTTGTGATTTGTCACTTTAAAAATATAAAGTTTTTCTATACTAGTAGTAAATATCAAAACTCTTTCATCAAAAACGATTTCAACACTATTTTATTACAAAGCTCGTTTCTTAAACCGTTTTCCAAATCTATTAGTATATACAAACTTTTACCTCATTCGTACGAGAAATCTAATTAAATGGCTTAGCAAAACAAGTGGTATTAAACGCTTGTGTTTACTTCGTCGGTTAATTCTTGGACTTGTTCAATTGAATCTCTTGTGACAATTTCGAGTGGAAATCTACAATTTGTTCGTAAATAATTAAGTTAAGCTAGTGGTTATGGGACATAAAGCTAAACTCATTTATTTACTAGCTTAGTGTAATTTACACTTAACCTCGAGTGGAAGTCTACGATTTGTTCGTAAATAATTAGGTTAAGCTAGTGGTTATGGGACATGAAGCTAAACTCATTTATTTACTAGCTTAGCGTAATTTACACTTATCGATCAATGATGATCGTTTTGTGATTTAGACTAGCAACGTGCGATGTCTCTTTGCCTGCGAGGGAGACTAAACCCCGTTTTTAGTGGATCTTCGGCTTAGTGGGGTAGCGACCCATGGTCTTCGAGCCGTTTTAGTGGAGCTTCGGCTCATGGTCTTCGAGCTGTTTTAGTGGAGCCTCGGCTCAAAATTAATGGTTAGCAATCATGGAATAGCTTTCTGTTTTGTGATACACGTGATGGTGAGTTTTCATGCTCCCGTTCTAGTGATAGGCCTCTTTCTTTTTTTTGTGATTTCTGGATTTCTATTGATGATTTCTAGACTTTGTGTTTCACCAATTTTTCATGATTTGTATTGATAAGCTTTATCAATTTTTGTGCATTGGTGAATTTGTGTTCCACTAACTTTTCCGATTGGCATTGATATGATCGTCAACATTTGTGGTTTGGTGAATATAATAAAGAATATGACATTCTTTTTAGTGTTTTGAGATTTCCTGTGATATTGTATGATTTTTGTTACTAGTTAATGTATACTTTTTACAGTATGACATTTTTGTTATCATACGTTTTAATCACATCTATTATCCTATCTCATTTTATCTGATATTTATAGCTAGACTGATCCGTTTATTATTTTCTTCTTAAATAATACTCGGGTCAGACCGAAATATTACAGGTGCTTCTACTTGACTCCTTATCGTACCATCATCTGAATTTTGGCTAACTACTTAGACTAGTATCCTTTGTTATATACATTTGAGATTTAGACTCCTTGATGTATGCATATTTTTGTCTGGCACTTGTATCTATTCTTTTGTGATATTGTGGATCTCGTTAGACCACTACTCTGATATACACTTTTATGTGTAATATTCATATCTGCTTCCGCCTTTGAGATATGAACTTCTGTGACTGATTTGTGTTATGATGTTTCTATATTTGTTTCCGAAGATTACATATAGCCCCTGTGTAGTAGCTTTGAGTTTGTGTCGGTATGTCGGATTTCCTCTTGAGATGAAAAGATATATTTTTATCTGGCATATCGGTACTCGCACAAAGCAATTATACAGATGTTCGCTCCTCAACAGCCTTATTCTCTACGCTCGTTGACGGCATTACCCCGTAGTCTCCTTGGCTAGCGTGGGTATAGAGGTGGGGCGTCACATCATGTCTTGTAAATTATTGTAAAATAAAAGTTAGTTGCAAGGAATGTTTATAAATTAAGTTGTAGCTTTCTGAGATAATTATAAAGTTGGATAATGTTTTGTGAAAGGAGATGAATCTTATAAAATGTTTATAAACATAAGAATATTTTGGAATAATTCACAAATGATTCGTAAAGAGATTTAATATCAAATGATACTATATATATGTATATGAAGGAATAATGTGAATTAAATTTATATGAACTTAAATAATGATTCACAGATGATTATTAATCAAGTTATGTAAGTAAACGAAAGCAAATTAATAAAAGATGATCTTATATGAATGAATGAAAATAAAATAAATGAAAAGTAAATAATGTGTTAAAGAAATCAATAGAATAAAATTTGTAAGTTGTGCATAGACCATTTTATCTACATAACAATTTTGATCAAGATTCGTGTTAACCCGCCTTTTTACCAGGCCATGGACATGCGGGATTAACATAACCGGTTGCACGTTCGCCAAGGCTGGTGTACGATGGATCCAGTCGACTGGATGGATGGATGACGCAACGTGCTTAGGAGATGGAAATATGACTGGATAAAGATGGATCAACTATAGTTTGGGTCTAGGAAAAATGGTTCGGCATTGGCAATCATTCGGCATGGTAGGTCGACCGACACGATGGATCGTTCGGCATACGAGGTCGCTCGGCACGTTGGAACGTTCGGCATTGGTAGGTCGACCGGCACGATGGATCGTTCGGCATCATAGGAACACTCGGCGTCATAGGAGCACTCGGCATCATAGGAACGTTCGGCATCATAGGAACGCTCGGCATCAGAAGAGCGCTCGACGAACCTAGATTGTTCGACATCCCAAATCAGTTCGGACAAAGATATCGTTCGGCAACCAGAACGCGTTCGGCATCTAGGAGCGTCCGGCATCAAGAGATCGTTCGGCACTGAGTGTAGTTCGGCCAAAGAAAGTTGTTCGGCATTGAACGCCGTTCGGCCAAAGAAGATCGTTCGGCCATCAAAGTTTGTTCGGCCTCCACGTACGTTCGGCATAGGAACGTTCGGCATCCCCGAACGTTCGGCCAACAAGATGTTTCGGCATCCTCCCTAACATAACCGATTCAACTGGTGCTCGGCCTACTCGTTCATCACGAAGGCTTCTGTTCGGCATTCCATCGTTCGGCCTCCCTGGGTCGGCGTGTCGTACCTACACTATCTGGACCGAGTTATTCGACTACCAGGCCCACTAGGGAAGTCCAACCCACTGTCATCTATAAATAGGGAGGCAGGGGCATAGAAAACGGGATCAGATTTCAGAGAACACAGGGGAGACTCTGCCTCATCCAAACCTCATCCAAGACTTCATTTTTATCTTCTTCTTCTTCTCCTCTGCTTTCGGACTTTCTATTTTCTAAGGCTAAGGCTAGCCTACCACTTTGTAACTGTAATCGATTATTACAGCAATAAAAAAGAAATTACTAGAGTGGACATAGGCCAGAGTTAGCCGAACCACTATAAATTCCGTGTCTTTACCGCTTTCATTTTAATTTCTATTATTCTTCATATTAAATATCCCCTACACACATCCTACCCGTGAACTGTAATTGTTGTTTGGTACTTTCACTTGGATTTGGGTGTTAGTGACCAATTTTGGTGCTTTCACTGAGAACTGAAGCAGTCAGGAATTTTGGAGTTAGAAACTTGGATTTAAAAGAGCAATGGCTAGACCATCAGCAAGGAAGCAAGTAATGGAAAGGAGCAATCAGGAGGGAAGTCAAGAGGCTTCCTCTGGAGATGGAGCAGGTGGAGCATCCACTTACATCACTAGAGAGGAAATGGAGGCGATGATGAAAAGACAAGAGGAGATGATGCAGACTCTTCTCAGACAATTTGCACAAACAGAAAATGCAGGAGCTCAGATCCATGGAGCTGGATCAGAAGCACTCAACCAGCAAGCAGAGGGAATAGCTCGGCAGGGGGAAACCCCCAATCAGCAAACAGCTATCAATCCAGATGGATCTAGACTTGGGGGCATACCAGACGATGTTGCGCAACCCGACACCAACAGGAGTGCAGGAGTGCGAGACGAGGAGTATGTGCCAGAATTCCCTCATAAACTCGGGGGGCAGACCAGAGGCGATGGACAAGGATTACATCTTGGGGGCAACGACAGACTAGCAGAGATGGTTAGACGGGCTATGAGAGGTGGATTGGTAAATAGGGACTTGGAGGATGTAAATAGGAGTACATTTACTCCTACTATCAGGCAAGCTAGAAACCCATCCGAATTTAAGCTACCAAATTTGGAAATGTATAATGGGAAGGCGGATCCAACGGTTCATCTAACGAAATACATAAGGCATATGGAGGTACTGGGGGCATCGGATGAGGTCATGGCTCGATGCTTGCCATTGTATTTGACAGATATCACAGCTATGTGGTTTAGACAGCTGGAGAATGGTTCTATCGGCACATGGACGGAGCTAATTGAGAGGTTTATGAGACAGTTTCGGGTCCACATAGTTAGACCCAAGAACGTGATGACTCTGACATCTATGAAACAATGGAAAGGGGAATCGCTCAGGGACTTCTTAACCAGATTCAACGCAGCGGTAGCCTCAGTGGATCGACCCGATCCGTCAATGGTTTTGATGGCAGCCGTCTCGGGAATTGCGGATAACTCGGATTTCAAAATATCATTGGAACGGGACCCACCGAGGGATTTCGGGGAGTTCTATCATGGGGCAGAAAGGTTCTTGAGACAGGAGGATGCGCAGGCCGAGAGAGTAGGGAGAGAGGCTGAAGCTTATGCAGTGAGGGGTGGAGGTCCGTCCAGGGAGGATCTACGAAAAGATGATAAAGGAAAAAGGAAAACGAATGGAAATGGTGGCACTTCGAAGAAACCTCGGAGGGAGTCAAAGTTTTCTTCTTACACAGATTTAACTGAGACTCTAGAAAGGATTTACTTGGACACTCGAGGGCGGCTCCAATACCGAAGGCCAGCAAAGAGAGAGCCTTCAGAATACGAACGGACATCGGGGAAGCATTGCCTATTCCATGAGCTGGATGGGGACAACACAAACGACTGTAGGCATTTGAGGGATATCATTGAGGAGCATGTAAGGAATGGTCACCTACAGCAATATGTCAAGAATCGAACTACGGCAGGGGAGCAAGAGCAGCCACCACCTATCTCTAGCAATGGCGGCATTGGGTCTGGTCAACGCCGGTTTACTATCAACTAAACAGGTTCATGGTTTTGAATAAGTAATAGAACTCAAAGTAATACGGCTAGGTCACTTACACACGTACGGGATTGAGGACGGTCCCTAGGCGTGCTCTGAGATAACTGAAAACCGCACTACTTGAGTCTATGAAATTCTGCTTTCTTTCTGGTTTTCTGCAAACTTTGGTTCTCTCTTTCGTATTTCGGACATTTACTTTTCTTTGGTATGGTTTTGGAGTTTGGATTGAACTCCCGATTTGGTTGGTTTTTTCTTGGTTTCCCATTCTGGTTTGGATGTTTGATTTTTTGATACGGATTTTTTCTCTCTTTCGTATTTCGGACATTTACTTTTCTTTGGTATGGTTTTGGAGTTTGGATTGAACTCCCGATTTGGATGATTTTTTCTTGGTTTCCCATTTTGGTTTGGATGTTTGATTTTTGATACGGATTTCTGGTTTTATATTTTGTTTTGGATCAATGTAATAAACAGTTCAGGTTTTATAATTACTGCCCCGACCGGAGAGACGGGGCAATGATCACAAGTTACGAGTCCCTTCGCCGGAGAGCGAAGAAATGGACTCGGGGAGAATACAAAAAGTCCTTGATCGGAGAGTCGAGGCCGGAGAATATAAAAAGTCCTTGACCAGAGAGTCGAGGCCGGAGAATATAAAAAGTCCTTGACCGGAGAGTCAAGACCGGAGAATATAAAAAGTCCTTGACTGGAGAGTCGAGGCCGGAGAATATAAAAAGTCCTTGACCGGAGAGTCGAGGCCGAAAAATATAAAAAGTCCTTGACCGGAGAGTCGAGGCCGGAGAACATAAAAAGTCCTTGACCGGAGAGTCGAGGCCGGAGAATATAAAAAGCCCTTGACCAGAGAGTCGAGGCCGAAGAATATAAAAAGTCCTTGACCGGAGAGTTGAGGCCGAAGAATATCAAAATCCTTAGCCGGTTTGCTGAGGCCGGTGAATATCAAAGTCTTTGACCGGAGAGTCGAGGCCGGAGAACATACAAGCCCGTGATGGAAAAATCAAGGCTGGAACAGGATAACACGACCCGGCGAGGTCTACAAAATCAAGATTAAGCCTGGAGAGGTCGTGGATCTGATGATATGGTTACAAAAAGGATGTGGACTTCAGATATCAGATTTGAGGCTATTCAAAACACACCTTCCAATAGCAAGGCATGTTTTGGGGGGCAAGTGTTAACCCGCCTTTTTACCAGGCCATGGACATGCGAGATTAACATAACCGGTTGCACGTTCGCCAAGGCTGGTGTACGATGGATCTAGTCGACTGGATGGATGGATGACGCAACGTGCTTAGGAGATGGAAATATGATTGGATAAAGATGGATCAACTATAGTTTGGGTCTAGGAAAAATGGTTCGGCATTGGCAATCATTCGGCATGGTAGGTCGACCGGCACGATGGATTGTTCGGCATACGAGGTCGCTCGGCACGTTGGATCGTTCGGCATTGGTAGGTCGACCGGCAGGATGGATCGTTCGGCATCATAGGAACACTCGGCATCATAGGAGCACTCGGCATCATAGGAACGTTCGGCATCATAGGAACGCTCGGCATCAGAAGAGCGCTCGACGAACCTAGATTGTTCGGCATCCCAAATCAGTTCGGACAAAGATATCGTTCGGCAACCAGAACGCGTTCGGCATCTAGGAGCGTCCGGCATCAAGAGATCGTTCGGCACTGAGTGCAGTTCGGCCAAAGAAAGTTGTTCGGAATTGAACGCCGTTCGGCCAAAGAAGATCGTTCGGCCATCAAAGTTTGTTCGGCCTCCCACGTACGTTCGGCATAGGAACGTTCGGCATCCCTGAACGTTCGGCCAACAAGATGTTTCGGCATCCTCCCTAACACAACCGGTTCAATTGTTGCTCGGCCTACTCGTTCATCACGAAGGCTTCTGTTCGGCATTCCATCGTTCGGCCTCCCTGGGTCGGCGCGCCGTACCTACACTATCTGGACCGAGTTATTCGACTACCACGCCCACTAGGGAAGTCCAACCCACTGTCATCTACAAATAGGGAGGCAGGGGCACAGAAAACGGGATCAGATTTCAGAGAACACAGGGGAGACTCTGCCTTATCCAAACCTCATCCAAGACTTCATTTTTATCTTCTTCTTCTCCTTTGCTTTCGGACTTTCTATTTTCTAAGGCTAATGCTAGCCTACCACTTTGTAACTGTAATCGATTGTTACAGCAATAAAAAAGAAATTACTGGAGTGGACGTAGGCCAGAGTTAGCCGAACCACTATAAATTCCGTGTCTTTACCGCTTTCATTTTAATTTCTGTTATTCTTCATATTAAATATCCCCTACACACATCCAACCCGTGAACTGTAATTGTTGTTTGGTACTTTCACTTGGATTTGGGTGTTAGTGACCAATTTTGGCGCTAACAATTCGAATAGATGATTTATGGTAATTCACACCAGTCCAAGTTAGGATTTTTCGTTCGTTTCTTGATGGCCGACATATGATATGATTTTTGATGTTTTCTATTGTAGTTTATAACTATGCAAGGAAAATGGAGATTTCTATTCAAGAAATGGATCAAAGTCCGAGTTGTTGGGTTAACAATACTAATTCGAAAGTGAAATGTGTGTATTCAAGTAAGCGATCGGAAATGATATTGTGTACAAATGAGACATGTCATCCTATAAACTTAAATAATATTTAAATTCTATGTTTTTTGGCTTATAGGAAGTTTGGGAAATGACATTTCAAATAGTTCAAGGTTCTATGAATAATCTGTTGAGTAATTATTTAAGGCTGTTGAGCGTAAGGTACACTTGGTAGTTTATTCATCACCCTTGTAGATTAAAAGTTTCCGAACCTGAATAAATCATTAGTTTTTCGTCGCTATCTATGTGTGATGGATTCTTTTGTTGCATATAATGATCGTATTGCTTTTGTTTTCATATGATTGTTATATGTCGTGTGTTGTTTGAGCTATTGTTTGTAACAACTAATATGTTGTTCTCTTACATAATTTTAACTCGTTTGGATTATGTAAATAAAATACAAGTTTATGGAAGCAATAGCTGTTGCTTTTGGTTTCATAAATAGAGTTTTGTTTGCCCGACAAATAGGTACATTTTCGGATTACGGTTCTTATAACGATATTTTACTGTTCGTCCCATGGTTTGGGACGGTGTATTTTTGAAATAAGATTATACAAAGTAATTATTGATATTGTTACTTTTCTGGACCGGACCATGCAAAAGAGATACTGCCGAAATTTTTGGTGAATTTAGGACTTATAAAAAATTTCATAGAAGTTGAGTTATTTGTAAATTTTTACTAAACTTAAATATGTAAGCTTAATTGTTTATAAATTGATTATTTTGAATAAATATTTCAAATTTCTTGATTCTTTCTTGTTCCTTTTCGAGGATGAAAAGTTTTGAGTGGGGGAGACTTTAACGGCCCGTATTTTTAACCATTTAAAAATGTTAAATAAAATAAGCTTTTTAAAATTGTTAGGAATTAAAAAAATTAAGATTTTATTGATACAAATTAAATTATAATACAAGTTATAAGCTGAATTAAAAAATTTATAAATGACATATGTTTGCAATAATGTAAGGATGATAACATATGTTAGTGTGCATTTTAATAACATTGGTTTGGATGAAATTAATATATGTCTGAATTTAAATTCTAATTGATTGGAATAATAAACGTTAATAAAGAATAATAAATGTTTCTTTATTAAAGAAGAAATCATATGTTTATTTATTTAAAATGTTTGTTAGCTGAAAGATTGATTGCAGAGATGAGAAACTATTATTTGGTAAGAAATGTATAATTCCTATTTGTATCCAATAGTGTATAAATATGTTTAAATTACAATTAGATGAAAAATAATTGTTCTATTTCTCTTTACATTTATTTAGTCCATTTTAGATTCACCATTGCAATCAACTGAAATTAATGTAATTGATAATTTCAATTAATAGGAGAGAGGACACTTGTAAATCAATAGGCGTAATTATACGTAGATTATGCTTTATGAAAATATAAGGAAAGTTTGATTTAATGAAAAGAACATTTATATCGAATAAAATGAATGTTTCATTTGTGAATGTAGATTTAATTTCATTAAAATATAGTATAGAATGAATTATTTAAAGGAAGACATATATGTCTATTTGAACTGTGTTTCAGCATACAGATTGATTACAAGAATAGGAAAATAATTTATTTAAGTAAGAATCTGATGTATAAATAACAAATTTATAAATGTGTTTAAATTATAAATGTATTTATATCACTAAAGGAAACGATTATTCTATTTTTCATTCATTTTAGTTTGTCTGCTTTGAAATTTAACTTTGTAATTATTACAACTAATGTAATTGAAATATTTCAATTAAAAGGAAAGAAAACCTTGATTGCAATTAATATATTTAATAAAAGAAACGCACATTTTGTGTTAAACAGAAAGGACGTTTTAATGGAAATAAAAGATCATTTTGAGAAAACCAAATTGACCGTTTTCATTTTTAAGGTAAGTATAATTTTATTTATTATGTGTTAATAAAAAATTAATTAAATCTGTACAAATTGATTATTATTTGAGTCAACGAAATTAATTTGCTTACGTTTCAAAAATTGAATTTTAGAAGACTGTACGATGTACATACTCATTTTTAGTTGTACAAAATTTCTATTTCCTTTGGTTTGCAAACTTTCTCATTCCTACGTACATTTCCTTATGCATTATTTATGCCGGAAGCTTTCAAACCAAAAGGTGGCATTCATTTTTGTCCCTCCACCTACATTTCCTTATTATTAAATAACCTATAATTTATTTCATCATTTGGGTTTTGGTTCTCCTGACACCTCATATTCATTTAGTTCAAATTGTTCTTTGCTGAAGGTATATTTTTATCATAAAATTGTTCGCATTATAAACTTGTTCCTTCATTTTTTTGCCACCATCTTATTTCCTATGTTAAAATCTCCATTTCAAATCTTCCTTTCCTTGAATCATTTTAACTTGAGCTTGCAAATACAGTAGCTCTCATTTTTGCAAATTCAAAAGCTTTCTTTTATGAAACATGATTTTCATTTTTTTTTTCATTTTTCCTACACGTCCTGCCCTTATCTTATTTTTTTCTTCCATATTTGCTTGAAGCCTCATCTTGAGAAAAACGTAAGTATTAAACTTTGTTTATTTTTTTATTAAACGTGTGTACTAATTATTATTTTAATAATAGTTCGTATAACATGAATATCTTTTGCATATAAACTTCGATTCATGCACGATTTATTCTGTTGGATTTATACTTAAATTCCAGACAATATAAAACCGATTTAGTTGAATTTGGAGACAGTTGAGATTTTGCGCTTCTGTTTGGATTTTTATAGGCTGAAATCAAAGGTGGAAGATCAAACCTACTCATGCAATGCTAATTTTTTTGAAGTTAGTTAAACTGAAATCATGAAGTGATAATATTTTATTGATTATTGTTGGGTAATTTAAATTACATTTAAATTGAAATTGATATTGATATTTGATTAAATTGATATTTAAATTAATAATGAAATTAATTGCTAGTTAAACACGGACAATTGATAACAAGTAACTGTTGTGATATGTTGGTTAATTTGGATGTTGATTGTTTTGAATGCCTATTGACTGATGATTAAATGCATGGTTGTTTATTTATTTTGACATATCCTTGTTATTACTCTATTTATTATTTAATGTCTTATAAATTGTCATTTGTAATATCTAAAATGAACTAATAAATAGGTTGAAAAGATATATACTTACGTCTAAAATTATAGGTTGAAATGGTATATATCCATCCATGTAATCAAAATTGAAATAATTGATCACTTGGCCATAGGGTAGAAAATTATATATGGACAACGTATTTGGTTAAATTAAACGGTTTTAATATCTTGAGTATGGATTGTTTAAATGATATTGTTTTTAAAGAAATAATATTTGGAATTATATGAATTGAATTATTTTTCTAATTTGTGTTTGAAATGTTGAAATTGTAACTGTTAAAATGAAATTGTATAAAGGATATAATTTCTTAAGTTGAAATTTGAAAAATGACTTATATCTATCGAAAGTGAATTATTTTAAAGTTTTAAATTCTAATTCACAGTTTGAATTTACTTTGATGAAAATGATTTAAATTGGTATTCCAAGTTTGGGCGTGAAATAGATTTAAACTAAATTGTTTCAAAATAGGAATGTGAATTGGAACTTTCAACCTTTGAATAGAACTGTTTAAATTGAATTTGAAGTAAATTTAAAATCGTTAAAATGAGGTTGACTTAAATGGAAACTTTGAATATGAAGTTGACTTGAACCGGGAAGTCGAAAATTGAATTCGTTATGATTTGGAATTTGAACCTTGCCGTGAAAGAAAGAAACATTTTTAACATAAACTATTTTATTATACAAACAATTAAAAGAAAATCAAATTATTTTAATATATAAACTATTTTAATTATCTACATATTTTCAATATTAAAACTATTTTATATTAAAAACTATTTCCAATCTTTAAACTATTCTAATTATTCCAAACTATTTTTCAATATTAAAACTATCTTAACTACCCAAACTACTTCCAATATTCAACTACTTTAATTATTCAAAACCATTTTTGATATTCAAACCGTCTAAAGGGGGAACTATTTAGATTTAAATCATTGATTTAAATATGAATGTTTTGAAGGTATGACCTATTTTAAATTCGATAATATTTTAAAGTGAATCTGATATTTTGATATGAAATATGACTTGTTACTGAAATTCAAAAGAACCAACTGGTGTGGAAAAATGGTGTTTGGTTGTGAAAGAGACCGGGGACAAATATTGGCATACTCTCTATCAATAGCAGAACCACATTAAAAACTGTGTACACGGTGGATGTTATCCAGAATGTAGAGGTTGAATTGGAGGCGTTTGCTGGATTGAAGAAAGAGAACGATGATGGATAGCCCGACACTTGTGTCAATTTAAAATGACTAAAACATGAGTCATACCTGACCAATGAGACGAGCTATCTCTAGTGGACACACTTCTTCGTATTACCATCTTGACTTTGGAACTTGATTGGTGCGCACCTTCGGATTTTAGGTGTATTGGATGCGATGGACCGTTAGGAGTTACCACTAGTCAGGAAATGGGAAACGGTAGTATCCTACCTTGGGCATTGTCACACGTACTTGTCATACTCTTTATTCTTATTCACGACCACTACAATTTTGTTTTAATATGGTACCTATATGGGACTCACTGGCTACCGACGTTACTGGTTGTGCTAAAGGAACTGCATAGACTACCTGCTTAAAAATGTGTTAAGGGGGATAAATGTGAAGCCTTAAAGCTATTTTAATACTTTACTAATAGACACTACATATATAGTGTATCTTACTTTATACAGATATTTTAACGGATCTTTAGGAGATGGAAAATCACATAGCATCTCTTAAGTTATTGCACTCATGTTGTACACTTGATAGGAGATGTAAAATTCCGTAAACATCTCTGAAGCTATTATACTTATATTTACTTGGTATTGATTTAACTTACATAATAACTTTTAGTTCTGACTCGAGTATTTTGTCTTTTCATTACGCTCGGGTCATCATGAGTATTTCAGTGTTGAAGACGTTGTTCCATGAAGATGAAGATGGAGTTTACTAGACCGTATTTATTACTGTTATTCCACTGCATTATTTTGGTATGTTTGTTCATTTCACTCTGATTATGTTGTAAAAATCATGTAATCAAATGTATATTGTAAAACAGCTTCATGAACTGTTTATTTGATTATCATATTTTGTCATTCCACTGCGAGATTCTATGTATTGCTTTTCTTCTTTTCTCTTCTTTTCTTATTAAACCTTATTGATAATCTACCCTTTTGAATTATTTGAGCTAGACATGTGTGGTTTATTGTCGATGTAAATCTTTTAAAAATGTAGGTCGTCACAAAATGCCTTTAGTGGAAAACTATCCATCAGTTTTTCCTGGGCAACTCTGATCATTACAGGATCCTCTTATTCAACTCACCTCATCACAATTTAGAATTATAAAGTATTTATAGTGCGAAATTCAAATTATGGTCTTTTACAACTTCCCAAACCGAGCTACTTCATTTTCATTCAAGTTATCAGAGGTTTATTCACCATCATCAATACCTACACTACTCATCAGGCTGACTACTCCTTATTTCACTACCTCCCTGATGCAGCGGATTTAACGGATAACAGCGAAATGAAGATTTCGTGTCAAACTAATCGATGAAACGATTAGATGAAATAAGATAAATCAATGAATTGAAAATACCGAATGCCCAAATTCGTTGATCTCGAGGGATACCGAATTCTAGCTATCTCCAACACGTTGATCGCGCACTATACCATGTTAAAAGATCTACGACTCTTCTACGTTGATCTCGCGCACGAGATTCCGTGAATCGGCTTCAAATCCGTTGATTCGAGCGCACTCGAACAACCGAAAATGGAGAAAGGAGACAACGCTCAACTTTCAATTTCAAAGAGGCACAAAGCACTCAAATAAAGTTTTATTCAAAATCAATCAAATTTACAAATGACCCATCACCCCTATTTATAGAATTTCCAACACACACATACACGGCTTACATCACAAAACACAACACACAACTCAACTTACCTAACAGGTGGTCGACCTACGACCTAGCAAACATTCACGACCTACGACCTAATATATACAACACATAAAAAAACAAACGCGTTATAACACATACAATATACATGCGACCTTACACAATGCGGCTCAATGACATAGCATCAGCGACTCAAAAAATGGCTTCTGGAAATCTTCACGCGACCTAAGATATCATACGACCTAAGCTCCATTCGATCTAAAGTAAACAGTGGCGTAAGTGATATCGGCTTAAGGTCAGCGACCTAAGGCGATGCGGCATATGCAGTTGGGTCGTAACTAGTTGATGCTAGGTCGTGACTCTCGGTAGTTGTTAGGTCGTGGCAACTAGGTCGCTTACCTTGTGATGTATAGATCGTTAGGTCGCTCGGCGACTTATCATAGGTCGCTGAATCATTTTTCCCTGTATAACTTGCTTCATCCTCTCTTCGTATCTCGTTAAGCCGTAGCTTGTAGGTCGTTGATGCGACTTAACAGACGAGTGAACCTCGTTACATCGCGCACTGCCATCATCGCGACCTAATGAAGGTCATTCACGACCTAGAGTCATGTCTTGCGCTGCATCATCCTCCCCCGGTTGACAAGAATTCGACCTCGAATTTGCACCTTCCTCTTCCACAACAAGCTCATCCCCATGATACGGAATCAAGTATTTAACATTAAAAACGTTTGCAGTGTGAATATGATCCGGCAACCTTAACTGATATGCATTATCATTGATCTTCTTCAAGATTTTTACTGGGCCAATCTTTCGAGCCTTCAACTTTTTGTAAGTTCCATCTGGAAAGCAATATTTCATCAACACTGCATAAACCAAATCACCTTCTTTGAAGTCTACACTCCTTCGCTTCTTATTCTCCATTTTTTTATACTTCTCATTTGATGCAAGCAATCGTTCATGAACAGTTCTGTGACACTCCTGCAACTCATTCACGAAATCACAAACTCGCTTAACAACTCCCTTCTGATATGGCACTGTCGTCAAATTCAACGGTCCCTTCGGAATTGCTGAATATACAACTTGAAATGGACTGAATCCAGTACTTCGATTAACAGCGTGATTATGCCCAAATTCCTCCTGACATAACTTCATATCCCAGCTCTTCAAATTATCTTTCGCAAGACATCTCAACAAGTTTCCCAATGATCTATTCACCACTTCTGTTTGCCCATCTGTTTGTGGATGACAGGCGCTGCTAAAATTCAGCTTCGTCCCAACCATCTTCCACAGACTCAACCAAAAATGACTTAGAAAACGGGTATCCCAGTCAGAAACAATGGTTTCAGGTAGCCAATATAGTCAATAAACCTCTTTAAAGAATAATTGAGCAACACGGACTACATCAGCGGTCTTTTTACAAACTATGAAATGTGTCATCTTTGAAAATCTATCCACCACAACATATATAGAATCATTCCCTCGCTGAGTTCTTGGCAAACCCAACACAAAGTCCATGCTATTATCAACCCATGGTCTAGTAGGCACGGGTAATGGCATATACAATCCAGCGTTCGTAGCTGTCTCTTTGGAAACTTGACATATGTGACATCTCTCCACAAATCTTTCAACTTCTTTTCTCATGGAAGGCTAAAAATATGATTGAGAAATCAACTGCAAAGTACGATCTCTTCCCACATGACCTTCTTCATGCAATTCCTTCACAATCTTCATTCGTAAACTGCACTCTGGTATACACAATCGATTTCCTTTGAAAAGGAAACCATCCACCAACACATACTCATCTGTTTTCCCCTTCTTAACTTCATCTACAATCTTCGCAAAGTAAGGATCCTCAACAAACAATTATGGCAAAACATCAAACCCCGTCACTTCAACTCTCATCATAGTTAACAAATGATTCCTTCTACTCAATGCATCTGCCACACGGTTTGTAACTCCTGACTTATGCTTCACAACAAATGTAAACTGTTGTAAGTATGCAATCCACGAAGCATGCTTGGCTGCAATCTTATCTTGTCCTTGCAAATGTTTCACCGCCTCATGATCAGTATATAAAACAAACTCTTTATGGAACAAATAGTGTCTCCAATGCTTTATAGCTTGCACAATAGCATAAAACTCTACATCATAAGTATTGAATCTCATCTTTGCTCCAGAACGTTTCTCACTGAAATATGCAATTGGACGGCCTCTCTGACTTAACACCCCTCCAATTCCAACTTTAGATGCGTCTGTATATAGCTCAAACAACAACTGAAAGTCTGGTAATACTAGAATTGGCTGACGTCAAAAGTTCCTTGATTCGCTCAAAAGCAAATCCTGCTTCCTCTGACCATGAAAATTGCTTCCCCTTCATACAATCAGTAACTGGCGCTATCACGCTACTGAAATGTGGAATAAATCTTCGGTAGAATGATGCTAAACCATGAAAACTTCTCACTTCAGTTATAGTCCTGGGTTGTGGCCAATTTCTGATTGCTTCAACTTTACTTTGATCCACCTGGATACCTTTCTTGGACAATACATACCTCCAAAAACAAAACACTACGCGCCATAAACACACATTTATTCGTTGCTGCATAAAATTGTTCCTGTCGCAGTATCATCAATACTTCTCTCAGATGACGCAAGTGTTCTTCTGGGTTGCCACTGTATATCAGTATATCATCAAAATACACCACCACGAACTTCCCAATAAATGGTCTAAAGATCTGATTCATCACCCGCATAAACGTGCTAGGTGCATTCGAAAGACCAAATGGCATGACCAGCCATTCATACAATCCTTTCTGTGTCTTGAAAGCTGTCTTCCATTCGTCCCCTGGCCGAATTCGAATCTGATGATACCCGCTCTTCAGATCAATCTTTGTAAAGATAGCAGCTCCATTCAACTGATCTAACAAATCATCTAATCTAAGCATCGGAAATCTGTATCTCGTTGTAATCTTGTTTAGTGCTCGACTATCTGTACACATTCTCCAAGTTCCATCCTTCTTTGGCACTAACAAAGCTGGTACTACACAAGGACATAAACTTTCTTATACGCGCCCTTGTTCAAGTAACTCCTCCACCTGCCTTCTCAACTCTTCATGCTCCTTTGGACTCATTCTGTAATGCGGTCTATGCGGTAACACAGCTCCCGGAACAAGATCAATCTGGTGTTGTATGTCTCTCAACGGTGGTAACTCTGTTGGCAATTCTTTAGGAAATACATCTTCAAACTCCTTCAACACTGGCTTAACTTCTTCAGGAATTTCAACTGCTTCACTACTTTCACGTCCAATTAACAGAAATACTTCAGGCTCATCCTCCACTTCCTTGACAAATTCCTTCAAAGATAACAGAGTCTTTAGTTCTTCAATCTCCTCCAAGTTGCTTTCACCTTGTTGTCGCTTTTAAGGAACTAAAGTGATTTTGGTGCCCTCGAACATGAAACTACAGGAGTTAGTCCTCCCATCATGTTGCACAGCTCTATCGTATTGCCATGGTCTCCCCAACAACAAATGACATACATCCATATCTACCACGTCACACCAAATTTCATCTTTGTACTTATTTACGATGGAAAAAGTTACACAAGCTCTTCGACCAACCTTCACTTCCCCACCTTTCCTCAACCAAGCTAACTTGTAGGGTTTGGGATGCTTCTCTGTCTTTAACGCCAACTTCTTCATGGCTTCTGTAGAAATGATGTTATCACAGCTCCCCGCATCGATGACAAACTTGCAAACCCTTCCCAATATAGTGCACATTGACTGGAAAATATTACTCCTCAACCAACTAGTCTCCACTTCCTGCTTTGTGTTAAACAAGATCTCCTCATCATCAAATTACATCCTTCGTCTCCCGACAATTCTTCTTCCTCCTCAGTTTGTGGTGAATTGGAACATTCTACTTCTGCATCCTCAACCTCATCAACCATCACTCGCTTCTTAGGCTTCGGACATTCATTGCTCTTGTGACTAAACTCCTGACAGTTATAGCACTTGAAATTTTTGTTGATCTTGGTCTTAGCAACTTCATTGACAACCGGTTTAGTAACAGCCTTGGAAACATTCGTATTGCTACTAGCCCCTTTCACTTGATTTTGGAATTTGTAAACACACCACCTTCTCTTCTACCTTGCCTCTCCCAAGCTAGAGCCTTCTGGTGTGCTTCAGCAATGGATCTTGGATCAAACATATTCACCATATCCTGAATCTGCATTCTCAATCCTCCAACAAATGTAGCTGTCAGTTGTTCCTCTGTCTCCATGATATCATTCCTCGCAATCAATTGATAAAATTCATCTGCATAATCATTCACCGACTTTGTTCCCTGTCTCAAATTCTGTAAGCGCTGATACATAAGAGACTGGTAATTATAAGGTAAGAAAGTAGCCTTCATCAACTTCTTCATCTTCTCCCATGACTCAATTTTTGACTTTCCCATTCACTCCCGTGTAAGTTTAGTTTGCTGCCACCATGCCATAGCTCTTCCCCTCAATAGTGTAGCAACCAACTTAACTCTACGATGCTCGGGTACTTTCTTGAAGTCAAAAATTTCTTCAACATTTGATAACCAATCCATAAATTCTTTAGCTATCATTCCACCTTTGAATTCTAGAATTTCAATCTTCATCCCTGACTCTCATTTACGATCATCTTCTACCTCTCGATATGGATTTTGTACTTGGCCTCAATCTCGATAATGAACACTACATCTATCACCATCTTCATCATAATCAAATGCACTTCGATATCGATCTCGTCCATCCACATCTCTATGATCATGCATGGTCCTTCTACCCTGTCTTTTCATATCGGGATACGATTCATTTTCGAACCCACGTGGAGTTCTTCTCTCTTCATTTCTGTACTCATGGAATTCTCTTCTCATTGAAACTAATGATTCTCTTCTTTCTCTACAAGATTGTGGTGACACCCTCCTCGCTTCCGCAACCGATGACGAAACACTGTTTCCTCTATGGTTCGAGGTTGGTGACCTTCTCCTTTGAATTTGATTCATATCATCCATCAATTTCTCCAACTTCCAATACCTTCATCGAACTTTTCATTAATTCGTTGCTCCATTTGCTCGGCTTCTTGTCTTCGATACACATCTTCAACATTTTGAAATCGATTAGCTCTTCCCGACGGCATGATTATCAAACAACAATCTCCAAACACACTTCAACTAGCACAACTTAACTCTCGCCTGCACTTGCTTTGACTCTCGTCCTTGATCCAAAAGTTCAACTAGGCTCAAACTTCAACACTTCAAATCTTCTTCCAATAGGCTCGGCTTAGCTATGATTGGCTAAGTCTAGCTATGATACCAAACTGATGCAGTGGATTTAACGGATGACAGCGAAATGAAGATTTCGTATCAAACTAATCGATGAAACGATTAGATGAAACAAGATAAATCGTTGAATTGAAAAATACTGAATGCCCAAATTCGTTAATCTCGAGGGATACCGAATTCTAGCTATCTCCAATACATTGATCGCGCACGATGCCGTGTAAAAAGATCTACGACTCTTCTACGTTGATCTCGCGCACGAGATTCCGTGAATCGGCTTCAAATCCGTTGATTCAATCGCACTCGAATAACCGAAAATGGAGAAAGGAGACAACGCTCAACTTTCAATTTCAAAGAGGCACAAAGCACTCAAACAAAATTTTATTCAAAACCAACCAAGTTTACAAATGACCCATCGCCCCTATTTATAAAATTTACAACACACACATACACGGCTTACATCACAAAACACAACACACAACTCAACCAACCTAACAGGTGGTCGACCTACGACCTAGCAAACATTCACGACCTACGACCTAATATATACAACACATAAATAAACAAACGCGTTACAACACATACAATACACATGCGATCTTACACAATGCGGCTCAACGACATATCACAGCTACAGGGACGCTTGAGCGACTTAAAGATCAGCGACTCAAAAAAATGGCTTCTGGAAATCTTCACGCGACCTAAGATATCATACGACCTAAGCTCCATGCGATCTAAAGTAGAGAGCGGCGTAAGTGATATCGGCTTAAGGTCAGCGACCTAAGGCAATGCGGCATATGCAGTTGGGTCGTAACTAGTTGATACTAGGTCGTGACTCTCGGTAGTTGTTAGGTCATGGCAACTAGGTCGCTTACCTTGTGATGTATAGCTCGTTAGGTCGCTCGGCGACTTATCATAGATCGTTGAATCCTTTTTTCCTGTATAACTTGCTTCATCCTCTCTTCGTATCTCGTTAAGCCGTAGCTTGTTAGGTCGTTGATGCGACTTAACAGACGGGTTAACTTCGTTACATCGCGCACTGCCATCATCGCGACCTAATGAAGGTCGTTCACGACCTAGAGTCCTGTCTTGCGCTGCATCACTCCCTCGACAACTTCTACTTCACACGAAAACAAATACATAAGGTACAGAAAAGGAGTATATATAATAGGAAAAATAACAAGTACGTCCCCATATGATTATCCCAGTAATCATCGTATTATTCTATGTCACTTATGTATAAATAATATTCTACCACAACCCACGGGGCAAGGACTCTAAATATCATCTAAGACCAAGACACATGTCTTTTATACTCTACATTATTCTAAACCTTGCTCGAATACCAAATGAAACACCTCACCTCTATACTCATACTATCTAAGAGTATAATGAGTAATACTGTCAAATGATATGGAGAATGAGGCTACATTGGGTACACACATGAATATTTCATTGGGCTAACACTGGTATGTATTTAACCATTGAATATAACTCACCAGAAAACATACACAATATCAATAGAAAGTAATAAATACATGCACCTCCAGGATAGAACAATATACAATTTATAAAAATATCAGAGATCATAGATTCAGTCCTAGCGATAATATATAATACATAAATATAAAAGATGATATACATCACGATGCCATCAAACAACGGGAATATATAAAATAAATTAATATACTACACTCCTCAATAACTAGTCTCCATTATGCCTAGAAAACACATGAGCTGATCCCATAGTCCCTGTCCTGAAATGTCTTGAACTGACCTAAGTATTATATAAATAACACAAGGGTCAGACTATATGTATCGACTCGTAATTTTACCACTTTAAAATGGAATATTTAATTTATTTAAATATTCAAATGTATAATTTTAAAACTTGAACAATCAAGATTTATATGATAAATAAGAATGGTAAACTTATTTTTGATATTGAATAAAGATTTTGGATTTCCATTGTAAAATTGACAAAAGTCGGATTCTGATAAAGTAGGAAAAATATTTGTGAAATTTTTTTAAATAATTCCTTTAAATGCATATATACGATATCAAACTCATTTGATAATAATAGTGATTTAATTTATAATGGTTTGATAAATACATAAAACTTGTTCTGTAATAATTGACAAATTTCGTCGCATATCAATAAATCTGTATCGTATTTTTATAACTAGATTTGGACATTGTTTTATATTATTTTATAAGTCAAATATGCTTGTTTTAATTATTTAAATATAATAACAAATAAATTTTGTAGTTTGGTTTACATGAATAAATATTTTAACAAAAACGTCAAAATGTAACCGGAAAACTTTTTGTCGAAAATTAACGTTTTGTTCAAAATAAGTTGCCGCAACGTTATCGCACCTTTGTTAAGATGTTTTAACATATATATTACACATTCTGACAACTAAACATGTTTATTTTTACTAAATATAATTAGAAAACTTCTAGAAGTCAGTAGTAAAAGTAAGTAAGAATTAACAAAATTAAGAAAAAGTAAACATCAAATCAATATCACGTCAAAAGCTGACATAGTTATAATTTTACTTAGCTTAGTTCTTAAGCTATTAAGACATAAAGTAAGAAGTGAAAGGATGATGTTAAGTGTTGAAAAAATGAAGTTTTCTTTAGGTTGAAGTAAGATTAGTTTGGTAATTTGTTAAGAGATTATTTTGGTAATTTTACCACTTTTTTGTTTTTTTTATAAATACCCACTTCCTTCTCCGTTTTTATTCACATTTCTTCTTCTTCTTTTCTCAAGCTTCTTCGTCTTCTTCCTCTTCTCTTTAATAGCTTTTAAACCACGGAAAAAACTTAGAAATAAATAATGTCAAATTATTTACAAAATATTCAAAAGAAATCAATGTTCTCCCTCTTCAAATAAAACTTATTTTTTCTCCATATTTTACCTCTTCTTCTATCGGCCATAACACCTTCAAAACAGAACCAAAATACAAATTTTTTTTTTTGAATCATGTATTTTCCAATGACTACAACTCATGTCGACCACTTTGTCTCATTCTAAACTTAACTATGTCAAAAATCCACTTCTTTCTAGTGCATTCTCCGGCCCGGTTTTTAAGCCAGAGAATAGCCTATTTTATTTTGATCATAACAGATCCGAATTAAGAAATTATTTTTTTAAACCATATGAAAATCCAGTGCCAACAAATTTTATGTTAATTACTTTTTCCAGTTTTGAGCTTTACTATACCTGAAACTCAATTCTTTAAAGTGCATTTTCAGACTTCATTTTTGTCAATCCGAGAATACCTCTTCTTCATTCTGTCATATCTCCCTTAAAACATCTTGGATTCAAATGATTATTTTTTCCAAATTCAAGAGAAAAAAATTTCAATAATTTTTTAGTCAATATCTTTTCTAAATTTTGAGATTTAAAGGGCCTAAAATCAGATACAAGATAACCTATTTTTGGGATCAAAATCTCGAAAAATCAAGTTCAAAGCTCTGCCGCTTCTTCTCTATCCTTTCGGCCAACCTCCATCTCAAGCCTCGACCACGATATTGGAAGGAAGAGAGTGTTATTTTCTAGTGTCTAAATGGAGTATGGAGTAGTTAGTGAAGTGTTGGTTGTTTAGAATGTTGGTAGAAAGTTAATCGTTTTGGTTTATGGTGAGAAACTCTATTTAGCATATATATATATATATATATATATATATATATAACACATACATACATGTTTGATATTGTGTTATGATTCTATGGATGCTCATATATGATTTGATCATCAAGTATTGATTGTTTGATATGATTGTTAAATTGTTTTACCAAGTCACGTTAATAAACGTCGATAAGCACAAAGGAAAGCACTTTCCTTTTGAAAATGAAATGGTGTATATGGAATGCTTAAACCTTTTGGAAATGGTTTTAAAAGAGTTAGAAATGTTTTATAAACATTTAAATATGGTTAAAGAAATAAAATCAAGATTTCATCTTGTATATTTTAAATATGTCCAAAATAATCTTCTAGAAAAATCGCGCTTTTGCAGCAAATTTACCAAAGTTTAAAATTGATATTTTAAATGTTTTAAAATATATGAAATAAATCCTAAAAAAACTTTTAAACGTTTTAAAAGAGATTTAAATTGAAAAGATCGATTTCTAAATGATATGAAAGTCGTTTTGAAGAATATAACTTTTAAAATATATTTGCAACACTTTTCACAATGCTTTTTGCAGCAATTTTTAATAACTTTGAAATGTAGGTTTTATACTTAACAACTCTTTTCTAATGATTTTGTGAATGATTTTAAAAGAATAGTTAAGTAACGATGATTTGGATGTTTTAATAAGAGTTTGAATAAATGGTTAAGAGGAATTGTTTATAAATTAAACGATAATTGAAGGATATTTAATAACAATGAGTATGTGGAAACGACTAGTACATTTGTCCCGCCTGTGAGAGCTAAATGATAAAACAAGGTGTGTAACTAAGGTTAGGAATGGAGCAGCCAGTACCTTAAACATACATGGCCTTCGCTTTATCTTTTCGACGAGGAGTGTACAGATCGAAAGGAAAGCCCGAATGCTCTAAAAGATCATATTTAAAGTTTTTTCAAGATAAAAGAAAAGTTCTTCATGATGTAGGGTTACTTGCCATTAGTCCCTAGAGGTGAAACTTACCATATTTAAGGAGGCAGTGGTGCTCTGTTATGAAAATCTTCGATTTGCAAGAATATGATTTGAAGTTAAGAGAGAAATCTTTGATTTAGATTTAGTGAATGGTTTGTGAATATTGTCCTTAAGTTAAAAGTTACAACCTAAATGAAAGAAATCTTTGAGTTAGATTTAATGAATGATTTAGGAATATTTTTCCTAAGTTAAAAGTTATAGCTTGAATATAAGAAATCTTTGATTAAGATTTAATGAATGATTGGAAAAGTTTTCCTAAGTAAAGAGAAAATGATTTGGAATTGTTCTAGGATTTTAAGAAAGGTTTAAATAAATCAAATGATTTAATAAATGAGGCTTAATGATTCCATATACTCTTGAGAAGAAAATAAATAAACTAAAGAGAATATATCTAAGAAAGATATTTGATTGAAATAAAAGATGAAGTAACTGATTGATGATTGATATCCACATATGAACTTAATATCTTTTAAAGCGATGATTGGCTTTGAAAGAACCGGGGTCGAATTGGGTGATTACTATCCGAAAACCACTTCGAACCAACTTACGTGTTTGAAGATTGAAGATGTTTGAAGACGGAGATATTGAGACGAATAATAACGAGGGACTACTTGCTAATTAATTGGGGATAAAATCCCAATTTACTTTTTGTAGCAGTGGTCTCTTTGTTATGAAAAACCTTAGAAGAAAAAGGGCTTCTCGCCTAGAAACGGCCGATGAAAGTACCTTCCTATTCGTTCAAGTCCCAGAACGAACTTGTATGCATGGATGTCTAATAGTGCATTTTTTGAGATTACATACATTGGTTTTTACAAACATACATCTATGGTGGCGGGAAAGGCAATGTCTCTTAGCTTAACACCCTTCTTGAGACGCACGAGCACAAGGGTTGTATTTTTGTGGAAGGCAATTAGTAGTCGATGGAAATGGCTATGTGGCATTCAAAGATGATGTGCTATGTGGAAAGGTAATCATAGCCTCAAGCCTCATCACTTGAAAATGACAGAAACATGGTAGAAGCAACAAGGCTAAGTGGATCGCTCCCAATTAGGAGATGCCATCATCCTTCTAGATTTACTCTACACATGTCTAAGTATGTTGTGAACGTATAAATCGGGTACCCGTTAAAAGTCGGTAACGACCGAGGTGATGACATATTCGGTACTATCCAGCATGAGGGGAAGGCCGGTTTTGTGTTGGTTTAGGCGTTCAGTATCTAAACCCTAGGTGCATCCCTCTAGATGTGTACTGTTGGAAGGTAGTCCCTTACCTTGTCATTTGTATGGAAATCCATTCTCCAATAAGAACCTGCGGTTTTGTTTATATTGGCGTAATGAATAGCCTCGGAATTTTATAATGTTAACAATTTCAGCTAAGATTAATAAGTTTATTTGCAATGTTTTTCAAAGATATGTCATTAGAAATAATATCAAATGTTTTGATATATAAAAGCGTTTTAGTTATCATACGGTAAAAACCCGTCCGTGTTTATGTATGGGCATGGTCTTATGAGAAACTCTTTCTTTTCAAAGGATTTTATTCAAAGGCTGATATATGACAATGTCATTTATATCTTGAGTTTCTCACGCTGGTTTATCAAGCATGATCTGAGTATTTTCAATACTCGGGTCAGATCTTGGAGTTTTCAGAGGAGAGATGGAGATATTTATCTATGTATGGACGTATTCTATTATCTGCTTTGCGCAGTTGTTTGTTGTTTGTCAGCAATTGTAAGGATAGATGTTTATAACTGTCCAAACTGAATTTAAGTTAGACTCTGATATATGTATCTTTAAAAAAAATCTGTTGTAAAGATATTGTTCTATATTATATATATTATTCCATTCATGCGAGATTCTGTTCTATCTTTATTTTCTTTTTCAACCCTTAAAGATCCGTTTATTCGTGCAATTTGAGTTGGACATGTGTAGTTTATTGTCGGCTCAAAGGGTACGAAAATTCAGGCCTTCATACTATATCCAAATCAAAGTTCAATAAACAATTAGTACATAGTATATGCTGGGTGTAAATATAATAATGTTATCTCTAACAACCATAAATATCTCATAATGTAGAACACTACAAAGCACAGCAAAATGATGTCACCACCCAAATAAAATTTCATTAAATCAACAGCCACGATACAACATCAAATGGGTGAATTATCCATATCCAGAAATCATCTAAATCCCGAATTCGTCGATAAAGAGATATCACCATGTATAATCAGGCTAACCCGTAGCTTGCCCAAATATATCACTCAATCTCAATAAAAAAAATATCCTCAATATCAATATAAATAATCATCCATAAAAAAATCTTAGAAATAGCAACACATGCCAGTGAATGATACAATTGGTGACATACACCTATAAGGAATAATCAATGACACACGCTTAAGAAAGTTAAATAGGAAACACAAAAGATAAATAGATAACGCATATCAATGAATAGTAGTTGGTGACACACGCCAATGAAAAAGATATCAGTGACATACGCTTGAGAAGGATACGAGAATTGATCATACATTGGACACAGTCACAGGTGTAATCATATCTCATCGTCTCAAATATATTATATAAGTCTATATCACACACATCAGAACCAAACGAAGGACTGAAAGGAACATTTGATCTAAGTGACTACATATGTAATTGGCGAACACAACACACGTACACCAGCATGGCTCCTACAATCTTAGTTACCTCAACGGACATCGTGACTCATATCCATCGAATGTCATAAACACTCTGCATGACTATGCTATGCATTGGTCACAATCCTATACATGCCCCCAAACGTAACAAACTACTGGCCTAGGTGAGACACAGGGGCTATACATTGCCACATACTCGTGCCAACATATAGCACGATGTATGCTACAATAGTTGTGTACGTGACTCACCGCAGCGAGCCTCGCCATACATAATAAATCCTCATATGAGTGTCATCCACGAGCAAAGCATAACTGAATAAATAACACAACGGTGTCACATGCCATCCAGTGTTACTAATCCATGTACCCAAAGCTCATATATCACACTCGCTCCTATAATATTCTATATAACGAGTCCAAAGAATAACTAGAGAAATATTACTGAGTGCCCCATCTAAAATGGTATTGTAACTCTATTTATTCTAGTTCCTCGTCATATAGAATAAAAATCATCACAAAATCATATAAAAGGATATCATCATCATATCATACCAAATCATTAAACAACTTAACCCCAACGGTGAATCACTCATATAATCTTATTCAACATACAAGAGAAAAATGATTAAAAACAATATAAATAGATTAAATAAATAAACATAACAACCAACAAGTTAATATTTAATAATCAATCATTTATAAAAAAAAAACATAGAAATATATACCAAATATATTAAATAATATATTCACTTTATTTGTTTAATCCCAATATAAGATTCAGTTACTAAATTTCACTTTCAAATCTTTATATATACATACAAACACACCTTAGAACATCCAAAATCACTTTACAAATCAAAATAATTAAAGAAACTAATTCAAAATTTTATATAACTAAATAATACTTTAAAATAAGTTTATAAATCTCCAAAATAATTCTTTTCGTTTTAAACCATAATTTATAATTCAAAACCTGCACCATATATTCAAATCTTTAATAGCTCAGGTGGAGAATCAATAAATATTGCTTTAAAATTGTATCATAATCTTCTATAATAATACACTATTTCAAAATAAATTTATAAGTTACAAATAAATTTATGTTTATTTCATACCATATAATATAATCCAAAATCTTCTTAATGTATAGAATTTATAATATTAATAAATCAATTTTGAATCGCAAAAATATATATACTAAAAAGGTATTTATGTTATAATACTCCTAAAACCATTCAACAACATTTCAAAATGGTTTATCTACAAAATAAGCTCATATACTCAAAAATACCTCTTCAAAAATATCTCTCGGATCCGATTTATTAAACAAACACTTCAAAAATAAATTCCTTTTTGAAAATATTATTAAAACCTTTCGATCATACAAAATCATAAAATAAATTAATCCATATACTTAATTACTTTTGAACATCTCCATTTTCCTTTTTAGAATAACCTTTATTTTAAAAAAATTCCAACAACTCATTTTATTTCTCAACCACTTATATTTATTTATAAATATATTTTGACTAAATTTTAAAATCCCATAAATAATTTCTGAAGCTTTCAAAAATATTTTAGAAATGGGAAAATCATTAAATCATCTAAAATATAAACCATGCAGCGAAATTCTCTAAATTCAACATATCATTAATATAAACTTTATCGTCCCACCCGAATCGAATTACATCGAATTCCAGTCATCTGCAAAATGATAGCATACGTAAAAAAATGAGTACACATTAAAATGTAATCGAACAACAGCTACTTTGTATTTTGATGATCCAACACACACATAATTCCACCATCAAATCCAAAATAATATCTAACATAGCAGCAATCAAACAAACAACCAATTAAACGAATACCTCAAACAACATTTAAAGCAAGTAATTCATCAATAATCAGAACAAATGATAGCGTGAAGTGGAATATAGATGTAGATGTGAGTATATAACTCGTCAATTTGTAAGCAAAGATTATACCATCACAAACCACAACGTAGAAGACAATGGAACTTGCTTGAATCAACCAAAATCAACGTCGTCGATGCACATTTCGATGCTCTCAAATTGCCAATCCAACACGCACATGTTTGCCAAACCCTTGTCGGCCTCCTTCTGCCTCGCATCAACATCAAATGTCATGGCTCCCATCTTGAACATCATAGCCACCTGAAGCCAGCCTCCGATGTCACCAGTCCTCTTTTGTCGCATGTTCAATCGCGACCACAAATTGCGACTCTCTAGGTCGCACGCGTACACTAGGTCATCTCGCCCCCCTCACGTCGCGATGCACCATAGACGGCATGCCTCCCTTCTCACGAACCGCAGGTGTTGTCGATTGCCATCTGCGCCCTATATTTTTCCCATGTCGTGATTTCTCCTCAAAAAGATTTAGGACTCGGGTTGAAGAATATGGTTCAGGCTTAGATTAGGATGCGGGGCGAAATTTCCAGACGCGTGAAGAAAGGAAACAGGTTTTGGGCTAAAATTATTTTTGGGCCCGATTTTAGTTTAATTAATTCTTCTTTGTATTTGAATTTATATTTTTTTTATCCTCAAAAAAAATTTCTATCCAATGTAAATTGATTAACATCTCATTCTATACATATTATTTCAATAGTTGGATGATTTTAATTCAATTCGATTATTACAACAAAATCTTATATAATTATCATAAAGCAAAATCAATCACTTTTACTTTAATAAAATTTTGTTTATTTATACGACGTAGAAAGCAGGGTTGTTACAGAAAGGACCTTAAAATGCGTTTGGAAGCAGTCTTGGATGGCGATGAAATTTATACCATCAGAACTGTTAAAAAAGTTGATGTGCGCCGACAAATTTAATGGCGATCCGACGTGGTGTCTGATCGTATGAGCTCAAAACATGTGGTGATTTATTTAAAGATTTAAATAAAAAAATATTATTATGTATACCCCAATTATACCTCTTCCTAAGATATATTTCCTCCTCTGGTTTTTAGAGGACATCCATCTCCTTTAATCGAATTAAATCTATAGCTATGCATGACAAGAGAAGACAAGGCCGGACTCAATGAACTTGTGGTGAGGTAAGGATCGAATCTATATGGACACTAAGGGATGTGATGATGCTTAGCCACGCTCGAATTTTATAGCCATGACTAGGGTTCGCCTTCGTTAGAGAAGGTGTGGCTTTTGGGTGAAACAAAGGGCACCGGCATATTTCTCTTAGCGACGCACACCTCATAACATCAACTGTCGGAGTCCGGCTTGCCATAGAAAGTCACGACTTTTAATGGCCGATGGGGGCGGCTATATGTTGCAATTGAAATAGGGTGGTCGGGCTTGTCGTGGTTTGGTCCGTTGTGAAGAGGGTGTGTAGAAGAGCATGTGGGAAAGAACGATGCATTGTTTCGTGGACGGAGGAGTGAGAATCAAAGGAGAGAAGTGGCGGGTATGTGCATGCGGGCATGGTTCATGTGCAGGAGTAGGGTTTTAAGGGAAGAAGTATTAGGTAATTAATTTGTTAATTAAGTTAGTTAATTACCGTTTATAATCTATTTTCTTATTAAATTCATATCTTTTGCATACGATTTCCAATCGAGTTGGGTCTTCGTCATTGTACTTGTATGGAGATTATCTACAACATAGTTCAGGTTTGGACTGGATCTAGAAACTTGAGAATTTATAGTTCAGGTGAGCGGCATTATAACTCTGAATTTATATTTCAGTATAAATTCATGTAATTATGTATATTGAAAAACATTACCTAGAAGTGATATAATAATATATATATATATATATAGGTAATTATTCCTCTATTTGATTGGACTAGTTTGAATAGATATTTAGGACAATTGATTAAAATTTTGTATATATCAATATGGCGTTATATTCGTATTGAATAGAGTTAGATGGAGCCGATATTGACTTATAAGATATTAACTTATAACATGGTTATAAGTAAATTAGACTCTAATATTGTAGTTGCATTAGTGATAGAAATATTATTATATATTATATGATGGATATTCGAGATAATTGCTTAAGATCTCGTATATATAAACATTGTGTTCTATTTGCATTAAATTGAGTTACATGGAGTTTATATTAATTTATAACGTAGTTATAAATTAAAACTTTAATTTATTGTTATATTAGTGATAGAGGTATTATTATATATGTAACGACCCGTAAATTCGGTAATTAAATTTCTTAATTTAAGAAGATTTTGGTAACTTAATATTGGAGGAAATAAAGAATTTAGAGAATTATTAATGGAAATAATAACTTGGATAAGATTGGTAAGTTAATTTTAATGACTTGAATGTAATAGTATAAATGTAAGTTAATTGTTAATAACTTGGGTGTAATTCCAATAAGTGAAACAATGTAAATGTTAATTATATTCTTATTGTAATAAAAGAATGTTACCAAGATGAAGTGATTAATTTGATAAAGTTTTGATAATTTAATATTTAAGGAATGGAAAAAATTAGTTAAATTAATAAGATTTTGTAATTTGTTTAGAAGGAAATAAAACCTTATAATTTATAAATGGAATAATATTGAAATAAATAAAATTTGTAGATGAATAATGAATAATAACTAGGGTGAAGTATAACAATGGTTATTAAAGCTAAAACTTTGATAGATTGAATGAAACTACAATAAACGAAATAGTGTAAATGTTATGACTTAGTTATAATGGGAATATGAGAAAAACAAGTGTAATTATTGAATTAATTTGTGAAATATTATTATAGATAGTAGTTGTTTGTGAAGAATAAATAAACAAGTATTAAAAGGATATAATGGTTGTGTTACCAGTTAATTCACCGAGTACCAATAAAGATAATTAAAGGTGCTTTAATGATAATTAAAATAATGGAAAGGGTGAATGTAAATTTAAATTAGAAATGTAAACTTATTATAAGGCAGTAATTGGTGTAATAGAAGCATGAGACCAAGCAAGTAAATTTATCGGGAATATTAAATGTAATTGGATGTAGATTAATGGAATAATGTTAATGCAAACTAATTTAGCGCAAATCACTATTTGTTGAAACCTATTGCAATAAATGGAATTAAAAATTACGTTAGGGTGGATTTAAGGTAATATTTGGTAATAATGTATTGTTGTGGTTTATGAATGAATTGATAATTAAAATTAAAGGTAGTGATGTTAATATAAATTGGCTATAAACAAGTTGAATGAAATCCCAGTAAAGGAGGAAGTGCAAAGGCTATATTTGGCAGAGATTTCAATACTAATGAAAATTTTAGTTAATACACAATAAAGAAAGTAAGTTGAGTATATTTATGTAATGTAATGTAAAAACCAGCATTAACTATGTTATTTGAAATTTTTGGATGGGGTATAAAGATTGTAATCAAATAAAAACAATTTATTTGAATAAACATTCAATGATTGGAGTAATTGCAATCAATTGAAATTAAATAATTAAATAATACGTAGATATTAATTTAGATTAAATTGAAGTTATTTACGTAATAAAGTATGAATCCAATGTTAAGTTTATTTATAAAATGACAGTTGGTTGAATAAAAAGGAATGCAAAATAAAGTTTTGTCAATATATTGGAATTTAATGCATGATAATATGATTAATTGCAATTAAATGAAATTAACTATTTAAATATTTCATAAATGGGAATTTAGATGAAATGTGAGAATGTTAATGTAATGGATTTTGATTCCAATGTATATTTCATCCGTTGTTAATAATGAATTGAATAGTAGAATGAAAAGTAAACTTAATAGAAATTTTGAAAATTAAATTTATAATTTCTGAATTGAATGAAATTGAGGTTAATACTGAAATTTATAAATTAATCAACTCTAAGTCGACATTTGAATTTGGTTAAATTAGGGTAAATGATTAAGAAAGTTTTGATGAAATTTGTTAATTATAGAGTTGAAATTGAAAAATGATTTAATTAATTTATTTTTAATTTATTTAATTAATATAAAAATAGCCATTTTGGCCACTGACTTGGATTTCGACGAAACCAGTTTCATCGGATCCATAACGGTGAATTATTGTAGGATTTCAAGTTTCGTAGCGATCAGACTTGTGGTTTGATCGTACGGACTCGAAACGCCCTGAAATCAATGAAATTGAAATCAATTGAAATCAATTTGAAAAAATATTGATTTTAGCATAACTTCTTCATACAATGGAATTTGGACTTGAAACTTGTTCCATCGCGTTTAAAATATTTTAAAACATCTATTTTGATATATGCGTTGACCCAATTTCGTTCCGGAGTCAAAATGGGCTTTATGGGCAATTTTGTCATGAGCGCGTATATTCAATCGGGTCCACCTATTCTATTTCAACCTTGCCTATAAATACCCTGTTATAAACCTTAGCCTACCTCTATTTTCCATTTGTGTGTACGTACAATTCAGTTATCTCTCCTCCTCAATGGCAGACAAACAAACTTTAGATGCAAATACAATTCCAAATCAAATCAAAAGCTAAAATTCCAAACTCCATAATATATGCCAAATTTTATATCAAATCGAAGCTCTCGAAGAGCGTAACTCAAATCTGCAACTTGTTTTTTGATTGGAGTCGTTGTTGGACCTGAAATCAATGGATGATTCTCGGCCGTTCATTGGGGTCGAAATCAATGTCGATGGATCGTTAATTCGTTGGTACAGACGTGGAAAGGGGGACGAGGGGAGGCCATCGGTGCGGTTAGCTTATCGATTCAACGGTTAGATGTGGCAGAAATCTCGATTTAGGGTTTAAGTGGTAGGCGGCGGCTGGCTTTACGAAGGTGTCGCGGCGGCGTTCGCCGTAGGCGCGAGGCGTGGGGCGAGTAGACGTGGTCGGCGAAGCTGTAGCAGCGACGTGGGGTGTTGATTTTCGTGGCGGCGCACGCGTAGGGCTAAGGTTTTCGAAATGTTTCGGGTAGCGGGAACGAGATGCGTGCGTTTCCTGTAGAGGGAGAAGGTCTGAATGACGTGGCTGTAGATTGTGGTTTGTTTATTTATTTTCTTTTATTCTAATTTAATTTTAAACTCGTTCTAACATCAATAACTCTCGCATATGAGGTCCGTTTCACGCGCGGTTTTCTCCGCTAGGTTTGTATTGGAATTCCGGACATTTTGGCACTGGTTTAGATGAATTATGAGGCTGTTTGATTTTTAGGTTTAAATTGAATTTAAATTCAAAAGGCGAGTGTTTTAACCCACTCACAACTTCTAAAATTTCTTATGTTTATTGAATTAATTTATGTTGTGATTATGAATTTATTTATGACTGTTTGTATATTTTTAATAATCATCTAAGTTAGTTGCATTTATTTACATTAAATCACTGTTTAATTTATTATTGAATATAACTGCCAGTTAGTTACCTGTTATATATTATCAGTTATATATTGATATTGATTGATTTTTTTGTATGATGATTGTGATGGATGTATGATTTATGATGGATGAATGGATATTTTATTTATATCATCATAATCTGCAAGTTGTTATGCATTTATTTTGAATCGGGATTGCGGTTTGAAACGATATACAACTGCATTTTTATTTTTAAATTGTGGATTGAAACGATAAATATCTGTATCACTTGACCATATGATAGAAAATTATATGCAGGCACCGCGTTATATATATAAAATTATTTTTGAAATGATTTTTATGGTTTTCTAAAGAAATATATGGGCTATACATATATTAATTTTAGATGTTATATAAACGCTATTTTATTATTGATTCCGCTTTGTATAAATTTGTTTGAATTATAAAATAAGCTAAATAATAAAGTTTGAATTTCTTTTATATAATATGGTTAAGTATCTATTTAAATTCTATTGTATATAGATTTTATAATGACTCAAATAAAATTAAGGTTGGAAGATTAATGATTTGAATTTAAGATTTAAGGATTATCCTCGAAAAATTTGATTTGAAATATAAATAATTAAGATTTAAAAAGGTATGATTTTGTAACTTGATTTTTGTTTAGAGGATTTAAATGAATATCAGATTTGTTTAAATGAATATTATCAAGTTAACGTAATTGAAAGAATATCCAGTTATTTGAAGTCTAAAGGTTTTACTAAAATGATATTTGATTTATTAAGTAAACATTTCAAATCTAAATAATAGTAGTTGAAATTGATATATATGAAATTATCAAAGAATAAGTTTTGAAATGGTGGAATAATTAAATATTTTAAATATTTGGAAATCATATTGGTTTATTTGGGAATTTAAAATGCATATTGGAATTGATTTGTGAAGGTGAAGAAGCTATTTTACTATATAAAGTAATTAAATATTTAAACCATTTAAGTAGTGTAGTATGTTTCAAAATTATGAAATTCAAAGTTATATGTTTTGAAAGGCTATATTTCAAGTTTTGGTTTCGAAATATTATAACTTTGAAATGTTATAGTTTTAGAAAAGGATATATTTGAAATGATATCAAATTTGATTTGGTTTTTTTTTAAAAGAGGAAATGATATCATATTTATATGGATTTGGAATGGATATTATATTCTGGTTTTAAAAGTATAAACTATTTTGATAAGACCGCGGTGTTATAATAACGTTTGGTTATTAAAAAGACCGGGATCGAAAATTGTCATACTCTCTGCCAACACCGAAAACCACTTTGACAACCGTGTACGCGGTGGAGATTCCAGAATGAAGTAGGATGGTGGCGACATTCTATTAAGGTAAATACGTGGACCCGACTCCCGTGAGTTGGCATAAGGTGGCTAAAACATGAGCGATTCTCGAGCCAATGAGGTAGCACCTTTGATCGGACACATCCCTTCGATATTATACTTTGACTTTTGGATTGATTCGGTGGCCACTTTTGATTTTTTTATTTGGGGGTGTGGCTCGAGGAAGGCGGTAGCTGCGTGCTACGCGTTACCACCAGCCCGGATAGCAATTGATATATCTACCCTGGCGGTGCCTAGTTGTGCCGTGTCACCTACCCTATCGCGCCTTGTACGAGTTTGGTTTTCTCCATAGCCCGTGTGGTATCCTCTAGTGGCTCCCGATCAGGAGAGACTATGATATTGGATGGACTACTGGGACTATTATTGTGTTACGGGGGAGATTGGGTAACTCCTTAACGCTATTTAAAAGTAAGTTTATTTTACTATAGACATTATTATAATAGCGAAATATTACTACATAGTAAATAGTTTAGCGGATCCTTAGGAGATGTGAATCCCGAGCATCTCTTAAGTTACTGCACTCACGTTAGACACTGGATAGGAGATGTCAAACCCCGTAAACATCTCCGACGCCGTTACACTCATATTTATTTCAGTTGATTTAACTTACATAAGATCTTTTAGTTCTGACTTGAGTGTTTTGTCTTTTCAATTCGCTCGTGTCAATCCGAGCAACTCAGGATCGAAGACTTTATTTCTGGAGGACGAAGACAAAGATTTCATTATTATTATTATTATTATATTATATTGTTCCACTACACACTGTATTCCGCTGCATCGATTATTATTCATTGGTATGTGCAACTCTGATATGTTTGTATAAATATAATCAAATGTTTGTAAAACAGCTTCATGAACTGTATATTTGATTATTATATTTTATCGCTCCGCTGTAAGATTCTATTTTGATTTTTTCTCTACTTTTTCTCATTTGCCCCATAACAATCCGCCCTTCTGTATGGTTTAAGTCTGATGTGTGTGGTTTATCATCGATTTAAATCGTGCGAAAAGGTGGAGCGTTACATCTGGTATCAAAGCTTTGGTTTAGCTATAAACCTTAGCTTTGTGGGGTCTGACTCTTTACTAATATGGTAGTAATGCCATATGAGAGTCGCTGAGTGTATATATGAGAGAGCGTACTTGTTAGTGTTATAAAAAGGTTTTAATATTGTGTTAATATGTTCCGTTTTGTATTTATAAATTCTGGTTGGTGCATGGGATGCTATAACATCAATAGGGATTTCTAAACACTTAATAGGACAGACTGACACAATATTTGTTTTGAATATAGGTGAATGAAATAATTTTGCCTATTATATTTTCTATATATATAAAATATATTTTTTACAAATGATATATATTTGGTTGCAATATATTGGTTGTTAGGTAATGAAATTTATAAAAAATAGTTGAAATGAGATTGAAAACAAAATAAATGGAAACTGAAAATTTTAGAACTTAAGTTTCGGGGTTTTGAAAATTTCTTTCAATTGATTTTGGAATATAACAATAATATTATTAGAAGTATTTTATGATATAAATATTTCAATATAATTTGAAAGAATTGTTTTAAAAAAGAAACTTTGAAAAGAAATAAGTTCTATACTCCCCTCTCTGTCGCTGGAAAATAATTTCAGTGATGGCGGCCGCATCATCGACATTCATTTTCGAGTTTCGAAGTGGGAATGCCACTGTAGTAGTTTTGCTACAGATTTATTTTGATTAACAAGTATGAATTTTAATTGTCTTAAATATAATTGGATATATACGTTGTAAGTATATGTTTATCTATTATTTTAAAATGATTTGATTTTTAACCCGGTATTTAGTTCTTAAGTTTCCATTAATTAATAGTTTCGATTATTGTAGCGAATTGGAACGTAGGAAATTAATAATTGAAACCTCTAAAGAAAATAAGAGATTTAATGCTAAGTTATAAATTAAATAAAAAGAAAAATTAAATTTGTAATATATAAAACAAAGGATATTATTATTGAACATTTAATTAATTAAAAGAATTGAGAAAAACTTGTATAATTTTCAATTACATTCTTAAAGCATATATATATAACTTACCAAATATTAAAATTTAAAATATTAAAGATTTGTAATGGAAAATTGTACAAGTAAACTTATGTAATGGAATTGTTCAATAAATTGCTTTTATTAATAATAATTGATGTTCTAGTTGTTATGGACTTAAGTATAATTGAAATGCTACTAATGAAATAGAAAAGAAAGGTAAGTATTATAAATAAATAGTAATAAACTTAAGTAATAAGTTGAAGTTACCTCTGAATAAAATAAGAAAAAAAGATGAATACTAAAAATGACTATAAACTTAAGTTCATAAATTTACCTACTAAGAAATTTGATTGAATATGAATAATATAAATAAATAAATGTAATGCAATAAATAGAAATTGGCATTATATAGATAGATGAAAATGAATTGGTAGGTAATGAATAGAAATAGATAAAAATAAATAATGAATGAAAAGGAAATCAAACAACAAATGGATGAAGTGGAAGTGATAAAAATAAACTTGATTATTGTTGAAATTGTTGTTGATTTGATTTATGGTGGTTTGGGTAAAGATACTTTAAAATTGTTTGGATGTATGAATAATCTATTTAGCTTCATCATAGGCTGTTTAGTAAATGGTGCGCTTAGTAGTTTATTTTTCATCTTGTACAATTTGAAGTTTGAACTCGAACAACTATTTGTTTTGTTGATATAAATAAATGATTGATTTGTGATGATTCTATGTGATGGTTGTATGCCTAGTTGCAAGTGATTATTGTTTGTATTGATTTTTTTGTTATTGAATGAAATAAGTTAAAATTTTCATTTTATATAATTGTTAACCTCTGGATTATATAAGTGAAATACAGGTTATGGAAGCAATTGCTATTGCTTTTGGTTTCATAATTTAAGCGTTGTTTGCCCGACAAATAGGTACGTTTTCGAATTACCGTTTATAGCATTATTTTTTCTTCTTCCCGGGTTGGGATATATATTATTTGGAAATATATGTTGTATATTGTTATATTTAATATTATCTCCCGAGCCTCTCCGTACAAGGAGACTTTGCCGAATTTTTTTCCGTAAATTTTGGATTTAGAAATTTTTGAAAAGTTTTTCCAAACTTTATTTACTTGAATATAAAAGGATTTAAGAGTTATGAATTGATATATTTGTTTAAATTAATTGATTTTGTAAATTAATTTTTATAGATTTAATATTTTAAATAGGATATATTATTTCCTTAATTCTTCTTTTCCCTTCTTTTCCTTTTCGGGGACGAAAAGTTTTGAGTGGGGGAGAGTGTAACAACCCGTAAAATTCGGTAATTAAATTTCTTAATTTAAGAAGATTTTGGTAACTTAATGTTGAAGGAAATAAAAAAATTTAGTGAATTATTAATGGAAATAATAACTTGGATAAGATTGGCAAGTTAATTTTAATGACTTTGAATGTAACAGTATAAATGTAAGTTAATTGCTAATAACTTGGGTGTAATTCCGATAAGTGAAACAATGTAAATGTTAATTATATTCTTATTGTAATAAAATAATGTTACCAAGATGAAGTGACTAATTTGATTAAGTTTTGATAATTTAATATTTAAGGAATGGAAAAAAATTAGGTAAATTAATAAGATTTTGCAATTTATTTAGAAAGAAATAAAACCTTATAATTTATAAATGGAATAATATTGAAACAAATAAAATTTGTAGATGAATAATCAATATTAACTATGGTGAAGTATAACAATGGTTATTAAAGCTAAAACTTTGATAGATTGAATGAAATTACAATAAATGAAATAGTGTAAATGTTATGACTTAGTTATAATGGGAACATGAGAAAAACAAGTGTAATTATTGAATTAATTTGTGAAATATTATTATAAATAGTAGATGTTTGTGAAGAATAAATAAACAAGTATTATAAAGGATATAATGGTTGTGTTACCAGTTAATTCACCAAGTACCAATAAAGATAATTAAATGTACTTTAATGATAATTAATAAAATAACAGAAAGGGTGAATGTAAATTTAAATTAGAAATGTAAACTTATTATAAGGTAGTAATTGGTGTAATAGAAGCATGAGACCAAGCAAGTAAATTTATCGGGAATATTAAATGTAATTGGATGTAGATTAATGGAATAACGTTAATGCAAACTAATTTAGCGCAAATCACTATTTGTTGAAACCTATTGCAATAAATGGAATTAAATATTACGTTATGGTGGATTTAAGGTAATATTTGGTAATAATGTATTGTTGTGGTTTATGAATGAATTGATAATTAAAATTAAAGGTAGTGATGTTAATATAAATTGACTATAAACAAGTTGAATGAAATCCCAATAAAGGAGGAAATGCAAGGGCTATATTTGGCAGAGATTTCAATACTAATGGAAATGTTAGTTAATACACAATAAAGAAAGTAAGTTGAGTATATTTATGTAATGTAATGTAAAAAACCAGCATTAACTATGTTATTTGAAATTTTTGGATAGGGTATAAAGATTGTAATCAAATAAAAACAATTTATTTGAATAAACATTCAATGATTGGAGTAATTGCAATCAATTGAAATTAAATATTTAAATAATACGTAAATATTAATTTAGATGAAATTGAAGTTATTTATGTAATAAAATATGAATCCAATGTTAAGTTTATTTATAAAATGACAGTTGGTTGAATAAAAAGGAATGACAAATAAAGTTTTATCAATATATTGGAATTTAATGTATGATAATAGGATTAATTGCAATTAAATGAAATTAACTATTTAAATATTTCATAAATGGGAATTTAGATGAAATGTGAGAATGTTAATGTAATGGATTTTGATTCCAATGTATATTTCATTCGTTGTTAATAATGAATTGAATAGTAGAATGAAAAGTAAACTTAATAGAAATTTTGGAAATTAAATTTATAATTTCTGAATTGAATGAAATTAAGGTTAATACTGAAATTTATAAATTAATCAACTCTAAATCGACATTTGAATTCAGTTAAATTAGGGTAAATGATTAAGAAAGTTAAATTTGATGAATTTTTTTAATTATAGATTTGAAATTGAAAAATAACTTTATTTATTTATTTTTAATTTATTCAATTAATATAAAAATAGCCATTTTGGCCGCTAACTCGGATTTCGACGAAACCAGTTTCATCGGATCCGTAACGGTGAATTATTGTAGGATTTCAAGTTTTGTAGCGTTCAGACTTGTCGTTTGATCGTACGGACTCGAAACGCCTTGAAATCAATGAAATTGAAATCAATTTGAAAAAATATTGATTTTAGCATAACTTCTTCATACGATGGAATTTGGACTTGAAACTTATTCCATCGCGTTTATAATATTTTAAAATATCTATTTTGATATATGCGTTGACCCAATTTCGTTCCGGAGTCAAAACGGGCTTTATGGGCCATTTTGTCGTTAGCGCGTATATTCAATCGGGTCCACCTATTCTTATTTCAACCTTGCCTATAAATACCCTGTTATAAACCCTAGCCTACCTCTATTTTTCATTTTTCTGTACGTACAATTCAGCTATCTCTCCTCCTCAATGGCAAACAAACAAATTCTAGATGCAAATACAATTCCAAATCAAATCAAAAGCTAAAATTCTAAACTCCATAATATATACCAAATTTTATATCAATTCGAAGCTCTCGAAGAGCGTAACTCGGATCTGCAACTCGTTTTTCGATTGGAGTCATTGTTGGTCCTGAAATCAATGGATGAGTCTCGGTCGTTCATTGGGGTCAAAATCAATGTCGATGGATCGTTAATTTGTTGCTACAAATGTGGAGAGGGGGCGAGGGGATGCCATCGGTGCGGGTAGCTTGTCGATTCAACGGTTAGATGTGGCAGAAATCTCGAATCAGGGTTTAAGTGGTATGCGGCGGCTGGCGTTTTGAAGGTGTCGTGGCGGCGTTCGACGTAGGCGCGAGGCGTGGGGGCGAGTAGACGTGGTCAGCAAAGCTGTAGCAGCGCCGTGGGGTGTTGATTTTCGTGGCGGCACACGCGTAGGGCTAGGGTTTTCGAAATGTTTCTAGTAGCTGGAACGAGATGCGGATGGAGAAGGTCTGGATGACGTGGCAGTAGATTGTGGTTTGTTTATTTATTTTCTTTTATTCTAATTTAATTTTCAACTCGTTCTAACATCAATAACTCTCGCATACGAGGTCCGTTTCACGCGCGGTTTTCTCCGTTAGGTTCGTATTGGAATTTCGGACATTTTGGCACTAGTTTGGATGAATTCTGAGGCTGTTTGATTTTTGGATTTAAATTGAATTTAAATTCAAAAGGTGAGTGTTTTAACCCACTCACAACTTCTAAAATTTCTTATGTTTGTTGAATTAATTTATGTTGTGATTATGAATTTATTTATGACTGTTTGTATATTTTTAATCATCATCTCAGTTAATTGCATTTATTTAAATTAAATTGTTATTTAATTTATTATTGAATATAACTGCCACTTAGCTACCTGTTATATATTATCAGTTATATATTGATATTGATTGATTGTTTTGTATGATGGTTGTGATGGATGTATGATTTATGATGGATGAATGGATATTTTATTTATATCATCATAATCTGCAAGTTGTTATGCATTTATTTTGATTCCAGATTGCGGTTTGAAATGATATAAAACTGCATTTTTATTTTTAAACTGCGGATTGAAATGACAAATATCCGTATCACTTGACCATATGATAGAAAATTATATACAGGCACCGCGCTATATATGTAAAATTATTTTTGAAATGATTTTTATGGTTTTGTAAAGAAATATATGGGCTATACAGATATTGATTTTAGATGTTATATAAATGCTATTTATTATTGATTCGGCTATGTATAAATTTGTTTGAATTATAAAATAAGCTAAATAATAATGTTTGAATTTCTTTTATATAATATGGTTAAGTATCTATTTAAATTCTATTGTATATAGAGTTTATAATGACTCAATAAAATTAAGGTTGGAAGATTAATGATTTGAATTTAAGATTTAAGGATTATCCATGAAAAATTTGATTTGAAATATAAATAAATTGAGATTTAAAAAGGTATGATTTTATAACTTGATTTTTGTTTAGAGGATTTAAATGAATATCAAATTTGTTTAAATGAATATTATCAAGTTAACGTAATTGAAAGAATATCCAGTTATTTGAAGTCTAAAGGTTTTACTAAAATGATATTTGATTTATTAAGTAAACATTTCAAATCTAAATAATAGTAGTTGAAATTAATATATATGAAATTATCAAAGAATAAGTTTTGAAATGGTGGAATAATTAAAGATTTGAAATATATGGAAATTATTTTGGTTTATTTGGGAATTTAAAATCCATACTGGAATTGATTTGTGAAGGTGAAGAAGCTATTTTAGTATATAAAGTAATTAAATATTTAAACCATTTAAGTAGTGTAGCATGTTTCAAAATTATGAAATTCAAAGTTATATGTTTTGAAAGGCTATATTTCAAGTTTTGGTTTCGAAATATTATAACTTTGAAATGTTATAGTTTTAGAAAAGGATATATTTGAAATGATATCAAATTTGATTTGGTTTTTTTTAAAAGAGGAAATGATATCGTATTTATATGGATTTGGAATGGATATTATATTCTGGTTTTAAAAGTATAAACTATTTTGATAAGACCGCGGTGCTATAATAACGTTTGGTTGTTAAAGAGACCGGGATCGGAAGTCGTCATACTCTCTGCCCACTCCGAAAACCACTTTGACAACCGTGTACGCGGTGGTGATTTCAGAATGAAGTAGGATGGTGGCGACGTTCTATTAAGGTAAATATGTGGACCCGACTCCCGTGAGTTGGCATAAGGTGGCTAAAACAGGAGCGATTCTCGGGCCAATGAGGTAGCACATTTGATCGGACACATCCCTTCGATATTATACTTTGACTTTTGGATTGATTTGGTGACCACTTTTGATTTTTTTTATTTAGGCTTGTGGCTCGAGGTGGGCGGTAGCTGCGCGCTACGCATTACCACCAACCCGTATAGCAATTGGTATATCTGCCCTGGCATTGCCTAGTTGTGTCGTGTCACCTACCCTATCACGCCTTGTACGAGTTTGGTTTTCTCCCGTAGCCCGTGTGGTATCCTCTGGTGGCTTTCCGATCAGGAGGGACTATGATATTGGATGGACCACTGGGACTATTATTGTGTTAAGGGGGAGATTAGATAACTCCTTAACGCTATTTAAAAGTAAGTTTATTTTACTATAGACGTTATTATAATAGCGAAATATTACTCCATAGTAAATAGTTTAACGGATCCTTAGGAGATGTGAATCTCGAGCATCTCTTAAGTTACTACACTTACGTTAGACACTGGAGAGGAGATGTCAAACCCCGTAAACATCTTCGATGCCGTTACATTCATATTTATTTCAGTTGATTTAACTTACATAAGATCTTTTAGTTCTGACTCGAGTGTTTTGTTTTTTTAATTCGCTCGGGTCAGTCCGAGCATCTCAGGATCGAAGACTTTATTTTTGGAGGACGAAGACGAAGATTTCATTATTATTATTATATTATATTGTTCCACTACACACTGTATTCCGCTGCATCGATTATTATTCGTTGGTATGTGCAACTCTGATATGTATCGTATAAATATAATCAAATATTTACAAAACAGTTTCATGAACTATATATTTGATTATTATATTTTATCGTTCCACTGTAAGATCTATTTTTTTCTCTATTTTTTCTTATTTACCCCATAACAGTCCGCCCTTCTGTATGGTTTAAGTGTGGTTTATCATCGATTTAAATCATGCGAAAATGTGGGGCGTTACAATATATCTTATTACTAATCGGATGTGAAAGTGAAGCGATGCTAAAGCTAACAATAATGATTAATAAAACATTTGGGTAAGCAATCAAGGAAGCGATTGAGACAAAGAACGCAGAGTACAAAATATTCTTAGATGGGAATTGTAGGAGATTGAGATAGAGATCAAGAGCCAATTCGGACAGTGAGCGTTTTCACGATCACGTATGATGAGCGTGTACAATTGGGAGGAGTACACGAAGACAAGGAGTTGGTTCCAGACTTAGGAAGATGCGTAATTTATTCACTTTGGGCCATAAGGAATGGTTAGAGATATATGTGTACATATATAGGAATTATATACATAATCCGTCTCATATTTTGAAGCCTTATTGATAGCTAAACTTAATTTAAATAGAAGGATTAAGTGATATTGAGCTATAATATAATTGATAGGAAAGTTGATGATGGTTTTTCCTTGGTTTCGGACATGGGTTGACGGAATTCTTTGGCATGACTTCGAGAAGACTTTGGGCTACTCTGGAAAGCGAATGCAAAAAGTGACATATATGCAATTAATAATGATTAGGTGCGGTATTGATGCAGTGGTTGATTGCATGATCACATCCGGTGAGCATGCACAATTGAGCGGGGTTAGTCCATGTCTCTTGGCTTTGACCTTGGGATACATATGATTTGATTAGTGTTATTGGTCTTATATTGATAACCATATGTATTGATAGAGCTTTGGAAAAGGGAACTGTTTTGAGGTTCAGATTCGGGTTTTAAGGTTTGGGTTTTGAAGAAATTGTTTAGGCTCAATGAGCTTTCGATTCCATTTGGGCTAAGCTATGGAAATATTCTATTTTGATGGGGCATCGGAGTTCTAATGAAGTTCCATGGCATGGGATAGCTTAAATCTATATTGTCTATTCATAGACAATCGGATGATATTGGTTTTATAAAAGGAATCCATTGTACTAATGAGGTGCATGACCTGTAAATGTAGTTCCGAAGCAGGGGCAGAGAGAGTTAGGGATGCAAGTCTAAAGTAGGTAATATATTGTTCCGTAGTACGATTGGGTGCTACGACAAGACATACAGGCTAACTTGTTTTGAGGTGTTGGTTTTTAGGGGAGTCCACAAGTTAATTGTGGCTCTCAATAGTTCTCTTTGGTAGCTAATGACGATTCAGCATGAATTTCCATTATAGATATTCGTATTTTTGTATGGGGTAAGAAGAGATCCATATAGGTGTAGGATGCAAGGCAAAGCTTAGAATTTAGATGATATCAGCTTTGTAAAATGAATTCATTGTACCATTGAGGTCTACAATCTGTAAACTTGGTCCCAGAGTAGGGGCAGAGAGAGACTAGAACGTCGGTCTGGAATAGGTCATATATTATTCCATACTAAAATTGGATGCTATGATAGGACCTACATGCTAACTTCTTTTGAGATATTGGCTTTCAAGGCAGTCTAGAAGTTAGTTTTAGCTCTTGGTAGGTCTCTATGGTAGCTAATGGCAATTCGGCACGAGTATCGATTATATATTTTCATATTTTAGAATGGGACATGGTGAGATCTACATGATTTCGATCATACTGGATGTGGCTTAGGATCTATGGTATGATTAGGTACCGACTCTATTTATTTTAAACCCTAGATGGGGATCATTAGACCACGTTGGATATCCTTAGCAAAATCCACACATCAACAACGATGGGTGTCAATCTGTATTCCATGTTTGTTGTTTGTTGTTAGGATTGTGCATGTTATTAGTTAGTTAGTCGCTATTATTGCATATTGTGTGTTAGACTTATATTGTGATATCTATATTACCCTTTTAACTTGTATATTTGGTTACCTGTATCATAGTATATTGTTACGTGCCAGTTGCATTATATTAATTATGTTGGCTTATTGATTATAATAGAAGAACGGGTTATGGTATGATTTTATATCTCATAGAATATGTTTACTTTACCTGTTTATGGACATTCCAAACTACCCTTAAGCCACGTTTATGAGAGGGTCAGCTTTGCCTTAGTAGTTGCTATTTATTTGTATATAGTTTTGATATACAGTAATTTGATATAGTTTACCTCAAATAAGACATTAAGTTTGACCACGTTTTGTCTTTTTCTATTTATGTCATGCTAACCCTCAAATACTCGATTGAATAGTATGAGGGTCAAGTGCTTTTGGGATAGGCATACCGGACAACTGGAGCATTCTGAAGGCGTGAAGTCAACATAATAGGTGTATACACACACACTTGTTATGGATGTAGTACATGGAAAACAGGTTATCTAGTATATGAGACTTGTGATATCAAATACTATATTCAGAACTCCATATGAATGGAGTTAATGTATCTTGACTTTCTGTGTAGATATTTATTTATTAGTTCCTTCCATTATGTAGTCACTTGTATATTGTTTATCCTACTATTAGTATATAATATGTTATCTTCCAGTTGTGAGATTGTATTGATGTGCCTTGGTATGGTATTTTGTTTTAATTTTTACCCCGACAAGCTTTTACCTCGACGAACTATTTTTTAAAGTATTCAAGAGTCAGACATTGTCATTCGATGTTGAGTCAGAGTATTATGATGGGTGGATCATCACAAAATTGTTCGGAGTGCTTAAAGATTGTTAAAGAGAAGAAACGGAATGGTTATGTTACTCTATCAAGTACATTTATGATTCAAAATTGTTTTGCAATCAATAAATTATCTTGGGTTTTAGATACTAAATTTTAAACTCACATCTATAATTCATTACAAGGGCTTAGAAACTAGCATCATGTTGCAAAGGGAGAGATGAGGCTTTAAGTTGCCGACGGATCTATTGTAGCTACAACGACGGTAGGAGATTTTCATTAGAGTTTGCTAAGTGGATTTTTTTAATATAAAATAATTGATATTATTTAAAAGACATTATTTATAGGGTTATTTTTGTGTCTATATTGTCTGATACTTGTTATTTTTTTCATTGTGCTGATAATCTTATGAACATTATTTTATATGGTAATAGAGTCTCTGATGTAATTTTAGAGAATAACATTTATGTGATCAATATAAATTATGTATGTTCTGCAAAGAGTTCTCTGAATGACAACATAAATAAAAATTATCTTTGGCATTGTAGCTTAGGTCGTATAAGGGTTTTGGACCAAAGGTCCATGTTCTCAAAGCTCATGCACAAAAAGTCCTGACTTATAAACCCATGTAAATTAGGTCCCACCCTAGAAAATCGGCTTAACATCGAAATCAGGGGCAAAAGTAGTATAAATTAGCTAAAAACTAAAAATAGGGACCTAATTTTCATAACTTTTTCGAAAGGGACTTCTCTTCCATCATCTTTTAATTATGGGGACTAGGCAGCCATTCCTTGGGTCGTATAAGTGAGAAACGACTACACAAATTGAAAAATGAAGGTGTTCTATCATCACTTGATTTAAAACCATTTGATACATGTTAGTAATGTCTTAAAGGTAAGATGACCAAGCACCCTTTTAGTGGGAGCAATGAAAGAGTTGATAAACTCTTGGGTCGCGTACATAGTGATGTATGTGGCCTAGTGCCTGTAATTACTAAATATATTGTTCTTATTTTGTAATCTTTATGGATGATTTCTCAAGATTAGAATATGTGTATCTTATGAAGAAAAAATCTGATGTCTATAAGCAATTCATTGAATATAATAATGAGGTTGAAAATTAAATGAACCAAAAGATTAAAATACATCGATCTAATCGAGGAGGTGAGTATATTGGATAAGAACTCCAATGGTACTTAACGATAATAGGATTATCTTTCAGGTTACTCAACCTTATACTTTGCAACACAACGGTGTTTTGAAAGGAAGAAATAGAACCTTATTAGATATGGTTCATTCCATGAAGTGTAAAGTCGAGTTACCTCTGTCATGTCGGGGATATACACTATTGCAGCGCATATGTTGAATTTGTTACCCATTAAATTGTGCCTAAGCTATATGAGATATCGCATGAAAAGAAATCATATTTTAATTATCTGAAGGTATGGGGTTGTCCAGCCTACGTTAAGAACGTTGGTTCCAACAAGTTAGAGGCAAGATCAACATTATGTATGTTGAAGGAATTTCCTAAGAATTATAGGAGACATATTTCCTACAACGTAGAGGAGGAAAAAGTTATTGTTTCCATGCACATTGTCTATTTAAAAAAGGAATGTCTATCAAAAGAAATTAATGGTGAATTTGTAGACATAAATGAGATACGAGAACCCATACACAAAAATATGTAACCTATTAGAAGGTCTACTAGGGGATCTCACGCATTATAGAGATACTACGGTTTTTTCATGGATGGTGAGAAGGAGGAATGTGTCTTAAATGGTGATACTCCTATATCATTCCAACAAGTATTGCAAAGTAAAGACTCTGCACTTTATCTTAGATCAATAAAATCTGAAATGGATTCCATGTATGATAAAATAGTGTAGACTTTGTCTGACATATCCGAAGGGATAAAACCCATTGGTTTCAAATAGTATTTTAAGAAAAAGCTAGATGTGAATGGATAAGTGGAGACTTATAAGGCAAGGTTAGTTGTGAAAAGATTTCAATAAATTAAAGGTGTTGATTATAATGAGACGGTTTCCCTCATAACAATGCTTATGTCCATTCAGAGAATGCTAGCTATTACTGCATTCAATGACAACGAAATATGGCAAATGGACGTCGATATGGCATTTATAAATGGTGATTCAAAAGAGGCCATTTGTATGTCATAGTCCGAGGGTTTCAAGGTCAGTAGGAGTGAGGGCGAGGCATGCAGATTATGAAAGTCCATTTATGGACTAAACAAGCTTCAAGGAGTTAGATTAAGTGTTTTGATAAAGTGATTAAATAGTTTGGTTTTTATCATAACAAGGAGGAAGAGTGCGTATACCAAAACGAACAAAGAAATGCTGTAATATTCTTAGTGTTATACATAGATAATCTTCTGTTGATTGGTAATGACATTTTGTTATTGCAATCAGTGAAAGCTTGCCTTTACAAGAATATCTCCATGAAGGACAAGGAAAAAGTAGCCTATATACTAGGAATAAAGATCTACAGAGATAGATCTAAGATGCTATTAGGATTGTCCCTATCCCTGTAGGTAGATATCATACTGAAATGGTCCAGTATGCAGAATTCCAAATGTGGAAATGTTTCAACGCAATCTAAAATCAACCTTTCCAAAAAGGATGCTCCTTGGACTTGTGACGACCTGACTTTCTCACCACAGAAAATCGCATCATCTTGAAGAAAGAAAGGGATAGAAAAGAGAAAAGAAAGAGAAGAAAGAAGAAACAACATCAGAATCTCAACAGCGGAACGAATAAATTATGTTAATAACATAAATATTACATAGTTTACAACCATTATCAGAGTTACACAGATTACACATCACATACTAGACAGTTATAAACACCTGTCTAGTTATACAACTCAATACAATACAAGGAAACTACTCAGACAAACCAACACAGCGGAACACTATATATATATACAATGCCGAAGCCTCCTGCTCCATTGCTCCTCCATAATTCGTCAAGGCAAACCTGAATCCCTTGGTTACTCGTAAAAATTTGAGTACCCAAGAGTTTAAGAAAACAGAAGATAAACTCCGAGTCAGACATGGGTCTGGCGTGAGTAACAGGTTAAGGTTGCTTAACTTTTGAAAAACCTTTGAAAACAAAAGGTATCACGTAAGACTTCCCACACATAAACATGGAAAAGTTTTTACCTTACGCTAACCAAAACATTTGATAGGAAATCCTGTGATATTATAATAGGTCTGGGGTTTTCAAGTAAATATTAAATAGCCGAAAATGTTACATGATTAAATTCCAGCTACTAGCCACAAAAGTGGGTAATACAATCAAAACCGAGGGCACTTGTTGGATTTTGGATTCCACACCATGGCAGGCCTACTGGGGTACCGCCCGTCACAGTACGTGGCCTAGATCAACGTACCGAGGATTACACCCAATCCCCTGCAACACAAAGCCGGAACCATCCCTTACTGGACAGTCCTGAACAAGACAACCCCGATAGTTGGAGCTCACAACTGTCCACACGACCGAAATAAAAGGGACCTCTAGACAGGGGAAAATCTCGTCCTACTTAGGCATGATCCACTTAGCCTTGCTGCACCTCCCCTGTTTTAGCCATTCCCGGTTGATGAGGCTTGAGGCTACGATTACCTTTATAGAACACATCACTTAGAATGCTCATCGTCCACCTGACGATGTTCTAAAAGCATTCAATCCATACAAGTTCATTCCGGGTTCTAAAAGAAATCCCACTGTTGCAACTTCCCCGATGATTTTCATCACCATCAAATATTTTTCCTAGCATCTCTGATCACCCCTTCATCATCAGGAAGAAACTCGTTCCCTCCAGATACATAGATCGCCAGAAAACCCCAAAAGTTCCATCCTAGTTCAAAACCAAACTGCACCTTCATTTTATTTCTAAAAATCCCGATTTTAGTGTTAAAAATCATGATTTAGTTGATGTTTTTAATTTACAATACCAAATTAATAAATTTCACAGTTTGAATTTTTGATTTATATCAACATGCACTGATATTTTTATACTTCCAGAGACAAACAGGCTCTATTTTAATTTAATTAAATTTTTAATCCTTAGTCTATGATAATCAAACAACATTGGTTTGTAAATCAGATCCTATCAAAAACTAAATTAAGTGGTAAGGGATTTTAAATGAAAATGTGAGCCTGGGAACAAAGCAGAGCACATAATACATATACACAGCATGCATACATTTAATATTCACATCAGACATTCTCTTATATACATGCAATACACATTTATTTCAACCATACCAGCATGCAACCAAATTTATTTTTAAATTTTAAAAGCTACTCACTTGATTCGAAATGAACAGAGCTTCCAGATTTTGAAAAAGCTTTTGAACTCTTTTAAAAACTGACATGCTTCTATAAAAGCTTGTGTGCTTGAAAATGAAGTTGCTGCTTCCAGACTTTAGAACAGATTTCAGATTTGCTTTTGTTTGAAATGTATAGGTTACTGATTTGAAAAGATGTTACAGGGATTTCTATTGCTTTAGTTTTGAGGTTGCATGTAGAGCCAATTTCCAGATTGTAGAAAAAAATAATGCAGGCTTTAAAATAGATTGCAAATGTCACAGGGATTTGATTTTTGGTTTGAAGATTTGTTTACAGGGTTTTGATCTTTGATATGAGGAGTTTAATTTGAGTTTGTAAACTGATTTTGGAGACGGTTATAAATTATTCTCATTTTTGTTTCTAGCTTTGAATTATGAAGATAGAAAAAGGAAGAAAGGTGAGAGGAAAATGTGTTCATATAAGTGAATTTTGTGATTTAATATAATAAATGAAAATGAAAATAAATAAGGACACTTGTAAATTATCTTAACATTTGTCAAATTGGAATGTTTATCTCCTAACACTTGTTATATGAAGCTTAAGAAAACAACACGTCTTTTTAAAGTAATTAGTATTTGATTTAAATGTTAGCATGTAAGTTATCCCTAACTAATTAGTTAATTATTATTTTATATGTATAGAAAAAAATTAAAAGAAATAAAAACCAATTATACTTATAAATAAAAGTTTATGCATATATTTAGAATGCAAACAATTTAAAAATCTATACTTTGGATTTCAAAACTTTATTTTTAAATTCAAATCAAATTCTAAAATCTAATATTTAAAAATCAAGTTATATATACAAATTAAATTTGAAATAACAATGCTATTTTTATTAAGAATCGAATTGTAAAAAATACATTTTTTTTGGCAAGGCCAGCCGGTTTTATAGTGGACCGTCCACTTTTTATTACGAACGTAATAAAAGATTAACTACAGGAGTAAGGTAGAAGCACCTTAACTACTATGAAAAAGAAAAACAATACAGCACAGGAGTGTGACAGAAATATCACAACTACAAATGAATAGAAAAACAAACTACCCCCCCCCCCCCCCCGAGGAGGAAGAATCACCATCATCCACAGCAACCAGGGAAGACTCCAAAGGGACATTTCCAAACAAACTAGCAAAAGGGCGGGAATGAGAAGCAAGACAAGGATCATACACCACACAGTCAGATGAGTACACAAAAGATCGGTCCCAGGAAGAATCAGCAAGTAAGACAGAATTCTTATGCGCAAAATGACCGTCCAAATCAAGAACCAAAGAGTCACCAGAAGGTCGATAATAAAGGCACCTAAGGTCTAGCTGATCATCAGAAACGAATCTAAAGAAAGAATCGGCCAAGGGGTTAAATCTCATATCAGAAGTGAAATCAACCCAACACCGCTCAGCATCATCCCAGACAATAGAAGGACAAGGGGGTCCAGGATTAGGGGCCTCAACAGGAATCACAGAAACATCACTAGAGTCCAAAATAGCAGATAAGGAGGCAGGGCATGGAGCAGAATTGGGAGGCTGGCCCAAGTCAGGCACAGGAACTTCTTGAGGAGGGACAATAGGGGATACAGTGGATGATGCCTTGGGAACCCATTTCCTGATCAGGGTGCGAGGCAACGGGATCTTAGGTGTAATGGCAGAACCAACAGAATGCGTGCAGGCAATAGCCAGGTGGCCAAAAGAGTGACAGGAGGAACAGATATCTGGAACCCAACCGTAGCGAACACGGACCTCGACAACATGCCCAACAGCAAGCTGAACAGGAATAAAAGATGGAAGCGGCTTATCAGGGGAAATCTCAATCAGGGCCTTAGCATACATAAGCTTATCACGCGCGACTGTATTTGAATCAAAACATCTCAGCTTACCTGCGTTACAAGCTAACCAGTTCAATCCAAGCAAAGGTTGATGTGCAGAGGGAATTTGCGAACAATAAGCCCAAACAGGAATAGAAAGAACTTGTTCACGCGCACTAGCCACAGTAGGAGACCAAGGAGTAATAATGAAGGGTTGCCCATTAAAAAAGGACAGCTCGGCCTCAAGCACAACACTACGTTCCTCGAGGGAGGAAAACTTAAGAAAATACGAGTCAACCAGCTTAACACGAAAATTACCATGAAGCTTCCAGGTCTTACGACAAACAGTAGCCACATCGTGGGGGTGATAGTTAGGGTCCAAAAAGAAACCAACTAAATAATCTGACCAAAAGTCCAAACCGGCTTGTAGCACTTTGGAAGGAGGGATCATCACTCCATTTTCTTCAACAATTTCGAACTCAATCGGCTTGTAATCACCAGCATTACGGGGAAGAGAGGTGAAAAGAGAGGACCAGGATTTGTTGCCAACAGGGGGAGAGGCGGGAGGAGCAGAGCTAAGATTCACCGTCTCTAGTCCAACATTATCCAAAACAATACATTATTAATATTATTTAAAAATAACTCATTATCTAATTAAAATAATTATAAAAGAAATTATGTCTTTATTAATAGATTACTTATTTTATTAAGCTATATTTTAAGAAGAAAACAAAACAAACCTTTTTGTTAATTAATTTAAATTTAAACTTAAACTAAAGTCAATTTAAACAATTCACACATACCTTAACAATTTAAAACCATATGCTATTTATTAAACAGCTTTGAAAAACTTAATATTAAATTAAATCAAAATTTCTAAATTATTAAATGTATATATTAGAATTTGAAATCAAGATTCATTTATTAAATTTGAACCAAGATTATTTATTTAATAACTTTGTAAAGCTATGTATTAAATAAAAACAAATTTCCAAATTACTAAAAATATTAGAATTAGAAAATATGCTTTATTTATTAAATTTAAAACAAAGCTAATCTATTTACAATATAAACCATGTATTTATATTATAAAAAGAAACCAATTTATTAGTTTTAAAAGATAAAATCTGCCAATTAAATATTTATTAAAGAAGATTTTTAAATCAATTCAAATTTTATTAACAAAAATTATCAAATCAATTTAATTTTTAATACAGAATATTAAATTGATATTGTCAAAAATTCCATGATATCACATTCCTCCCCCCTTAAAAGAATTTTGTCCCCGAAATTTAAAACAAAGGTAATTTAATAATCTCATTAAAGGTTTAATCTTTAAACACAAGCATATATCAAACATATGCTAACAACCATAGCAACCAATTCATCCAATCAAACAAATCTAATTATCCAAACAAAATTCTGGATAGAATTTCCTCGAGTTTCCCAAGTATAAACACCGGGATACTCGCCCTACAGAATTTAAACAATCGAAACTACTAAGCTACAGAGCTCCTATTCATCTATATCTATAACACTAAACAGGATATCCGACCAATAGGCAAGTCTGACTCAACAACCAAACCTCCTGAACTGTTGGTTCCAAAACCTGAGATGGATCATACACGAACTTCCTCAGAGATACATGAAACTCATCAAATCTCAGTTATCCAAACTGGCAATTCAATCCTGAAGACCAAACACTTATCCTCACAAGAACACAGAAAAATCCAAAACACTTTAGAGCTAGCTTTCCAGCCTTACCCAAAACTTATAGCTCCCTGATCGAAGAAAAACTTATCCAAAATCAAACTTCCGACTCTGAAACCCAAATTCCTTCGTCTCTTATCCACAAAAATCTTCGGATGATCCTAGGCTGCCTATATCCTTACTGATCAGCTCAACCCTTGCTGATGCCTCTAGAAACAAACTAGACTAAAACAACCCAACACAATGATCTCCAAGATCAACCAAGATCAAGAACACCAACTCAACTCCTCAAACATCAGAAGAAAAACAACTTCTCCTAACCGAAAAAGAAAAGCAGATGCACTCCCAAACTGCTTCCGCTGCACAACTCTTTCCCAAAGTAGATAAGAATGCGATGAGGAACACGAGCACAAACTAGACAACACATCCCAGAAATATGGTTCATCGGATCCATAAGAAAAACTCAGAAGCTCCACCAAAACCTAACCTGCTTCATCAAACTCTATCTCTAAGAACCATCCTTCTACTGAGTTGAACCACCGGTTCCACTCCTGGAATTCTAGTCGATAAGAAAACTCAATCTCCAGATGCGGACAAACCTCTGACTTCCCTGAAGACATCCGGAAAAACTCTAATAACCCAAGAGAACACTCAACTATCGCAAGTCACCTTTGCGATCAATCCAGACCAAATCCAAGGAAAACTGTTCTCCCTTTACCAAACAGAACAGCTTACACTTATCTAACCAATCCATCGAAGAAAAGGACCTACCCAGCTGCTTCCGAACTCCTCCTTCAGAAAAACTACCCAGGCAGAAGACTCCCTGCCGACGTACAGAACACTCCAAGCTGCACTACTGCCACAGATTCCAAAGATCTCCTAATCCAAAGCTCTTCGAGAAACTCGGACCTCAAACCAAACAGAAACACCATGATGAACACAGCCACATCACCTATGCAGACCTACTTCCTTAAACTTGTTCAAAAGAAAACTTCTTCGGAAACATCCATAATCACTGCTTCTCATCACGCAGCTACTACTTCCTGAGGTATCAAAATACCATCCCTCGCTTCTGCCTAACCGATAGATCCAAAATCTACTCATCCAAACTTCAAAAATAGACTCCGAACCTTAACAAGTTTCCTCCAGAGATCGATGAAATCCATACACTACTGCAAAACTCACTCGAGACGGTATTAGGTCTACAGTCTCGACAGATACACTTTCAACCTCAAACATTCAAACTCCAACCAATGGTAGTCGTGTTACACACACCACTACCCCGTCTACCTTTATAACTTTTGTTGGAAAACCTGAACATGTAACCCAACAGATAGGTAGAATAAATAAATATATTTATATATATATATATATATATATATCAAAATTACAAATACGCTCTCTCAAGAAGAAAACACTACAAAGCCTAGGTATTCATTCAACCTAGCGCTCTTATACCAACTGTGACGACCCGACTTTCTCACCACAGAAAATCGCATCATCTTGAAGAAAGAAAGGGATAGAAAAGAGAAAAGAAAGAGAAGAAAGAAGAAACAACATCAGAATCTCAACAGCAGAACGAATAAATTATGTTAATAACATAAATATTACATAGTTTACAACCATTATTAGAGTTACACAGATTACACATCACATACTAGATAGTTATAAACACTTGTCTAGTTATACAACTCAATACAATACATGGAAACTACTCAGAAAAACCAACATAGCGGAACACTATATATATCTACAACGTCGAAGCCTCCTGCTCCATTGCTCCTCCACAATTCGTCAAAGCTAACATGAATCCCTTGGCTACTCGTAAAAATTTGAGTACCCAAGAGTTTAAGAAAACAGAAGATAAACTCCGGGTCAAACATGGTTCTGGTGTGAGTAACGGGTTAAGATTGCTTAACTTTTGAAAAACCTTTGAAAACAAAAGGTATCACGTAAGACTTCCCACACATAAACATGGAAAAGTTTTTACCTTACGTTAACCAAAACATTTGATAGGAAATCCTGTGCTATTATAATAGGTCTAGGGTTTTCAAGTAAATATGAAATAGCCGAAATTGTTACATGATTAAATTCCATCTACTAGCCACAAAAGTGGGTAATACAATCAAAACCGAGGGCACTTATTGGATTTTGGATTCCACACAATGGCAGGGCTACTGGGGTACCGCCCGTCACAATACATGGCCTAGATCAACGTACCGAGGATTACTCCCAATCCCCTGCAACACAAGGCCGGAACCATCCCTTACTGGACAGTCCCGAAAAAGACAACCCCGACAGCTGGAGCTCACAACTGTCCACACTGCTGAAATAAAAGTGACCTCTAAACAGCGCAAAATCTCGTCCTACTTGGGAATGACCCACTTAGCCTTGCTGCACCTCCCCTGTTTTAGCCATTCTTGGTTGATGAGGCTTGAGGGTACGATTACCTTTATAGAACACATCACTTAAAATGCTCATCGTCCACCTGACGATGTTCTGAAAGCATTCAATCCATACAAGTTCGTTCCGGGTTCGAACGAAACCGAAGGCATTATCTCGTTACACTCATTTTGGAATCACCCTCAGAGTTAACGACGATAATCCTTGCACTCTGAATCTTCATCTTCACTTGAGATTCACGACCTATCGTTGATTTGGATCGATGTGGTTTTCGGATATCCAAATCTGGAAACCTAATCCCGGTCTCATCGAAATCCAAAACGTGTCTTTTAAGGCCAAGTTGTTTTAAAGTTTAAAACAATTCAATTCTATTATCTATATACACACAGATGGATAACTCACAAATCACAATAGATAATCAACATTATCGTTATAAATAGACGATCCACATTATCATTATAACAGATAATCCATACTATCATCAAAATAGATAATCCATATTATCATCACAATGCAACCAAAGCATTCATACCACACCGCATTACTTATCTCATTTCTGAGATCCCAAACCATTCAAGGCAATCAATATCATCCATTCATACATAAGCAAGGATTTACTTAATCACACTATAATTAACTTAAAATGAATTAAACTAATTATTTGCATCTCTAATTAATTTAAAGTGAATTAAATTAATTACTTCATCTTTAATTAATTTAAAATAAATTAAATTAATTATTTCATCATTTTAAATCTTTCTTACTTAACCATTTAATTAATTACAAGTTAATTAATTAAACATCCTCTAATCAATCACCTTAATTAATCACCCTTGATTAATTATCCTTCAATTACATTCAAGTAATTATCTATAATTAATTTCATAAATTAATTATTCTTAACCCCTTACAGTAATTAACCTTTAATTACTTCAATTAATTAATTAACTATAATCAATTACATTAATCCTTAATTAATTACATTAATTAATTACCTTTAATCTCTTAACATTGATTAAATCTTAATTAATTAACACTTAATTACATCATTAATTATATAAATTAATGATCCCTAATTATATTTTAATTAATTTCTTTATTTAAATTAATTACAATAAGTAATTAATCTTAATTAAACTATAATTATTAATCCCTCTTGATTAATCACATTCAGTAATTAACTAACTTTAATTACTTTATTAAAATAAATAAATTATTCCTAATTAATTATCTTAATTAATCCCTTGATTAACTACTAAGTAATTATACTTAAATTACTTCCATTCTTAAATCATCTTAAATTAATTACGTCCAGCAATTATCAATTAATTACTTCACTAAGTAATTTCAATCCATTAATTACATTAAGTAATTATTATCAAATCATCTAGTGTTTAAATTAATTAAACTTAATTAATTAATTCAAAATAATCCCATTAAACTCAATTAATTACATTAAGTAATTAATTCCTTAATTACTTTCAGTAAGTAATTACACTTAAACAATTCACAATTGATTATCTTTAATTAACCACATTAATTAATTATTAAATAATCCAAGTTAATGACCTTCATTAACTATTAACAATTATTTAATTACTTTTCTTAAGTAATTAAACTTAGATTAAACATTTTTAGTTACAGATAATTAATCTTTAATAACCATTAATTAATCTCTAATTATTTAATTAATTAAGTGTTAACTGTAACTTACTTAACTTAGTTACTTGATTAATTAACTTTGATTATAACTTAATTGCTTAATTAATAAATCTTTAGTCATTAATTAATAATCTTTAATTATCTAATTAATGATCTTTAATTACAAATTGATTAACCCTTAATCAATTATTTATTATTCCCTAATCGTTAATTAATTAAATTAGCTAATTATTCCTTAATTACCTCATTGATTTAATAAATTTCAAATCATTAAATCTTAGTTTAACTTTAAGATAAAAACATTTCTTAATTAAGACTAAATTGTCATTAACAAACACATTTGAAAACAATTTACTTTTGAATTTACTTTAAAATTTCATTTCAAATATGAGATTTAAAATGAATACAATTTAACTTAACAAAGTTTAAACAGTTTAAAAACCTTTTAAATTACATGGTAAAAAAATGCTTGTCTTACAAAAGAAATTTATAAAGTTTAATCCAAATTCATTTTTAAATTCAAATAATTTAAATATACACTTTAACATAAAAGTTGTTTAAATCTTTCAAATTTTAAAACTTCTTTTATTTCAAAAACCGAAAAACATTTTTAAATCCTTGATTTCCATATTTAACTTAACTTCCAAACTTACTCACATTTTTAAAACTTCATTTTTTAAAATTTCATACTACTTAACCATTTAAAGTAGTTTAACAATTCAAGTTTAAAACTTTATTATTATTTTTATTTAAAACTAAGATTTAAACCTAAAATTGAATTCTAGAATTTCAAACTTTGATTTAAAACTTATTTAAGCTCTAGCTTTCATTTAAAATCTTCGGTTTTTAAAATTTTAAACAAATATTACAGGTTTTGTTAAAACCTGTAACATCTTTTAAACCCGAGACACCCTCAAAATGCTTCGAGTTCAAAACCCAACCTCCCCGAGAAAACTACCCCACTGCTTCAAGTCCAACACTCGAATCACTCGAGTTAAACTCGAGCAACGTCCTCTGCTTTCAAAACCCAACCAAAACATCACCAGACAAATCACTTCACCGTGCATATACACGGTGGCTCCGGCCACCATTGATCATCAACGATGATCGCAACACATCAGAAATCAACTCTGCAACCCACCACGATCATCAAATTGTGTCCAACACCCAAAAATCACAATCGAGCACCCAATTCCAAAACCTGGAACAAACTGAACATCACCAACCCAAAACCATTAAATCGCCTCATCTTCACAACTCCGACCACTGTAGATTCTTAAACTCCGGCATCGACTTCGACTATGGCTAAGCTACCACTACCCAAAGATTTAAAGCACTCGATCAACTACGCAAGCTGTGGTGATCAATACACAGCTAGAACTAGGGTTCAAAAAGAAATCCCACTGCTGCAACTTCCCTGATGATTTTCATCACCAACAAATATTTTTCCTAGCATCTCTGATCACCTCTTCATCATCAGGAAGAAACTCATTCCCTCCAGATACATAGATCACCAGAAAACCCCAAAAGTTCCATCCTAGTTCAAAACCAAACTGCACCTTCATTTTATTTCTAAAAATCCTGATTTTAGTGTTAAAAATCATGATTTAGGTGATGTTTTTAATTTATAATACTGAATTAATAAATTTCACAGTTTGAATTTTTGATTTATATCAACATGCACTGATATTTTTATACTTCCAGAGACAAACAGGCTCTATTTTAATTTAATTAAATTTTTAATCCTTAGTCTATGATAATCAAACAACATTGGTTTGTAAATCAGATCCTATCAAAAACTAAATTAAGTGGTAAGGGATTTTAAATGAAAATGTGAGCCTGGGAACAAAGCAGAGCACATAATACATATACACAGCATGCATACATTTAATATTCACATCAGACATTCTCTTATATACATGCAATACACATTTATTTCAACCATATCAGCATGCAACCAAATTTATTTTTAAATTTTAAAAGTTACTCACTTGATTCAAAATGAACAGAGCTTCCAGATTTTGAAAAAGCTTTTGAACTCTTTTAAAAACTGACATGCTTCTATAAAAGCTTGTGTGCTTGAAAATGAAGTTGCTGCTTCCAGACTTTAGAACAGATTTCAGATTTGCTTTTGTTTAAAATGTATAGGCTACTAATTTGAAAAGGTGTTACAGGGATTTGTATTGCTTTAGTTTTCAGGTTGCCTGTAGAGCCAATTTCCAGATTGCAAAAAAAAAATGATGCAGGCTTTAAAAAAGATTGCAAATGTCACAGGGATTTGATTTTTGGTTTGAAGATTTGTTTACAGGGTTTTGATCTTTGATATGAGGAGTTTAATTTGAGTTTGTAACCTGATTTTGGAGATGGTTATAAGTTATTCTCATTTTTGTTTCTAACTTTGAATTATGAAGATAGAAAAAGGAAGAAAGGTGAGAGGCAAATGTATTTATATAAGTGAATTTTGTGATTTAATATAATAAAACGAAATGAAAATAAATAAGGATACTTGTAAATTATCTTAACATTTGTCAAATTGGAATGTTTATCTCTTAACACTTGTTATATGAAGCTTAGGAAAACAACACGTGTCTTTTTAAAGTAATAGTATTTAATTTAAATGCTAATATATAAGTTATGCCTAATTAATTAGTTAATTAGTATTTTATATGTATAGAAAAAAAATTAAAAGAAATAAAAACCAATTATACTTATAAATAAAAGTTTATGCATATATTTAGAAATCCAAAACAATTTAAAAATCTATACTTTGGATTTCAAAACTTCATATTCAAATTCAAATCAAATTCTAAAATCTAATATTTAAAAATCAAGTTATATATGCAAATTAAATTTGAAATAACAATGCTATTTTTATTAAGAATCCAATTGTAAAAAAATACATTATTAATATTATTTAAAAAAAACTCATTATCTAATTAAAATAATTATAAAAGAAATTATATCTTTATTAATAAATTGCTTATTTTATTGAGCTATATTTTAAGAAGAAAACAAACAAACCTTTTTATTAGTTAATTTAAATTTAAACTTAAACTAAAGTCAATTTAAACAATTCACACTTACCTTAACAATTTAAAACCATATGCTATTTATTAAATAGCTTTGAAAAACTTAATATTAAATTAAATCAAAATTTCCAAATTATTAATTATATATATATTAGAATTTGAAATCAAGATTCATTTATTAAATTTAAACCAATATTATTTATTTAATAACTTTGAAAAGCTATATATTAAATAAAAACAAATTTCCAAATTACTAAAAGTATTAGAATTAGAAAAAATGCTTTATTTATTAAATTTAAAACAAAGCTAATCTATTTACAATATAAACCATATATTTATATTATAAATAGAAACCAATTTATTAGTTTTAAAAGTTAAAACCTACCAATTAAATATTTACTAAAGAAGATTTTTGAATCAATTCAAATTTTATTGATAAAAATTATCAAATCAATTTAATTTCTAATACAGATTATTAAATTGATATTGTCAAAAATTCCGGAATATCACATTCCTCCCCCCTTAAAAGAATTTTGTCTCTGAAATTTAAAACAAAGGTAATTTAATAATCTCATTAAAGATTTAATTTTTAAACACAAGCATATATCAAACATATGCTAACAACCATAGCAACCAATTCATCCAATCAAACAAATCTAATTATCCAGACAAAATTCTGGATAGAATTTCCTCGAGTTTCCCAAGTATAAACACCGGGATACTTGCCCTACAGAATTCAAACAATCGAAACTACTAAGCTACAGAGCTCCTATTCATCTATATCTATAACACTAAACAGGATATCAGACCTACAGACAAGTCTGACTCAACAACCGAACCTCCTGAACTGCTGGTTCCAAAACCAGAGATAGATCAATCACATACTCCCTCAGAGATACATGAAACTCATCAAATATATCCAAAATGGCAATTCAATCCGGAAGACCAAACACTTATCCTCACAAGAACACAGAAAAGATCCAAAACACTTCAGAGCTAGCTTTCCAGCCTTACCCAAAACTTATAGGTCCCTGATCGGAGAAAAACTTATCCAAAATCAAATTTCCGACTCTGGAACCCAAATTCCTTCGTCTCTTATCCACAAAAATCTTGGGACTACCTGGGCTGCCTATATACTTACTGGTCAGCTCAACCCTTGCTGATGCCTCTAGAAACAAATTAGACTAAAACAACCCAACACAATGATCTCCAAGATCAACCAAGATCAAGAACACCAACTCAACTCCTCAAACGTCAGAATAAAAACAACTTCTCCTAACCGGAAAAGAAAAGCAGATGCACACCCAAACTGCTTCCGCTGCACAACTCTGATCCGAAGTAGATAAGAATGCGATGAGAAACACAAGCATAAACTAGACAACACATCCCAGAAATATGGTTCATCGGATCCATAAGAATAACTCAGAAGCTCCACCAAAACCTGAGCTGCTTCATCAAACTCTATCTCTAAGAACCATCCTTCTACCGAGTTGAACCACCGGTTCCACTCCTGGAATTCTAGTCGATAAGAAAACTCAATCTCCAGATGCGGACAAACCTCTGACTTCCCTGAAGACATCCGGAAAAACTCTGATAACCCAAGAGAACACTCAGCTATCGCAAGTCACCTTTGCGATCAATCCAGACCAAATCCAAGGAAAACTGTTCTCCCTTTACCAAAAGAACAGCTTACACTTATCTAACCACTACATCGAAGAAAAGGATCTACTCAGCTGCTTCCGTACTCCTCCTTCAGAAAAACTACCCAGCCAGAAGACTCCCTGCCGACATACAGAACACTCCAAGCTGCACTGCTGCCACAGATGCCAAAGGTCTCCTAATCCAAAGCACTTCGAGAAACTCGGACCTCAAACCAAACAGAAACACCATGCTAAACATATCCACATCACCGATCAGACCTGCTTCCTTAAACTTGTTCCAAAGAAAACTTCTTCGGAAACATCCATTGTCATTGCATCTCATCACGCAGCTACTACTTCCTGAGGTATCAAAATACCATCACTCGCTTATGCCTAACCGACAGATCCAAACTCTACCCATCCAAACTTCAAAAATAGACTCCGATCCCTAACAGGTTTCCTTCAGAGATCAATAAATCCGTACACTACTGCAAAACTCACTCGAGACGGTATTAGGTCTACAGTCTCGACAGATACACTTCCGACCTCAAATATTCAAACTCCAACCAATGGTAGTCGTGTTACACACACCACTACCCCATCTACCTTTATAACTTATGTTGGAGAACCTGAACAGGTAACCCAACAGATAGGTAGAATAAATAAATATATTTATATATATCAAAATTAAAAATACGCTCTTTCAAGAAGAAAACACTCCAAAGCCTAGGTATTCACTCAACCTAGCGCTCTGATACCAACTGTGACGACCCGACTTTCTCACCATAGAAAATCGCATCATCGTGAAGAAAGAAAGGGATGGAAAAGAGAAAAGAAAGAGAAGAAAAAAGAAACAACATCAGAATCTCAACAGCGGAACGAATAAATTATATTAATAACATAAATATTACAACCATTATCAGAGTTACACAGATTACACATCACATACTAGACAGTTATAAATACCTGTCTAGTTATACAACTCAATACAATACAAGGAAACTACATAGAGAAACCAACACAGCGGAACACTATATATGTCTACAACGCCGAAGCCTCCTGCTCCATTGCTCCTCCACAATTCGTCAAAGCTAACCTGAATCCCTTGGCTACTCGTAAAAATTTGAGTACCCAAGAGTTTAAGAAAACAGAAGATAAACTCCGGGTCAGACATGGGTCTGGTGTGAATAACGGATTAAGGTTGCTTAACTTTTGAAAAATCTTTGAAAACAAAAGGTATCACGTAAGACTTCCCACACATAAACATGGAAAAGTTTTTACCTTACGCTAACCAAAACATTTGATAGGAAATCCTGTGATATTATAATAGGTCTAGGGTTTTCAAGTAAATATGAAATAGTTGAAATTGTTACATGATTAAATTCCAGCTACTAGCCACAAAAGTGGGTAATACAATCAAAACCGAGGGCACATATTGGATTTTGGATTCCGTACAATGGCAAAGCTACTGGGGCACCGCCCGTCACAGTACATGGCCTAGATCAACGTACCAAGGATTACTCCCAATCCCCTGCAACACAAGGCCGGAACCATCCCTTACTGGACAGTCTCGAAAAAGAAAACCCCGACAGCTGGAGCTCACAACTGTCCACACTGCTGAAATAAAATGGACCTCTACATAGGGGCAAATCTCGTCCTACTTGGGCATGACCCACTTAGCCTTGCTGCACCTCCCATGTTTTAGCCATTCTTGGTTGATGAGGCTTGAGGGTACGATTACCTTTATAGAACACATCACTTAAAATGCTCATCGTCCACCTGACGATGTTCTGAAAGCATTCAATCCATACAAGTTCGTTCCGGGTTCGAACGAAACCGAAGGCATTATCTCGTTACACTCATTTTGGAATCACCCTCAGAGTTAACGACGATAATCCTTGCACTCTGAATCTTCATCTTCACTTGAGATTCACGACCTATCGTTGATTTGGATCGATGTGGTTTTCGGATATCCAAATCTGGAAACCTAATCCCGGTCTCATCGAAATCCAAAACGTGTCTTTTAAGGCCAAGTTGTTTTAAAGTTTAAAATAATTCAATTCTATTATCTATATACACACAGATAGATAACTCATAAATCACAATAGATAATCAACATTATCACTATAAATAGATGATCCACATTATCATTATAACAGATAATCCGTACTATCATCAAAATAGATAATCCATATTACCATCACAATGCAACCAAAGCATTCATATCACACTGCATTACTTATCTCATTTCTGAGATCGCAAACCATTCAAGGCAATCAATATCATCCATTCATACATAAGCAAGGATTTACTTAATCACACTATATAATTTAAAATGAATTAAATTAATTATTTGCATCTCTAATTAATTTAAAGTGAATTAAATTAATTACTTCATCTTTAATTAATTTAAAATAAATTAAATTAATTATTTCATCATTTTAAATCTTGCTTACTTAACCATTTAATTAATTACAAGTTAATTAATAAAACATCCTCTAATTAATCACCTTAATCAATCACCCTTGATTAATTATCCTTTAATTACATTCAAGTAATTGTCTTTAATTAATTTCATAAATTAATTATTCTTAACTCCTTACAGTAATTAACCTTTAATTACTTCAATTAATTAATTAGCTATAATCAATTACATTAATCCTTAATTAATTTCATTATTTAATTACCTTTAATCTCTTATCATTGATTAATTAATCTTAATTAATTAACCCTTAATTACATCATTAATTATATAAATTAATGATCCCTAATTATATTTTAATTAATTTCTTTATTTAAATTAATTACAATAAGTAATTAATCTTAATTAAACCATAATTATTAATCCCTCTTGATTAATCACATTCAGTAATTAACTAACTTTAATTACTTCATTAAAATAAATAAATTATTCCTAATTAATTATCTTAACCAATCCCTTGATTAATTACTAAGTAATTATGCTCAAATTACTTCCATTCTTAAATCATCTTAACTTAATTACATCCAGTAATTATCAATTAATTACTTCACTAAGTAATTCCAATCCATTAATTACATTAAGTAATTATTATCAAATCATCTAGTGTTTACACTAATTAAACTTAATTAATTAATTGAAAATAATCCCATTAAACTTAATTAATTACATTAAGTAATTAATTCCTTCATTACTTTCATTAAGTAATTACACTTAAACAATTCACAATTGATTATCTTTAATTAATTAATCTAATTAATTATTAAAATTAACCACATTAATTAATTATTAAATAATCCTAAGTTAATGCCCTTCATTAACTATTAACAATTATTTAATTACTTTTCTGAAGTAATTAAACTTAGATTAAACATTATTAATTACAGATTAATTAATCTTTAATAACCATTAATTAATCTTTAATTATTGAATTAATTAATTGTTAACTGTAACTTAGTTAATCCTTAATTACTTAATTAATTAACTTTGATTATAACTTAATTGCTTAATTAACAAACCTTTAATCATTAATTAATAACCTTTAATTATCTAATTAATGATCTTTAATTACAAATTGATTAACCCTTAATCAATTATTTATTAATCCCTAATCACTAATTAATTAAATTAGCTAATTATTCCTTAATTACCTCGTTAATTTAATAAATTTCAAATCATTAAATCTTAATTTAACTTTAAGATAAAAACATTTCTTAATTATGACAAATTGTCATTAACAAAAACATTTGAAAACAATTTACTTTTGAATTTACTTTAAAATTTCATTTCAAATATGAGATTTAAAATGAATACAATTTAACTTAACAAAGTTTAAACAATTTTAAAACCTTTTAAATTACATGGTAAAAAAAGTGCTTGTCTTAGAAAAGAAATTTATAAAGTTTAATCCAAATTCATTTTTAAATTCAAATAATTCAAATATACACTTTAACTTACAAAGTTGTTTAATTCTTTCAAATTTTAAAACTTCTTTTATTTCAAAAACTGAAATACATATTTAAATCCTTGATTTCCAGATTTAACTTAACTTCCAACCTTACTCACATTTTAAAATTTTCATTTTTTAAAATTTCAAACTACTTAACCATTTAAAGTAGTTTAACAATTCAAGTTTAAAACTTTATTATTTTTTTATTTAAAACTGAGATATAAACCTAAGCTTGAATTCTAGAATTTCAAACTTTGATCTAAAATTTAGTTTAAACTCTAGCTTTTATTTAAAATCTTCAGATTTTAAAATTTTAAACAAACATTACAGGTTTTGTTAAAACCTGTAACATCTTTTAAACCCGAGACACCCCCAAAATGCTTCGAGTTCAAAACCCAACCTCTCCGAGCAAACTACCCCACGACTTCGAGTCCAACACTCGAATCACTGGAGTTAAACTCGAGCAACCTCCTCTGCTTTCAAAACCCAACCAAAACATCACCAGACAAATCACGTCAACGTGTATATACACGGTGGCTCCGGCCACCATTGATCATCAACGATGATCGCAACACATCAGAAATCAACTCTTCAACCCACCACGATCGTCAAATCGTGTCCAACACCCAGAAATCACAATCGAGCACCCAATTCCAAAACCTGGAACAAACTGAACATCACCAACCCAAAACCTGAAATCGCCTCGTCTTCGCAACTCCGACCACCGTAGATTCTTAAACTCCGGCATCGACTTCGACTACGGCCAAGCTACCACTACCCAAATATTTAAAGCACTTGATCAAATACGCAAGCCGTGGTGATCAATACACTAAGCACAGCTAAAACTAGGGTTCTAAAAGAAATCCCACTGCTGCAACTTCCCCGATGATTTTCATCACCATCAAATATTTTTCCTAGCATCTCTGATCACCCCTTCATCATCAGGAAGAAACCCGTTCCCTCCAGATACATAGATCTCCAGAAAACCCCAAAAGTTCCATCCCAATTCAAACCCAAACTGCACCTTCATTTTATTTCCAAAAATCCTGATTTTAGTGTTAAAAATCATGATTTAGTTGATGTTTTAGATTTATAATACTGAATTGATAAATTTCACAGTTTGAATTTTTGATTTATATCAACATGCACTGATATTTTTATACTTTCAGAGATAAACAGGCTCTATTTTAATTTAATTAAAATTTTAATCCTTGGTCTATGATAATCAAACAACATTGGTTTGTAAATCAGATCCTATCAAAAACTAAATTAAGTGGTAAGGGATTTTAAATGAAAATGTGAGCCTGGGAACAAAGCAGAGCACATAATACATATACACAGCATGCATACAAATAATATTCACATCAGACATTCTCTTATATACATGCAATACACATTTATTTCAACCATACCAGCATGCAACAAAATTTATTTTTAATTTTTAAAAGTTACTCACTTGATTCAAAATGAACAGAGCTTCCAGATTTTGAAAAAGCTTTTGAACTCTTTTAAAAACTGACATGCTTCTATAAAAGCTTGTGTGCTTGAAAATGAAGTTGCTGCTTCCAGACTTTAGAACAGATTTCAGATTTGCTTTTGTTTGAAATGTATAGGCTACTGATTTGAAAAGGTATTACAGGGATTTGTATTACTTTAGTTTTCAGGTTGCGTGTAGAGCCAATTTCCAGATTGCAGAAAAAAAAATTGATGCAGGCTTTAAAACAGATTGCAAATGTTACAGGGATTTGACTTTTGGTTTAAAGATTTGTTTACAGGGTTTTGATCTTTGATATGAGGAGTTTAATTTGAGTTTGTAAACTGATTTTGTAGATGGTTATAAGTTATTCTCTTTTTTGTTTCTAACTTTGAATTATGAAGATAGAAAAAGGAAGAAAGGTGAGAGGCAAATGTATTTATATAAGTGAATTTTGTGATTTAATATAATAAAAGAAAATGAAAATAAATAAGGACACTTGTAAATTATCTTAACATTTGTCAAATTGGAGTGTTTATCTCTTAACACTTGTTATATGAAGCTTAGGAAAACAACACATGTCTTTTTAAAGTAATTAGTATTTAACTGAAATGTTAATATATAAGTTATGCCTAATTAATTAGTTAATTAGTATTTTATATGTATAGAAAAAAATTTAAAAGAAATAAAAACCAATTATACTTATAAATAAAAGTTTATGCATATATTTAGAAGTCCAAAACAATTTAAAAATCTATACTTTGGATTTCAAAACTTTATATTCAAATTCAAATCAAATTCTAAAATCTAATATTTAAAAATCAAGTTATATATACAAATTAAATTTGAAATAACAATGCTATTTTTATTAAGAATCCAATTGTTAAACAATACATTATTAAAATTATTTAAAAATAACTCATTATCTAATTAAAATAATTATAAAAGAAATTATGTCTTTATTAATAAATTACTTATTTTATTAAGCTATATTTTAAGAAGAAAACAAAGCAAACCTTTTGGTTAATTAATTTAAATTTAAACTTAAACTAAAGTCAATTTAAACAATTCACACTTACCTTAACAATTTAAAACCATATGCTATTTATTAAATAGCTCTGAAAAACTTAATATTAAATTAAATCAAAATTTCCAAATTATTAAATATATATATTAGAATTTGAAATCAAGATTCATTTATTAAATTTAAACCAGATTGTTTATTTAATAACTTTGAAAAGCTATATATTAAATAAAAACAAATTTCCAAATTACTAAAAATATTAGAATTAGAAAATATGCTTTATTTCTTAAATTTAAAACAAAGCTAATCTATTTACAATATAAACCATATATTTATATTATAAATAGAAACCAATTTATTAGTTTTAAAAGATAAAATCTACCAATTAAATATTTATTAAAGAAGATTTTTAAATCAATTCAAATTTTATTAACAAAAATTATCAAATCAATTTAATTTTTAATACAGATTTGTCAAAAATTTCGGGATATCAGAGGACTGATAAAATGAAACAGCATATGAAGAGGATGTTGTATGCTTAGACGAACGGTTCCATAATGTACGATATCTTATGCACTAGACCGGATGTGGCATACATATTCGAATGCATAAGCCGATCCCAGTCTAATCCTGGAGAAAAGTGTTGGACAACTTGTTAGTCCTTGAGATGGTGGTTTTGATGACAACAACCTTAGAACTTGTTATAAAATATAAATACTAACATTATAGTTTGGATATATATGTATATGCAGGATATAACCATGCAGGTACCAAGAATGAAGACTATACGGTACAGAGATTAAAGATATCAAGATTAAAGAATCATGATTTTCAATATAATAAGAGTTTAAGATTTCAAAGTACAATATAAGTATTGAGTCTAGAATTATGTTAAAACTTCTTGAAAGTAATTACATCTTTATTCAAAATTTATTCATGGACTGGGATCCACTTCGAGCCTGTTAAAGGGATGGAACCCTAGTGGGATGGAACCCATGATAATATCTAGTGGAACATATAGTGGTCTATTTTGACATCCACTAATTTTATGAAAATATTTTTCAAAAATATATCTCTTAAATATTTTCAAAACCTTCTTTTCAAAAAGACATCTCTCTTGTTTGAAATATTTTAGTCTTAAAATTATCTTTATCGATTTCAAAATTGTCCTTGATTTTAAACTATCTCTTGTTTTAATATTTAGCTTTTAAATATTTATATACTCATATTTTAAATCACTTTATAGATTAAGATTATATATTAAAAATTACATTTATACGTTTAAACTATATTCAGATATATTTACAAAGTTTATAATTGTTTTGACAAATTATAGAAACCAATTTTAATAAGAGAATCGAAACATCAATTTTGCCTAGAGCACATCGACATACCCCTACCCCCATGTCGACATGGTGCCCGTTAAATTCAAAATTCAAATTTTCAAAAGAAGTGTCCATACGTCGTATCCTTTCACAAATAGATGTGGCTATTGATCTTCTATAAGTACCAGTAGTTCTAAATGAATTTTTAATTAGATTTCACTTGTTTTCTCTCCTCTTCATCTTCCACATTTATTTTAAAGAATCCAAAACTATACTCGGCCGAAATACCAAGTGAATCAAAATTGATTATCTCTTATTTGATTCTCTGCCACTCTCTTCATAACATCTCAGTGCTATTCAGAGTTATAGGAACATTTGTAAATCAAACTGTTGAGTAAAAAGTGCGGTTGAGCCTTGAAATCGATTAGGTATGATCATTGCCCCGAAAATTGATTAGGCGATCTTGGGGCCCTGTTTAAATCAAGAGAGTTTGCTCTGGACTCGAATACAGGACGGTGTACCTTGTAGCCTTGAAACCAAGGGTGTAATCTGGGAGTATTTTGCAAAGAAATCCATACAATTGTGCGGGACTGGATGTAGGTTAACTCTGAGCCAGTATAAAATCCTAGTTAGTTCTTTCCTTTATTTCTTTTACTTAGTATTTGCATCTGTGTCTGATTTTGTGATTATATCTGTGTTTGTGAATTGCATTTGTTGGCGATTAAATTACACAAGCTTCAAAAAGATTTAGAAAATCCATAAAACGCTATTCACCCCCTCCCTCTAGTGTTATTCTAGCCTTAAGATCCATAATCCGCATTCCTCGCATTTGGTATCAGAGCATTGGTTTTCAAAATTTCATTATATGATTTTTGAAAAATTTTAAGATGGCATTTTTTATAAAATTAGTAACACTATTTTCGTATGAATATGTCACAGAATCATCATGATATTGTTGTTTAAAAAATTATATTTAGTTATTTTTGAAAAGTTACTTAATTCTTTAAAAAGTTATGTTGTTTTGTAGGAGAAGTCATGTCTAATGAATATTGGTTAAAAGATACCAGATAAGCATTCATCGATCAAGAAGAACAAATGGATATATAATAGCAATCGATAATAAAATGGGTATCAAATCAATACAAAACTTTTAATTTTCATCTACAACTTGATTTGATACTGCACCTCTCTCCATATTCTTCACAATGCCACTGGTTTAGCGCGAATCCATTAAGAAATGACAAAGTTATGGTCAAATGAAGTTTTGGTGAACAAAGAGAAAAAGAAAGAAAAACAGTCAATGGTATTATTCACATTGCGTCCAAAGATTTGAGTATTTTGTCCCAAATCCTTTTAAAGATTGTATTTCTTGTTCTCACGGTCGTTTTGATGGGTGGATCGTAAATTTCCGATCAAAATTGAGTGAGATATGACAGTTTGAAGTTGGCTATTCAAAACTAAAAACTGTGTACGGGATTTTCTGCATTTCTCTTACTGTTCGGCCTATTGCACCACAATACTATCCAAATTCATCACCAACTGGATCGTAGCCCTTGCCTTTCTCTTCAATTTTTCGCTGGTTTCATCCAATTCCGTTAAGAAACGAAGGAAATATGCCTTCTAGAAGTTTGACAGTAAATAGAAAAACGGAAAGAAGAAGAAGAGAAACTTTTATGAAAAGTGGTGACGGTTGGGCCTATTTAAAGCGGTTGAAGTGTCCCTTCATCCAAAAATTGAATTCAAAATTTTGACGCCAAGTTGATCAATCTACTAAATCATCTGTATCTTTCTCATACGGACTTCAAATTCACCAAACGAATATACTACGCTGATAAAAAAACGAGCCCGTCGCAATAGAACAGATCTCGTCGTCAAATTCTGAAAGATATAAATATGTGGTTCACGACAATGAAAGAATAACAAAGTTAGAAAGATGGAGGAATGCAAAAAGTGATATGCTTTACTATTATTTTATCTTTATTGTTGCATTTAGTTAGGTATACAAATTTATCTCATTTATAAGTTTGGATATTTTGGTCCATATATCAGCACATCATAGCATACATATCGATATACAAATCTAAATTTTTTTTAAAGTCTTTTAAAATGTGTTTCCTTTCAAATAAAATATCACTACTAATGAATTACATCTATACTAAGTAGAAAAGCATACCATCATTCGTGATTTCAACTTTTCTAATGTTGTTTTTTACTTCTCGTACTCTATTTTTTTAAGATACTAATTTTATAGTTTTAAGGAATTAGTAGAAGGAATTTAGAATGTTAGAATAAAGGTATATTTATAGATTTATTCAATTAATAAGATTGTGCCACATCACATGACACTTGTCATATAAATAGATAGTGACATACATGCAAAATGACACATGTCATTACACTTTTTCTTTAATAAAAGCATTTTTACATGCGTAATGCCAAGTATCTTTACACATGTTTTCTCATTATTATTTTTAAGAACTTTAATTATATTAAATACTATAAAAAAACTGGGTAAAAAATCAATTATTTACTTGTCAATATGTAATCGTAAAATTAGTGCAAAATCATGTTAAAATCAGGTCCAGAACAATAGATGGTGTATCAGAAATGATGTCTTTTCTTCTGTAATGTTTCTTAATTGCTGCAAATTCGTTTTTGTAGCATCTTTGTGCTTTTAAACACTGTAGTGTTTTAGAAACTTTTCACAACATTTGGTAAATGCGCAGTTTCTGTTTATAATGTTTTGAATATATTTGACTGCAAAAACTTTTTACAGCATTCTGTAAATGTTGTCTTTTCTATTTGAAACATTAAACCATGTAAAAATAATATTTAAATTAAGTATTTTTCTCTATTCTTTTTAGAAGTTATTTTCTAACTTATATTAGAATTTTCTAAAATTAATGTTTAGATATTTTTTAGTAATTAATTAAAATTTTAAATGAAACAGGCCTTAATATAACACATGTTTATTTTTGTTTTTTCAATCTTTATTAGTTTATTGAATATTTCATTATGATATTTTTTTAATTTTAAAAGGTGTTTAAACATGTTTCTAAATATTTTAATCAATAGTTGTTTAATATATAGGTTTTAACTAGTAAGTTAAGTATTTTATAAACATGGAAGTTTGGATTCGTAAAAAAACAATCAAATTAAAAAAAAATTTAAAGAAATTAAATAAGGAGGGTACTAATTTTTATAAAACCATATTGGATCATATATATAGTTTAAGTCCATATTTCTTAGCAATTTGATTTTGATATTGAGTGTGATTACTACCTTTCATGAATATATTATAGTTTTAATATCATTTATTACCTTTAAACTCTTGTCTTTACTACTCTTTCAGTCTCATTCATTAGTTTCCTTAAGCTAAGTCTAGTAATTGTTGTGCATTACCTTTGTTTGATTGAAATGATTTATAATAAATAGTTTGATATATGTTTACGTACATACATACATACACACACAAATATATATATATATATATATATATATATATGCTTGTCAATTAGATATTATTTATCACTCATGTTTATCTTATAGTCTAAATATCTCTTACCGTAGTATATTATCAACATATCATTCTGCAAATTATTATTATTATTACTTCGTTGTCATTTTATTACGTATCATTGTGCATTATATTTCATATCACATTTCATTGCATAATACATCATAAATTACAATGCATGAAATATCATAATCATTTGCATCACAACTTGCACTTCATTCCGCATATCATCTCATGCTACATTGAATATGTCATACATTTCATAATGCATTACAAACTACATATTGCATACATGTATACATAACGTGTGTATTATATTTAGGGGGAGTTTGTAGTATTTCCTTATCGTATATGATTATTAGTTTATGATTTGTGTGGTATGTTTTGATTGACTCGTTTTACTTGATTGACTTGTTTGACTTGATTGACTTGATTGACTTTTGGACATGATTGGATTTGATATGTGTGTTGGTTGGATTGTTTGAAATATACTTATACATATTTATGTATTGAATAATTATAATATAATTATGTTAATGTCTTTCACATTCCATTTACTATACTTTGTTCTAGTATTAGTTTAAGGGGGAGTTTTATAGTTTTATGGTTTTAGGATGGTTTTTTTGATGACAAAGGGGAAGAAATATAAAATAGAGTAGTTAGAGTAGTTTGGCTTAGGTTGTGGGGGATTTATTAGTATTAGGGGGAGTTATTAATTTTAAGGGGGGTTATTGTGAAGGTGAAGTATATTTTATAAACATAGGTTGTCATCATCAAAAAGGGAAAGATTGTTAGTCCTTGAGATGATGGTTTTGATGACAACAACCTTAGAACTTGTTGTAAAATATAAATACGAACATTATAGTTTAGATATATATGTATATGCAGAACATAACCATACCAAGAATGAAGACTGTACAGTATAGAGATTGAAGATATCAAGATTGAAGACTCATGAGCATCAAGATATCAAGAGTTCAGGATTTCAAAGTACAAGATAAGTATTGAGTTTAGAATTATGTTAAAACTACTTAAAAGCACTTACATCTTTATTCGACACTTATTCGTGGAATGGAATCTACTTCGAGTCTGTTGAAGGGATGGAACCCTAGTGGGATGGAACCCACGACAATATCTAGTGGAACATACAGTGATCCTATTTTAATATCCACTAATTTTATGAAAGTACTTTTCAAAAATATCTCTCTTAAATGTTTTCAAAACCTTCTTTAAGACATCTCTCTCTTGTTTGAAATATTTTAGCCTCAAAATTATCTTTATCATTTTCAATATTTTGATTTCAAAATTGTCCTTGATTTTAAACTATCTCTTGTTTTAATATTTAGCTTATAAATAATATATACTCGGATTTTAAATCACATTATAGATTAAGATTATATATTAAAAATTACTTTTATGAATTTAAACTATATTCAAATATATTTACAAAGTTTAAAATTTGTTTTGTCAAATTATTAAAACCAATTTTAATAAGAAACTCAAAACATCAATTTTGCCTAGAGCATGTCGACATACCTTTACCCCCATGTCGACATGGTGTCCGTTAAATTCAAAATTCAAATTTTCAAAAGAAGTGTCTATTCGTCGTATCCTTTCACTAATAGATATGGTTGTTGATCTTCTATAAATACCAGTAGTTCTAAATGAATTTTTAATTAGATTTCACTTGTTTTCTCTCCTCTTCATCTTCCACGTTTATTTTAAAGAATCCAAAACTATACTCCTCCTAAATATTAAGTGAATCAAACTTGATTATCTCTTGTTTGATTCTCTACCACTCTCTCCATAAGATCTCAGTGCTATTCAGAATTATAGGATCATTTGTAAATCAAACTGTTGAGTAAAAGGTGGGTTGAGCCTTGAATCAATTGGGTATGATCATTGCCCCGGAAATCGATTAGGTGATCTTGTGACCTGATTAAATCAAGAGAGTTTGCCCCGGACTTGAATACAGGAGGGTGTACCTCATAGCATTGAAACCGAGGTTGTAATCTGAGAGATTATTTTAAAAAGAAATCCGTACAATTATGCAGGACTAGATATAGGGTAACTCTGAACCAGTATAAAATCCTGGTGTGTTCTTTCCTTTACTGCTTTTATTTGGTATTTGCATCTGTGTCTGATTATGTGATTATATCTATGTCTGTGAATTGCATCTGTTAGTGATTAGATTACATAAGTTTCAAAAAGATTTAGAAAATCCATAAAACACAATTCACCCCCCTCTAGTGTTACTCCAGCCTTAAGATCCGTAATCCACATTTCTCACATTTGGTATCAGAGCATTGGTTTTCAAAATTTCATAATCTGATTTTTGAAAAATTTTAAGATGGCATTTTTTATAAAATTATTAACACTATTTTCATATGAATATGTCAAAGAATCATCATGACATTGTTGTTTAAAATTATATTTAGTTATTTTGAAAAGTCACTTGATTCTTTAAAAAGTTATGTTGTTTTGCAGGAGAAGAGTTATGTCTAAAATGTTGGTTAAAAGACACCACATAATCATTCATCGATCAAGAAGAATAAATGGATATATACTGGCAATCGACAACGAAATGGGTACCAGATCAATACAAAACTTTTGATTCTCATCTACAATTTGATTTGATATTGTACCTCTCTCCATATGATTCGCAATGCCACTGATTTAGTGCGAATCCATCAAGAAATGACAAAGTTATGGTCAAATGAAGTTTTGATGAACAAAGAGATAAAGGAAGAAAAACAATCAATGGTATTCTTCACATTGCATCCAGAGATTTGATTATTTTGTCCCAACTCCTTTTCAAGATTGTAGCTTGTTCTCATGGTCATTTTGATGGGTGGATTATCAAATTCCGATCAAAATTGAGTGAGATATGACAGTTTGAAGTTGGCTATTCAAAACTGAAAACTGTGTACGGGATTTCCAGTATTTCTCTTACGGTTTGGCCTGTTGCACCACAATACTATCCAAATTTATCACCAAACTATTACTGGATCTTACTACTTGCCTTCCTCTTTGATTTTCTGCTGGTTTCGTCCAATTACGTTAAGAAACGAAGCAGATATACCTTCTAGAAGTTTGATGGTAAATAGAAAAACGAAAAGAAGAAGAAGAAGAAGAAGAGAAACTTTTATGAAAAGTGGTGACTGTTGGGCCTATTTATAGTGGTTCAACTGTCCATTCATTCAAAATTTTAATTCAAAGTTTTGACGCCAAGTTGGTTAATCTACTAAATCATCCGTATCTTTCTTATACGGTCTTCAAATTCAGCAAATGAATATACTACACTGATCAGAAAAACGAGCCCTTGCAATAGAACAGACCTCGTCGTCAAATTCTGAAAGATATAAATGTGTGGTTCACAACAATGGAAGAATAAAAAATTTTAGAAAGATGGAGGAATGCAAAAAGTAATACTCTTTACTATTATTTCATCTTTATTGTTGCATTTAGTTAGGTATAGAACTTTATCTCATTTATAAGTTTTGATATTTTGGCCCATATATCGGCACATCATAGTATACATATCGATATACCAGTCTAATATATTTTTTAAAGTCCTTTAAAACATGTTTCCTTTCAAATAAAATATCATTACTAATTCTTTGAAAGTTATGAGCACATAACATTGTAGAGGAGCTTAGGGCGCATAAGATGTTATGACATATTCTTCGAAAGTTCCATCAAACTAGAGAATTCGTTGAGAAGAAAGAGGTCATGATACAAAGGGTAGATACCAAGGACAACATAGCAAATCCACTTACAAAGTGACTAGCTTTGTCGGCTCTCATCAACCTGATCAAATGGATTGGATTGAGATTCCACAATTGGCCCCAAATACAAGTGGAAGATTGATAGAGTTAGGGGTATGCCCTAGGGACAATTCTGTGATTAATCGTAAATTATTAACTTTATAATAAAATCTAATTTGAAATAAAAGGTGTTTTTATTTATGTTATTTCTTGTTATTTTATAATTAGTGAATTATTTAATTTAAGTATATTTACACAAAATCCATAAATGGTGTGTTTTGTGATGGTAATTAAAATTATTGTAATCATGAGTATTTTATCATAATATAATAAACATATCATTTTAAATATTCCTTGTCAAGATGTTTGGAGACTAGATACTGACGCATCCGTCGAGATTAGAGTATGTAGCGCTCTTCGAATATTGGGTAGTGTATTGCTCATGACTATTGGGGTCACAAAGGGGTTATGTGCTGATAGTTATTGGATGACTATGGAGTAACTCGCTTGATTGTAAACTGTTGGTTAATATAGCTAAGGCCAAACAGAAAATATCGATATGACAACGTTATAAAATTCTCTTGACTTGCGAATACTGTTGAGATTTAATATGGAAAGTCCACTTTGATTATAGTTAAATAGTGGTACAACGTCAATCAAATGACTATAGTTGGGTCAAGTGGAAGCATCGGACTAGAAACACTATATAATAGAGGATTCGTCTTCTTGGTTATATGAGATTAGTATCATGGTCAATTAAAGTCAACTCAAAGTCAAAATCTTTTGTCAGAGTAGTTCAATTAATATTAATTTTTTTTACTGAACCAAGGACTTTTTATTTGGGCTATAAAATTGAATATGGACGAAATTCGAATCTTGACCATTATCGAATTCCTTAAGTCCTAACGTTATATGTTTTTGACGGAGAGAATGGTATAAATAATTGTCACCAATGGTTAATGCTTAAATAAGTAAGACTAGATTTCCGAAGCTATGTAAGCAATAAATTTGTCCATAACGTCACACCACTAGCTAAGGCGACATGTGAATGTTTTTGATACTAAACGCTGACTGAATTCACATCTAAGAGTCACATAACCAAAATGTTGAATACTCCGAATATCGCCTGAATTAATTAATTATAATTGTTATAAATTAATTAAATTAACAAATATTTATGAAATATTAATTATAAAATTTAATTTAATTTATAATGATCGGTATTAAAATAGTACATGTATAAAAAAAAATATGTACACGTATCGATACATGATATCGATGTGCGTTTGAATTAGATTTAAATGCATATTTATTGATCAGGTATTGAAGCAATTTGGAGTCCCAGATATGGGCATATATGGCCGACCACTAGGGGTTTCTTTGAGGGTTGAATATTAAGTCAAAAAGTGAGAAATAGTAAGAGCAGAATGTGGATTTCGATCCCTTTTCTGCTCTTCTATATCTCCACTATTTAAACACCTCAAAACCCACTCTAAGAGCTCTTGATTTTTGCCTCTATCTTCCGTATTTCTGGTCAGCCTCCCCCATTCTCTCCCCCAGATTTTTTAAGTTTTTAAAACACAAATTAAGTACAAAATGGTAGATTGCTGCTTTTAGTTTAATCATCCATTTTGGAAGTTTGGATATTGATTCAAAGAGTTCATTGATTCAACGCTTCAATGTGTTACAACTAGGCTTTAGTCAAGATAAATATTTCACCAACATTTACATTTATATATAATTGTTCATTATGTATGTGCTTTAGATAGTATATGAATTTCATGGATCCACATATATCTTTGTCATCTACATTGGGTGAAAATACAAATGTATGTATTTAAAATAAAAATACATATATATAAGCGCATAGCTCACAATTGCAAAATAATAATAGTAATAATATTTTTTGAATTTAGCAATATTTTAAACTGATTTTAAAACAAAATAGATTTTAAAATATAGACATAATTATGTGAAATATGTATATATATTTTACACATATTTTGTTATTATATATATATTATTATTATTGAAAATAAAAAAATTATGTTTAAATACATATACTTAAATTTGTATATAATATATGTGTATTTATTTTAAATATTACACCTAATTTGATATAAAATGCTTTTGTGTATGTATTATAAAATATACATATAAATATTTAATAAAATTATGTATGTGTTGTAAATAATTTTCAAAAATACATTTAACTTTTATTATGATTTCCATATGGAAAACTTAATAATAAAAACTATTTTTAAACCGTATGCCTTTAATGATAATAAAATTTTATTTTGACTAACATTATCAAGGCCAAATATACATTAAAATATATATTTATTTATTTGATCAATAATCCATATTAAAACACATATATATTACACATATTTCTTCGAAAAATTAATTATATGTACATAATGTATATGCAATTTAAAAGAATTCAAAATATACATAATATATATATATACATGATATATATATATTGTTTTGAATTTATAATATCGAAATATTTTATTATACAGAACTAGATATAAAATTTCAATTTTAATTCTGAATTTGAATGTCGATTTTGAGTTTAAATTCAAAAGTTCTTCATTTAATATATTTACAATTACTTGACATTATATTGGCAATTATATAAAAATGTATATATACACATGTATATTAGATAGCACATATGTATATGGAGGGGATAATAAGTCCATTGTGGTGTAAATCACAGCATTTATACATGGGCATGTCAAATTATGTACATTGTTTATGTTGCATGTGCACATACACAGGTGTATATGATACACATGTTATGTTATGTAATATAAACAATACATTAAAATAAAATTTTATTTTTAACATAAATAAGATATTAGTTTTATTTAAAACAAATTTAGATAAGATTTAATTAAATTTAGACTTCACAGGTCCGGTAAGATTCAAAATGAAATAATTTTTTTTTTTTGAAATTTCCTCATTTGTCCCACTGCATGCTAGCCCAGATCCCACGGCTTCGTCCCTATTTGACTTCTTCCAAAGAGCTAATGGCATCATGAAAGTGGAAGAGGTAGACTTATTCGATAGTGATGAGGAGGATAGGAGAGGCAACAAGGCGAACTCGTGAGAGGAGATCCTTCTTAGAAACACAAGAAAGTAGCAAGAAGTGCTCTAAGGATGGTTCTCGATTCAATCCCTGGTACACCGCATTAACTCATGTATTAAAATAGTCTAAATCACCACACGGAACAGTTCACCCTACTAGTGGCTTCCTCCCTCCTGATAAGGGTGTAAGGAGGAACCTTAAGGCGGTAGGAAATACTACAAGTTCCATCAATTTAACAACCACTCCACAAATGAATGTCGTTATCTAAAAAATGAGATAAAGCAGTTGATCCACAAAGGTGTACTCATACAATATGTGAGAAAGCAGGTTGAAAAATAAATTCCCAAAAAACCCCTCCCCACCTTAATGGGCCGACAACAAGATGTGGTCGTAATTGACGTGGAAATATCGACTATTTATTAATAGTGCCAACTCAGCTTCTCCATCGTCATCGTCATCACTTTCTATTGTTCCCTTGAGAGCTATCAATTTCTTTCGAATATCACCTCCTTCACGCACTTCCTTGAATTTCATTTCTAGCTCATAAGTGGTGAGATTTCTAATAAGTTCTTCGACTTTAATCTGTTTCAAATCCTTTTGTTCTTGAATAGCGGTGACATTGGCTTCGAATTTCGTGGAAGGATTCCGAGGATTTTTCAGACTATTTCCAATTCTGTGTATGATTTTCCGAGAGATTTTGATTTGTATACGAGATTGGAAGGTCATCCATATATCTCTTTGACATTTTCACCCCTGGCCATTGTGAAGTTCTCGTATATGCTACTAAGCATGGCAAGGCGAGATTCTTTGACTTGAGATGTTCCTCCGTGAGTCACTTCAAGTGTGTCAGATTTTCTACGCAGTTAGAAAATGTGAGACACGATTAAATTCAGTTTAATCCAATGAACATATAATAGAATTCATAGCTTTAGCATTGGCATTCTGTAGTTTATTTTCAAAATATGTCCATTGATCCATCGGTTTTTCTATTTCCTGATTATCTATCACTATAGTTTGTGTCTTATAACCTGTCTCAACAATATTCCAAACATTAATGGTTTTTAGAAAAAAATTATTTTATTTTTCCAGTAAGCATATTCATCATTGAACATTGGTGGTCTAGCAATGAACTGACCCTCAGCGAAAGCATTATTAAAAGAAGCCATTTATAAAATCAAAATTTTAAAACAGTAATTTGTTTTTGAAAAATCAAATTTTTAAAACAAAGTTTGACTTTTGTTCCCAGCTCTGATACTACTTGTAGGATCGATTTCACCCTAGAGGGGAGTGAATAGGGTGATACCAATAATTATAAAAATTAATGCGAAAATATATAAAATAATTGCAGCACAGATAATAGAAGAATAATAAAAGCAGAAATAGAACAACACAGATTTATCCAACTTCAGCAAAACCCTGCCTACGTGTTGTCCCCAAGGTTTCTACTAGAAATTAAGTAGTCAGACGCTTACACATGTAAACTCACAACACCCGCTATCAACCAACCTAACTCTACGCTCAAAACCCTGCCACAACTTAGCCACTAAGTTGCGAATTCTCGAACTACACCACCGTAGTTCGTCCCCTAGTCACACGATTAGAATTTTACAAAAGTTTGAAAGTAAATTAAAAACAACTTAAAACACAAAACCCTAGTTTAAAAATATAAGCCCAAAAGTAATTAAAGATGCCGACCCAAATAAGTAAAGTGATAAAAAAATATCCCTTTCTCCTTTTTTAATTATCGGGTCGTATTCTTTGCTTTGTGAATAATGGTTGCCTCGTATTGTTTTCCTCAATAAAAAATTAGGGCTTTTGTGGTTTTCCTTGAAGCCGCTGCTTGGTCGTTGATCGATCTACTGTTGAACCTCAATTCAGTTTGATGCTTCTTCGATCTTTATTCTTTGCTTAGCTTTGGCTGCTTCAAGTTGTGGCGAGTTCGATTTGAATAAATCTAGCATGCGATTTCCTTTGTGACTTTAGTTGATACGCTTGAACTCGATATGATTCGAGTTATTGATTTGAAACTTTGCTCTGTGATATTGCTTAAACTCGAATGCCTAGTAGCCGATGATGAAATTGGGTTAAATAGGATTCGAGATCCTATAATCTCATTTGTATATATTTTATTTGATTTCTTCAATTGATATGCTTGGCCGTTCGATTTAAATTGAATGTTGGTGATGTTTTATGACTTTTTCAATTCGTATATTTTCTTTTGTTATTATTGCTTGGTCACCACGGCTTGCATTTTCTATGGATTTGGTTCCGTTCTTTTCTCTATTGGCATCTTTGATTTCGGCTGTTTGATACTGTGATAATATTTTGCTTCGACTTGTTCAATTTTATGTCACCTGCTAGTTACCTTCCTTACTGGCAGCATTCGAATTTGAGATAATATTTTGACTTGTTGAAAAGTACTTTGACTTTTTCAATTTACCATGTATATATCTGTTTGAAAATTTTTGACCCACAGCTTGATCTGTGTTCTTTCATCTCTGCTGTGTTGATGATTCTTTGAGTACATGTTTACTGTTTCATTGCATCCCATATTGTTACTGCATATATATGTGTATACGTGTGTGTTTTCGCATGTATATATGTATACTTGTGAATTTTTGCTCGACTTGATACTCTGTTGTCACCTCTGTTGCATTTTTTGAATGCTGGTCATTTCCATTTATATACATACATTTATGTATATATATATATGTGTAATGGATTTGCCATCATTTCTGGTCGTTCATGTATATACATGGTGCACTTGAGTTGATCTGGTCGCACTTCATTTTGATGTTGTTGCCATTGTCTGTTAGACTTGAAGTCTGTATTCATGTTTGAAGCTTCATCATGAATTTGGAATTTGTCTGTGTTCATTAACATTGTATTTGACTTTGCACTGCACTTGTATCATCACTGGTGCCATTGATATTTGAGTCTGTTGCACCATGTAGTTTGCTTGAATCTTTCCTCCATTTAACCTGGTGATTCTCTTATCATGTTGTCGTCATGTAGTCTTTGGTGCATGTGTGCTGGTTCATGTACACTTTGTGCAGTCTGGTCTGGTTTCCACTGTAATGTTAAAATTTGAACTCTGCACTTGCGCCATTTGATGTATGGTTTTGATACATTTTTTTTCATGTGTGTTCATGTATATATGTATGTTGAGACTTTATTGTCTTCGACATTGCCTGATCATATGCGTATGTATGTATGTATGTGTGTGTGTGTGTGTGTGTTTCCTGCACATGTAGTTTGAAGTTACCACTGTTGACTTATTTGGTTGTGTGGTATGTCTCAACTGCTCATTGCTGTAGCATATATATATATATATATATATATATATATATATATGTTGCTTCTTACTTTTTCATTGCAGTCTGAGTTGCATATGAGCTGGTATGTGTTGCCCTGTACTTCACGGTTGATTTGGGTCTGGTCTTGTTTCACTTCACTGTTCACCGGTCTTTGATCTATTGGTATTTATGGGTCTGCACTTCTGTTGTCTTCATTTTGTCTTGCTCATTGATCTGGTTGAAATTTGTGGCCTTGATCATAGTATTCATGTTGTCAGGTCCGGTTCCATATGAAGTCTTTATTGTTTTCTTGTGCACTGCCCTGGTGCAGTTGACATTTGTGTTCATCTTTGTTCTTGTGATTATTGATTTGAAAATCTGCCTTGTATTTGCATGCTTGAAGTCTTGATACATTTGAGTCTTCATTTCTGGGTTTAGTTGAACCAGTTTTTCGCTGGCTTCATGTGTACATCACTTTATACCCGTGTTTTTTACAATTTGAAGTTTTGTGTACACTTTCATCTAGATTTGTTTTCCATATTGTGCCTGACTTGAATCCAGCTTATAGCTTGGGTTTGACCTTGTGCTCATGTCGTGACTTTATTTTTATTGCACTTGAGTTGAACCTAGCTTTTGGTCGGGTTTAACCTTGTGCTCACCTATCCCTGCAGTTTTATCAAGTGTATATCGATGTGCACGGCCTTGTGGCATGTACAGTGATACATTTTGTATGTCACAAGTTGTTCGTATATGATGAATTCAAAATTAAAGGATGACGAACTACCCTAACAAATGAGGCAAATAATATTTTCAAAAACACATTTCATTTTACACTGTAAAAATATTTCTTTCTCAATTTTACTGCGTCGGTGTGTATTTTGCAGATAACTCAGATGCTGGATTCAGGCTCGAGCAAAGTCGAAAATAAAATATGAGTGAATGAGTGATATGTAGTGAGGAGCTAATGTAAATGATAATTGTATAGTGAGAAATTGTGTTATAACTTGAAATGTTGTATATATAGTAAGAGCTCAAATTTTGTACTACTCAAAAATTGTAATAAAATATTTTTGTGAATAAAATATCTGTTTGAATTCAAATTCTATATTATTTATTTTATTCAGCAAATATTTATTTAATTATATGAAAAATAAAACAGTAAGATAACAAATACGTTTAAATAAATATACATATGTTTGTTATTATCAAACAAAAATCATATGCTAGCATATTCAACAGTTGTGACGGACTTCATCATAGAATGTTCCATCTTAGATAGCAGCAAGGAGGATGTAATCACCAATCAACGCTTATGACAATTATATGTTGATGAAGCGTCCAACGATAAAGGGGAAGGGCCGGTGTGGTCCAGGTCGGCCCTAAGGGAAAAGAGCCTTACTTCATCATTTGTCGGAACTATAAAGCAACTAATAACGAAGCTGAATATGAAGCCATCCTAGGAGGCCATCTCTGGATGGTGAGAGAACTAGAAAACGAATCATCTACGTGTTCAGTGATTACTCATTGATTGTCAACCAAATTGGCGAGCACATTCAAGCGAAGGGGAATATACAGTCCCTCTATGTTTTTTAAAGCAAAGAAACTTATCGGCTACTTATCTGATTTTAAGCTGGAATAAATACCACAGGAGAAAAATGCTAGGGCTAATTAGCTGACTCAGGTAGCAAACAACCCTGAAGAAATCAATCCTTGGGTACAATTAGAAGTATGGAGCGCCCCATGTTTCAAACTAGCGGAAACCACGATAGAGATTAACAATAACCAACTAAACATTCCGATGACCCCCCTTCTTGAAATATTTAGAAGGAGGGAGTTGCCTATGGAACAGAAGTGTAACGACCCATAAATTTCGATAATTTAAAATTGGTTAAATTTATAAGATTTTGTAATTAAATATAGAAAGAAACGAAATCTTATAATTTATATTGGAGCGCATGTTAGAAATTAAATGTTGCAATGGTAATTAAAATTTATTCTTGACAATTGGAATGAAACCCCAATAAAGAAGTAGTGGAAAACATTATAATTTGTTAATTTAATATGATTGTGTAATTAATACTGAAAGAAATAAAATTGGAAATAATATTAATGAAATAATAACTAAAATGAATTGCATCTGTATAGATGTAAGTTAATTGTTAATAACTTGGATGTAGTTACAATAAGTGAAACAATGTAAAAGTTATAACTTGGTTACAAAATTTATATACGGAAGTGGATGTAAATATGAATTAATTAATGAGATAATAGATAGTTAATGGTAATTGAATAAAATCAACTTTGTGTAAAGAATTGTAACATTTGTTTTTGAATAATGAATTCATGTGTGTAATTAAAAGTTATGATAACGATGGTTATAAGTTACCTGTTTAATTGGTCTATTAAATTTAAATGGGGAATCAATTAGAATTAAATGAACTTTAATGTTACATTATCAAGTTTAAGACAATAACGGAGACTGGGAATGTAACAAAATGAATAGGAAATGCTAATTCATTCATAAAGTAATAGTTGATGTAATAAAAGAATGGAACCAAGATGAAATGATTAATTTGATTTAAAATCTTAATTTGTATGTGTGCATTAATTTTTAATGGAATATAAAAGGTAAATTAATAATGTAAAATGTTGGCATCACCTTTAAGATGATAAGTTTTAATTGATTCATAATAAGGAAATCAGATGAATGGATTTATTTGAATGGCAATTGACAATTAATGAATTTATTAAAATTGTAACGGTCATAATTGATTGCATTAAATAAATTGGGAAATAAATTTCATTAAAGGTAATTAAATATTATCTCAATGTAAATTAAGATAATATTTTGAATTAATGTTAACTCCATTCATAAGATGACAATTGGGGTAACATTTGGCTTGTAAACATATATTTTAGTTACCTGTTTAATTAGTTGATGGAATTTGAATTTGAAATAAAGGTTAATAAAATAAATAAATGTTACATTAATGGGAAATGGAATAAGATGTGTAGGAGTTGTCAAAATTGAGTATAGTAAAAGTAATAAAGGTTAACTAGATTGTAGGGTAGTAATGAACTTAATAAAAGGGATTGGAAAGGAAACAGACCAATTTATTTAAATTTAATATATATAATAAGTGGAATTTTCGTAGCAAATGGAATTTAATACTACGATGATTAGAACTAAGAGGAATTTGGAAAACATTAAGGTAATAGTTATGAATCAAAATAATCATATCATAAGAAGAATGTATTAAAAGTAAATGGAAGGCTAATTTCTTTGAAATTTTGGAAATTTAATTTATAATTTCTAAAGTTAATGAAATTGAAATATAACGCTGAAATTGATAGATTTATCAACTCTAAATTGACATATAAATTTTTTAGATTAGTGTAAATGATTAACAAAATTGGAAGGGGTAAAATTCGTCAATTATAGAATTGAAATTTAAGATTTGAATCAATTAATTACAAAATTATTTTATTAATGTAAAAATAGCCATTTTGGCCACTGACTCGAATTTCGACGAAACCAGTTTCGTCGGATCCATAACGGTGAATTATTGTAGGGTTTCAAGTTTCGTAGCGATCGGACCTGTCATTTGAGCATACGAACGCGAAACGCTTTGAAATCGATCTAATTAAAATCAATTGAAATCAATTTAAAAAATATTGATTTTAGCATAAATTCTTCATACGATGGAATTTGGACGTAAAACCTGTTCCATCGCGTTTTAAATATTTTAAAACATCTATTTGATATATGGGTTGACCAATTTCGTTCCGGAGTCGAAACGGACTTTTTGAGACACTTTGTCGTTAGCGCGTTTACAAATCGGGTCTATCTATTCTATTTCAACCTTGCCTATATATATACACTCTGTTATAAACCCTAAATTTCCTCATTCTCATTTGTCTGTGTGTATCACTTCTTTTACCTCTCTAGTTCAAAGGCAGACAAACACCTAATACCAACTGCAAATTCAAAATCAAAGTGAAATTTCAAACACCTCAAAAAAATTCAGAAAAATTATATATCGAAGCTCTCGACGAGCGCATCTCAGATCCATGATTCATTTTTCATTTTGGTTCATCGTTTGATCAGTAAAAATCGAAGAAGTTTCGATCGTTCATCGCTCAACGACGAACCTCGTCTGATCGGGAAATCACTTCTGGGTATTGTGGAGAGAACCGAGGGGAGATCATCGGCGTGGTTTGTTTGGCGTTTTGATGGTTGGATCGGCGGCTTTAATTCGCATAGGGTTTTGAATTTCATGTGGCGGCTGCTCTCGTTTTGCATAAGCAACGATGGATTTCGGTGTGTCGATGGTCGAGAGGCACGTGAGGAAGCACGCAGGCATCTAGTTGTGGCGCGAAGGACGGTGGCGTGCGTAGGCAACGTGCGGCGGCGTTCATCTGCGAGCAAGGGCCGGTAGGGTTTGTTTCGGCAAATCTGGGAAGAAAGTTGATGTGATGACGTGGCAGAGGGTGAGATAAAAGTGTTCTTCGTTTGTTTATTTTTAATATTGAAATTCAAGCACATTTATCGCTATATCTTACACATACGAACAGCAATTCACGCGCGGTTTTTTATTAGGATCGTATTGAAATTCCAAAGATTTTGGCGCTAGTTTGGATGAATTCTGAGACTGTCAAATTTTTGGGTTTAAATTGGATTTGAAATCAATTTAAATTCAAAAGGTGAGTGTTTAACCCACTCACAACTTCTAAAATTTCTTATGTTTGTTAAATTAAATTTTTGTTGTGATTATGCATTTATTTATGACTTTTTCCGGATATGTTAATCATCATCTCAGTTATTGAATTTATTTAAATTAAATCGTTATTTAATTTATTATTGAATATAACTGCGAGTTAAATACCTGTTATATATATTATCAGTTATCTATTGGTATTGATTGATTGTTTTAGATGATGATTGTGATGGATGTGTGATCTGTTGATGGATGAATGGATGTTGTAGGATATATTATTTTAAACTGCAAATTGTTATGCATCTTATTTCATTCGGGATGGCGGTTTGAAATGATATATAACCGTAATTTTATTTTAAATTATGGATTGAAATGATAAATATCCGTATCACTTGACAATATGATAGAAAATTTTATACAGGCACCACGGTCTATATATATATATATATATATAATTATTTTGAAATGATTTCTATGGTTGTAAAGAAACATATGGGTTATATAGATATTGATTTTAGATGTTATATAAATGCTATTTTTATTATTGATTTTAGCTATGTATAAATTTGTTTGAATTATAAAATAAGCTAAATAATAAAGTTTGATTTCTTTTATATAATATGGTTAAGTATTTATCTAAATTTTATGGTATATAGAGTTTATAATGACTCAAATAAAATTAAGATTGGAAGATAAATGGGAATTTGATTTGAATTAAAGTATTCAAGAATTATATTTGGAAAAATTTGATTTAAAATGTAAATAAATTTGAGGTTTAAAAGGTATGATTTTATAACTTGATTTTTGTTTAGAGGATGTAAATGAATATCAAAGTGATTTAAATGAATATTATCAAGTTAATTAAATTGAAAGTATATCCTGTTACTTGAAGTGTAAAGGTTTTACTTAGATGATACGTGATTTATTAAGTAAACATTTCAAATCCAAATAATAGTAATTGAATTTGATATATATGAAATTATCAAAGAATTCGTTTTGAAATGGTGAAATATTTAAAGCTTTGAAAGATATGGAAATTGAAATGTTTATTTGGGATTTAAATCTATATTTGGAATTGATTTGTGAAAGTGAAGAAACTATTTTATTATATAAAGTAATTTAAATTTTAACCATTTAAGTGGTGTGGTTATATTTCAAAGTTATGTAATTCAAAGTTTTATGTTTGAAAGGCTATATTTCAAGCGTTTGGTTTAGAAATATTATAACTATGAAAAGTTATGGTTTTAGAAAAGGATATATTTGAAAATGATATCATATTGATTTGGTTTTAAAAGGGAAATGATATCGTAATTATATGGTTTTGAAATGAATAGTATATCCAGGTTTTGAAGTATAAATTATTTTGAAATGACCGCGGTGTTATAATAACGTTTGGCTGTTGAAGAGACCGGGATCGGAAGTTGTCATACTCTCTGCCAACTCCGAAAACCACTTTAACAACCATGTACGCAGTGGAGATTCCAGAATGAAGTAGAATGGTGGCGGCATTTCCTTTGAGGTAAATACGTGGACCCAACTCCCTTGAGTTGGCATAAGATGGCTAAAACAGGAGCGATCGACGGGTTAATGAGGTAGCATCTTTGATCGGACACATCCCTTTGATATTATACTTTGATTTTTGGATTGATTCGGTGGCCACTTTTGATTTTTTTTTTATTTGAGGGTGTGGCTCGAGGTGGGCGGTAGCTGCACGCTACGCGTTACCACCGACCCGAAAGCGTAATTGGTATATCTACCCTGGCATTGCCTAGTTGTGCCGTGTCACCTACCCTAGCGCGCCTTGTACGAGTTTGGTTTACTCCCGTAGCCCGTGTGGTATCCTCTGGTGGCTTCCCTATCAAGAGGGACCATGATATTGATGGACTACTAGGACTATTACGTGTTAAGGTGGAAAATGTAAAGCCTTAATGCTATTTGTAAGTTTATTTTATTAATAGACATTATTATAATAGCAAAATATTACTACATAGTAAATAGTTTAACGGATCCTTAGGAGATGTGAATCCCGAGCATCTCTTAAGTTACTGCTCTCATATTTATTCTGTTGATTTAACTCACATAAGATATTTTAGTTCTGACTCGAGTGTTTTGTCTTTTCAATTTGCTCGGGTCAGCCTGAGCATTTCAGGATTTGAAGACCTTACTTATGAAGGACGAAGATGAAGATTCTATTACTATTATATATTATATTAGTCCACTGCATCACAATTGTTCCGCTGCATTATTAGTTGTTTCTCTGGTATGTGTAACTCTGATATGTATTGTATAAATACAATCAAATATTTTGTAAACAGCTTCATGAACTATATATTTGATTATTATATTTTATCGTTCTGCTGCAAGATTCTATTTTGTTTTTCTTTCCCTACTTTTTCTTATTTACCCCATAACAATCCGCCCTTCTGTATGGTTTAAGTCTGACGTGTGCGATTTATCGTCGATTTAAAGCGTACGAAAAGGCGGGACGTTACAAGAAGGAGGCCTGAAAAGTCCTTTACCTTGTCCCTCATTATACATTCAGGGATGGCAAGCTATATAGAAGGGGTTACTCCATCACCCTACAACTCTACATCACCGATGAAGAAGCCAACTGAGCATTTGAAGAATTTCATAAGGGATTCTGTAGAGATCACGCCTAGGGCAAAGCTTAATAAAAAAGGCTTCTCATAAGGGGTATTACTTGCCAAAAATAATTAAGGATTCAATTAGTAATGTCAAGAAGTGCGATCGATATAAGTGATGCGTGGAAATTCTAAAAGCCTCCCCAAACTTGCTGACTTCTGTGGCATTCCCTTGGTCGTTTGGCACATGGGGATTGAATTGATTGGAAAACTCCTCAATGTGAAGGGAGGGTACAGCCATGTCATCGTCGCTATTGATTATTCATGAAGTGGGTCGAGGTCCCATAATTGGGGCCACTGCACCAAGATTCTTAGTTTTGTAATCAAGAATATAGTTTGTTGTTTCGAACTCCCAAAGATCTTCATTGACAATGGTACCCAATTTAAAACCAGACTATTCTAGGGTTTCCATGAGAAAAATGGGATTGAGAAGTGCTTCTTTTCTATCGCTCGTCCTCAAGCAAATGGGTAGGTAGAAGTAGTAAACAAAACCATCAAGTCGGCACTAAAGAAGCACCTTACTAAGGCCAAGGAAAAATGGCTGGAGACCTTCCGCATATGCTCTATTCATCCAGGATCTCGAGCCTGACTTTAATAGGATATTCCCTCTTCTTTGGCCTACGGGTATGAGGCCATGTTGCGGGTAGAAGTGGATGTTCCATCTACACAACGCCTCGCCTATGACCCTGATCAGAATGAAGAAATCCTCAATACCATGGAAAAAAGAAGAGGGAAGGACGAACTCTAGAAAAAAGCTTACAAATGGAGTAGTGAAGCACTACAACACCAGGATAAGGATGCGCCAATTCATCATTAGTTATCTAGTGTTGCATTGGATTTATGCAAACACAAAGAACCCAACCGAAGGAGTATTAGAGCTAAATTAGCAAGGGTCATGTGTTGTCAGTGTCGTCTTAACCAATGGAGCTTACCGCCTCTCACTCCCGGATGGTATGAACATACCTCACACCTAGAACCCAAAGCACCTTCAGGCTTATTATGTTTAAGAAATTTTGCATCTCGTGATTATAAGGCATGGTGAAGTATGTATGTCATACTATAAGGCAATTAATTCCATGTAATGACTTACTTTCGTATAATACAAACGTGGCACTTCATCAATGCGATTCTTATCAAACAAACTAATATAAAGATACAACCGTGGCCACTCCATGAGGATGCAAAGGCCAAACAGCCCTCTACTATGCCGAGGAATGCCACAACAACCATGGCCATCCCGTGAGGATATGTCGATCGAACAACGCCCCTTCCATATTGGGAAACACTGTAGCAACTAAAACAGCCCCATGAGGATGCGAGAACAAAACAATGTTGCCATTTATGCTGGATTATGCTGGAGATAATGTCGCATCGATGGCACGAGCACCCATGAAGTGGCCCTGATTCATGCATATGTGGTGTACTGCTCTGTGAGGATGGGTAAGCCAGACAACGCTTCTTTCCACGCCAAAGGCATCGACGAATTGAAGCCGCCACCACCCAAACCATGGTCCTGGTTCATTCAACCATGATGCTACCCGCAATAATAAGACGGGACACCGTCGCAATGATAACATAACCACCTACAAAAGGATCCCGATTCATACGTTTATGTTGTGCTGCTCTATAAGGATGCGCAAGCCAAACAACACTCCTTTACATGATAGAGGCATGGATGAATTGATGGCATGACCACCCATGTAGTGATCCTAATTTATTTGTTTGTGTTGTTATCCATCCCCTAATAGTGGGATGGGGTACATGTGTCAGGACGGACATGATTACCGATGAAGATGTCCCAATTCTTGCATTTGTAGTGTTGTCCTCTTCAAACAACCGAGGTGGCCTCATCATAGCAAAGCTTGGCTATCAAGGGCCTGTCAACAACAACTCAATAAGAAAATCGACAATATAAGGGCCCAACATCCAACCTTGCAACAAACTCATGCCCACACATACATGCTAATTGGGGGAAATCGTCTTAGAAAAAATAAGTATATTCTTTGTTTTCTTGCTCTTTGTTTTTTTTCTTGCTTTTTATGTTTTGCGTAAGTGCTTAAGTCTACATGTTTGCTTAATAAAGTTGCAGGCCATCTAAGCCGTCCGACACAAAGAAAAAATAAGCTAATCATAAGCATATAACTCAAAGTCAAGCATAATAGATGGGCATGCGTGTAGAAAAAAGGTAAAAAAATAAACATAAAACATGGCAGCGGAAAAAAGTACCATGTTCATCACAAAAACAAAGGGGTTTAGCCACCTTACAAAAAAACAATTGCAAAAAATACATAACTAGCCTACAGTCGTGGTTGGATGATATGGTAGTAATAAATAACTAGCCAATAGTCATGGTTGGATGACGTGGTAGTCGTCCTCGTAGGTCATCAGCTTCTCAACCTCATAGACGCAGGTTATTAGAGGTTCCTGTGAGAGAGGTAATCTGATCCTATGGCAGGATCGAGGGAGGGGCCTTTCCCATGGCTTCCATCTCCTTTGTCACCTCTCTTCGATCTCTAGCGTATTAGGTAGGATTGAGGAAATGAACAACCAGAGCTAAATGATAGTTGGCTTCGTAGGTGATCGTAAGCACCTCAGTCATCCGCTCGTTCCACTCAATCTCTTGTTTGGCCTTCTCCACGTAATATTGCCTAAAGATTATGCAGTGTTGATGCTGATGAAGAAACGCCTTAAGTTCCACCATCCCCTTCTCTTTACCCTCCATTTTGGTCCTCAATTGACCCGGCTCTACCACAACCTTTTACCTACGAACCACCTCATCAACTCGATCCCTCATGGATGTATCCCTAGTTGCCCTCGTGGATGCCCTTGCCACCTCCACCTATATAGCCCGCTAATTAATCTCCATTAATCTCTCCTGATCTAGGCTTTCCTGGCAATTCGAAGGGCACGGGACCTAGCCCATAAGAAAACAACATGCGTCACCAGCGTTAAATGCGTAAAATGACAAGTCCACCTCTTTCGTGGAAGCGACCTTAGAGGGGTAAAATGTTGCTTAATTTTCTGGCAAGGAATAAATAGGATAGCCCGCTAAACTCTTAATGCTCTCGCCTTGGCTTGTATGGCTTCGACATCACCTTGCCCGGCCCATTATCCTTACAAATGTATGTGCATCCCATAAATGACCATAATGCTCTAGCGGCTAACAGCTTCGCGCAGCGGCCCAACCAGTCAGTATTCTTAGTAAGCAAGTTGCCCAGTCAGCAGCCATGCCGCATCATGGAGGACTCTCCTTCTCCCCGTTAAGGTCCCTCAATCTTCATCACCCTACATTTCATTCGAAGAACGACATGCTCCATCTCCATTATTTTGTCCTGGCTCAACAGACCTCTATCAAATGTGCCTGGATGCACAACAGAAGGAAGTGATGACTCTACATTGTTCCATTGAAAAGATTGGTATTCACGACACTGTTCATCTGACAAAAGTGGCACCGTGCAACAACCACTCCTCATACTTTGCTATCCATATGACAATGGAGTTACTATTCACCAACTCATTGTCCCAATGTTGTCCTTCCTTACAATGGCATGTTTTGATACGATCCGCTAGCTGGCCATCATCCAGACCATTCAGCCAGTTTTCATCATAGCTATCCTACATTTGAACCATTTAATGCTATCGACCGTTGTAAGGATTTCTAGGAATTAGCATATCAGTCTGAGCCATCCAAATCAGACTCTAACTTCTATGAATATAATATTGGATGAACTTGTACATGGTTGGAACTTTCATTTATTGCACTCATTATTATCTCTTGTAAAATAAGCAATTGTAATCGAAGCTGAAAGCAATAGAAATTTCTATCATAGTGGACGTAGATTGTTTTCGGTTGACCCGCTCTAAACCTCGTGTTTCTTTGCTTGCCTTATCTTACAGCTCCTTCGTTGTTAATTTATTAATCATGATATTAGCTAGAAATCTTTGCCGATGTCGACTTCTCGTTATTCTCCTTTTTAAGCTTTTTTTCTATTTCTTAATTACTTCTTCTCATTTTTAAAAAAAATTAGATCATTTTTCTTTTCATATTTTCTAGTTTTACATCTTCTTCTATTATTTCATATTCCTTTGCTTCTGTTTCTGAATCAATTTGCAGTGTCATTTGTGTTTGTTGAATCGTCTCAATTTCAAGTACAACTTCAGGTTGTCTATTGTATTTTCTTTTCGAGCCTCGATTGTTTTGATGCCAGTTGATTCTTTCCTTTGTTCAGCTTCAGGTTTTTCAGATTTATTTTGACTACTTGGAGTTTCTGTTTTAGTTCCATATGTAGAGTCGGTTGTTTCAACTTTTCCTAGTGATTTCCTTAATAGGCAATTGTTTACAAGTTTACTACTTCGATTCTTCAATGTTTTATTTTTGAGTTTGCGATTCTGTGAAGTTGAACCTGTAAAACAAAGTTATAATGATATAGTTATTTAATAAATTATCGTTATAAAATATGTGTTAGGCAATATGCCTAACTTATCTTTAGCCCACATACCATTATCCAAACTAGCAATCCACCAAAACTTAATTTAGTATTAAACAAAATTGCATAGTAGTATCAAATGTTATTGCATGTTAAACATTTGCCTTAGAAACATTTGTCTGTCAATAGACAGATGTTTTTCTAGGCAAATTTATGACTGATAAATATTACGAGGTAAATTATTTGTCATTTTCGGGCTTATTCTCATAGTCTACCTTTAAAGTTAATATTATTTTTACATTTGTGGTCTAATATCATTATTTAAACTTGAAATCCATTAAAATTTAACTTGGTATTAAGTAAAAAGATTTTAAACATTTGTGTTTCACAACGTATGTGAATAATAATTGTGTTTTAAACAACTCACGTTATTGCATGTTAAATATTTGCATTTTAAACTTTTTCCAACATCCTGGCAAATTTTGTTAGGAAATGTTTTTGCTCATAAATATATAACTATCAAATATCTATCATGCAAATTTTTACCATTGTGTAGTCTATTTTTACAGTGTAACATCAAACTAATACTATTTTGTTTAATGCGATGTCAAACTATGATTAAGCATCATTATTCAAACTTGTAATCTACTAAAATTAAATTTAATATTTATCAAAAATTGTAGAGGATACTACCAAACAGTATTATTATGGTCAAATATTACTATGGTTAATATTTACTAAATTTGCAGAGGGTATTACAAAATTCACGGACAAAATTCAGTCAAATACGCACGTCAAATATTTCAAAACACTTGTTTGGCAAATATTGCCAAATAGACAAAAAATTTCAAGGCAAATGTTTTCCCTGACAAATATTTGCCAACCAGACGAATGTTTTTGGTGGTAAATATATATCGTGGTAAATATATCGTTGAGAAATATTTAATATACAAATGTTTTTGGTGACAAATACATCGCTAGTTACCAAGTAAATTTTTACAGTGTTTTTTGCTGACAAATACATCACTACTTGCCGAGTAGACTTTTACAAATGTTGACAAATACATCGCTACTTGCCACTACTTGCCAACTAGATTTTTAGAATGTTTTTGCTGACAAATATATCACTACTTGCCAAGCAGATTTTTACCTGGCAAAATTTTACCGGCAAAATTTTGTCAGTCTGGTTTAGGAACGAGTGTTTGGTTGGTATGGTCCAATGATGAAATGTTTTTAAACGGAGCTAAAATTAATGTTTGGGACTGAACTTTAAAATAAAACATAAATATATTATTAAAGTATTCTCATTCGGTATTTTCGGTATTTAATGTGTTTTTTAATAGCAATTTTAACACGTAATTAATTTATTTAGATCACCAAACTAATTTAAAAAATCATGATAACGTCAGTATTTTTAATAAAATAATAAAAGTTCGGTTTATTTGGTTAAACCGATAACCGAACTAGTATTTTACGGACCGTTTATAAATCAATCTAGTTTTCAAACCAAACCAAATCGATTAAAATAAACTAGTTTAGTTTGTGTATATGATTAAACGAAAGATTGCTCACCCTAGTTTGGTCTAATTTTAGTCCACCGTCAAGGCTAATACTAATTATACATTGTAATGTGAAATTGTAGTTGAATATCTTTTTTCATACTTGCAATCTACTAAAATTTAGCTTAACGTTCACTAGAATTTGCAAAGAATTTGGAAAATTATACCTGCTCGAACATTCATTTTGATTTAGTGCTGCTGCGTTGATTGTAGAACTTTTCATCAGTAGCAATTTCGTTGCAAGCTGTCTTCATAAACGAATTTGCAAATGGTTTCTATCGCAACATTTTCAACTAGGATTTTTGAAGGACAGACGGATTTAGGTTCCTATTTTGAATCTAAATTACAAATTACGACAGATTCTGGCATAATTGATGCAAGCAAATTCGATTTAGGTTTTTAAGAACTAGTTTTGGAATAATGCTGCTTTTTGTATACTTTATTGAGAATATAAGCGGGGGGGTTTATTTTATTTTTTACTGGAGTTTTCTGGGAAAAAATTGAAAATAGGAAAATGCTATATTTTGGAAGGATGTAGGCAAAATTTTCAATTGTAAGAACACAAACCAGAATTTTCTTTATTTCAAGTGCCGATTTTAAATCCAGTTTTGAATAAGTTGGAAGTTTTGAATAAAATAAAATTTTGTTGGCATGCCCACCTCATATGACTTTCTAATATCTATTCTAAATTCTTCTAATGCATAACAAAACAGAAGATAGAAACCTGCAACATTAAGCTTATTGGAATTCAGATGGACAGCCCAAATTAAGCAAAATGCTGCTATAATCTTTTAACTAGCTTAAAGTTAAAAGGCAGCAACCTTCAAATATTCAAGGCAGCATATCACCGAGAGGAACTAAAAGACATTTGTCAACGCCGAGAAATTATTTCTCCTTGTTCATATACAAGTTGACAAGTAATCAGAGTTTTGGTAGATAATACAGAACGAACTTTTTTTAAAAAAAATTCAGAAACGATAGCTGCAGATGCTAAAGAGTTGCCAGGAAAGAACTAAATGTTGCTAGTTTGATCCGCGTATCAAAAATAAAAATCCAATGACATTAGTTAGCCTTGAATTTTTATCTACACTAACAAAAAAATATACTGCAAGGTCAACCAATAAACGCTAAAACATTCTGCAGTTCCCTGTAGAAAATAGTTGATCACAATGCAGGCCTGCATATAAATTTTAGAAGGAAAATTTGTGTTTATACTATGATAAATACAAAAACATGAATCGTCCCACTCTCTCTTTATTGTTCGAGGGACTATGGATTAACAAGCTATTCTATAGCAGAATCACCGGATGATTTATTATACAAGCGGAAAAGGAGTGTAGACTTTGTCATTTGAGGCTCCCTCCTCAAAAAGGCAATTACATCCTTCCGACTAATATTCCGCACAACTTTCGGTTGAGACATTGCAATTGTGCTCCTCCCCAATCTTCTATTTCCTCCTGATATAAAATTGAAACTGATTAACTTGTGGAAGAAAAAAAATCAATTTGTCCTGTTAACTGAGTACTGCACAACACATTCCAGTTGTTAAAATCTACATAATGAACTTTCCTCTATGGCGTCTAAAGTCTTTCATTCTGGACTACCAAGGTTGATTACGTTTTGAGCCAGGTCGTAAAGCCGATTAACCTCCCACCCCCGACCACCACCCCTGGGCTCAAAGGATGGACCAGAAGAGCCTGTAGGGGAACACCTGGCTCTAGATCAGCTTCACTTTAAGCTTGTTTTTATTGATTTGATAACTAAAAGAAAGCCTCAAGCATTAAAACTGTTTTAAAAAGGTGTTTACATTTGCTACATTGCTTTCAAGGTAGCTCTCAAGTCGAGTTGATTTCAAATTACTAAGGTAGCTCTCAGATCGAGTTTTTAGGCACCAAAACAGTAAAATGTTCAAATTACATTTTAAGGCTAATGATGAAATAAAGGACAATGGATAAATTGAAAACACAAACATAATTCAGTATGATAAGATGCAATCAAAGGTGCTAAATGCTAATCATCTAACTGATGCCTATAATACAAGATTATTTTGTTTGAATAACACACAAGTTGGAATCATATTAGAGGGAGCCAATTATTAAGCTTTTTTTTTTATCATCACTTCATCATTACTGGTATTTGCTTATTAATTAGGAAAAGACTGCTTTGCGTTTCATGTCTCCTTTACCTGGGACTGATTTATTCAATGTAGCTGAAATACTAGATGAACAAATTGAATAGAACTGCAAATGTTTGTCATCCTTCATTACTTGAAATGACCAGTAATATAGAAGAATGATAACTAGTTAGCCATATGCTGCTGGAGTAGGGCTAGACATTTTGGGTGAAAGAAGATACCTGTAACAGAGGCTCCTCTCTTGTGACTTCCTTGAGGGGCCTTCAAATTTCTTCTCAAATTGGAGGAGGTCATCTTACCACTGGTGGGTTTAACAGGTTGAGATGAGGGAGAAGGTGCATCATGCCCTTCACGTTTCTGTCGAGCTTGTTCAGCCATGAGCTGCCATTTTGATAGCATGTCATCTCCTCCCACAGCAGCTCGAGCTGCTACATTTGCAGCATTTGCTCGCATCTTGTCATCTTCATCTTTGCTTGCCTGCATTTATTAAAAAAGACAAACTGTATGAAACTCCTTTTCATGGAACATAGTTGATAATGGCGCATGGCGAAAAAGGCACAAAGCCTCCCCAGAGCCTTGGCGCACAGCGTGACAAATGAAGCGCACCTTTTAATTTACTGCGTTTTTTTTTTTTTTTGATTTACTGCGCATGTTTAGAATTTTTATAAATTTAATATATATATATATAACAATTAATTTAAATAGTTCAATATAATTTATACATATTTTTACTAATACCAATGTAACAAATATATTTTTAGATATTTTGCAAAAAATATCATCAAATATATTATCATAAGCAAAGAATTTCAAACATACTAACTAGTCTTCAAAAGCCAAAATCCAATATAATAGTATATGTTACTGATAAATAGAAATCTGATTCAGCAACTATATTTTCTGAACTCAATATCTGCATCGTCAAATTCATAAGCTTCAGTATATTCCTCATATATGTCTCGTTTAAATTCGTTTCTTCTTTGTGAAGATGCAAAGGAGCCGAAGCGAATGATGAAAACCCTCTCAATGTGGATGTTCTTCTACTTGAATATCTTGCTTTCTCCACTGCTGCTGCTCTAGCAACAATACCCCAAGTCAAATCTCATTATCATCATCAAATACAAGCTCATCTTCATCATCACATGCATCATCCGTATTTCTCGTTAAACCATTCATTACAATCATTGATACCTTTTAAGGATATCAGATCAATGGTGTCATGGATATTATACATTCTTTTTAGTGTTCGATTGTATTTTACAAATACCAAATCATTTAGTTTTGGTTTGAGCTACGTATCCTCTTTTATGGAGTTTGGATTGTGAAAAATGAAAAATAAATTTAAAATAAGTATAAAAAAACAATAAAATAACGAAAGACGCGTTTTTTTTGCCATGCGCTATTTATGCCATGCGCCATTTGTGTCATTCGTTGGGCATTTCCATATGTGCCGCGCCATACAGAAGAAAGCACAAACCCACGCCATGCCTTAGCATGCTTTCATAAATATGCCATGGAACATATTTACGTATGTGATTTTCAAATCAAAGTCTGCTAACAAACTTTGGTCAAGGTACTAAGCTATTGTTGCTGGTGCTCATATTGTGCAATTCAGAGGCACAGGTGACTCTTCAAAATAAAAAGTTGATGACAGAAAATAGGCTTATGTGCCCAAAAAATATATATATACAAGTATTATGAAAGTTAAGCCTCACGTGAACATTTCATGAGTAAGAGGCTCCATGCAAAACGTTGGACTAAGTGTGCTAAAGGCTTCTTGCAGTTTATCAAGTAACCTAATATAACAATAAGATAAAACAAGAATGTAAGAATATAATCATTTCATGAACTACCTTGTTTGCTTTTGACCGACCATCATTGTCCTCTCCATCAGACCCTGTGTTCCCTTCAACCTGTAATTATAAAATGTTGATAATCGACAATAGTGAATTAACCATAACAGTTCTGGTCACAGAAACCAAGCGCATACATGTTGACGTTCTGAATTATTAGCCCAAATGTTTAGTTGGAGACCAACCCATTACAAATGACCATGGGAACAACATATGTACACATGCACACATATACATATGCGCGCGCGCGCACACACACACACACACATATATAGAAACACACAAACATGTGCATACATAACATCAAGGTTGTAAAAACCGTTAGGTAGTTGCTAAGCGGCAAGTGTGGACTACGGATTGAACGAGTTTAGGCGGGGATTAATCAACGATGAATCAAAGCTATACATTTTTAATAAAATAATGTATTTTTTATAAATGTTTAGTAAGATTGTTATGGTAATGATAACCGTTACACGGGTAATGCTAAATTACCGTTTGTTTAAAAAAGGTCGGTACATTGACATATATTCACGCTATAACTCTGCTTCATTATATAATTTATAATGTTACTTAATAAAAGACATAAATGAGAAAGAAGTGAACTATATTTAACATTATTTCATCTGATTACTGAATTAAATTTAGTTATTTGTTTGGTTTTAAATGCTTATAATAAAGCATATTATATGAATATATATGTGTTATAAATTGACTGGTAAAATTGCCGTTACCGCCAATATTGAAGAAATATTGTCAATGATGTACCGTAGATAATAGTATTTACCATTACCATACCGATTAAACTGATATACCGATTTCACTCGTATATGGTAACTGATTGGTTGGTAATGGTACAGTAAAGGAAGGTTTACTGTTACCATGTTTTAGTATATTGTTTAGTACTAAATGAAAATTGAGGGTTCGGATTCGTTTGAGCGGCTAAGAATGCAAAACCACCCAAAATTAGCATGTAGATACTTGCTTATATGAGTCATCAAACCTCAACAAGCAATTCCCAATACTCATTTATATGTTTATACAAGGCAATATGTCTTGCTAAGTGAATGGTTAAGCGATGAGTCTCGCCTAAAGCTTAGGCGGGACCCAAGGATTTTTACAACATAGACATGCATGCATGCATACATGTGTGCACGCACACAAAAGAAAAATGCCACTTCTTCTTTAATTGGTTTGTTTAAAATCTGTGGTATCAGGACATGGTACTAGGGATAGGACCAAATATATAGATTTCACTTGCCAACCACAGAAACACCGAAGTCACAAAATTTAACATGCTCACAACTTACTACCACAATTTATACCATAAATTAGGGTGTAAAAGAAAAACACATGTTGAAGAAAAGATAATGATCGTTCTTTATCAAGGTTTTAATTCTCAGATTTTAGTCGTGGCCCGTCTCGGGAGTTTTACACACAATAGATCATATCGGACGAGATGAATGTATCTTGGACCAACATCTCGAATTTTAAAGTCCAAACCATGACTATATCGAAGTAACTTAAGCATCTAAAATTAATATTTTAAAGATTTTTATCACAATCGTTATCTAAATATAAACTTTTTAAAATACATAATTTACATAAAATGATAATATTTTTTTTCTTTTTATAGGAAGGTAACATGATTGATTGGTATCGACTAGATGTGTTGTACCCATATGACTAATAATAATAAATAATAAATAACTAATATTTTATTTTTGCTCATTAGTTAAAAATAAAAAATAGAATCAGAAAGGTAGAAAAAAGTCATTGAAGTGCAATTTCTTTTGGATCAACATAAGAAGTAAAAGAAATATGTAGCTGGAAAAAAAACATATCTTTGTATGATATCTACTAAGACCTTGCATCAAATTTTGCATGAGATATTACTATCTTGGACAAGATGAGTACCAACTATGATATAAACAAAATTAATGTCAAGTTTCACTGAATCTTGTCTTGCTTAAGTTTCAAAATAAACCTCGGACGAGATCTTGGGTGAGATAAAGGAGATTTGAAATGGTGCTTTTTATGTGTATACTCAATGAAAACTCATTGCCTTTTTTTTTCTGTTCGACACAGTTGAGAATTATAAGACGGGCATATGGCCATTTAGAAGTTGCTCTAGAACATCCTGGAGTAGGTTAACGCATCTACTACAAGATATTACAGCAACGTGATGCCTGTGTATAGGTGGGGGTTGTGTCTGTTGTGCTGAATTTTGAAATATTTACCATTTAGCATGCTTTTGATAATTTATTTTATCTTTTCAAAATTGATTCTTTTTTCCTTTCAAATAGCTATTTCCATTTGCATTATTTATGTGTTTAAAGAAACATCCTTATCAAGCATAAATGAATGGCATTAATCTTTATTAAAACAGAGGCCAATTTGACAATTATATCAGAATTATACAAGCTAATATATGTGTGTGTGCGCGCGCATGCGTAACTAAAATAACCTAAACATTCCCATTTTTTTCCATGAAACCCTTTTCAAACCAATGCTATAGTATATCAAACACACTCAAATTCATCTATAGCTTAGCTTCAAATACTAGAAGATGACATGTTCTGTTACGCTCTAGATGGAATTTCCAAAAATTAATCGTTATTTTGTGGGTTTTAATAATTGTGGGAAGATCTTTAAACTTTGAACCATAGATCCAAATATCTTGGGATCATATCCTTTAAAGATCATGAATCGATCAGAAAAAGTTTACCCCTTAACTTGATGAACCATAAAAAAAAACCGCTCATAAATCTGACCATTAAATATTGAACAGAATAGCATATAACTAATAACTTTGCAACATGTCACATGCAAGAATAGCATATAACCAATAAAATTTTAATCAAATGCTGTAAAAAGTAGCATGTTATTTCACAAGGAATAAGCCATATCATTTAACTTGTACAAATTTGGATGACACCACAAAAATTAAAAGAAAAAAAAATGAAGGTAAAAAAATCCCATTAAATTTATTCTTTATCCGTTTGTTCAGATGATATTTGAAGAGGAGCTCGAACCCACAACCATTGGAAACGCATTGGTTCGCCCTTATCGTGATACTGTATTTCCATTAACGCGACCAAATTTCAAGGCAAGAGTAAACTTTGCCTTGGATTCAATTGAAAAAAACCCTGACGTGTTATATAATGAAGATACTGCTGCTGACTAGATACTGATGTAATGTATAATGAAGAGCTAGCAGTCATGAATAAGCTCACAAAAACTATAGGGCATGAACTAGCTCTTACTTGGAATAGAATAAAATAGAGACAAGAAATATCAAGCATGATAAAGCTCAATTAAGGCAGTTGGAATAAGCATTTGTACTCATAGACGTGTGAAGGCCAGAACTTAACTAAACATAGCTCCTCACCGTGTGAGGGTTTAGGAGGGATTAACTTGGGACTTAGAATTCCTTCATAAGAAATTAAATAGATCAGGCTGAGACTTGAGCCTTCACTGTTGGAAAAAGCACATGGCTACTGGTGCATCCCTATTGAATACACAGATAGATATGAAAATGTTGAAGCTGACATAAATACTATCCCCTCAAGGAGACAGCCAAAATATGGTTGTAACTACAGCACGAATAATTTTACTTGTACTACTAAAAAGGTGTTTCTTTGAAATTGATGAGTCAACTGTTCCCGCAAGAAGACGTCCAAATACAGTTTCATAATATTCGCATTTTGAGAGCATTACATTATGGTAATATTGCATAGTTGTTAAGCACGAATTAAAGAATATGTACTTACATCATTAATTTTCTTTTGTTTCTCTGCTTCTTCAGCCTGCTTTTTATCCCATTCTTCTTTTACCTTATTATTTATATCCAGAATATGGCGTCCAACATCTGAAGTCACAACAAAATGATGTCTTGGCTTTTCAGAATCAACTCTCTTTATTAAAAAAAGGGAAACCCGTTCAGTATAAATTATTTGAAGCTTATGAACTCGGACTGTTTGAAAAGTTATTTTGACCTGTTTAGACAGCCGTATTAAAGAACCAATGACTCCACGCAAGCGTTCTTCCAAACACTGAAAAAGAAATTTGAATTAAATTAAAGTTTCAATTGATATTTCTTTATGTGTTTATTATTCTCTCACCAGAGATATACAGCGTTCGACGTCACTGCCTATCTTTTTCAAGCCGCTTTTCAGCACTAAACAAGCAAAACAAAAAAATAAAGATAAAGTTCATGACAAAAGGAGACATATAATCTTAGAAACAACGGTAGATGTAGTTGTAGTAACTTATATCAGTCAGCTTTGTCTGAAGTGGCCCCTTCTGTAAAATCAGCCTCTCTTCTTCTTCTTGAACAATTTTCCTTATTGCCTCTGTTGCTCGGCTATCTTCTCTGGGGGCTGAGAGTAGCTGTTCTTCCTCTGCCTATTAATTAGTAATAAATCTGTTTTATTATACCCAGAAGATGGATTATCAAATCTATCTATTATATTATATGAAAGCTCAGATTAAATCGTGTACCTCTTCGTTTTCAGTTTTCTCAAAAATCTCATATGCTGCCATGTGTCCCAGTATTTTAATTGTTCTAAACTTTTCTTTACTTTTTTTTTATTATAGTTATTTAAAAAAATACCAATACACTCGTTGATGTTTTATAACTTATCTTTCCATTACATTTCTTCCTTGTACCAACTGTCACCCATGTGTGAATAAGAATGATTCTTCATTTTGTTTTCAATTACAAAATCTTAATTTCATCTATTCTCTTCGTTCAATGATAACTCAATCTCCTTTTTTTTCTGTTCTCTTATTAGTCTAATTAACTAGAAAACCTCTTTTCTTTTTTGGTGCCACAGATGCAAAATTCATATAAAAATGATATAAGTCATGAGATTGGACATCTAACTAAGAAAATGCAAAAGTACTACTAAAATAGATATGTGATTATTATTTTCCTCTACTATTATTTCAATCCGTGGCTTCAAAGATGCCTAACAAAATTTCTTACAAAGTGGAGTATGGATCAAAGATGAAACTCTTATGAGGTAATTTATTTACCAAAATTCCTATACTTCTTTTCGTTTCTAATGCATTTTAAGTATTAGGATTTTCAAGCATTGGACATCATTTATCCAGAAAGAAAAATGAAACAAGAAAATGTTAATTTAATTCACCAATTCAAAAAATGTAATGTTAATGGTGAAAAGAAAACTAAAAAACTTCTCGCATTTGTATTGCTTTTAAATCAGAAATGAACTTGAAATTTTAGAAGAAAATTTTTTTTTCCTTCTCTCGGACATTCATTATCATATAATCTATCAACATATAGCATTTTGTGTTATCAACTCTCCCCTAAGATTTTTATTTTTAAGACTTTTATTTTCATGATATAGATGTAGAAGAATGATTAACAAATTTTAGGAAGTAGATGGTTTTGAATAAAGATTTGATGAAAAGAAACATTTGCCTTCTTAAAAAGGTTTTTTCTATATTATGTTATCTTTGTTCTCTTTGTTATAATCATAATGCTTTCAAATAATACTTAAATTTCTTAGTAATACAGGTTTCAACTATTTGTTTTTTTAGAATTTTGTTAAATTAATTCGGGTTGTGGTTTTTAAAATTTTGTTATATAATTTTAATATTGTGGAACAAGATTGTCCATATTTAAATGTAAAATAGCTGGTGAGAATTAATAAAACAGCGACTAATTTTAAAATCACAAACTATATAAAAATATTTTAAAATAAAATACTATGAGAGAATTAAGAAGAGAGGGAAAAAAAATACTAGAGTTAATGAGAGCATTTAAAATTCTTTCGTTTTATTGTTATTTATAATATATATATATACACACATATATAAATATTGAAATGTAAATTGTGACGCTTGGGTTTGATATATATAGATGAATATTTTTATGTAGTATTATAAAACCTTTGTCTTTTCATATACATCTCCACTTATTTAACCGTTCAAAAAAAGGTAATCCACTTAAATTTAATTTAATTTTCTTCATCAGTAAAATAATCTATTCTATTACATAAAAAGTTCTCAACATCCTTATCAGGCAAATTAATGAACTATAGTTACTTGGATTTATTTCAGTATAAATTCAATTATTTAGTTAATTTTATATTTAGACTTAAATAAAATTAGTATGATAGCACTAATGAGAACTTTGTAAATAATCACATATATTAGAAAAATGATTACTTACAACATTTGAAGAAGAAAAATGTTAGAAATAAAAAGGGAGAGAACTTCTAGAATTAATGATAGGTGTGGAAAAGTCATCTGCCTTGCTATTGCTTATTTAGTAGATAATTTATTGTGATAAACAAATTGGATATTTATGTATATAATTTTTGTTGTGTTAGTAATGTATTTTATTGGGATCAAGAATTATTTTTTTTTTGACATTTTTATCAATAAATGTGGTATTTGTGTTAAAATGGTTATTTTTAGGATTTGTAAAACAAATTAATGAATATTGGCTAATCGATTTTATTTAAATAGTTTAAATTTAAGAAATCTAATTAGTTTAAATGTACATGGACATAATGAAAAATAAATAGAAACAATAGAGTAGAACTTATTGGCTATAGAAATTAGAAAATGTAAATATTTGAATGTGAAATAGTTGGTAGTAATTATTAAAACAAGGTGACTAATTTCAAAAGTCACAAACTATATAAAGATATCTTAAAGTAAAAAAATCATGAGAGAACTAAGAAGAGAGGAGAAATATGCTAAAATTAATGAATGCCTTAAAAAAAATCGCTTTACCATGATTTAATGGATATATTTAATAATAATGAAAAGTGGGTTGTGACTCTTATAGCTTCCAATTCCATCATTTTTTCCTTTTCCCTCCTAGCTTCATACACTTGTATTTTTATGTATTTTTGTTATTTATCTTTTTATATATAAAAAAAATTGTCCTTTCATGTACATATCTCTATCTAACCCTTTAAATAAAAAGTAGTCAACTTAAATTAAACTCAAATTTCTCCACCAAGACACTAAACTATTTTATTACATATAATGTTCAACTTCTAGAGTATTAATCTATGTTTAATATTCCACAAAAGAATATCATCATTAAATTAGCAATTAATGATATATGCAACTCTTACCTATAACAAAAAAATATCAAAACTATTTACAAAATTAAAAACGAAACTTTATCCACATTAATCATTTCTTTATGTTTTTGGTTCTTACTAAAATCACTTAACCTACTTTCATATATTTAGGTTTAATTCAGATTTGTGTTTTACACTCTAAATAATGTAAATATGTTGTTTTCCATTCTAAAATTGATAATAATTACATAACATGACTTATTTCTTTACGTTTACTTTTTTATTTAGGACAGACTTTTCATTTTCAAAATTGCTGTAGGTTTGAGATTGAAATAATGGAATCGATGAGTCGGAGAATTGAAATATGAAATTTAAGATGGTTTTTCATTTTTTGGGTAACTTATCTCTATTTCTCTACTTCAAGGGGTTTTGATTACATAATTAAAAATTAATTCTTTAATTTAGCACTGGTTTTTTGCTAATCACATTCAATTTACTTGGTTCTAATTCTGATTTTAATTTTACATTCTAAATCATAAATGCATTGAGTATTTCTTTCTTAATTTAACAAGTATAGAATGATTTTTAGCTCATTTCTTTATGTTCAGTTTTTATTCGGGATTGACATTTTAATTGGTAGTGAATTAATTTGTAGGTTTTAGATTGAATTAGTGCAATAAAATGTTTAATTTCTATAAATATTAATATATTTTCATGTTTTACTCGGCCTAAATATTTCATTATCATTGATTCAATGACTAACTTTTAGTCGCTTATAATCTCATTCTCACACAAAGAATACCAACATTTATTAAACAATTATTGCTTTTTACATCTCTTACATGCAACTCAATTAGCATTTAATCATTCTTAAATTTTCAGTTCTCACTAAAATCGCTTAAAATCCTTTCATACATTTAGTTCTAATCCTGATTTAAGTTTTACATTTAGAGTATTGCAAATGTATTGACTTTTTTTATTCTAATTCTGATTTAAGTTTTACACATTCTTAGCATATGTTGTTATGCGTCTCTTAGAAATAAACTAAAAGAATATTATAATTTATGTTATTCACTATAGATATTCTTAAATCTTCTACATTACATGAACTGTCATTACTTTACAAACATTTATGAGTTTTAAAAACTAGCTTCTTACTTGGACGGTGTTACGAAAGCCTTTTATTTCCCTATGTAATTAAAAAAACAATGCCATAACACAGTTATTTATGTCGCAATATACTAAATCGTCTATTATTATATACTATAGCTACAAGCCAAAGGATATGTTTACATTAATTACTTCTTTGAAGTTAATCACGTTATAATGTAAATGTTAATACGATTAGGAATTTATTTTCCCTTTTTTCCAGGAGTTGCTAGATTTATTAATACACTAGTAATATAAAATCTTCGATTGTTTGGTAACATATATTACACATGATAAATGAACTATTTTTTTCAACCTCAACGTTTGTATCAAATGTTACCTTTATATGATTTTTGTTCCATTCGTACATTATGGATTTCGTTTACCTATTTTATTTTGTAGGTCATGAATTGTTTATTAATACATAGATACCAAACAATCTTCGTGTTTCTTGTACGGTCCAGCAAAATTGATCGTTTTTCCATTCTTAAACATAAGTATATAAAAAAAATCAAGTTAAAAAAAATATGCAAGAGCAATATTCAAAAAATAAATTTTATAGCGTATTAAGAAAAATGTACAATTGGCTCATTTACTTTAGCTACAGTAGACGACTTTAGATATATTTTTTTTAATTTGATTATAAATATTTTCTTTTAAACTTATACTTCTTATTTAAATGTTTTATATTATCTTACTTGACATGTATTTTTTTAATCTAATATTATTCATCTTAATCAATCAAAAGTTTAATATTTTTATGTTGTTATCTAATAGACCATGAAATATTCATAAGCAACACATGACTTCCACTGAATGCATGACTATCACCAATTTTTTGAAAACCTTAGAAAAATGTAAGGTAATTTATTTCCTACAAAGTGCATTTAATGTTATGTTAGTTTGAATTTCTACTGTTTAGGATGTTTATTGATAACTATGAATTAAAGATGTACTTATTTATAATATTTATAAGTATACTAATTCAAAATTAAAAGAATCGTATCAATACCATGTCTAAAAAAATACTAACAAAAATAATTATTATAATTCATGATGCACTAATGATGCTTTTTGGACCACAATTATATATATTTATTATTTAAAAATTTGCCAATTGTTACTCCACCTTTTGATCAAGGCCGAGATGACAACAAATTGGCTAAAAGGATGGATATCAGGATTAGAGATTGATTGGAAACAAGGCTACGATCGATACCGTCAAAATTGGACCAAGCCCCAATCAAGGTGGGATCAATCAGGAATGATAAGTAAGGTTCGATAAGGCTACACTTCAAATTTCAGATCAATCGGAGTTCATATGCTCGAGTTATGGAAGGATCAATATTCGTGAAAAACTGGCCTGTATCGATGCTCTCGTATTCATCACTATGGATACCAGGAGATGGATACGAAGTGACGGATACCAAAAGATGGATACGAAGCGACTCGAACATAAGCGATACAAACAAAAGCGACTCGAACATAAGCGATACAAACAGAAGTGATACGAACTCGACAGCCTTCAACAAATTCAAACTTGCATCGATCATAATTCAAAAATCTACAAATCCAAATGCTATGAAATTTTCTTATAAGCTTCCTGATGCACCAAAGAATGTTCATGATCGATCCCAGCTTGATTGGACTATTTTGAGATCGATGCGAATTATATTTGAATCAATCACAAATCACTTTGGATCGGTCATGTGGGTCCACCTGCGCATGAGAAGAGATATATCAGGTTTTTGGAAATGTATTTTTGGATCTACACCTATAAATAGCAGTCATATGGCAACTAAAAAGGATCTTCTTCTCTCCTAGGCGAAACTCTGTCATTTTTGCTATTGATTTTCAAAGGCTTGTAATTGTAATTACATTATAAAAAGAATAAAAGGTTTGATTCAAAGTGAACGTATGCCGTAGATATCCGAACCACAATAAATATTGTGTTCTTTCTCACTTTCTTACATTTTTAACTTTGCTATTTCTTCATTTTTGTTCTCTTCTGAGATCTGTGTGTGGATATTGAGGATTTGTGTATATACACTGGTGCTTTTACTAGTTCTGGAGTTTGTGACCAATTTTGACGCAAACATTTTGGTGCTTTCACTGAGAATTGAACTCGGATTTGAAATTCAGATTTGAAAAGCTAAAGGATCAGATTTAAAAAGAACCATGGTTAGGCAATCAACTAAAAAGACATTGTTAGAAAGGAACCATCAAGAGGAGAGTCAAGAGGCTTCCTCAGGAGCGAATCAGGCCTCGGTTTTCATCACCAGGGACAAGATGGAGATGATGATGGAAGCTATGTAGGAATAATTGATGAAAATGCAGGAGGACATGATGCAGAACCTTCTTAGGCAGGAACAGCTGAAGCTTCAGGAGTTCAGATCCACGGAGCTGGAACAGAAGACCCAATGGGCATTTGGATGGAGCAGCTCAACAGAGCACTGCCCTCAATCAGCACACGGTTACCAATTTGGATAGATCCAGACTCGGGGGCGCACCACCATGCAATGATAGACCAATTGATGAAGAGATTTCGGGTGACATCACACAACAGGATGTTGGTAGGAGCACAAGAGTACGTGATGAAGAGTATGTACCAGAATTCCCTCGAGGACTTGGAGGCAACCCTTGGTGGACAACACTGAATTAGCTGAGATTATCAGACGAACTATGCGCGGAGGCTTAGCAAACAGAGATCTGGAAGGAGTAAATAGGAGTCCGTTTACCCGCAACATCAGGATGGCTTGGAATCCACCAGAGTTCAAGTTGCCTACTCTGGAGGTATACAACGGCAAAGCTGATCCTATCAATCACTTGATGAGGTACACAAGACACATGTAAGTGCTGGGGGCATCGGAGGAAGTTATGCCCGGTGTTTCCCTCTGTACTTGACGGATATAGCTGCTATGTGGTTCCGAGAGTTGGAAGATGGTTCTTTCAGGACATGGACGGAATTGGTGGATAGGTTTTTGAAGCAATTTCGGATTCATATCAAAAGGCCGAAGAATGTAATGGCACTAACGTCAGTGAAGCAAAGGACAGGAGAATCGCTCAGGGCTTTCTTGACTCGGTTCAATGCAGCAGTTGCTTCGGTGGATCGGTCGGATCCATCGATGGTTTTGATGGCGGCAATGTCAGGAGTCGGAGATAACTCGGATTTCAAGGTATCGTTGATACGAGATCCACCAATGGATCTCCGAGAGTTCTTTCACGAGGCTGGAAGATTTCTTCGATAGGAAGATACATGTTCGGATATATGAAGTTAAAGGAAGTGAACACGGTTGACGGTGGAGAACCATCCGATGAAAGCTCGGGTAAGGATAAGAATAAAGAAAAGAGGAAGTTTGATGACAGCTCTGGCAAGGCAAGAAAACGCTGAGGAGAGCCTAAATTCTCCACTTACACAAGATTGACTTTGGAGCAGATATTCAGGGAGACTTGGGATCGCCTTCCTTACCGAAGTCCGGCAAGGAGGGAACCCTCAGAACGCGAGAGGACATCTGAAAGGCTGTCTCTTTCATGACCTGGACGGGCATGATACCAACAGCTGTAGGCATCTAAAGGATATAATCGATGAGCATGTAAGGAATGGTCAGCTGCGGCAATATGTCAAAACTCGAAATGCGGCGGTGGAATGGGAGCAGCCACCGTCTACTTCGAATAACGATGGCACGTGGTCCAGGAATGATGGTCGATTGGTTATCAACTGACAGGGACGGTATGGAATAAATAACAAACTTTGGATAAACGGTTAAGTCACTTACTCATGCATGGGACGGAGACAGCCCCTATGCATGCTCTGAGATGATGATAAACCGCGACGCTCTAATTTGTGAAATCTACTTTTTCTTTTTTGGTTTGGATATTTGCTGGTTTGGATTCGGAGTTTGGTTTGAATTCCTGGTTTTGTTTGTTTTCTGATTTGGACTTCGGTTTGGATGCTTGTTTTTTAGTTTGGATATCGGTTTAGATTTCTGGTATGAAATTTTGGTTTTCTGATTTAATCTGGATTTCGGGTTGAATTTTGATTGGATTTTTATCTGGTTTTTGGTAAATGGTCGTCGGGTATGGATTATGTCTGGCAAGGGGTAAATCGCCTCGTCCGAACGTGGCGAATCGACTTATTCAGGTCGTCGATGATGGACTATGCTTGGCAAAGATCCGAAGAAATCAGGATTCAACCTAGGACTTAGGCCCAATATTATCGGTTACTGTTTCAAATCGTCGGGTATGGACTATACTCGGCAAGGGTCCAGAGCAACCAAAATTCGGCTTAGGACTTAAGTCGTGGCATTACTCAGCGTTCAGGGACACTGAACCAAGAACACCAAGGTGTTGCCTAACACAGGTCGTCGAGTGTGAGTTGCACTTGGCAAGAACTCGAAAAGGTTATGGATCGGATAATATGACTATGGATGGAATATGGACTTTGGATGTCGGATTTAAAGCTATTCAAAACACGTCTTCTTAACGCAAGGCATGTTTTGGGGGGCAAACGTTACCATACCTTTGGTCAAGTCCGTGATATCAACAAATTGGCTAAAAAGAATGGATATCAAGATTGAAGATCGATTAAAGACAAGACAATGATCGATACCGTCAAAATTGAACCAAGCTAATATTCATGAAAAACTGGCCCGTATCGATGCTCTCGTATCCACCACTATGGATACCCGATGATGGATACAAAGTGATAGATACCAGAAGATGGATACGAAGTGATGGATACCAAAAGATGGATACAAAGGGACGCGAACAGAAGCGATGCGAACTCAACAGCCTTCAACAAATTCAAACTTGCATCGATCATAAAAATCGACAAGTCCAAGTGCTATGAAATTTTCGTAGAAGTTTCCTGATGCACCAAAGGATGTTCATGATTGGTTCCAGCTTGATTGGACTATTTTGAGATCGATATGAATTACACTTGGATCGATCTCAAATCACTCTGGATCGGTCATGTGGGCCGACCTGCACATGAGAAGGTATATCAGGTTTTTGGAGAGGTATTTTCAGATCTACACCTATAAATAACAGTCCTATGGCAACTAAAAAAGTAACTTCTTCTCTCTTAGACGAAACTCTACCATTTTTGCTATTGATTTTCAAAAGCTTGTAACTATAATTACATTATAAAAGGAATAAAATGATTGATTCAAAGTGGACGTAGTCAGAGATAGCCGAACCACTATAAATCTGGTGTTCTTTCTTGCTTTCTTACATTTTTAACTTTGTTATTTCTTCATTTTTGTTCTCTACTTAATCTGGATCTGAGGAGTGTGTGAATATTGAGGATTTGTGTATATACATTGGTGTTTTCACTGCTTCTGGAGTTTGTTACCAATTTTGACGCAAACACCAATACTCCAAATTTTACCGATATTTCTTAAATAAACAGAATCATGAGAAGATGCTTGAAAGAATCTTTATATCAGTATATGTAGTTTTGTAAAAAAAATAGTACATTTATTAAATTTTCTAAAATTCAAAAAAGTCAGTGATGCGTTTTAAATTTGTATAGCCTTCACAAAATGTTATTTTTAACATTGTTGTTATTAATGAATATTTAGATGAAATAATTGTTAGTAAATCAATTTTAGAAACTCTGCCAGAAATTAGTGAGTGGTGGCAATGTTATATCAGACATTGTCGAATTTCACCAGTAAAGTTCTAATGGTTGATGAAAAACTGGCCGTGAATTTCAGTTGGTAAAATTATATTTTACTTTGTTTTGATTAATTATTGAATGATGGAACGTAATTGTGATATTAAAGATAATAAATTTTTAAATGGATATATTTGAATTATAGTGGTATTAATAAGAACAAAAATACTCTCTTCGGTAGTACACATAATTTATGCATAATCTAAAATTTTAAATGACGAACTGGTTGTGCCATATTTGAAGCAAAATGGCGAAACTTTCACCTCTATGATTTCATTTTCAAAAATAATGTAAAGTTGACTCATCTTATGTTTTCAGTTTAAACCAAAATTCGTAGGTTATAAAAAATATTGTATAAACTTAATAGAGAAAATGTGTGATCTAGTTAATTTGAAAATTAAATAACAAGTTTATTTCTTGGTTTGGTTGTTGATGATATCATAAATGCAATATCATATTTTTTCCATCTACGAAATTTAGTCAATTAATTTTATAGAATGAATATGCACATTAATGGTAATTAATTCATTTAACTAGGAAGAGTATTAATACTGAATTGATATATAATTAGTTTTCTTATTTCTATTGGAATCAAACTAAAAAGATATAAATAACAATTGACTAAAGTTAATTGTATTTAATTTTCTATTTATTTTAATCTAAAATTTATATAATAAGTATATTTATCATAATTTACTCATGCTGCATATAATAATGTATGTTCGTTCTCACATGGTATCCTATTTTATGTTGTTTAGTAATGAATTTTTCTATATGTTCCAATAACTATCTACAAACTAAAGTTAATAACGTCATTTATTTCACATTTTCAATTATGGTAAACATGTTCACCATTTTTATATTTTAGTTAGAATAAAATACAAATAAGTATAGTTAATTACATTTTTAACTCTTTAATTCAATTCCAATTTAAATTAGAGTCATACCAGATAGGATTGTCATGCAATACATAAAAAAGAATTAATTAATATCAATTCGATTTAGAAAATTAGTATTATTAGTAACGTTATGCATTCAAGTTAGGAATGACTTATAGTTGATGTTAGTGTTTGTTGTATAACACAATTGTATCCAAAAATACTAGTTATATTTTGTACCCTTTGAAATTATTCGAGCATATTTATCATTTAAGATTTGAGCGTAACGGTTAAGTCACCCGCATGGTAATTTGGGCGTTCAGCTTCGGAAATAGCCTCTTCGCAATGCGAGGGAAATGTTGCATACATTATCGACCTCCGCAGAGTCCGCTATCGTGCGAGAGCCTTGTGCACTGGGTTTCACTTTATTTATCATTTAAGATTTGTTAATAGTTTTCTAGAAAAAAACAATCCAAAAAAATTATAGTCCAAAAGTTTACGTTCTACTTTCATGTAACTGAAAAAAATTGAAAAAATGCCCAGTTAAAAAATTAGGCAAACCCCATGTGCGTAGTACGAGTTAACACCTGTTAATTTACTAAGCTATCAATGTAAAAGAAAATTTGAAGTAATATCTCACAACTCAACTAATTGTGCACGTTTTTGTCCAAGAACAACCATACATAACCCCACTTTCAAGTACATCCTTAGCACATGCACTCTCTACTAATTCCTAAAATGGGTATATATGTTAATAAGTTAGATATAGAAGGGTTGATGTGTGCTTATAAATGACTTAAGGACAGGCAAAGAGATGAGTGTGATTAACCATACAAAATGAACATGATTAATAGAAACTATTTACCCTCAAATCGACGCCGCTGACAGCCGTAACATCATTTAACTGATCAATGCTTTGATCATGACCAGTACCTGCTGTCTTCTGCTTCTTGCTGTGTACCAAAATCTCTACTTAAAATGTTCAACAGCAATTAAAAGTAGAATACATGTACTAAAGGCAAAAATTATAAAATAACCTTGCCAAACCAGCAGAAGTAGTCGGTCCTTCTAATGGCTTCTTCTGGCCAACCATGGGTTTCTTTGGTGGTGTTTTTGCCATGGGTCCCGCAAAAGAAGATGATATCTAAAAACATATTGTTGGCAATTAAATTAATGTAACCATGTTTATACGTTTTTAGATTGAAAGTTTTATATTAAGAGTAAGCAGTGAATTTTTTTTTCTGTTTCAGAAGTAAACAAATGAATCACTAGAATCCCTAACCTTCCCTTTTACAGTTCTTTGTTGATAAATTTCTTAAAAACGCATAAGATCTATATCAGAATATTTTGGAATTTCAAGAGATGCATGTTCAGTTGTATATTTGATAATGTTACCCTTGTCTGAATAAGTACTATCATTAACCTGGAGACAGGAGCAACGTAGAATAAAATATGTGCAAGTGTGTCTACAGCAAAATACAAACTACTAATGATGATGATGATGGTAAGAGTTCATAAAAAATAATAATACCAACCAGGTAAATTATGGGGATATTGTGTATTGAGCGATCAAGGGCCAAAACTGCAGCCTCTTCAAGAATAGGACATGGTTTAAATAAACTGTAGAACGATATAGTCTGATATTCGTATGAATGATAGTCTGACGTAGGCAATCATATCCCATAACTGACACATGTTAAACAATTCATTTATCATAATAAATTTATCGTACATTGCGTTATAAAATTTTGTATTTTAACTCAGCTACCTGTTTCTATAATCATTTACAAAACCCCTTCACTTCCCTTCTAATATATTGTATTTAAATCCATATATTAGAATCAATTACGCAATCCTAGAACTATTTAAATAAATTCAATAAATTATTAGTTGTTGATTTGCCTAATAAATCATAAAAATACAAAATTTTAATTATTCTATGTTCATATTAACAAAAACGGTAAAAGAAAATTCATTCAAGTATATAAATACATAAATCACATAACACAAATAATATACACAAACAATGATAACAAATGTAATTTATAATTCATTTATAATGCATTGTAAAATTCTTTTTTTAACTTCCAATACCTACATTTTGAAATTTCTACAATTATTTACAAGACTCTCATCAATATCACCTAATATCATATTTAAGCTGAAATGTTTAAACTAATTATGTAATCTTGAATTTAGACTATTTAAATAAATTCAATTAACAAATATTTTTTAGTTCATGTAATAGATCCTCAATGTAACGGTTTCAAAACCTACACCATATTCATAACGACAAATGTAGTAAAATTATTTTTTCATTGTAACGATATATATAAATTACATAACTTAAATAATAAATAACATACATAAACAATATTAACAAACTTAATTTATAACTCATTTATCTCATATCATACATCACATTGCAAATTTCTGTTTATAGCTTCAAATGTATACATTCTAAATTTCTACAATTATTTACAAACATCCCCTTAATTCTCTTTGAATAATTTACATTTAAATCCATAGATTAAATTACTTACAAAATTTAAGCTATTTAAATAAACTCGGTTAATATTTGGTTTATTCTTCTAATAAATCCTTAAAATATATGCCAATTTTAAAAAATACACACGCGCGCGCACGCATACATATATATACGCACACGCACACATATATTCATATTAACAAAACGGTAAATTATTTTTTCATTCAACTATAAAGATAAATAAATCACATAACCTAATTTACGTACATAAACAATAATGACAAAGTTAATTTGTAAATTAATTATAATTCATTTATCTCAAAATTTATCATACACTGCATTACATAATTTTGTTTTTAACATCAAATGGCTACGCTTTAAAAATTGTACAATTTTTTACAAAACTCTTCTAAGTTATTTCCTACTATTTACCTTTATGTCCATAAATTTAATCTAATTACGTAAATTAAAATTTAACATATTTAAACAAATTCGGTTAAATAATGTTAATTCATGTAATAAGTTACTAAAATATGTCAGTTTCAACATGTATACCTTGTTTATATTAACAAAAATGGTTGAATTATTTTTTTGCTCAAATATAATGACGATATAAACTACATAACATAAATTATACATAAACAATAATAACAATAATTTATAGTTCATTTATTTCAATGAATTTATCTTTAAGTTGCATAACAAAGTTCTAAATTTAACATTAAAAGTATTTTTAACATTAAAGTATTAAATACTATGTTTTACAATATTACAATTACAATGTTCAGCGCATGGGTTACGCACTAGTACGATGGATAGCAAATACTTTGCACAAGATGTTAATTAAATTATAAAAAGAAGTGTATTCACAATGCATTCAGAAGCTAACCTGCGAGACTGACTCCCTGTAGTTTGCTTGAGTGCCTACATTATTTGGAAAACCCATTCTAGATGACTGCTTCATCTGATCATGGTTCAAACTTCCAATTGTTGGATTCCCAAATGAAGATCCATCTTGGGTGGCCGGAGCAATCTGAGACTTATTTGAATTATCAATAGCCTGATCAGCTCCTTCTTGCTTAATGTAAGGCACTGGTGTAGGAAGAGAATTGCTTCTTTGTTCCTTATTTGCCATAGCCTGCCATGAAGAATTTGCATTGCTTTGCATAGGGCCACCATGAAGTCTATTAGTGCCATTTGCAATGTTTTGTAATTCGTAGTTGGGTACATTAATTATGGTGCCTGGCTGAGTAGCATGTGGCTTTAGAGAAGCAGGTGAAGCATTAATAGATGGCCTTGCATATGGATGTGAATTAAAATTACTAGGAATTCCACCACCCATAGGAAACGATGTTTGGGGTCGTTGTGGAGGTTGCTGTTGCTTGTTAACTTCTTGATTAGGAAAATTTCTATTGCTTTCTGTTTCTCGAGATCTCTGGCCATTGTTTTCAGTAGACGAAACATTTTTACTTTGAGATGTCCCTATGGGAAGTGATGATAATGCTCGTGGACTGGGATATTGATGGGGCCCATGAGGAAAAAGTTGTTGTTGAGAAGCTTGATGCTGTAAAGGAATTGGGTTTGGACTTGGCTGCTGGTTTTTAGATGCTTGATTCTGAGCTTGAGTCTGGAGCTGTATACAAACCAGTAACAGGTTAAGCACTTCCATTTTGGTATTAAGTCGTTTCCATTTTATTGCATATCGATCCTTTACCAGATTATTATATGCATTTGATCATTCAATAGACATCAAAGTTTTCCGCAACAAGCAAGTTACTATGGTGTTTTTATCAACAGAAGTTAATTTGAGTTTCATAAAATATCCTGATATAAAGTTTTGATAACTAAACAGTTTTACTGTTGGGCAAACCAAGAAGGTATTCAAATGCAACAGATGTGCATAACTCAAGAAACTGATAGACTGTTAAGCTAGTCAAGTATACAATAGTAAAGCAGAACAATTTTCTAATCTCTTGTTCAAATCTTCATATATTCAAAATCCTCCAAACTATTCATACATCATAGTTCTCGTTAATATTATTCATCTAAATCATCCACGTGTTAAAAATTTCCAGCCACTTAGTCCCTCATTAATATTTTCATTAAGTTCTTCAAATCGTCAAAATTCTCATTCACCTCCTTTAATATCATCATTGATATTTTCACTTTTAAGTATTTTCAACTTTATAGTTATCAATCAATTAAATACAAACTTATTGATTTCAGCTTTTTCATCATTTTCAACAAAAAAGTTCAATTTATAGATCATTAATCTCAACAAATTTATTTTACATCAACTAACAAACTCGAAATTCATTCAAATTAATCTTTATTACAATGAAAATTAGAATTAGATTTATTAGATAAACGTAGTTGATTAATATCCAGTTATTCGCATAAAAATACAAAGTCCTAGGAAAAAATAATAATAAATTCGATTAATACTTCATTTACCTTAACCAGAGAGAGGTTTCTTTTCAGATATAAGGATATATAAATAACATGGAAAAAAATTAACATCAAATAAATATTTAAAACTTAAAAATTGTTATTTACATCATTGTCATGAGCAACACACATGTTACACAGTTTAAATCTGTAAAGTAGTGTTTTTTTACCTGTGTATGTACTTTATTTACTGCTTGTCTGAGCATCTGATCACCAATAATATTCCTGATAACTCTCAAAAAATCTTCTTTGCTAACTTCATTAGTCTGAAGAAGTATCATCAAATGGAAGTATCAATAGAATGCCAGGACAAAAAATGAAAGATTCAAGTCTTAAAGGTGATAACCAACATTTCCACTGTTGTAGTTTGACTATAAACACTGGTATACAACAAATTATACACAAGGATTCCTAGTCACTAGGATAAATCACGTTGGACAGAATTAATAGTATTACCAATTCATAAGTGTATTTTTAGGATCATGATATTGAACTGTATTATAAAGAATAGTACTAGTAAAATCATAAAGGAGTGTTCTGTGAATTGCATTTACCTAACATACAATGGTTTTAGCGCGGAAGTGCTGCCTAATAAGATATTTTTAGCACACATGATAAAAGAGTAGGTAAAGTAAATGCAACACCATTGTTGTTATCAGCAAAATGCAAACCCCTGGAAACATCATACAATAATAGAGTAGATGAATACAAAGGAAATAACAAAAAATGGACAAAATACTTCAACTCAGGATCACAAGTCGGACCCGAGTTAAGCCCGAGTTGATCCTAGGGAAAATGGTGAAAAATTTCGGAGGAAGAAGTGAAAGACATGGAGCAAGGCAACTTCAAGTGGAACTCAGGTCAAGCCCGAAGCAAACCCAAGACGAACTCGAGTTAAGACACAAGTTGAAATGAGTCAACTCGGTGGCGAGTTGAAGACTACAACTCGGTGACGAGTTGTAAATGCTTGGGTCAAGGTGGTCTCAAGACTTTTGTGAAACGACATGGAGAACATGCTTTGTAAAAACAAAGGATAATCAATAAAAATCGATTAAGTGGACATAGGCTGGAGTATTCGCCGAGCACTATATAAACTTTGTGTTCTTCTCTTGTTCTTTTCTTTTATAATTTTCACATTTGATATTTCATTGGGTGTTTGTACCATTTGTGGTCCTAAGAGTTGTTATCTCTTTTCCTTTACTGTAGGCAGGGTTACGCTGTCGGAAACAATTTTTGAGTACTATACAGGATATGAAAAAACAATATTTCCTCTCACCCCTGTATTTTTTAAGGCCAATAAACATACAACTTTCAAATATAAGGAATCACGTCTAACTGTCTAAGAACTTTGGAACAAGCAAAAACATTTGTGAATTTCAATTTCCATAGGGAATCAATTTTCTAAAAGCAGCATAAAAGAATTGCAAGAATATAAATTAACAGAGAGAATATTACTCTGAGCTTAGAAAATACAGACTGGAGCTGCATGGACCTATCCTTGTCAAGATGTGGACGGATAATCGGAATCAAAAGCTGGAAAGGTATGCTAGGTGAAGAAGAAGAAGAAGAAGATGGAGCAGCAGCAGTTCTAATCCTCTTAGCTCCATTAGCTTCGTTTACGGTTGAATTCTGTGGCTCAGCTTTTACATGTTGAAAGTTCTCTTGTTTAGGAAGCTGCAAAGAAGTTTGATCAGAAGCCTTAGCTTGATCTTTTTCTTCGGTCTTAACAGCTTTGGTTTCTTCCTTTTGAACCTGATCTTGTACTTCTTGCTTAGCTACTTCCGATGATAGCTGCTCTGTATGTTGAGCATCTGATTGTTCTTGTTTTGGTTGGGTGCTAGCAGGAGGCAACACTCCAACTAAACTTGCATCACAAGAATGTAAAACAACCAACAATCAATCAATGAAAATTGGATTGTGGAGGGTAACATACTTTTCATTCACAGTGATTATTTTTATAATGTTGAAAACTTACTTGCTAAGGAAAGATGATATACAAAACCCAATTCCAAGTTAATCTAAACTAAATGCACTCACCATTCAAAAGGACTAAAACGTATACCAACATTGGTTCCATAATTATCTAGATCCCCAATTCTTGCACTAAAACGCAAATTTTAATAAATACAAATTCAAACCTGATTGACAATCAGATGGCTTGGAAAAAGTAGAAGAGTCGCCACCAATATCTCGATTTAAAGCGGCAGATAAAGCCTCCACGTCTGCTCCAGAATGCATACTTTCGTCCTGCAAGTTCGATAATTTCAATGAACTATTTTGAAGAAATAAGTAACAAAATTGTTAGCAATAGGTAATTAGGGTTTTAAATAATGAAACCACATCGTCTTCTAAAAGTTTGATTATTGACGGATGGTCCATGACTCTGATCAATTTCAGCTTTATATATATACTGAAGATTGCAGCCTTTATCTCTGCACGGAATACGCTTTGAACCCTAAATCAAATGAGTAAATCAACTAGACCGAGTCCAAATCCTTTGTGGCAGTCCGCTTCTTCACAGGGCATGCAGCTCCGTTCAAGCCAAGAATGGAGATTATCTATTGCAAAATTATTTTAGAGAGTTTTCTTTTCTTTTTCTTTTTTAACAGGGGTGAAATAATATGTGAAATAGTACTGCAGTTGGAAGAAGTTGATGAAAGGGACGAAATTGATTAACAAAGGATGTTAAGGAGCCGCGATTTGCTCGTATTAATAAATTTTTTGAAATAATATCACCAAAATCTAATAATTCACTCCTTAACATCCAATCTGGAAGAGAACATGTGCGCGGATTGTTGATGAATTGTGATACCAATTGTCAATGGTTCATCATTTTTGGATGAGCATGATATGGTGGAGTGATGTGTAGTACTAGTGTAGTTGGTTAAATTCGACTCGTAATGCTAAAGAAATTAGTCACGCTACATCAACTGAAAAAAAAGATCATAATATACACAGGAAGAAAACTCTATGTGAATACATGAGATAAAAAAAAGAATGCAGCATACTTAGTTCGAATGATTTAGATATTGCTTGCACAACTGAATAAATCAACATTTTATTGCATTTGAGGTAAAAACAGTTTTTATTTATGTTATTGTAATGTATGTACATATAGATACATATACACGCACATATATATCTGTATGTACGTACGTACGTATGCATGTATATGTACATATTACAATACATATGCATTCATATCTTGAAATTAATTGACTAAATATTTTAACCAAAAAAAGAAACTAATTCACCTTGTACTAATTGGAAAAACAAAATTTTTTACAAATTCAACATTTACATTTCTTACAAATCAATGAGCAAATCAAATCATACAATCATTTATCCACAAAGATCACTAGTTAGCTACTTAATCTCGCTGGCATAATATCATCTTTCAACTCTTGTAACCATCTCCACCAAAATCATCGCCACTGAGATTATTTTTTACAAAATGCATTTATACCCAAGTAACCCAGGTTTCAATTCAAGTATTTAGCAAGTAATTCTTCTTTCCTCGACCCAACAACAATCACATACAATGAATACAAATATGATTCCGAAAGTTAATAATAATAACAATAATAATAATAATAATAATAAGTAATATATTTGCAATCAAGCAAGTTTTTTCAATGCTTCTTGAATAAAATTTAAGAGTAGAACACATATCAATAAATTTTATTAAGCTTCAATCAAATTTTATTTAAACATAAAAAACTTAATATGTTGGATCTAATTTTCTACATTCCATCTCTACAAAATAGGGAGCCACCTATATCGAATTAAAGACAATTATGTTTGCAAGGAATGACCGAAAATGTACATAAAATTTGTCAGACATCATGAAAAGTAAAGCATAATATCATAATTTTGCATCTGTTTTGTTTAAATATTATTGACCATGATGTAAACCATGAAAGTCTATAGTATGGTGGATCGATTTACAAATGACAAGTATATAACTAATTTAAACTGTAGTGTAACAATAGTGGAGTATGTAAATAAGAATAATCACACCAGGTATTTTATACTGGTTCAGACATCTCGTCTTACGTCCAGTCCCGAAGCTCCTCTTCGGAATTTCCTTTCACGAAATAACTCTCACTTCACCCAGAGGAACGGGTTTACAATAGCAGAGTTTCTTTGTCAAGAATGCGTCCTCTATTTTACGAAGTTTGACTATATAGTACAAATGAACTTCCTATATCTCTTGAATGATTGAGCACAATATTGTTCGAGAGAATATGGAAGTGTATAGTCTCATATTTGCAGATTTGATAGCAAGTGGATGATTAGAACAAGAGATGATTAAGATAGAGAGTATAGTGAATTAGTGGAAAGTAAGTGAGTGCTTTGATCCTTCTTGGTTCTCGTTTATATAGTTGTAGAAAGTTGCTTCTACTAGTTGCATCTCTTTCTTTTCAGTATAGAGTCGTCATTGTTCACTGGTGAAGAGTTGTGGAGGAGAGATGGAGTTATGTCTCTTCGAAGATGATAGTTGTAATTTGAATTATCTACCCCGAGCCCAGTTTCAGACATATGAATGGTGTTCTCAGACGTTTGAGAATCTATTATTATTTTTATTTATTTTCTACGTTCAAACGTCTGAAATTCTGCATTCAGACGTTTGAACCTGTTAATTGATGTTCTCCTCGGTTTATTCTTAAGTGCATCTCTCTTCGATCTTGTGTAACTTTGTAGATGAATCTCTTCAGTGCTTTAGTCTTCATCTTGTCACAATAGTGGTTTTTCTTGCTTTGAGTTTGTATCTGCAAGTTGTATGATATATATGATTTCCATTGTATGGTCATCATCGAAATCGTAAATTAAGGGTCCTAACATTCTTCCCATTTTTAATGATGACAGCTATATCATGTACTTAGATAATAATTACAGAAAGGTTCTCCCCCTAAATATGATCTCCTCCTATAAATGTGCATGTTTATTTTTCTCCCCCTTTTTCATTATAAAAAACAATCGAAAAACTTAAAAGTAATCCAGAACCATACATAAATATATTACTAAAAAGGTTATGATTACATCATTAAGTACATCAAAGGAGAGGAACGTTGATAGTGTTTAACCATAATTTTAAGTATAATAAAACATTTACCTAATGAAATCAAGGTGGTTCATCATGAGAGGAGTCCAATTTCCCTTTCTCCTTATCGTTGGTTTTTGGTGATGTGTTAGGAGATGGAGAAGGTGTAGACCAGTCAGAAGAATGTTGACGGGCTTGTTGAAGTGCATGATTAAGTTTGGAAACCACCGAATTAAGAGAGTTTTCAACTTTTGAAAGCCTTGTGGACAATGTGATCAAGCTTTGTTATTTGTTTACCAAGGAGAATTTGATTTCTAGATAGGAGCACTTAGTTTTGTAAGGTTAAGTGAGCAATATTCTCATTAGCATTAGGCGGAGTTCGTGCTTCCAAAATTTCCATATTGGAGTGATATTCAAACGAGGAAGGAGGAGGTGGAGTGGTTGCCTTAGTAGTTCAACATCACTTTGTTGTTTTTGTTATTGTTGTTGTTGAGGAGGAGGTTGATCTTGTGCATTTCTCCATTCTAGAAAAGTCATATAAGATGGTGGTTCCTCCGGCAATGCATAAGCTTGAAAATTTTTGTTCCACTATATTTGATAGGTAACTCCTCAAAAGCGGAAATGTACGATGGGATGTTTAGAGCTTTGAGCGCATAATATAAGCCGGGTAAATGATTGTCTGGCGAGATCGATTCCAAAAACCTTTTAGTTCATTAAAAATGAACCGAGCCCAATTGATCTTAGTTCGATTAAATAGTGCATACAGCGCTTTGTGTTCAAGATCGGTAATTTGTTCACGGCTATCTAATCGAGGGATAATAATATTTATAAGCATTTGGGTAAGAAGCCCAGCACGTGGCCTAAGGAATTTGGATGAAAATTGAGGCATTTGATTTTCCCATAATTGATGAGTTATTGTATCATGGGGTTTGAATCGCATGTCCTCTATTTCGGATAAATTATGACCCGTATAAGAGCATTCTAAGAATCGTCTAATTATAGCGGAGGTTAACTTGATTGTTGTCCCATAGACACTTGTTTATAACCATTCTTCATCATTCTCGGTAGTCCATGCCAATGGACTATCCAGATTAGCGTAAAAAAGATATATAGCTAGTTGGTTGATAGAAACATCATTGGCATTAAAAGAAATAAGAGTTTTCAATTCACCTTGCTCACATATGTCGTCCATGTCATAAGAAGGAAATTGGATTAGGTTATAGAAAGGACCTAGATACATCTTCTTAATCTTCAAGTCGTCAAAGCGTCGTCTATTTATTGGATTTTGAAACAACTAATTATTGATTTGAGTATCAGTTACCATCAATGGTTGAGAGGAAGATTCTTCTCCATGCTTCCTTTTCTTAACTCCCATCTTCTTAGTTTGTGGTGGGATTAATTTGATAAGAAAATCGATTTTAGAGGCTTTGAGAAAGATAAATTTTAAGTTGAAAATGAATTGAAGTAGTGGAAAAGAAGTTGATCGATCAGGTATAGGGTTTGAAAAAACTGTCGTTTCCAGTTCCAGACGTCTGAAATAGTAGATCAGACGTCTGAAGTGTAAGATCGATTTCACCCTAGAGGAGGAGTGAATAGGGTGATACTATTAATTATAAAAATTCATTACGGAAGTTTATATAATATATTTTCAACATAGATCACAGAATAATAGCGGCATAGATAATAACAGAATAAAAACAGAAATAAAACAACATAGAATTTACCCAACTTCGGCAAAATCCTGCCTACGTGCTATCCCTAAGGTTTCTACTACAAATTAGATAGTTAGATGCTTACATATGTAAACTTGTGACAAACGCTATCGACTAACCTAACTCTACGCTCAAAACACTGCCACAACTCGGCCACTGAGTTGCGAATTCTCAAACTACGCCATATAGTTTGTCCTCTAGTCACATGACCAGAATTTACAATAGTTTAAAAAATTAAAATACAAAGTAAAAAACAATTTAAAAACTCAAAACTCTAATTTAATAAAGTCCTTAATAACAAGGCCAGCCCGTATAATAAACAAGTGATAAAATTAAATCCCTTTTTCTTTTGTATTATAGCTTCGGCCCAATATCGTTGCTTCACAATGGCTGTTCTTTCTTGTTCCTCTTTGATATGAAATTAGGGCTTTGGAAAATTGAAGTCGCCGACTTTAGTATCTCGATCGAATGATGATTTACGCCCCTTAGCTTTGTCGATCGATGCTTTCTTCTCTTTGCACTCAGCTCCTTCAATTTTGATCGAGTTCGTACTTGCTTCGATATGTAATTTGTTACTTTTGCTTTACGGTTTTTGCTTACTTGAAATCAACGATTAACTGCCGATGATGTTAATCATTTATATAGGGATTTAATTCCTTATATTTTCGTTCGTATAAATTTATCTGAATTCGTCAATGATTTTGCTTGAATTCGTCTCGGCTGTACGATTTTGCTTGAATGCTGTGATTTATTTCTGACCTTTTCAAAATCGTATATTTTTGCTTTGTTGTCACGGCTTCGATTTTGAGCTGTTCAATATCCTTGGCTATCACAGTATTGATTTCTCTATGACTTCGGCATTGATTTTGATCGTGTTGACTTCGACCATTTTGATTTCTTAAAATGTTGGTGATATTGTTCGAACTGTACCATACCGTTCCATGATTTTGGTAGCCGATGAATTCTGGTAGCACTTGAGTATTGCCTCTGTTTTGCTTGAGATTGAATCTGAGTTGCATTGATGATGTTATGCACTGTGTACATACATGTCCCATTTTACTTTCTACTCTGATCTTGTTCACTGATGACATTGTTTATTCACGGTTTTATACGAGTCTGTGCATTCTTCTCGGTTTTGATTTTTTGTGCCTTTAGTTTGTAATCTCTGGTTCATTATTGACTTCATTGTTGTTTGGATTAGCTTGTGTACTTCACTGCTATATGTGCACTAACTTGAGTTGTTGCTTTACATATGTCAGTGATCATGTAGCTTGTCTGCACTTTGATATGCACTATATAAATTCCAGTGTGCCTTTATACATGACTTGTATACTTTGTTCATCCTGTCACTTGTAGTTGCATACACTTGTTTTCCCTGTCCACTGCTCGACTCAAAGTCGGTTGCTTCATGTTGCATTGTATATATCTACATGTTGCCATGTTCATCTACTTGTATTTACATGCCTGGAGTTGCCTCTGGTCATCAAACCACTTGATATATTTGTTCATCATGTAGTTCACTGTATTGGGTTTTATTGCACCACTATTGTCATCTGTTGTAGTTTGTTGTGACCAGACTTGAGTCTTGAAGAAAAAAAATCTTCGTTGCACTTCAGTAAAACTGCCTCTGGTCATTGGTGGTTGTTTTGCATTGCTTTGTATTCGACATTGTCTAACCATATGCATGCTTCGAGGTAGTTTGCATTTGCTTTTATGCTGTAGTGTCTTCATGCTACATTATGTAGTCTTCACTTCTGAACTTCATGTATAGTTGTTGTCTACATTCATGCCTTGGTTCCGGTTATGCCCACACTACTGCATTGATTTGATACTGACGTATATTGAACTATTGTCGATTTGTGCCTATTAGTCTCGAATTTTTGTAGTCTGGTGTATATGCACACATCTCTGTTGTTCATTAGCTTGGTCTGGTGCAGTTTCATTGTGCTTCGGGCAATTTTCAAGTGTACTGATGTGTGCATGTCGACATTGAATTTTGGTCGAGGCTTGATTTATGCGTCTTGACTATTTCATTTGGATTTGCACCTGTGTTGAATCCAGCTTATAGCTCAGGTTTGACCTTGTGCTCGTGTCGTGACTTTATTTATATTGCATTTGAGTTGAACCCGGCTTTTTAGTTGGGTTTGACATGTGCGCACCTGTCCCTGTAATTTTATCAAGTGTATATATCGGTGTGCACGGCCTTATGGCATGTACAGTGATACACTATGCATGTCACAAGATGTTCGTGTGTGATGAATTCAAAATTAAATGATGACGAACAACCCAAATAACCGAGGCAAATAATATTTTCAAGATTACAATTTATTTTACACTGCAAAAATATTTTCTTTTCAATTTTACTACGTCAATGTGTATTTTTGCAGATTGCTCTGATGCTGCATTCAATTTGGAATATAGTTGAAGATAAATACGAGTGAATGAGTGAATTGTAGTGAAGTGCATTTGTAAATGATAAATTATGATGTAATCGAATTTGTATTGTCATTGAATTTGTATATATACAGTGAGAGCTCAAATTTGCACTATTTAAAATTGTAATAAATATTTGTTTGAATAAAATATCTATTTGAATTTGAATTCCGTATTATTTATTTTATTCACCAAATATTTATTTAAGTATGTGAAAAATAAAATAGTACATTAATAAGTACATTTAAATGAATATATATATATATATATATATGCTTATTATCATCAAACAAAAATCATATACCCGCGTATTCAACAATCTCACCCTTTTGATGATAACAAACATATATTTAAGATTTTGAATATATTGAATGTATTTAATCATTGATAGACTCTATTTGCTCCCCCTGTTTAAATGCTTCCTCTTTACACAAATCCCCCCTTCATATATGCATGTAAATAAAAATATGCAAATGAGCCTAGATGCAAATAGAAAATATTTGACCTTTGTCAAAATCTTAACTTTTCTCTCCCCCTTTTGTTATCAGCAAAAAAGTAATAGTGTTAAAAAATTAGAGACAAAGTGATAGACATTTATACATTAAAACTCAATCAAGTATAAATATTAAATTTCAATAAAAAATCAAACAAAAATCACAAATACTATGTTTGGTGCATATTCCACTTTTAGAATGATAGGGATGATGTCCTCATATAAAACCATATGGTTGTGTCTGTTTGTGATATATTTATTTCAGGAATACTCACTAACCCTGCATAACCTTTAGGACTTTTAAATGAGATCGGTAGTATTCCAATTTTTTTTTAAAAATGAATTCAAGTATCTTCTAACCACGCATAACGATGAGGACTTTTAAATGGGATTAGAATCAACTTGTCTATTAAATTAATCAATTTTGATATGCGTTCCATACATGCATAACCGTGAGGACTTTTAAATGAGCATGGAAGCACATAATCAAAAATTCCAAGTAATTCACCCATGCATAACTGTGAGGAATTTTAAATGAGAGTGAATACGTTGGATGTTTTTATTAAAAAAATGAAATGAAAAACGAATGGTTCCCGTTTAAAATACCACATATTGACATACTATATTGGATTTTGATGAGTGATGGTTGATAGAAATATGATATAAATAGAAATGGTCATGGAATTTTTACCAACAACTTTTTTGATATCTTGTTTAAATTTCTAAATAAATTTACTAATTATACTATCTCGAGTTATAATATATGATCAATATCAACACTCTTCATTTTTTCAATCACTATTTATCTTTTCGATAATCAGTAGGGAGTTTGATTAGTTAATGTAATCATTTAAGCTCAAATTCAAAAATAATTAACAAATTTTCTAAAAGTGACCAATCTGAAACAAGGTCAAAAAATGATTTTCTAGAAGGTTTTTATGAGAAAAATGTCTGCTATTTGAAAATTATTTCTAGTGAAAGATATGTAGAAATTTTCTTTGAAAAAAATCGATGTCATTACTAAATGTCTCAGCATAAATCACGTTTCATTAGTAATTTTCTACCAACTAGATTACCACAGTAATTTGCATCTGAATTTTTCTTTCACTCGAAATTATCATTAATTGAATGTCATAGTCCAGACCGTGAAATTTGCAACGATTTCTTGAAATCCTTTTCTCAACTTTTTAAATGAAATTCTTTTGGATTTTAATTGAAGTCGTGCCAATAAACAAAATCGTGAATATAGTGTCAGCCGTAAAATAACCAAATATATTATCATACACCATCATTAATCATTAAAACATCATCCATAGTCCACACAAATAGTTCAAAGATGATTGGTTAACAATTTTGAATAAGTCAGATTAATCATCACTCATTTCTTTATCAATAACTGGTTGAATTAATTCAGATTATGGTGCAGTTTATCACATTTAATATATCGTTCAAAATAAATATACCATTACCTGTTTTACCTTTACGATAATTTTTCGTTGTTGCTCATTGTGATTCTGTCACCTTTATACTAGGCTAAGGAACTTTGATTTTTCGCTTGTTGTGTGTCTAGAACAGCCAAAATCCAGATAACACTGTTGTAGTTCCTTAGCCCGCCACTATACTTACACGAGAGAAGTTTTTTGTGACTATTTGTTTTTATAGGTCCATGATTGTTAGAGGCAGCAAATTTTGAAAAATATGTTTGAGTAGACCCCAAAACCATTTATATATGTTCCATTTGGCACCCAAATTTGTTTGACTTTGAGAGATTTTATATTTGTGCCTTTTGGAACCCAAATTGGTATGGTTTTCACGTGTTTGGGTCTATACCAACAAATATTTTGATTGTGTCCAAATTTTCTACAAATTGTGCACATGGAATTGACTTGTTTAACTTCACCTCTATCACATTATGATTGATTATATCCAAGTCCTTGTCTACATGTATCAACAGTTTGTAAGCATATTTAACGATCTTTTACTTTTTGAAAATTTTGCTAAAGTCATAGACAGTTGTTGGACTCGTGTTTTGAGGGATATATTTTCATTCAATAATTGTGTGCACTTTTTAATAAAATTTTCTCTTCGAGTATTTTCACTTTCTTTCAAAATCAAAATTTCATTTTCAAGTGATTTAATTTTGATTTCTAATTTTTTAATCTTTTCTTCGAATGTTGGACACTTATCACACTTAGGGCTTTTAGTTTGATAGTTTTTAACCAATTGATTAAGCTGTTTATTTGATTCTATCAAACTATCTCTTTGTGATTCAATTTTGGCATACTTTTCCCTAAGTCGTTCAAAATAGTCATTACTTCGTGGAAATATATAAGTAATCCTTGGTGATTAAGTTTTGATACCTCGCTTGGCTCGTCATCGTCGCTATCAGTTATATCACCTCGAAGACACATATCTGCTTTCCCACTCTCACTGTTAGTACTTTTATTATCTTCATCACTTGTATTCCATGTGGCTGCAAAATTTCTCCTTTTTCATTTTTTCTAAGCCGTGTCGATTTTGAGGACAATTTGGCTTGATGTGTCCGGGTTTGTTGCACTTGTGACAGATGATTTCTTGTTGTTCTGGGTTATCTAAAACTTTGATTATTCTGTTTTTTAATTTTTGATTTAGAGCTGGATTTCTATATTTGCAGTTCCACTTTTTGAATCTCCTCATTACCAGTGCTAGCGTTGCTGCTCCATCGTCGTTGTCGTCGTCATCACTTTCAATGTTCCTTTGAGAGCTATTGATTTCTTCCGAGTATCTCCTCCTTCACGCTCTTCCTTGAATTTCATTTCTAGCTCATAAGTGGTGAGATTTTCAATGAGTTCTTCAATTTTGATTTGTTTTAAAGCTTTCAATTATTGAATGTCAGTCACTTTTGCTTCAAAACTTCATGGAAGGACTTTAAGGATTTTTCGGACTATTTCCAATTTCGTGTATGATTTTCTAAGAGCTTTTGATTTGTATACGATGTGGGAAAGCCGTACGTACATCTCTTTGATATTTTCTTCCTTGGCCATTGTAAAATTCTCGTATTCTCTACTCGTCATGGCAATGCTAGATTCCTTGACTTGAGATGTTCCTTTGTGAGTCACTTCTAGTATGTTCCATATTTCCTACACAGTTAAACAATGTGAGACACGATTAAATTCAATACGATCCAATGAACAAATAATAGAATTCATAGCATTAGCATTAGCATTTTGTAACTTATTTTCTAGATCTATCCATTGATCAAATGGTTTTCCAATTTCTTGATTATTTACAACTATAGTGGGTGCTCTAAACCTATCTTAACTATATTCCAAGCATCGATGGTTTTCAAAAAAAAATTCATTCTATTTCTAGTAAGCATATTCACCATTAAATATTGGTGGTCTAACTATGGACTGACCCTCGGCAAAAGCAGTATTAAAAGATGCCATTTTAAAAAATTCAAATTTTTAAAACAAAAATTGGTTTTTGAAAAATCAAAATTTTAAAACAAAAATGGCTTTTGTACCTAGCTCTGATACCACTTGCATGATCGATTTCACTCTAGAGGGGGGTGAATAGGATGATACTATTAATTATAAAAATTTATTGTGGAAGTTTATATAATATGTTTTCAACACAGATCATAGAATAATAGCAGTACAAATAATAGCAGAATAAAAACAGAAATAGAACAATACAGAATTTACCCAGCTTCAGCAAAACCCTGCCTACGTGCTGCCCTTAAGGTTTCTACTAGAAATTAGATAGTCAGACGCTTAAACACTTAAACTTGCGACACCCGCTATCGACTAACCTAACTCTATGCTCAAAACCCTGCCACAACTCAGCCACTGAGTTGCGAATTCTCAAACTACACCACGTAGTTTGTCCCCTAATCACATGACTTGAATTTACAATGGTTTAAAAATTAAAATACAAAGTAAAAAAACAATTTAAAAACTCAAAACCCTAATTAACTAAAGTCCTTAATAACAAGGCCGGCCCACAAATAAATAGGTGATAAAATTAAATCCCTTTTTCTTTGTATTATAGCTTCGACCCAATATCGCTGCTTCACAATGGCTGTTCGTTCTTGTTCCTCTTTGATCTGAAATTAGGGCTTTGGAAAATTGAAGTCGTCGACTTTAGTATCTCGATCGAATGACGATTTACGTCCCTTAGCTTTGTCGATCGATGCTTTCCTCTCTTTGCACTCGGCTCCTTTAATTTTGATCGAGTTCGTACTTGCTTCGGTATGTAATTTGTTACTTTTGCTTTACGGTTTTTGCTTACTTGAACTTGATGATTAACTACAGGTGGCGTTAATCGTTTATATAGGGTTTTAATTCCCTATAATTTCGTTTGTATAAATTTATTTGAATTCGTCAATGATTTTGCTTGAATTCGTCTCGGCTATAGGATTTTGCTTGAATGGTGTGATTTATTTCTGACCTCTTCAAAATCGTATATTTTTGCTTTGTTGTCATGGCTTCGATTTTGAGCTGTTCAATATCCTTGGTTATCACGGTATTGATTTCTCTATGACTTCGGCATTGACTTTGATCGTGTTGACTTCGGCCATTTTGATTTCTTAAAATGCTGGTGATATTGTTCGAACTGTACCATACTGTTCCATGATTTTGGCAGCCGATGAATTCTGGTAGCACTTGAGTATTGCCTCTGTTTTTCTTGAGCTTGAATCTGGTTTGCATTGATGATGCTATGCACTATGTATATACGTGTCCTATTTTACTTTCTACTTTGATCTTGTTCACTGGTGGCATTGTTTATTCACTGTTTTATATGAGTCTATGCATTCTTCTAGGTTTTGATTTTTTATGCCTTTAGTTTGTAATCTCTGGTTCATTGTTGACTTCATTGTTGTTTGGATTAGCTTGTGTACTTCACTGCTATATGTGCACTGACTTGAGTTGTCGCTTTACGTATGGTCAGTGATCATGTAGCTTGTCTGCACTTTGATATGCACTATATAAATTCAAGTGTGCCTTTATACATGACTTGTATACTTTGTTCATCCTGTCACTTGTAGTTGCATACACTTGTTTTCCCTATCCACTACTCGACTCGAAGTCTGGTTGCTTTATGTTGTATTGTATATGTCTACATGTTGCCTTGTCCATCTACTTGTATTTGCATGCTTGGAGTTGCCTCTGGTCATCAAACCACTTGATATATTTGTTCATCATGTAGTTCACTGTATTGGGTTTTGTTGCACCACTGTTGTCATTTGTTGCAGTTTGTTGTGACTAGACTTGAGTCTTGAAAAAAAATCTTCATTGCACTTCAGTAAAACTGCCTCTGGTCATTGATGTTTGTTTTGCATTGCTTTGTCTTCGACATTGCCTGACCATATGCATGCTTCAAGGCAGTTTGCATTTGCTTTTATGTTGCAGTGTCTTCATGTTACATTATGTAGTCTTCACTTCTGAACTTCATGTGTAGCTGCTGTCTACATTCATGCCTTGGTTCTGGTTATGTTCACACTACTGCATTGACTTGAACTGATGTATATTCAACTGTTGTCGATTTGTGCCTGTTAGTCTTGGTTTTTATAGTCTGGTGTATATGCACACATCTCTGTTGTTCATTACCTTGGTCTGGTGTAGTTTCATTGTGCGTCGGGCAATTTTCAAATGTACTGATGTGTGCATATCGACATTGAATTTTGGTTGAGGCTTGATTTATGTGTCTTGATCATTTCATTTGGATTTGCGCCTGTGTTGAATCTAGCTTATAGCTCGGGTTTGACCTTGTGCTCATGTTGTGACTTTATTTGTGTTTCATTTGAGTTGAACCCGGATTTTCATTTGGGTTTAAACTGTGCTCATATGTCCCTGTAATTTTATCAAGTGTATATATCGGTGTGCACAGCCTTATGGCATGTACAGTGATACACTATGCATGTCACAAGCTATTCATGTATGATGAGTTCAAAATTAAATAATGAAGAACAACCCAAATAATTGAGGCAAATAATATTTTCAAAAAATATTTTCTTTTCAATTTTAATGCGTCGGTGTGTATTTTTGCAGATTGCTCGGATGCTGGATTCAATCTGGAATATAGTTGAAGATAAATACGAGTGAATGAAAGAATTGTAGTAAGGTGCATTTGTAAATGATAAATTATGATGTAATCGAATTTGTATTGTCACTGAATTTGTATATATACAGTGAGGCTCAAATTTGTACTATTCAAAATTGTAGTATTTGTTTGAAATTCCGTGTTATTTATTTTATTCACCGAATATTTATTTAATTATGTGAAAAATAAAATAGTAGGTTAACAAATACATTTAAATGAATATATATATATATATATATCATCATCAAACAAAAATCATATACTCGCATACTCAACATGAAGATGCCTAATTTAGAAACAGAGAGTAAAATCAGACGTCTGGAATTAGAATTCAGACGTTTGGAAAGTTTGAATATGAGACAGAGAGTAACTTTAGATGTCTGGAAATGAGTTTAGACGTCTGGGAACATATATAAGTTGTTCCAAATTCCTATTTCAGACGTTTGGAATCTATTTCAGACGACTGAAAACTCCATATTAGCTTTGTTGATAGTTTTGAAAAAAATTATTTAATAAATCGAATATCGTGCACACAAATATATATATATATATATATATATATATATATATTTGTGTGTGTGTGTGTAATCGTTTATAAACGTCATAGTTTATTTGTCTTGGTTCCATTCCCGATGATCCCATGAATTTGGTTCATATGTGGGATCACTATAGTTGATTGAGGGCCAGGAAGGAGACTTGGGTGACGAAGTCGACGGCTCGTCTTTAGGAGTTTCAACAAAGCGTGGAGATTTTTATATGTAAACACTTCTTTGTTGGAGAATTACCACATATAGCATATAGAGCTTTTTCCAGAAGTTCAAATGTTTGTTTGTTCCTTGCCGTGTATAATACATTTCCTTTTGAGCATTCATCATTTGCGAATTGATAGTGTGATATTTCATTGAGTTTTTCATGGATTGTAGGCTATTTTTCTCGTTTGGCTTTCTTTAGTAGAGGTGACAATCTCCATCGACTTTTTGAGAAGTCAGGAGAGGGTAGGGGATGAGGAGGTGAAGGAGTACGAAGAGAAGGGGTGGATACATTTGAGGAGGCGATCCAGAGTTATACGAAGTTATTTCTTGAGATGACATTTTGATTTTAATGTTTGTTATGTTTTAAAGATAAAAAAAACTTCAGAAAGTTAGTTTTTATAGCAGTCCAAATATAAAAACAGGTAATATTTTTATGGGGCAAAATTATTGTCTAAATTTTTAAAGTTTGTAAAAAACTAATAAACTTTGTGGATATAAGAAATTATTCTTAGTTTAAAACTTCATTAAGCGAACAAATGCCTAAGTCTTGTCGTAATTTTACAGAAGTTTGTTCGTTTAATGGTTTTGTAAAGATATAAGCTATTTGATTTTTAGTGCTAACATATTCTAGAGTTATAGTTCCTTTTTCGACATTATCTCTTAAGAAATGATGTCTTATATCTATATGTTTAGTTTTAGAATGATTTACCAGATTTTTAGATGGGTAGATTGCGCTGGTGTTGTCACAATAAATCGGGGATTTTTCAATTATTTTTCCAAAATATTTTAAGGTTTGTTGCATGTAAATTACTTCTGCACATGCTAATGCCGCTGAAATATACTCAGCTTCACAAGTGGATAGAGAAACACAATTTTGTTTTTTACTAAACCATGAGACGAGAGATTGTCCGATGAAATGACATGTTCCGCTAGTACCTTTTCTATCCGTTTTGCATCCTCCAAAATCTACATCACTATATGATACAAGATCGAAGGACGATCCTCTTGGATAGAATAGTCCATAGTTTTTCGTGTTAGATAAATATCTCAAAATACGTTTAACGGCTCTTTGATGAGATTCTTTTGGTTTTGCTTGAAAACGTGTGCAAACACAAACACTCATCATTATATTGGGTTGACTTGCGATTAAATATAATAACGAACCAATCATACTCCTATATAATTTTTCTTCAAAATCTTTTCTGTTTTCATCTTTATCAAGATGAACAGTGGTACTCATAGGAGTAGGTTTACTAGATGTTTTATCCATACCAAAACGTTTTAATAGTTCATTACAATATTTTTCTTGATGTATAAAGATACCATTCTTTAGTTGTTTTATTTGTAATCCTAAAAAGAAATTAAATTCTCCCATGCATGACATTTCAAATTCATTTTCCATTATTTTAGAGAATTTACACATAAATCTTCATTAGTTGATCCAAATACGATATCATCGACATAAATTTGAATAACTAAAAATCATTATTTTCTCTTTTAATAAATAAAGTCGAGTCAATTTTACCAATTTGAAATTCTGATGAAATTAAATGAGTTTTATGCTTATCGTACCATGCTCTAGGAGCTTGTTTTAACCCATATAATGCTTTATTTAATTTAAAAACATGATTTGGAAATTTTCATGTTCAAATAACGGTGGTTGTTCAACATAATGCACTTTTGACATCCACTTGGTATAATTTAAAATTGTTATGACAAGAAAAGCGAGTAGTGTTCGTATAGCTTCTAATCTAGCTACGGGTACAACAGTGTCATCGTAATCATTCCTTCTTCTTGGTTATACCCATATGCTACTAAATGTAATTTATTTCGAACTATATTTTCGGTTTCATCATCTTTATTTTTAAATACCCATTTAGTTCCAATGACGGATTGATCTTCCGTTCTTGGAACGAGTTCCCAAACATTATTTCATTCGAACTGATTTAATTCTTCTTGCATGGCTAAAATCCAAAAATCATCTTTAGAAGCTTCTTTATAGTTCTTTGGTTCAAAGTTTGAAACGAATGCAACATGATTTATTTGATTAAGTTGATTTCGAGTTACTTTAGAATTTAAATCTCCAATAATTTTATCTATAAGATGATTCTTTAAAATCCTAGGAGGTGAAACTAGAGTATTATTTTGATTAATAGTTTCATTATTATTGTGAGGTGTGTTAGAAAAAATATTTTGATGCATTTCTTCTTTGTTATTACTTTATGTAGTTACAAAATTTTCATTAAAAGAAACATATAAACTTTCTTCTATAATATTTGTCCTTTTGTTAAAAAATTTATAAGCTTTGCTATGATCCGAGTAGCCAACAAATATTCCTTCATCGACCTTAGGATCAAACTTTCCTAGATTGTCTTTAGTATTTAATATGAAACATTTTAATCCAAATGTCCTAAAATATATACTTTAGGTTTCTTACCAAAAAATATGTCATAAGGAGTATTTTTTGTCATTGGTCGTAGTGTCACTCTATTCAAAACATAACAAGCTGTGGCAATAGCTTCAGCCCAAAAATGTTTTGGTAGATTACTACTGTTTAATATTTTTCTTGCACATTCTTGTAATGTTTGATTTTTCCGTTCAACTACGCCATTTTGTTGTGGTGTACGTGGAATTGAAAAATTATGATTAATTCCCATTTTATTGCAAAAATTTGTAAACAGTTCATTTTCGAATTCTCCTCCATGCTCACTGCGGATATTTTTAATTTTCGAGTTTATCTGATTTTTAATTCTTTTTGCAAAAATTTTGAACATACCAAAGTGTCACTTTTATGTCTGAAAAACAAAGTCCATGTATATCTTGAAAAATCATCAACAATTACAAAAACACACTTGTTATGATTTATTGATCTTACTTGAGTGGGACTAAATAAATCTAAATGCAACAATTCTAATGGTTGTTTTGTGAAATATTATTTTTAGATTTAAAAGAACTCCTTTTTAATTTTCCAACTTGACATGCACCACACAAATTGTCTATTTTATAATTTATTTTTGGTAAACCTCTGACTAGTTCATGTTTTGATAATTTATTTATAAGTTTGAAATTCGTGTGACAAAATCGTTTATGGCATAGCCATGAATCATCAAGTTAGTGGTTAAACATAAATTCGAATTTTGTTTTATATTCATATTTATAATATAAATATATTTATTTTGAAATCCTTCAAATAATAAATTTTTATTATTATCAAATATATTGCATTGATTTTTCTTAAAATTTATTTGAAAACCTTTATCACATAATTTACTAATGCTAAGTAAATTATGTTTTAAATTTTCTACTAATAAAACATTTGAAATAATAGGAGAGTAAGAAATACCGATGTTTATGACTTCTCCAATTCCAATGACATATTCTTTTGAGTTGTCTCCAAAGGTTACGGTGCCTCCATCGATATATTTTATATTTGAGAGCATCTTGGCATTTCCGGTCATGTGTTTTGAGCAGCCACTATCGAGTATCCATTTCTCATTGCTTTTATTTTTGGGTACCTACAAAACAAAATTTATTCAATTGGTACCCACTTATTTTATTAGTGTCCTAGATGTTAGGAGGTGACGGTAACCATACCCAAGTGGGTTTGGGTCCTTTAAAAACATAATGATTATTAAATACTACACTTGATATAAAACTATCAATATGTTTTTGTCTAATTATCTTATTATTAGTATTTGGTATCCAAATTTTTATATTTTTAGTTTTTACATCTTTACTTAACTTTGGTGTTTTTTTTGAAATTTTGATACAAGCTACTTTGCTTTATAGTGTTACCTTTTTTTTTTTGTGAATTCTTTTCAAATCCTAATACGTTTCGATTACCAGAAGGTTTCCTAATTTTAATTAAATTGTCAAGATCTTGTTTTCCTTTGTTAAACTTTGAAACATTGTTAGTAATTTTTTTAATTTATCCTTTAATTCACAAATTTCAGTTTTTGAAATTTTTGTACTAATTTTTAGTTCAATATATCCTTAATCAAATTATTATTCTCAAGTTTTAACCTATCTATTTCACTAAGTTGTTTATCATATTCGATAGACTTTTTACACTTTTCTTGTGAAATCACTAATTCTTCTTCTAAAATAACTTTTTCATCCTTTAATAATCCAATTTCTAGTTCTAATCTATTTATTTTGGCTAGGTATTCTTTATTCAATTTTTGATTTGTCTAAACTTATCATCAAGTTCCATACTTAATTCTAATAGTTCATTATAGCTAAGTTCATGACATACCTCATCAGTGTTAGCCATAAAACATACATTAGCTTGTTCTCCATCGCTATCACTATCACTGTCAGAAGATGATGATGAATCAGAATCGTTCCAAGTTACTTTAAAAGCTATTTTTTTTCTTAAATTTATCAAATTTGTTCCTTTTCTCATTGTTAAGTTTAGGACAATCCTTCTTCATGTGTCTGTATTGATCACATACATAGCACTTGATTTGAGATAGATTTGTTGTATTGGACTTCCCTTCTTTTTGGAATTTGGTTATCTTTCTAAATTTCTTGAACTTGTTGTAATTCTTGGCAATAAAAGCTATCACTTCTTCATCTAAATCGGAGTCATCATTCTCTGCTTGAAATGCTATGTTGTTCTTTTCAACATTTTGTTCTTTTCTTGCCTGTAAGTTAGCTTCATAGGACATTAAATTTCCTATCAACTCTTCAACCTTGAGAGTAGAAAAATCATTAGCTTCTTCAATAGCTAATACCTTCTTTTCCCAATCCGATATTAAAGAGTTGAGTATTCGAGAAACTAAATCAAAATTAGTAAACTTAACTCCTAATGCCATAAGATCATGTTGAATAGTTTGAAACCTAGAGTACATTTCAACAATAGTTTCATTTTGAATGAGGAGAATTGGTTTTTCAAAATTGAAATCTTAGTTTGTTTGACCTTTGTTATACCTTCGTGTGTAATTTGTAAGTACGCTAAATGTCAAACGCAGTTGTGCATAACATGACACGTGAGAATTCATTTTTATCTAGAGAGCAAAATAAAACGTTCATAGCTTTAGCATTATTTGAAGCTAAGGTCTTTTGTGCATCGGTCCATGTGCTTATAGCGGTGTCAGGTGCTTCATACTTATTTTGTGTAGCAGACAATATTTCTAAACCATTGGCTTCCATAAAAATACGCATACGAGTTGATCAATATGCATAGTTGGAGCCATTAAATAGTGGGGAACTGCGGTCGACTGATCTTCTTAAAAGATACTTGCCATATTAGTGATTCAAAAACTTGTTACAGTACTTTTGATCAAACTAAGCTCTGATACGAATTGAAAGTCTATAGTATGGTGGATCGATTATACAAATAACAAGTATATAATTAGTTTAAACTATAGTGAAATAATAGTAGAGTATTTAAGTAAGAATAATCACACTAGGTTTTTTGTACTGGTTCGAACCTCCCGTCTTACGTCCAGTCCCGAAACTCCTCTTCGGAATTTTCTTTCACCAAATAACCCTCACTTCACCCAGAGGAACAGGTTTACAATAGCACGGTTTCTTTGTCAAGAATGTGTCCTCTATTACACGGATTTGACTATATAGTACAATTGAACTTCCTATATATCTTGAATGATTGGGTACAATATTGTTCGAGAGAATATGGAAGTGTATGATCTCAGATTTGAAGATTTGATAGAAAGTGGATGATTAGAACAAGATATGATTAAGATAGAGAGTAGAGTGAATTAGTAGAAAGTAAGTGAGTGCTTTGTTCCTTCTTGATTCTCGTTTATATAGTTGTAGAAAGTTGCTTCTAGTAGTTGCATCTCTTTCCTTTCAGTCTAGAGTCGTCACTGTTCACTGGTGAAGAGTTATGGAGGTGAGATGGAGTTGTGTCTCTTCGGAGATGACAGTTGTAATTTGAATTATCTACCCCGAGCCCAGTTTCAGACGTCTGAATGGTATTCTCAGGCATCTGAGAATCTACTATTATTTTTATTCATTTTCTACATTCAAACGTTTGAAGTTTTGCATTCAAACGTTTGAACCTGTTAATTGACGTTCTCCTGGGTTTATTCTTGAGTGCATCTCTCTTCGATCTTCATGTAACTTTGTAGATGAATCTCTTCAGTGCTTTAGTCTTCATCTTCTCACAATAGTGGTTTGTCTTGTTTTGAGTTTGTATCTGCATAGTTGTATGATATATATGATTTCCATTGTATAGTTGTCATCGTCGAAATCGTAAACTAAGGGTTCTAACAAACCATTGTTATAAAAATCCTTCTAGGCCTCCGCCTATGCCCCGCCTAGGCTCTAGGCGAGGCTTACCGTCTAGCAATTTGCCTAGACTCACCTAGACAAGTTTTACCACATCATGTAAGAATCAATACATGTATATAGGCACTAATAAGGTATTATTTAAGGTTGAGTATCACGTATAAGCATCAATGTGTTATTTTCGGACGGCATTGCCTTCTTGACTACTCCTAAGCACATTCAAAATCCCAAAATTGCAATTCAAATCAGTCGACACTAAACAAAACACTACAATTTAATCCAAAATGCATGAGTTATCAAAAACGCCTAGCCTTGACTAATCCCCGCCTAGAAGATTAATCCTAATCCGTACTTACCGCCTAAGGTCTGCATAACGATTTTACAACCTTGATGTAAACAGAAAGGCATTGATCAAAGTTTATGCCTTTTCAACTATCACACAATTGACGAAGGCAGAGAAATCAAAATAATTAATCTGATGAAAGAAATAGATTAAAAACCAACTAAATTGAAAAATGATACTTACATAATGTTTGGAGAGCACCATTAAAAGGGCATACAAAATCATAAAATCGGCAACCGAAATGCAAACACGAATGATTGAGGTCCATTGAATAATACAACTAGAAGCGGATGATTCAAGTATGCATCCATATAAATGTTGATAGGTAGAGGAATACCTAAATTGGTTAGCACCAAACTGCGTTGGAAAAAACCAGAATGATACCCTAGATTTGCAACTATTGTCAACTTTGGTAGATTTGTGAATAAACATCACAAAATAGTGTCGATTTGCGGCTATTCAAGAATAAACAACATATTTGGTGCAATTCAGTGGAAAAAAACATCACTAATCGGTTTTAGCGTAAAAACCGAGATGGTTGCAGAGAATATCATCAAACAAAAAGTAATGGAACAAAGAGTGAGAATGCAAAAAAATTAAAAGAAAGAAATTGCTTGGATCGATGTCAGGATCAATGAAGAATCAGTTTCGCACAGTGAATTAGATGAAGTGGTTTCATATGAAATATATGAACTTCCACATAACAGAAGTATAGGGGATAGAAAAATGCAAGGATGCTTGGAGCTAAGTTTTACTCCAAGCCCAATATAACCAAAATAGAACGGTACACATCGAGAAGCAGTGACGACTGACAATCCAGAATTTCGACCCAGAAATTGGAAATTCAAAAAAATTAACCAGTATATGGTACCTACCATATTGCTTAGTGTTTTTCACACCATTTTCCTACTCCATGCTAGATATGGTCCCAAGAGCTCATTCCCACTCCATAGCACCTTTTGCATACTTTTACCCAACGGTCTTCTCAAGACCTTCAAGTTAGTAACTCATTCTCTTACCAATCCATCAATTGGACTTAGAAACAAGCTTGAAACAATTCAAACAAATCAGGAATCATGGAACTAACGGCAAGGCGATCAATTTTCAAAAGTCCAAAGTCATGGTTGGCAAAGTTTTATAGGTCGGTACCGACCCATAGCTATGGTTAGGTACTGACCCATACTGATTGCTGAGTTGGCCAACCGTTGGGAGAGCATGGAGAACGTGGAGAAGTACGTGTTTGAGGTTTTCATGCCGACCTTCACCTGTACATAAAGCATGAGGAGGCTCATTTCAGGAATCTTTTTGTTCTTCCACCATTATTACATTTTCCTTGTAATTTCCTATGGTTCGTCGATGAACCATAAGAACTGTACTCTTACTATCAGCAATAAAAAGAGAAACCTTCAAGGGGACGTAGGTTTGAGTATGCCAAATCACTATAAATCTTGTTTGTTCTGGGTTTACTCATTTTCAGTTGTTTTCTTCACTTTTATTCTCTACGCAATCTATTAGGTGTTTGTGACATTTTTGACACAAACATTTTGGTCCTTTCACTAAGAATCACTTAAACTTGCTAATTTAAGGTTTGGAGATAATTAAGATGATGAGATAATCTGCTAAGAAAGTTATTGCGGAAGGAAATCAACAAGGGGGCAGCCAAGAGGGGTCCTCAGGAGCCAAGCATTCATTCACTTACATAACCAGAGATGAAATAGAGACCATGATGAATCAGATATAGGAGAAGATGATAGCTCGCCAAAAAGAGATGACGGAGAATTGCTTCAGAAGAATGGGGAAAACAAAAATAGCCGGATTTGTTGGAAACCAAAATCGAAGACTTGGAGTCGGAGTACACATGCTTGGAAATAGAATGGAGGAAGATGGAATGGTCCCCGAAAGAATTTGATCGGTCGATACCGAACCGGAACCCTTCGGTATCGAGCCATATGGACTTGGGGGCATGGCTAGAGCTATTCCATGGGGAGATGGTGCACATTCTAGGGAATGTTATTGAGCGGATGAATGTGAATCGAAACATTGATGAATGGTCGGAGGAGTACGTGCCAGAATTCCCTCACGAAAACAGTAGTCAAGTTGAGAATGCGAACTTGCAAATTCCCTTGAACGATGATGAAAGACTTACTGACATGGTGAGACGATCAATGAGAGGCGGACTGCATAACCGAAGCTTGAAGGATATGAATGGGGTTCCATTTACTCCGAATATTCGGTATGCTTGAAATCCTCCTGACTTTAAGCTGCCGAAGTTGGAGATGTATGATGCAAAGACGAATCCAACTGTTATTTTGATTAGGTGCATCTAGCACATGGAGGTACTAGGTGCGTCAAAGGAAGTTATGGAATGGTGTTTTCCTTTATACTTGAAGGATTTAGCCGCGCTATGGTTCAGACAGCTGAAAAATGGTTCCGTTGGCACATAGGCCGAACTGGTGGATAGATTTATGAAGAAGTTTCGGTCCATATCTCACTACCAAGAATGTGATGACATGGTCGACTATGAAATAGAGGACCAAAGAGTCTCTTAGGAATTTTTTGACAAGATTCAATGCGACGGTTGCTGTTGTGGACAGACCATATCCATCAGTGATTTTGATGGCTATAGTTTCTGGAGTGGCTAGTAAGATGAATTTTAAAGTTTCTTGGAACGAGATCCACCAATGGTTTTCATGGAGTTTTATTACGAGGCTGAAATTCTACGCTAGAAGGATGCTAAAGCTGATAAAGAAGGGGTCAACGTTGCAGATGGCGGAGGACCGTCCAAAGCAGGATTCGACAAAGGCAAAGGCAAAGGAAAGGAAAGGAAAGGTGAATGACAGCTTTGAACGATCAAAGTGGTAAAGAAGGAAATCCAAATTCTCTTCTTGTACAAATTTGAATGATATGGCAGAATGGATTTACTTGGATACCGGGGACAGATCCCCTACAGAAAGCGGGCAAGGACAAAGCCCACGATGTGAGAGGATGTCTGGAAAATATTGTCTACTCCATTAGCTGAATGGGCATAACACAAATGATAGCAGACACTTGCGCAACCTAAGTGAGGAACAGGTTAGGAATAGCCAATTACAACAGCATATTAAAAACCAAGCTGGGATAGTGGAATAAGAGCAGTCATCATCCATAACAAATGAAAATGGCCTTAGATTGAGGTCGGGAATAGTCATCTCCTGATTGGGATGGTAGGGACTCACGTTCCTTTCCTTATTTGGCTTTCCTATTACCGATAGAAAATGTGGTAGCGCGGTTGAGCCGTTCACTCGTGCATGGGATATCGATTGATCCTTAGGCATGCTCTAAGTTGGATGCAAGGCTACGACACCTGAATGGATGTTATGATGTATGTTTGGTGTTTATTTTTGAACCCTACAAATGAATGCTTGATCTCTTATCCACTTATCTATGATGATTGATATTGATCGCTTTAAGTCCCGACCGAAGAGTAGGGACCAAAGTGCGAGAAGTAAGTCATCTCGTAGGAACGTGAGTAGATGTGCTTGCTTGTCGTGGAGTCCTCTTATCAGAGAGCAAGTGGATTGGGGCTCAGCAAGGGTCCGGAGAGATCAAGGATTTGATTATCGACCACGAACAACCATGGATTTGATTAACAATCCGGAGAGACCAAGGATTCGATTATCAGCGCCGAACGGCCATGGATTTGATTTGCGGTCCGAGGAGACCAAGGATTCGATTATCGGCTTCGAAAAACTATGAATTTGGTTAGTGGTCTAGAGAGACCAAGGATTTGATTATCGACCTATAACGGCCATGGATTTGATTAGCGGTCCGCAGAGACCAAGGATTCGATTATCGGCCCGAACGACAATGGATTTGGTTAACGGTCCAGAGAGACCAAGGATTCGATTATCAACCTCGAGGGCCATGGATTTGATTAACGGTTCGAAGAGACCAAAAATTCTATTATCGACCCCGAACAGCTATGGATTTGATTGGCGGTCAGAAGATACCAAAAATTTGATTATCAGCCCAGAACGATCGTGGATTTGGTTAACGGTCCGAAGAGACCACAGATTTGAGTATCGGCTCGTACGGCCACGTCTTTGTTCAATGATCCAAAGAGATCTCGGATTTAACTATTAGCTGAACGACCATTAATTTGATAAACGATTTAGAGAGATCGTCTGCTTAACTTAAATATTAAATGATCCGAAGAGATCACATATTAAACCAAATATAAAATGATCCAGAAAGATTGTGCATTAAACTAAATATAAAATGATCTAGAGTGATCAAACCATAAAGCAAATACAGATTTGATAAAAGGATTTGAATGCCTTGAAATTAGAGCAAAACCGATAAACCACTACAACAAAAAGTGTCTTTTATAGCGGCATATAGCCGCTATTAATCACAAGCATAGCGGTTTGATAAGCGCTGTAAATCGACATGTTATAAAAAACTGTTGAATATTTATAACACAAAATATGCCGCTATGGTTGAGCTTAGTTTTATAACGCATATTCGCCGCTATGGTACGTTAATTCAATAGCTCATTATAGCCGCTATAATACAGCTAAATCTCAATGGAATTGGAAATCTTTATAACACCATTTTGCCGCTATAAAATATTTATTCAGTAGCGGTCATTTCACGCTATTAAATCAACATGTTATAGTATTGATAAATTCTTTTACAGCTCATATATGCCGCAATAAAAACCGTAGATACACTTTTCAAGAGCTATGCCTATATATTACATTTTAATAATAGCAATCAAACTAAATCTTCATAAACGAATAAAGATTATAATCAACAAATATAACACAAGAGCATGCTTAGAAAGAAATGTGATATATTTTTCATTACAGTTGAACTACATTTAAACATAGGAAAATTATGTTACTAATTGAATAAAAAGTTAAAATACAAAGATGTGAAACCAATAAAAGAAGATTACTTAGAGGTTTGTTTACTGTGAAGAAAACATCACAACTCCATTCAACTACCTTGCCTTGCTCCTCCCTGCACTTCCTTACACTGTTCAAGTTACTGCACTGTCATCACATCGTTCAAGTTACTGCCACCACATTCGCACACATTACCAATTCAATCACTTACCAGATACCACTCACATTTCAAACAGCATAAACCAAGACATCTACCCACTGCCCCATATCATAACACTGTCAAGTGCTAACTACAGAACCACCTCTGTCCATTATCAGTTCCACCCCCTTCTTGCCTTCACTAACCAGACACCAATCACTACAAAACATCCCAATCCCAACATCAGATAACACTCTCCTTTCACCATAAATTGCTCCACCCATATCACAACAATGCATAGTGCCTCAACAGATCATCCATTTCACCCACCTACAACTACTGCCACAGCAGCGCACTACATCCAACAAACATCCGCACTGTCAAATACCACCAACATCACCACTCACTGTTAACCAAACTACTTGCACCATTCATTTCATTAATCAACTTCACAACCACATCTAATAACATCACCATCCCTCTGCTTTCTGATCAAAACTACCAACTTTTACAAATTTTCATATTTTTATATTTTTCATTTACATTAACAACTCGAACTGTCTTCTCACAAACTCCATAATCACCCAACTTCAAGCCACCTTGCAGTCAATTACGTACCCTCTGCCTGGCAATTATGCAATTGTGCACATTCCAGTTCTGTGCAATTTTGCACATCCACCTGCTCCTCCATAACAGTTCCTCCCCACTGTCGACAGCAGCCCTGCACAACCGTCTTCTCCATCACTCAACTTCAACATCAATTCACAACACCTTCATTCAACAGACCATCGGACTTCACTACATAATTCCACAGATCATCCATAACTGCTCTTTGATTCAAATTGTTGTTCCGTGTACAAACTGTGCACCTGTGTGCAATCACTTCTCCACTTCTGTTACACTTACCTTCATTCCTTCATCTGACCGAATTTCAACAACAAACTTCCCTCCCCCTGTCACAATTTCATTTCCATTTGAAAAAAATGCTACACTACTGTTTCACATCCCCTACAAACTACTGTTCTATCCACTTACAACAACAAGACTTCACAACCATACATCCCCTGAAACAAAGTTCCCATACTTCACCATTTCTGTCAATACATTCACACCACCTACCTCCTTACTTGCCATACAACAACTTCACTTCTACTACAATCAATAATCAAACTACACACCTACACACCTTTGACCACAACAGTGTCATCATCCCATCACAACAACTACTGATACTTGCACTTCTGCATAATACAACAACCATCAGACCTTATCAAAACACTGCGCTTTTGTATATCCCTCTGCGAACATCCCCTACTTATCTCATTCAACTGCCTACAGCTGTTAATTCATCTGCAATTCTGCAATTGCCTTCACCAACATTTGTGCATACAAACCACCTCAAACCATACATTTCTACACTTCATAAAAACCCAACTTTCCATCATTTCACAACTTAAACATCACTTGATCATTGTTGTACCACTTCTCTACCACTTCATCATCCCCTACCACTGTAAACTGCCTGTATATCATTGCTTCTAATGGTCAGGTGATGTAGTTGATGTTCTGGTTGTTGGAATGGTCAAGTGATGCTCTGGCTGTTGAATTGTGGAGATTGACTGAAACTGTTGTGACAGTGGGGTATTTTAAGGTAACTATTGTGTGATGAGGGATATGACTGTGGCAAGGCAGTGTGTTTGATGGGCTGACAGACTTGTATAAGGGAGGTTTTGTGTTGAAACTTGGATAATGTAGGTGTGTGGTGTGACAGGTTTTGTGGTGGGTGTGTACATTTTGAGTGAGCGGGAATGAACCATTCCAAAGAATACTATCAAGAAAAGGAGTATGTGAAAGAGAAAGACCGCCTTTAAATAGTTTTAGTACTTCTTCCACAGAGTCAAACCCATTAGAAGTGTCATCAAATTCTGCTCTGAGTTTCAGGATGGTGGATTGAGCTACTAATTTGAGTGAGTAACCAACAAAATTTTGACATTTTAAGATGGCCAAATCACGCATCTTAAGATACGTATTTGTCGAGGGCTGTAATATCACTCAGTCTGCTTACTTTTTTGGATCTTCAATGGAGAAAAGTTCTTGAAATTAATAGCACCATCCAGAATGTAAACATTAGGATGCATTTTTTCTTACTGAAATTTTCCAGGGTCGCCTATGTTCAACAGATATGCAACACCTTTTCATGACAAACAACGTGTTTCAGCTTCAAAGCTTAAAAATTAATTAAAATATAAAAGAAGTTTCTTGCACATACAACCAACATGCGTTTAAATTGATTCATATAAGGTTATAGACAGAACCTAATGAAATTTGTGCAGATAATAAATGCATCAAACTTCTAAACATATATTACAATATAAGTCAAAACAAAACAAATGTACTTTAGCTTGACTTTAACTATATAATTAAATCATCGGCTTTTTAATTAAAATATTTTTTATCGACTAAAATAGGTTTAAAAATTTAACCTTGGTCATCTAGTTATAATACGAAAATCAACTAACTGTTTTTTTTAATTAGCAATAAAGTCTACTCATTTGCAAGAAGAAGATAAAAGGTGTACCGATTTTGGATCAGTCGAAGCAAGACAAGAAGATTGGTTATTCGTTATATCCCAGAGTTTCACCTGAAACACAAGCAAGATTCACATTATTGCTTTGACATGTCAATACAAAAGCATGATATAGAAACTTCAATAAAAAAGATATTCACCGTTTTATCAGTCGAACCCGTTGCAAGAAGCTGCACAAAACATAAAAATGATAACCAGTTAGTAGAGAGTTATATTCAACAAATTTACAACGGTTTTACTGTAACTTAGCCAATAATTCTGATAAGGCAATGAATATACGTACATTTGGTACAACTGCATTGTAAGAAACAGAAGAAATAGACTTATCGTGTGCATGAAGTGTGAAAGTTGGCTTTGAATCAGAACTTGAGTTAGAGGAAGCTGGTCTCACATCAAAACCTTGAACTGTGCCATCCTCAAGACTGACCTGAACCATGTTAACCATAAAATATTTCAATTGGAAAAGAACAGTAAATACGACGCATAACAGAAAAAATGATGTACCAGAGTCCCTTATAACAAATTAGATATCATTTCTCCAGTGCAACAACTGCATATCATCATTCTTCACGTAAATTCATTTTGTTGCTTGAAAATAATGAATAATCGTGCATTTATTAAGGAAATAGGTGTTATGAATCTCGATAATGAAAGACTATAATTCTAGTACTAATATGAAATATTTTGAGACTTTAGAAACACAAGCAATAAGAACGACTTATTTTAAGGATTACGACAACACATATCAATAAACCTATCATATATCAAGCAACCTGATATTATTAATTATGATCAAAATTTCCATACCAATTTTTTGGCAGGTAAAAAAAAGGCCATGCATCTCTAGTTAAAACAAAATTAAAGCTGCAAGGTATTTAACACTTTTAGGATGACCAGATGTACGTGATTTGTCTGCTTGCATAAATGATAATGCTTTGAAGTAGGTCGATGCGCAAATGGCTGAGTACTCCTATCGCAAAAGGTTAAAGAGATTGCAGTGTAATGGCTGGAAGTTTACCACAAAAGCATGTTCATTGTGTGGATCACATGCCAAGCTTTCAACATCAGCAGATATAGACCAAATATAACTAGGCTTTTCAATGTTTCTGCAATCCATCTGCATGAAATATATAACCATGTAATGGGGTGTTGAAAAAAAAAAGTCAATCGTGCTGCCACTATAAAAAAATTTGCAACTGACTTGCCCCTAAAAGTAAGGGAGGATATGTATTGCTTTGACATTTTCTAATGAAAGCACGATGTTGAAAAGTTTCGGTGTGATCATACTGCAAATAGGTATGTACATATGAAGTGGAATATCAGATAAATGGAACAGTAAACATAATTCAAAATGCCAGCCATATAAATAAGTGTAACTGCTTTGTTGAAAATTACAAGCCTGTAAATTATGCTTTTTTTTCCAAGCACGTTCTGATAACTGTTCATGTGTCTACACTCCTCACGTTCACGCTTTTGGTTCAAAATATCATTGAGAATATTTTCCCAAGCCAAATGTATTATTGAGAATATAAATGTAAAGCAGATAATAAACATATGTGAAAATAATACAAGTTTCTTACCGTCACTATTGTTCGATCAAACGATCCACTGAGAAGTGACTCTGGTTTATGCCGATTCCATGCAACAGCTTGAACCTGTTCATTGCAGAGAACGAGAACTTGCTTTGTTATATTCAATTTCAATCCAAAATTGTTGTTGCGTTATAATAAGTGCAAAAAAAAAAAAGATTCAAATCAATGAGATTACTCAATGCACTGTGCCCAATCAATTGAAGAGGACCCAACTGTTACTAAAAGACATCCATCTGTTTTTCAACACAGTCCCATAATATTGCCAGGTATTGATAAGTTGTGTTTAAACATAGTACGGTCGCTAATATTTAAATTGGTGCTTGGTAGAAACAGATGGGTGTGTATGTGTTAAAAATATAAACAAAAACAAGAGTTAGAAAATAAATAACAAAGAGCTGGATCTATTTGTTATTAAGAATTAGTACAGATGAAAAATTAATCATTGACTAACAGGGATAAATCCACACCCATTTGACATATAAAAAATAAAAACAAAGAACCAACCTTATTAGAATGGTGCTTTGCAGTGGCAACACATTTACTTGTCTCCATGTCCCAAACTTTTACTGATTTTCAGCACTTGCACTAGCAAGTACATTCCTGAAGTTGATATTAAGCAAATAGGATTATATTTGTAGCAGTCCGATAAAGTCGTTTCAGATTTCACTGTGCTTACCTAAATTCTTTATTCCATGCAAGACCAAGAACGGATTTCTTGTGTCTTGTGACTCCCTGATTTGTACTTTCCCGATTTCTACATGCACACAACCAACTTTTAACATGCTTTTACAAATATTGGAGACGAAGGCTAAATTACCAAGAAATATAAAGAGTGCTAATATAATAGGTAAACCGTAAAAACTTCTGAAAACATATATTTATCCAGTATGGAACTATAAAACATGGCAGCATACGGCCATAAGTAATATAAATTGTTAATAGAAGAAGGATATGTGATATAAAAACAAAATATAATTGAACACATTCAATTCACTTAAAGTGTGAATTGCTTAAAAGATCACCTCTGATCTTCCTCCCAAAGTCATAAATGGATTCTCTTCTTTGATCTACACCAATAAACAGTAATAAAATGTGAGCACACACATTCAAGAATCAATAAACACCGGATCCAATCATCTTTTAACATGCCCAATCTGACAAATGTATACCTTGTCAAGGTCCCATATTTCAATAACTGGCTCCATTGTGCCAACTGCTACAAAATTCCCTGCAATGGTAAGAATTTCAAAATTACAATTGTATTAGAAAATCATACTAGGTAAGGTGAATTTGTTTGTTTTCTTCACTGAAAGTAACTGTGGGGAAAAATGAGATGTAAATGGGGATGTTAACTATGTAGGATATCAAAGGTAGACAAAAACCATTATTTGCCAGCGATGTATAAATGAATCTACCGAAATAATTTATCAAATTTTTTAAAAGACATCATCAAAGCTCTAATAATTCTTGTTGCATAAAGAAAAACAATCTGGATATTGACATTCAAGGATATCCTCAACAGAGTCAAAGTAGATTTGGATAGCATGACATTTATCAAAATATTATCAACCCAAAAGCTAATTTATAAAATTAAGAGCTTACTCCATCCAACTTACATCCATGTAAAATATTTAAAAAAAAATGTACAAGTAACTACCAAAATAATGCTTGTTTGTAACGAAGCCAGCTGTGCGACTCTTCCCATCTCAGAAACATCTATCTCAACGTGAAGCACAGCTTCTTTAAGAAAAAGCAAAGGATTTTTATCTTTTATACATTTAAATGCAACATTAATTATTTTTTTGTTCGTGCAGCATTTGCTGCAAGAAAATGACACTGAATCTGTTGCATACTTGTTGCTTGATTATGGATTTTGTACTATGAAAAGAAGTAGATTGAAAATAAAACAAGATTTAGATAAAATAAATTTTGGCCATAAAAGCCTATTTGGTTAACGGGATGAATTGAATATAAGTGTTAAAGTAAGCAGTTTAACGAATTAATAAAATTGAATGAAATTGGCCTAAAGCCTATAACATTAACTCATAACAAATACTCTCCCTTCTTTCTACTCACCTAAACAAAAAAATGAATACCTGACCGATGAGCTACCAGAGGGAAGCATTGAAGGAAGCGGTAGTGGTGATGACTTGAGGAAAGCTAATGGCACTAGGAAAAGCGGAAGTAGAACTCGATCCCGTTGATGCATAGGATTTAACTAGATCTGATTAGGGTTTATGAAGGGGGGATGGATTTGAAGGGGTGATTTGGGGATTAGATTCCACTAGCATAGGAGACTAAGGAAAAGTGGAACGAAATGAAAGAGCAAAGATGGAGAGGGAAATAATTTGAGAAACCGCGGCCACGAAATAATTTGGAGATTTCGCGCTTTGTGAAGGCGTTACATGTGAACAGTACAAAACAAATAGAGTAAAAAAACAAATAACTAAAGGCAAACAATGACGCTTTAGAATAATGCGTTATTAAATGGCGTTATTAATAATACATTTTCTTGTAGTGAACCCGTATGAACACAAGACGATTTTGATATGTAAAGTAATAACTCCAAATGAAATCGAAATGGTGATGATGTACATATTACACTTAGGTAGAGTTTAGAGTCTAAGGCTGTAACAGGTTTGGAACGACCTTTGGTTTACAAGAGAATTCAAAGGAGTTGGATGATTCACTAAGATTGAAGTAGCCGGAGAGCTTAACTATTGAAGATTGATAATTGAACATGTTCTTTAATTAAGCACACCTTTTATTCGCAAGACGTGCTTTGGGTGGTAAATGTTATCATGCCTTTTGATCAGACAGAATACAGACAAACTTGACGAATCAAAACTTGAAAGTTATCAAGGCAGGAAAGCCGGAGAGATAACTACAAAGCCCAAAACTCAAGAATCGAGACCACAAAGTGGTGGCAAACTGTCCCAAAAAATTGAAAGGTCAAAAAATCACTAAGTGTTGGATCATCACCGACTCATCATGGGTCATCGCCAGCCCATCACGGTTCACGGCCAAACCATACATTTTCGCCTATCATGCCTCCAACTTCCCTAGCACAATCAAGCCTAGAAATGAAGCCCAAGGCACCACCCAAGTTTCATGAAGAAAGTTAACTATGTATATGGTTCGATACCGAATCATCCATGGTTCGGTACTGACCCATAATTCTTGGTGTTTTTCACACCATTTTCCTACTACATACTAGCTATGATCCTAAAAACCCTTTCCAAACTTCGTAGCACTGTTCGCATACTACTACCCAACAGTCTCCTTAAGAACTTCAAGTCAATAATTTCATTCTCTCACCGATCCATCAAATAGATTCAGAAACAAGCTATAAACAATTCAAACAAATCAGGAATCGTGGTGCTAATACCAAGGCAACCAATCTCCAAAAGTCCAAAGTCACGATTAGCAAAGTTTTATGGGTCAGCACCGACCCATAGCTATGGTTAGGTATCGACCCATACCAGTTGCTAAGCTGGCTACATCTTCTTCTTCACCAACCACCGGGAGAATATGGAGAGCATAGGGAAGAACGCGTGTGAGGCTTTCCCGTCGACCTACACCTATAAATAAAGCATGAGGAGGCTCATTTTAGGGATCTTTTTGCTCTTCCACCATTATTACAATTTCCTTGTAATCTCCTATGGTTCGTCGACGAACCATAAGAGCTTTACCCTTACTTTCAATAATAAAAAGAGAAAAACCTTCATGTAAACGTAGGCCAGAGTACGCTGAAATCTTGTATGTTTTATATTTACTTGTTTTTAGTTGTTTTCTTTACTTTTTTTCTCTACACAATCCATTATGTGTTTATGTCCTTTTTGACGTAAACAGACCATGCAATTACCACGTTGGCAAAAGTATACTGATGCTATTTGAAAAGTCCGCCATATTAGACTAATAAGTAATACTGATGACTTTTGAAAACGTTTCCATGTTATTTTCTTTAACGGTATTAGCATATTTTGAAATGAAGCCCGTATAAACTTAAAAAAAGATATGTACCAGCGACATTTCAAATGTCACCGGTACATTTTTGTCAGCGTGACGTTGACATGGCTAAAAGTGATCTATATCTATAAATAGTTTCAAAAGTGACATATTTGCATAATTATTTAAGCCGACCTAAATTAAAAAAATTCCTTCAAAATTTTATGTAGAAAAAAGAATACTAAATATCGAGTTTCAGCTTTATTAAATTGTGCAACACGTGCACACCGTAATATTGTAAAATATAGTATTTATACTTTTAGTGTTAAAAATATAAACTTTGTTATATAATGTACGATAAATTTAGTGAATTAAACGAACTCTAACTTAAAACTGTTATTATTATTTAGTATGATTTATGTATGCAACTTATATACTTTTACATTTAGGTAAAATATTTATAAATTTTACTAGCATGAATATAGCATGATGAAACTGGCATGTTTTAATGATGTATCAAATTGACATATATTATTTAACTAAAATTTTCTAAATATGTTAAATTTAAATTACGTAATCAGTTTAAATATCCGGACTTCAATGTAAATAGTATGAAAGAATTAAGAAATATTTTATAAAATATTATAGAGATTTTAATATGGAGTTATTGGAAGTTAAAAAGAGAATTTTATAATGTAGTGTATATAAAAAATCGAGATAAATGATTATAATTGTTTAGCAAATTAACTTTGTGATTATTGCTTATGTAAATAATTTAATGTATGCGATATATAAATACATGGATTCAAATATAAAATATTGAAAAATAATTAAGGTGAGGATTGTTATTGATTTGGGAATGTCAATTAAGATAAAAATTGAATTATACAATGCAATATGTGATAAATTTATCGAGATGCATGAAAAATAAATCAAAATTTATCAATATTGATTATGTGTATTATTTATATTATTTGATTTTATATATTTTGTATTTGAATAAAAAATTAATTTTATCACTTATGTTGATATGAATACAGTCTGCATAATGAAAATGTCACATTTTAAGATTATTAAATGAATTAACGAATATTTTTTAACTGAATTTATTCAAATAGTTTAAATTCAACACTATGATTACCTAAAATATATTCATTTAAATGTAAAATATTATGTGACATTGAAGAAAGTTTTGTAGATTTGTAGAAATTCCAAGCGGTAGGTAGTTAATGTTAAAATGGGAATATTACAATGCAATCCATGATAAATATATTGATATAAATTTATATTGATAGTTGGAATAGAAACAAAATCATTTTGGTTCAACCACGAAGTTCCAAAAATGCCCTTATATACAAACAAGAGATCAGGAGTTCGAATTTCATAAAGAACAATACTCTTTATCTATACAAAATTATTAAAGATGATCGATCGTTCTTTTTTCTAATTTCTTGGATTTTTATTTTTTTTACCTGACAAGAGGCAGCATATGTGTTTTCATTCCTACTTAGGAAAAATTCAACAATACGGTACCGAATGGAGTTGAAACTTTTCATTTCCAGCTCTAGATTCTTTCTTTATTTGGAAAATGCATGGGGACATGTGTCAATTTTGTTGGAAATCGAATTCTAAGAATGTCAAATGGTTTCATCTATTCTCTCATATAAGTGTATTGTTTGTTATCAAATTCATTCTCTCTAAACTAAATTTTATATTCTAATTTAGACAAGCACATCCATATTCACGTCAAAAACTATATCTTAGCTTTATTACTTATTTTTTATGTCATATATACCTACTTAATTCCAATGCCGACCTCCCACATGATTCATTTCAAATTTGATCTCTATATCCCTAAATTTATTCCAGCAGTGGTCTTCTTCCAAGTTCCATGCAAAGGGCATCGTAACTTAATTTGTTAGGTCATTTTGAGTTGGATTTTACCATGTTCTAGGTGTAATGTGATAGAGTTAGGGGTATGCCTTAGGACAGTTACGTACTGTTATGTATATTTAACTCGATAATCAATCTTGTTCGAAATAAAACAGATTTTCTTTTTGAGTAAAATGAGTGATCCTTTTAAGGAGAAGAGCACTTATGTAATTTTATTCTACACTGAATAGAGATGTAGCCAACACGCTTGGCAAATAGCAAAAAACCCCGTACAAAAAGGAAAAGAAAGACCCTCCCAATCCTAAAGACTAAAGAACTAATGCCACTACTAAGAACGTAGTAACATATACTCTAAGGAGTACCCAAAAGCGTTTTCTTTCAATTATATATTTGATATAATATGTTATATTAATTAATTAGTTAAATTAAAATTGTATTTCATATAAAATCCATAATATTATGTTTTGTGATAGAAGTTACAAAGTGTTATAACTGAAATAATTTATCACAACGAAAATAAATATACCATTTTAAATATTCCTAGTCAAGATGTATTTAGACTAGATATCGATACACCTATTGAGACTAGAGTACTAACGGTTGCCGGGGTCACCAAAGGATTATGTGACAACCCATAATTTTAATAAATATTATAATACAATTTTATTTGAAACTTTGATTTTTAATCATTTAAAAGTTGAATTTTTGGAATTTTCCAATGTAGTTTTGGATTTTTTTATAATTTATTTTCCAAAAATAATAATATATTGACTTTTTGAAAATTTTATATTTTGATCAACTTTGATCAAACTTTGACTTTCAGTTGAAATTTTTAAATGTGAATTTTAAATTTCTAATCCTTTTCTTTTAGACAGTATTTGATTCTAATATTGGTTCTGCTTTTAGTTCTGTTTTATATTTTTAAATCTGATAAAATTCAACGTTTTACACGCAATTATTTTCAGTAGTTTATTTGTTATTTTCTATTCTCAATTTTATATTTTATATTTGGTTTGGACTTTGATCTCTTATTTGGATTTTGAGTTTTTTTTGATAAACGGGCTTGGAAATTTCAGGAGACACAAGTATCTTTTTATTGAATATGAAGTGATGCCTTTTCTAATCCTTAGCCGTTCACTTTCCTTCCCATAGCCGTTCAAAGCATTTCTTAGCCGTGCATAACTTTCCATTTCACGTTCAAAACACTTCTCATTCGTCATCTCATCTCTTTTCATTCACGTTCCTGAACAAAAGATTTTTTTTTCATGTCTTCCTCTCTCTATCTTTTCCTTTTCTCTTTTCTTTTGTTTTGCTTCATGCTAAGCTCGAACATCACTTGCATCATTCCCTAGCCAACCACCTTCTTTACTTCACCACCACCTAAGACTGGCCTCCACCATCTCACTATCATACCTAAACATGCCGTGACCTCCTTGACCCAAATCATCACAAAATTGCCTTGAAACCCTAGTCGATCTCCACCACAAGGCCAAACCCTATTTGCTTGCCTCGGCCACCACCTACTCCTCCATCCCCTTGCCGTGACCATCCCCTGATCCTTGTCACACCTGATGACCAGATCTGACCACCTGAACCAAGCCAGAAACTCCAGGCCGAGCCATGTTTTGCTATGGCCGAACCACTAGAACCCATGACCTTTCATTTGCCTTACCTTTTTGCCTTCATATACCCCTACTTATTCACATTCCAATGTTTTGCCTTCCATTACTTGACCATGGCTGAGCATTTCATACAGCAGCTAGTCATGGCCGAACCATGTGATGATGGTCTAACTTATTGTGAAGGTGGCCGAACCTACTATTTGGTAAAGCCATCTTTGCTCCATTTTGATTCATATTTACACATTGTCTTGATTTAAATTCTTGTGTTGAATTATATATTTATGCGTGTTTATATTTGTTTGTTTACAAGGCTTGAATCTTGGCTCTCCATCCACTCGAATCTAATTCGTGCTTTGTCGTGCTTTTCGAAGTTTGTTCGTGTGTCTAGAATTGTTGTCTCCAGCTTTAGAAGGTGAGTTTATCACTCCCGACATTCGTACTTATATAATTGTGAAACAATGACATGTGAATTGTAGATGATGATATGATAGTAATTTATATATGCCTGTGATATGATATTTCATGTTGTTATAACCTGATATATAATTGTTACATCACCTGATATGATATGCCATGTTATACTATTTATTTATTTCTGCTTCTCACACTACAAGTACCCTATTGGTATAGAATCACTATGGGTTGAAATGATACATACCCGAACAGAAATTAGAATAAGGGAAAATCATTATGAGCTGAAATGATAGGCTCAAGCGATTTTTATGTTATTTTATTTAACTTGGGATTGCGGGTTTGAAATGATAGAACCCGGATTTTTATTTTAAATTATGGATTGAAATAATACATATCCGTATCACTTGACCTAGGTTAGAAAATATTATACAGACCTGTGATTAATTTTAAATATTTTTTGAAAATTATTAAGTATTTTTGAAATATAAAATATGAAATTTTAACTTAAACTGGATTTAAATGATTTAAATAAAGGTTATAGTGATTTTATATAAGTTAAAAATGTATAAGTAAATAAATGGTCTAAAATGTAACTTAAAATATAACTTAACTTGATAATTGAAAATTTAGTTTTCAAATGGAAATTTTAAGCTTAACTTAGTAATAAGAATATTTTATTTATGAAATGAGTATTTTAAAATAAAGTATTAAATTATTTGTTAAGATAAAAGTTAAGAAAAATAATGTACTTTGACTTAATAAATGAATTATAATTTAATTTGGATATTTATTTATAAAAATTTATTTTATTTAATCATAAGTTAAATGATATCTAAGTAAATATTTCTGAAACGTGAGATACATTTTGTAAGTTAAAAATGGTGAAACTGAAATTATAATGTTTCTGAAATGTTATAATAAATCTTAGATTTGTATTGGCAGCATTTCCAAAATGCTGTGGTTTTAAGGTAGCATTTTCTAAGTGCTACCATTTCTGAAAATGTACTACTTTTCGAAATACCACTATATCCACAGTAATGTTTTCTACGTTATGCTGTTTCTGAAAGGACAATATTTCTGAAATACTTTTATATTTACAGTAACGTTTTCTAAGTGTTGCTGTTTGTGAAAGACAATATTTCTGAAATACTATTATATTTACACTAACGTTTTCTAAGTGCTGCTTTTTCTGGAAAGACAATATTTCTAGAATACTATTATATTTGCAGTAACGTTTTCTAAATGCTGCTGTTTTTTAGGGATAATATTTTTGAACTGCTACTGTATGTATTATCACATTTGCCAAGTGCTACGAATGCTATGATACGATGTGTTTTTTTGAAATTACTATAATTGAATGAACTTAGAAATGCTAGAACTTTGGAAATGAATATTATTTTCTTTTGAAAGACACCGAAATTGAATTTAAATGTTTTAAATGAATATGTTTTGATTTGAAATATAAACCATTTTGAAATTTATAACCACGGGTTATAATAACGGTGGGTTGTTAAAGAGACCGGGATCGGAATGGACATAGTCTCTGTCGATGTCGAAAAACACTTTAACAACCATGTACGCGGTGTAGATTCCAGAATGAAGTATGATGGTGGTGACATTCTTTGAGGTATGTACGTGGACTCGACTCCCGTGAGTTGGCATAAGGTGGCTAAAACATAAGCGATTCTTGGGCCAATGAGGTAGCTCCTCTGATCGGACACACTTCTTCGTATGCCATTCTATTACTTTATGATTAATATGGTGCGCACCTTTGATTTTTGGAAGCGTGACTCAAGGTGGGCGGTAGCTGCGGCTATGCGTTACCACCAGCCCGGATGCGTAAGTGGTATATCTACCCTGGTATTGCCTAGTTTGCCGTGTCACCTACCCTAGCGCGCCTTGTATGAGTTTTGATTTGTGTCGTACCTATGGAGTATTTATGGTAGCCTCCCGATCTGGAGGAACGACGATACTGTATAGACTATTGGCACTATATATGTATTAAGGTGGAAAATATAAAGCCTTAACACTATTTTTAAGTAAGTTTACGTTACTTTAGACATTATTACAATAGCATATATTACTATATAGTAAATAGTTTAATGGATCCTTAAAGGATGGGCGGTCCCAAACATCCTTTAAGTTACTTGTGCATTTTATTATAGTTCACTTGAGTTGGTTTACATTGTATAAGTATGTATGTTCTGACTCGAGTGTTTTGTGTTTTACTTTATGCTCGGGTCAGCCTGAGTATCAGTTTTGGATTTCACCTTTTGGAGCTAGAGGAGTTGCTGGAATTTATCTACCTATCTAGTTGTTATCTATTTTTATTCAGTATTTCTATTCAGCTTATGTACTAGTGGACATTATGTATTGGGATTTCTATTGTATTTTCTTTTCAGACTCTGGATTTTGTACTTGTTTTGAGACTGCGTTTGTAGTAGTTTCATGAACTACTATGGTTATTTTTTTTCCGCTGCGAGTTATTCTGATTTATCCGTGTCTGTGATTCTGTGATTGATTTTATTTGCTCTAAATTATATTACAATCTACTGTTTAGAATTATTCAAGTCAGACATGTGTAGTCTTGTCGTCGATTTGAATGGTCTAAAATAGCGGGTCATTACATTTGGTATCAGAGCTTTGGTTTTAGGCAAACCTTGGCTTATGGTGCAAAAACTCATTAAAGATAGGGCTGAAATACCTTAGAATGAGTGAATTCAATCTTAGAATCATTTCTTTGTGAAGAAACGTATTTTAAAGAATAAAAGTGTTTTCAGATGATTTTAAAAGGATTTTTCAAAGATTATTTTGATGTAAACCTTTTCTTGTTTTGAAATCAATTTTTCTCAATTTCATTCATTTCCTTATCCACCTTGTTAATTAAATTCCTTGATTAGGATTTCCATTCGGGTTGAATCTTGTCTTTTGTTTCTTAATTACCAATTGTACCACTCAGTAGAAGGGCAAGCACTCTAGTATTTTTTCTGTTACCTCTGCTCCTACTCCTAGTGTCACCTAAGGTACTCTTCAGGGTACTTTTCTCTGTTTAATTTTCCATTCGGGTTTTATCTGATCCTGGAGTTTTCCATAGTTTACTTCTGTGGATCTTTGGGATAAGTTGAACATCTCCTTCTCCTTGGTTTTCTAATGAGCTTTTATGTGTTTCAAATCCTATTGGGGGTCCCGCGAACCTTACTAGGCTTTGTAACCAAGTGAAATTCCTCTATTTTGATCACTGTTTCAGTGGTGATTTCTATGTTCTGGGTTTTCATGTTGTTGATCTATTGCTTAGGGGTGATTGGCCGAAGAGGCATGAAGCCATTATCTCTTGTAAAACCAGACTATTTCTCTTATGGATGATGTTGGTAATGCTTTGTTGGTCCAGTGTAGTTTGCCCTAGGATTTTTCCGGCAGCATTATTTATTCTCTTGATTCAACTCATGTGGTTAAACTCTATCACGATGTATTTGGTGAAGTCACTTCTTTACCTCCTAAGCGGGAAGTTGACTTTCGTATTGATCTTAATCCTGGAGCTCGACCTGTAGTTCTTCCTCTCAGAAGAATGACACACCGTGAGAAGGTTGAGTTGAGGAAGAAAATTAAGGACTTGTTCTCTAAGGGTCTGATCAAACCTAGCCACTCCGAATGGGGAGCAGCGTTGGTTTTCGTCACTAAGTCTGATGGTTCTTTGAGGATGTGTGTTGATTATAGAGAGATAAACAAGCTCACTATGAGGAACAAATATCTTATGCCTTGCATCAATGATATGTTTGATCAGCTCCTTGAAGTTACTGTTTTCTCTCAGCTTGATCTTGCCACAGGATTTCACCAGCTCAGAGTTTGAGGAAAGTATTCACAAGACGACTTTTCGTACCGAGTATGGTTTCTATGAAGTAGTTATGCCTTTTGGTTTGACTAACGCTCCTGCTTTCTTTGTTAATTTAGCTTTGTTCTGGGAACTCTTAGGAGTCACCTGTGAAAAGCTAAATTCTCGAAATGCCATTTCTGGAGGGATGAAGTCTGATTTCTCGGGCATATTGTTTCTTGTGATGGAGTTTCTGTTGATCCAGTTGAAATCGCTGCGATCAAAGTAAGTCTTTCTTCTTTTCTCTCTTTGTGGATAGATTGACCAAGTCGGCTCATTTCATTACGGTCAAGTCACCCGTTCTGCTTCCAGTTTGGCTGAGATTTATATGAGGGAGATTGTTCGTCTCCATGGTGTCCCAATCAGTAATGTTTGTGATCGAGATCCTGTCTTTACCAGCCAGTTTTGGAAAGCTTTTCAGGAATCTTTGGATACTCATCTGAATCTAAGCACTGCTTACCATCCGCAGACCGACGGTCAAACGGAAGGAGTGAATCAGATTCTCGAGGATCTTCTTCGTGCTTATGTTCTTGATTATGGACGATCTGAGGAAGATCATTTCCACCTCATTGAAGTCACCTATAAAAACAATTATTAGGTGTAATTTCAATCTTCTATTTTAATCGTATCCTAACCCTCTATCTATCTCATTTTATCTTTGAATTCTTTTGATTAGAATCTCCCAAATTTGAAATTCTATGCTTATTTTGAAACTCATTCTGGAATCATCGGGTGAGGGATTGTATTTGTACTAATATTAAAATGTTTTATATGTTGTGTTGTTGACGTTGATTTAGGATTTTGATCGATTCGTCTGATCAGCGATATCGATAGGATTTCCAAAACACTTGAACAGTACAAACTGACACAATTTTGTTTTCAAATTTGGTAAATGAGAAAATTTTATATGATTTATATGTATAATACTTTTACAGGTCTATATTATCTGTTGAAAATTTATTTTGATAGGATGTGAATAAGTTGATTTGAAATTTATTAAAAATTGAGATTTTAAAGGATATGATTTAGTTTAAGGTGTTTAAATGAATATATCAAGTTTAAATAAATTGAAGGAATATTCAGTTATTTGAAGTTTGAAAGTTTTATTTAAGTGATATTGGATTTATTAAGTAAATATTTCAAAACTAAATAATAGTAAATTGAATTTGATATACATATACGAAATTGTCAAAAATTTAACTCTGAAATTATGGAATATTTAAAGCTTTGAAATATATGGACATTGAAATGGTTTATTGAGAACTGAGTTGAGTTGAAATTTATTAGTTAACTGAACTGGTTATTGAAGTATTAATATTTTATTTCATTTACTGTTTTGAAACCAATGACTACGGCCTCATAAAATAAATAAATGGAATTATGAACAGTTTGTAAATTCATTTGGAATTATACGCATAGTTTATAAACTGATTTGGAATATAAATGAATTTAAATTATGTATTTGAGAATTAAAATCCTGGAGATTTCAAACTTTGGTTTTAATGTTTTAAAACACATGTCATTTAAAGGTGTATTTGAGTATAAGTTTAAAATGTTTAAGTCTATGCTCTTCTCTTATGTCGTTGGAAAATAATTTCGGTGATGGCGGCCGCATCATCGACATTCATTTTCGAGTTTCGAAGAGGAAGGACCAATTCATAGTTTTGCTACACTTTTGTTTGAAATTTGATATGAGATTTGATTTAAAATTCTTATGTATGGCTTGATTTAAAATATAAGTATATGATTTTAGATTTGATTTGATATATAGTATATATATAATTTTTTAATTGTTGAGATAAACTGGAGATTTAATTTCCTAAATTTATGGTTCAGGGATGATTTCAATTATAAACTGAGATTTTTTTTGGATAATTTACAATATAAAATAGCGTTAAAGAAATTTATAAACTCGAGTAGTTATGATTAGAGTAAATATGCTTAATGTGGGTGATAAGATATATTAGATGGAATAAATTTAATAATAATTTGATAAAGTGGGAGATGAGGAAGCTTGCTCCTAGGTTTGTTGGCACTTTCCGTATCTCATAGGGGATTGGTTCTTTAGCTTATCGTCTTGAATTGCTTGAGAAGTTTTCTGGAGTGCATGATGTATTCCACGTTTCGCATCTTCGTCCATATCTGCATGATCCACCTTTGATTGTCCAGCCTTCTGCCCTCGAGAGTTTGGATATTGAGCCAAGCCCTACGGTCAGAGGAAGCCACTTCATATTATCAATAGAGGTACGAAGCAGCTGAGAAGGAAATATGTCAAATCGGTCAAAATGTAGTGGAGTACTGATGATCGGGATTATACCTGGGAAACGGAGGAGAGCATGCGTGCTTCGATTCCGAAATTGTTTGTTTCAGGTACTATTTGCTTTTTTTATCTTATCTTTCCTTATTTCCGTGCCTCGTTCCTTTTTAGGGACGAAAAGTTTTAAGTGGGGGAGTGTTTAACAACCCATAATTTTAATAAATATTTTAATTCAATTTTATTTGAAACTTTGATTTTTAATCATTTAAAAATTGAATTTTTGGAATTTTCCAATGTAATTTTGGATTTTGTTTATAATTTATTTTCCAAAAATAATAAAATATTGACTTTCTGAAAATTTTATATTTTGGTCAACTTTGGTCAAACTTTGACTTTCAGTTGAAACTTTTAAATGTGAATTTTAAATTTTTAATCCTTTTCTTTTAAACTGTATTTGATTCTGATATTAGTTCTGCTTTTCGTCTCGAAAAATTCTGTTTTATACTTTTTAAATCTGATAAAATTCAGCGTTTTACACGCGATTATTTTCAGTAGTTTATTTGTTATTTTCTATTTTTTATTTTCTATTTTATATTTTATATTTTTTATTTGGTTTGGACTTTGATATTTTATTTGGATTTTGAGTTTGTTTTGATAAATGGGCTTGGAAATTTTAAGAGACACAAGTTTCTTTTTATTGAATATGAGTTGACGTCTTTTCTAATTCCTTGTCGTTCACTTTCCTTCCTATAGCCGTTCAAAACATTTCTTAGCCGTGCATAACTTTCCATTTCATGTTCAAACACTTCTCATTCCTCATCTCATCTATTTTCATTCACGTTCCTGAACAAAAGAATATATTTTTTCATGCCTTCTTCTCTCCCTTTTCCTTTTTTCTTTTCTTTTGTTTTGCTTCATGCAAAGCTTGGCCATCACTTGCATCATTACCTAGCCGACCGCCTCCTTCACTTCACCACCACCTAAGACCGGCCTCTACCATCTCACCATCATACCCAAACATTTCGTGACCTATTTGACCCAAATCATCACAAAATTGCCTTGAAACCCTAGCCGATCTCCACCACAAGGCCAAACCCTATTTGCTTGCCTCGGCCACCACCTACTCCTTCTTTCCCTTGCTGTGATCATCCCCTGATCCTTGCCGCACCTGATGACCAGATCTGACCACCTGAACCAAGCCAGAAACTCCAGGACGAGCCATGTTTTGCTATGGCCGAACCACTTGTACCAATGGCCATTAACTTGCCTTACCTTTTGGCCTTCATATACCCCTACTTCTTCACATTCCAATGTTTTGCCTTCCATTACCTAACCATGGCCGAGCATTTCATGCAGCAACTAGTCATGGCCGAACCATGTGATGATGGTCTAGCCTATTGTGAAGGCGGCCAAGCCTACTTACCATGGTAAAGCCATCTCTGCTTCATTTTGATTCATATTTACACATTGTCTTGATTTAAATTCTTGTGTTGAATTATATATTTATGTGTGTTTATATTTATTTGTTTACAAGACTTAAATCTTTGCTCTTCATCCACTCGAATCTAATTCGTGCTTTGTCATGCTTTTCGAAGTTTGTTCGTGTGTCTTGAATTGTTGTCTCCAGCTTTAGAAGGTGAGTTTATCTCTCTTTACGTTCGCACTTATATAATTGTGAAACAATGGTATGTGAATTGTAGATGATGATATGATAGTAATTTATATATGCCCGTGATATGATATTTCATGATCTTATAATCTGACATATGATTGTTACATCACCTGATATGATATGCCATGTTATACTGTTTATTTATTTCTGCTTCTCATACTGCAAGTTCCCTGTTGGTTAAGAATCACTATGGGTTGAAATGATACATACCCGAAAGGACATTAGAATAAGGAAAAATCATTATGAGCTGAAATGATAGGCACAAGCGATTTTTATTTTATTTTATTTGACTTGGGATTGCGAGTTTAAAATGACAGAACTCGGATTTTTATTTTAAATTACGGATTGAAATGATACATATCCGTATCACTTGACCTAGGTAGAAAATATTATACGGACCCGTGGTTAATTTTAAATATTTTCTGAAAATTATTAAGTATTTTTGAAATATAAAATATGAAGTTTTAACTTAAATTGGATTTAAATAATGGTTATAGTGATTTTCGATAAGTTAAAAATTATAAGTAAATAAATGGTTTAAAATGTAACTTAAAATATGACTTAACTTGATAATTGAAATTTTAGTTTTCAAATGGAAATTTTAAGCTTAACTTAGTAATAGGAATATTTTATTTATGAAATGGGTATTTTAAAATAAAGTATCATGTTATTTGTTAAGATAAAAGTTAAGTAAAATAATGTACCTTTGACTTAATAAATGAATTTTATTTAATTTGGATATTTTATTTAATCATATGTTAAATGATATCCAAATAAATATTTCTGAAATGTGAGATATGTTTTATAAGTTAAAAATGGTAAAACTGAAATTATAATGTTTCTGAAATATTATAATAAATCTTAGATTCGTGTTGGTAACAGTTCCAAAATGCTATGGTTTTAAGGTAGCGTTTTCTAAGTGCTACCATTTCTGAAAATGTACTGTTTTTTGAAAGTAACATTTTCTAAGTGTTGTTGTTTCTGAAAGGAAAATATTTCTGAAATACTATTATATTTACAATAACATTTTCTAAGTGCTGCTACTTCTAAAAGACAATATTTCCGAAATACTATTATATTTAGAGTAACGTTTTCTAAGTGCTGCTGTTTCTGAAAAGACGATATTTCTGAAATACTATTATATTTACAGTAATGTTTTCTAAGTTCTGCTGTTTCTGAAGGATAATATTTTCGAACTGCTACTATATGTATTATCACATTTTCCAACTGCTACGAATGCTATGATACAATGTGTTTTTTTGAAATTGTTATAATTGAATGAACTAAGAAATGCTACAACTTTGAAAATGAATATTATTTTCTTTTGAAAGACACTGACATTGAATTTAAATGGTTTTAAATGAATATGTTTTGATTTGAAATATAAACCATTTTGAAATTAATAACCACGGGTTATAATAACGGTGGTTGTTAAAGAGACCGGGATCGGATATGGGCACTCTCCGTCGATACCGAAAACCACTTTAACAACCGTGTACGCGGTGGAGATTCCAGAATGAAGTAGGATGGTGGCGACGTTCTTTGAGGTATGTATGTGGAGCCGACTCCCATGAGTTGGCATAAGATGGCTAAAACATGAATGATTCTCGGGCCAATAAGGTAGCTCCTCTGATTGGACACACTTCTTTGTATACCATTCTATTACTTTGTGATTGATATGGTGCGCACCTTTGATTTTTGGGAGTTTGGCTCGAGGTGGACGGTAGCTGCGGCTATGTGTTACCACCAGCCCGGATGCGTAATTGGTATATCTAACCTGGCATTGCCTAGTTGTGTCGTGTCACCTATCCTAACGCGCCTTGTACGAGTTTTAGTTTGTGTCGTACCTATGGAGTATTTGTGATACTCTCTCGATCTGGTGGTACGATGGTACTATATAGACTATTGGCACTATATATGTGTTAAGGTGGAAACTGTAAAGCCTTAACGCTATTTTTAAGTAAGTTTACTTTACTTTAGACATTATTATAATAGCGTTATTACTACACAATAAATAGTTTAATGGATCCTTAAAGGATGGACGGTCCCAAGCATCCTTTAAGTCACTTGTGCATTTCCTTTAAGTTACTTGTGCATTTTGTTACAGTTCACTTGAGTTGGTTTACATTGTATAAGTATCTATGTCCTGACTCGAGTGTTTTGTGTTTTGCTTTACTCTCGGATCAGCCTAAGTATCAGCTTTGGATTTCACCTTGTGGAGCTAGAGGATTGCTGGAGTTTATCTATCTATCTAGTTGTTATCTATTTCTATTCAGTATTTCTATTCAGCTTATGTACTAGTGGGCATTATGTATTGGGATTTCTATTGTATTTACTTTTTAGACTCTGGATTTTGTACTTGTTTTGAGACTGTTTTTGTAGTAGTTTGATGAACTACTATGGTTATTTTATTTCCGCTGCGAGTTATTCTGATTTATCATATCTGTGATTGGTTTTATTTGCTCCAAATTATATTACAATCTACTATTTTGAATTATTCAAGTCAAACATTTGTGGTTTATTGTCGATTTGAATGGTCTAAAATAGTGGGTCGTTGCAGATTATGTACCGATAGTTATTGGATAACTATGGAATGACCCACTCGATGGTTTTTCTTCGGTTAACATAACAAAGGTCAAACAGAAAATATCGATGTGATGATTTACACGGTTCTATCGACTTGAGAATACTATCAATATCCAATATGAAAGCTCCACTTTGATTATAGTCAAATCATGGTATGGCATCCATCGAGTGACTATAGCCGGGTCGAGTGGAAGAAATGAAAGTGAAGCACTATTCAAGAGAGGATTCGTCTCCTCGGTTATAATGGGGTTAGTATCGTGGTTAACTAAAGACAACTCAAAGTTAAAGTCTTTGGCCGGAACATTTTGATTAATCATAATTATTATTATTGAACCAAGGATTTTGTGTTTGGACTATAGAGTTGAATATGAACAATATGGGAATTTTGACCATTATCAAATAAGTTCATAGTGATATAATTTTCACGAAGAGAATTGGTGTAAACAAAAGTCACGACCGAGTTAAGCTTAACAAAAGTGAAATCAGATTTTATCGAAACCAAATAAGTAATAAATTTGGCCAAAATATCACGGTACCTGCTAACTGACATGTGAGCGTTAATATTCAAATAGTTCGATATTAATCGCTGTTAAATTTGTACGTAACGAGTCACACAACCGAAATAATGAATTCTCCTTCGACTAAACAATTTAATTATTCTATAATTATTATAAATTAATTGAAAAAATTAATATTTATGAAACATTAATTATAAATTTTGATTTGATTTGATGGATAAATATTAGTAAATGTATTTATAATAGTTATAAATATATTAATCGATATACGATATTGATATGTGTTTAAATTGGGTTTAAATGCAAAATATTTATTTGGACTTTAAATGGGTTTAAAGCCAATGATAGTGGTTGTAACACCCCGTAAAATTTAATAAAAAATAAATAAATCTGATAAATTAATTAATAAGATAAGGTAGAAAATGGAAATTTTGCAGAATTTAAAATTTGACCGCGAAAGTTATGTTGTTGTGTTCGTGGTGATTTTCTGATCAAAATGAAAATTTTGCAAAATTCATAACTTGACCACGAAATCTATATCGTTATGTTCGTGGTGATTTTCTGATCAATTTTCATATATAATAGATTGAAAATGGAGTTCAAATGGAAAAATTATGTACGTTTGAAGCTTTTGGATTCAATATAATTTAAACAGAATTCAAATTCAAATAAATAAACATTTCTTATATTTGAAAGTTAACACCAATTAGACTTGGGGGTTAAGTAATTGTTAAAAATTAACATTAACGTTAAGTGATAACTAAGAAATATAATAGATAAAAACAACGACCTAAAATAATATCCCATAATGAGTGCACCGTTCGACCACCTACCTAGGGCCAGTCAATTGGTTGGGTATGGGCGGTCGATCGGTGAAAGCTAGTGGCGACCGGGGATTTCACACTTTGAACATCCGAATTTTCATTATTTTATACTAACTTAAATCCGACAATTCTGATGCATCCCAACCACTATAAATAAGAGCCCAGGCCCCTCACTTTCATTCATAAATTATATTGAAAGTCTAGCGAAGCTCTATCAGTTCCTCTCTTCAAAAAGATTCAGAAAATTCCTTTAGGGTTTTAGGTAAGAAATTGTATATGTTTATTATTTATATTCTAATATTTTTTTCTTTCAACTCCTAAATTTTTGGATCCGATCTGTATGTAATTCCCTTGTTGCTATTTTAAAAAAAAATCTGAAGGAGATTATTATGGGCATGTCAAATCCAAAAAGGCGCAAAGCTAAGGAGTTGCATTGGGTGAAAATCTTAGTCTTTCTATTTTTAGCAACTGAATATTGTAGCTGGATTTGATATATGTCTTGGGGAATTCGGGTTTACAAAAACATCACACTAAAACCCCCAAAATTCCCACAAGCAAAATGTCAATTCTTAGGTTGGAATCTCAATTGTTTTGTATTAAAATAATGAAATTTTTGTATGTTTTGCAATTTCAATATTTTACATTCTATTCCACTTCTTATCTTTTTCTTTGGATCTGATTAAGGGTTTCGATTAAGAAATGGTATGTAAGATACAAATTCTTATTCGTAGTTTGCACTACTTATTTTCAAAAATTAAATAGAAACCCCCTTTGTCCAAATGCATGTAAAAAGAAGTTGAATAGAGCGTAAAAGTATGTAAATTGTGACCTTATATTATTGATTTATTCCATTGTTTTAATGTAAATAAATGGGTTTGGATTTTGTTTTTATACAAGTCTGTTGATTTTATTTTTGGATATCTGATTTATGATATATGTGTTAATTTAAAAATGGAACTTGCATAATTTTGAATGTTTGACATTTAAACGTTAGTTTAGAGCGCAAACTCCACAAGCTTAGAATTTACTAAGTGTGCGCGTGTGTGTATGTATAGCTTAAATTACGTATAATTATAACGTATTAATTACGTAGTTAATAAGTTATTAATTATTGTTAATTTCCTCTTAGGAAATAGATTAATTGTAGATGCGGTATAAGAAGGTTTTCTTAGAGGGCCTAAATATCCAATGCAGTGAGATGTGTGGTAACATATGAAAAGAGTTTTATGAATTATGACTAAGTTGAATACAAGGTCTGTGAAAAGCATACAAAATTCTACTGATTTAATCTGACAAACAGCAATGCGACTTTAGAGCTGATGTGAGACATCACCTACAATAAGCAACTGCAGACGACGGGAGGTTAGTCTCAAATTATGTAGGGTAAATCTACCTGGATAATCTAGCTACCAGTACTTATAAATAGTTAGACTAACATGAGACGTCGATGTGGGGTACGGATCATAATACGAAAAGCTTACTTTAGGGATTGAAGGTATTAAGTGGCTGCGTGAGTGGCTGCCTCTTCCCTATATAGGAAGTAATAAATAGTCTGGATTATTAGTTAGGCACAATAGAGGTTATCTCAGGAAAGGGCATTTTCAATATGAAATATTAAGTGCAGGAAGAGATTCCGTGCAATGTTAGTTAGATAAGTACAGGTGATGAGTCCGCCTTGAAATAGGTATTAAATGACGTAAACCGCCTTACGTAAAAGTATTAAATGGCAGTAGTACAAAACAGATCATTTGCTTTGGTTGTTTACCCCTGTTGCTTTGGTTATATAACCGAAGCAAATGAAGGCGACGAACATGCCAAATTTGATGCTTTTGTTGTTGAACCGAAGGAAAAGAGTCATTTAATTCGGTTGTTGAACCGAAGCAAAAGGGTAAAATAATTGAAGCAAATGACTACTCATTTGCTTCAGTTGTTACGAACAACCAAAGAAAATGTCAATTGAAGCAAAAAAAATGATACCATTTCAGGTTTTAAAATCTAAAACGGTATCAAATCACAATGATATTTTCGTGTTAGATGGTTGTAATATAGTCAGAAAAAAATTAATACATTAACACATTAAATGTTCATACTTTAAATTACAATAATTCATACTTCAAAATACCAAATATTCACCATGAGCACTCTAGTATCAGCGTTCATAGTTCATAACATCATACCTCAAAATAATATTACACGCTAACACTAGTACACAACAATACAAGTTTTTTGCTGGTAACCAAGCTTTAAATGTTACACTCCAAGTCAAATGCAACTTGCATATATTATGTTAAACAAATCATTGAATCAGTCATTAGTGTGTAATACAGATTTTATGTGGTTCCAATTTTCTTTAGATAGGAAATATAGTCTGGGACGTTATGAAGTTAATCGATGCCTTAATATGATCCATAAAAGAAACTCATCCAATAATATAGCATTTTACAATTACATGACTTCCTTTATATCAAATTAAAAAAATTAAACTCTACAAAAACCTGAAACTCTTAGTCGAAACGGAAAATTTACAAATCTAAAAAACCTAAATTTTGAGGTAAGATTTTAAAAGGTACAACAAACTAAAATATTTTACATGAACGTTTTTTTAAAAAACACAAAATTGCATAAAAGGAATTTTATTTAACAAATTTTCAACGAAAAGAACATGAAAACATTCAAAACTCAATCGAACATATAAGTTTATTTGGGGCGTGTGCCCATACGTGCTCAGTTTAATAAATCAATATAGGAATGTCACAAATATTTAACTAGAAACAACTCTGTTTCTTCCATATTACATTACATTATAGGTTGATGATAAATCAATAACAAGAAACAACTATGTTTGTATATACGTTGTAAAGCATGGGTCCAACATCTAAGTATCTCAGCTACATCAACCGTAGGTTGAGCTGTTGCACTTTGATATTATGTTTTGCTTATAGTTTCATTGTGATCCTTTTGTTCATTGTGATCAATTTGTGTCGGCGACCTCGAGCATAGATCCATTTTGGTAAGCAAAGATGTTCTTGATATGCAGTGAGCAGAAGCATGTGATCATACAAACAGGAAAGAAACAAAGAAGAAAAATATATTGCTAGAGCATAACAGTCAACTTTCAGCAACTGTGTGTTTTTACCTAAATATTCTCGGTGAGCTATAAGGTCTTCAATTGGACCAGAAGCAAGAACTTCATATTGACCTGAATAAAAATTAGACCAGTCAGATTGTTAATTCAATAAATAAAACACATGAATGTAGTTATGTATAACATAAAATTAAAAAAGTGAAACGTTATTTGTTGAGCAATGATCACTAAGATAGAAACAAAACCGTCAAAGATCGTATACTAAATATTGAAGGATTAACTACCAGAAACTAGTAATCTGACTGTCAGAATAAAATGATCATACTAATCACAAAATAACTGAACTGCTCCTAACAGGTAAAATTAAACATAACTGGTAAACAGAACATTTGATGCATATAACATAAAAAATTGACTCTCAAAAGTTAAATAAAATGTAGTACCTTCTAGCTAAGAGTTAGATCAATCTGCCCAGCCACAACCACGTAAGATGCCAAACACGAATCATTTGCATGAACAAGGGATTCATCTCTTCAGCGATTGGGACTTTATCGAAAGCCTTTATCGTCAAGATTACATTAGCACGTATGTACATACATACATACATATATCATTCACCTAACCCCACAGACTCGGCAGGGAGAACATTTAGGATCATGAATTGCTCGGCAACCTACTGTAACACTTTTAGTACATCTTCTATGCAGTCAATGATCTTCATTACCTCCAGTAACTTGTAAAAGCACCAGAACTTCTAAAACATCTGTCATACTTGGTCTTTCTTTCGGGTTTTCACTAAGATAATAATATGCAAGGCCTACAGGCTTTGTGAGCTCCATGGGTAGGATACTGACCCTCTAATCTATCGTCGATTATTTGAGGTAGTTTGTGCTTATCGGGTAGCTTAGGGCGCATGCAGTCCATGAGACTTTGTTCTTTGAACGGGCGAGTTCTGTTGACGGAGAGACATCCCGTTAATAATTCAAGAAGTACTAATCCAAAGCTATACATGTCACTCTTTCCAGTCAAATGACCAATTTGGGTTTGCAATATATAAATATATTAACTCTCGGTCTCACAAATATAAAACTATGCTTAGAGTGCTGCCAAGGGGCATACCGGTCTTTACATATTCTGGTGCAGCATCTCCATAGGTGCCCATGACTTAGGTTGATACATGTGTTTCATCACCTTCGGGGCCAGCTTTTGCTAGTCCAAAATTAGAGAGCTTGGTTGTATAATCCTGCTGAGGAAGTATTTATAATCATATTGACTGTCGGCGTCTATTTAAACTTAAATGCAAAGAAAGATCCAACATAAGCAAACTGATACTGTAATGAACAATAATTTTCGACCCTTGAAAATTAACATTGATACTTCCACTATATCACATGCCGAGCAATCGAAGCCGGAAAATCCGATTGTTAGAGGAAAAAAAGATAGAAGAAGATAAGAAGAAAACTAAACAGCATAGAATCTCACAGCATAACTAATAATCTATAACATATCACAAGCCTTTACATAAAAGAAAAACTGTAATACATATATATATATACAAACATCAATGAAAGTATATTAACCCATTTCAGCCTGTACAATTATAACAGTCTATCCTCACAATTGCTGATAACACACCAATGAGTACAACGGAAAATATAACCATCTCGTGAATACGTCTTTGAGCCTCCAACTCGTCTTCGAAACTCCAAGCATTCAACCTAATCTGTAAGAGCATTATAATAAAATAATACCCGAGTCAATCTGAAAAACCAGCGTGATAAAAACGCACCCAACTGGATTTAAAGTTATAAGAAAATCTTTGAAAATCAAAAGTATCTCGTAAGACCACGTCACAATAAACACGATCGTTTTTTACCCTACGATAACTAAATTGCTTTTATCTACAAATCCTATGATATTATAATAGTGTTTAAGTACAAATACTTATTAAAATAGCTGAAATGCTTGCATCTCACATTTCAACATAGTTGGGTACAATCAAAACCATACAGCGCTTATTGGAGAATGGATTCCATATAATGACTAGGTGCTGGGGTACCACCTATCATGGTGTACGTCTAGAAAATGTACCGAGATCGAACCTATCGATCCCTGCCAACACATGATATATGTGTTAATATAGAAATGAGACTTGCATAATTTTGAATGTTTGACATTTAAACATTAGTTTAGGGCGCAAACTCCACAAGCTTAGAATTTACTAAGTGTGCACGTGTGTGTATGTATAGCTTAAATTATGTATAATTATAATGTATTAGTTACGTAGTTAATAAGTTATTAATTATTGTTAATTCCCTCTTAGGAAATAGATTAATTGTAGATGCGGTATAAGAAGGTTTTCTTATAGGGCCTAAATATCGAATGCAGTGAGATGTGTGGTAACATATGAAAAGAGTATTATGAATTATGACTAAGTTATAGGAATACAAGGTCTGTCAAAAGCGTACAAAATTCTACTTATTTAATCTGACAACTAGCAATGCGACTTTAGAGCTGATGTGAGACATCACCTACAATAAGCAACTACAAATGACGGGAGGTTAGTCTCAAATTATGTAGGGTAAATCTACCCGGCTAATCTGGCTACCAGTACTTATAAATAGTTAGACTAACATGAGACGTCGCTGTGGGGTACGGATCATAATACGAAAAGCTTACTTTAGGGATTGAAGGTATTAAGTGGCTGTGTGAGTGGCTACCTCTTCCCTACGTAGGAAGTAGTAAATAGTCTGGGTTATTAGTTAGGCACAATAGAGGTTATCTCAGGAAAGGACCGCTTCAATATGAAATATTAATTGCATGAAGAGATTCCGTGCAATGTTAGTTAGATTGGTGATGAGTCCGCCTTGAAATAGGTATTAAATGACGGAGATTGCCTTACATAAAAGTATTAAATGGAAGTAGTACAAAACAGATCATTTGCTTTGGTTGTTTACCTCCTGTTGCTTTGGTTATATAACCGAAGCAAATGAAGACGAACAGACCAAATTTGGTGCTTTTGTTGTTGAACCGAAGGAAAAGAGTCATTTAATTCGGTTGTTGAACCCAAGCAAAAGGGTAAAATAATTGAAGCAAATGACTAATCATTTGCTTCAGTTGTTACAAACAACCAAAGAAAATGTCAGCTGAAGCAAAAAAAATGATACCGTTTCAGGTTTTAAAACCTGAAACGGTATAAATCACAATGATATTTTCGTGTTAGATAGTTGTAATATAGTCAGAAAAAGGTTTATACATTAACACATTAAATGTTCATACTTCAAATTACAATAATTCATACTTCAAAATACCAAATATTCATCGTGAGCACTCTAGAATCAGCGTTCATAGTTCATAACGTCATACCTCAAAATAGTATTACACGCTAACACTAATACACAAAATACAAGTTTTTTGCTGGTAACTAAGCTTTAAATATTACACTCCAAGTCAAATGCAACTTGCATATATTATGTTAAATAAATCATTGAATCATTCATTAGTGTGTAATACATATTTTATGTGGTTCCAATTTTCTTTAGATAGGAAATATAGTCTGGGACGTTATGAAGTTAATCGATGCCTTAATATGATCCATAAAAGAAACTCATCCAATAATATAGCATTTTACAATTACATGACTGTTATAATATATGTAAATATAAATAGTGAATATGCTATATACTATTTTGTATTTAGTCCCACATCGTGCGATTAGTTCTATCCCAAGCTCCTAGGAATTTATATAAAGGTGATAATGTAATTGAAATGTATTACTAATCTATGATTGAATAAAATTGTTCTCTCTCTAATGGCTTCCACTTTCTTCATTTCATAACACGTTATCAGCACGATATCTAAACAATTTTTTTATTATATATAAGATTTGAATTGTGATAATCTAGAAGATCGGACCTACTTTTCTTTTCAGTTCTAATTATAGATCTCTAGATGATACATCCCTTTCTCTTAATCAGTTACTGAAATCAGATCTATCTCTTCGTCTTATTCAACCAATGAAATCAGGTTTGAAATTTTCTAGATCTGCTTTTCTAGATTTATTTTGCAATTAATTTAGATTTAGATTTAAGTATTCTTGTTTTACAATTCTATATCTATTTTCTAATTTTGTAGATGTGATTTAAGTTTTAATAGATCTTATCTTTTCAAGATCTTATTTTGTTATAAATCTAAATTTATAGATCTTATTCCACTATACATGTATTTTTGTCATTATATTTCAGATCTCATCCTACAATAGATCCGATTTTTTTGTTCTTATTTTTCTGATCTCATTATATTGTAGATCTTAAAATCACACTCAAATAATATATTGTTGAGATCTGTACATTGTTTAAAAATAAAATGTTGTGATTTTTTGAATTTGAATTGATTTCAAAATTACTTATTATTGCATGTTTTTTGAGTTCATTATTTTGGAAAGCAAGTTTTGAATTTAACAATTTCTGTTGTTGATTCAAGTAAATTTATTGATCTTGATTACGTTTTGGTTTGTGATATAGATCTAAGTAATATATACATGTTTGATAAATGAAGTTTTCATTTTGAAAACTCTTTGATTTGGATTTTGATTTTGGAAATTATTTTGATATATATTGTTTATATATCCAGAAGAAATATTTTATTATTTCTTAGAGAAACATATACAAGAATAATGCATATTTAAAAGATCATATTAGTTTAGATCCAATATTAATATTGATTTAATACACCTGAAGTGAATGGAAACGTTAATGAAAACATATACGGTAAACTTAATTTCTAGCATTTGAAATAAAAGTTGAGAACCCGCGGTTCCTATAATGCTAAAAGCTTGAGTTTCCATAAATTATTAAATTTCAAGTTTTCTTATAATAAAGAACTAGAAGTTTCAATAAAAGAGAAGAAACTTGAATTATAAAAAAAAGAATATATATATATATATGTATGTATATATATATATGTATATATATATATGTATGTATGTATATACATATACATACATATATATATATAAGAGTTATTTTAGTTATTTTAGAAATTTTGACTATTAAGAAATAAAGTTTCTCTTATGGTATTCATTTAATTTTATTATTGAGTATATTAAACTTAGCTTTGAGATTAAATTTTGCTAACTAAAGTTAGTTAGATTGATTTACTTGTTTGTAAAGAAATCAATTCGTTGTGATAATATTTTATATTTTATGCCACAATAATGGTAAATTGCATTCATTTTTTTAATCATAAATGCATTAAACGTTGTCGTCATGGTAATAAATTAAATTACCATATCATCGTAAATGCACTGGCTACCGTAAATTAAATGATGTTGTATTTTTATGTTTGGAATAAGAATAGACATATGGTTTATCATATGGTGTATTCGTTTTGACAAACAATGCTCGATATAATGGAAGAAATAAGTTTGAACAACAACCTGAAGTTGTGGAAAGATTTTTTGTTTTCAACCAGAAGTTGTATAACTCAAAGTCCAAGACCTGAAGTCTTGAATTATGAAAAGATTTTCTGATAAATTTTACAAGCTCGAATTCTTGTTAGTATTTTTTTGTCAAAAATGTACAAGTCTTGAAATAAGAATAGAATTTTATTTTGTAACAATATGGTACAAAAAAAATGGGGGGAAGTTTACACAAAATTTGAGAACCTGAAGTTCATAACAAATTGATGAACTTGAAGTTCATGAATTAGAAGCCCGAAGCTCTATTGAAATTATGTAAAATGATAAGGTTGTACTTCCTGAAGAAGTTAAAGAAAATTAATAAATAATCATATGAGAAAATGATGCTGCATTCAAGAGATTACAAAAATCTCCAAATGAGTTATACTTACCTTATATCTTAACATTTACACTATATTAACCAAATATCCTGAAGACATTATGTTATATGATACTTCAAACATCATTGGATGTGTATGTGTGTATATTGATCTCTTCAAAAGATGTTTTAGAGATTTATTTATATTTATATTGCAAAATCTAACATCCCAGAAGAGATGTTATAGGAATTTTATTTTTTGTTACATTGAAATTCCTTAAAAGGAAATACTATATTCCCTGAAGGAATAATGATATAATTTTTTTTTGAGTAATAACAATAGTTTATCCAAAAACAAATGATATTGTATACCAATGTTACACTCCAGAAGTAGTGGTTTTATATCTTCACATCTTACTTTCATTTGGTGCATCTAATTTTGTTACTGTATTTAAAGTTTGATATGTCATTTCAAAGATAGTTACAACAAAAATTTCCAGTAGGGACATTTTATGTTATTGTAAAGGTAGTAATTATGTAATTTCTACAAATAGAAACATTGTACATTGATATGATATTCCAATAGTACACACACACACACACACACACACATATATATATATATATATATAGAAGAGATAAATTCACCCCAGAAGTAGTGATAATAAAATATCCCTAAAAGAGACTAATAAATTAGGAAATGATAACATATCTCCAGAAGAGATTTGCTTATATATTTGATAATTTTATTAAACCAAATAAATGCATAGAAATTTGATTATAAAGGATCCTAATTTAGTTTATATTAGATCCTACAAGTTTGAGAGCTATACATACGGTCTGAGGAAATCTGTATCTATAACATTCCAAGTATCCAGAAGATACTATTATTATTTTTGCTGTAATTTTTGTTACAGAACTCTCAATAGAGATGTGTAGAAATGTCTATATGCAATTAAAAATTATTCCTTGATAAGTAATCATAATTAGTGTTCAAAACTGATATTTGAGATATAATTGAGGAATAAAACTTAACAACTTGAAGTTGTGTGTATATTTTGTTCGAACCAGAAGTTCGATATGGTTTCAAACCAAATGTTTTGAACATTATCATGCGGTTTTGACAGGTTTGCATTGTTATTAATTTATAAATAGAAATTAATAGTTTGGATCCTTGTAATAGTTTGTTCTAAAAGTCACTAATTCAAATGAGAGAGAATATGAAAATTTTATAATATATATGTGATACGTGGACGCACGTATACATCCATATAGGTAAATATTTAGCTAACAACCTGAAGTTTGTTATAAGCTCATCTTATAGATTATGAACAGATATTATTTAGTGATTTAAAATTCAATCAACATAAATGTTGAATGACCTGAAGTCATGTATGTATTCAAATGATCTACACAATAAGTAAATTCCTCCAATTGCTTAGATCAATGAATGAGAATAAACTCTAATAATCAATATCAACTGAATGCATCTTATCAACTAATAAAAGAATTATCCTCCTATTATTAATATGTATGATGTATTTGCTAGTAGCAATATCATAATGGATCAAAATGAGAGTCCAAAGATGATTATTATTTAATGTGACAATGTTTGTCAACATTGAGGGGGAGGATAAAGGGATACAAGTTCATTTTGATCATCAGTGTTAAATATTTATTAAAATATATAATGATGCAAAATATTATCAATATTATCCCTAGTAGACTTTCTCCGATATAGATTTGAATCCCTAAAGGATCAAAATTTGTAAACCACATCTGAAATATGGTTCAAAAGTCAGTTCAAAATATTTTTAGAGTAAGTAATAAAGATGCCAAATAATGGAGGTGAGTGTTCTTGAAGAAACACTTAAGGGTGCTCTTGAAGAGACCAATGACATGATTATCAAATTACCCAGAAGTGGTTTAGGCACCTAAAACATAATTAAAGAGATCTCAATAAATCATGTCTAGAACTGACAAGAAATAATCATCAATGATAAATTTGTTAATAATAAAGCGCTTATATTTATAAATAGATTAAGAATCTTGAATTAGGGAAAAACATGACTGGCCATCATGAATCCTTTAATAGTAGAGAAATATGGACATGTAGTCCGCAAAGTACCGAAAGTACTTGACATGCTTAATATACCCTGAAGGTATAAATGTGGTTTAAAATCATATTAAATAATGAAAGTATACAAATTCCTGAAGAATATAAATAACTTTCATTGTTATAAAGAATGCAAAGAACAAGGAGAGTAGATTTCAACCTACTTTTAAGTATTGTTGTAATGAAATTCATGATGAGTATATTACTTCCTATTTTTAAGTATCGTTGTAATGAAACTCTTAATATCCATTGAAGTGATAGTTGCGATATGCAAATACTTATTAAAGTATACAAATTTCTGAAGAATATATATAACTTTTGTAGTTATAAAGAATGAAAAAGACATGAAGTGTAGATTACAAATTTCTTCTAAGTATTGTTGTAATGAAAATCTTGATACATCAAGATGAGTAGATTACTTCCTGCTTTCTAGTAATGTTGTAATGAAATTTTTAATATTCATGAAAGATGTATAGTTGCAATGCGCAAAACTAATTTGAAGCACAAAAAATGAAAGCACATGAAGTGTTTTTCATAAAAGTAGAATACAAATGCATAAAATGCAAACCATATTTGAAGAAACAATCTTAGAAAATTTGATTGTATCGAAGAAAACTATTAGTAAATTGTATTATTAATGAGATACATATTTATGGATCCAGAAGTATCTATAACCGATTTAAGTTATCGAAAGACGAATACGAATTCTGAGGAAACTTTAAATCAAGGGGAGCATCCATAAGTACTTTATAATGCACTCTTTTTCCTTAACTAAGATTTTTCCCACTGGGTTTTATTAGTAAGGTTTTGATGAGGCATTATCTTGATCCAGAAGTATCAACTCCCTAGTATAATATTTGAAAATAAGTTACAATGTACTCTTTTCCCTTATTTAAGATTTTTCCCACTAGGTTTTTCTTACTAAGGTTTTAATGAGACATTGTCTTGATCTAAAAGAATCAAACGTATTTTCAAGAAATAACATCTCAAATATGTTATTTAAGTTAAATTGTATTTTTATGCTTGACTAAGGCTTTTCCTACCGGATTTTCCTTTGTAAGGTTTTTAATGAAGTATTATATTGATCCAGAAGTATCAAACTCTATTTGATTCTGTAAATTATTGAAATATCTCATACTATATTGTACTCTTTTTCCTTCACTAAGATTTTTCCCATAGGGTTTTTCTTAGTAAGATTTTAACGAGGCATTAGTTTGATCCAGAAGTATCAAGCTTCATTTAAAGAAATAAGAAAATAAAATATGTCATTGTACTCTTTTTCCTTCACTAAGATTTTCCCATTGGGTTTTTCTTAGTAAGGTTTTAATAAGGCATTATTTTGATCCCGAAGTATCAAACTCTTAGAAGGAATATCATTTTTAGTATGATACTTATGATTTCACAAGTTGCACTCTTTTCCTCTTTCAAGGTTTGCCCATTGGGTTTTCCTTATAGAGGTTTTTAATGAGGCAACAGACAATATCTATATCGACTGAATCGATAAATGCAAGCAAGATAACAATGAGGGGGAGCAATCATCATGCACGTTACAAAAGGGACAATTTCAAGTTATCAGAGGATTAAAGATTTTGAAGACGCATATTCAAGGGGGAGTGTTATAATATATGTAAATATAAATAGTGAATATGCTATATAATGTTTTGTATTTAGCCCCACATCATGGGATTAGCTCTATCCCAAGCTCCTAGGAATTTATATAAAGGTGCTAATGTAATTGAAATGTATTACTAATCTCTGATTGAATAAAATTGTTCTCTCTCTAATGGCTTCCACTTTCTTCATTTCATAACAATGACTTCCTTTATATCAAATTAAAAAAAGTAAACTTTGCAAAAACCTAAAACTCTTAGACGAAACGGAAAATTTACAAATCTAAAAAACTAAATTTTGAGGTAAGATTTTAAAAGGTACAACAAACTAAAATATTTTACATGAACGTTTTTTTCAAAAAACACAAAATTGCATAAACGGAATTTTATTTAACAATTTTTCAACGAAAAGAACATGAAAACATTTAAACTCAATCGGACATATAAGTTTATTTGGGGTGTGTGCGCATACGTGCTCAGTTTAATAAATCAATATAGGAATGTCACAAATATTTAACTAAAAACATATCTGTTTCTTCCATATTACATTACATTATAGGTTGATGATAAATCAATAACAAGAAACAACTATGTTTGTATATACGTTGTAAAGCATGGGTCCAACATTTAAGTATCTCAGCTACATCAACCGTAGGTTGAGCTGTTGCACTTTGATATTATGTTTTGCTTATAGTTTCATTGTGATCCTTTTGTCCATTGTTATCAATTTCTGTCGGTGACCTCGAGCATAAATCCATTGTGGTAAGCAAAGATATTCTAGATATGCAGTGAGCAGTAGCATGTGACCATACAAACTGGAAAGAAACAAAGAAGAAAAATATATTGCTAAAGCATAACAGTCAACTTCCAGCAACTGTGTATTTTTACCTAAATATTCTCGGTGAGCTATAAGGTCTTTAATTGGACCAGAAGCAAGAACTTCATGTTGACCTGAATAAAAATTAGACCAGTCAGATTGTTAATTCAATAAAACACATGAATGTAGTTATGTATAACATAACATTAAAAAAGTGAAATGTTATTTGTCGAGCAATGATCACCAAGATAGAAACGAAATCGTCAAAGATCGTATACTAAATATTGAAGGATTAACTACCTGAAACTAGTAATCTGACTCTCAGAATAAAATTATCATACTAATCACAAAATAACTGAACTGCTCCTAATAGGTAAAATTAAACATAACTGGTAAACAGAACATTTGATGCATATAACATAAAAAATTGACCGTCAAAAGTTAAATAAAATGCAGTACCTTCTAGCTAAGAGTTAGATCAATCTGTCCAGCCACAGCCACATAAGATGCCAAACGCGAATCATTTGCATGAACAAGGGATTCATCTCTTCAGCGATTGGGACTTTATCGAAAGCCTTTATCGTCAAGATTACATTAGCACGTATGTACATGCATACATACATATATAAGAGGTGGTTTTAACCGAATAAAACATACATCATTCACCTAACCCCACAGACTCGGCAGGGAGAACATTTAGGATCATGAATTGCTGGGCAACCTACTGTAACACTTTCAGTACATCTTCTATGCAGTCAATGATCTTCATTACCTCCAGTAACTTGTAAAAGCACCAGAACTTCTAAAACATCTGTCATACGTGGTCTTTCTTTCTTGTTTTCACTAAGATAATAATATGCAAGGCTACAGGCTTTGTGAGCTCCATGGGTAAGATATTGACCCTCTAATCTAACGTCGATTATTTGAGGTAGTTTGTGCTTATCGGGTAGCTTAGGGCGCATGCAGTCCATGAGACTTTGTTCTTTGAACGGGCGAGTTCTGTTGACTGAGCGACATCCCGTTAATAATTCAAGAAGTACTAATCCAAAGCTATACATGTCACTCTTTCCAGTCAAATGACCTATTTGGGTTTGCAATATATATAAATATATTAACTCTCAGTCTCACAAATATAAAACTATGCTTAGAGTGCTGCCAAGGGGCATACCGGTCTTTACATATTCTGGTGCAGCATCTCCATAGGTGCCCATGACTTAGGTTGATACATGTGTTTCATCGCCTTCGGGGCCAGCTTTTGCTAGTCCAAAATTAGAGAGCTTGCAGTTGTATAATCCTGTTGAGGAAGAATTTATAATCATATTGATTGTCGGCTTCTATTTAAACTTAAATGCAAAGAAAGATCCAACATAAGCAAACTGATACTCTAATGAACAATAATTTTCGACCCTTGAAAATTAACATTGATACTTCCACTATATCACATGCCGAGCAATCGAAGCCGGAAAATCCGATTGTTAGAGGAAAAAAAGATAGAAGAAGATAAGAAGAAAACTAAACAGCATAGAATCTCACAGCGTAACGAATAATCTATAACATATCACAAGACTTTACATAAAAGAAAAACTGTAATACATATATATACAAACATCAATGAAAATATATTAACCTATTTCAGCCTGTACAGTTATAACAGTCTATCCTCACAATTGCTGATAACACACCAATGAGTACAACAGAAAATATAACCATCTCGTGAATACGTCTTTGAGCCTCCAACTCGTCTTCAAAACTCCAAGCATTCAAACTAATCTGTAATATACTCGGTCTCGCTCGAGCATTATAATAAAATAATACCCGAGTCAATCTGAAAAACCAGCGTGATAAAAACACACCCAACTGGATTTAAAGTTATAAGAAAATCTTTGAAAATCTAAAGTATCTCGCAATACCACGTCACAATAAACACGATTGTTTTTTTGCCTTACGATAACTAAATCGCTTTTATACACAAATCCTATGATATTATAATAGTGTTTATGTACAAATACTTATTAAAATAGCTGAAATGCTTGCATCTCACATTTCAACATAGTTGGGTACAATCAAAACCGTACGACGCTTATTGGAGAATGGATTCCATACAATGACTAGGTGTTGGGGTACCACCTATCATGGTGTACGTCTAGAAAATGTACCGAGATCGAACCTATCGATCCCTGCCAACACATGATCGGCCTACCCCTTACTGGATAGTACCGAACATATCATCTTCCCGGTTGCTTCGCAACCCTTTTGAGATTTCATGCACAACAATTCCATAAATATGTAGATGTGGGGTATCTAGAATGGTGATAACATACCCTAACGGGTGCGACCCACTTAGCCTTGCTGCATCGCCCCTGATTTTCAATCATTTCCGATTGATGAGGCTTGAGGCCGTGTTTACCTTTTTGAATAGAAAACCACTTGGAATGCTAACACTGCCTTCCAAGCAACAATGCAATGATAGCATTCATCCATACTAGTTGTTCGGGTCTGAACAAACCAATCTCTTCAAGATCACCGTCTTCATTATCCTCAAGATTTCACAATACATAACGCTCAGATCGGATCAATGTGGTTTTCATATAATCAAATCCGATCCCGATCTCTTCGAAACGATCAACGAATTTGGCCGGATTTTCGATAATCGGTTATTTAACTATCAAATTACACTCATAAGCAGTCACTATGTCATATTATAAATCTTTCAAACATTTATTTCAAAATATCTTTACAAAGATATATACTCAAATCTTTTTCAATATTTCAATATTTGAAAACAATTTCAAATATTTAAATCCATAATAGAATATTTCAACCCATATCAACATTTAGAAATATTTCCATAACCGACTTATAATTCATTACTTAGAACATTATTTCTGTATAAATCAATTCATCGCTAAAATATCTCCAAACCTTTAATTCTAATACTTAGGAAGGTATTATAAATCTATTTTCGAAATCCTTTCTAATATCCATGCTTAGTAAAAAAACGTTCTTATCTCGTAAATCTCCGGAAGTTTTATTAATTACCTTTACAATTTCCAAAAATTATCGATTATACTTATTTATAATCCAACTAATAATTTATAACTATTTTATGAATTCAGATTCATTTTCGAAGTTCCTGTATCTAAAACATTATGGGAATTCCTTAAGCTCCCAGAATTCTACTATAAAATTTCTCTTACAAAACCACCTCCATTAAATAACTTGGTTTACAAATATCGAGAGTATTTATAAAACATCCAATCACTTGCCTTTAAATTACATCTATAAAATAATAAGTATAGTTTTTTTTAAAATGATAGTTTATTTTCTAAACATGTTTAAGTAATCATTTAAAATATCCAAAACAATTTTAAACAAACAACGATACCAATTTCTAAATCCTTTACAAATAATACTAATCGATTTACCAAGCTTATTATAAAAATTATAATTCATTTCAACAAATATCCAATATTTGAATAACCAACTTTCCCAAATACTTTCAATACTAAACCAGCTTTTAAAGTACATAGTTTAATAAATAAAAATCCCTTTCTAAAAACAAAACTTAACTTTTCGATAAAAATTTGTTTTTAAAATCCAATATAACCATTTTAGCATTTGTAAATCTCTCTCGATTTATCACAAATCGACCGGCGTCTCCAATTTCATAACTATTTCCAAATTCAAAAATAGAATTCGCTATTTCTTTCTAAACTGATCTCTATATCTCGTTACAAATTCTCACAGTGAATTTATATTTCTAATTTATCAAATAAAATCATTTCACTTTACTTATAAACATCGTTTATAAATTTATAAACTCATTCGGGTTTCACTTGTTTACAAAACATTCTAATTTAAAAAATTCATTTTTAAATATATCACTGTATAAATCCCATCTATTTTTCAGATCTATTTTAAATATTGATTTCAACTCCTTATCCATATTTTCAAAAATATCATTTAACAATCCATTGTTAAAAATCCCTTGCATAAATTATTTTAAAATCTCCATTTAAAACATTTTACGAATAGTTAAGTACAAACCCAAAATCAAATCATTGTTTTCTTCAAATCAATTTTCTTTAAAATAATCCAAAATTTGATATAAATATTTCCATCTGTAGAATATCCTTTGAATTTCTCTCTTCTTTTTAAATTCAAATACGTTATTTATGTTATTTATAATACCAAAATTTAGATTAGTGCTGCTATAGCATCCAATAAATCAAACATACCACAATCCTTAGCAGGATATTCACATACATCATATATCGACGTATATGAAATTAAAATCAACATTTTTGAGGAATCCAATTGGATCCCTCCAACTTATCTCCCTATAGCAATAAATGTTATATAATCACAGAAATATAATCATCGCTTCGATGTGGGATATCGAAATAAAAAGGGTCATCCGCTACTGTACGGGGCGCATAGTGTCTCATTCGCTCCAAACGGTGGAAAATATTCAACCTAACTAATGTATATTTACCAATATATATATATATATATATATATGTATGTATGTATGTATGTATGTATGTATGTATGTATGTATGTATATAGTATAACATCTAACTGATAATAATTCATCCAATCAACCAATAAATAATTTTACATTTTAAAATAAAACCAGTTATCCAAAATGAGTGAGATTTACTCACATTTATTCCAGTTGTCGCTTTCATTTTCTGATTACGACTAAGTTCGAATGGCGTTCGAATTTAGGTAAAAATTCTGGAACCTCTAAATTCAGTCAATCCATTTGCATGTTGAAGATTTTGTCACTACGAATCCAATGCTATTGGCCGCGTTGGATTTGGACCTAAAACGAACGAGTTATGAAATTATAAGAATTGGAATTTATTTAAACAATTTATATTACTTAATAACTATTTAAGTTTAATTTCCCACTCACTCAAACCCAACCCAATAAGAAAACCCGACTCGCTTCCCTTTCCTTCTCCCCAAAATATCTGCTTCTTCCCCTGTGCATGCACGAAAATCATCAGGCCATGCACATTCTTACTAACACCAAACTCGGATGCCTTAACCCAAAATCCGACATCACCAAACTTTTTCTCTCCTCGAACTCGACCTACCCATCCCCAACCCTCGAGCTCGTCCTTACACTATAGATTGCGACCGAGCCATCTCGCCTTCGTCTACATCCAAGTCGCGATGCCCAAAAGGTGATCGGAGTCCACCAATTTGAGGCCGCTGATGCGCCTTCCTCCCATGAGCCCAAATATGAACTCGAAAACTCCAATCGATCACCACAGAGATCGATTACTCAAACCCTAGATGCCCAGCCTCACGTTGCTCCACTGTGAATAATCTCTGCACCTTGCACCAATGAAAAGCTCTAATCGAGATAAAAAATTTAAAGCAAATTTTAGATTTTATGAGCGAGTAAATTTCGACAAATAAAATTTTGAAATGTTTTCATTTTCCTTTTTCCTCTGTAAAGCTGCATGAATATATATAAGAAGAACGATGTGAAGATTCATAGAGTGGCGCGGGTGGTACAGGATAGGGTTGCTGAGATGTGAAGGAAAACAACCGATGTGAATGAAGAATATATATATATATACATATATATATATTTGAAATTTCAAAATATCTAGATATTTTATTCCGAACCACGATCGAGGCATGCCGCCTGGCGTTGCTAATGTTATACCCCTACTTCGAACACAACGGAATGAGTTTCAAGACTTAATTCGATTGTATGCAAAAGATAGCTTTTTGAACCCAATTATTATATTAAATTTCTGATATTAATTTCAACGCGTTTCTATCCCGTACGACCAAACGTTATGTCTGATCGCTACGAAATTTGACGGCGTATTATAATTCATCATTACTGACCTAATGACACTAGTTTCGTCGGAATCCGAGGCTGTGCCTAGAAGGCTATTTTCACTCATTAATTAAACGAGTTATTTTAAAATAAGCTAAATCACTTTTAAATCAAATTAATTTTTTTTGTTATCTTCATTCTTATTAATAGAAATTAAATAAGTCGTTAAATAATTTTTATCCAAATAAAATCCAAGAATTAAAATATTAAATTTAGCAATTAAATTATCCAATAAATCACTATTTTTAAAATTCAAGTTATTTAATTCATAAAATTAACTTTTAAATATTTAAAATCGACTAGATATTCCATTTTCAAATAACCAAAATTCTAGGTCATTACATTCTTCTCCCTTTAAAAACGTCCTCGAAATTGCCAAGGTAGGAAAAATGCCCAAACTAATTTCTATTCTAAAACAAATTAGTTGAAATAACTTCCAAACCCTTTTAAACCTTTAACTTCCCAAACCAACTTTGTTGAATTTTTTTCATTACTTTTACCAAGTTTCCAAATTCATTCAAAGATTCCGACTAATATCATCTCATTCAACCATTTCAGTTTGTAACTCAAAATTCAAAATTTAATTATTGAAAATTTTCTCCAAAATTTCTAACTCTTTAAATTTCAAAAAATTTCACCAGCGTCTCCTTTGCGCGTCTAGATCAGAACAACTTCAAATCGCCACTGCGAGCCCACATCATCAAAAGAAAATAAAATACAAGTGGCTCAACCATTAAATCATCAAATTCAAACAACAATTTAAAATGTACCTTTTAATTGTGCAACCCATTTTTACTCATGAACCAAAGGCATCAAATTAGCTCTTCCTTTTATATACCTACATCTTATTTACCAATAATATCCAACCACATAGTTCATAATCATATCATTTTGAAATTCCAATTTCCAACATTTGCTTTACTAAAGCCGTACGATATACATATATTATCCGTACGCAATATCAAATCTGATCACTTGCTTGATCACACAGTTTCACTTTCAAACTAGTATCGTTCACATGACCACTCTAGTGTGGACTATGATCCGGTTCCTTGATTATAAACTGTTATTCTCCTTGCATAGCCATAAACTATGATAGAGAACTCCAGAATCAATCAAAAACCCATTTATGGTGTTCGCCTTCGAGAATCGAGTGAAAAATTCCAACTCGGATCGATATAAATTATCTCAAAATTCTATGCTCGAATCTGGATCAACCGTTATATGAATAAATAATATACATACAATATACGTATTTATTACACTTTATTTATTTTTTTAGCTATACCAAATTTTCTTGTTCACATTAATTTCACTTATAATCAATTATTCACAATCATTATTCACATTCTCTTATTTACTTAGTATATACTTTTCAATACTAATCGCCTCTTAAGGATTATTCCATCAAATTTTCTTAAGTCTATTATAAACATTTTATACAAAAGTTCTTATGTTTATTACCACTTTACTACTTACGTCCTTATCCATTTCTATCCAAATTTAAATTCATTCTCCAATTTCAACATTCAATTTATAATCAACATTCCAAACCATATCCAATTCACTAATTAATTTAATTAGCTCATTTCATTAGTTTATTTCAAATCCCAATCAATTCCATTTCCAATTTTTTTATGTAACCCAACTTAGGCTAATTTCATTCCATAATTCATTTTATACTTAACTTAAGTTCAATTCCATAGTTCAATTTCAAATTTACTTTCCTTAACATCTACATGCAATAATTTTAGAGCTTTGTTTTACTTACAAATTCTCAAATTTATAAGTTATCAACTTATTTTTCTCATATCTCATAAAATATTTAAATGAAAATCTCAGAGTTTAAAAACCTTGTTCTTAAATATTTCAAATCATTTTTGAAATTATATATATATATATAGGCACATGCACACACACTCACAATCCCTTGGTATATCAAATTATTCTTTTGGATTTAAGAATCAAAACTAGTTTCATTCCCAAAAAATTCCAGTGGTAGCAATTCATCTCTTGGAAACTCAAAAATAAACGTCAATGATGCTGCAATCATTACCAAAATTATTTTCCAGCGACCAAAGTGAGTTCAGTGCTTTCTATTCCTTTAAATTTCTTTTAAAAATATTTCCATTCAAAAAATATTTTCCAAACAATACTATTATTATTTCCCAAAACCTATGAAAAACCATTTCCAAAATTAACGGGGTTTAAATTCCTAAATTCCTAGCTTTTAAGTCCTTTTTATAAATCATATTCATAATATACTTCTAAAATTTCATTCCCTTTCAATTTATAAATCACTTTTACAAACTATATAGTTAATCTTGTTTACCATACATTATTAACCTTTATTCGATCCCAAACAACAACAACAAATGGTAATAGTATAACATTATCATTTTCTAACAACCAAGCACACTATATAATAATTTATGAAAACCATTCCTTTATATATAAAAATAATCAAGGTAAAATTATTTTGTTTACCCGATTTCAAACAATACTACGTCGAATTGATCTACTTAAGTGTTTAGAGATTCCTAACCAAAACAATATAAAACAATTTTTATATCACTAAAAAATACACGCTCATATATATATATATATATATATATGTATGTATATGTATATGTATGTATAGACACACACACGCACTCAAACTCATTCTAGGGTTTTACTGACCCTATGTTTAATGAGTTGCCCTACCAAAGCCAAGGTTCTCGCTTAACCTTTAGCTCTGATACCAACTGTAGCGAACAAGGATTTTCGACCCTCGAAAATCGACACTGATACTTCCACTATATAACATGCCGAGCAACCGAATGACAGAAAATCCTATTGTTAGGGGAAAGAAAGAAGGAAGAAGATAAGAAGAAAACTAAACAACATAGAATCCAATAATGAAACGAATCATCTATAATATATCACAAGTCTTTACACAAAAGAAAAACTTTAGTATGCATATATACAAATATCAATCAGAGTATAAAAACCTATTTAAGCCTGGACAGTTATAATAGTCTATCCTCACAGTTGCTGATAACACACCAGTGAATACAACGGAAAATATAATGGTCTACGTGAATATGTCTCTGGGCCTTCAAATCGTCTTTGAAACTCCAAGCATCCAAACTAATCTGTACTATACTCGGTCTGACCCAAGCATTATAATAAAATAACACCCGAGTCAGTCTGGAAAACCAGATGAGAAAAACACATCCAACTGGATTTAAATTTATAAGAAAATCTTTGAAAATCAAAGGTATCTCGTAAGACCACATCACACATAAACACAACGAGTTTTTTTACCTTACGATAACCAAATCGCTTTTATATACAAATCCTGTGATATTATAATAGTGTCTAAGTACAAACATTTATTAAAACAGATGAAATGCTTGCATCACACATTTCAATATAGTTGGGCACAATCAAAATCGTACGTCGCTTATTGGAGAATGGATTCCATACAATGACTAGGTACTAGGATACCACCTATCATGTTGCACGTCTAGAAAATGTACCGAGATTGAACCTATCGATCCCTGCCAACACCAGACCGGCCTAGCCCTTACTTGATAGTACCGAATATGTCATCATCCTGGTTGCTTTGCAACTCTTTTGAGATCTCATGCACAACCAATCCATAAATATGTAAATGTAGGATATCTAGAAAGGTGACAACATATCCTAATAGGTGCGACCACTTAGCCTTACTGCATCTCCCCTGATTTTCAATCATTCCTACTTGATGAGGCTTGAGGCTACATTTACCTTTTTGAATAGCAAACCACTTGGAATGCTAACACTGCCTTCCAGGCAACAATGCAATGATAACATTCATCTATATAGGTTATTCTGGGTCTGAACTATAATGGGCCGGATTTTCGACCCTCGAAAATCGACATCAATACGTTCACTGCATTACATGTCGAACAATCGAATACTGGAAATACCAGATCGTTAGGGAAAAAGAAGAAAGAGGTAGAATAAGAAACATAAAACAACAACACAGAATCTCACAATCACAGCGAAACAAAATACAATATATAATAATAGATTTTAAATACCGAACTGTACTATTAATATACTTACCACTACCAGAGTACAATGGACGACAATCAATCTGGACAGTATAATAACTTGTCCTCACATACATAACATACACAGTGGAAAATATAAATCAAATACGAAGATATGTTTCTGTCATCCAGCTCGTCTTCTGAGCTCCATAACATCCTATCCTAAACTTGTAATACTCGGTCTAATCCCAGTATTATAATAATAAAACACACGAGTCAGTCTGGAAAACCAACGTGAGAAAACACACTCAGTTTGAATTATTAAAGTTATCAAAATCCATTGAAAACAAAGGTATCTCGTAAGACCACGTCACACATAAACATGATGGGTTTTTACCTTACGATAACCAAAACAATTTATATCAAAATCATCTGATATTATAATAGTGTCTAAGTACAAATACTTATTCAAATAGATGAAATTTTTACACTAATTAAATTCTAGCATACTAGGCTCTACAATAAAATGTAAAGGCACGTATTGTAGAATGGATTTCGTACGAATGACTAGGCACTGAGGTACCGTCTATCACAGTACACATCTAGAAAAATGTACTGAGGACCTCACCGAGATCCCCTGCAACATAAGACCGGACTACCCCTAATCTGGATAGACCGAATATGCTATCACCCCGAGTATTCCCATCCTTTTCGAGCTCCTTCCATGTAACATAGTAATAATATCCAAGGGTATCGAGAAAGGTAATAAACATGCCTTAATTGGGAGCGGCCGACTTAGCCTTGCTGCATCCCTCCTGATTTTTAATCATTACCGGTTGATGAGGCTTGAGACTACGATTACCTTTCAAGAACAAATTCACTTAGAATGCTCACCGTCCTCTAGTGACAATGTTCTGATATCATTCGTCCATACAGGTTGCCTGGGTCTGGACAAACCGAATCACCGTCTTTATCATCTTCACGGTATTCAGTTGTAACGTTCAAGTTGGGTCGAAATGCTTTTTGGATAATTAAATCTGATCCCAGTCTCTTCGAAACGATTAACGAAATTGGCCAAAATTGATAGTTGTTATTTAACTATCAATACACATCCATAAGTAGTCATCAGGCCCATATTATAAGTTTTTTTCCCAAAATTTATTTTCAAAAATATCTTTATAACACACACACACACACATATTCAAACTACACCCAGTATTTCAAGATTTGAAACCATTTCAAATCATTATATATTCAATGGAATATTTCCAACCATTCCAATACTTAGAATATTTTTTTGCAATTCCATTTTATGTTCAACACTTAGGAAGTATCCCATTTATTTCCTACTTCCTTTTTTTTCAAAATCATTTACAATTTTATTTGTAAATTCCTTGACTAGTTTATAACGAATTCTATAAATTTCGAAATTCTTTAATTAATTTCCCTTTCTATTTTCCGAAGTCAAATATACTTGCTTATAATTTCAAACTCCCTTTCCACTTCTTTTATGAATTTTGTGTCATTTTTTCGAAGTTCACTTTTATTTTACTGCTTTGGAAGTTTTCTTATCTTTCTCCCAATTTCCTTTTAGGAATTTTCTTATAATTCCATCTACTGAATAACCCTCTTCCAACTCTCGAAAAGATCTATAAATAAATTTAAACCATTACAAAACTCTCTCTATATATATGTAAATAAAATAAGTATTTAAAAGAATAATAATAATTTACTTTTAAGTTATGTTCAAGTAATTATCTAAAATATTGAAACCCTTTTTATTACATCACTTTCCAAAGCAGGTTTAAAAATTTAGGATTTATTAAAATAAATATGAAAAATTCACTTCTGAAGTATTCCAATACTAGCTAACTTTAAATTACATGTTTAATAAATAAAATTTTCCTTTTTAAAATAAAATTTAACTTATAAACAAAAATATATTTTTAAATCTCAATAACTAAATTTTAATTTATAAATTCCTCTCGATTAACAACACAACGATTTCATTCTGATTCTTTAACCATTTTCACTTTAAAAAAAATAGAAATCGCTATTTTTCCTCGACCCCATTCCCATATCTAATATAAATTCACCCTTGAATTTTATATTCTTAAATTATCTTCCGATATCGATTTCCCTTTTTATAACATCATTTATAAATTTATAACTTCCTTGAGCTTCACTTTTTATAAACTAATCTCACTTATAAAACCCCATTTTTATAAATTCAATTTCTTATAAATTCTATTCATTTTACCCAATTATTTATATAATGAATTCCACTTCTTTCCATATTTCCCAAAAATATCATTTTAAAATTCATCATTAAAAAATCCTTTATATAGTTTATTTTAAAATCTCTATTTAAAATATTTTACTAATAGTTAAATACACATCAAAATCAATTTATTGTTTTACCCAAATCAATTTCTTTAAAATAATTCAAATTTTAAATATTTTTACATTCAAAATTCCTTTTTATTCCTTCAAATTTAAAAATAGTACTTATGGTATTCAAAATACAAAATTCAGGCCAGTGCTACTATAGCATTCAATAACTCACATCACAACAATAATCTATAACAGATTATTCTAACACATCATATATTATTATATATATAAAAAAACAATCAATATAAATTTGAGGAATCCAGTTGGATCCCTCCAACCTGTTTCTCTGCATCCACAGATGTTATGCAACAATAAAAATACCAATCCCACTTCGAGGGGGATATCGCGGTATATAGGATTATCTGCAATTATGCGGGGCACATAGGGTCTCATCCACTAAAAATGCGGGAACAATTAATCTAATTACTATTATATATACTACTATATATATTATATAATCATCCAACAGATAATTAAAATTTATCAACCCAATCAAACATCGAATAATTAAATTCATACATTTAATTTAAATGTGGCAATCCAAATAAGTGAGAAATTCTCACCTTGATTTTCATTTGCAATCCATTTCAATTTTTATTCCATTGAAGCATTTCTATCATGAGTCCAACCTAACTTTATACGCTGATTTTTAGACCTCGTATAAGCAAATTTTATTAAATTTTAATTAGCTATCTAAAATTAAATTCTTAATTTAACCAAACTAATTATATAATTTAATTCAATTACAGAAGTACCTCTTTCTCTGAAACAGTGGTCTGCTTTATCCTGAGAAAACCTACATCATAGTCGGCGCTTCCTTCGCCATCGACGAACCCTACTTCTTCCACGAGAAACCACCTTCCTCACCATCAATGTTTGAGGCCGCTGAAATTGGTTTCGTCGAATTCAATGGAATCCGATAATAATACACTATTACAATCCAATGGAACTGGTTTCGTCGAATTCAGAGACTGTGCCTCGGATCACTATTTTAACGCGTCGATTAAATCAAAAATTTCCACAATTGACAAAATAAGTTGAAATATCAGTTTTAAAATCTTACTAACAAAAGTTAAAATTCCAAATCCAATATTTGAACCATTTAAATATTTAAAATCAAATGATGAAAAATCCAGGTCGTTACAGAACAAACCAATCTCTTCATGATCACCATCTTCATTATCCTCAAGATTTCACAATAAGCAACGCTCAAATCGGATCGAAGTGGTTTTCGAATAATCAAATCTGATTCCCGTCTCTTCGAAACGATCAACGAATTTGGCCAGATTTTTGATAATCGGTTATTTAACTATCAAATTACACACATAAGAAGTCACTAAGCCTATATTATATATATAGAAATACACGTTTTTCCACTCTTCGAGCGAATGAGGAAGAGATTTAAACAATTTAGTAAACGCATGTGTCATCACTTTATAAATCCCATTTATTTTTAAAATCTATTTTGAATTTTGATTTTAACTCCTTATCCATATTTTCAGAAATATCATTTAAAAATCCATTGTTAAAAATCCCTTCTATAAATTATTTTAAAATCTCTATTTAAACCATTTTATGAATAGTTAAGTACGAACCCAGAATGAAATCATTATATCATCCAAATCAATTTTCTTTAAAATAATTCAGAATTCAATATAAACATTTCCATCTCCAGAATATCCTTTGAATTTATCTTTTTTTATTTAAAATTCAAATATGTTATTTATGGTATTTATAATACAAAAATCTAGACCAGTGTTACAATAGCATCCAATAAATCAAACATATCATAATCCGTAGCGGATATCACATACCTCGTATATCAACATATATGAAGTTAAAATCAACATTTTTGAGAAATCCAGCTGCATCCCTCCAACCTGTCTTCTTGCAACCACAGATGTTATATAATCATAGAAATATAATCACCGCTTCGAGGTGTGATATCGAAATAAAATGGGCCATCCGCTATTATGCGCGACGCATAATCTCTCATTCGCTCAAACGGCAGGAAACATTCAACCCAACTAATATATGTATACTAATATGTATAGTATAACATCCAATGTATAATAAATCATCAATTCATCCAATCAACCAACAAATAATTTTAACATTTTAAAATAAAACTAGTTATCCAAAATGAGTGAGATTTACTCACATTTATTCCAGTTGTCTTTTCCATTTTCTTTTTACGAATAAATTCGAACAGCATTCGAATTTAGATAAAAATTCTGGAACCTTTAAATTCAGTCAATCCAATCCCATATTGAAGATTTTGTCAATACGAATCCAACTTGGCTGACCACGTTGGATTCAGACCTAAAATGAATGAGTAATGAAATTTATAAGAATTGGAATTTATTTAAACAATTATATTACTTAATCACTATTTAAATTTCATTACCCACCCACTCAAACCCAGCCGAACAAGAAAACCCGACTCGCTTCCCTTTCCTTCTTCCCCAAAATGTCAACTCCTTCCCTATGTGCACGCATGGAAATTATCAGGCCATGCACGTTCTTACTGACACCAAACTCCAACGCCTTAACCCAAAATCCGACTTCACCAAACTTTTCCTCTCCTCAAACTCAACCCACCCATCTCTAACTCTCGAGCTCGGCCTCACCCTGTAGATCGCAGCCGAGCCCTCTCGCCCTCGTTTACATCCAAGTCGCGATGACCAAAAGGCGATCGGAGTCCACAATTTGAGGCCGCTGATGCGCGTTCCTCCCACGAGCCCAAATATAAACTCGAAAAACTCCAATCGATCACCACCGAGATCGATTACTCAAGCGCTAGATGCCTAACCTCACATTGCTCTACTATGAACAATCGTCGTGCCTTGCACCAAGCATACCAATGAAAAGCTCTAATCGATTTAAGAATTTTAAAGAAAATTTCAGATTTTATCATTGAGTAAATTTTGAAAAATAAAATTTTGAAATTTTTTCTTGCTGCGTAAATATATATAAGAAGGACAATGTGAAGATTCATAGAGTGGCATGGGTGGTACAGGGTAGGGTAGCTGAGATGTGAAAGAAAATGGCTGAAGTGAATGAAGAATATATATATATTTAAAATTTCAAAATATCTAGATATTTTATTCCGAACCCCAATCGAGGCATGCTGCCTGGCGTTGCTAATGTTATACCCCTATCCTAACACAATGGAACAAGTTTTGAGACCTAATTTGATTGTATGTAGAAGATAGCTTTTTGAACCCAATTATTATACTAAATTTCCGATATTAATTTCAACGCGTTTCTATTCCATAAGACCAAACATTATGTCTGATTGCTATAAAATTTTACGGCGTAATATAATTCATCATTACAGACCTAATAACACTTGATTCGTCGAAATCCGAGACCGTGCCCCGAAAGGCTATTTTAACTCGTTAATTAAACGAGTTATTTTAGAAATTAGCTAAATCACATTTTAAATCAAATTTAAAAGTTTTATTATCTTCATTCTTATTAATAGAAATTAAATAAGCCTTTAAATCATTTTTATCCAAATAAAATGCAAGAATTAAATTATTAAATTTAGCAATTAAATTATCCAACAAACCATTATTTTTGAAATTCAAGTTATTTAATTCATAAAAATTAACTTTTAAATATTTAAAATCAATCAAATATTCCAATTTTAAATAGCCGAAATTCTAGGTCGTTACAGATACTATCTGAATCCAGTAAGATATTTGATGTCTTGAAGTCACGATAGATGTAACAACCCATATTTTTGACAATTAAAAGTATTAAATTAAATAAGACATTGAAATTTAAATTTGTCAGAAATTAAAAATTTATGATTTATGAATGTAAAACAATCTTGGATTGCATATTGACAACAAGATTTGAAATAATAAATTTTTACTTTAATAGGAAATAAAATGAATGTTTTTGTATTAAAGGAAAAATCACATGTTTATTTATTTGAAATGTATTATAGCTTAGAAATTCATTACAGAAATAATAGATCTTATTTAGTAAGAATTTATATCTCTTGTTTGTGTACAATGATTTTAAATTTATAAAGGAAACAATTGATTATCTTCCATCATATTTATTTTGTCCGTTTTGAAATTCACATTTGTTATTATTGTAATTAATGTAATTGAATAATTTCAATTAATAGAAGAGATGACACTAAATTGTAAATTAATAAGTGTAAATAAATGTAGCTTATGTTTTGTGAAAATAAAATGAAAAATTTGATTCAATGAAAGAACATTTTTATCAAATAAATGATTGTTTCATTTGTGAATATAAGTTTAATTTCATTAAAATAAAGAATATAATTATTTGATTAAAGGAAGAAACATATGTCTATTTGAGCTATTTTTTGGCATACAGATTGATTACAAGAATAGGAAAATCTTTTATTTAAGTAAGTTATTTATTACTCTGGTTTATAAACAACAAATTTATAAACGTGTTTAAATGACTATAGGAAACAATTATTCCGTTTCTCATCCATTTTAGTCTGTTTGTTTTGAAATTGAACTTTTTAATTAATAGCAATTAATGTAATTAAAATATTTCAATTGAAAGGAAAGAAAACGTTGGTTGCAATTAATAGATTTAATAAAAGAAACACATGTTTTTTGTTAAACGAAAAAAACCAAATTGAACGTTTTCGTTTTGAAGGTAAGTATAATTTTATTTATTATGTGTTGATAAAAAAAATTAAATGTGTACAAATTTGAGTATTATTTAAGTTAATGAGATTAATTTGGTTAAGAAAAACGCGTTTCAAAAATTGAATTTCAAAAGGTTGTGTGATGTACATGGCCCCTTTATTTTTTTATTAATGGTTGCATGTACGTTTTAAAATAGTAACCTCATTATTAATGCTTGATCCGTTCATTTCTCCTTCTATTAATACCCGAGCCTAGACTTTTAGATTGTATTTAATTCTTGCCATCTCATTTTTGGTTGTACAAATTTTTTCTTTCCTTTGGTTTGCAAACTTTTCCATTTCTACATACATTTCTTTATGCATTATTAATGTCTGAAGCTTTCAAAAAAAAAATGTGACATTCCTTTTTCCCTTCACCTTCATTTCCTTATTATTATATATTCTGCCACTTTATTTTTTCTTTTGTATTTTGTTCCTCCTGACATCTCATATTCATTTAGTTCAAATTATTCTTTGACGAAGCTATATTCTCATTAGCAAATTGTTCATGTTTTTAAACTTGTTCCTTCATCTTTTTTACTTACCTCCACCTCATTTTCGATGTTTAGGTCTACATTTCATACCTTCCTTTCCTCGAATCATTTTAACATGAGCTTGCAAATTCAAAAGCTGTCATTTTTTCGAATTCAAAAGCTTTCTTTTATGAAACATGAGTTTTTTTTCTTTTTCCTATACGTCCTGCCCTCACATTAGTTTGTTCTTCCATCTTTTCCTGAAGCCTCATCTTAAGAAAAACGTGAGTATATGGTTTTTTATTTAATACGTATCAATTATTGTTTTAATAATATTTCTTATAACATAAATATCTTTTGCACACAAACTCCGATTCACGCGTGATTTCTTCCGTTGGATTCATATTTAAATTCTGGATAATATGAAACTGGTTTGGTTGAATTTGGAGACTAGTAAGATTTTGGGATTTTGTTGGATTTTTAATGGGCTATAAATCATGGTGAGTGATTAAATCCATTCACACAATACTAAATTTTTTGATATTAGTTGAATTAAAATCATGAAGTGATACAATTTTATTGATTGCTGTTTGGTAATTTAAATTGACATTTAATGAATTTAAATTTTATATTGAATTGAATTGATATTTGAACTAATATTGAATTTAATTTCTAATTAAACATCGACAATTGATAACTTGTAGCTGTTGTGATATATTGGTTTATTTGGATATTGGTTGCAATTGGATGCCTATGGATTAATATGTTGGATGTATGGTTGTTTATTTATTTAGATGTATCCTTGTTATTATCCTATTTATTATTTGACATCTTATAAATTGTCACTTATAATGTTTGAAATGAACTAAAAAAGTCGAAATGATATATACCTATGTCATTTAATTATGGGTTGAAATGACATATATATATCCATGTAATTAAAACTGAAATAAATCATCACTTGGTCGTAGGTTAGAAAATTATGTACGGACAACGGATTTGGTTAAATTAAATGGTTGCAAATCTTAAATTTAAATTGGTTTAAATGATATTATTTTAAAGAAAATAAATTTTTATTTATTCGAATTAAATTATTTTCTAATTCGAGATTTGAAATGTTGAAATTGAAACCGTTTAAATGAAATTGCTTAAGGATTAATTTGAAATCTCATAGTTGAAATTGAGATAAGATTCGAATTTATTGAAATGAATTATTTTAAAGGTTAAAATTTTAATTTAAACTTTGAATTTACTTTAATTAAAGTGGTTTAAATTGGTATTTCAAAAATTTTGGACGTGAAATGAATTTAAACTAAATTGTTTAAAAACGAGAATTCAAATTGAAACTTTTAGCCATTTGAATAGAACCATTTAAATTGAAGTTAAAGTAAAGTTTGAAACCATTTTGAATTGAGGTTGATTTAATTCGAATTTTGGGATTTGAAGTCGACTGAGTTGAAAATTGAACTCGTTGTGATTTGGAACATGAGTTCAAATTGTATTGAAAGAAAGAAACAGTTTTAGGATAAACAATTTTAATATATAAATTATTTAATAATCATTATTTTAATACATAAACTTTTTTAATTATCTAAACTATTTTAAGTTCATGTAAGGATCCCGGTTTTGATTCAAATTTAAATTGGTAATTAATTTAATTATTAAGATTAAATTGTGAATTAATTTGGTATTTTCCAAATTAAATGGGTATTTATTTGTTTATTAATATAAATGTACATAAATCCGATTTTTTTAGATAGAATTTTTAATTGGAAGTTCAGTAATAAAAATCTTAGAGAATAAATCGAATTTGAAATTTACATTTTGAAATTAATAGAAAATTTGTTTTCTAATTATATTAAATATGCATTTTGATTTGAAAATGATATTTTGAATTTGATATAATAAATTTTTCAAAGGCTAATTAATAATTAAATTCTAATATATTTTTTCATGTATAACTAAATTTTAAAACCCTTTTCTTTAAAAGATTATATAAATGATTAATAAAGAAAATGTATTTATTTAAATAGGAAATATAATATAAAGTTATATTAAAAATATTATTTAAAGTGTTTAAAATATAAACATAAGTACTTATTTCAAACAAGGGTTTAAAAAAAACATAAAACATGTAAACATAAGAGAATATGGGTTTAAAAACAAAATTTATAAAAAATTGATTTAAAATGAGGGCTTGGACATAAAAATTCATGTTGTGACAATTGTAAATTTATGAACTCATGCAATTACATTTGTAAGCTTAAATGAACAAGTGGCATTTCATTTAAAAGTTTCTAAACTCTTCACTTTCCATCCTGTTCATTTCCTAAACTAAAACAAAAAGGAAAACAATCAAACCTGGAAAATAAATCCTCTACAAAAATTCAAAATCTGAAACAGTAAACAAAGTAAAATCAAAATAAGTACTGGTTCAAATCTGAAGCATGTAAACATCAGGTTCAACCAGAAGATCAAAAAACTTCAAATGTTCAAGTTTCATCAGCCTGAAAACCAAAGCATAAAGAAATTTCAAAAGTCTGGAATCAAGTTTCAACCTGATTCAATCTGGAGCCTATGGAAATCAAATAAGAATACAACTCAAACCTGAAGATCAAAGATCAGTTTCAAAAAATTATATGTCAAAGCAAGATTTAAAGTTTCAGACCATTCAATTAAGTGCAGATTTAAATTGAATAACAAATAATTTTTCTAGACTCTGTTCTTCTCTGTTCCAAACCAGGTGAGTGAACAGCTAAACCTGTTTATATGCTGATGAATGTGATGAATTCTTGAAGTAATAATGCTTGCCTGGACAAATCAGTGTGTTTGCATTTATGAAATTATGTGTTGGATGGATATAAACATAGAATATCTATATGCATGTCTGTGTATATAGATGTTAGCCTATATAGTGTTCACAGACTCAAGATCATCATATAAAAATTCCTATCTTCCCAACGAATTAATTTTAGACCATGATCTTTAGAGAAAAAATGATTATAACATTGTGATATCATTTTTAAAAATGGTTTCAAAATTTTATATTAAGTAATCATTTTAGAATTTGAAATTTACATTAATAATCAAAAATTAGTTCAAAATCATGCATCTGGATTTCAAGCTTTAATTACATGAATGGATTCGTATTGTAAATCTATGAATTTTGATGTAAATTTCAAGAATTTTAAGGATGTATTTAGCGAGAGGTTTCGAGTTGAACAGAAACATATTTTCGTCAATATCTGACGAACGACGACAAATGGGATGTCATGATCGATGGTGAAGGAGGTTGGTGGGTAGGTGATTATCGAAAAAATGCTTGTTTGAATTCTAGTTCACCGTGGAGATCAGATAGAGTTGATTTAGGGTTGGTGGAGTAGTTGGGTTCGTCGATGTTATCGAATCAAATTCCTTTGTCGTGGATAATCTGGAGTCGATCGCACTGAGAGGGTTAGATTCGTGGGTGAGTGGCGAGGCTTTGGACAAGAAGGCATGGTGGCCGGTAGTGGAGGGTGTCGTAGCGAGGTCTTTTTCTGATGGTTGTTGGGTTCCAGGTTGAGGATGGAAGGCTCGTTTCAATTTTCGGTGCGATAGGTCGGAGTTAGGTGGTCGTATGGGTCGTGGTAGTTATCGCCGACTTGTTGATGGTGACGTGGTTGATCGGAGGTGATCAGGCAGGCCGTGCACGTGCACGCATGCGTTTTCGAATGTCAGGTGGCTGTTGGATTTGGGAAGAAACGTGAGGCTCCGTAATGGCTTCGGGGAAACAATGGGGTGGCTCGAGTCTGTTCTCGAGTGTATTCTTGGGGGTATAGTGATTAAGAAGTTTTAAAATTAAAAAAAAAACCTAAAGACAAAGCATAAAGAGGAAGGAAAGGGAGAAACCTGGGGAATGCTCGGGGAAACCTAAAAATAGCTCGGGTTTTAGATTCAATAAGCTTGGGTTTTCTTTTGTGAAGTTAACAAGTTTAAAAGATTAAGTTTTTAAAAGCAATGTTAACCCAATTTCCAAAGTAATTTATTAAAAAAAGTTTTAACAAGTTTTTCGAAGATTTAAAGTTTTGAAGTTAAATGTTTTAAAGATTAATTATTTTGGTTTTTAAATAATTTTATATTAAGAAATAATTAAAGATTAATTAATTTATTAAAAGGTAATTAAATTGTTATTAATCAAAGGTTGATTTATTAATGTAAGTAATTAAAGGTTAATTACTTAATGTGATTACTTAAAGTTTAATTATTTAATCAAAGTAATTAAGGATAATTAATTAATGATTAAAGATTTATTAATCAAGGTGATTAATTTATTTGTGACTAATTAAAGGTTAATTAGTTAAGGTAATTAATTAAAAGATAATTAATTGGGAGATAAATTAATTAATGTGATTAATTAAGATTAATTAATTAATTAATTAAGGATAATTACTTAATGAATGTAATTAAGGCTAATTAATTAATAATTGAAGGTTAATTACTTAATTAGAGAATGATTAATTAAGGTAACTATTTAATTAATTAAAGGATAATTAAATAATTAAACGTTAATTATTTAATGATTAAAAGTTGATTTATTTATTAATTAAGGTTGATTAATTAATAATTATAGGTTAATTAATTTACTAAAAAGGTTAATTAACAAATAATTAAAAGATAATTAATTAATATGGTTTGTAAGTAATTAATTATTAATTAACCTAGATTAGTGATTAATATGATTTAAATTAATCAGATAATTTATTAATCTTACTTATGGATGTTTGGATTCTACTGGATGTTGAATTGATTAATATCCGTGATAGTTGATGCTCTGTTTTGATTTGAGCAATGATGAATGTAATTTATTTATCTATGATGAATGTAATTTATTTTATCTGTGATGAATTTATATTGTTCATCTGTGAATCTGTGAATGAAGATAAGCATTATAGGATTATACCGCTTATCGATATTGCTATGTTTGGATTGTGATGATTGATGATATTGCACTATTGTGTAAAACCCCTAGACTACACCATACACACACAAATATGGATTGCATGAGAAAATTGGTTAAGTCGTAGATTTTTGGTTTTAAAGTTGAATTTTGAATCCATATGGTTTTGGAAATGGAATTGGGTTAAATGTGAAAAGCTTTTGAAAAGGAGTTTTAAAGATAAAAGTTATTTTGAATAACTTGATAAAATTTTGAAATTTAAATAGTTTGATTTGAATTTAAATTCTAGATTTGAAATTGAATTCTATATTTGGAAATTATGGTAAAAAGGTTATACAAGTTATAAATGTGTTTATATGGGTTTTAAACCATTTAAAAAATATTATTTTGGAAATTTGAATTCAACCCAAGTTTTAAACTTGAAGGGCTTTAGCTTGTGCAAATGTAATCGTATTTTCCAGAAAACGAGAACTCTTTGTTTTCAAATAATAATGGCTTTCACATAACGAAAGAACTTCCAATTTATGTTGAAAAGATTTCAAGATTTGAAATGAAATTGTTTTGAAAGCTATGAACTAATCTTTGTGAAAGATTGTTAAACTTTTTTTTGAAATTGAAGAGCATCTTAAAGGTGTATCTTTTATAAAAGATTTGAAATGGATTTGTTTGAAAGCTATGAATGAATCATTTTGAAAGATTGGTGAACTTTGTGAAGTGAATCTTTTTATTTAAAGATTTGAAAATGGTAATTAGTTTAAACCATTTAAAGAAAGGTTTTGGGTAATAAGTTGTGACTTATTATTCGGTTTAGCCGGGAGAGGACCTTGTGTCATATAACCCATTCCGAATAATGATACAATGTTATGGATTGCATTTGAAGACCGGTGGTGAAGACTGGACATTTTCAAGAATGAAAGGATAACCCGTCGAATGTCTCTGCACTGAGTCATGCCGGTATAGAGATATCCATATGTGATGGGGAGTCCGATCGGGATTGAGAATACCCGGATTGCAAGGGCTTCTTTGTGAAGTGCCTTCGGTTCTGTTCGAACCCGGAACCGACTTGTATGGATGTGTGTCTGACATTACACTTTGAGATGTAAAGATGGTTTCTATCAAATACATTTCTGTTTGGTGGCGAAGAATTTATTCTTTTAGCTTAACACCCTTCTCTGAGACGTACGAGCTCAGAGGTTATGTAGTAGATGGTTACTAGTGATACATTCCCAATTTGGTAGTGTGGCATGCTGAGTGCCGCTGTGTGTTGCCGATCATTTGTTGATCGAAGCATGGCTTTGTGAAAAGCGTAGCTTTGTGGTCGTGACCTCGTCGGACCTCACAACCCAGAAATGATCGAAACAGGAAAGATGCGGTAAGGTTATTAGGGGTTGCACACCTAGGGTATGCCCATTTCTTCTGGAAAAGGGTGGTATCATGATATGGAGCTCATATACTTAACTCATGTGGTCATTGCAAATTTATTACTTTGTGGTTGTTGCTTTGCGGTTGAGGATCCTCGGATAAAGGTCGCTAACGACCGGCGATGGCATACTTGTAGGTTTCCGGGCAGGGGTGACCCGGCCTTGTGTTGGCAGAGGTCCGGGTAGGTTCTCCGGGCGTCCCTCCAGAGGCGTATCCATGTGGCAATAGGAAGTTCCTTAGCCTGTCCATTTGTTGGAAATCCAATTTCCAATATGCGCCTTGTAAGTTTTAGTTGTATAACCTGTCATTTACTTATGGTGGTCACCACTGTTTAGATGGTAGCTATAGTAGGCATACAATAACGTTTGTATCTGGCTAAGATTAATATTATACTTTCGAAAGGTTTTTCCGCACTATGCACTAATGATAATATCAAAAGATTTTTGCGTATCATGAATGTTTGACTATCATAAGGAGAAATATCCTCCAATTGTGCGCTTGCATTGTGTGTGTGGCGGGAGGCCTTATGGGAGTTTCATTTTCCAAAAAGCATGGCGGATTTCTTTTAAAATCTTTTGTTTTGCTTTTGATAAAGATAAACTGTTTTTATTTGCTCATACTAGTCCTATGACTGACCCGGAGTTTATTGTTCCCTTCCTAAACTTTGGGTGCCCACAATTTTCCACATGGGCAGTCTAGAGTTGGGTTTTTCAAATAATAGAATAGTAGGTGTAGATTCGATAGCATCCAGCCTTTGGATTTGGCGATCGAATTTGTTTCTCTGGAATCGGAATTGCTTAATACAACTTGATGGTGGTTTGAGCTTCGATTTGGAGTTTTGGAGCATTGGACATGGAGTTGCAGTTTGGATTCTCAAGTTGTCTCTCTCTTTCTTTTGAAGGCATATGTTGGTGTTCCTCTTTTGAAGTTGTTTCTTTCCGCTGTTATATATTGTCTTTGATATTGTTGTAATCAACTATTGTATATCAATGATGCTATCTTTTTCTTCCGCTGTGTTGTTATACTTAATGTGTTATAAGCTCCTGCGAATCGGATTTGAACGTTTGAATTTGCGGCATTCGAGTACAAGTGAAGTATGGATGTCGATTTTCGAGCGCGAAAATTCGAGTACAAGTGAAGGTTGAACTTTAGCTCAGGAGTATAACACATTAGGTAACTCATTAGAGATAGGGTTACAAATGCCCTAGAATGAGTATTTCCCTAAGATATCCGTCCGAATGCCTCAGTAAATTCTCTTACTATTCACTGATAGTGAGTATGAGTGCAAGAAGAGGACGAGATAGGGGACATGGGAGTACCACCACAAATGGTCAATACCCTACAACAACAAGGAACAATCTTTCTCTATCAATCTCCTTTGATCTAGTTTCAAATTCTTTGATTGCTTCGTGGCGGCTAAAAGGAGGAGCTTTGGTGTGGTGATGGCCATGCGAATCGCTGTAGAAAAGGTTCTTGTTCCTAATTCGTCTTTTCTAATCATAAATTCATTTTTAACTTTAATGAATTTGAAATGAAAATTGGAATAGATTGGTTAATAAAATATGAAGATAGAATAATTTGTATCAATAAAACGCTTTCGATTAAAAGCAAAGTTTGAAATTTGTTGTGGTTTCTCGTGAAGATCAAAGTCCGAAGAGGAACAAGCTAGTATATACTTCGAAGTATTCCAACCAGAATTTGGAATCCATCCCTAGTGTTTGAGAATCATGGAAGACGAAATCCATTCATTTGTTCTTTTGGGTCCTGATATATTCTACGAACGGTTAGTTACCCTTCGAACTAACCAGTGCCCTGCATATTTCGTAGATCTGGGTGACCCAGGTATTTGGTAAAATATTATATGAGTTTGTTCTCATAGTTATTGATGATATTCTGATTTGGTAAGCCGAATGCAGGATAGATATTCAACTTCATTGATGAATCGATTCTCTGTCTTTTTGTATCCATCTTTTGTTTATCTCTCTGTCTGGCAAATTTCGAGGATAAAATTTTCTTAAGGGGTGGAATCTGTAACGATCCCGGTTTTGATTCAAATTTAAATTGGTAATTAATTAAAATTTTGAAATTAAATTGTGAATTAATTTGGTATTTTCCAAATTAAATGGATACTTATTTGTTTATTAATATAGAAGTATATAAATATGATTTTTTAAATAGAATTTTTAATTGAAAATTCAATAATTAAGTCTTAGAGAATAAATTGAATTTAAAATTTACATTTTGAAATTAATGGAAAATTTATTTTCTAATTATATTAAATATGCATTTTGATTTGAAAATGATATTTTGAATTTGATATAATAATTTTTTTAAAGGCTAATTAAGAATTAAATTCTAATATATTTTTTCATGTATAATTAAATTTAAAAACCCTTTTCTTTAAAAGATTATATAAATGATTAATAAAGAAAATATATCTATGTAAACAGGAAATATAATATAAAGTTATATTTAAAATATTAATTAAATTATTTAAAATATAAACATAAGTACTTAATTCAAACAAGGGTTTAAAAAAAACATAAAACATGTAAACATAAGAGAATATAGGTTTAAAAACAAAATTTATAAAAAAATTGATTTAAATGAGGGTTTGGACATAAAAATACATGTTGTGACAATTGTAAATTTATGAACTCATGCAATTACATTTGTAAGCTTAGATGAACAAGTGGCATTTCAGTTTAAAGTTTCTAAACTCTTCACTTTCCATCCTCTCTATTTTCTAAACTAAAACAAAAAGGAAAGCAATCAAACCTGGAAAACAAATCCCCTACAAAAATTCAAATCCTGAAATAGTAAACAAACTAAAATCAAAATAAGTTCTGGCTCAAATCTGAAGCATGTAAACATCAGGTTCAACCAGAAGATCAAATAACTTCAAATGTTCAAGTTTCTTCAGCCTGAAAACCAAAGCACAAAGAAAATTCAAAAATTTGGAATCAAGTTTCAACCTGATTCAATCTGGAGCCTGTGGAAATCAAAGAAGAATACAACTCAAACCTAAAGATCGAAGATTAGTTTCAAAAAATTATATGGCAAAGCAAGATTCAAAGTTTCAGATCATTAAATTAAGTGCAGATTTAAATTGAATAACAAATCATTTTTCCAGACTCTGTTCTTCTCTATTCCAAACCAGGTGAGTGAACATCTAAACCTGTTTATATGCTGATGAATGTGATGAATTCTTGAAGTAATAATGCTTGCCTGGACAAATCAGTGTGTTTGCATGTATGAAATTATGTGTTGTATAGATATAAACTTAGAATAATCTATGCGCATGTCTGTGTATATAGATGTTAGCCTCCATAGTGTTCACAGACTCAAGATAATCATATAAAAATTCCTATCTTGCCAACGAATTAATTTTAGACCATGATCTTTAGAGGAAAAATTGATTATACATTGTGATATCATTTTAAAAATGGTTTTGAAATTTTATATTAAGTAATCATTTTAGAATTTGAAATTTACAGTAATAATCAAAAATTAGTTCAAAATGATGCATCTGGATTTCAAGCTTTAATTACACGAATGGATTCGTATTGTAAATCTATGAATTTTGATGTAAATTTCAAGAATTTTAAGAATGTATTTGGCGAAAGGTTTCGAGTTGAACAAAAAACATGTTTTCATCAATATCTGACGAACGACGATGAATGGGATGTCGCGATCGATGGTGAACGAGGTTGGTGGATAGGTGGTTATCGAAAAAAATGCTTGTTTGAATTCTAGTTCACCGTGGAGATCAGACAGAGTTGATTTAGGGTTGGTGGAGTAGTTGGGTTCGTCGATGTTATCGAATCAAATTCCCTGTCGTGGATAATCTGAAGTCGATCACACTGAGAGGGTTAGATTCGTGGGTGAGTGGTGATGCTTCGGATTAGAAGGCGTGGTGGCCGGTGGTGGGGGGCATCATATCGAGGTCTTTTTCTGATGGTTGTTGGGTTCCAGGTTGAGGATGGAAGGCTCGTTTCAATTTCCGACGATAGGTCAGAGTTAGGTGGTCGTTTGGGTCGTGGTAGTTATCGCTGACTTGCTAATAATGACGTGGTTGATAGGAGGTGATCAGGTAGGCCGTGCACGTGCACGCATGCGTTTTCGAATGTCAGGTGGCTGTTGGATTTAGGAAGAAAGGTGAGGCTCAGGTATGGTTTCGGGGAAACAGTGGGGTGGCTCGAATCTGTTCTCGAGTGTATTCTTGGGGGTTATAGTGATTAAGAAGTTTTAAAATTAAAAAAAAACTAAAGACAAAGTATAAAGAGGAAGGAAAGGAAGAAACCTGGGGGAATGTTCGGGGAAGCCTAAAAATGGCCCGGGTTTTAGATTCAATAAGCTCGGGTTTTCTTTTGTGAAGTTAACAAGTTTAAAAGATTAAGTTTTCAAAAGCAATGTTAACCCAATTTCCAAAGTAATCTATTAAAACAAGTTTTAACAAGTTTTTCGAAAATTTAAAGTTTTAAAGTTAAATGTTTTAAAGATGAATTATTTTGGTTTTTAAATAATTTTATATTAAGTAATAATTAAAGATTAACTAATTTATTAAAAGGTAATTAATTTGTAATTAATCAAAGATTGATTTATCAATGTAAGTAATTAAAGGTTAATTACTTAATGTGATTACTTAAAGTTTAATTATTTAATCAAAGTAATTAAGGATAATTAATTAATGATTTATTAATCAAGGTGATTAATTTATTTATTCATGTGATTAATTAAAAGATTAATTAAGTAATTAAAGTTTAATTAATTAAAGGTTAATTAGTTAAGGTAATTAATTAAAAGATAATTAATTAAGAGATAAATTAATTAATGTGATTAATTAAGATTAATTAATTAATTAAGGATAATTACTTAATGAAAGTAACTAAGGATAATTAATTAATAATTGAAGGTTAATTACTTAATTAGAGGATGATTAATTAAGGTAACTATTTGATAAATTAGAGGATAATTAAATAATTAATGGTTAATTATTTAATGATTAAAAGTTGATTTATTAATTAATTAAGGTTGATTAAATAATAATTATAGGTTAATTAATTTACCATTAAAGGTTAATTAACAAAATAATTAAAAGATAATTAATTAATATGGTTTGTACTTAATTAATGATTAGTTAACCTGGATTAGTGATTAATCTGATTTAAATTAATCAGATAATTTATTAATCTTACTTATAGATGTTTGGATTCTGTTGGATGTTGAATTGATTGATATCCCTGATAGGTGATGCTCTGTTTTGATTTGAGCAGTGATGAATGTAATTTATTTATCTATGACGAATGTGATTTATTTTATCGGTGATGAATTTATATTATTCATCTCTGAATCTGTGAATGAAGATAAGCGTTATAGAATTATACCGCTTATCGATATTGTTGTGTTTGGATTGTGATGATTGATGATATTGCACTATTGTGTAAAACCCTTAGACTACCCCATACATACACAAATAAGGATTACACCAGGAAATTGGTTAAGTCGCAGATTTTTGGTTTTAAAGTTGAATTTTGGATCCAAATGGTTGTGGAAATGGAACTGGGTTAAATGTGAAAAGCTTTTGAAAAGGAGTTTTAAGGATAAAAGTTATTTTGAATAACTTGACAAAGTTTTGAAATTTAAATAGTTTGATTTGAATTTAAGTTTAAGATTTGAAAATGAATTCTATGTTTGGAAATTATGGTTTAAAAAGGTTATACAAGTTATAAATGTATTTATATAGGTTTTAAACCATTTTTAAAATATTATTTTGGAAATTTGAATTTAACCCAAGTTTTAAATTTGAAGGGCTTTAACTTGTGCAAATATAATCGGATTTCCCCGAAAATGAAACTCTTTGTTTTCAAGCAATAATGGCTTTCACATAACGAAAGAACTTCCAGTTTGTGTTTAAAAGATTTCAAGATTTGAAATGAAATTGTTTTGAAAGCTATGAATTAATCTTTGTGAAAGATTGTTGAACTTTGTTTTGAAATTGAAGAGGATCTTAAAGGTATATCTTTTATAAAAGATTTGAAATGGATTTGTTTGAAAGCCATGAATGAGTCTTTATGAAAGATTGGTGAACTTTGTGAAGTGAATCTTTTTATTTAAAGATTTGAAAATGGTAATTTGTTTAAACCATTTGAAGAAAGGTTTTGGGTAATAAGTTGTGACTTAACTGAGATCCCATTATCTGTAACAACCCGGATATTTATCGATTTTATATTTAAATATTTTATCGTTAGTCGGATTTTAGTCCGAAAATCTACTTTTTGCATACGGTCGAATTAGGACTCGAGATCACTCCCATTGAGTTTAAAATGCCGTTTGCGACCTTTTTGAGTATAAGCTTCGATATGTTTGGAGAAAGTTGATTTTTGCTACTTTTCACGTTGGGTTTGGTTTTGGGCTCAACCCTATGTTTAACTTATGCCCAAATCTGAGCCACTTCTCCCCATTCTCCCTCACTTCTTTCTCTTTTCAGTTTTGAAGTATTAATGGTGGGAGAGATTGGAAATTAAAACTCCAAAACCCTAGTTCCTCTTGCAACTTCAAATTCCTAGCTCCAAATTCAAGAGAAACCATTGGTAAGCTTCTTCTTCTTCTTCTCCAACTTATTCTCTTACCAATTTCAGAAATTCCTAAACCTAATTTTTGGAATGTTCTTATTTTGAGCTTAGATTCAAGCTCATTTGGGTTGTGTTGAAGAGAGGTTGATTCTCCATTTGCTTTCAAGCTTCTTCTTGTTTGATTTTGTGAAAAGGTGAGATTTTTAATCTCACATCTAAGTCTATGAATTATCTTCGATTGTTAGGTATGAATTCCTAACACTTATTCTTGTGAAATTGCTTTTGATTTGGATTGCTTTTTGAGAATATTCCAATTTTTGTGTTTGAAAGCCAAAATCCTTAAAAATCATAGCTTTGTGGTTCAAATGTGTTTTTGGTGATGCATCGAGGAGCCAATAGGGCCGGGTAGCCGTTAGGCATAATTCCCTAGTGTCCGTGCTCGTCCGGTTGCGAATTGGTGGAGGTTGCATATCAATTTATGGGCATCAATTTGCAGAGCATCAGGTTCGGCCGACCGATCCCCCTGGTCCGGTCGACCGACCTGCTAGTAAAAGTGCAGAGAACTTCTCTGTTTCTGGTTCGGCCGACTGACCCCCCTGGTTCGGTCGACCGATCTGCTGTCCCGAGAGTTTTTCAGAATAGGGTCCGGTCGACCGAGCTCTGTAGCCGACCGACCGACCTGATGTTTTTTGGCCTACTTCGCCTAGTTGCTTGAATTTCCAACTTAAATCGATTCATGTTGTTTCCTATTTATTGTTATCAATTAATATGACTTTGATGACTCTTTTTTTAGGGATTTTTGAATATCCATTTTGATGGGTTCTTTATCGGTTTCGTTGGATTTTTATTCACATCTCCGTATGTGAATTTTAGTGATTGATTGTTCCTACAATCTTCTTTGTGTTTTGTCACTTTAAAAATATAAAGGTTTTCTATACTAGTAGTAAATATCAAAACTCTTTCCTCAAACGATTTCAATACTATTTTAATACCAAATGCGTTTATAAAATCGTTTTCCAATCTATTAGTATATATATAAACCTTTACCTCACTCGTATGAGAAATCTAATTAAACGACTTAGTAAAACGAGTGGTATGAAACGCTTGCGTTTACTTCGTCGGTTAATTCTTGGACTTGTTCGATTGAATCTCTTGTGACAATTTTCTAGTGGAGATCTACAATTTGTTCATAAATATTTAAGTTAAGCTAGTGGTTATGGGACATGAAGCTAAACTCATATATTTACTAGCTTAATGTAATTGACACTTCTTGATGATCGATGATGATCATTTTATGGTTTAGACTAGCAATTGTGCGATGTCTCTTTGTCTACGAGGGAGACTAAACCCCGTTTGTGTGAGTTTCAACTCACATATGTGGGGTAGCGCCCCATGGTCTTCGGGCCGTTCGTGTGTCAAATTAATGGCTAGCTACCATGAGATAGCTTCTCGTTCGTGTGTTACAGCTGTTGGTGAGTTTTCATACTCCCGTTCGTGTGATAGGTCTTTCCCCCCTTATCGTGTGTGATTTCTGGGTTTCGTGTGTCGAATTCTGGAATTTTCTTCTTCACCTATTTTTTGTGATTTCTATTGATAGGATTTATCAATTTTTGTGCATAGGTGAATTTGTCTGGATTTCTTGAGATGATTTCTAGAATTTATGCTTCACCAATTTTCGTGATTTCCATTGATAAGTTTTATCAATATTTGTGTATTGGTGAATTTGTGTGTCATGGACTTTTGTGATTGACATTGATATAATCGTCAATATTTGTGGTTTGATGAACGAAATAAGGAGTATGACATTTCTTTGATTCTTATGTAGATTTTGGGATATTGATTAATCTCTTGTTGATTTTCAGTTACTTATATATCACAGCTTGGCATTGTGATTATTATGTGTTTAGTCATAGCTCTGATTCTATATCGTTTCATCTGATATTTATAGTTAGACTGATCCGTTTATTATTTTCTTATTAAATAATACTCGGGTCAGACCGAGATGTTACAGATGCTTCTGCTTGACTTCTCCCCTGGGATTCATTTCTCTAACTTTTGGCAAACTACGTAGATTAGTAGTTTATTTTGTTGTATACATTTGAGATATAGACTCCATAATGTATACTTATTCTTTTGTGTAGTTCGTGAAACTATTCTTTTGTTATATTGTGGATCTTTTTAGACCACTACTCTGATGTACACTTTTATGTGTAATATTCATATCTTATTCCGCCTTTGTGATATGAATTGTCTGTGACTGATTTATGTTATGTTTATTTCTATATTTATTTCCGAAGGATTTATATAGCCACCGTGTAGTAGCTTTGAGTTTGTGTCGGTATGTCGGATTTCCTCTTGAAATAGAATGCATGTTATATTATCTGACATATCGGTGCTCGCGCAAAGAAATTACACGGATGGTCGCTCCTCAACAGCCTTATTCTCCGTGCTAGTTGACAGCATTACACCGTAGTGTTCTTGGCTAGCGTGGGTATAGAGGTGGGGCGTCACAGCTTGGTATCAGAGCCAAACTTCTGAACAATATGGAATATTATAACAAGGATCATCGTCCTAAGTCCATCTTAGGAGTCGTGCTTTAGGATTTAATTCGAGTCTTCGTACCGATTCATCCTATTTTCCTTATGATTCCTTGTTTATCTATCAAGATTGCTTGATATTCAATTTGGTGAATAACCTTTTTCTTCTTCTTCTTTCTTTCTAAAGGAAGAGAAATGTCTAGACCAGGCCGCCCCAGAGCCGTGCCATCTAGCACTCCACCCCAGGATGGAGTTTTTATGACTGCTCAACAGCTTCTTGATTTAGTGTCGAATGCTCAAGCAGCTGGAGCTAACCCGGAACCTACTCATCCAAAGTCGGGATTTGCACGCTTGTGTAGCGATTACACTAATTTGGGTGGGGATCCATTCAGAGGTTCCGAAACTGTTATTGAAGTACAGGCTTGGCTAAGGTCATGCGATCGAATCTTTTCTCGCATGAATCTTATTGACCTTCACCGAGTTCAGGTGGCCTCTAGTATGCTCCGAGAAAGAGCATTGGACTGGTACGAGCTTCTTATTTCTGAGATTAATGAAGCGGATCTCACCTGGGAGCAATTCCGGGAACGCTTCGAGTTGAAGTTCGTACCGGAAGCTGAGAAAGTGACATTGGCTCGACGATTTATAGACCTTGTTCAAGGTGAGTCCTCCGTGACTGATTACGTCGCCTCCTTCGAGTCGCTTTCTAAATACGGGGTTGAATACATCAACACCCCTTTAAAGAAGAACCAGAGGTTCGTCTATGGCTTAAACAAAAGTCTCAAGAAGCCATTACTTCTAAAATTAGAAGTTTCTTTCGACCAACTCGTTGATATCGCTCTTCGTCTTGAAGAGGCGGATAGGGAGAATGATGTTGAAGTGGTGGGTTCCAAACCAAACTTCAACAACAAGAAGAGGCCAAGCAAATTCAAAGGTCCTTATCCCAATAAGAAAGGGAGGCAAGCAACTCCTGCTGCAAAGACCTTTTCCTCTACTGAAGGGAAATGCTATAACTGTGGATCCAGAGACCATTTTGCGAACAAGTGTTCAAAGCCTCGTACTTGTCGCTATTGTAAAAGCCCGGACCATTTTATGCATGTGTGTCCCAAACTTCAAACTAGGAAGGAGGGAAAGCTTAATGTTGCTCAAGCCCCTGGCAACACATCTCGTGGCCAAGGTATTTCTCATTCTATTCTGGATGGAATTATTTTATTTCGTGATCATCTTATTCGAGTTCTTTTTGATACGGGTGCGTCCCATTCTTTTATATCAAAAGAACTTGTTGATACTTTTTCCTTGGATGTTTTGTGTTTAATGACTTCTTTGAGAATTGCGAATCCGGTTGGTGGATCCGCAACAATCAGCTTATTGTGTAAAGATGTCGAGATTATTTTGTGTGATTTTTCTTTCCGAGCCGATTTGCATGTCATGCGTTATTTAGGCTTTGGAATGATTTTGGGAATGGATTGGCTTAACCGTTATGAAGCTCATATCCTATGTCCTGAGCGGACTATTCATCTTCGACATCCTCAATCTGTTAATCAGGTTTCTGTTATTCTTAAAGATTCGGATTCTGCTTTGGTTGCATCTTTATATTCTTTAAATCCTCGTGATGACGATGATGATGATGAGGGTGATATTATTTCTCTTATTCACGTCGTTCGTGAATTTTTTGACATATTCGAGCCCGTTTTAGGATTACCACCTAAGCGAGCAATTGAGTTCAGAATTAATCTTATTCCTGGAGCTCAACCTATCACTCGTCCTCCTTATCGTATGTCCAATAAAGAAAACGAGGAGATGCGTAAACAATTATCCGAATTGGAGACGAAGCAATTTATTCGCTCTAGTTCTTCGCCTTGGGGAGCTTCAGCTATTTTTGTGAAGAAATCCGATGGAACACTTAGGCTTTGCGTTGACTACCGCAAGCTTAATGATCTTACTATCAAAAATAAATATCCTTTACCTCGGATTGAAGATTTATTTGACCAACTTAGTGGTGCTAGAGTCTTTTCACAATTGGACTTGGCTACCGGTTTTCATCAGCTTCGTATTGCAGAGGATAGCATTCCTTTGAAATCGTTCCGTACTCGGTATGGATCTTATGAATGGCTTGTTATGCCATTTGGTTTGACGAATGCTCCGGCGTATTTCGTTGACCTTATGAATCGGGTTTTCAAAGAATTTCTCGACCGATTTGTTCTCATCTTTATCGATGATATTCTTGTGTATTCTAAAACCGAGGAGGAGCATGAAAAACATCTTCGGATTGTGTTGGAGACTCTTAGGAGTAACCAATTAAAGGCAAAATTTTCTAAATGCCACTTTTGGCAATCTCGTGTGAAGTTTCTCGGTCATATTATTTCCGAATCCGGAATTTCCGTGGATCCTTCAAAGATTGAAGCGATTCAAGATTTGAAGAGACCGGAGAGTGTGACAGAGATTCGTAGTTTTCTCGGATTGGCGGGCTATTACCGTCGTTTTATCAAAGACTTTTCTAAGATTGCCGTGCCTCTCACTAGCTTGACCAAGAAAGGCATTAAATACATTTGGTCGGACAAATGTGAAACTTCTTTTCAGAAATTAAAAGAACTCCTTTCTGATGCACCTATTCTTGTTAGTCCCGAGGGGAATCAAGATTTCTTTGTTTATACCGATGCTAGTCGCGTTGGTTTGGGTGCCATTCTTATGCAAAGAGAACGTGTTATTGCTTATGCTTCTAGACAATTGAAGCCTGCTGAGACTAGATATGCCACTCATGATTTAGAGCTCGCGGCTATTGTTTTCGCCCTTCGTATTTGGCGTCATTATCTTTTAGGAGAGAAATTTGTTCTTTATACCGATCATAAGTCCTTGAAGTATTTATTCTCTCAAAAGGAACTTAATTTACGTCAACAGCGTTGGCTCGAGTTCCTTGCGCCATATGATCTTGATATTCTTTATACACCCGGTAAGGGTAATCGTGTCGCCGATGCTCTTAGCCGTAAACAACAAGCTATTGTTTCTATGATGATATCCGAATGGAACGATCTCGATATCTTATCCACTTGTGAGATTCGAGACCGCGTATCCGATTTATGCTCATCATTTGTTTTATGTAGCCTTGAGGCTCGTCCTTCTCTCTTAGACCGCATTCTTGAAACTCAAAGGCTAGATCCCGAATTGGCTCTTCTTGGCCAAAATATTAAGGATAAAATGATATTGAAGGTTTGAGAGACTTTAATATTTATTCTCGTGGCGGCATTCGGAAATTTGGTAGACGTATCGTGCCAAATATTAGTGATCTTCGTAAAGATATTTTAGAAGATTCTCATCATTCTAAATTTACCATTCATCCCGGTAGTAGTAAAATGTACGCGGATATGAAGCGACTTTATTATTGGGAGGGAATGAAACTTGACATCGCTAACTCCGTTAAGCGTTGCATGACTTGCCAACTCGTTAAGGCCGAACATCAAAGGCCCGGTGGGCTATTGCAACCTTTAGAAATTCCAATTTGGAAGTGGGACCAAATTTCCATGGATTTTATAGGTGGCCTTCCCCGTTCTCGTTCGGGTCATGATAGCTTGTGGGTGATCGTTGATAGACTTACTAAATCCGCCCATTTTATTCCCGTTCGGTCTAACCGAACCGTTCCTCTTTTGGCCAAACTCTTTATCAAAGAGATTGTTAAATTACATGGAGTTCCTACTTCTACAGTTAGTGATCGTGATCCATTGTTTACTAGTGGATTTTGGAAGAGTCTTCAAAAAGCTTTGGGAACGAAGCTTAATTTTAGCACCGCTTATCACCCCCAGTCCGATGGACAAACGGAGCGTGTGAATCAAACTCTTGAAGATCTTCTTCGTGCATGTGTTCTTGATTTTGGTGGAAGTTGGGAAGATCATATTTCTCTTGTCGAATTTTCCTATAATAACCGCTTCCAATCTAGTATTGGTATGGCACCTTTTGAGGCACTCTATGGTAGGCCATGCCTATCTCCTTCTTGTTGGCTTGAGGCCGGTGAGAAGCTGGTTTTAGGTCCAGATTTTATTCGGGATTCCACAGAGAAAATTGACCTTATTCGACATAGGATGAAAGAAGCCCAGAGTAGACAAAAATCCTATGTCGATAACCGGAGAAGGAAGTTAGAATTTTCTGTGGGAGATCTTGTGTTCATTCGTGTATCACCTATGAAAGGTGTTGTACGTTTCAGTCGATCGAGAAAATTGGCGCCTCGATATATTGGGCCATTTCCTATCACCGAACGTATTGGTTCCATGGCTTATCGCCTTTTATTACCGGCTCAATTTTCTGCTATTCATGACGTGTTTCACGTTTCTCAATTACGGAAATGTCTTCGAGATTCCGATTCTATTCTTGAGCCCGGTGTTGTGGAAGAGATTGAAGTTTCGCCTAATTTAACTTATGAGCAACATCCTATTCGTATCATTGCTTCGGAGGTCAAACGACTTCGAAATAAAGATGTTCCGCTTGTTAAAGTTCAATGGTCTTCAAATCCTAAGGATTGTTCTTGGGAATCTAGAGAGTTCATCGAGCGAACACATCCGGACTTACTTTCCCGTGCTCTTTAAGGTGAACTTCTTATTTCAAATTTCTTTTGTGTTGAATATGCTTTTATGGTTGTTACTATATATGTTCTTCTTAAATATTGCGAGGACGCAATTTCTTTAAGGAGGGGAGTCTGTAACAACCTGCATATTTATCGATTTTATATTTAAATATTTTATCGTTAGTCGGATTTTAGTCCGAAAAGCTACTTTTTGCATACAGTCGAATTAGGACTCGGGATCACTCCCATTGAGTTTAAAATGCCGTTTGCGACCTTTTTGAGTATAAGCTTCGATACGTTTGGAGAAAGTTGATTTTTGCTACTTTTCACTTTGGGTTTGGTTTTGGGCTCAGCCCTATGTTTAACTTATGCCCAAATCTGAGCCACTTCTCCCCATTCTCCCTCACTTCTTTCTCTTTTCAGTTTTGAAGTATTAATGGTGGGAGAGATTGGAAATTAAAACTCCAAAACCCTAGTTCCTCTTGCAACTTCAAATTCCTAGCTCCAAATTCAAGAGAAACCATTGGTAAGCTTCTTCTTCTTCTTCTCCAACTTATTCTCTTACCAATTTCAGAAATTCCTAAACCTAATTTTTGGAATGTTCTTGTTTTGAGCTTAGATTCAAGCTCATTTGGGTTGTGTTGAAGAGAGGTTGATTCTCCATTTGCTTTCAAGCTTCTTCTTGTTTGATTTTGTGAAAAGGTGAGATTTTTAATCTCACATCTAAGTCTATGAATTATCTTCGATTGTTAGGTATGAATTCCTAACACTTATTCTTGTGCAATTGCTTTTGATTTGGATTGCTTTTTGAGAATATTCCAATTTTTGTGTTTGAAAGCCAAAATCCTTAAAAATCATAGCTTTGAGGTTCAAATGTGTTTTTGGTGATGCATCGAGGAGCCAATAGGGCCGGGTAGCCGTTAGGCATAATTCCCTAGTGTCCGTGCTCGTCCGGTTGCGAATTGGTGGAGGTTGCATATCAATTTATGGGCATCAATTTGCAGAGCATCAGGTTCGGCCGACCGACCCCCCTGGTCCGGTCGACCGACCTACTAGTAAAAGTGCAGAGAACTTCTCTGTTTCTGGTTCGGCCGACCGACCCCCCTGGTTCGGTCGACCGACCTGCTGTCCCGAGAGTTTTTCAGAACAGGGTCAGGTCGACCGAGCTCCGTAGCCGGCCGACCGACCTGATGTTTTTTGGCCTACTTCGCCTAGTTGCTTGAATTTCCAACTTAAATCGATTCGTGTTGTTTCCTATTTATTGTTATCAATTAATATGACTTTGATGACTCTTTTTTTAGGGATTTTTGAATATCCATTTTGATGGATTCTTTATCGGTTTCGTTGGATTTTTATTCACATCTCCGTATGTGAATTTTAGTGATTGATTGTTCCTACAATCTTCTTTGTGTTTTGTCACTTTAAAAATATAAAGGTTTTCTATACTAGTAGTAAATATCAAAACTCTTTCCTCAAACGATTTCAATACTATTTTAATACCAAATGCGTTTATAAAACCGTTTTCCAATCTATTAGTATATATATATAAACCTTTACCTCACTCGTATGAGAAATCTAATTAAACGACTTAGTAAAACGTGTGGTATAAAACGCTTGCGTTTAGTTCGTCGGTTAATTCTTGGACTTGTTCGATTGAATCTCTTGTGACAATTTTCTAGTGGAGATCTACAATTTGTTCGTAAATATTTAAGTTAAGCTAGTGGTTATGGGACATGAAGCTAAGCTCATATATTTACTAGCTTAATGTAATTGACACTTCTTGATGATCGATGATGATCATTTTATGGTTTAGACTAGCAATTGTGCGATGTCTCTTTGTCTACGAGGGAGACTAAACCCCGTTTGTGTGAGTTTCAACTCACATATGTAGGGTAGCGCCCCATGGTCTTCGGGCCGTTCGTGTGTCAAATTAATGGCTAGCTACCATGAGATAGCTTCTCGTTCGTGTGTTACAGCTGTTGGTGAGTTTTCATACTCCCATTCGTGTGATAGGCCTTTCCCCCCTTATCGTGTATGATTTCTGGGTTTCGTGTGTCGAATTCTGGAATTTTCTTCTTCACCTACTTTTTATGATTTCTATTGATAGGATTTATCAATTTTTATGCATAGGTGAATTTGTGTGTCATTGACTGGATTTCTTGAGATGATTTCTAGAATTTATGCTTCACCAATTTTCGTGATTTCCATTGATAAGTTTTCTCAATATTTGTGTATTGGTGAATTTGTGTGTCATGGACTTTTGTGATTGACATTGATATAATCGTCAATATTTGTGGTTTGATGAACGAAATAAGGAGTATGACATTTCTTTGATTCTTGTGTAGATTTTGGGATATTGATTAATCTCTTGTTGATTTTCAGTTACTTATATATCACAGCTTGGCATTGTGATTATTATGTGTTTAGTCATAGCTCTGATTCTATATCGTTTCATCTGATATTTATAGTTAGACTGATCCGTTTATTATTTTCTTATTAAATAATACTCGGGTCAGACCGAGATGTTACAGGTGCTTCTGCTTGACTTCTCCCCTGGGATTCATTTCTCTAACTTTTGGCAAACTACGTAGATTAGTAGTTTATTTTGTTGTATACATTTGAGATATAGACTCCATAATGTATACTTATTCTTTTGTGTAGTTCGTGAAACTATTCTTTTGTGATATTGTGGATCTTTTTAGACCACTACTCTGATGTACACTTTTATGTGTAATATTCATATCTTATTCCGCCTTTGTGATATGAATTGTCTGTGACTGATTTATGTTATGTTTATTTCTATATTTGTTTCCGAAGGATTTATATAGCCATCGTGTAGTAGCTTTGAGTTTGTGTCGGTATGTCGGACTTCCTCTTGAAATAGAATGCATGTTATATTATCTGACATATCGGTGCTCGCGCAAAGAAATTACACGGATGGTCGCTCCTCAACAGCCTTATTCTCCGTGCTAGTTGACAGCATTACACCGTAGTGTTCTTGGCTAGCGTGGGTATAGAGGTGGGGCGTCACATTATCCATATGGTTTTTAAATATTGCGTTCGATTTAGCTAGGAGAGGATCCTGTGTCATATAACCCATTCCAAATAATGATAGGGATTCCATTTGAAGACCGGTGGGGAAGACCGGCTATTTTCAAGAACGAAAGGATAACCCATCGAATGTCTCTGCACTGAGTCGCGCCGGTATAGAGATCTCCATATGTGATGGGGAGTCCGATCGGGATTGTGAATACCCAGATTGCAAGGGCTTCTTTGTGAAGTGCCTTCGGTTTTGTTCGAACCCGGAACGGACTTGTATGGATGTGTATCTGAAATTACACTTTGAGATGTAAAGCTGGTTTCTATCGAATACATTTCTGTTTGGTGGCGGAGAATTTATTCTCTTAGCTTAACACCCTTCTCTGAGACATACGAGCTCAGAGGTTATGTAGTTGATGGTTACTAGTGGTACGTTCCCAATTTGATAGTGTGGCATTCTGAGTGTTGCCGATGATTTGTTGATCGAAGCATGGCTTTATGAAAAGAGTAGCTTGATGGACGTGACCTCGTCGGACCTCACAACCCAGAAATGGTCGAAACAGGAAAGATACGACAAGGTTATTAGGGGTTGCACCCCTAGTGTATGTACATTTCTTCTGGAAAAGGGTGGCATCACGGTATGAAGCCCGGATACTAACTCATGTGGTCACTGCAAATTTATTACTTTGTGGTTGTTGCTTTGTGGTTGAGGATTCTCGGATAAAGGTCGCTAACGACTGGGGATGGCATACTTGTAGGGATTACTTCCGGGAAGGGGTAACCAGGCCTTGTTTTGACAATGATCCGAATAGGTTCTTGGGGCGTTCCTCCAGAGGCGTATCCATGTGGCAATAAGAAGTTCCTTAGCCTAACCATTTGTTGGAAATCCAATCTCCAAAAAGTTCCTTGTACGGTTTTAGTTGTATAACCTGCCATTTACTTATGGTGGTCACCAATGTTTAGATGGTAGCTATAGTAAGCATACAATAATGGTTATATGCTATCTAAGATTAATATTATACTTTCGAAAGGTTTTTTTGCACTATGTACTAATAATAATATTGAAAGATTTTTGTGTGTAGAGCATGTTTGACTATCATAAGGAGAAATCTCCTTTAATTGTACGCTTGCATTGGGTGTGTGGCGGGAGGCCTTATGGTAGTTTCATTTTCCGAAAAGCATGGAGGATTTCTTTTAAAATCTTTTATTTTGCTTTTGATAAAGATAAACTTTGCTCATACCAGTCTCATGACTGACTCGGAGTTTATTGTTCCCTTCCTAAACTCTAGGTGCCCATAATTTTCCACACGGGCAGTCTAGAGTTGGGTTTTTCAGATAATAAAATAATAGGTGTAGATTCGATAGCATCCAGCCTTTGGATTTGGTGATCGCATTTGTTTCTCTGGAATCGGATTTGCTTAATACAACTTGATGGTGGTTTGAGCTTTCGATTTGGAGTTTTGGAGCATTGGAGATGGAGTTGCAGTTTGGATTCTCAAGCTGTCTCTCTCTTTCTTTTGAAGGCATATGTTGATGTTCCTCTTTTGAAGTTGTATCTTTCCGCTGTTATATATTGTCTTTGATGTTGTTGTAATCAACTATTGTATATCAATGATGTTATCCTTTTCTTCCGTTGTGTTGTTATACTTAATGTGTTGTAAGATCCAGCGAATCAGATTTGAACGTTTGAATCCGCAGCATTCAAATACAAGTGAAGTATGGATGTCGATTTTCAAGCGTGAAAATTCACGTCATCACAGTTCAAAACTATTTCCAATCTTTAAAACTATTTTAATTATTCCAAACTATTTTTAATATCTAAACTATTTTAATTATCCAAACTAATTTCAATATTCAAACTACGTTAATTACTCAAAACTATTTTCAATATTTAAACTGTTTTAACAGGGATTATTTAGATTTAAATACGAATGTTTTGGTATGAAGGTATAACCTATTTTGGATTCGAAATGATTTTGAAGCGAATCAGATACTTTAATATGAAGTATGATTTGTTCTTGAAATTCAAAAGAACCAACCGACATGAAAAATGACGTTTGGTTGTTAAAGAAACCGGGGCCGAATATTTACATACTCTCTATCAATTTCGGAACCACTTTAATAATCGTATGCACGGTGGATGTTATCTAGAATGTAGAGGTTGAATTGACGACGCTTGCTAGATTGAAGAAAGAGAACGATGATGGATAGACCCCGACACTTGTGTCAATTTGAAATGACTAAAACAGGAGCCGTACCTGACCAACGAGGCTAGCCACCAGTGGGGACATATGTTCTTCGTATTTGCATCTTGATTTTTTGGACCTGATTGGTGCACCTTGATTTTACTATGGAATGGACGTTCGCGGTGGGGCATTAGGGGTTATCACCAGTCATGAAATGCAAAACGATAGTATCCTACCTTGGTCATCGCCTCATGTGCCTTGTCATACTTTTATCTTTATATGAGACCACTATGATTTTGTTTTAGTGTTGCCTTATCACGGTGCCTCCCTGACTACCAACGTTACTGGTGATGATACCAAGACAAACTGTAGGACAATGCTTCAAAATGTGTTAAGGGGGATTAATGTAAAGCCTCAGCGCTAGGAAAAATATATATTTTATTTATAGACATTACATATATATCATATCTTGTTATATATGGATAGTTTGATGGAACTTAGGTGACAGAAAATCCTATAACATCTCTTAAATTATTGCACTCACGTTATATTGATAAGAGATGGAAAATCTCGTAAACATCTTTGAAGCTATTACACTCATATTTACTTGTTATTGATTTAACTTACGTTAGAACTTTTAGTACTGACTCGAGTGTTTTGTCTTTTCATTACGCTCGGGTCAGCCTGAGTATTTCAATGTTTGAAGACAGTATTCCTCGAAGATGAAGATGGAGTTTGCTAGACCGTATTTACAATTATTATTCCATTGTGTTATTTTGGTATGTTTGTTGATTGTATTCTAATTATGTTGTAAAAATTGAAATCAAATGTATATTGTAAAACAGCTTCTGTAACTGTTTATTTGATTATTATATTTTATCTTTCCGCTGTGAGATTCTGTGTATTGCTTTTTTTCTTTTCTCTTATTTACTTATTTACCCCATTGAAAATCTGCCCTTTTGAATAGTTTAAGTTAGACATGCGTGGTTTATTTTTGACTTAAATTGTTCAAAAAAGTGGGTTATCACAATAGATAACGTGTTTTTTTGTTGGGGTGTCTCGCAGGTCTCCACCTTGGCTCGCATCCATGCATGCGTCTTCCACTACGCCAACCCCGATGCCTACACCATATCAAAACTCTGCTCCGATTTCATTCTACCAGATCTAACGTATCATGATCTAGCTCTACCCTAAGTCTGACTAGGTAAGCTTACACTACTAGCCACCGCGATTTACAGTTTCTTGCACATTGTCCATTTTTCCAGACGTTACCATTAGCTCCGATACCCTGTTGAAATCCAGTCCGTGCATCCCTACGTGGGGGTAACATATGAGTTTGATTGACATCTTTCAACAAAAGGAATCTCTTATCGTTACATGCAACCATACTCATATGTATACCACTCCACCTCTATTATTTTCATGATGTGGAACTATTCTTCTTTTGAATGTGTGCCCATTACCCACACACGATGCGAGACACACTAACAAATCTCCACCGTAGCTTGCATCCATATATGCATCTTCCAATACGCCAACATGATGCCTGCACTATATCGAGACTTTGTTCCCGTGTCATTCTGTTAGATCCAACGTACCATGATCTAGCTCCACCTTAAGTCTAAATACTTAGGCCTACGCTGCTAGCCACCATGATTTACATATCTCACGTGCATTTTCCATTGTCCTAGACGTTACCAACGGCTTTGATACAATGTTGAAATCCAGTCTGCACATCCCTACGTAGGGGCAACATATGAGGTTGGCCAACACCTTTTGACAAAAGGAATCCCTTGTAGTTACTTGTATCCAAACTCATATATATAACACTCTACCTCTAATTTTTCATGATGCGGGACTATTCTTTTTTCCAATATGCTCCCATTATCCACACAAGATGCGAGACACAACTAAACTTTGCTTTGCGGAAGCTTTTCCCAATAGATCTTTTATCATCCAAATCACAAAGGGACGAATTTAGATAGCAAATAAGCGGACATGAAATCAGAAATCAATACACAAGAGATTCCATCCAACCACCCTCTTTATTGATTCATCAAAATTTGTTTACAATTAATCGAACAAAATTAAAGTAAACAAAATAAAAATTAAACCAATAACCAAATTGAGAAAGAGAGCTTGATCTCTATGGCTAAAATTATTGGAGGAGAAGAAAAAGATGGAAAAAGAGAGTATTAGCAAATAGATTTCCACACATTTTACACTCTCTCTTCTAGTCTCTATTTATAACATCAATTACATAATGCCCAAATTAATATTAAATGGCAAAAAATAAATTGGTTAGTCAATTAGAGAGAGAAATAAACATAATCAAATATGCCTATTAATTAAGGAAAATAAAATCTTCTCTTTCTTTCTTTTGCATATTTATTTTCTTCTATTTGTGATTTTGTATCACCAAAATTTAACATTTTCTGCATTATGTAGGAAAGCAAGTCTATTGGCAGCACCAAGTGCGATCTTCATTCTAGCTCCCCAAGTTAATGGGGCAGCTGTTTCTATGTTTGACAAATGATTAAAAAACATATTAGATATGATTCAGAAATCAAATAATGATCTTATGAAATGTACATAGATATTTCCACTACATGCATGGTATTAGTATTGTTTACTAATTGAGTTAACTTCGTAACATGATAAAAGAGAGATGATATTGAATTTAAATAAACATGATGAAAATTGTAGAGAGAATTTTCTTGGCTATTTACTTTTCCCTAACGTACGCATATGCACAATCCTCCATCATAGTTCAAATGGATGTGTGTACAAGAGCTGCACAGCTAAACAACTTGTGACGACCCGCCCTTCACGACCGTTGAAAATCGACATAAATACGCTCATCGTATCGATGCCGAACGATCAAGTGCCATAAATACAAATTGTTGAGAGAAAAGAAAATGGGTAGAAGAAGCAAACTAAACAAAACAAAACCTCATAATGGATAGAACAATATATAATATAAATAGCTCTTTACACAAAACAGAACTGTAATATACATATTTCATATTTGAGTACACAAATCAATAATTACCAACCTGGACAGTTATAACATCCTGCCTTCACAACTGCTGGTAATTTCAATCAAAACTGCATGTAAATAAACAAGTACGGGTAATACACCTCGGTCTCCAGCTCACCTCTTTCTCCATAGTATCCAATCCTGAACCTTAATACTCGGCCTGACCCTAGCATTATAATAAAATAACATCCGATTCAGTCTAGAAACAAGCATGAGAAAACACATTCAATTGAATTATTAAGGTTTTCAAAATTCTTTGAAATCAAAGGTATCTCTTAAGACCATGCCACAAATAGCATGCCGGGTTTCTACCTTACGATAACCAAAACATTTCATATAAAAATCCTTTGATATTACAATAGTGTCTAAGTACAGCTACTTATTCAAATAGCTGAAATAATTGCATCTCGCGTTCAAGCATAGTTGGGCACAATCAAGTCCGTACGATGCTTATTGGAGATTGGGTTTCCATACAATGGCAAGGCTACTGGGATGCCACCCGTCACAGTACCTGGTCTAGATCAACGTACCGAGGACCACACCCGATCTCCTACAACATAAGACCGAAGCTACTCCTTACTGGATAGTCCGAATAAGATCACCCCACGGTTGGGATCAGCAACCGCTCACGCAGCCGAAAAAGGGACTCTAGACAGGGATGACCCTACCCTACTTGGATGCTACCCATTTAGCCTTGCTGCACTTCCCCTGTTTTAGCCATTCCCGGTTGATGAGGTTTGAGGCTATGATTAGCTTATAAGCACACTTAGAATGCTCACCATCCTCCAATGACGATGGTCTGATAGTATTCGTCCATACAAGTCTGTTTCCGATCCGAACGGAACCGAAGGAACTACTCCTACTACATCCATTTTGGAATCACCCTCAGGATTAGTAGCGATTAGCCCTTGCACTTCACTACTCCATCTTCGACTCCAAGCTCTTGTCTTCCTTATGAAAACGTACTCATTGGATCGAAGTGGTTTTTGGATCACAAATCCGATCCCGTCTCTTCGAAACAACGTTCACTATTCCCGGTAAACTCAACCCCGGTTCCTTAGGAAATACACAGACGAAAATAAAATCGGAGATCACCTCCTAACCGTTAGTGGACGGATTTCCTTATAAATGTCCTATAAGAACGCACGAGTTTATACGTACAGTATAGCACCTCAAACGGTGACTGTACAATATAATTCCCATACATCTTCTAAATATTTCTGAAGTTATATTTAGGTCCAGATTTGATAATCGGTTATTTAACTATCAAATAAAACAAGCAATTCAACCAAATGCTTCATTTTCACCCAAAACACCAAGCCTTTATTTAATTTAAATTTCAAATAAATTAAATCTCTTTATCCAAAAACTATATACTTATCTTACCGAAATCAGTATATTCACAAATTATCCATTCAAAATATTTGAAAATCCATTTTTAAATAATGCGGAAAGTACCACCGCGATATCAAACCATGGATCACAGCTCAATGGTTATGTCTTTATCTCAGAAATTTAATACTTAGCTGCAGGCACTCACTGCCTCTAATTACGCCGCACGAGGATACCATTACTCTCTTCCAAAACTTATCTTTAGAAATACTTATAATTTCTAAAATAAATTTTCAATCTTAAACTAGATAAATATACTTAAAAAAAGTTATCAAACAAAACCATAGTAATAATTAATAAATATCCTTTTAAAATGATAAGGCTGACTGGTTTCTTAAATCTTTTTATGATTAAATATGCTTTTACAACAATTTAATAACAAATCTCTAGAATATTTTAACTCTTTTAAAACTACCAATTTTATAATTTAAAATCCTCTCTTTAAAACAAGCCCAACTTCCTCAATTCCAATTCCATTTCGTAAATTGAAATTCTCACTTGAACTGCCATTCAACCAATTCTTCTTCTTCTTCTTATTTTTTCAAGTTCTGTTTTATCTGTTAAAAATTTTAAAATCTTGATTTTAAAACCTTTACATTTACCAAGGTACCATTCTAGGATTTATACTTTTATATACTTTTCCCAAAAATCCTCGTCAAGATAACCCGAAATAGTTACATTACCATTTCAAAACCATTTACGTTATCCAATAGATTTACCCAAAAATTCTATATAAACCTTTACTTTAAAATTACCATTTATGATACTTTACCAATTTAAAACATATTTAAAATACCAAAAATCCAGGTTAACCACCATAACATTCAATCACTTCAAATCACACAATAAACTGCCACAAATTTTTTTCAATGAAACATATATCATCATATATGCTATTAAATTCAACATTTTGAGGAATTCAATTGGATCCCTCCAACCCGTTTCCCTGCATCCACAGATGTTAACACAACATAAAAATACCAATTCCACTTCGAGGTGGAATATCGTGGTATATAAGGTTATCCGCTATTATGTGGGGCGCATAGGGTCTCATCAGCTATATAAATGCGGGAATATCAATCACTCCAATGTATATATACTACTATATATAATATCACATCCATTTGATAAAAATGCATCAATTTAACCAATCAATCATTTACAAATTTTAACTATTTAAAATCTATCACTAGTGGTCCAAAATTGAGTGAAGTTAACTATCCTTGAGTTTTAAATCGCCAAAAGCTAAAATTTTAAATTAAATCGAGCACGTTCCATTTAACCAAAAATTTTAACGAGCTCCAAACATCTCCGGATCTTGGCTACAGCGTAGATCTTGTCACTACAAATCCGGCTCCGCCAGCTTCGCCAGCTTCGCCCGTTTTAGACCTCGTATAGATGAGATATTAAATTTATTAGTTTGCACATATAAATTAAATAATAAATTCTTTTTCTTAACCTAAATCAAGATTTGCCATTCAAAAGAAAAGAAGAAATCTGGCCGCCTACTATGCTCTTCTTCCTTCGCGTGCTACCTAGGTACATAACCCATTCGAACGCAACCAACACCCATCGCCGCTCCACCTTCGATCCACTCTAGCTTGATCGAATGAGATCACGTCATAGCCTACTACGACTCCTACCTACGGCCGAAATAAGCGAAGCTCGGTGCCCTTTCCTTCACGAATTTCAAGCACGAACGCACGACCTTCACCAACGATTTGCCGCCTCCTCGAGTCGTCACAGCTCAGATCCACCATTGGATAGCTTCATCTCGACGAGCCCTACCACATCTTAGTTGGACCTCAGCCTGAAAACGCCTGGATGAAGAGGATTTGAGGGAGGAAGGTAGTGGAGTATCGGCCATTGATGATAGAGATGGCGGCTACTTCTTTTTTTGTAGGGTTTCTGTGTTGAACAGTATTTATATATGCATAAAATATTATTTTATTAATGTTTTCCAATTTTTACATACTTTTTCAAACGAGCTCCAAACAACACGTGCCGAATGTCGTTTAGTAATGTTCTACCATATTCCGAACATAATAGAACATGTTTCGGGGCCTAATTCAGTCATATGTGGAAGATAGCATTTTGAACCGGATTTAAATATTGAATTTCGATTTTTATTTCAACGCATTTCTCACCCGTATGAGCAAACAGTAACTCCAAACGCTACGAAATTTGAAATTCAATAATAATACACTATTATGGATCCAATGTAACTTGTTTCATCGAATTCCGAGATTGCGCCTCGGAAGGCTATTTTAATTCGTCGATTGGAATCGAGCGATTTTCAAAATCGCCGAAATCATTTAAAATTTCAATTTTAAAACTTTACTACAAATAGAATTTATATTCATAGTAGAAATCATCCTATTTCATTTTAAATCAAAATTCGATTATGTACATTATTACTATATATATATTAATTTCGCCATTAAATTAATATATATAAATTCCAATTTTACACTTGTCGACTTTAAATTCCATTATTAAATTCATATAAAAATTCCAGTTTATAATTTACTAATCACCCAAATTAAATAAATCGCTACAATTGGAATTTTTAAATCATTTCACTGATTCCTCCATATTCAAAATCCATTTATAATTCAAATTCAACATTTAAAATAAATTAAATGTTCAAAATTAACGACCAAAATTCCGGGTCCTTACATAACTTGTTGATGGATCTAATGACAGCACATTCACGTATACAGGAAAAAATGTTTATATAGAACCTATGCAGCTAATAAAACACATGTACATGTAGTGCTTTTCAAGTAATATATGAAAACGCAGCACAATTATTTGATTTCAAGCTACGTACCATTTCATTCACGTGAGTATCAATACACAAGACAAAGGGTGAACAGTTGAAGCTATATGGTAAAACATTAACATGGATGTAGAAACCCATTGAATATATAGTAGATTGCATCATAATTATCCATGATGGCTGTGCATTTTAATAGTTCTTGGGATGTGCGTTTATTCAAACGAAACATATGCACCTCATAAACACATGTTTTAACATCGAAAACAAGTAACATTGTGAAAGACTCAGTGTACAATACTTGTTATAGTATATATAATTGAAATTTGAAAACGCTAATTTATTTTTTGAAATATAATCTGATCAAAAGTCTAAAAAATGGTACAAGTCTAAACAACCATTATCTCTTCGGTTGATATCTCCGTCATATTCTTTCAGTAAGTTTTCAAAATTATAATAATTACTATCAAATGTTAACATAGTAATAGTTATAATTTATACTTAAGCAATCATTTTACCAAAATGATATTGAAGCATGAAACCTACTTTTAAAATAGTTTAAATCTTACTGGCTAAGATAAGTGCCCTGAATAGCCACTAACATACTACCAAGGGATCAATTTTCTGTTTTCGCAATGATCTGTCAAGAGATTAATGAACTGACAACTGAAAGAGATAAGCTGGAGAGAAAAATTACAAATTGAATTTGACTATGGGCATGGACATTGCATTAAAGCTGGTGGTAATGGAATTTTGCGGCCCAAAGTCGCTGCTTCTAATGCTTGGGGCAAAAACTGACCTTGGCTACGACATTCGATTCCTTCACCTCTTTCATCTGAGGACCTACGACGTTTTCTAAACGAGCGCTTGATCCCGATGAACGAGGGTAGGTTTTGGATTAGGGTTTTGAATGAAGGAAATGACGCTATATCTGAACAGCGTCGAGGTAGTGGGAAACTTGATGTTTGGATTTGCGCTCTGTAGGTTTATTTTAGGCTTGGCGGAACTCGATATTGTTTAATACTTGGGAAAAGAAGAATGAAAAATTAAAGGCGGGAGAAGAAAATTTTATGACAAAAATTTTAATTTATTAATATTTAATATTAGCTAGTAATTATTAATTATTAAATATGAGATCTTACTTCTTAATTATTAATTAAATATATTTATTACAACTTTTCAAGAAAAATATATTTATTACTAAATATATTAACTATAATTTACAAATTATTAATAATTAATTACAATAAATTATTATATATACAAATAATAATAATTGATTACGGATAATAACTAGTAATTATAAATTATTTATTAATTATCGTTGGTTATAAATTATAAATAATTACCTACCAAAGTTTTCATTATAAATTATTAATTATAAACTGCCATTGATAATTATCAAATTTTGTCTTCATTAATGATTATTATTAATAACCAATTTTTTATTAGTCATTATTAATTAATTATCATTTAAAATTAAATATTAAATATTTGTTATTAGTTATAGATTACCAATTATTAATTATTTTAATATTTAAAGCAACAGTAAATATATACAAAAAAATTATGTACCGTTGCAAAATTTATGTTATAAAACGGTTGGATTGGTGCAGTGAAAATAATTTGTAGTTGCTTCGGTTTCTAAGGAACCAATGTAAATAACACTATTTACTTCGGTGCATTTGCTTTGATTGTTAATGATAACCGAAGTGAACTACATTTTTGTATTTTCTATTGCTTTTTATATATTAATTACTTTGGTTGTTAAGGGAGAACCAAAGCAAATGATAATATTTGCTTCGGTTGTTCACACAACTGAAGCAAATAAGGCAAAGCAGTATGCATATTTTGTGCTAATGTGCTCAGAGTCTGCCTAGTTTCCATTAAAAGGTATTAAGTGACTTGTGTACTATCTCTTACATTGGTAGGACATTATTAATGATATATGTGGGTTATTGGGCTAAAAGCATAATGTCTATAGAATTGGATTGGGAAAGTATTAGGGCTTAAAATCAAAAGACTTAGAATAATGCTAATATACGAAAGACATTCCTATTTAAATTATACTGCCTAAGTACTATAATAGCAAGACTTGAGATTTTTTTTCATCGGACATTCTGACTCCCTCCCAATTACAATGCGGGTTGGGAAAGACAACGCTGAAGGTGGAGGCGAGGAGGAAACTTATGGCAGTTATCTATTTATCCATTCATGTTGTTTTATGATGTACCCATTGAAAACAATGTTATATATTTCGAAATTGTTGTACTACGAATATGTGACAGTTTTTATTAGTATTGTTTATGGATTTTTATGATATTTGAATTTTAAATGAAATGGGTATTGTTTTTGTAATTATATTTTATCCATTCGTTGTGAGTTCTTAATGTGTAGATAAACAGCTCTGTATTGTTCGTTATACCAACCAATAGCAACTTTGTAACAGGTCTAAGTTTCAATGGGTCTTTTTGGGTCAGAATTTAGGTTCATTTCAGAATAGGTTATCACATTTGGTATCGAAGCTTAGGTTACTCGATCAATGGGGATAAGTATATGTATGAGAGGTTTACTTGTTAATTTTGAAAGTATTTGAAAAAACCATACTATACACGCACATATTATTTTTAAGCATATGCAAACACACTAAGCATATCTTTATTTCATCATATAATACTATCTTAGGCTATTATAACCAAAAGTGTAACCTACCTATGTTAAATTATAGCTAAAAACCCTTCTTCTTTTGAGATCGGGAATCCTGCCCGAGGAATGCCCATCATTCGACGGATGTTCGAATGATTTACACAATACCTCGGACACGTAGGACAAGTCCCTATTCCTAACAAGCTACACCAGCGATACCTGCTTCCCTACCTACCGAAGCAGCACCTCACCCTTTTGACTTTCCTAAAATGTGTAAGGATTCTCTAAATATGGGAGGAAGAGTATATTTGGAAATAGAAGGTTTCGAGGAGATAAAGACATGGATAAATGACTATGAGAGCATATTTAGAAAGCTTGGTTAGGAGGAATAGACGAAGCAAAAATGGTAGCTTCACATCTTAAGAGAGAGGCCCTAGATTGGTATTGTGGTTGAGGAGAATGATAAGAAGAATGCCACTTGGGATGAGTTCAAAAACCGATTTGAGTTATGGTTTATGTCGAGAGCAGAAGCGAGCTTGCAATTAGAGAGGTTTATATAGCTTACATAAGGAGACTCTACTCTCAAGGAGTATATTAGTAAATTCACAAAGCTAGCTAAGTTCGAAATGAATTTGATAGATACACATATGAAAAAGTTCATGAAGTTTGTCAAGGGCCTAAACTCTCCACTAAGATAATTATTATTGACCCAAATGCCTACTGATGCCACATATGAGATGCTAGTTAAAATGACTTTGCTGTAGACGGCTAGTTCGAAGGAGAAAGGGATGTAGAAGGAGAAGGCAGGATCTGCTCAAAACCAAAAAGGGGACAAAAAGGAAAAATATAAGCAAATAAGAAAGGACCTATCTCCAAAGATTGTAAAGTGAATCTATTGAAGAAAGCTTTTAAAGGAAAGCATTGTCTTTTCCATGAAGAGGGGCACTTCAAAAATCAGTTTCCAAAGTTGGAGAAAGAAGGGCAAGCCTACGCTGTTGAGGCTGTCCCTATTTCAAGTAGACTACCCTCTAGAGACGAAGGGAATCGACCATGGAAGGTATAAATCTTATTTTTGGGAATATAATTCGCACTCTATTCGACTCTGGAGCATCACATTCGTTTATAGTCAGGAATATTATCAACTCCTTAATATTCAAACTCAAATTATCACTAACCCAATAGCAGTCTCAAATCCTATTAGGGCGTACTCGATATATCTTTTCTCAATCTGCAACGACCTAATGTTAGACATATGCGATGTTGATTTCATATTTAATGCGTACGTTCTTAATTTAGAGGGGTGCAGACTTATCTTATAAATGGATTGGTTGTCGTACTAAGGAGCAATCTTAGATTGCGTTAGGAGGGTTGTATAGCTAGGAGGGTTGTATGGTTAAGGAGTTGTAGAGGATGAGATAGATTCGATGTACATCCCTAGACTCAGTTGAGTAAAGCTATATACATTGTAGGATCGATTTCACCCTAGAGGAGGGGTGAATAGGGTGATGCTGTTAATTATAAAAATTATTGCGGAAGCTTATAAAATTATTTCAACACAGATATATCAAAATAATAGCAGCACAGATAATAGCAGAATAATAAATGCAGAAATAGAACGACACAGAATTTACCCAGCTTCGGCAAAACCCTGCCTACGTGCTGCCCCTAAGGTTTCTACTAGAAATTAAGCAGTCAGACGCTTACACACGTAAACTCGCGACACCCGCTATCGACTAGCCTTAACTCTACGCTCAAAACCCTGCACAACTCAGCTACTAAGTTGCGAATTCTCAAACTACGCCCCGTAGTTTGTCCCCTAATCACACGACTAGAAATTACACAAGTTTAAACAAAATACAATTTAAACACAATTTAAAAACAAAACAAAACCCTAATTATAATTATGAGCCTTATATAATTATAAACCCAAAACTAATATAAAGGCCAGCCCAAAATTATTCTTTCTCTTTTTCTTTTATCGGCCCGTTCCTTTGTGTTTGTGATAATGGCGACTCTCGTTCGTTATTCTTCTGAAATTAGGGTTTGGAAAATTGAAGTGCGTCGGTTTCTTTCGATCCAATTAATGATGCTTCGATTTCTTTTCTCTCTGTCAATCTCCTTCGGCTACTTCAAATCGATGCTTTCTTCTTTGCACTCGGCTCGTTCAATTTTTATCGAGTTCAGAGTTGCTTCGTTATGTAATTTGTCACTTTTGCTTTACTGTTTTTGCTTCCTTGAACTCGATGATTTCGTAGCTGATGATGAATGGGTTTATATAGGTTTGATTCCCTATAATTTCATTCGAATTAATTTTCGAATTCGTCTGATAATTTTTGTGCTTGGCCGTTGATCTTCGCGTAGATGCTTGTGATTATTTTTGACTTTGTCAATTTCATATATTTGTTACTTGATTCCCACGGTGTTGATTTTTGACTTGGTTCGATTCCTTGATTGCCAAGGCTCTGACTTTACTGTGACGATGATTTCTTTCTTTGTGTTTGTTGACTTGATATTCCACCGTCACCATCACTGCTAGTTTTCAAACTACTTTGATGACCCACAACTTTAACTATTTTTATTTGGTATCTGTGACTTTGGCACAGTTTGATTTGAACTGAGTTGACTTTGTGCATTTTTCTGTTGACATCGGCCTTGAATTTTTAAACTTGATTTTGTCTCGGCCTGTACTTGAGCATTGCATATGCTTTGTGTATTGGCTTCCGCCATTATGTCTCTGACTTTGGTTTTACTTTGAGCTACAATTTAAAATCTCCTCTGTCTTTGTTCGAACTTGTATCCTGCATATGTATATACTCACGTATGTATATAATCAGTTACATGTTGCTTGTAGTAATTGTAGTTTGGTCTTGGTTTTGAAGTCTCTAATTAACTTGGTTCATGCCATGCTTCTGTTTAGTATTGGTGCACTTGATTTCTTCACCTCACTGTACATTTCCTTGAGTCAGATTCCTATTCATTTGGGTCTGGTCTCTGTAGCATTGGTCGAGTCTGATTTCAGATGCACTTGAATATGCATATACACTTTTGACTTGCAATTGAACTACAGTTGCATCCATTTTTCACTTGTGTACTGTCTGGTTCATATCGCATCGCTCTCTCTATGTTACACTGTTTATTCAAGTCTACATATATGTGCATACATACATTTGTATGTGTGTATGCATATATTGTTAGATTGGTACTGAGCTTGAGTTGTTTTTGAATGTGGTCTGTGCCTTTGTGCCTTTGTGATATTTGCGTGTCATTTGTGTCTTTGAGTCATTGTTCTGGTTCATCTGATTACAGTTCTATGGTTTGTTTGTCTAGTGACATTTGATCTTGCACTACTGGCATATCCATATAAACTTGCTGTACACATACATACCTTGCACATTGTGATCTGGTATCACCGACTTCGAGTTGCTTTGAGCATTTGTGTTATGCTGTAACTTGTTGTAGTGAGTTGCACCCTCTGTTGTATTGTGTCTGATTCGGTCTTGTACCACTTGAGTCTGCACTTGCATTGTTTCTGACCTTTTGGCACACAGTCTTCATTTCTATTTGGTTTGTATCTAGTCAGTTGTGCTCCTAGATTTCTGTAGTTCACTGCATTGTGGTTCGATGCACTTGTAGTCTGAGTGCAGTTGTATATTAATCCATTAATGATGATGTTTGCTGCACTATGTAGTAGCCTAGCTGGTGCATATATGGTTCTATATTTAACTGCTTCATCTGGTGGTTGCTGACACTTTGTTGACTTCGGTCATGGTGATTTTGTGTTGATATTTTGACTTCGTTTGAAACTCTGTTACTTCTGGCTTCACTGAATCTTCATTGCACGTATACTTAGTTGGTTCATTGATGTTTTATGTGTTTATTCCTTTATGTGGTAGCCGAACTTGATCTTGTTTCATGTTGGCTTGAGTCTGGGTTTGCATAGACTTTGTACATATTGTACTTGAGTCTGACTTGGAGCATTTTGTTGCTAGTCTTGTGTTCTGCATGGTTCACCTGACTTTTGCTTCACTTGACGTCTGTACAGTTGGATTGCACCTGTGTTGAATCCAGCTTAGAGCTCGGGTTTGACCTTGTGCTGATATTGTGACATTATTTTTATTGCACTTGATTTGAACCCGGCTTTTTGGGTTTGACTTGTGCTCACCTGTCCCTGTAATTTTATCAAGTGTAAATATCGGTGTGCACGGCCTTGTGGCATGTACAGTGATATACTGTGCATGTCACAAGCTATTCGTGTATGATGAATTCAAATTTAAATGATGACGAACAACCCAAATAACCGAGGCAAATAAAATTTTCAAAATTCACATTTTATTTTATACTGCAAAAATATTTTATTTTCAATTTTACTGCGTTAATGTATATTTTTGCAGATTGCTCAGATGCTGGATTCACATTGGAATGAAGTTGAAGATAAATACGAGTGTGAGTGATATGTAGTGAGGTGCAAATGTAAATGTGAATTGTGATGTAATCAAATTTGTGTTGTAATTGAAATTGTATATATATAGTGAGAGCTTGAAATTTGTGCTATTCAAAAATTGTAATAAATATTTGTTTGAATAAAATATTTGTTTGAATTCAAATTCTGTGTTATTTATTTTATTCATCAAATATTTATTTAATCTATGAAAATAAAATAGTATATTAACAAATACATTTAAGTGAATGTATATATGTTTATTATCATCAAACAAAAATCATATAGTCGCATATTCAACAATCTCCCCCTTTTGATGATAACAAACATATATTTAAGATTTTGAATTTGTTAAATGTATTTGAACATTCAATTTGCTCCCCCTATTTGAATGCTTCCTCTCTACACAAAGCTCCACCTTCATATACTCATGTAAATAAAAATATGCAAATAAGTCTAGATGCAAATAGAAAATATTTGACCTTTACTTGATTTTATTTGACAAAATCTTAACTTTTCTCTCCCCTTTTGTTATCAGCAAAAGAGTAATAGTGTTCGAAAAATAGAGATAAAGCGATAGATATTAATACAACATTAAAACTCAATGAATATAAATATTAAATTTCAATAAAAAATCAAACGAAAATCATAAATACTCTATTAGGCGCATATTCCACTTTTAGAATGATGTGAATGATGTCATCATATAAAACCATACAGTTGTGTCTATTTGTGGTATATTTATATCAAGAATTTGTATCTACTAACCATGCATAACCGTTAGGACTTTTAAACGAGATTAGTAGTATTCCAATTTTATTTTAAAAAATGAATTCAAGTATCTTCTAACCACGCATAACCATGAGGACTTTTAAATGGGATTAGAATCAACTTGTTTATTTAATAAATCAATTTTGATATGCATTCCATACATGCATAACCGTGAGGACTTTTAAATGAGCATGGAAGCACATAACAAATTCCATGTAATTCACCCATGCATAACCGTGAGGACTTTTAAATGAGAGTGAATACTTTGGATTTTATTATTATTATTATTATTTTTTATTAAAAAAATATAAAATGAAAAATGAATGATTCCTGTTTAAAGTACAACATATCGATAAACTATATTGAATTTTGATGAGTGATGGTCGTTAGAAATATGATAGAAATAGAGACGGTCATGGAATTTTTACCAACAAAAAGTTTTATAACTCTTGTTTAAATTTATAAAGAAATTTACTAATTATACCGTCTCGAGTCATAATATATGATTAAAATTAACACTCATCACTTTTTCAATCACTATTTATCTTTTCGATAATAATTAGGGAGTCAGATTAGTCAATGTTATAATTTAAAAATTAAATTCAAAAATAATTATCAATTTTTCCGAAAATGACCAATCTGAAAATAAGGTCAAAAATGATTTTCTAGAAGGAGTTTTATGAGAAAAATTCCTGCTAATTGAAAATTATTTAAAATGAAAAATATGCAGATATTTTCTTTGAAAAAAAATGATGCAGTTACTAAATGTCTCATCATATATCACGTTCCACTAGTAATTTTTTTATCAACTAGATTACCAGTGTAATCTGCATCTGAATTTCCCTTTCACTCAAAATTATCATTAATTGAATTTGATAGACCAGACCATGAAGTGTGCATCAAAATATCTAAAAATCAATTTTAACAGCTTTTTAAATGACATTCTCATGAATTTGAATTTAAGCCATGTAAATAATCAAAAAACCGTGAATATAGAGTCAGCCGTAAAATAACCAAATGTATTGTCATCAACCAATAAAACACTATTATTAATCCAAACTAATGTATATGAAATAATTCAAAGACTATAGAGATTTTTATAGTGTTCTTGGCATAAGAATATAATTGGCCAACAATTTCGAATAAGTTAGAATCAAAATCATCATTTATTTCATCATCACATTATTGGCTGATTTAATTCTGAATACGACGTAGATTATCACATTATATATTGTTCAAAACAAATATACCATTACCTGTTTTACCTTTACAATATTTTTTTTTCATTGTTGCCCATTGTGATTCTGTCACCTTTGTACTAGGCTAAGGAACTTTGCTTTGACACTCGTTGTGTCCTTGGAACAGCCAGAATCCAAGTAACACTATTGTTGTTCCTTAGCCTGCCACCACACCTACACGATGAAAGGTTTTTGTGACCTATTTATTTTTATAGGTCCATGATGTTAGTGGCAGAATATTTTGAAAATAATTTCATGGAGACCCATAACTATTTATATATGTTTCTTTTGGCACCCAGATTTGTTTAACTGTGAGAGATTTTATATTTGTGCCTTCTGGAACCCAAATTTCATTTCTAACATTTTTATATTGATAATATCCAAGTCCTTGTCTAACTGTATTAACAGTTTGTTATCCTAATAGCATATTCAATGATTTTTCACTTTTTGAAAATTTATCTAAAGTTGTTGACAGTTGTTGGACTTGTGCCTTGAAAATAGAAAATAAATTTTAAAATTCAAACAACACACCAATTCGAAAATCAATCAATCAAACAATCAAGCAACTAATTCTAAGCAATCAATTTCAACCAATTATATTGTAAACATGTGCCTTTTTCTGAGTCCGTTTCTCTGAATTCGTTGGAGTCGTGAACAGCTGTGAAACACAAATTCGAATTATCCGTCTTCTGATCATCATCACTTGAAGACGTGTCTGAGTCATCTAGAGTAGTAGTAAATGCACACTTCCGTTTCTTTGCTGGTTCATTGTTCATAGGAGGATTCTGCCTTTCTGGATACGGATAGTCTCTTTTGAAGTGGCCTGGTTTATCAGAGTTGTAACACTTGTCATTATTTGGCACTATATTCTGATTTCCATAATTCTTATAGTTGTTTCTCTTGAGATTATTCATCTTTATGTATTTTAGGAATCTCCTAAAATTTCTGGTCATAAAGGCTATCTCTTCATCATTATCGATGTTTAAGTCTGATCCATCGGTCAATGCATTGAATGCCATTGATTTCATTTCAGATGCTTTACTTTCTCTTCTCCCGATCATTTGAACTTCATACGACATTAGATTTCCTATTAATTCTTCTATCTTCAAAATACCGATGTCATTTGCCTCTTCGATCGCAAGAGTCTTTTGATCCCATTCTGGAGTTAGGGAATTTAAAAAATTTCTAACTTGATCTTCTTCAGAAAATTCCTTTCCCAAAGATATTAGAGAATGCACAATATCCTGAAATCTACTATACATATATGAAATAGATTCATTAGCATTCGTTTTAAATAATTGAAATTGATTTGTGAGTATGGAAATTTTGGTCTGTTTAACTTGCTTGTTCCTTCGTGAGTACCTTACAAAGTTTTCCAGATTTCATATGTAGACTTAAAAACTGACACTCTATTGAATTCATTTCTATCTAGTGAACAAAACAGAATATTCATTGCCTTAGAATTATTTTGTGCAACAGTTTTTTGCTCAGCAGTCCACTGTGCAAAATCAATTGTGGGTTCAGAATATTCAGTTTGTGTGATATTCCAAGTGTCTAATCCTATAGATTGTAAATATATTTTCATCCTACATGCCCAATATGCATAGTTACTGCCATTAAAAAGTGGTGGTCTGATAGTAGACTGACCCTCTACAAATGAATTAGTGACAGGGATACTAGTGTTAATAACAGTACCAGTGTTGGTAGCCATTTTGAAAACTTTTCAAAAATCAGATTATGAAACTTTTGAAAACCTCGCTCTGATACCAATTGTGAGAAACACGGATTACGGATCTTAAGGCTAAGATTAACACTAGAGGGGGGGGGTGAATAGTGTTAATAAAGAATTACTAAATCTTTTTCGATTTATGTTAATTTAGACACAAAAGTATGCAATATACAGACACAGATATAATCATAGAAACAATCACAGATACGGAAAAATATAAAGAATTCACTATCTTTTATCATATCTTTTCACAATCACAGATACACAAAAGTATGCAATATAAAGAATTCACTATCTTTTATCATATCTTTTCACTTTCATTTTCAAATTCAAACTCTCTCTTCATAACTTCAAGCTCTCTACTCTCTACTCTAATGGCTTCTTCAAGCAACCCCTCAACCATGAGAATTTCCAGAAAAATCAAAGAGCAATTATTCAATGATCCGGAGGCAATTAAAGCATACATCATTTACGATAACTATGCCAAAGTCCATCCCGGAAAATTTGCTATTTTTCAAGATTTTTCTTCTTATGAAATTGATTCTCTTTTGCAAACAATGGTGTTCTTAGTCTTATTGATGGTTCTCAAAATGATTTTGTTTGCTATACTAATCTTATCAAAATTTTCTATGCAAATTTAAATCGTGGATTTTATGTTGGAAATGAAGATGAAATTTGGAGTAGTGTCAAAGGCACTCAAATTGTTTTGAATTGTGATCTTTTGGGTACCATTCTCAATTGCAAGAGTTCGGGAATGGATCTTTCTAACTTTAAAATCGATGAACATGATCGTGAGACAGTTCATCACATTTTCGAAAGAGATGATGATTTTGATTTTAAAAATAGAAATTTTCGACCAAAAGCAAGAATTGTTAATCTTCTTTTGCAACATACTTTGACCCCAAGATCGGGAAATTTTAACAATCCTACTTCAAAAGTTTGCAAAGATCTTTTTGCTATTTTCGGAAACTATGACATAAATTGGGCGCAAGTTATTTTGGATGAACTTCATCCTAAAAATCTTGAAATGGGTGAGAATACTTTATACCATGGAATTTATCTCATTCAGATTTTTAACTATTTTGGAGTGCATTTCAAAGGCAAAGAATTTGTTTCTAGAAAAGTTTTCAAATCATTCCAACATTTCGCTTATGAAAATTCCATTTGTTTTTCAACCTTATGAGACACTTACCGAAAAGGAAGAGCGTTTGGCTCATGTAGAAATGGAAGAAGAGGAAGTTGAAGAAGAAGAAGGGGATGAAATGGAAATTGAAGAAGAAGAAGAAGAAGGTGGAACGTCTTTGGAAAGCATTGAATATCCTTCTAATCCATCCAACAAAACCCTTCTCAAAAACCAAAAGATAATTATGGAGAATCAACGAATTCTAAAACGATCCGTTAATAAAAAGTTGGATAACATTTCTTCGAAGATGAACAAGTTCTTTTCCAAAGTCAGCAAGAAACTTGGACTATCTTCATCATCTTCATCCTCTAACTAGTTTTATCTTTTCGTATCTTGTTGTATTTGTTTTAGTTTGCTTTATTTCGAATGTTCATGTAGTATGTTGTGTGCTTAATCATTGTATTATCATAGTATGCGATGAAATGAAATTTCCTTTCTGTTATCTACCTTATCTTATCTCTAGAATAAATGTTAGTATATTATATATATATACACACACAATTATTCACAAAATCAAATTAGTCATAACATTTCACTAACCCATGTCGACATCCCCTATGTGACCATGTCGACATGTACTAGTCAAAAATGGCAATTGATTTTGAATTTGAAATTTGAATAACTACCACATGTCTATTCAATTCAAACGAATTTCTACACCTATATATACCTGTTTCTTCCAGAATTCTTCACTGAAATTTATTTCTTATCATCTATATCCTCCATTTCTTTCACAAATTCACCTATGGCTAATCCTATTCACAATTTATCCGAAAATCTTGAAGAAACTCTTAATTTGTTCAAGAATATTCTCTCATTTATTCTACGAAACCAGCGTCATTTAGAATTAAGTCAAATGCAGATGATAAAGCAACAAGAAAGGCACTTCGATGCGATACGATGGATGATCTCCTCTCTGCACAAGGATGATAACGAAGCACATCCTACTGTCTCTCTTACCAATGACAATGATAATTGGGATGTTATTAAGGCAGACCCAATCTTTGGACAAGAAGGATGGGTGGAAGTTCCACGTAACGTTTGATTTTTGATTATTTACTTTGTTTGATTTGTTTGAATTGATTTGGTTTGAATTGATACTTTGTGTGGATTGATTTCTTATTGATTTGAAGATTAGTGTGTAAAACACACATACACACACACACACACACATATATATACATTGAAATGTATATAATCTTTAAATTAGTTATCATGCTTAGAAGTATAGTTATTTCCTAATCTATATATTCCGTTGTATAGTTTATCAATGCAGGTACTGAAGTCCAAGAATGAGGGGGAGTAAGTTTTTGTTGATGATAAAGGGGGAGAAATATAAAATAGGGTAGTTAGGTATAGATTAAGGGGAGTTGTTAGTTTTAGGGGGGGTTATTAGTATAGAAATAATATTTTATAAACAAAGGTTGTCATCATCAAAAAGGGGAAGGTTGTTAGTCCGTGAGATGATGGTTTTGATGACAACAACCTTAGAATAGATTATAAAATATAAATACTAACATTATAAGTTTAGATATATATGTATATGCAGGATTTAACCATGCAGGTACTAAGAATAAAGACTGTACAGTATAGAGATTCAAGATATCAAGATAAAATATCAAGATAGAAGACTCATGAGTATCGAGACTATCAAGAGTTCAAGATTTCAAGGATAAGTATTTTTTATTATTATTAGGAATTTTTGTTAAAACTCGTAGAAAAGCACTGACATCTTAAAATCCAATTTATTCGTGGAATGGAATCCACTTCGAGCCCATTAAAGGGATGGAACCCTAAGTAGGATGGAACCTGCGAAAATCTAGTGGGACATTGTTTTGTATCCACTAATTTTAATTCAAAAGATTTTACAAAATTATCTGGTTTTCAAAATGATTTCAAAACTTTCCTTTTAAAAAGATTCAAAACCCTCGATCCTGATTTTAAATAATTTTAGCCTAAAAACATCTTTATTTTCAAAGTCAAATTACTCCTGATTTTAAACTATCTTTTTAAATAATATATTTAACTTTTAAATATTTATACTTAAATTTAAATATAAAATTGTAGTTAAAATATATATATATTATTCTCTATATTTGCTTATGAATTTTAACTATAGTCAAGTATATTTATAAAGTTTAAAATAGTTTTTATATAAGATAAAGGTTATTTTCAAAGAAAATCAAAACACCAAAAAATCCTTTGGGATGTCGACATGCCTAGCATGACCATGTCGATATGGTGACAGTTTGGTTCAAAAATTCAAATTTCAAAAGAAGTGTCTATTCTCATAACTCTTCATGAATGGTCATGGCTGTTGTTCTTCTATAAATAGGGGTCAGTTTCAACGAATTTTTAATCACTTTTTTCTGGTTTTCACCCCTCTTCTTCTTATTCATTTCTTAATACGTATTCTTATCATTACTCTGCCGAAATCAACATTGAATCATACTCGATTACTTCTAGTTTGATTCTCTATCACTATCTGTACAAGATTCTCAGTGCTATTCAGAATTATAGACTTCTTTGTAATCTATTAAGCGAGAAAAGGTGTGATTGTAGCCTTGGAAATCAATCAAAAGGGAAAAGGTGTGATTGTAGCCTTGATAAATCAATTGGGTAAACTTATGGCCCGGAAATCAAGTATCTCTACCCAGAGGATCGAAATTCTGAAGGGTGTACCTCGTAGCCTTGAAATCGAGGGTGTAATTGTATAATTTCTTTTGAAAGGAAATCCGCACTTGTGTTGCGGGACTGGATGTAGGGTAACTCCGAACCAGTATAAAATCCAGTGTGTTCTTTCCTATACTGCTTTTATTTTATTTCTACATCTGTGATTGTTTCTGCGATCATATCTGTGTCTGTATATTGCATACTTTTGTGTCTAAATTAACATAAATTAAAAAGATTTAGTAATTCTTTATTAGCACTATTCACCCCCCCCTCTAGTGTTAATCTTAGCCTTAAGATCCGTAATCCGCATTTCTCACAGATAACACGTCCCGAATATATTGATTAAATGGTGGGAGCATCCCGGCTGTGCAAAAAAATCGATTAAAAGCGGTGTAACCTTACGAAGGAGTATGTAGCCTGTCATTTGGCCCTGGTAGCAGGACATCATTCAACGATAGCTCGTGTTGCAAGCAAATTCTCTCCAATTATCTTCAGAAACAATGGATGGTACGAAATCTTATGGATTCCCAATGAAGGTTGCTCCTGGTAGCTTGTCGAGAGCTGGACTTATGACTTCGGCCGCGATGGCCGGCATCTCTATTATTGGAAGAGGTGGACTTTGAGCCTTCTATTGCTGTGAACTCCCAGGTTCCATAGCTAATCAACTCATCAAAATCCATTATTAGGTGACAATAATCCCATGTGTTCCCCAGTGTGAAATGCATGAATGTGTTATGCAGTGCTATGAGTTACTGGTGAAGATTCTACAAAGATGGCAAAGTATTTAAATGATGAGACTTCAAAATTAGACCGGAGTGGCCGTCATCGCTGACCGTCACAACCATGCCGTCCAGACGTTAGAGACTGATCCAAGTTAAAATTCACCAAATTTTGTCAGGTCACGGTTCCATCGACGAACTTCGAAAGGCAATCCAATATGCAATGAAAAGGTTAAGTCCAATTATGCATGGAAGAAGCTCGTTGGAGTCAAATCTTCGAGTGTGCAGAAGTTTCGTGACTGTCAAGTTTCGGGTTCGTATCGGTCACCAGAATTCAGTTTCGTATCAGTCGAGGAAGGGCGAGTTTTGTACCGATCAGGAGCCCACCTTCATATCGATTACCTAATTCTTATTCGTATCGATCACATTGCCATCACTTCGTATCGATTGCTTTGGATCGATTCGAAGATCCATAACCCCGGACCGATATGAATTCCTTCCTCGTAACCATCGGTTACAGATCGACACGAAACTCTCTCCCCAGATCAATACAAACGTGTAATCTCCTTCTTCCTCCCATCGGTACGAAGTCAAGGCCGTAAGTGCTTCGTATCCAAACACTTTGCTTTCTCCAAAATTGTTCAGACGTCTTCTCCAACCATCCTTGACCTTGCTCTGGCCCATCTCCGGCCACCACTTCATCAGAAAAGGTCATGGAAACAAGTGGAACGACAAGGAATTTCAAGTCTTATTGTTTTCGACATGAATTCATGGCTTAGTTACCTATTTTTAGCAATTGGTTTAGAGAATTGAGGGGTATTGTTCGATTCGAAGGCAAAGGTAGTTTCAATCTCCTCTAACTCGGAGCGATACGAAAGTAACTAAAGAATGAGCCAGTAAAGATTGTTCTAAGTACAAGGTCGAGTATATATGTAGGATCAATTTCACCCTAGAGGGGGGGTGAATAGGGTGATAGTGTAAATTATAAAAATTAATCGCGGAAGCTTATAAAATAATTTCAATTCAGATCACAGAATAGCAGCACAGATATCGCAGAATATAAATAACAGAAAAAACAGAACAACACAGAATTTACCCAGCTTCGGCAAAACCCTGCCTACGTGCTGCCCCCAAGGTTTCTACTAGAAATTAGATAGTCCCTCGCTTACACACGTAAACTCGCTATACCCGCTATTGACTAATCTAACTCTACGCTCAAAACCCTAGCACAACTCAGCCACTGAGTTGCGAATTCTCAAGCTACGCCACGTAGCTTGTCCCCTAGTCACACGACTAGAAAAATAAACGGTTTAAAAAGAAAATACAATTAAAACAATTTAAAACAAAATAACCCTAATTTAAAACAACTAAGCCCAAAATAATATTATTAGAATCGGCCCACTAATTAAAAGTTTGCGTCCCCCTTTTCTCCTTTTTATTTTATCGGCCTAGTTCTTTTTTTTTGCTTGAGAATAATGCCGGCCGTTCCTCTTGCAAAAATTGGGGCTTTCGTTCTTGATTCAGAAATTAGTGCTTCGGCTTTTCTACTCCAAATTAGGGCTTCGACTCTTGATCCAAATTTAGGGTATTGAAGCTGCGCCTTTTTCGTGTGCTTTGTTCTCGTTCGTTCACTCTTGGCTGCTTCGTTGTTCGATCGAGTTCGACTCCTTGCTTAGGTATGTAATTTTATCTTTTTGCTTTACTGGGTTGATGCTTGAACTCGATCGTGATTCGAGTTGGATGATTTGTTCTTTGTTATGCTCGAACTCGAATGAATCAATTGCCGATGATGTTAATTACTTTTATAGGGTTCGACTCCCTTGTATTTTCGTCGTATAATAAAATTTGAATTTGTCAAATTCTTCATCTCGGCCACTTTATTATTCTTGAACGATTGAGATTGATTCTGACTTGTTCAATATGAATATGCTTTCGTTGCTTGATGGTTACAGTTTTGATTTATTTCGTGATGACCACGGTGTTGATTTCTACTGCTTCGGCCTTGACTCGTTCATCTTGAAATTGTTTTGATTTCTGGATAAAGTCACGGCTTTGACTTTCTCAAAGATGCGTACTTGATACACTGTCATGAATTCGAATTTTTTGTACTGTTGAACTTCGTTCATTTGTACTTTGTTTCTTTATAATGCTCGAACTTGTTCATGTGATTCATGCTTTATTTTGACCTGATCTTGTAGTTGTACACTTTGTAGTCTGCATTTCATATGCTTGTAACCTTGCTACTGTATGTTTGATAGCAAATTTGATGTGTGGTCAGACCTTAACTTCACTTGTGCATTGTTAAGTAGTTTGTAGTTGCTGTGTTCCAAGAACATGCTTCACTGCATTATGAAAATGTTGCATTGTATTCTGACCTTGTTGCCTCTGTTCATTTGCCGGTTAACTTGCTCGTTCGGTCTTGTCTGATCTCTGGTTTACCATCTGCATTCACTACAGTTTGTACATGCATTTGCCACTGTTTGATACAGTTTTGAACTGTACAGTATGGTCCATGAATGCAAGATATTGAACTTGTATATATTTGCACATTTGTTACATTGTACTTGTTGTATGTGTTGCTTCATGTTTTTGTTCATGTTGGCACTGTCATATTTTGGTCATGTTGCCTTCAGTAGCTTCTGGTTGGTCACTTGATTCACATGTGCACTGCCTGTTTGAAGTTGTAGCATGTCACTGTGATGTTTTCATTTGCTTGAGTTTTAACTGTGCTCGAGCTCTGTCCATACTTGCCTTTGTGGTCTTCACTGTGTTCATGATGGTTGCTGTGCACTTTTGTGCTTTGAGTCAGTTTCATTGTTTTAGTTTCATTGTTGCTGTGTTATCATCATGTTGGTTTGACTTGAACTCGATTCACTTGAACTGTCACTGCTTTGTCTTTGTTGCATCTGTTTGAGTTTGTACAGTGTTGTACTTGTTGCCTTGTATCACTGATTCATTCCACTGTTTCATGCATGCTCGACATTGTGACTTGTTTTGTTTGCATTTGGCCCTGATCTGCATACATGATTGTTGCAGTCCATTTTGATGTTGGACTTCGTTGCATTCATGTCATGTCGCCTTGTGTTGAATCCAGTTTCAAAACTCGGGTTTGACCTTGTGCTCGTGTCGTGATATATTGCATGTGAGTTGAACCCGACTTTTTATTTGGGTTTGACCGGTGCTCACCTGTCCCTGTAAATCGATCAAGTGTATATATCGGCGTGCACGGCCTTGTGGCATATACAGTAATACACTGTGTATGTCACAAGTTGTTCGTGTATGATGAATTCAAATATAAATGATGACGAACAACCCAAATAACTGAGGCAAATAATATTTCCAAAATCCATTTTTTATTTTATATTGCAAAAATACTTTATTTTCAATTTTACTGCGTTAGTGAATATTTTTGCAGATTGCTCAGATGCTGGATTCAAACTGGAATGAAGTTGAAGATAAAATATGAGTGAATGAGCGATATGTAGTGAGGACATTTGTAAATATGAAATTGTGATGTAATTGAAATCAAAGTTGTATATGTGAATAGTGAGAGCTTGAATTTGTATACTATTCAAAATTGTAATAAATATTTGTTTGAATAAAATATTCGTTTGAATTCAAATTCCGTGTTATTTATTTTATTCAGCAAATATTTATTTAATCTGTGAAAATAAAATAGTATATTAACAAATACATTTAAATGAATGTAATATATGTTTATTATCATCAAACAAAAATCATATAAGCGCATATTCAACAATATATAGACGGCAAATGATGATTCATTTCCCAGTTGTTTTGACTGGTTAAAACAAGTTTCTCCTCCAATTAATATGAAAACCACTTCGTATCCAATGTTCGACCGAGGCTGTTTTAGCACCGTCGACATCAAGCACAAAGCCAAAGCTTATTTGAACTGTTTGAACCCGGTAGAAATACATCGATATGAAATAATGAGTTCGTATCCACCAACATAATGCCCAGAGACACGTATCCATTGATAAGAAATGTTTTGGGAAGCCGATTAGTTCGTGTCGATCGTCATCAATACAAATATGATTTTTCAACTTTTCGCATCGATCCAAGAGAGGATCGGTACGAAGAGATACACTAAAACAACCATCAAGCATTGTTATAGCTTGAATTTCATATCGATTCAGGAGAGGATCGATATAGAATTTGATAAAAAAATGATAACGACTCGTGAACGTACAAACCTTAATGGGAGTCAGGTTAACATACATTAATGTGCAGTGAATTAACATTCAATTTTTAAAATTTATAGGAATTGAATTTTCACCTAGAGACAACCATCATGATGAACAATAGATCTCTAGCACTCAATACTCTATTACAAGAGTGCAAGGTAAAATCATTGGGAGTCAACAATTCGATATTTATATTGCCAAGGAACAATCTGAGGTTACATCTCTTAACGAAAAGACAACAACTGTTCATCAGATCAGATAGAGCTTTTCAGACAGAAGGTTATTGCTTTTGAAACCACGTCATGTTCACACAAGATGCACTTTAAGGGGCAAATGCTATCCCACCTTTTGGCATGGCCGTGACACTAAGCATTTGATTAGAAACCATGGACATTCTGTCCGAAAGATCGATCACCTACGAAGTTCACTATGGATATGGGTAAATTTTGTCCGAGTCTGGATCGAGCTATAATCGATATGACACGACAATGCAAAGCTATAAAAGAAAAGGTCTCAAATTTCAAGTCAATTGGAGTTCATATGCCCGAGTTATGAACCGATCAAGTTTCGTAGGAAAGGCAAAACATGACTGGTTCTTATCAGTAGAGGGTAGCAGTTCATTTCTATTCATCGAGTTCGTATCCATCAACAACCATCTCCTTCGTGTTCCTTTGCTTCGTATCCATCAATAGCGAGGGAGCTAACCACATTCATATCCATGATATATCCGTAACCATCGACCTGTGAACATTTATTTCTTATCCATCCCTCAAGAAGTTCGAGCACATATCCATTGAACAAGCACAATTTGGTTCGTATCGGTCGTCCACCGCTGTCATTCATGTCCATCAACATGGAGCCACCTCGTATCCAACAAGATTAGGATATTTCGTATCGGTCCCTTATTTGAATGATTCTTATCGTTCAATCATTATCGATATGAATTCAACCATCTTATGATCGATACGAAGGGATTGCCTATCAAACGTTACGAAGTGACTACATACGATCGATACGAAATGAAAGGCAATGGATGGATACAGATTAATCCACATACATGGATACAAATGGAACCTAAATGAGAGGAAGACTCGATCAGTCGGCATGAAAAGTGGACCGATCCTGGAAGGTAGCACCACATCATTGACCATCACGTGCCTAAAAGCGACACGAACGAGATCGACATGAAGGGAAGCGATACGAGCTCGGTTGCACATGAAAAGTCCAAATTTGCATCAATCATAACTCGAGATCTAGAAGTCCAAATGCCACCAAATTTTCACAGGAGCTTGCCTACAACCTCAAGAATGTACCTGATCGATTTCAGCCCAAAAGGACCATTTATGGATTGATACAAACTCAATTCGTATCACTCCCAAATCGAGTCAAAATTACTTAAACTCGATCCCGTGGGCCCACCCATGTGATAGAAGAAGTCTTCTGAGATCTATGCGAGATACTTGCTACTTACGCCTATAAATAGTGACCCTGTACCTACAGAAAAGGGACTTTTGGCTTCTCTATGCCGATACTTTGCTAAAATTACTATTGTACTTCGATTTTACTATTGTAAAGCTTTTGTATCCAACAAGATATAACCAATAAACATCAATCGTTCCATAATGGACGTAGGCCATACGCCGGACCACTCTAAATTCGCGTGTTTCAGCACTTTTTCTTATCTGTTAATTGGTGTGTTTGTTAGATCTACCTTATTTTACATTTACTTTCTTCATTTTATCTCTTCAAACACATCCGTAGAGTGTTGTGCCCAGTTTTGGTACAAACATTTTCAAGTTAAGAAAGGACTTTAACTTATTTTGAAAGGGTAGATAATCCTTATTAACATTCGTGAACATTATTTTGAGTAAAGTATATATATCGTGGCAAAATAGCTTAGAGTAAAGTTAAGAAAATATTTTTGTTGTATAAGTATGATTTAAAAGGTTAAATCATTTTGAAAAGGTTTTTAAGGAAAAATATAAAATGGTAGTTAACCCTAAGAAAATGTTTCGGACAGTTAGTCCATTTTGCAGGCAGTCGGCCTAGATTTCAGACAGTTAGTCTAGTTTGCAGGCAGTCAGCCCAGTTGTATGGATAGATAGTCCATTTGTAGCATAGCGAATCTTACTATTATGTTGTGGATAGTTCACATATTACCAGTTTTACGGACAGATGGTCCATTTAATAACATAAAGGATATTGCTATTTTGATATAATCAATTTAATTAAATAGTTTGGTTGAAGGAAAGGATTTGCAAAATATATTTATTAAAGAGAATATTAGTGAGGGTAAACCTGTTCTGCTAAGCGGCGTGATCTCACTTAATAACAGTAAACCGAGATGTAACGGAATTATTCATTGCAGGCTTTATGTCTGACTCGAAATTTTTGTTTCCCCGTAAACTCTTGAGTACTCAAAATTGATTTGAGTAGGCTGAGGGTCGAGGTTTTCAGTCTTAGTCTTTTTGGTGAATAAAGCTTCCGAAAATGAACAGGTGGCTGACGGATAGCAATTTAGGAGTTTCATTTTGTCATGTTTATTTCCTCTGCGTATTAGGTCATATATGACTATATTGCTTTGATCAACTAAGGGAGCATCATCATATGTCACTCTTGACGTATTTTGTAAATGATATATTTAATCGTTACCTAGGAAACATTAAGGGATTATGCAACATGGATATGAATTATTTTTTGAAATGTAATCAGCAAAATGTTGTTTTTTGAAATATGTGATTTTGTTCATATTCATGTTCTTCTGATATTATGGATACCATTATCATTACCGTGTTTTGTCACCAGGAGTTAATACTATAGATGACTACAACATCTATAGCGCTTAGCTTTTGACCTCCAGATACGGGATGTTACAACTGTCCTTCTTAAAGGTCCTCTGTATCGGCAAGTTTCTATAAATGAATATCAATTAAGGATATTAATTGGGATTATAATTTTTAATTAACCGACGTAAACTATAATTAGTAGCACTAATTAAGGCAATGTGACCGTTACGTTTACAAGGGAAATGGGAAAGAGTGTGTGTATGTGTGTATATAGGTAAGAGAACGTGAATGAAGAAATGTTTTTTGTTGAAATAAACTTCACTTGAATTTCATCTATAAATAAAAGGCAAACAAATACATGATTCTCTGCCATTCATAATAATAAAAGTGAAAAAATATGAATGAATAGTATTGACTAATTTGAATGAACGACTTTTAATGACATTAAAGGGGAATAATAAAGATGTTACCTTCTTTGAATAAAAGAAAAGGAATTTTTCTTAAGTAAAGGTAAATAATCTAGAAATTTGAGTATATATTTTGATGGACACTTGGATATGTATCATATCTTTTTGAATGTAGCTAATGGGCCCATATATATTGTTAACGGTCAGGATTAAAAATGCAGCCTATAAATAAACCCTTAACCTAATCGTAAATTCTACACAAAGCTTACAAAACCACAACTCTGTCACTTTCTTCTCTTCTCCAACATAATTTCTTCAATATAAATTAAAATAAAATAGCGAGATGGATCGAAATTAAAAGAAGGGAGTTGGTCAAATCAACGAAGGGGAAAATCCACACGCTTAGACAAAGATGATTCCAAGTAATCAAAAAGGAGAGTTAGCTTTTAAAAAGGTGAGTGGGAACAATTTTAATTAGGTGATTATTTAAAATTTAAAATTGATCCGTTCTCTATGATTTAGGTCGCTGTTAGAAACCCTAAATTTGAACTTGTAACCTAGGTAGAAACGAAAATTACTGTAAATTGCTAAACCTAATTTGATGCTTCCACACCTCTCTTGTGATTAAAATGGTAAAATCCTAAAATTGAAAGTTGTAATCTAAGGTAGAATTGAAATTACAGTGAATTGTTAAAGCTGATGTTGATCTAGCACACCTTTTAATTTAGTTAACTACAAATCTTAAAATTTATAACCCTAGACTTAAACAACTAAAATTGAAATTCTAACAATCTGTGAAATTTAGAAATATTGACTGATCATCTAGTAATTAGCGTTCATCGGTAACTGCCAACGGCATGTATTAAACAATAATAAAATCAATGTTTAAGAAAACACGAAAACCTCAAATTTTGTTGGCGAACGGTCGATCCTGGAACCCCAACGATCGACCGATAGCGGTTGACTGGTTAGGTACAGTGGTCGACCGTTCAAAACAAAAATTGCAGATTTTAAACCTCGGCCTAAGGCCCAAATTTATTAATATAAAGTATATAAATCATTAACCGTTATGGGCTCATTCAAGGGCAATTGGATGCATGTTAAGACTAGTAGGGAAGCTAGGTCCCTAGAAGTGGATACTGGGTTGTGACGGTGTTGGGAAAATATTGTTTACCCAATTTAAGATCTAGTAATCGACCGAAAGCGATGCATTTTCACAAACGACACTCATAGGAGGTTCCACGGTTGGCATGCAGCACCAATGAGGATGCTTGATGGAGTGGGTCTGGGTCCATGTTTGCACGATTTCTAATGCACATGGTATAGGTCAAATGGAGGACCCAGAGCATTCAATAAGAGGCCAACACTACGATCGAGAGGTAGTAGCAGATGTAGACGATGAGACATACCGGCAAGTCGTCATCTCAGGTTCTTCCTCTCCAAGCATGGTGAAAGGGAATTAGTTTCCAGCATCCTAGTAGCGGTGATAACAGTGGAATTTTAGCCCCATGGTAGCCAAGTGGTGGCGTTTTCCATAGATAGTAGCCGAAAGGGCGGTGTCTTACATATTGAGTAGCTCTAGGAGCGGTTGGCTATCGTTAGATATGAGATTCGATCCATATTTCGATCTTTTGTATTAGCTTATACAAATTGTAGTGTAGGAATGTATTAGATAAGAACTATATGATAATAGATCTTAGGAATTCATGGACACTTGTAATACACCCTATGTCATCTAGAGTAGAGTTAAAGTTAATTGCACATGATCATCACACATTAAACTTGTACTTATTCGCCAGATTTATTGCCTAACCCACCCCCTTCTTTTCAATTTTCCCCGACCATAGGATGATAGATTAGCAATCGTTTAGTCGTAGTATGTGAAGAAAGGAGCTTCACGTTGGAGTTCTTATATCATTGTTCATCATGTAGTTACCCAGTGTATTAAATGTTTGCCAAACCTGTATTGTATTTTGGAAAATAACGTATACGTAAATCAAGTATTTTGGAGACTGTTTTCTGAAATTTCTATTTTCTGTACTTATATTTTAATTCCTTCCGCTGTGAGATCTAAAATTGTAGAATATCTTAGAACTTACCATTATGGTTATGCTCTGTAATGTTTGAAAATCCCAACATCTCATATTTTTCAACATGACGCGAGTCTGAAAGTCACATTAGACTTTGGATCGGTGTGTCGGGAGGTGAGGGTTGTTACGAGGAAGTTGCGACCATATTTCCACGCATATCCTATCAAAGGCCTCATAGACAAACCCCTAAGGTAGATACTGCAGAAGCCAGAAACATCAGGTCGATTGTTGAAATGGGCAAAGACGCTCAACTAATATGACATCACTTATTGTCCTCGAAAGGAAATAAAAGGTCAAGCACTGATCGACTTCATCACAAAATGCACGGTGCCAACTGAACCTTAATTAGAGGAAGAAGCCTCAACCCCTCAGTTCTAGAAACTATTTGTGGATGGAGTATTAAATGAACAGGAGCAAGAATTGGGTACGTACTGACCATTCCAGATAAGCAGAAGCTATATGGAGCAGTGTAGCTTGGTTTCAAAGCAATCAACAACGTTGTAGAATATAAAGTTCTCCTCGCAGGCCTGAGAATGGTAGGTAGAGAAGATAACCTATATCAAAATTCACAGCGATTGTTAATTGGTTGTGAATCAAGTGTAGAGCAAAATCAATGGAAACAGCCTTGGACAAATATGTGGAACTTTCTAAGAAATTACTAGAGAAGTTCGAACGGTATAAAATAGAACAAATCCCATTTGAAAACAACTCATCCGTCGGCTCCTTAGCCAAACTTGCAAGCACCAAAGTGACAAAAGAAATGAAGGCGCTACCAATAGGTCATCAGGGAGAGCTAAGTATGATAGAATCAAATCAGATACTAATCTTAACCTGAGCCCAACATATAGTAATTTAAGGGGCTCAAGATCAGGAAATAGCAGAAAATCGAGAGCAATCCCTAGTTGAACCCACACTTTAGCAGACCGAGGAGAACAACTAGATGACTCCCATCAAACAATTCTTGCTAAATGGGACCCTACCACAAAATAGAAACAAAGCCTAAAAAATAAGATGCCAGGCCCTATACTGCTCCTTCTTTAATGGAACATTATACAAGAGAGGATGCTCAACCCCTTATCTTAGGTGCATTTCCAAAGAAGAGGGTGTACGCGTCACGAGGGAAGTACATGATGGCCAATGCGGGGATCATTCGGGGTGGGGCCAAGTTAGAAAAGAAAGTATCGAGGCACGGTTATTATTGACCCACAACGCTTCAAGATCCGTGGGAATTTTTATGAAGATGTGACAGATGTTAGTGATTCGTGAGTACCCTCGAACAACCATCCCAGGAGATCATCCCACTTACCAGTCCACGGTTGTTCGACATATGGGTCATAGATTTGATAGGTTCACTTCCTATATCAAAGGAAGAGGTGAAGCATGCTCTAGGGGAAATAGACTACTTCACCAAGTTGGTAGAGGCGGAACCCTTAGTTAGATCATTGCAAAAAGGATAGTCACTTTTATGGTAAGAAACATAATTACCATATTCAGAATCCCTCACAAGATAGTTTCCCACAATGGTACCCAGTTTGAAAGTAAGGACTTTGCAGAGCTTTGTGCGAAGACGACATAATTATGAGTTTTTTCTTTGTCCTACACCCACAAGCCAATGGATGGGTTGAAGCCGCAAACAAAACCATTAAGAAGTTACTCAAGAAAAGATCATAGAAAGCCGAGGAAAAGTGGATGAAAAAGATATCTTTGGTATTATGGGCCTACTGAACCTCGAATAGATCCCCAATATGCCAACCCCCTTTTTCGCTAACCTATGAATATGAAACCATGCTCCTTGTCGAAGTAGAAGTCCTATCGCACAGAAGAATATCGTACATGGCAGAGAAGAACAAATGGCTAAGGGAAGATGCCCTGGATCTAATCTGGGAAAGAAGAGTTGAGGAATCGGTAATATCTGCCATATATCGGCAAAAGATGGCAAAGAACTACAATGTCATGCTCAGGGAGAGAAACTTCTGCAAAGCGGATCTTGTACTGCGAAGGGTAAATGGCCAATATAAAAGACCCACCAAATGGACCACTGGGCCAAAATTGGGAAAGCCCATTAGTCATAGTAGAAGTTCTAGCAAATGGAGCATATCGACTATCAAAGCCTGATGCCCATTTAGTTCTAAGAACATGGAATTCATAGCATGTCAGGCCTTACTTTGTATGACTTACGTTAATGATGTAATAAATATTGTAATTGTAATGAAAAGTAATAATACAATGAACTAGACGTAGGGATATTAAATCGTCGGAACCGGTATAAAAATCTCTATGTGTTAATCTCTCTATTATAGATAAATAACTGGACGTAGGGAATGGAAGGCCCAAACCATTATAAAAAACCCTCCATGTTAATTATGTTAACATGGCCACACTAAATGTAGGGATATTGGACGTCCCGAACCAGCTATCAAAATGAAGCTGCACAAAATGCAGCTTGGCTTTCATGGCCCAACTGGTCGTAGGGATATTAGATGGCTCGAACCTGTATAAAAAACCCTCCATGTTAATTATGTTGACATAGCCACCTTGGATGTAAGGATACTGGAAGGCCCAATTGAGCTATTAAAACGAAGTTGCACAAAAAGCAGCTCGACTTTCTCAGTCAAACTGGACGTGAGGATATTAAACGGCCCGAACCAGTATAAAAATTTCTCTATGTTAATTCTATTAACATAGCCACACTGGACGTAAAGATATCAAACAACCTAAACCAGCCATAAAAACCATGCACATGAATTAAGAAGGTTGCAAACACATGACCCGACTTCATAGTCAAATGTTAGTCTCTCCCTAAATAGTGGGGCAGAGTATACCGAGCGCATGAACGTAAACCCGACCCTTAATAAGGGGGCATGTTACACCTAACATGCAACAGAATATGCATGTCAAAAGCTTAGTTCAGTATTCATGAACTGCATGAGAATTTGATCCAGAAAATGATAAAGAAAACAACACATGGAACATACTACAATTTACAAATCAAGTACGATCCCAGAAACTACTTAAAGCTCGCCAAGTAAACATTAGAAACTAAGGTCTATCAAATTTACTTAGTTCTATCCATACTCACTAATGATCTGCACACGATTATATATTCTACTCAACTACATACATTTTTCAAATATAAAAAAAACATCGTAAAGCACCTCACCATCTTCTATAGGTTGCCGCGGATCACTCAGCTTTGACTCAGCGACCACATCCTCTTTAAGTAAATTAATGATTGAGTTCATAATTGATGACTCAACAAATTTTTGCTTCTTTAAGTCTCTTAAAAGCCTCTCATTAGTGAGAGAAACACATATATTCTCTTCCTTTATGACGTGGTGGAAGTTATTGCCGCAACCTTATACTCAGGCACATTTGCACCGCGAGGGTCGTGAACGACGATAACAGAAAGAGATAGATTGAAGAGCCTCATTAAACTCGGCCGAAAACCCATGGGAACCAACCAAATTAGTAACAAATAAAAATGCAACTCACAGAAATTGAAATGCAACATGTTGAAATTAAAATGTGAGCATATATCATTAACTACATCGTCAAATAACAAATTCAACAAAACCATATATACACATCTTAATCTGAATGCTAGCCGCACAATCGGAATACAAAGGAAACTTGGGAAACATCAGCCAATTAATAGAAAAAATAATAAATGTGAAGATCGAGACAAATTTACCTTGAAAACGAAGAGAGTGATGTGACAACGATTCAGGAAAGTGGCTACTAGAGAATGACAGGTGCCTAGGATGCGAAATGGCCATCAAAACTTTATCCATTGATGAAAGGAAAGAAAGGGGTAAAGGGAAATGATAGGATTCGAAGGCCAATGAAGACAAGTCTAGACCAATCTATGATCGCCGCAGACTTAGAGGAAAGTGTTACCTGTGTATTTCTTAAATCATGTTGAAGGCAATATGACGTAAGCATTAAGATAAAAATGCGATACCCTCACAATAAAAGATGGACTACAAAGAGAAGAGGCAAAAAAAGAAGTAGAGTAGTGAAAATACTAATCTCGAAAATTAAAAGACAATAACTAAGATTCAAACTGCATTGATCCCCTAATCCTTGCATTACATTACTATACCGAGCCCAAATCCAAATACAGTTAGAGGGTACATTCAAGGTTTTAAATCTCGCCCATCTCGGCTGAGATCTCGTTTTCAAGCCTGGGCGATTCGAAACGGTCTATTTCGTTTGAATCTCGTCTGACCCAAATCTCGGACGATATTTCAATATCTCGTCCGATATCTCGGACGAGATTTAAGAATGAGATATCGGCCGAGTTGTTGAATTTTGGAAAAAATCAACTCTTTTTCTGTATTGGGCTAGCTCATCCTTTACCTTAATTTAAGCCTTCTTAATTGTACTTTTTTTAACCCTTATTTCTTATATAAATCTCATTTAATCTTTGTCTCTTATTTTACGGCAGTGACGAGTGTAAGAAGATGATAAAATCTACATCGATTATGCTATTTTCTACGTTTGGTTGAAATACCTATGTTATTAGTTGCTTAATGAGATTTTGTTTGCTAGTAATTAAATACTATAATCAGACATAGAATATCTTAATTCTACTTGTAGACTTTTGTATTTGAAGTTATAAAATTAAGATTTCCCTTGCAGCACTATAAATCATAAAAGGTAGAAATGAGACATTATATTGTGTAGGAAAATTAAGTGAGTGATCAAACAAAGTAAAGGTGCATATGTCATGGTTTTTTTCTTGTCTACTTTATCTTATATGATATTATATTGAACATTATTCATGAAATCTAGTTATTTGTTTATTTTACATGATATAAGTGATATTTTTCCATACTAAATTACTAATGATAAGCATGTGATATATTCAAGGTAAGTGCATAGTGTTTTCCCTAAAGGTAGTGACTAGTATTGTAAATTTAGGTGTATGAAAACTAATTTTCGACATGATATATAGTCCGAGATAACTCCGAAATGAATTTTAGAAACTGAGATATAAATCCAATATGGACGACCGAGATGCACTCATCTCGTTAGAGATCTCACCCGATACGAGATAAGCTCTCTAAATTCTTCGAGACGAGACGTGACCGAAATCCGAGATTTAAAACCTTGGGTACATTAAACAGTCTACAACTATAATACATGAAATTGCAGCGTAACCAAAATCCCAAATAACAAAAAAACGTTAATGTTATGCTACGACACAAGAAATTGTATAAGTGGCATTAGAGCATACACGCCTCACCTAAAAAAGATGCACACGAGTCAATATACACAGATAGTAGAACTGCACTATCAATCTTACACTAATGAAAAAAGGGATGCATTGCCCTTTTTTTGACATTAGAGGTAACCCAATGCATTATCATAAAAGTGCACCGTCATTGATGTAGGATCGATTTCACCCTAGAGGGGGGGTGAATAGGGTGATAGTGTAAATTATAAAAATTAATCGCGAAAGCTTATCAATTCAGATCACAGAATAGCAGCACAGATATCGCAGAATATAAATAACAGAATAAAACAGAACAACACAGAATTTACCCAGCTTCGGCAAAACCCTGCCTACGTGCTGCCCCCAAGGTTTCTACTAGAAATTAGATAGTCCCTCGCTTACACACGTAAACTTGCTATACTCGCTATTGACTAATCTAACTCTACGCTCAAAACCCTGCCACAACTCAACTACCGAGTTGCGAATTCTCAAGCTACGCCACGTAGCTTGTCCCCTAGTCACACGACTAGAATTTGAAACGGTTTTAAAAAATAAAATACAAAACAAAAACAAATAAAAAACCCTATTTTAAATTCTTATCGCTTTATGTAAACAAGGCCGGCCCTCTTTAGTAATTCAGCCCGTCTTCTTTCATTTCCTTTGTTCGTGAAAAATTGGAGATGGCGGCCGTTGTTTCTTCGTGCGTTCTTCTTCCTTTTGAAAATTAGGGCTTTCGAAGCTGCGCTATTTGCTTGCGTGTTGCCTTGCTCGATCAATTCTTCGTTGCTCACTGCTGCTTCGATGAGTTCGTTTTTTTGCTTTGGTAAGAATTTATGCTTTTGTGCTTTTCGATTTTCGTATTCGAACTCATACATCTTGCCGATGATGTTGAATGGTTTATATAGGGTTCAATGCCCTTGAATTGCGTTCGTATAAACTAATTTGAATTTGTCAATTAATTTTGCTCGACCATTGATTTTCGTATGGATGATGGTGATTTTCTCTGACTTGTTCATAATCGTATATTTATTGTTGCTTGAATCCCACGGCATTGATTTAACATCGTGATGACCACGGCTTGATTTTTAACTTGGTCAATTACCTTTGCTACCTCGATTTTGACTGCGACTTCTGACTTTCAACTGGTCGTTGATCATCTTGACTTGGCTTGACACCTTGATTACCACTTGATGTTGAACTCGGTCTTCACTGATCATGTTTACTCCAGCCATTTGATTTGAACTTGTAAATTTTTGACTTTGTTTTTAAAAAAAAACCCGTTACATGACTTTGTTGTGTAGTCTGCACATATTGATTCCATTCATGTTGCTGGACATTTGCCTGAGTCTTCATTGTGGTGTTGTGGTCATCTTGCTTTGCCTGGATTGTGTGCATTTGTGCACTTGTTGTCTTGTGTCTATGGCCACTGATTTATTGTGAAGCTTGGTTACTGGTTATCTTGTGGCTTTGTTCATCATTCTTGTGGACTTGGACCATTTTGATTTTTGACTTTTTCGACTTGTACCTTGCTCCTGAACATTGCTGTGTCCATATGGTATTCAGTACTGTGGCATTGCTGCATATTGATGCCTCTGTTTGCATTTGAGTTTGTAGCTTGGTGTCATATTTGCTGGACTTGTTGTTGGCATGTGCATTGTGTTTATTTGTGTCCACTGATGCTTCGAGTCTGCAACTTGTAGCTGGACTTGTTTCACTTTTTCTTTGATCTTTTGTTCATGCTGTTGCACTTGGTGTTTTGGTTTGAACTTGCAGTTAAGAACATTTGCATCTGGTTTTGTTTGCTTTGACTTCACTTGTTTGAGTCTGATATCTTGATTGATGCTGTACATATTGCTGTTATGCAGTAATCGAGTTTCACTTGCATTGCCGAGTTATTCTGATGCATCCTTCATGTATTCCCTTGATAATCATGTGCCACTGCATCACACTGTTGCAAGTGTTTCTGTTGAGCATGATTTGTCATCTCTGGTATTTCATGTTGGCCATGTTCTTCACTGTTTATATTGTTTGCATTGTTGCAGTTGGTCATTTTGTTCATCTGTATATTGCTGCAATCTTCATTTCCTCGTATTGTCCAGTACAGTTGATTTGGATTCATATGATGTTGAGCATTGGATTTTTGAAACTCTGTTGTTCTTGCTGTGTTATGTAGTTTGTATCTGCATTTTGCATTTGCCATGCTTTGGTCATTGAAGTATGTTGTCACTTGTTGACTGCATATTCATCATTTCATATTGAACTGTTTCTTGTCATGTTCACTTGTGTTGAATCTAGTTTCAAAACTCGGATTTGACCTTGTGCTCGTGTCGTATTTTTGAATTTATTGCACCTGAGTTGAACCTGTCCGTATATTTGGGTTTGACCTTGTGCTCACCTGTCCCTGTAGCATTATCAAGTGTATATATCGGCGTGCATGGCCTTGTGGCATATACAGTAATACACTGTGTATGTCACAAGTTGTTCGTGTATGATGAATTCAAATTTAAATTATGACGAACAACCCAAATAACTGAGGCAAATCATATTTTCAAAAAAAAAACATATTTTATTTTTGAATTGCAAAAATTTCTTTTTCAATTTTACTGCGTTAGTTTATATTTTTGCAGATTTCTCAGATGCTGGATTCAAACTGGAATGGAGTTGAAGATAAATACGAGTGTGAGTGATATGTAGTGAGGTGAACTGTAAATATGTAATGTGATGTAATTGTAATCAAAGTTGTATAGTTATAGTGAGAGCTTGAAATTGTACTATTCAAAGTTGTAATAAATATTTATTTGAATAAAATATTCGTTTGAATTCAAATTCCGTGTTATTTATTTTATTCAGCAAATATTTATTTAATCTGTGAAAAATAAAATAGTATATTATCAAATACATTTAAACGAATGTATATATGTTTATTATCATCAAACAAAAATCATATAAGCGCATATTCAACAATCTCCCCCTTTTGATGATAACAAACATATATTTAAGATTTTGAATATGTTAAATGTATTTGATCATAGATATATCCTAATTGCTCCCCCTATACAAATGCTTCCTCTCTACACAAAGCTCCCCCTACATATATGCATACAAATAAAAATATATAAATGAGCCTATATGCAAATGGAAAATTATTTGACCTTTGCTTGATTCTATTTGACAAAATCTTAACTTTTCTCTCCCCCTTTTGTTATCAGCAAAAGAATAATAGTGTTAGAGAAAATAGAGATAAAGTTATCGATATTAACCAACATTAAAGCTCAATTGAATATAAATATTAAATTTCAATAAAAAGTCAAACAAAAATCATAAATATTTTGTTAGGCGCATATTCCACTTTTAGAATGATGGAAATGATGTCATCATATAAAACCATACAGTTGTGTCTATTTGTGGTATATTTATATCAGGAATTTGAATATCTACTAACCATGCATAACCGTTAGGACTTTTAAATGAGATTAGTAGTATTCCAATTTTATTTTAAAAAAAATGAATTCAAGTATCTTCTAACCACGCATAACCGTAAGGACTTTTAAATGGGATTAGAATCAACTTGTTTATTTTACAAATCAACTTTTGATATGCGTTCCATACATACATAACCGCGAGGACTTTTAAATGAGCATGGAAGCACATAACAAATTCCAAGTAATTCAGCCATGCATAACCGTGAGGACTTTTAAATGAGAGTGAATACTTTGGTATTTATTTATTATTATTATTAATTAATTTTTTTATTTTAAAAAAAATGTGAAAATGAAAAACGAACGATTCCTGTTTAAAGTACCACATATCGACAAACTATATAGAATTTTGATGAGTGATGGTCGTTAGAAATATGATAGATATAGAGATGGTCATGGAATTTTACCAACAAACAGTTTTATAACTCTTGTTTAAATTTCTAAAGAAATTTATTAATTATACCGTCTCAAGTCATAATATTTGATCAATATTAACACTCGTCACTTTTTCAATCACTATTTTTCTTTTCGATAAACATTAGGAAGTCAGATTAGCCAAAATAGTCATTTAAAATCAAATTCAAAAATAATTATGAAATTAATTTTTCAAAAATGACTAACCTGAAACTATGGTTAAACATGATTTTCTCCAGGGGTTTTAAAAGAGAATTTTCTGCTATTTGAAAATTATTTGAAATGAAAATATGCAGATATTTTCTTTGAAAAACGATGCAGTTACTAAATGTCTAAAAAATCACGTTCCACTAGTAATTTTCCTATCAACTAGATTACCAGTGTAATCTGCATCCGAATTTCTTTTTCACTCAAAATTATCATTAATTAAATTCGATTGACCAAACCATGAAGTGTGCACCAAAAAATTTCAAACTCAATTTTACAGAAATTTAAATAACATTCTTTTAAATTTGAATTGAAGTCGTGTAAATAATCGAAAACCGTGAATATAGAGTTAGCCAAATTATAACCAAATGTATTATTATCCAACAAAACACTATTTTTTAATCCAAAATGATATATATGAAGTAATTCAAAGAATCTAGAGATTTTTATAGTGTTTTTGGCATAAGAATATAATTGGCCAACTATGTTGAATAAGTCAAAATCAAAATCATCATCTTTTCATCAATCTCAATATTGGCTGATTTAATTCAAAATACGGTGCAGATTATCACATTTAATATATCGTTTAAAACATACCATACCTGTTTTACCTTTACGATATTTTTCGTTGTTGTCCATTGTGATTCTGTCACTTTTATACTAGGCTAAGGAACTTTTCTTTGTCGCCCGTTGCGTTTCTGGAACAGCCAAAAAATCCATAGAATACTATTGTTGTTCCTTAGCCTGCCACCATACCTACACGGGAAAAGATTTATGTGACCTATTTGTTTTTATAGGTCCATGGTTGTTAGTGGCAGAAAATTTTGAAAAATAATTTTGTGTAGACCCAAAACTATTTATAATTGTTCCCTATGGCACCCAAATTTGTTTAACTTTGAGAGATTTTATATTTGTGCCTTTTGGAACCCAAATCGGTATAGTTTTCACATGTTTGGGTCTATACCGACAATTATTGTGATTGTGTCCATATTTTCTACAAATCGTGCACATTGAATTTTCTTGATTAATCCTGTTTTCAACAATTTTCGAACTATTATATCCAAGTCCTTGTTTAACCGTATTAACAGTTTGCTTTCCTAATAGCATATTCAACGATTTTTCACTTTTTGAAAATTTATCTAAAGTCGTTGACAATTGTTGGACTTATGATTTGAGAGATTCATTTTCGTTTAACAACTGTGTGCACTTTTTAATAGAATTCTCTCTCCTAGTATTTTCATTCTCCTTTAAAATCAGAATTTCATTTTCAAGCGATTTTATTTTATTTTCTGATTTTTTAATTTCTTCATCAAATGTTGGACACTTATCACACTTAGGGATCCTACTTTGATAAGTTTTAACTAATTGATCAAGTTGTTTATTACATTCTATCAAAGTATCTTTTTGAGATTCAAGTTTGGCGTATTTTTCCCTAAGTCGTTCAAAACAACCGTTTACTTCATGAAAATATATAAGCAACTCAGAATGGGTAAGTTTTGATACCTCACTTGGCTCGTCATCGTCACTGTCAGTTGTATTACCTCGAAGACACAATTCTGCCTTTTCGCTTTCACTGCCAGTGCTTTGATCATTCTCGACTATTTCATCCCAAGTGGCTGCAAAACTTTTCTTTTTCTGTTTCTTTCCGTGGCTGGATTTAATTTGTGGACAATCGGGCTTGATATGGCCGGGTTTGTTGCAATTATAACAAATAAACTTTTGTTCTTCCGAGTAGTCTAGTGCTTTGGCTATTCTGCTTTTTGCTTTTTGAATTCGAGCTGAATTTCCATGTTTTTGATTCCATTTTTTGAATTTCCTTATTTAACAGCTCCAATTCTGCTGCTCCATCATCTTCATCGTTATCATCATCACTTTTGGTTGTTCCTTTGAGAGCTATTGATTTCTTTTGAGTGTCACCTCCTTCACGCTCTTCTTTGAATTTCATTTCTAGCTCATAAGTGGTGAGATTTCCGATGATTTCTTCAACTTTAAGTTGTTTTAAATCTTTCGATTCTTGTATGGCAGTTACTTTTGCTTCAAAGCTTCGTGGAAGGACTCTGAGGATTTTTCGGACTATTTCTAATTCGGTGTATGTTTTTCCGAGAGCTTTTGATTTGTATACGATATTGGATAGTCGTTCGTACATCTCTTTGACATTTTCTTCCTTCGCCATTTTGAAGTTCTCGTATTCGCTGCTTAGCATTGCAAGGCGAGATTCTTTGACTTGAGATGTTCCTTCGTGAGTCACTTCTAGTATGTGCCATATTTCCTGCGCAGTTAGACAATGTGAGACACGATTAAATTCAAATTGATCCAATGAACAGATAATAGAATTCATAGCTTTGGCATTAGTATTTTGTAATTTATTTTCTAGTTCTGTCCATTGTTCCTTTGGTTTCTCTATTTCCTGATTATCTACAGTTATAGTTGGTATTCTATAACCTGTCTCAACAATATTCCAAGCGTCAATGGTTTTCAGAAAAATTTGCATTCTATTTTTCCAATAAGCATATTCACCATTGAACATTGGTGGTCTAACTATAGATTGACCTTCTGCAAAAGCATTATTAAAAGAAGCCATTTTAAAAATTCAAATTTTTAAAACAAAAACCAATTTTTTGAAACACGAATTTTTAAAAACAAAAATTGATTTTTGAAACACGAATTTTTAAACAAAAATTGATTTTTGAAACACGAATTTTTAAACAAAAATTGGTTTTTTTAAAATCAAAATTTTAAAACAAAAATGGCTTTTGTTCCTAGCTCTGATACCACTTGTAGGATCGATTTCACCCTAGAGGGGGGGGTGAATAGGGTGATAGTGTAAATTATAAAAATTAATCGTGAAAGCTTATCAATTAATTTCAATTCAGATCACAGAATAGCAGCACAGATATCGCAGAATATAAATAACAGAATAAAACAGAACAACACAGAATTTACCCAGCTTCGGCAAAACCCTGCCTACGTGCTGCCCCCAAGGTTCTACTAGAAATTAGATAGTTCCTCGCTTACACACGTAAACTTGCTATACCCGCTATTGACTAATATAACTCTACGCTCAAAACCCTGCCACAACTCAACTACCGAGTTGCGAATTCTCAAGCTACGCCACGTAGCTTGTCCCCTAGTCACACGACTAGAATTTGAAACGGTTTTAAAAAATAAAATACAAAACAAAAACAAATAAAAAACCCTATTTTAAATTCTTATCCCTTTATGTAAACAAGGCCGGCCCTCTTTAGTAATTCAGCCCGTCTTCTTTCATTTCCTTTGTTCGTGAAAAATTGGAGATGGCGGCCGTTGTTTCTTCGTGCGTTCTTCTTCCTTTTGAAAATTAGGGCTTTCGAAGCTGCGCTATTTGCTTGCGTGTTGCCTTGCTCGATCAATTCTTCGTTGCTCACTGCTGCTTCGATGAGTTCGTTTTTTTGCTTTGGTAAGAATTTATGCTTTTGTGCTTTTCGATTTTCGTATTCGAACTCATACATCTTGCCGATGATGTTGAATGGTTTATATAGGGTTCAATGCCCTTGAATTGCGTTCGTATAAACTAATTTGAATTTGTCAATTAATTTTGCTCGACCATTGATTTTCGTATGGATGATGGTGATTTTCTCTGACTTGTTCATAATCGTATATTTATTGTTGCTTGAATCCCACGGCATTGATTTAACATCGTGATGACCACGGCTTGATTTTTAACTTGGTCAATTACCTTTGCTACCTCGATTTTGACTGCGACTTCTGACTTTCAACTGGTCGTTGATCATCTTGACTTGGCTTGACACCTTGATTACCACTTGATGTTGAACTCGGTCTTCACTGATCATGTTTACTCCAGCCATTTGATTTGAACTTGTAAATTTTTGACTTTGTTTTTAAAAAAAAACCCGTTACATGACTTTGTTGTGTAGTCTGCACATATTGATTCCATTCATGTTGCTGGACATTTGCCTGAGTCTTCATTGTGGTGTTGTGGTCATCTTGCTTTGCCTGGATTGTGTGCATTTGTGCACTTGTTGTCTTGTGTCTATGGCCACTGATTTATTGTGAAGCTTGGTTACTGGTTATCTTGTGGCTTTGTTCATCATTCTTGTGGACTTGGACCATTTTGATTTTTGACTTTTTCGACTTGTACCTTGCTCCTGAACATTGCTGTGTCCATATGGTATTCAGTACTGTGGCATTGCTGCATATTGATGCCTCTGTTTGCATTTGAGTTTGTAGCTTGGTGTCATATTTGCTGGACTTGTTGTTGGCATGTGCATTGTGTTTATTTGTGTCCACTGATGCTTCGAGTCTGCAACTTGTAGCTGGACTTGTTTCACTTTTTCTTTGATCTTTTGTTCATGCTGTTGCACTTGGTGTTTTGGTTTGAACTTGCAGTTAAGAACATTTGCATCTGGTTTTGTTTGCTTTGACTTCACTTGTTTGAGTCTGATATCTTGATTGATGCTGTACATATTGCTGTTATGCAGTAATCGAGTTTCACTTGCATTGCCGAGTTATTCTGATGCATCCTTCATGTATTCCCTTGATAATCATGTGCCACTGCATCACACTGTTGCAAGTGTTTCTGTTGAGCATGATTTGTCATCTCTGGTATTTCATGTTGGCCATGTTCTTCACTGTTTATATTGTTTGCATTGTTGCAGTTGGTCATTTTGTTCATCTGTATATTGCTGCAATCTTCATTTCCTCGTATTGTCCAGTACAGTTGATTTGGATTCATATGATGTTGAGCATTGGATTTTTGAAACTCTGTTGTTCTTGCTGTGTTATGTAGTTTGTATCTGCATTTTGCATTTTCCATGCTTTGGTCATTGAAGTATGTTGTCACTTGTTGACTGCATATTCATCATTTCATATTGAACTGTTTCTTGTCATGTTCACTTGTGTTGAATCTAGTTTCAAAACTCGGATTTGACCTTGTGCTCGTGTCGTATTTTTGAATTTATTGCACCTGAGTTGAACCTGTCCGTATATTTGGGTTTGACCTTGTGCTCACCTGTCCCTGTAGCATTATCAAGTGTATATATCGGCGTGCATGGCCTTGTGGCATATACAGTAATACACTGTGTATGTCACAAGTTGTTCGTGTATGATGAATTCAAATTTAAATTATGACGAACAACCCAAATAACTGAGGCAAATCATATTTTCAAAAAAAAAACATATTTTATTTTTGAATTGCAAAAATTTCTTTTTCAATTTTACTGCGTTAGTTTATATTTTTGCAGATTTCTCAGATGCTGGATTCAAACTGGAATGGAGTTGAAGATAAATACGAGTGTGAGTGATATGTAGTGAGGTGAACTGTAAATATGTAATGTGATGTAATTGTAATCAAAGTTGTATAGTTATAGTGAGAGCTTGAAATTGTACTATTCAAAGTTGTAATAAATATTTATTTGAATAAAATATTCGTTTGAATTCAAATTCCGTGTTATTTATTTTATTCAGCAAATATTTATTTAATCTGTGAAAAATAAAATAGTATATTATCAAATACATTTAAACGAATGTATATATGTTTATTATCATCAAACAAAAATCATATAAGCGCATATTCAACAATTGAAACATAGGCACAAAGAGAAGGACTGCCCTGCGTTCAAAGGGCTGAATAAGCCCTAATATCATTCCCAAAGCTTATACATTGCTAATATCTTCAAGAACCGATCCGCACTGCACTTACTGAGGTCTACCTAAGTAGTGCCACGCGAGGTCAAAAGCAGTCTAAGGTTTGCATACAAGACCAATCAAACAGTGCACCAATGTAGATCCACGCTCACAAGTAAACGAAAATGATATAGGTCTCCCTCATCAACAATCTACGCAGTCCATCGCTAAGAGCAGCTTGGCATAGAATCGCATAAAGAGATTGCCTTCACAGATGGCGGCCCGAACGCCCTAACCAACCTTGTAAATATCACCAATGCTCAGGGCATACCAAAGGAATAACCATCTTTTTAGGAAAAAGTAATAAAAGTGGTGCATCTCACCCCAAAGAAAAGAGGGACAGCAGCTTGTCGTACCGACGCCCGCAAAAAGATGCAATATCCGAGTTATTCACCCATTGAAGAGGGGGAACTCAAAAGGCATTAAAATTTGAAACCTCCTGCCCTAAATTCAACCATTCCTATTTCAATTTTAGATCTCTTTCCAAAACCAAAAATTCAACCGCTCAAATCAGATACTTCCGCCAAACATGTCTGCCATCCATATGAATCAAATAGACAATGCGAATGGATGACACGTGACATGATCTAAAGGTGGAAACAAAACATGGAAGAGGGATGGTGGCGATCCATGTGCATCTCTATACTATAATTAGAAAAAGCATTGTAGCAGGATATGGATCTTTTCCCGATTAGTTATGTTTAAGATTGAAAAAGCAAAAGCAATATACCCTCTGCCATTAAAATTTGTACTAAGAGATATAAAGAAGAAGTGATATTTCCCCATGGATCTAGGATTCCTTAATATCCAAACCATGTAAATTCTCTACGTCTTTTACTTTTCTACATTTTAATTTGCTTTCACTAGGATTTCAGTGTTAAATTTTCTTCTATCCTTATTTGATTTAAGTGCTAATTTGGTTTGACATTTTAACAAACAGTTAATGTGCACTACATAATTGTGTAAGCTCCCAACGACACAATAACTACCTAAAGGCAAAGTTAATATTGCTTAAATTCCCTGATTTTACATCCTTGAAGTACTTATTAATAAATTTACTTCACGTTCATTCGGGTGTGATGAGATGAAAAATCTCACTAATGAAAAAACTTCCCTACATCAGTAGATATGCAGTTGACGAGAAGGGATGCTTGAGGAGAGATGGATGTCTTTGCATCTGAAAGATTGATAGTGTGTTAGAGGATGTGCTTATAGAGTGTCCGCATTCAAGGGTGACCATACACCTCGTAGAAGATAAGATGTATAGGGTATGAAACAGATTTACTATTAGCCAAGGATGAAGAATAGAGTTGCTGAACTTGTTTCTAGATGTTTTACATGCCAAAGGATAAAGGCTGAGCAAGGGAAGCCCAGATGATTGTTATTGCCATTAGAAATTCCAACTTGGAAACGGAAAAATATATATATCAATGGACTTTACATATGGGTTTCCTAGGAGTCGAAGAGGCAATAAAGCAATTTTGGTCATAGTGGATAGACACACCAAAAGTGCCTATTTTATTCTCATTAAGAGCTATAGGTTCGCAGCATCTCTAACATAGATTTATATTATGAAGGTAGTTCGACTTCATGGAATTCCAGGTAGTTTGTTAGCGATAGGACCCCTTATTTGCCATCAGGGTTTGGACGAGTTTGCAAGCAGCTTTAGGGACTTTGTTGAATCTTAGTAGTGCTTACCACCCGAAGACCGAAGGACATACTGAACGAGTGAATAGGATCTTGAAGGATTTGTTGAGCATTTGCATCATGGACTATGAAGGATACTAGGAGAAACACCTACCCATTAGTCGAGTTCGTGTATAACAACTAATCTACGATTGGTATGACTCCCTTTGAAGCGCTTTATAGGAGGCCATGGAAATCACCAAATTATTGGTGGGAAACTACTGACAAAATTCTATTCAAATCAGATTTGATTCATGAAACTTCGGATAATGTAAAGTTGATTGGGAAAGGTACGAAGGCAGTGCAAGCACACTAGAAATCCTACATAGATAAGAGAAGGAAAGAGTTGGAGTTCGAGGTTAGAGACATGGTGTTCATCAAAGTTTCCCCTCTTAGGAAAGTCATGATATTCGAAAAATCGAGAAAGTTCGCACTAAGATTTATTGGGCTTTTTCAAGTTTTGGAAAGAATAGGAAAACTTGTTAATCATGTAGAGTTACATAATAGATTGGCTAAAGTTCACGAAAATTTTCACTTTTCGTACTTGAAAAAATGCCTTCATAGCATGGCTACTTTTATAGAGCCTGATCAATTAGAGGACACTGAGACAGAGTCAATAACATCACATGTCACCTCACGCATTGTGGAGCATGGAACTAGGAAGCTCCAAAACAAAGAAATTAGGCCGGTTCAAGTACAATGGGGAGACACTCCGATGGAAAGCGCATGGGAAACCTAAGAGAAGATGGAGATCTCTCATCCTGAGCTTTTCATTGTGAACATTTCTATCCAAAACTAGGTTTTGATTGCATCGTGGTTGCTAGATTAGATGATTGGAGATGGTTGCTACACTTTTTCGTCGTCACTTACACTCATGTAGAAATTTTATGCACGTTTTGGATGTTCGTAGAAATATTTATCTGTGATGATCATACACTCATGCTAGGATTGAGCTCACTTATATTATATCTGCATATATCATCACAATGCACTTTGGTTGAGTAGATGGTTGTACATATAACTTTATTGTATAACATGGATGTTTATTGCACGTTACGCTATTCGCCCCTTGGAACGATTTTGGGATGAAATCCTTTCAAAGGGAAATTTATGCATTTTGATTTTTTGCCTTGCACTTTGGTTTATTGCGTTTTACGTAATGACCGTAAAATTTAATAAGAAATAAATAAATCAAATAAATAAATTGGTAAGATAAGGCTAAAAGTGGAAATTATGCAAAAGTCGAAACTTGACCATATGTCGTTGCATTCGTGGCGATTTTCTGATCAATTTCCATATATAATAGGTTAAAAACGGAGCACAAACGGAATATTTATGGACTATGAAAATTTTCGATTCAAAATAATTTAAACAAAATATAAATTCAAATAAATAAATAATTCTAAAATTTGAAATTTGAAAGTTAACAGCAATTAGACTTGGGGGTTAAGTAATAGTTAAAAATTAATGTTAACGTTAAGTGATAATTAAGGAATATAATAAATAAAAACGACGGCACAAAATAATATCCCAAAATAAGCGTACTGGTCGACTATCTACCTAGGGCCGGTCGGGTGGAAGTTGGTGGCAGCTAGGGTTTTCACACTTTGAAGGTCTGGATTTTTATTATTCTAAACTAACTTAAATTCAACCGTCATGGTGCATCCCAACCACTATAAATAAAAGCCTAGCCTCCTCACTTTCCTTCATAAATTATTTTGGAAGTCTAACGAAGCTCTATCAGTTCCTCATTTTCAAAAAGATTCAGAAAATTTCTTTAGGGTTTCAGGTAAGAAATTGCATATGTTTATTATTTATTTTCTAATCCTTTTCTCCTCTAACTCTTAAATTCCGAATCTGATATGCATGCAATTCCCTTATTGCATATTTCTATAAAAGAAGATCCAAAGGAAATTATTATAGGCGTGTCAAATCCAAAAAAGAGCAAAGCTAAGGACCTTCGGTGAATGGAAATCTTAGTCTTTCTATTTTCAGTAATTGAATAGTGTAGTTTGGATCTGATCTATGCCTTGAGCAATTTTGGTTTACGAAAACATCACATTAAAACCTCCAAAATTCCCTCAAACCGAAATATCAATTCTAAGGCTGGAATCTCAGCTGATTTATATTAAGATAATGGAATTTGTGTATATTTTGCAATTTCAATATTTTATTGTTTATTCCACTTCTTATCTTTTTTTTGGATTTGATTAAGGGTTTCGACTAGGAAATGGCATGTAAGGTATGAATTCTTATTTGTAGTTTGCAATTTCTATTTCCATAATTAGAATAGAAATTTCTTTTGTTTAATTTTATGTGAAAAGAAGTTGAATAGAGCATAAAAGTACATAAATTGTAAGTTTTTATTGTTGATTTATTACGTTGTTTTAATGAAAAATAAGTGGGTTTTGATTTTGTTTTTTTACAAGTTCGTAGATTTGATTTTTGGATATCTGATTTGTGATATATGCGTTAATATGGAAATGAGACTTGTATAATTTTGAAGATCTCATTAGTTTAGGTTGTAAATTCTACATGCTTAGAATTTACTAAGAGTATGTGTGCATTAGCGTAAATGACGTATAATTATAACGTACTAGTTGCACAGTTAATAGGTTATTAATTATTGTTAAATTCCCTTTAGGAAAGAAATTAACTGTAAAGGTGTAATAAGAAGGTTTTCTTATAAGGCCTACATATTTAATGTGGTGAGATGTGTGATAATATGTGTAGAAAGTGTTATAAATTACGACTAAGTTATAGGAATGCAAGGTCAGTCAAAAGCACACAGAAGTCTGTCCAGCTAATATGGCTACCGGTAGTATGACTTTGGGGCTGATGTGAGACATCGTCTATAATAAGTAGCTATGGATGAATTGAGATTAGTCCCAAATTATGTAGGGTAAATCTACCCAGCTAATCTGGCTACCAGTACCTACGAATAGTCGGGACTAATATGAGACGTCACTGTGGGGTACGGGTCATAATACGAAGGACCTACTTTAGGGATTGAAGGTGTTAGGTGGATGTGTAAGAGCCCGCCTCTTCCCTATATATGAAGCAGTAAATGGTCAGGGTTATTGGTTAGGCAAGATAGAGGATATCGCGGGAAAGGACTGTTAGTACCTTAGTTTTTCGTTTTGATGATAACAACTATAGGATATTATATAAAACATATATACTAATGTTTTATTAAGATATATATAATATATAGTGTTGGATAGTGTCGATTAAGAAGATTGTACAGTATCAATAGTAGATTCAAGATGTTAACATCAAAAGTAGATTCAAGATGATGATTGAAGGCTCATGAGTATTGAAGATTTCAAGATAATCCAGATAAGTTATAGAGTAGTAGAATTTATGTTTAAACCTTGATAGCACATTCCACATTTCTCTCCTTCTCTAATTTTGTTTTAAATTATTTATCAAATATCCTAGTTTTAAAATAATCTTTTCAAAATATTTCTCAAAATGATTTTCAATCTTTTATATGTATAAAGATATTTTTTAGTGTTTTAATGTTTATATATATATTGAATTTTTATTTATACTTTAATAGGTTATAATTATATTAATTATATATATATTATTTACATTATATTGAAATTTTCAAAATTATTATATAAAGTTTTATTAAGTTTTATTATGATTAAAATGTGTATGAACTATATTTAAATGATTCTACAAAGTATCAAATTATGTTACAAAGCAATAGATTTTCAAAATAATATTTTTAAAGTGTTTTTCAATTCTATGAAGAGTATGTCAACATACTCTATAGGCATATGTCGACTTAATTGCCGTAATTCTCAAAATTCAAATTTCAATAGATGTGTCTTTTCGTTATATCTCTTTGCGAATGGACATGACCGTTGTTTCCCGTTATATACCAGACTTCCATATGAATTTTTAACATCTACTTTCTTATTCATCTCTCCTTCTTCCACTCTCTTGTTTACTAAATAAAACTATACCCAAACTCTACCAAATTCAACCAGAATCAAATTCAATAATCATTGGTTTGATTCTTCTCTATCTACTCTCTGATTTTTCTCATCTCTCTCACTCAAACTGAGGTCAAAGTACTATTCAAGAGTTATAGGATCAATTGTAATCAAGATCGAAGATCTGAGTCCGTAAAACTCTATCAAATCATACTGTTATACTTGTAGGTGCGATTGTAGCTCGTAAAATCAATTGAGTGTGCTTAGTAGCCTGTAAATCTAGTGGGTGTGCTTGTAGCCCGAAAATTAAGTGACTTTACCCAAACGTCGGGATTTTGGAGGGTGTATCTCGTAGCCTTGAAATCGAAATTGTATTTGCATTTAATAGTTGAAAAGAAATCCATACAAGAAATCGTGCAGAAATGAATGTAGGGTAACTCCAAATCAGTATAAAATCCTGGTATGTTCTTTCCTTTTTTACTTTTACTGCATTTATTTTATCTACGCTTTGATTTTGTGATTGTTAATTACATCATTCCAAGTATAATTTTAATGAATTTGAAAAATATTCATATACTCCATTAAGCACTATTCACTCCCCTCTAGTGTTAATTTATCCTTAAGATCCCTAGTTGCTGGCTTACATTTGGTATCAGAGTGAGGTTTTCAAAGTATTCATAATCATATTTTTGAAAAAAGTCTCAAGGGCAATTTTTGATAATATTTATAACACTATATTCAAAAGAAAATTTGCAAAATCATCATAATATAAATTTACATCTATTTTTTTTATAAAAGATCACATGATCTTTTGAAAAGGTATCAATTGCAAGAACAGATGTGTTACATGGCTTTTGATAAACAGACACCCGATAATCAAACTCTACAGATCAAAAAGGTCAAATGAATATTGGATAGTGGATGCTCAAGACACATGACTAGAAATCCGGAGATTTTGAAAGATATAGTTTACAAAGATGGTGGATCGGTAAATTTTAGAGATAATTGTAAAGGATATGTGATTGACATCGGCAATGTCGGTAATTTTAAAACTCCAACTATTTCTAATGTTTTGTTAGCTAGGAATTTAAAGCATAATTCGTTTAGTATTAGTCAATTGTATGATAAGGGTTCAAAATTAAATTCGTAATAGATAAATGTCATATTGAATATAATGAGTCAAACATTATCTTTGAAGATATTGGGAAACAAAATATCTATGTATTAAATATGAAAATCTCAAATGATATTTATGTCTTTTGGCTGAATCAAGTGATCCTTGGATTTGGCTTAAAAGATTTGATCGTTTGAATTTCAAACTAATACCCAAAATTGCTAAAAATGATCTAGTTAGAGGTCTTTCCAATTCAAAATTAATAATTTATGTGATGCATGTCAATTAGGAAAACCTAAAAAAAGTTCTTTTAAATCAAAAGATATTATTTCTACCTCTCAACCCCTTGAACTTCTTCACTTAGATTTTTTCAGTCCCTCACAGATACAATCTGTAAATCACAGTAGGTACGTATTTATAATCGTAGATGATTATTCTAGGTTTACCTGCATGATTTTCTTAAAACATAAAAGTGATGCTTTTGAAAATTTTGAAATCTTTGTTAAACAAATTCAAAATCAAATGACTAGTAAAATTAAAATTATTCAGAGTGATCACGGTGCAGAATTCGAAAATGAAAATTTTGAGAATTTTTATAATAAGAAAGGTATAACTTATAATTTTTCATTTTTAGGAACACCACAACAAAATGGAGTGGTGGAACGTAAAAATAGTATGATTTAAGAGTGCACTTGAACTATGCTAAATGATAGTAATTTACCTAAAACTTTTTAGGCTGAAGCAGTTGGTACTACATGTTATATATCAAATAAAATTTTAATAAGACCATTAACTAGGAAAACACCATATAAATTATTCTATAATAAAAAGCCTAAAGTATCATACTTTAGAATTTTTGGTAGTAAATGTTTTATTTTAAATACCAAGATAACAATAACCCAAACAAAATTAATAATAATGAGATTACTGAAAACGAAAATAACAATAATTCAAAAAATTAACATCCAAATAAAAGGACAAGATACTTTAAAGATAATTCTATTGAAAATATACTTGGAAATATTGAATATGTTGTTAAAATTAGAAATCAACTAAATAAAATGAGTAACGTTTCTTTTATTTCAAACCTAAAAATCCAAAGGAAGCATCAACTAATGATTCATCGATTCTTGCTATGCAAGAAGAATTGAGTTAATTTACAAGAACTGATGTATTAGAATTAGTCCCAAGGCCTGAGGATAAAACCATAATAGGAACTAAATGGGTATAGAAACAAAATGAATGTACAAGAAGAGGTTGTGAGAAATAAAGCTCAATTAGTTGCAAAAGGTTATTGTCTAGAAGGAGGAATTGATTTTGATGAAACCTTTGCACCTGTAGTAAGATTTGAAGCTATGTGAATTTTACTTGCTTCTGCTAATCATAATAATTATAAGTTATATCAAATGGATGTTAAAAGTGCATTTTTAAATAGTCTTATTAAAGAAGATGTATATGTAGAACAACCCCCACTTTTTGAAGATGCAAAACTACCTAATCATGTTTGCAAATTAAATATGGCCTTGTATGGTCTAAAACAATCTCCAAGAGCTTGGTATGACAGACTAAAATCCTATCTATTACAATCAAATTTTGAATAGGCAAATTAGATAGTATATTTTTTATTAAAAGAGATAAAATTGATATTCAGATAATATAAATATATGTAGATGATATCATTTTTGGATCTACCAATGATAAACTAAATATGAAATTCTCATAAATAATGAGTAAGGAATTTGAAATGACCCATATGGGAGAACTAAATTATTTTTTAGGATTACAAATAAAACAACTAAAATGGAATTTTTATTAGTCAAGAAAAATATGCTAAAATTTAGTTAACAAATTTGGTATGTCTAATATCAGTGGTAAACCAACTCCAATGGCAACTAATGAAAAATTAAATAAAGAAGAAAATTCAAAAGATGTAGATCAAAAATTATATAGTGGAATTATTGGATCCCTACTCTATATAACTGCTAGTAGACCTGATATAATGCATAGTGTTTGTCTCTGTGCAAGATATCTATCTTAACTTAAAGAAAGTCATTTAAAATCCGTAAAACGAATTTTGAGATATGTAAATAACACATTAGACTATGGACTCTTTTACCTAAAAGGAGACTCCTTTGAATTAATTTCATATAGTGATGCTGACTATGCTAGTTGCAAACCAGACCGAAAAAGTACAAGTGGAACTTGTCACCTTTTGGGACAGTTTTTGATTTTCTGGTTTAGTAAGAAACAAAACGCTGTATCTCTGTCTATGATAAAAGCAGCATTAGCTTGTTCACAGGATATCTATATGCAACAAACATTAAAAGATTTTGGTTTAAATTTTACCAAACCATTAATATACTACAATAACACAAGTACGATCAATTTGTCCAAAAATTCACATGCTAGAACTAAACGTATTGATATAAGACACCATTTTCAAAAAGATAATGTAAACTAAGAAATAATACCACTCAAATTCATAAATACTGAAAATCAAACAACTGATATATTATAAAACCATTGAATCAAACATCTTTTACTAAGCTTAGAGGAGAGTTAGGAATTGGTTCTCTTTCGAAAATATAAAAATAATGAAGTAAAAATGCGATATCCCGGAATTTTGGGCAATACTTATTTGGTAATTTCCATTAATAATTATTTAAAATGTGTAATATTGATTTAGTAATTTAATTTAACCAAATGTTATATTTTTAAAACTAATGATTAATCTAATTTTACAAACGTTATCTTTTCAAAACTTAATAATAATAATTTAATTTGGAAAATTTTCTTTTCAAAGATAATATATATATATATATATAATTGATAATAATTAATCTTTCTAAGCTAATAAAAATATTCTATTTATATGTATATATGTGTATACATTGTGAAAAGGAAATTGGTTTTAATTTAAATTCAATAAAAATATTTTCAAATTATAGTATATATGTTTATATATATATATTGTGATTTGAAGTTTTGTTTTAAAATTAAAATAATTTCTAAAGCTAATATTAAAATTGTTTCTATTAATAATGTATATATATTTGTATATATTGTAAATAGAAAAGTATTGGATTAAACTTAAGTAGAAAATGTGTTTTCAAATTTATTATATATATATATATATATGAATATGTATATATTGTGATTTGGAAGATAATATTTGAATTTAATACAATGCTTTTCAAAAGCTATTTAAAAAAATTAATCTTATATTTTCAAAAGCACTTAAAGAAAATTTAATTTGTTAAAAATATAATAGCTTAAAAATAGTATGTTATTATAAAAGCTTAATTTGTTTCTTTTAAAATTGGTTCTTGAAAATAAATTTAGTTTATATATATGATATCAATGTTAGATATAATAACTTAAGTTTAAACTTTAAAATAAGGTTTAAATAAATGTTCATTTCTTTTTAATTTTCTTTCTTTTAAACCTATCTTTGGAAAATGGATTTTAAAATATAAATAAAACATAAAGAGATAAATACATTTCATATTTTATATAAAACATAAGTATTTAGGAAAGTATTTAATTAAGATTTAAATCATTTAAAGTAATTAATTTAAAAAATAAAATTAACACTTGTAACATAAGAAATGATTTAAAAAGGAGGTTTTACATTTGTCATTCACCTAAATTGATTAAAATACATTTACAAACACAATTGTCATTTAAGTAACATGCAATAAAACAAGTGGTCTCGCCTTGTTTAAAAGAAAAGGTCTGTTATTTTCTTCAGCTCAAATTCTTCTTTAGTTTTCCTTCTTCTTAAAAAAAAACAGAAAATCCAAAAGAAATTGAAACACTGGAATCAAATGCTCAACAAATTTTCAACTTCAGCAAGCAAACTCAAACAACAAATTTCAACAAGCAAGATTTCAAACTTAACTTTTGAAATCAACTCAAACTACAACAATAAAACAGCAAGCAAATAGATTCAACACCAGAGCAAAACAATTCCAAAAAACAAAATTTCAACAGGGCTGTTCTCTGTTTGTCTGCTTCTAAACCTGGTGGGTAAACACTTAAGTAAAATCTTTTGGATGCTGATATATCTGTGTGATGATGTAAATATGTTGTTGCATGAATGTTTTCAATTCAAATTTTGATTTGAATCCTGCTATACTCTGAAGTATGCCTGTATATATTTGATTTTGGCCTTTGCTTGTTTTACAGTTTTCTGAATTCCTTTAAAAAATCCATAACTCCAAATATAAGCAATTTTCAACTTAGATCTTGAATGAAGTTTGATTATAACAACATGATATCAACTTTAAAAATGGTTTCAAAATTTAGCAATTAGCTCTGAAATAGCAAATAACAGTGAAAATCCTATTATTTGATAAAAGTCAATCAAGCTAATTTAAACTTCTGATTTTATAATCTAAATTGAAGTAACAGATCATGAATTTTAAAGTAAAGTTTGTGATTTTTAACTTAGTATTGATTGTGAAATTCCGTGTTGATCAATTTTGGGACATTTGTCCTTTGCCATTGATCGGAGTAGAGGGGAAGGTCGAGGTTCGACATAGAGATGGCTGTGGTGTCAGGGGACACTGGAAAAATGGCGGTGGATGTCATTGATGACCGTGGGGATCGGTGTATGGCGAAGTAGGGTTTGAAATACTGTTTGTGTTTATGTTGATACTGATGTGATCGCATCGTCGACTTCGCATCGGAATGAATCGCAGTAGGGTTGATTGATGCGGGGGTTCAAGATGGAGATAGGGTAAGGACGGCGAGGCTTATTGGGGACAGGATCGACGTGGAAGGGCAATTTTCCGATCGGCCATTGGTTCCTCTTTTGATCGAGTTGCTCGATTTCTTTTTGGACTTTGATTTCCTAATTCTACTTTGTCGTGATGGTTGTCGTGTCGATTGTGAGTTGATGGTGACCGAAGAGATGATCGTCGTCGACCAGAAACGTTGTGCATGTGCACGAAGTCAAATCCGTGCATCTGGAAGATGTTGTTTGGGAAGAAGGAGTTTTGGCCAGGTTTTCTCGAAGCTTTTCTCGTGATTGTAACGGGGGTAACTTGGGGAATTCGCGTGTGTTGTCTCATGTGTAACTTGTTCCAGGTTAAAGCTTGACCAGTTTTAAGTAAAATGAATTTAAAGCATATTTTTTTACTAAAGTTTGTTTCCAGAAATCAAGTCATGTCCAGTTTTAAATTTAAAAATGAATTTCAAATTTTTTAAGGCAAAGCTAATTTCTAAAACAAAGTTTTTAATTAGTTTTTGAACAATATAAAATGATTGATTTAAAGTATGATGTTTAAAAGAATTTTTGTTTTAAAGTTTGGATTTTCAAAGTTTAAACTTTTGTTTAAAAATAGTTTGGGTTATATAAGTATTGTTTTAGTTAAATTATGTAATAAATCTCTAAATACTTTCAAATAAAATGTTATTTATGTATTTGAAATGTGATTAATGTAAAGGTATTTAACTTGAGTAAATTAAAGGATGATGATTTTGTAAAAAAACCAAACTTAGCTTTTAAATTTAATTAAATTTAAATTGGTAGATAAGAGTTTAATATAATATATGGGTTATCTTAATTTAATCAAGTTTTATTTACAAAAGTAATTAAATTATAATTACTTAAATTAACTAAGATGCTTAATTCAGGTAATTAAGTTAAGATGAATTAATTTGAGTAATTAATTTAGAGTAGTTAATTACTTGATTTAGGTTTGATTAACTAAGTAATCAAGGTTAATTAATTAAGCAATAATTAATTAATTAATGTAATTAGAGATTAATTACTTAATATTAAAAGAATTATAAAGGGTTATACTTAATAAAGTAATTAAAGTAATTAATTACTTAGTGTAATTAATTAAGTTAATGTGGTTAATTTTAATTAATTAATTAAGTTTAATTAATTAAAGAGATTATTTGATGATGGGTTAAGGATCATTACTTAATGTAATTAATGAGTTGTAATTACTCAGTGAAGTAATTAATGAATAATTACTGGATGTAATTAATTAAAGGGAAATTACTTGATGGTTAGTAGTTTATGGATAATTACTTGGTGGAAGTAATTGTTAGCGCCAAAATTGTTCACTAACACCCAAATCCAGATAAAAGCACCAAATCCCAATCACAGCTCACAGATAGGATGTATGCAGAGAGTAATAATATAAAGAACAATCAAAATTAAAATGAAAGCGGTAAAGAACAACATATTTTATAGTGGTTCGGCTAACTCCGGCCTACGTCTACTCCAGAAGTTTTCTTTTTATTGATGTAAGAATCAGTTACAGTTACAAAGTGGGAGACTAGCCTTAGTCTTAGGAAAAAAGTCAGAGAACAGAAGAGAAGAGGCCAAAGATCCGTTTCACTATGCCCCTGCCCCTCTATTTATAGATAAAGATGGGTTGGACTTCCCTAGTGGGCCTGGTAGCTGTATACCTCGGCCCAAATGGAGTAACTCTATGTGCCGACCCAAATATGTTGAACGATCTTCTCGTGCCTAACAGTACGATGCCGAGCGAGGTATCGAGGTACCTAGGTATGGAGGTATGGAGGTATAGAGGTACCGAGGTATGGAGGTATCGAGGTATGGAGGTATCGAGGTGCCGAGGTACCGAGGTATGGAGGTATCGAGGTATGGAGGTATGGAGGTATCGAGGTATGGAGGTATGGAGGTATGGAGGTGTGACTCTTTTATGCCGAGCGGCAACCAATGCCGAACCATTCCTTATGCCGAACCATCCTGATGCCGAACGACGCGCCCAATGCCGAGCATACTTGTATGCCGAACGAGGCAACTATGCCGAACGTACTCGTAGGCCGAACGAGGCAATTATGCCGAACGTACTCGTAGGCCGAACGAGGTAGCCATGCCGAACGACCCATCCAGTGCCGAATGCTCTCTCCAATGCCGAGCGCTTTCTCCAATGTCGAATGAGGCAACTATGCCGAACGTACTCGTAGGCCGAATGAGGCAACTATGCCGAACGTACTCGTAGGCTAAACGAGGTAGCCATGCCGAACGACCCAACCAGTGCCGAACGCTCTTTCCAATGCCGAGCGCTCTCTCCAATGCCGAGCGCTCTCTCCAATGCCGAACGAGGCAACTATGCCGAACGTACTCGTAGGCCGAACGAGGCAACTATGCCGAACGTACTCGTAGGCCGAACGAGGTAGCCATGCCGAATGACCCATCCAGTGCCGAATGCTCTCTCCAATGTCGAGCCCTCTTTCCAATGCGGAGTGCCCTCTCCAATGCCGATAGCTCTTGCACGCCGAACTCCCATAGATGCCGATCGAACTATCATCCATCCAAATGGCCATCATTCATTTAAACCGAATCCATCATATTCCAGCTTCGATAGTCGTGAAGTTGTTCAAGTTAAACCCGCCTGCCGGTGGCCTTGTAAAAAGGCAGGTTTACACTTGCCTCCCAAAACATGCCTTGCTATTGGAAGGTGTGTTTTGAATAATTCCGAATTTAATATCCGAAGTCCATAGCCAATTCCATATCCATCCGGACTCGGTAACCGAGTCTTAATCCAACCTTATCCAATAACCAGTAACCGAACCCATGACCTCTCCGGGTCAATATCCAAATCCTCTACCGTGATAGCCGATATTCATATCTGTAGCCTCTTCGAGTTCTTGTCAAGCACAGTTCACACCTGACGACCGAAGTTCAGTGTCCCTGAACATTGAGTTGAGTAGGGCATGGCTTAAGTCCTAAGTTGAATCCTGGTCGCTCCGGACCATTGCCAAGCATTGTCCATACTTGATGGCCTGAGATAGTAACTGATAATATAGGGCCTAAGTCCTAGGCCGAATCATGGTCTCTCCGGACCCTTGCCGAGCATAGTCCATACTCGACGACCTGAAATAGTAACCGATAATATAGGGCCTAAGTCCTAGGCCGAATTCTGGTCTCTCCGGACCCTTGCCGAGTATAGTCCATACTCGACGACCAGAATAAGTCGATTTGCCATGTTTGGACAAAGCGACCTACCCCTTGCCAGGTATAATCTATACCTGACGACCATTTATCAAAACCAGATAAAAAATCCAATCGAAAGCTAATCTAAAATCCAGATCAAATTAGAAAACAAAAAATCCATATCGAAAATCCAAACCAATATCCAAACCAGAAAACAATCATCCAAATAAAAGTCCAAATCAAGAAACAAACAAAACCAGAAGTTCAAACCAAATTAGAAAAAAGAAAATGTCCAAGCCAAAAAAGGGAAAGAAGATTTCACAAACTAGAGCGTCACGGTTTATCATCATCTCAGAGCAGGCCTAAGGGCTATCTTCGTCCCCATACATTAGTAAGTGACTTGGTCGTTTGCCCATAGTTTGCAACTTATTTCATAATATCCCAATCAGTTGATGACCAATCGACCATCTTCCTATGCCTCGCACCATCACCGTGTGAGGTAGACTGTGGTTGCTCCTGCCCTGCCGCTGCATCCCGAGCTTCTACGTATTGTTGCAATTGTCCATTCCTTACATGCTCCTCAATTACGTCCTTTAAGTGCCTGCAACTGTTGGTATCGTGCCCATCCAAATCATGGAAGAGGCAGTGTTTTCCTGATGCCCTCTCACGTTCGGAGGGTTCTCTCCTAGCCGGCCTTCGGTAGGAAAAGCGATTCCGAGTCTCCAAATAAATCTGTTCCAGCGTCTCATTCAATCCTGTATAGGTGGAGAATTTTTGCTCTCTCCCCTGCTTCCTAGCCTTTCCTAACTCGTCATCCAGCTTCCTTTTTCCCTTTTCCAAGCTTCCGCTGGATGGTCCTCCATCCTTAGTCATGCTCACCTCCTTTAACTTCATATATGAGCATGCATCTTCCTGCCGAAGGAATTTCTCAGCTTCGTGAAAGAATTCCCCGAGATCCATCGGAGGGTCCCGTATCAATGACAGTTTGAAATCTGAATTTTCTCTAACTCCTGACACTGCCGCCATTAAAACCATCGATGGATCCGGCCGATCCACCAAAGCAACCACTGCATTGAACCGAGTTAAGAAAGCTCTGAGTGATTCGTATGTCCTCTGCTTTACCGATGCCAGTGTCATTACATTCTTTGGCCTTTTGATATGTACCCGAAACTGCTTCAGAAACCTGTCCACCAACTCCGTCCATGTCCCGATAGATCCTTCTTCCAACTGCCTGAACCACATAGCGGCTATGTCCGTTAAGAATAAAGGGAAACATCGAGCCATAACATCTTCCGATGCCCTTAGCACCTCCATGTGTCTTGTATATCTCATCAAGTGATCTGTTGGATCGGCCTTGCCATTGTACATTTCCACGTTATGTAGCTTGAAATCTGGCGGATTCCGAGCTATCCTGATTTCACGAGTGAACGGACTCTTGTTTACTCCTTCCATATCTCTATTGGTCAACCCCCCGTGCATGGTTCGCCTGATAATCTCAGCTAATCCAGCATTGTCCGTCAAGGAATGCCCCCCGAGTTCCCGAGGGAATTCTGGTACATACTCTTCATCTCTTGCTCTTACATTCCAGCCAGCATCCTGTTACATGGTGTTAGCTGGAACCCCTCCATGAACTGGTTCAGCATTATCTGATGGTGCGCCCCCGAGTCCAGGTCCATCCGGATTGTTAGTTGTCTGTTGATTGGGGGTTGCCCCCTGTTGAACCATTCCCTCTGCATGCTGGTTGAGCGCTTCTGATCTGGCTCCATGGATCTGAGCCCCCGCATTTCCTGCTTGCGTAAATTGTTTGAGAAGAGCCTGCGTCATCTCCTCTTGTCTTTTCATCATGACTTCCATTTCCTCTCTGGTGATGTAGATGGATGCTTGACCTGCTCCAGCTCCAGAGGAAGCCTCTTTACTTCCCTCCTGATTGCTCCTTTCTGTCACTTGCTTTCTTGTTGATGGCCTAGCCATTACTTTCTAGAGTCCAAGTTCCTAGCTCCAAAATCCCTGAGTGTTTGCCTTCTCATTGAAAGCACCAAAATGTTAGCACCAAAATTGGTCACTAACACCAAAATCTAGATGAAAGCACCAAATCCCAATCACAGCTCACAGATAGGATGTATGTAGAGAGTAATAATACGAAGAACAATCAAAATTAAAATGAAAGCGGTAAAGAACAACAGATTTTATAGTGGTTCAGCTAACTCCGGCCTACGTCCACTCTATAAGTTTTCTTTTTATTGATGTAAGAATCAGTTACAGTTACAAAGTGGGAGACTAGCCTTAGTCTTAGAAAAAAAGTCAGAGAACAGAAGAGAAGAGGCCGAAGATCCGTTTTACCGTGCCCCTGCCCATCTATTTACAGATGAAGATGGGTTGGACTTCCCTGGTGGGCCTGGTAGCTGCATACCTCGGCCCAAATGGAGTAACTCTATGTGCTGACCCAAATATGCCGAACGATCTTGTCGTGCCTAACAGTATGATGCCGAGCGAGGTGTCGAGGTATCAAGGTACCGAGGCATCGATGTATAGAGGTATGGAGGTACCGAGGTACCGAGGTATGGAGGTATCGAGGTATGGAGGTATGGAGGTGCGACTCTTTTATGCCGAGCGGCAACCAATGCCGAACCATTCCTTATGCCGAACCATCCTGATGCCGAACAACCCGCCCAATGCCGAGTATACTCGTATGTCGAACGAGGCAACTATGCCGAACGTACTCGTAGGCCGAACGAGGCAACTATGCCGAACGTACTCGTAGGCCGAACGAGGTAGCCATGCCAAACAACCCATCCAGTGCCGAACGCTCTCTTCAATGCCGAGCGCTCTCTCCAATGCCGAGCGCTCTCGCCAATTCCGAACGAGGCAACTATGCCGAACGTACTCGTAGGCCGAACGAGGCAACTATGCCGAACGTACTCGTAGGCCGAACGAGGTAGCCATGCCGAATGACCCATCCAGTGCCGAACGCTCTCTCCAATGCCGAGCGCTCTCTCCAATGCCGAGCACTCTCTCCAATGCCGAGCGCTCTCTCTAATGCCGAACGAGGCAACTGTGCCGAACATACTCGTAGGCCGAATATACTCGTAGGCCGAACGAGGCAACTATGCCGAACGTACTCGTAGGCCGAACGAGGTAGCCATGCCGAACGACCCATCCAGTGTCAAACGCTCTCTTCAAATGCCGAGCGCCCTCTCCAATGCCGAATGCTCTTGCACGCCGAATTCCATAGATGCCGATCAAACTATCATCCATCCAAATGGTCGTCGTCCATTTAAACCGAATCCATCATATTCCAGCTTCGATAGTCGTGAAGTTGTTCAAGTTAAACCCGCCTGCCCGTGGCCTTGTAAAAAGGCAGGTTAACAGTAATTAAGTGATGATTACTCGGTGTAATTAAAGGATTAATTAATGTAATTAATCAAGGGTGATTAATTAAGGGTAGTTAATTACTGAATGTGATTAATCAAGTTTGATTGATGAATGTAATTAAGTTAAAAATTAAGTATTAAATAGAAGAATAATTAATTAATGAAAGTAATTAGAAGATCATTAATTAATGTAATTAATGATAATAATTAAAGGTTTAATTGATTAAATAATGTGATTAATTAAAAGATAATTAATCAATGAAGTGATTAAAGTATAATTAATTAATGTAATTATAATTAATTAAGGATTAATGTAATTAATTATGGTTAACTAATTAAAAAATTAATTAAGATTAATTAATGATTAAAGATTAATTAATTTGTGTAATTAATTTAAAGGCTAATTACTTAGTATAATTAAAATAATAATTAATCAAGGGTGATTAATTAGGAGTATTATTAAAGGATAATAAATATGTAGCTAAAGATTAATTAATTGGTTTATGAGGTAATTAAACAATAATTAATTAATTAAATGGTGTAATTAATTTATGATTGTTTAAGCAGGGATAGATGATTAATTCTCAAGTAATTAATTTAATTTAAGTTGATTAAATTAATTATGATTTGGATTAATGGTTCCTGTTTGTGGATGATTGTTTGGATAGAATGTCTTGATTTGGTTGTACCTATAGTTTGAATAATCTGTGATGTCTTATAATGTGATATTGATTATAGATGTGATAAATGTGTGATATTTATCTGCGAATGATGTTGTGTGAATTCAATGTTTTAAATTGATTAAATTGTTCAAACTTAAATCACTTGGACATTAAGATGGCGTTTTGGGTTTCGATGAGACCGGGATCGGATTTTCAAATTTGGAATTCCAAAAACCACATCGATCCAAATTAAACGTTAGGTCGTGTATCTCAAGTGAAAGTGAAGACTCGAGGTGTAAGGACTATTCGTCATTAAAACTCTGAGGGTGATTCCAATAAGAGTTTAACGGGGTAGTACTTTCAGGTTCGAGATGATGATTCAGAGTGCAAGGGCTATTGTCATTAACTCTGAGGGTGATTCCAAAATGAGTGTAGCGGGATAGTACCTTCGGTTTCGTTCGAATCCGGAACCAAATTGTATGGATTGAATGCTTTCAGAACCTCGTCAGGTGGACGATGAACATTCTAAGATAGATGTATTCTATAAAGGTAATCGTAGCCTCAAGCCTCATCAACCGAGAATGGCTAAAACAGGGGAGGTGCAGCAAGGCTAAGTGGGCAGCACCTAAGAAGGACGAGATCTACCCATGTCTAGAGGTTCCTTTTTATTCGGCTGTGTGGAAAGTTGGTCATGACAACTACCGGGGTTGTCTTGTTCGGGACTGTACAATAAGGGGTGGTTCCGACCTTGTGTTGCAGGGGATTTAGGGTGGATCCTCGACACGGTGATCTAGGCCATGTACTGTGACGGGCGATACCCCAGTAGCCCTACCATTGATGGAAACCCATTCTTCCTACGTGCCTTTACGGTTTTGATTGTATAACCCACTTTGTGGCTAGAATGTTGGAATTTAATGAATGTAACAATTTCGGCTATTTAATATTTACTTGAAAATCGAAGACCCTATTATAATATAACTGGATTTCCTATCAAATGTTTTGGTTAGCGTAAGGTAAAAACTTACCATGTTTATTTGCGGTAAGTCTTACGTGATACCCTTTGTTTTCAAAGGTTTTTCAAAGTGAAGCAACATTAACCCGTTTACTCACACCAGACCAATGTCTGACCCGAAGTTTATTTTCTGTTTTATTAAACTCTTGGGTACTCAAATTTTTACAAGTAGCCAAGGGATTCAGGCTAGCTTTGACGAGTTCTGGAGGAGATATGGAGCAGGAGCCTTCAGCGTGTAGATTTATGTATAGTGTTCTGCTGTGTTAGAGTTGTATCTGTATCTTTGTGATATACTTGAGTTGTAATAACTAGACTGGTGTTTATAACTGTTTAGTCTGTGTTGTTGGAGCTGTAGAACTCTGATGTATATGATACTATGTGATATAATATAATTTATTCGTTCCACTATGAGATTCTGATATTGTTTGTTCTTTCTTTTCTATCTTATCTCTTTTCTATCCCTTTCTTTCTTCTTAATGATGCGTCTTTCTATGGAATGAAAGGCGGGTCGTTACAAAAAATTACAAAATATAAAGAAAACCAAAATAACCAAAATTATAACATATATGTCGACATATAATGGTAACTTTTGTTTTTTAAATTTCCCTCTAAAATTCAAATTGATGGTTGTATAATAACAGAATTTCTACTTTCTTCTTCATTTCTCTGTATTCTCTCTATTTTAACTTCTGAAACAATTAAACCATGGTCTCCTCTAATTCCAAAGGTTCTAGAAAAGAGAATTCATTGTTTTCCTTCCCTTCTCCTACCCAAGGCCCCTTCTAGAACACTACTATGACCAAAGTTATTAAATTGGAAGGATAAATAAAGAATGTTCTAGAGATGTTGACTGACGTACAAGTTGTACAACTTCTTATGTCCAAAGAATAAGAGAAACGAAGTAGAATTCTTCGCAATTTGCAGAAATATCTATTGGATAATCCTACAAATCCAATAGTTATTGAAGACGATTCTGCAAATTTGGTCATTCATAACTCCTTTCAAGGCAGCGATGAAGAGGAAGAAGAAGAAGAGGAAGAAGAGGAAGAACACATGGAGGAAGATGACGAAGCCCGTTGCGTCGGAGAAGTATGTTTTGATCGAGATGGAAATCTCGTCGAACAAAAAGAGAACTTTTGCCTTCATTATTCTCGTTGTCCTATTCTCAAATCCCCAATCATTAGGAAACCACATTCGGATAGTATTTATCTTCGTAAATTTGATTGTTTGGTGTGTATTTGAATTTTAGCATTTTTTTTTACTTACTAAAATATACATTTTAAGATGTGATTGGATTATGGTGTGGTATTGAATGAACATATAAACTAGTTTGGTCACTATTAATTATTTGTGTTATTAATTATCATTTCTTATATATCATTCCTATCATTATTTCCATTTCACGATTTCCTCATATTGAATATCACTTATTGTTCTTATATAAATCATTCTCATCATCATTATATGTCATTAGTCTATAATATTTTACATAGAGGCAGTTAGAGTTTGAATTAATGAAAGAATTAGTGTTAGAGTTATAATTTTAGGTGGTTATTTTTGTTGATGACAAAGAGGGAGAAATATATAAAATCTAGGCACAAATTAAGGGGGAGTTTTGTAACCCAAGGGGTTTATATTATATTTTATAAACAAAGTTTTCATCATCAAAAAAGAAGAGATTGTTAGTACCATAGGTTTTGGTTCCGATGATAACAACTATAGGACATTATATAAAATATAGATACTAATGTTTTATCAAGATATATATAGTGTATAGTGCATGATATTAGACAAGTATTGACTAAGAAGACTGTACGATATCAACAGTAGATTTAAGATGCTGATATCAAAAGTAGATTAAAGATGATGATTGAAAACTTATGGGTATTGAAGAGTTCAAGATTTCAATTATTATATAAAGTTTTATTATGTGTATAAACTATATTTAAATGATGCTACAAAGTATCAAATTATTTTACAAGGCAACGGATTTTCAAAATAATATTTCTAAACTGTTTTTCAATTTCATGAAGAGTATGTCAACATACTTTATTGGCAATGTCGACATAGTGGCCGTAATTTTCAAAATTCAAATTTCATAGAAGTGCCTTTTTGTCGTATCTCTTCATGAATGGACATGACCATTGCTTCCCTATATATACCAGACTTCCAAATGAATTTTTAACATCTACTTTCCTATTCATCTCTCCTCCTTCCAATCTCTCATTTTTCTAAATAAAAATATACCCAAACTCTATCGAAACTCAAGCAGAATCAAATTCAATCATCACTATTTGATTCTCCTTCATCTACTCTTTGGTTTCTCTCATCTCTCTCACTCAGATCAAGACCAAAGTGCTATTCAAGAGTTGTAGGATCATTTGTAATCAAGATCGAAGATCTATGTTTGAAAAACTCTGTCAAATCATACAGCTATACTTGTGGGTGCGATTGTAGCCTGTAAAATCAATTGAGTGTGGATAGTAGTCCGTAAATCTAATGGGTGTGCTTGTAGCTCGAAAATCAAACGACTTTACCTAGAGGTCGGGATTCCGAAAGGTGTGACTCGTAGCCTTGAAATCGAGATTGTATTTGCAATTACTAGTTGTAAAAGAAATCGGTACAAGTAATTATGCAGGACTATAAAACTCTGGTGTGTTATTTCCTTTTTACTTTTACCTACATTTACTTTTATTTGCACTTTGATTCTGTGATAGTTTCTGTGAGTGTCAATTACATCATTCCAAGTAGTATTTTAAAGAATTTGAAAAATATTCATATAATCTATTTAACACTATTCACCTCGCTTTAGTGTTAATTTAGCCTTATGATCCATGTTCCGCTGACTAACAAGGACCCACTTCGATATGAAGTATTAATTGGCTGAAGACATTCCATGAAACATCAGCTAGATATGTACCAGTAAGGAGTCCGCTTTGGAATATGTATTAAATTATGGAGACCTACCTTAAATAAAGGTATGAAATGGTCGGAGTCTATCTATTTTTCATTAAAGGGTATTAAATGACTTGGGTACTATCTCTTACATTAGTAGGACATTATTGACGATAAGTATGGGTCATTGATCTGAAAGCATAATGGCTATAGAATTGGATTGGGAATGTCTTAGGGCTTAAAGTCGGGAGACTTAGAATAATGCTAATATATGAAAGATATATTCCTTTTTAAGTTATACCGTCCAAGTACTATAATCGTACGGCTAGGGCTTTTAATTCACTAGAAATATGTTGTTCTGACTCCCTCCTTATTATAACATAGGTTAGGAAAGTCGATGCTGAAGTTGGAGGCGAGGAGGAAACTTGTGGCAGTTATCTATTTACCTATCCATATTATTTTCCGACGTATTTATTGGAAACAATATTATATTTTAAAATTGTTATACCATAGGTATGTGACGGTTATTATCGGTATTATGTTATGGATTTTATGACATTTGAATTTTAAACAAAATGGGTACTGTTTCTATTATTATATTTTATTCTTCCGTTGTGATTCTGAATGTGTACATAAATTGCTCTGAATTGTTCTTTATACCAACATACATCCAGCTTTGGATGGGTCTAAGTTTCGATGGGTCTTTTCTAGATTGGAATTAAGGTCCGTTTAAGAGCAGATTATTACAGGGATGAATATTTCGCCCGAAATATGAGGCTATAGGCGGCTGCAGTAAGGTTAGAGAGGCTTGATAATGGATGGCTCAGATGGAAGGAAATTGAGTAAAAATATGTGATCCTAAATTTTGTCCTTCCCCTATTTAAGCATATCTACCTTCATTTTCTATGAACATTTTGGAGCGTCCATCCCTATAAATTTGTTGGCCGAACTGCCTCCTTATCACCTCTCCAATTTCCAAGCCCAAATCAATCAATTCAATTACTATTCGATAGTTGGTGGTCAACCATTCGAGAATTAGCACTCCTTTGGATCGAAAATCATTTTAAGGAACTTACATCGTCATTTCAAGGTATGCTTAAGGGATTTGGCTACAAGATACATTCTAAATGAGGTTACAAAATCTATGTTTATAATGTTTATTTTATATATAATATTGTTGGTTAGGTGATGATTCCAACATGTAAACACATTGTCACACTATTGATTGGCTGTATATATTTGTATATATGTTTAAATTAATTTTTTTTACAATAACACAATCTTGTATGGCACGGCTCAGTATTAAAAAAACATTTTTTTATTTAGTTAATTTAACATATAACATACACACACACACATATACACAGAGTATATAATTATATATTATATCATATTGATGTGCACGTAAATGTGCATATTTTACAATCGCATTTAATCTATTTAAATTAAATAAATGATCATATCGGGTATTTTAAATTGTTTAAACCAAATTCAAATTATTTTCAAATTGTCACATATTCATCTTCATATAGGGGCAAAATGGTCATTGTTGTGCATATATTAAATTGAGAAAATTTAATTGGAAATTTTGTATTATTTTATAGGAATTTAAACTCAATTACAGGTGGTTTCATGAAGAAATATGCATGCACAAAGAAGATACAAAAGAATGAAGATGGAAATAATTTAAAGTGAAGAACATGGAGGACCCCACCCACTTACCTAGATTTTCAATAGGAGCTAATGCACATACTAAAAGGCCATTAAAGCTTTATGTACATTTAAGTGGGGGATTATGACATGCTAATGATTACTTGGTGGCCACACTACCTCAAGGGCATTTTGGGCATTCCCCAAAAATGTGAATTAGGGTTTCATACATATATAAATACCATTATGTTTCATGTAATCTTCTTCCTTAGTCTCTTCTTTAGGTTCTCTTCTCTTTAGTCTTGGCTCATAAATAAAAGAAAGTTCTCTTTCTCTTTTCATCGCCACTTAGCCATTTTTATTTTATGTAATTTTCTTTTCTTTTTATGCAATGTTAATAATTGTTTTCTTTTAATTACGTGTTCATTTCCTTCCATGTCGTCTCTAGCTACGCGTAAAAAGAAAAGAAAATTACATAAAATAAAAATGGCTAAGTAGCCATGAAAAGAGAAAGAGAGATTTATTTTATTTATAAGCCAAGACTAAAGAGAAGAGAACCTAAAGAAGAGAATAAGAAAGAAGATTACATAAAACATAAGGGTATTTATACATGTATGAAACCCAAATTCCTATTTTTGAAAATGGCCAAAATGCCCTTGAGGTAGTGTGACCATCAAGTAATCATTAGCATGTCATAATCCCCCACTTAAATGTACATGAAGATTTAATGGCCTTTTAGCATGTGCATTAGCTCCTAATTGAAAATCAAGGTAAGTTCCTACAAAATGTGCATTAGCATGTGCATGCATATTCCTTCATGAAACCACTTGTAATTGAGTTTAAATTCCCATAAAATAATATTAAAAAATTTCAATTAAATTTTCTCAATTTAATATATGCACAAAAATGACCATTTTGACCCTATATGAAGATGAATATGTGACGATTTGAATTTGGTTCAAACAAGTTAAAATATCCAATATGATCATTTATTTAATTCAAACAGATTAAATACGGTGATAAAAATATGCACATTTATGTGCATATCAAATACCCCCACACTTATCTTTTTATTCTTCGTCGAATAAATAAAAGCTAAGATAAATCCGTTTTCGTAGGGAGCACGATTGCATTGAGCATATGCAACAAGTCATTGAACCTCTGGGTGTCCCCAGTATGACGAGTGTTGTCTCGTGAGGGTTTTCAACGGATACTACCCACAAAATCCAAAAGCAGGATGAAAATATTTACAAAATGCAAGATTATTTACAAAGAGATGAATGCAAGTTTTTGAAAATATTTACAAATGAAGGATTTATTTTTAAATTAACATAAATAAGTTAAATATAAGTTTTGGTCATTATTTTGAAAATTTATGTCATTTACTCGGCAAAATTTTCAACAAAAACGAAGTTATCATAACAAATGGGCTACAGTTTAACTCGTTGTTTCGGTCAATAATACAGCGTAATCATGAAATAGATCCTTTGTTGATTATCAAAGTTTATCAAAGTGATATATTTATTTCTTTTCAATAATAAGTCACATCAAATAAGTTAAAAATAGTGCTAGTATTTCAATTGCCTACTCTCTCTTGTATTTTGGAAATTTTGATTGATATTTACAATGTTTATATGCCTAACTCAGGTGAACTGAGGCCAGATATATTACTCATGCACTACCTTGCGGACTGATGTAAGGGGAATATAGAGTGTGGCGAGAGAACACACAAGTGTGAACACTTATCGACTATAAGTGATGTGCACGTAATTGTGCATATATTTACATCCATATTTTATCTCTTTTTATTTAAATAATCATCATATTTGGGCATTTTAACATGTTTAAAACCAAAATTCAATTATTTCCGACCATCATATTTTCATCTTCATTCAGGGGCAAAACGGTCATTTTGTGCATGTGTCAATATAAGAATTTTTACTTGGACATTTTTTTGGCAATTTTTATAGGAATTTGGATGCATATGGAAGAGGCTTATATGAAGATATATGCATGCACAAATGAATACAAAGGAAAGAAGAGGGAAATAATTCAAGCCATGAACATGGAGGACCCCACCCACTTACCTAAAAGTACAATTTGAGCTAATGGACAACTAAGTGGAGGTTAAAGCTTCATGCAAAACAAATGATGGATTAAATAGTGGTTAATGGTTACTTGTTGGCCATACTTCCTAAAGGGCATTTTAGGTAGCCCCCTAAAAATAGAATTAGGGTTTTATGCATGTATATATAGCCCTCTTATGTATGTGAAACCATCTTCTACTCTTTCATCTTACTTAGGAAATTAAGAAATCAAGTGTAAGCACAATGTTCTATGAAATAAAAATGGCTTCCAAGCCTCTTTCTTCTCTCTTTTCTACATGCTTTTTTTTGTTTTATTGTTAATGTTTATTTCTATGCTCTCTTTCTCCTTATGTTCATAGCTTAGATTCATGTTTATGCAAGTAGTTAGTAGCTAATCTCTTTTGCCTTCTTTACTTATTTTCTATTTTTCTTTTCTTTTTAATGTTAAAACTTACATGTGATGCTTCAATGCCACAAATGAGTAGCTAAACCCCTTCAATTTAGGGGTGATGAAGCTCTTTAACTTTATGTAATTTCAACATTTTATGATTTATGATCTCATTTGGTCTATGCTTCATGAAGTACATTTTGATGCAAGTTTATACAAGTGAGTTTGATAGCTTATATTGCTTATGCAAATGAGCTATTCTTATTCAACATAAACACAAGTTGCATCATCATTTGCTAATCCATTTCTGATTATGAAATGAAAGTAAAAATGAAATTTGATGATCTATATTACTAGTTACAATAGTAAATAGATCATACTTAAAATAGCTTTTGCTTTGGCTTCATTTTCATGAGAATTATAAGTGGTATAATTGTTGTATTATAGTTTGATGGTTTGAATTATGTTAAATAATAACATAAACAAACCATACTTATGATAAATACAATGATTATTCCACTTAATATCAAAGTTAGAGATCATAAATTATGTGTTTGTTGATTTACAAAAATTTGAGAGTGGATTTGCCTCTAAATTGTTCTTTAGTCTAATAGATTTCGAATCACATTTTTCTAGTGTTAGCCTCATTTTATTTCTAGTTAACAATTTCTCAACTTTGGGTTAATTTGATTGAGTAGGAAATTTGAATCAACAATTCCTTGTGGATCGACCCGTATTCGCCGCGTGCTACATTCGTACACCGTGCGCTTGCGGTTATATTTTTAGTTTAAATTCGTTCGACGGTTTTCTAAACCGATAGAATTTCGTCGACGAACAATAAGCATTATTAATAAAAGAATGTTTATATACATACACCTAGTTCAGATAAACTGAGGCCAGATACACCGATCGTGCACTGCCTTTCGAGCTTACGTGAGAAAGGTATAGAGCATGGCGAGTGTACATACAAGTGTGTACACCTGTCGACCGTAGGTGTTAATAGAAAATATTTACATATACAAAAATGTTTTGTTTTTTTATATGTTTTTTTTTCATATTTTTTTTGAAAGAGAGAGTTTTGCAAAATAATCTTAGCACCACTTAACTTAGAAGACAAAAAATGTTATATCCTTTACTTTAAATCAACCACTTTTTAAAACAAAGATTTTCAGTTAGGATATATTTTATAAGTATCACGTATGAACCTTCCTATATACTAGTTAAACCATTGTTATTTGTAATCAAACTTCATTTTTATTTTTGTCAAGACGAATAAATTTTCAAATTTTTTGATTTAATAAACCAAAACCATATATTTATCCTATAATGTTTCTTTAAAAATAAATAAAAAATGCTTAAATAAAAAAATTGTTTTTTGGAGTTTTTTTTAATTTTGCAAAGAAAAAGTAAAATAAATCATGAAAAATTGAAAACGAAGATGAGTCTCCCCTCGCACTTGATTTCGACTGTGTCCCTACAGTCAACCCGATTGAAAGGAGAAAAATAAAAAAAATAAAAGATGACCTATATTTACATGAAAACTAACGATATTTACACTAGATCAAAAAGTATATCATAAAAAAGAAAATGAAATGGTTTTCCAAAGACCGATTCATTTGTCTCATCAAGTATATGAGACACCGCTTAAGCTCCGAAAACCAAACAATAAAAGATTTCGAAGTTGAATGATGATTTGAAAAAATGAATGTTGTTTTATTGAAAACCGTACGAGTTTTTTTATTTTTGATGATTTTCTGGGTGGATAGCATAATTGGTTGAAATTAAAGTTTATTTTCACCAAAGTGAAATTCAAACTTATCGTTAAAAACTTCTTTAGAATTATCGAATTTAAAATCAAAATGGTGATTTAACTCTTCCCTTTGAGAACTTAACAACTCATTTTCAAAAAGTCCAAAGAAATCATGTTCGTTGAATTCGTCTTCCTTTGTTGGATTATCAACAACTTCATTGCATGAATTAATTTCAAAATCTAAAATTGTTGTATTCAAATTTTCAAAATTAGAGAAAGGAAGATCAAATTTCAAATTTGGTTCTATACACTCAAATGATTTGAAATCCAACTCAATTACCGTATTTTCAACAACTTTGTTAAGATTTTGTTTTCAATCTCAAAAGTTGTTGTTTGAAAATCGTCAAATTAGGTAAAAGATGGATTATCACATGACTCGTCACACATTGGGATTTTATTTTGTTTATCGCGTTGTTTCATATATGTTTCGAACAAAAAATTCATGTGATCATTGTATATTTCATCCATTTGTTCAACAAAATCCAATTTATATTACCATAAGGATTTTCACTTTGAAATTGTTGAGAACAAATATTTTCAATTGTAACGTGGTTAAGATTATTCCCATTGCCAAATTCATTTGAAAAGTTGTTTCTATTTTCATTTTGAGTTTGAAATTCATTTTGGATTTCGAAATTGAATTGGCATGGTTTATAATCGAAATCGTTTGAATTTTGAAGTGAATTCAAATTTTGAAATCCTTAACTCGAGTTATTACACAAATATGAATTACAAAATTCATTTATACTTTTATTTTGTTATATAGAGAATTCAAGTAAAGATGAAATGCCATTTTCGAGATTCGACGGTTGTTCGTCATTTCAAAAATTTTACGGTTCAAAACTCGAATCGTTTAAACAATAGTTATTGTTGAAATATCCATAAGCATTTGGTGTGAAATTATATGGATTATATTGATTTTCACAACTATCGTAGAATTTATGTGAATATGGAAATTCAGATATTTTAAAGAATGTTTTTGGGTTTTTTTATAAAGGAAAAATATTTACAAATAGAATTTATTTTTCAATATGGAAAATTGATTTTTTTTGTTTTGTATTTTGATTTTTCAATTTTTTTTCAGGTTTTGAAAAGATTTTATAATTTTTTTTGAATTATGTTTTTGGATTTTTGAAATTTCAATGGTAAAGGATTTAAAAATTTCAAAGGAAAAGGAACATTTACAATTTTTTTAGTTTTGGATTTTTAATTTTTTTTTTGTATTTTTAAAATATGCATGAACTAATGCAACTAAATGAATGCAAGGTTAATTACGAATTATTTATCCTAACCCAAAATTTTATAACCATACTTTGTCCTAGATCAACAAGATAGTTCTCATCCAGATGACGAACAGGATTTATTGGTGCATCACGAATCACCGTAGCAATGCAGCCAAAGGTTTGAGTACCTTCAGAGGAACAACCAAGATAATATTTATGAATCGCAGTAATATTTATAAATGGTTATTACTCTGCCGTAGCCTAGACACCAAGAAATTAAATTGTCGCAAAAGGACAAATTGTCAATATATAATTAAGTGTTACTGATTTCTAACCATTATCATTAATTAAAACTCTATAATGAAATGCAAAGTAGAAATTAAACGTGAATTAACAATGCAACTAAGAATTGAGTTTTATTTTTTATTTTTTATAAAATGTTAGCAAACAACAATGCAAGTTAAATAAAAACAATAGATATAGCAAGCAAGCAGTTATTTTGGCAAGCTAAGCGAAGCAATTATTTTTGGTAAATGGTTTTCTTTTGAGTCTCTGCTTCGGCAACCTCAAAATAAAAACAAGATATGTATATATATATATATATACACACACAAAAACAAACTACAACAAATTAAAACAAATTGAACCAAACAAATTAAACTAAAAGTTACTGCCTTCACCAATCACCAGAAACCCCAAATCCGACCTGAAGCCACCAACGCATCCTCATCTCCGCATCACTCAGTCGCAGTCCAACTCCAACTTCAAACATCACCACTATCTTCTGTCCCAAACTTGCCTATGACTCACAGTCCTCATCCAATAACCAAGTCGACTTCATTTCCAATCCGAAACCGCTACAATCTCAAGCCATCAACCACCACATGACCTCCACGCAACACTCGCCTGATAACCTGAAATCACCTTGCCTGCAATTCGAATTCAAGCTCACGAACACTTCGAAACCCAAAGTCGAACATCACGAACCAGTCGAACTCGTGCATCCCAGCGCCTTCAACGTCAATCGCCTCGCCTCAAAGTTCAATTCGCATCCAACATCTCCAATCGACTGCCAAAACCCAAACCTCTCGACCCTCTACAATCGCCTTGAACACTGTAACTCCACCACAACTCGCGAGCCAAGCGATCGCATCCCCAATCAGTCATCAGCGACTCCAGTCCCGTTAATCACATCAACTTCCTGGCAACGACGCCAAAAACTTATTCAATGACTAGTTTTCTATCAGTTTAGAAAATAGTCCAAAAATTTCAAATTAAATTTAACCGCAAGCATAAGGTGTACGAATGTAGCACGTATGCGAGTATGGGTCGATCCACATGGAACTTTTAAGATTTTAAAATTCTATTCAATCAAATTAAACCAAATTCGATGGATTGTTAACTAAAGAAAAGAAAGTAAAAACAAGCTTAAACTAAGGAGAATAAAAATAAGAGATTAAAGAGCAATTTAGAGATAAATCCACTCTTTAGATCAAATAGTTCAACACATATGAAATTATGATCTCTCTTCTTTCATCATTAGTGAATTTAAATGATGTGTTTATTATAAGTATGGCTCATTGTGCTATTAATTAGCTCAACATAAGCCATCAAACTATAACACAACCTTTAAACCACTTTTAATTCTCATGAAATGACAACAAAGTGAAAATGAAAATCTATTTTAAGCATGGCCTATTAACTATTGTTTAGAAATATAGACCATCAAATTTTGATTTAAACATTCACTTCTTTGTCATAATCATATATAGCTGAAGAGCCAATTTGTGATTCATACGACTAAGCATAGCCTATTTGTTTTGAACAACATAAGCTATCAAACTCAATAATAAACATAAAATTACATAAATATCATTTTCCATGAAGCACAAAAAGAGAGCATAACATCAAAATGTTGCATCTACATGATTCAAGAGAGCTTCATTACCCCTAAATTGAAGGGGTTTAGCCTCTCATTTGTGTTATCATATCAACACTTGTAGTATGCAACATGAAACTAAAAAAAAAGGAAAATGATAGCTAATGGAAAAGAAAACTAATCTAATTGCATAAAAGAAAATCTACACTACTAGCATGAAAGGAAATGAACATGTAATTAAAAGAAAACAATAATTAACATTGCATAAAAAGAAAAGAAAACTACATAAAATAAAAATGGCCAAGTAGCCATGAAAGTAGAAAGAGAGCTTTCTTTTATTTATGAGCCAATACTAAAAAGAAGAGAACCTAAAGAAGAGAATAATGAAGAAGATTACATGAAACATAAGGGTATTTATACATGTATGAAACCCTAATTCATATTTTTAAGGAATGCCCAAAATACCCTTGAGGTGGTGTAGCCACCAAGTAATCATTAGCATGTCATAATCCCCTATTTAAATGTACATGAAACTTTAACGGCCTTTTAGCATGTGCATTAGCTCCTAATTGAAAATCCAGGTAAGCGGCTGGGGTCCTCCATGTTCTTCACTTCGAATTATTCCCATCTTCTTTCTTTTGTATCTTCTTTGTGCATGCATATTCCTTTATAAAACCATTTGTAATCGAGTTTAAATTCCTACAAAATAATATAAAAATTTCCAATTAAATTTTCTCAGTTTAATATATACACAAAAATGACCATTTTGCCCCTATATGAAGATGAATAATTTATCCCATAGGTTTGGAATCCCTTTCTTTAAATTTATATTTAGTCGTAAATACCACTTTCTTTTCCCTATAATTGTCGCTTAGAATGACATAATATGACATGTTTTCCTTTAAATTTGTGAAAATTAGCTGAGTAAAATGATAAGTATGAACTATCTTATTTGAAAAATATAAGTTTAAGATAAGAAAAAATTAATCGTTGGTTATAATATACTACTAATATTAATTGCCCAAAACAACCTTACACTATTTCTATTTACATACTTAATGATAAGGTTTACAAATGGCGTTCTAAAAAAGGACAAATTTAAAAATGAAAGCAACATTAGATAGTTATAGGTTTAAAAATTAACACTTCTACTATATTTAAAATGTTATAACAATCTCAAAAATGAAATGGAAAGGCAATAAAATTAAATAAATGGTAGTAGTGTTATCCCAGTAAATTAGAGTAAATGGAAAAATATTATGTTGTTTCCATTTATCGCTTAAGTACCTGCTACAACATTTAGTCATGTCCAAAAGAGGATTTGGATGACAAATCCCTATTAACGATTATAATGGACAAAAAGCCTCTACTAATAATTTTCTGTAAATCAAGTCTCTGCTTCAACATCTTCTAGTTTGCCGTTTGTTGTTCTTACCCCTATTTTAATACATTTAATTTGAATCTTTAAAATGCAATAATTTTTGATAAAAGCTTCGATTAACAAACCGTTTTCATAATTAAAACACAAATTTTATTATCTTTCTAATCATGACCATTATATATATGTAAAAATTAAATTTGTAAAACTCGAATTTTGAAAAATTGATAATTTTAAATATAAATATCATAACAAAGACCCAACTCCATCGTACAAAGCAATAAAGAAATTCTATTTTAAAACCGATTCAAAAGTTCAAAAAAAATATTTGCATAACTTTTATGCATATGATTTTTGCATCTTATTAACGCATTTTTTAAAACATTTCAAAATATTAAAAAACCGCGTAACTCATATGCAGTGAATTACTGCATTTGATTAAAACTGCTTTTTTCAAATGAAGTAAAATAAATCTATTTTAAAACCAATTTCAAATTTAAAAAATTTAACCGTATAACAGTAATGCAATTAATTACAACATCTATCATTGCAGTTTTAAAGCTTTGAAATTACTAAAATATACCCGAAACAATATTAACTATTCAAAACTGCATCTTTCAAACATAATGAAATAGATACATTTTTAAAATGATTTAAAGTAAAATAGAAATTAACTGCATAACCATCATGCAGTTAACTATTAAAATTTTCAGATGTGGTTTTAACTTCAGTAAAATAGATATATTTTAAGTTTGTATCAAATTATTAAAAGAAATTAACCGCGTAATAGTTATACGCTAAAAAAATTACGTCTTCGAAATGCAGCTTTAAGAAGTTTAAAATGTAAAGCTACCAAAATACATTATGAAACTACATTGCAATTATATTTTAATATTAAAGAAATGACTGTCTATAGTCATGAAGTTTAGTATTGCAAATCTTAAAGCATTTCTAAAAAATTAATTCTATTACTTTTATGCAGGTGATTATTATTTTTTTGCAGCAAAAAAAAGTATTTATGCAAGCGATTTTTGCATCTTATATTTGCATTTTAAGGCTTTAAATTTGCTAAAATCAATGTAGAACTACATTAAACTGCATAAAACAACATCTTTCAAAAGTAGTAAAGTAGATCTACTTTAAAACTGATTCAAAATATAAAGAAACTATATAAATCATATGCAGTTAATTACTGCATTTGATTAGAACTATAATTTTCAAATGAAGTAAACTAAATCTACTTTAAAACTGGTTCCAAATTTAAAAAATTTAACTGCATAACATTTATGTAGTTAAATACTACATCTTTCGATGCTGTTTTAAGGCTCTAAAATTGCTGAAATCTACCTAAAACAATATTTAACTACTCAAAACTGCATCTTTCGAACGCAATGAAATAGACCCATTTTAAAAAAAAATTAAAGTATAATATATATTTTGCATAAAAATCATGCAGTTAATTACTAAAATTTTCAAATGTAGTTTTAAGGCTTAAAAACACTCAAATTAATTACCAAAACAATAATAAACTACTTAAACCTGCAACTTTCAACTTCAGTAAAATAGATCTATTTTAAATATGCATCCAATTATTAAAATAAATTAACCATATAATAGTCATGCAGTTAAAAAACTACATCTCCAAAATGCAGCTTTAAGACATTAAAAATGTAAAAACTACCAAAAACCAATATTAAATTGCATCATAAATATATTTTATATCTATATTCAAATACTTAAAAAATCGGCTGCATGTAGTTATGAAGTTAATAACTGCACTTTTAAAGCATTTATAATTTTTAAAAGTAATAAAAACTAAAAGCTACATCTTTCAAATGCAGTCAAATAAATCTAATTTAAAATTACATTAAAATATATAATTTAATTAACTGCGTACTAATGACCCAGTTAATTATTGCATCTCTCAAATATAGCTTTAACCACGTTAAGGTAATGTTATAAGAGCATTTTCATATGCAACTGAAACTATCTTAATATAAAGTTGTGTAACTACATCTTATTAATGCAGTTAAATAAGCACTAGTACAACTGCATAACGGTAGGGAACCATAAGGTCACATAATTAAAAAAAGATTGATTCTTCATTAATTTTTGTCAAACATCAAATGATAATATGCTTTAAAAAATGAAAAAGTAGAGAGATTTAAGGAGACATTACTGGAGATAATAAAATTAATAACACAAAAGAGATTTAAAGGGACACGTTTCTTGTTTTTTTGGCTTCACACTATCTGATTTAGTAAGCTTACAGTAGACAAATCTTCTTAACAGTCGGTTGATAACGATGCAATTAAAATTGCAATGTTTCAATATTAAATACACTTATATTGATTGGAAATTATAATATTCAAATGCGACGCAAATTTTCTTAAAGGCGAGTCTTATAATATTCAAATATGACACTTCTAAGTTTGTAGTTGGTACTGTCCTAACACAATATATCAATAAAGTCTTTCACATCATCTACTACGTTAGTAAGACTCTGAGAGAAGCTCAACTCAACTACACAACCATTGAAAAAGAGCTTCTAGCTTTAGTTTTTGCACTAGAAAAGTTTAGATCTTATTTGATAGGCTCATACATCATGGTCTACACTGACCATTCTGCTCTTAGGTACTATTTGCAACCATATTAGCCACAAACACCTAAGAACTAATTTGAGTAGTGGAATAAATGAAGAAATTAAATGAAAACAGAGGAGAATCACACAATATCAAAGAAAACACACCAGAAAGCAAAAACACAAGATTTATAGCGGTTTGGCATTGGTTGACTACATCCACTTTGAATGATCTCTTTGTTGCTTCTCGATTGACTGGATTACAATTTCAAATGGAAAGGAATTACAAGAGATTAGAAAAGAATGAAGAAAGTTAGTTACAATAATGGTAGAGTTGAACTAACAACGTAAGAGTGCCTAAAATTGTCCATGATCCTGTATTTATAGACGAAGACGACCACCAATCTGACTCAAACTTTGGCAATAGGACCCTGTCCATCATATGGGCCCACCATAGGAAGGGCTAGGCCTAATTCTTAATGGATAAGGATCGGTACCTATCCCTCCACGTGTCGAGTTTAGACTAACGATCCCAATGGTAGCTTTCTTATGATCTATAACGATTATGCTTCGAATACCTTAATGCTCGGACTTGCGGAGCTTGAGTTCTTGCAATACTTTAACTCGAATCTAGGCTTGGCCTAGGCAATGCCGATCTCTCCTTTAAGGATACCATGCCAATCTAATCCCTCCAAATACGTTATGCCGATCCATGTCTCTTGAATGTAATATGCCTATCCATGTCTCTTAAGTGTAATATGTCAATCCGTGTCTCTTAAATGTAATACGCCGACCTTACTCCATTAGCCATGCTCTGCCGATCCATATTATATGAACCATATCACATTGATCCTTATCCTTCGAGGACACCATGCCGATCCATATTCCACTCCAAATACATTATGCTGATCCCACTCTCACAAGTTCATCACACCGAACCCTTTAGCTTCATAAGTCATGTCGGTCCCTCTACATTCTCACCCAACCCAATTACCTCGCCAAACAACTATATTGACCCCCCCCACCATACTAAGTCTATACCGATCCCTTCGTTATCTCATCCAATTCGACTAGTGTCCATGCCGATCCCTATTCCAACCAAACTAAACTCCATAATTCTGAAATCCTGCGTTGTCTATCTATTAACTCTATTCACCCTGGACTGGATACCATTGCCCGAACATTATGCTTTGGTCAAGCAGCTAATGTCTCGTGATTATCCTTCTCATCATTAATCGAGCATGGCCTTCGTAGTCAGTCCTATGTAGCCGGGTCAAGGCACTGGGTAATACTTGCCTCCCAAAGTACGTCTTGTGAGTAACATGACGTGCTTTGAATTGGAAAAACTTAGACTCCCTGGAATAGGTCTATCAAGCTATCAAGTCGGTCGTTGTTCCTTTATTAATCTTCGGTAAAGCAAGTCTGCTGTCATATTCCATTAGTATGCACAGATTTGGTCGTATGTGATTTACAGGCTTTCTTCTGATTTGACTTCAAACTTGATCGCTTCAAGCTAAATTGCCATTTTAGTCAATTTCAGAAGGTTGAATCCTTGAGTTCCTCATATGCATCTTCTCATACATGTTTCTGTTGTTGGCTCCCAGACATGGTCGGACGTCCGCTGGCCTTTGCCAAGCTATTTTATTCTGTATGCTTACGTTTGTAGTCCAATCTTCATGATACCGGTTGCCATTTGGTTTCCAGTTATCTTCTATTCTCTTCTGCTTCATTTTTACCTTACATAATTACATTTATATATATATTTATTATTATTATTTAATTAATTAATTTTAGTTTTAATTCTTTTGGAAGGGTTGGCATCTGGTATGCCAATCCTTTGGCAAGTCTGCGTGGATAGGGACCAGCAAGCCTTGAGGCCGATCCCTTTTCAATTTCGTGACTGAGTCACTTGGGATGACCGGTTCCTCTTCCCCTTCCATCGCCCATATAAAAGCTCACATCTCCTTCCCTTCTCTTTTCACTTTACATTTCCTAGCACTTAAACTTTTTTTCCTTTGCTCTTCACCTAGCCAAACGATTTGCAAGAAAATAAGCTTCCCTCTTAAACTCAAATTCGAGCGCGAAACCTCATCTCCGACCTCCATCATCATCAATTTTCCCTTAATCCAATATTCGACCTCGTGCTTTATATCAAGTAAGTATGATTCCCTCTCATAATCGCATGAGTTGAATCATGGATTTAGGGGTTCATGTACGTTCGACCCTAGGCAAGTGAATCGGTGGGCTTTGTCAGCTTAGGCAGGATCGAGGATGGAGAAGAAGCCACTGGAGAAGGAAGAAAGAGGAATAAGGAAGCCGGAAATAAGGGATAAGGAAAAAAGATGGTAGAAGGAAGTTTCAGTACCTGGTTACTTGATGATGAAGTGGGGAGTAGCTGGCATTTGGGATAGATATGGAGGTTAATACGTAGGGATCGGCTTAGGATTTATAATGTAGGGATCATCTTGAAAGTTTAACTATATGGGTCGGCATATAGGCTAGGAGAAAGGGGTCGGTAATGAGAGTTAAAACATAGGGATTAGTTATGAGCTAAAGGGAAGGGATCAATTTTTCCATATAAGTCGAATTGTGGGGATCGACTATAAGGCTGTGGCATAGGGATCGACGTACAAAGCAAGGACGATGTTGACCATTAAAACCATTTTAACTCAAGTTAATCAAAAATTTAACTACATATTGCCTTACCCGAATATAAAATAGCCTCAAACAACGCGACATGCATATTTGGACCGATGGGCTTAAGCTTGAACGAACAAACTTTTGGACTGCCCAACATGAACCAAGTAAAACAAAACTGGCTAATCTCGAATAATGGATTTCATAATTCAGAGTGTTAGCATCCAATCCTAAAGTTTTGGCTGTCAATCATCTTTATCGTCGATCGAGGCGGTCATCGATGATGGTCTCCTTGGACGTAATCCCTAAGTTTCGACAATTTACTTTCACTTTTCTGATCTCAAACTATTTACGTTTGTTTCACATTGCACTAAATAGTTTGCACACAACACGGGGGGAATAGGTTACTATTTCTAATATTGATTGTCTACTTAGTATAGCTAACATAGATCTCAAGTTACATGGAGCACTCCACCATAATGTCTTCTTAATCGGGCGTGAGATCAAGCTCCGCTACCCTATCCGATAAACCTGCTCCGAGTCATCAAACAGACCAGGTAAGGGCATCTGACTCGTAAATAAATCTCTTTTCCGACATTCTAGGCTTTCCTACAGAAGTTATTGACCCGACCCGACTCCTGATGCATTGAGGGTGCTATCGTCCTAAACAATCCGGTTGACTCACAAGCGTCTAGAATCAGTGAAGCCGCTCTTCATCGATTATGTTCCATCCGTGGGATTCCTTTCAAAGACCTTCTAGTTCCATCAAGGTAAGACAGGCCTTACTTGCTCCCAGCCGGATATACTTCTTGCAACAAGTTCATGTGCTGGGCCGGTTGCATGCCACCCTTCAACTCCTTCGTTAAGGAATTGTTGAGATACTTGGGGATCGCTCCTACTCAGCTACACCCTAATAGTTATGCCTTTATCTATAGCACTTTCCTTCTCTTCACGAATGCCCTATTCCAGCCGCCAACTCCTAAAGACATCAAATACATCTACAATTTCAAAAGAAGGTATGGGAGTCCTTCATGTGTCTTCCTTGAACCCTCGCCCAACTGCCAAGTCTTAATGGGTGCATGGAATAAGCTTTCTCTATTCAAACATGAAGTTGTATATACGGTGTCCTCCCGGCTTTGCAAGGAGATGGTTGGAAGGATGTGAGTGCTACTCTTGTCTTCGTCTTTAGTTCAGAGATTCAAGTTGCAACTTCTTTATTAACCATACTAATCTCCAATTCTTTTAGGTGTCCGCCCTCGACCTGAAGGTGTCGGGTACTCCAGGACCATCGCGTCCGACGCCGTCGTGGCCATTCGTACCACTCTCGTTGAGGATCAGGACATCAAACTCCTTATCACTAACGAGATGCTCTCATTGTTTAGGTTGTTGCAAGACGACTACAAAATTGGGCTTCATGGTAGTAAAGTGTTCCCAAGAATTGCTGTCGAAAGAAGGGTAGAAGCAAGTAACCCTATGGTGCCCCTAGTTTTACTACGATTTTTGAAATACTCTTTTCAGTAGTTTATTTACAGTTTTTAGAATTATTTTCAGTCTATTTCCTTTCAGCTATTCTTTTCAGTAATTTAAATTTATTTCTGTTAATTATAGATTTTCCAATTATTTACGGTTTATTAGCAATATTTCAGTTATTTACTATTATTTATAAATTATTTACATCTTCCTTGTACGTTTTGGATTTTCTTCTATTTTCTGTTTTCTTTTACTCCTCCTTCTTCGCATGAGGATTAGAATAAGATTAACACGTATATGGATTAAATTATAAGAAAACTAAAATAATGGAATATAAGGTGAAAATTATAAAGACTGTAATAAAATGGAATTAAGACTAAAATTATGCCTAATTATGACATTAATTGGACTGAAATAAAGAGATTAGCATATTTATAATTATGCGAAGCAAATTATTAAAACTATAATATAAGCGAAATTGGACTGAAATTATGATTAGAATTGGATTAATTAATTGGCATAGTTATAACGTAGAATTATAACTAAAAAGAGTAAAAGATGAAAGAGCTTATTTTCACACTTAGACCTTGGGTTAAGTAATAAGCATGATTATAACATATGTTATAATAAAAAGAATAGAATGGGGCTTATTTTAAGACTTGGAATAAATTAATAAGCATAGAAAGTAAAAATGATAATAAAGGATTATTTAAATAATTTATCTAAGTTAATAAGCAAAGATGAAAATAGGACCTATACAAATAGCATTTCTAATTCGACAAAACGATGCCTCACATTAGGCAGAAGTGAGATGAGGGCACGCTGTCAAATAGAAGTCCAAATCATGGGGGATTTGGATAAGGGGCGCAAGTAGGTATTGTTTGGATGAAGGGTGTACCAACAGAATTTCCCCTATAGTTTTTATAGACACACGGTGATCTCACATTAGTCTGAAGTGAGATGAGGAGCACGCTTTGTCGGACATTGGAGGTAATAAGAAGACTCAATAGGTGAAGCAAAAGGTAGCATGAGCATGGTGGCAGTTACGCGTGAGACTTCTATTTGTGGGTGCTCAGGCTCAGCTATGAGTTCCAAGAGCTTAGTATGGGTGTCTTTAGTAGAAACCATTGCCTTCTGTGTAGGGAGCTATATGTCATCTTGGCCATAGTAATATTTTGTGTAGAGAGTTATATAGGGGCCGGTCCATCAAAAGGTAGTATAGAGTAGTAGGCCGATCAAAAATGGTAGTATTAGGGTTACATCCTAACTACAGGATTAGGAATTTAGCCTAATCAAAGCAGAAATCAGAAACAAGTGCAAACAATATAAGTTAACATATCGTATAAATTGAGCAATATTTAATCGTACTTATTTTCAGTTTATCTCTTTCCTATTTCCTTTTATTACCCTTTTTTATGCTAGAACTATTGTAGAGTCTTTTACTTTTATCTTGCTTTAAAACTCTGGTAATTGCTATCGTTCACCGGACTTTTAGTCTGACCCACTCCTCTATTTTCCCCCTTTCCCCCCTTAGGCAATCAAGGGAGAGGATAGTACATTATAGTTGCTTGGAGATTTCTTAGAGGAGTCTGCTACCATGTATTTCTTTTTTTTCAGCTTTTATTCTTTCTATGTACTTCTTATTATGAGGGATATTATGTACTCTGATTTTTGAGACTATGAATTTTTATTTCATAAGACATGATGGGTTTTGAGATATGGATGTTGTATTTGGTATTTGACCTATTTATGAAGCAATTATGAAAGTTTTATTTCAAATAAGTTATTAATTTAGTTTCCTCTGTTTTTATCTATTTTTGTCTTGTGAATCTTAGTCTCTGTCACCACGACTTTTAATGTGTCTTTTTGGGTATCATAAGGGGCGTGGGATGTTTTAGGCACTCTAGCCTTAGAGAAAGACTCCTTACAAAAGGAGAAAATGTCTTAGCTCGTCGGGTTAAGGATCTAGAAAAATTACTATTCAAACAGAGTAAGGAAAAAAATCAAGGCATAGGAAGAATCGTGGAGATACTGCGAGGAGATCAAGGAGGCAAGAAACTTAAAAACAAAACTTGACGAACAACTTTCTCAGATTGAAGCCTTGAAAGAAATGGCCCACAAAGAGGGTAGAAAAGAAGTGCTGGAAGAATCTAACTCCTGGATAGAAGATGTCGCCGAGTTCGGTAGAGAAGAAATCAAGAACTTGTTTGATCCGCTCATTGCCGAATATAACGCCAAAGTTCTTCTTCATCGAAACTTGACATTTCTAGGCAAAGGATATCTTGATTCGCTCATTGAAGCCTGGGAGGTTATGACCAAAATCAAAAGGGATGTGCTGGGAGTGGGAAAGCTTAATGAGGAGGCTCTCATGCAAGAAGTGCTCTAAGGAAACGAGCCATCTAACCTGGCCGCCACGAAGTTTCAATTCTCTAAGGCTCCTGCACCCGACAAAGAAAGAGAGGACATCGTTGGGTCTTCTGCGACTGATCTCAAGGGTCCTTCACCTACACAGATGGTTGGAACATTGTCTTAACAGCCTTAGGAACAACATATCAGCAACGATCTTGACAGACCTGGCCTCGGTCCACAAATGCTATCTCCCATTCTTGAAGGGAGCACTCCAATGACCACAAAGAGCTAACTAGACATTGTTATTGTACTGGACTTTCTTGGATTCAAAAGGTTGTTATTCTTGGCACATAACTACCATTGACTAATGCTTGCGCTTTAACTAACTTTGACAGGTCATCTCGGTTCAGAGCGAACTCCTAGGAGCGATGACACCATAGAGCAGCGAGCGAAGGTGGTCGAGGCTCTGGCTGCTGCAGATATTCCAGGGCCTGACGCTTGAGTCAAAGATGCAATCGAGGAGGATAAGCCTGAGGACCCATCTCTTGGTGAGGAGTGGGATGATGTTGTGATCACGAGCGCCTCATAGCACACTTCCAAAAGTAGTATGAAGGAGAAGAGCGAAGAGGAAGAGATATCGAAGCACCATGTTAAAATGGAGCCTGTTGAAGTCACAGTCGAAGATCCTATTTCTGCACCTTTGCAGGTCATTCCATATAGCAGGACAATTCCTGTTGATAGTCCTCCTTCTTCTTCAAGCGTCTCCGCCAAGGGAAGCAAAAGAACCCATAAAAGATGCTCCATTTACTCAACTCTTGAAAAATCGAAGAAGGAGAAGAAGTCGAAGAAATAGTTAGTGTGTTGTGTGGTTGCACATAGTTTGAATAAGTTAAACATGTGTTTCTTTTTTTAGCAGTAGGTGTACGGGCGTGGATCCAAACTTTTGAATAATTTGTAAAGAACTTTTGAGATAGTGAATAAAATATTTTGTTTTTTGATCAATCATCGTGAGAATTATTACTTCAACGGTAGAGTGATTACTTCCCATTTCATGTACTTGGAATAATTTTTTCCAGTCTCATTAATAATTCACTATCTCCATCTTAAGGTTTTCCTGCCGTCGTTATCTTTTGTCGCAAATAGCTCTAAGCCGAAATTATAAAGAACTATTATGTCTTGCGGCTAACAGTTCGAGTCTCTTCCGCCGATGTGAGATTGGAATTCGTGGGATAGAGAATAGTCGAAATCCATCCGTCTATCCATTTGGTTTCTGAGTTAGCCTACGGTCTGTGGACTTAAAACTTTTCGCAGATGGTTAGCTATATTCTTCCCATTCTCTGATCTGTGCACTGGGGAATCAGAGTTTTTAGCATGGGCATTCGCGTTTTCTTTCGTAGCAGTCGTTCCTCTGCCGAATGATTTATTCTCCAGTCCATAGTCGGGGACTTAAAGTTTTCTATTCCGCAGTCAGGGACTTAGAATTTTTATCGTGGGCAGTCATGTTTCCTCCCGAATGGTTTATACTCTTTGGTCCGTTGTCAAGGACTTAGAGTTTTCTAGTCCGTAGTTAGGGACTTAGAATATTTTAGTCCGCAGTCGAGGACTTGGGATTTTCTAGTCCGTAGTCAGGGACTTAGAATTTTTAGTTCGTAGTTGGGGACTTAGGATTCTCTAGTCCACAGTTAGGGACTCAGAAATTTTGTTGTGGGCAGTCGTGTTTTTTCCTGAATGGTTTATACTCTTGTCTACATTTAGGGACTTAGAGTTTTCTAGTCCGTAGTTAAGGACTTAGAATATTTTAATCCACGGTCAGGGACTTGGGATTTTCTAGTCTGTAGTTAGCGACTTAGAATTTTTTTAGTCCATAGTCGGGGACTTGGGATTTTCTAGTCCGTAGTCAGCGAGTTAGAAATTTCATCGTGGGTAGTCGTGTTTCCACCCGAATGGTTTATACTCTAGTCCACAGTCAGGGACTTAGAGTTTTTGTCATTCTCTCATCATGGGCAACCTTTTTTTCCTTATTGTGAGCTTCGCCTTTTGATTCGTTTACGGGAATCGCCAACCAAGCAAACTTACAAAGCTCACCTCGTTCGATCCCATCGAGGATTGGTGTTATTGATCAACTTCAAACTCTGCGAATCTGTTCACACACCATAGATATCGATATCAGTTAGTTCCAACGCATGCTTAGCTAAAATATAATAACAATAGCTTAAGCAAAGGAAGCTTCAAAATTTTATTCATCATAAGAAGAGGAACGGAATAACTTATCCTATTGCATATTAAAAAGATCAAACACCAAAGTAAATGCCGAAAGCCACTAATACTAAAATATAAAAGAAATAGTTTAGGTGAAATAGTATCGTAAATGTTTGCTAATCCACGCTCTTGGAAGTGTAATGCCATCAACAGTCGCTAGCATGAAAGTCCTTTCTCCAAGCCTCTGTTCAATGATGTATGGGCCTTTCCACGTCGGGCTCATGTGTAACGGGACCAGAAAAACCCATTTCAGAACAAGGTTGCCAACCTTGAAGCTCCTTGATCGGACTTTTGAGTTATAGTAACGGGCGACTCGATGTCGACGTGCAGCTGCTCTTAAATCGACCTCTTCGCATTTCTCATCAACGAAATCCAAAGATTCCAAGAGAAGATCATGGTTCATTCTAGTGTTATAGTAAGTAACTCAATGAGATGGGACTTCGAGTTCCACTGGATTAACTGCTTTGGCTCCGTAAGCAAGAGCAAATGGAGTGTGGCCGGTCGCAGACTTATGAGTGGTCCTGTAGGCCCAAAGTGTGATAGAAAGCTCATCCACTTACTTGCCTCTAGCCTTCTCCAAACGATTTTTCAAAATAGATTTGATAATCTTGTTTACAGCTTCAACTTGTCCATTCGCCTTAGGGTGAGCGACTGCCGCAAACCTCTTTTCAATACGATATCTCCAACAAAACTCCTTAAATTCTACACTATCAAATTGAGTCCCGTTGTCAGTCACGATAGTCCATGAAAGACCAAAACGACGCGCGATGTTCTATACAATGAAGTTGATAACTTTCTTGGTTGTGATCATGGCTAACTGCTCCATTTCGGCCCATTTGGTGAAATAGTCAACTGCGACAATCGCGTGTTTCGCACCACCTTTGGAAATTGGCAAAGAGCCGATGACATCAATTCCCTATATGAATGTCCATGGACTAACCATTTGCATGATCTCTATTAGCGGAGCTCTCGGGACTTTCGCATACATATGGCATTTGTCGCATCATCTCACATAATCGGTGGCATCCCGGTACACAGTCAGCCAGTAGTATCCATAGCGGAGTATCTTTTTTGCAAACATTTTCCCCTCAGTATGATTGCCGCATTCCCCCTCATGGACTTCTTTCAAGACACGCTTTATCTCATCATGAGAAATACACCGGAGTAAGGGAACGAAAAACCCTTTTCTATACATAGTTCCTTCTTTCATAATATACCGTGAAGCTTTACGAATGACTTGTTGCTTTTTGTTTCTATTTTTCGGAAAGATTACATGCAATAGGTATTTTTTAAATGGAGTCATCCAGGATTCCCTCTCGGGCTCCATCTCTAGTATTTGGTCAACTTTCATTATATCTATACTTGGGGTGTGCAATGTCCCGATTGGAACCAAAACCATCTGTTGTGAATCATTAGTGCTCGCGAGCTTTGCCAATGAATCGGCTTCTCCATTCCGGTCACGCGGGATATGCGAAATATTATAGTATTCGATATTTGCCAACAGCTCCTGAACTCGGGTAAGATACGGGGTAAGTCGATGTCCCTTAGCCTGATAATCTCCCCTTACCTGATATACCACCAGTTGTGAGTTTTAGAAGATTTCAAGAGACTTTACTCCAAGTTCCCTAGCGAGTTTTAGCCTGACGATCAATACTTCATATTCGGCTTCATTATTTGTAGCAGGAAAATCAAGCTTCGAAGCATAGAAAAATGACCAGTTCTTAGGGGTTACGAGGACTATCCCAACTCCGAAACAATGATCATTAGATGCTCTGTCAGTAAACATCTTCCATCGTACAACAGGGATTACTCCATTCTTTGGAGGCCCGTCATGCATGGTAAACTCCGCTATGATGTCAGCTAATGCTTGTCCTAAATAGCTCTTCATGGTAGATATGTAATATCAAACTAGCTGAGCTCGATATTCCATTTAAGTAACCTTCCAGATATCTCGGTACGTTGTAGAACCTGCCACAATGGCTGGTCAGTAAATACGTTGATCGCATGGGCCTGGAAATATGGGCAAAGCTTACGCGATGCGATCACCAAGCAGTACGCTAGTTTCTCTATTTTCGGCTAGTTTTTTTCTTCCCTCGTTAATCATTTACTGACATAATATACCGGTCTTTGAATCTGATTCTTCTCACAAATCAAGGCGACACTTATGGCATGTGTCGATACAACTAAATATACAACTCCTCATGGTCTATTGGTTTTGACAAAACAGGGTGTCTCTCCAAATGATCCACCAAAGCTCAGAATGCACCTTCACAATCTTGCATCCACTCGAAATTCCCCTTTCCTTTCTTTATCAAGTCAAAGAAAGGAATACATTTACCGTCGCCCTAGAGATGAATCAACTTAAAGCAGCAAACTTCCCCTTCAAACTCTGCACTTGTTTAATAGTTCTGGGCGATTATATATCCCTATTGGCTTGAATCTTTTCTGGAATTACTTTAATTCCTCGTTCATTAACAATAAAGCCCAAGAACTTCCCTGACGCGACACTGAATGAACACTTCAGAGGGTTGATTTTCATATTATAAAACCAAAGGATGTCGAACATCTCCGTCAAGTCTTTAATGTGGTTGTTTAATCGCCATGACTTCACGAGCATATCATCCACATAGACTTTCATCTTCCTCCTGATCCGGTCCTTGAACATTCGGTTAATCAGATGTTGATAAGTTGCTCCAGCATTCTTCAATTCAAACGACATCACTACATAGCAATATAACCCAACATCCATTACAAAATCGGTATGTTCCTGGTCTGGGACATGCATCAAGATTTTATTATACCCTGAGTATGCATCCATAAATGACAACATTCGTGCCCCGCAGTCGAATCAACTAGCTGATCAATTCTAGGCATGGGAAAACTATCTTTATGGCATGCCTTGTTCAAGTCCAAATAGTTAATACAAGTTATCCATTTCCCATTCACCTTCTTCACCAATACATGATTAGATATCCATTTAGGATGGAGGGCGTCGCAAATAAACCCGTTGACTTTAAGTTTATCCACCTCCTCTTTAAGAACAACGAATCTCTCCGGATCCATGCCTCGTCTTTTCTGTTTCACCGGAACATACTTTGGATCAACTTTTAATGCATCGCTTGCAATGGCGGGCGAGATCCCACACATGTCAGAATGGGTCCAAGCGAATACTTCTAGATTCATTCGGAATGAATCAATAAGTTCTCTCCTCATCGAAGGGTTGAGTTGTGATCCAATCTTCAACACCTGCGATGGGTCATCATGGCTGACTGTGATATCAATCGTCAGCTCAGCTGGCGCTGCCTTTGTCTCCTTGGGTTCCTCCTTATTATCCCACGGGTCTATATCTCTATAGAACCGACTGTGGTGCCCAAGCCAAGTCTTGGATGTCATTTGTCAATCTTTAGAAACTTGGACATGTACAGACTTGTCCACACCCTTTCCCTTCTCTTATTTCTGAGCCTCTCTCAACTTGGCTACATAACATGCACGTCTAGTTGCCTGATCACCATGCACATCACCTACTCTGTTATCAGCCGAAAATTTCTACATCAAACACCACGGGGCCAAAGCTGCCCGAAATTCAGCTAGGGTTGGACGGCCTAGGAAAACATTGTAGGTGAATCCATATCCAAAACTATGAATGAAAGGATTCACACCCTCCTACGTTCACCTTCTCCTAACTCAACTGGCAATTCAACATAACCTACTACTTCAGTAGCCACGCCATTGAAACCGTGTATACGAGCTTTAGATGGTTTTAAATCCTTAGCTTCCATCTTTATTTGATCATACTTCTTCTTAAAGATAATGCTCACAGAACTTCCACAATGAATCAAACCCTTCTTACTAGAGCATGGCCAATCATGAATGAGATAACCATTGGATCAATAGTAGGGGCCTCTACTTTATCGGCATCTCTGCTTTTGAATGCTATATCATCTGTTATACGCAGTTGCTTTGCAGGAGTTCCATCCTCCGCATTCGAACAACATTCAAAGTCCACATGTCTCATTCAACTAGCATAACGTTCCGTTTCCTACCAACACCTCTTTGTAGGATGAAGTCCACCAACTATCATATTTACTACCAACCTTCCACTGGTCCACTCAAGCTCCTCAGCCCTTGCGGATCCTGCCCCCTATTGGGGTCAGACGTCCCATATCCACCATCCTGTAGATTTTTCACAAATTGTTACAACGTTTTCTCTCGAATCAACTTCTTAATGGCATCCTACAGATGCCTACACTCATCCGTATTGTGCCCATAACATTCATGAAACCGACAGTACTTCCCGGATTGCTTTTGTGCCTTCGTCAATTCTTTCAGACGCGGCTTCTTATATTGGAAATAATTACAGGTGGATAGATAAATGTTCTCCAGGGATGCATTCAAAGGTGTATAGCTGTCATACATAGGAAACTTGGACCTCCACTTTCCACGCTCCCTCTTCGGGTCATGATTCCCTTCTCCACTTCTTTTCTGTTGATCTGGCTTGTTTTGAACATTAAACTGAACCTTCCCGAAACTCTCGCAAGACTGCTTTACTGCGATGTTGCTCTATGCCGCTTCTCCACTTGGCCCCGCAGCATTGTGTTTTCTAGACAACCTGGCCTCTTCCTTTCTCATGAGCTGGGCGGCCTTTAAGTAGAAATGCTCCAGCATGGCCGTGGTTTTCCAGCTAGCCAATCACCGAACTTGGACTCAAGGTCAACCCCTCTTGTCACAACCATAAGTATTGTGTGGCCATTTGGGTTACTAACTTCAGTGGCAACAACATGAAATCTCTACAAGCAGTCCTTCAGTGATTCCCCCAGAGCCTGGATTATACTAGACAATGACATCACATCTTTTGGACAAGTAGCATGAGTCCAAAACTGCTCCCCAAATCTTATTGCTAACTCGTCAAATCTTAAGATCAATTGCAGGTGTAGTCTTATGAACCACATTGTAGAGATCCCAAAAAGAGTTAAGGGGAAGTATCTGCATTTGGTAGCATCATTCGCTCTTGCCGAGTCCATCAACCATTTATATCTCGTGATGTGCTACCTAGGGTAAGTTTTCCCTTTATAAGCAGGGCATGTTAAACCTTCTAGGATACTTTGCATATAAAATACTATTGGTAAATAGGATGTGGCTCCTAGAAATTCCCCAGTCATCATTTGTCCATCCCTGGTTTTCCCTCATTAGCTGTTTGACCATTATGGATAAATCCAGTGTCTGGATAGGTGGCCTCAGGTGGTGGTCATGCTCCACCATGCATGAATGTTTCGGTCGACGTCTCCAAGTCATTTCATGCCTCATTGGCCTATCATTCTCCCAATGTGTATCTTAAGCATTCAATTCATTATCATCTCGAGAAGGTAGTTGATTAACATCCAAACGTACTCCAGTGTCTAAGTCCCTGGATCCTGGTGAGCTATCCCACTGGTTGAGGGATCGGTACCGATCCTTATGGAATCGAACCATCTTGGCAAACTACAATTGTCTGTCGAACGTTGCTCTATCGCTCCATTTCGTGCTTCTTCAATTCTACGATGCCTATGCCTATGGTGCTCATCCGATGAAGTTGAACTGGTTCATCAAGTTGGCATTACTCTGGATTTGCTCGTTTAGCTGCTATGACTCTCCATCAAATCTCGCATCAAGTCATTAAATTCCGCTCGGGTAATGGAATCAGCGTGGCTCTGAACTGCAGTAGGCTCCATATACACATTAGCAGGTTTATTCCCTGGGCCCTCTTGTTGGACACTGGAAGTTTCGTCGGCATCAACATTGTGAGAAGTAGAACTGGTGCACCTTACCATCCTAAATTTCTTTGCTTATATCTTGGGAAATCCGAATAGTATCTGTAAGCCTCTAAGGATGAATCTGGATCTCCTTCGGGGGATTTCTTCAACCCAGTAGCAACAAAGGTGATCCTACTAGCTTGAGAATTGTCGTTCTTAGTGAAAGCACCAAAAAATTTGCAACTGAATTAGCCATAAACACCCAAGAATAGATTTAAGTAGTGGAATAAATGATGAAAATAGTGGAGAATCACACAATATCAAAGAACACATAGCAGAAAGCAAAAACAACAAGATTTATGGTGGTTCAGCGTTGATTGCCTGCGTCCACTTTGAATATTTTATTTATTGCTTCTCGATTGAATTGATTACAATTACAAATAGCAAGGAATTACAAGAGATAAGAAAAGAATGGAGGAAGTTAGTTACAATAATGGTAGAGTTGAACTAACAACATAAGTGTCCCTAAAATTGCCCTATGTGCCTGTATTTATAGATGAAGGCGGCCTTCAATCTGGCTCAAAATTCGGCAACAGGACCTCCTCCACTACATGGGTCCACCATAGGAAGGGCTAGGCCCAATTCTCAATGGATAAGGACCGGTATTGATCCCTCCATGAGTCGAGTTTGGGCTATCGATCCCTATGATAGCTTTCTTATGATCTATGATGTTGGTGCTTTGAATATCTTAGTGTTTGGACTTATGGAGCTTGAGTTCTTGCAATACTTCAACTTAAATCTAGGCTTGGCCTAGGCAATGCCGATCCCTCCTTTGAGGATACCATGTCGATCTAATCCCTCCAAATACGTTATGCTGATCCATGTCTCTTGAATGTAATATGTTGATCCATGTCTCTTAAACGCAATATGCCGACCATGTCTCTTAAATGCAAAATGCCGATCCATGTCTCTTAAACGTAATATGCCGACCCATACTCCACTAGCCATGCCTTGCTGATCCATATTATACGAACCATATCATGCCTATCCTTATCCTTCGAGGACACTATGTCGATCCATACTCCACTTTAAATACATTGTGTTGATCCCACTCTCACAAGCTCATCACACTGAACCCTTTAGCTTCATAAGTCATGCCGGTCCCTCTACATTCTCACCCAAACCAACTGTCTTTCCAAACAACTATGTCGACCCTCCACCGTACTAAGTCTATACCAATCCCTCCGTTATCTCATCCAATTCGACCAGTGTCCATGACGATCCCTATTCCAACCAAGATAAACTCCATAGTTCCGACATCCTACGTTGTCTATCTATTAACTCTATTGACCCTAGACTGGATACCACTGACCAAACATTATGCGTTGATTAAGAGGCTGATGTCTCGTGGTTATCCTTCTCATCATTAGTCGAGCCTGGCCTTCATAGTCAGTCCTATGTAGCCGGGTCAAGGCATCGGGTAATAGGTACCTTTTTGGTAAAAAGGATGCAAAGTATTGTTTGATTCATTAGATCCTATTACTTTAAGAATTTAACCTTACGATCAAAGACAAAAAAATATTCATTAATGTTATACCTGATCACTTGTCTTGCATCCCAAACATACCATTTTCTTTACACGTCAATGAGAACTTTCCTGATGAGCAACTCCTTTCAGTTTCGATTGACCCGTGGTTTGCTGACATAGTGAGTTATCTAGTAACTAGGGAAACACCTGCATCTTGGTCCAAATAGGACAAGTATAAATTTCTTTCCCAAGTGAAATGCTTCTATAGGGACAATCCTTATCTATTTAAATACTATCCTGACCAAATCATTAGAAGGTGTATTCCTGACACTAAAATTCATTATGTTCTTTCATTTTGTCATGATCATGTCATGACCCTGACTCGACCTTCGAAAATCGACACTGAATACAACACTCATATTCAAACGCTGCAGATCCAAACGTCGAATCTGGTTCGCCGGAGCTTATAACACAATTAAGTATAACAACACAGCGGAAGAAAAGAATGAATATCATTGATATACAACATTCGATACAACAATGATACAATACGAATCAATATCAGAGATACAAGATAACAATGCTACAGCGGAATAACAATATGATATAACAGCGGGAAAACAAATAGCCAAGAGATAACTCTAATCCAATGCTCCAAAGCTATAACTCCAAACCACTAGCTTGAACCACCATCACGTTTCACCAAGCTGAGCAAGTCTCATCCATGAATCCAAAGACTCCAATATCCAAGATCTCCAAAGAGTACAAAGAGAAAGCTGAGAGCCACTGGATCGATATCTATATCTACTATCTGAAAAACCCAACTCTAGACTGTCCGTGTGGAAAATTGTAGGCACTCAGAGTTTGGGAAAGGAACAATAAACTCCGGGTCAGTCGTGGGACTGGTATGAGCAAATAAAAACAATTTATCTTAAAAACAAACAAAAGAATTTAAATTTGAAATCCCCAATGCTTTTTGGAAAATGAAACTACCATAAGGCCTCCCGCCACACACATAATGCAAACGCAGAATTGGAGGAGATTTCTCCTTATGATAGTCAAATATGCTTGATACGAGAAAATTTCTTTTATATTATTACTACAAGTGCACAGTGTAGAAAAACCATTTCGAAGGTATAATATAAATCTTAGCCAACATAGACATTTCGTACTATGCCTATTATAGCTACCATCCAAACAGTGGGGCACCACCATAAGTAGATGTCAGGTTATACAACTAAAACAGTACAAGGCGCGTATTGGTGATTGGATTTCCAACAAATGGTCAGGCCAAGGAACTTCCCATTGCCATATGGGTATGCCTCTGGAGGGACGCCTCGAGAACCTAACCGGATCTCTGCCAACACAAGGCGCGTATCACGAAAGAATAAATCTCCGCCACCAAACAGAAATGTATTTGATAGAAACTGGTTTTACATCTCAAAGTGTAACGTCAGACACATATCCATACAAGTCTGTTCCGGGTTCGAACAGAACCGAAGGCACTTCCGAAGAAGCCCTTGCAAATCCGGATAATCCCTAATCACGTCCAGACTCCCCATCACCAAGGGTGATCAAATCTCTATACCGGGGACCAGTTCGGTGCAGAGACATTCGACGGGTTATCCTTTCGTTTTTGAAAAATATCCGGTCTTCACCACCGGTCTTCAAATGCAATCCACATACGTCGTATCATTATTCGGAGTGGGTTATATGACACAAAGGTCCTCTCCCGGCTAAACCGAATAATGAGCGCAATATTTAAAATCATACGGATAATGGGATTTCAGTTAAATCACAGCTTAAAGCCCAAAACATTTTATTCAAATGGTTAAAACAAATTACCATTTCCAATCTTTTAAACAAAAAGATTCATTTCAAAAAATTTCAATGGTTTAAACAATTTCCACACTTAAATCTTTTAAACTAAATATTTATCTTAAAAATTCTCCTTTTAATTTAAAACAAGGATCACCAAACTTTACAAAGATTCATTTATAGCCTTTCAAAAAAACAATTCCATTTCAAGCTGAATTAACTCATCTGGTATTTAAACTAAAGACTCGCTTCATAACTTTTAAACAATTCCCGTTTCCATCTTTTATAGATAAAAGATACACCATTTAAAAATCCTCTTCAATTTCAAAATATGATTCAACTATCTTTCACAAAGATTCAATTATAGCTTTCAAAATCATTTCCAAAACCGTTTGGTTTTAAAATTCAACCTTAAAAACTATTTCAAAATATTAAATTCAAATATCTGCGACTTAACCTGATTTCCTCGTGAAATCCATATTTGTGAGTTTATAGTGTGGTCCAGGGGTTTTACACACAATAGTGCACCAACATCAACCATTATAGATTCAAACAAAGAAATATTGATAAGCGGTATAATTTATAACGCTTATCTTTATTTACAGAACATGGATGAATAATATAAGTCCATCGCAGATAATAAATTACATCACAGATAATTAATTTCATCGCAGAATAAATTACATCACAGTTCATAAAACAAAATAATTCATATCACACATTATCACAAACCAAGGACATCAATCAATTCAAAGCACTCCATAGAATCCTAACATCCATGAGTGATATCAATTAATTATCTGATTTACTTAAATCAGATAAATTACTTATGAATAAATTTCTAATCCTGGTTAATTAATCATTAATTAATTACAAACCATTTTGATTAGTTACTCTTTAATCGTTATTTAACCTTAAAATTAATTTATCACGTTAATTAAATATCCTTAATTAATTAAAATAAGTGATCATTCTTAATCACTTATCATTGTTAACCATAAATTAACTAGCAATTAATTTATCTTAATTAATTACCTTAATAAATTAGAAATTAATTCACCTTCAATTATTAATTTATTAATTAGCCTTTAATTAAATCCTTTAATTAATTAACCTTTAATTAATCAATTATTCTCAAATTAATTACCTTAATTAACAAATCACATAAACTAATTATTAATTGCTAATTATTTATTTAGTTAATTATTACTTCCATTCGTCAAATCCTTTCTAATTAATTATCTAACAAGTAATTAATCACTTTGTTAATTACTCTTAATCCTTTCATTAATTAGTTAGTTTTCAATTAACAAATACATTTAAACCTTTAATTCTTTAATTAATAACACAAGTGATTAACCCTTAATCACTTCCACCTAATCACTTTCATAAAGTAATTATCTTTTACCTTGTTAAACAATTTCCTTTTACCTAATTACCTCCAGTAATTAATTACTTAATTACTTCACCAGGTAATTTAACCAAATTAAATCATAAGTGACTATCTTTAATCACTTAGTAATTTAATTACTCAATCAATTATCTAACTAATCATTTAAATTTAATAAAATGATCCCTTAACTTCTTATATTTAAAAAGATCTTTAATTAAGAAAATCTTTATCTTAATTAAATCATTTCTATTAACCAATAGCACTTTAATTATTAACAAAAATTGAATTATCTTAATTATTTTCGCAAATTTATTTATCTTCAATTAATCAAAACTTTTAATTTCTTAAATTATAATTGATTAATAAACTTTAATCATTAAACCTTATTTAAAATAAAATATTTTAAAAATGAATTATAATCAAAACAAATTAAATTTTCACATTAAACTTTTTAAATCTTTAAAACTTTCCAAAGTTATTTAAATAAATTTAATACAAACCTTATATTTTGAAATCTACTTATTTATTTTAAAAACTTTATATTTAATATATATAAAAAACTTATTTAAAACTTAATCATGAAACAAATTATTTTTATAAGTAAATTCTTGTTAAACTTTGTTTTAAACTTGAATCATTTACAAAAATCAAAGTTTCTTTGTTTTCAAAACGTTTAAAACATTACTGCTAAATTTTAAAACTTCCTGAAAAAACCAAAACCTGCTCAACAAAAAAAAACTCAAGCAACCCGCTGCCAAATCCCACGTCTACCCCGAGTCTCCCAAACCCTTCACCTGCTTCGAGTCAAAACCTCCTCTGCACAAGACAAAACCCGAGCACACGCTCTCTTCCCCAAAACCCACTGCAGTAGCATGAAACCGAGCACGTCAATGTGCACATCCACCCTGGCCAACAATGAACTCCACTCCGACCTCCAATACGTCTCACTCGACCACGACAACTACTTGCAACAACCCATGAATCACGATTCGACCTAGAATCAAAAACGACCCCCAAACCCATCAGCTCGAAAACAAACATCACCAGGAAGTCGACCACCACGGCAACCCCGGCCTCGAGAAACCCCACCACCTTAACCGTAGCTCACCCACGACCTCCAGAACCTACGGCATCACGTGCGATCGTCTCCGGTTTCTTCTAGACGCCGCAAATTCCAATAGAACAACGACGACATCCACAGGGTATAAAACCCTACTTCCTCGATTTCCGGTCATCTCAATCATTAATAAAATTCCAGAGCATTTTTCTGATGATCTACAACGTCCCCTTGATCATCATGCTCAACCCCGACCTCCAGTTCACCGTCGTTCGCCACCAATTGGTCATTATGCCCAAAACAGTCAAACCACGAATTCACACTAAATACTAATCTAAAAATCATGATTCAACCATTAAAAATCATGATTTAGCATCACGAATTCAATTAGGTAATCAAAACTTAAAATTGATTTGATTAAATTTTGACCCAAATTAACTTTTACTGTAAATTTAAAATTCCTGAACAAATATTTCACTTTAAATTCCTAAAATTATTTTTAGATGAAAGATTGAATGATTTCAAACAACCTTTGTTTACAAATCATAAGCTAGTTTGGATTAAAAATTGAATTATTGAATTATATTAAGAAAATGAAACCTGTTTATAAACACACAGTAGCAATTTGAACTATACAGGTATTCAAACACATATATTCAGACATGCATCCAATTTAATTCAAATATTTCAGAATTCATCATGATATTCATTCACCAGAACAAGTTGAAACCAAGTTTTAAACTGTTTTTAAAATTCATTTACTCACCTTTTTGCAAAGAGCAGAGAGTAGAAGTCAGAGAACACAATATGTTTCCAGGCTTTGAAATTTTCTTCTGCATGTTGAAATAATCCTGTTGCTGTTGAGCATTTGAATTGATTGATTGTAGTTTTACACCTTGTTGCTTGATTGAATTAGAAAATCTGAAGGTCTTGCATTTGATTGAATTTGAAAATCTTGCCTCTGATTTAAATTTTCTAGCTTGTCTTCTTTTGTTTTCTGATTTCTTTTTTTTCTTTCTGATTTTTGATTTCCTGTTCTTATTTTTTCTTTGCTTTGTATTCATTTTGTTGAAATGAAGAAAAGATTCAGCTGAAGATTAAAACTCTTCTTTTATTTTACAATTAAATTTTAAATTTAATTTATCAAGAGAATGACACTTGTCCCCTTAAGTTCCAATTATCTTACACATATACACTCTTATTTACAATTGTCATTAACATATATTTAGAAGTTTACAAGTGTTTTAATATTTCATTAATATTTTAAATGTTATTTTCTTATTTATAAATTTATTTAAGTTATGAATAAGTAATTATGTAATATTTATATGATTATAAAATGTGTACTTATCTTTTTAATAAACAAGTTTTAGATTTTAATAAATATAAAAGTGACTTCATGTAAACATTTATTAACAAATAACTTATGCTTTTGATTCAATAAATATAACGTATGTTTATATGCTTGAGAAATCTATTTTAATTTAACACTTTATATAAAAAAATTAAAACAAACTTATCTTATGTTAAAATTTTAAAAGGAAAGAATATTAAAACAATTAAACTTTTGATTTAAATCTTATTTAAAACTCAGGTCAAAAATATATGTTTATAATAAATAAGAAATTATTCTTGTTATTAAAATTTAAAACTCAAATATCATTTTTTTTAAAGTATTAAGTCAAATTTAAATGTTCAAATTAAATTCTTATTTATAACAAATGATTTGAAAAGTTATTCATTACAAATAAATATTTATATGTTAGTTAATTTAATACATTTATATTTTTAAACTTAAGATATTAAACTTATTAACAAATACTTATTTTAAAATTTTCATATCAAACTTAAGTAATCATACTTATTATATTTTTGTTTCAAATAAAACTCCTTTAAGTCCAATTAAATTTCACTATATTAACATATGAATTTCAATTTCACATTTTCAAATTATATTTAAAATTAACATCTATAAACAATTAATATTTATTTTGAAAAACTCTATTAAATCCATAAATTAATTTCAAAAATTAATTCAATTATCAAATTAAACTGGGTTAAAGTCCAGGGATGTTATAGATTCCCCCCTTAGAAAATTTCGTCCACGAAATTTGAAAGTAGGGAGACAACAAAAGAATATAGAAAGATCGAATCACCAGATCAAATTGAATATCTATTCTATATTCGACTTACCAAATCAGAATATCAATAATGGATACAAGAACGAATCAAGATACTCAGGTCACCAAATCTACGAATATGCATGGATATTGATAGTTCTAAGGACAACTAACCTCTCGTAGAATATATCCGGGTCCCAACAGAATAAACAGATATATGGATGCAATCCAAATCTTTTAGTTTAAACAACCAAAATATACCTATCAACCATAACAATCAAAGCAACAATTCATCCAAACAAACAATTCTGACCCATCTGGAGTTTATGTCCTATGCAAACATATCAAAGCTTCTTCCTGGAGCTACCAGGAATCTATCAAAGAATTGAAAAGACGAATCAAAGGATATTGATAGAGAAAGTCGTTTATGCAATTACAGGGTATTGATCATTTGTAGTGGTATTCCCCTGTCCCCTATCTCGTCCACTTCTTGCACTCATACTTACGATCAGTGGATAGTAAGAGAATTTACTGAGGCATTCGAACAGATATCATAGGGATATACTCATTCTAGGGTATACTTCACCCTATCTCTAATGAGTTACTTAATGTGTTATAATCCTGAGCTAAAGTTTCAACCTTCAGCTCTGATACCAAAATGTCACGACCCTGACTCGACCTTCGAAAATCGACACTGAATACAACACTCGTATTCAAATGCCGTAGATCCAAACGTCGAATTTGGTTCGCCGGAGCTTATAACACAATTAAGTATAACAACACATCGGAAGAAAAGAATGAATATCATTGACATACAACATTCGATACAACAATGATACAATATGAATCAATATCAGAGATACAAGATAACAATGCTACAGCGGAATAACAATATGATATAACAGTGGGAAAATGAATAGCCAAGAGATAACTCCAATCCAATGCTCCAAAGCTATAACTCCAAACCACTAGCTTGAACCACCATCACGTTTCACCAAGCTGAGCAAGTCTCGTCCATGAATCAAAAGACTCTAATATCCAAGATCTCCAAAGAATACAAAGAGAAAGCTGAGAGCCACTGGATCGATATCTATATCTACTATCTGAAAAACCCAGCTATAGACTGCCCGTGTGGAAAACTGTGGGCACCCAGAGTTTAGGAAAGGAACAATAAACTCCGGGTCAGTCGTGGGACTGGTATGAGCAAACAAAAACAATTTATCTTAAAAACAAACAAAAGAATTTAAATTTGAATCCGTAATGCTTTATGAAAAATGAAACTACCATAAGACCTCCCGTCACACACACAACGCAAACGCAGAATTGGAGGAGATTTCTCCTTATGATAGTCAAATATGCTTGATACGAGAAAATTTCTTTTATATTATTATTATAAGTGCACAGTGTAGAAAACCCATTTCGAAGGTATAATATAAATCTTAGCCAACATAGACATTTCGCACTATGCTTACTATAGGTACCATCCAAACAGTGGGGCGCCACCATAAGTAGATGGCAGGTTGTACAACTAAAACCGTACAAGGCGCGTATTGGTGATCGGATTTCCAACAAATGGTCAGGCCAAGGAACTTCCCATTTCCACATGGGTACGCCTCTGAAGGGACGCCCCGAGAACCTAACCGGATCTCTGCCAACACAAGGCCAGGTTACCTCTGTAACTAGGTAACTACTGACACGAGTATGCCATCCCCCGGTCGTCACCAACCTTTATCCCGGGATTCACCAACTACCACAAAGTAATAAATTTGCAGCAACCACATAGGTTAAGTATCTGGGCTCCATACCATGATACCACCTTTATCCAGAAGGAAATGAACATACCCTCAAGGGGCGCTACCCCCAAATAACCTTGCCGCATTCTTCCTGTTTCGACCATTGCGGGTTGTGAAGTTCGACGAAGTTTCGTCCACAAAGCTACGCTTTACACGAAAGCCATGCTTTGATCAACAAATGATCAGCAGCACTTCGTATGCCACATTACCAAATTAGGAATGTATCACTAGTAACCATCAACTACATAACCTCTGAGCTCGTACGTCTTAGAAAAGGGTGTTAAGCTAAGGGAATAAATCTCCGCCACCAAACAGAAATGTATTTGATAAAAACCGGTTTTACATCTCAAAGTGTAACGTCAGACACACATCCATACAAGTCTGTTCCGGGTTCGTACAGAATCGAAGGCACTTCCGAAGAAGCCCTTGCAAATCCGGATAATCCCTAATCACGTCCAGACTCCCCATCACAAAGGGTGATCAAATTTCTATACCGGGGACCAGTCGGTGCAGAGACATTCGACGGGTTATCCTTTCGTTTTCGAAAAATATCCGGTCTTCACCACCGGTCTTCAAATGCTATCCATATACATCGTATCATTATTCGGAATGGGTTATATGACACAAAAGTCCTCTCCCGGCTAAACCGAATAATGAGCGCAATATATAAAATCATATGGATAATGGGATTTCGGTTAAATCACAGCTTAAAGCACAAAACATTTTATTCAAATGGTTAAAACAAATTACCATTTCCAATCTTTTAAACAAAAAGATTCATTTCAAAAACCTTCAATGGTTTAAACAATTTCCACACTTAAATCTTTTAAACTAAAGATTTATCTTAAAAATCCCCTTTTAATTTAAAACAAGGATCACCAATCTTTACAAAGATTCATTTATAGCTTTTCAAAAAAACAATTCCATTTCAAGTTGAATTAACTCATCTGGTCTTTAAACTAAAGACTGGCTTCATAACTTTTAAACAATTCCCGTTTCCATCTTTTATATATAAAAGATACACAATTTAAAAATACTCTTCAATTTCAAAATAGGGTTCAACTATCTTTCACAAAGATTCAATTATAGCTTCCAAAATCATTTCCAAAACCGTTTGGTTTTAAAATTCAACCTTAAAAACTATTTCAAAACATTAAATTCAAATATCTGTGACTTAACCTGATTTCCTCGTGAAATCCATATTTGTGTGTGTATAGTGTGATCCAGGGGTTTTACACACAATAGTGCACCAACATCAACCATTATAGATTCAAACACAGAAATATCGATAAGCGGTATAATCTATAATGCTTATCTTTATTTACAGATCATGGATGAATAATATAAGGTCATCGAAGATAATAAATTGCATCACCGATAATTAATTTCATCGTAGAATAAAATACATCACAGTTCATAACACAAAATAATTCATATCACACATTATCAAAAATCAAGGAAATCAATCAATTCAAAGCACTCCATAGAATCCTAACATCCATGAGTGATATCAATTAATTATTTGATTTACTTAAATCAGATAAATTACTTACGAATAAATTTCTAATCCTGGTTAATTATTCATTAATTAATTACAAACCATTTTGATTAATTACTCTTTAATCATTAATTAACATTTAAATTAATTTATCATGCTAATTAATTATCCTTAATTAATTAAAATAAGTGATCATTTTTAATCACTTATCATTGTTAACCATAAATTAACTAGCAATTAATTTATCTTAATTAATTACCTTAATAAATTAGAAATTAATTCACCTTCAATTATTAATTTATTAATTAGCCTTTAATTAAATCCTTTAATTAATTAACCTTTAATTAATTAATTATTCTCAAATTAATTACCTTAATTAACAAATCACATAAACTAATTATTAGTTACTAATTAATTATTTTATTAATTATTACTTCCATTCATCAAATCCTTTCTAGTTAATTATCTAAGAAGTAATTAATCACTTTGTTAATTACTCTTAATGCTTTCATTAATTAGTCAGTCTTCAATCAATAAATACATTTAAAACTTTAATTCTTTAATTAATAACACAAGTGATTAACCCATAATCACTTCCACTTAATCACTTTCATAAAGTAATTATCTTTTACTTTGTTAAACAATTTACTTTTACCTAACTACCTCCAGTAATTAATTACTTAATTACTTCACCAAGTAATTTAACCAAATTAAATCATAAGCGATTATCTTTAATCACTTACTAATTTAATTACTCAATCAATTATCTAACTAATCATTTAAATTTAATTAAATGATCCCTTAACTTCTTATATTTAAAAAATCCTTAATTAAGAAAATCTTTATCTTAATTAAATCATTTCTATTAACCAAAACACTTTAATTATTAACAAAAATTGAATTATCTTAATTATTTTCACAAATTTATTTATCTTCAATTGATCAAAACTTTTAATTTCTTAAATTATAATTGATTACTAAACTTCAATCATTAAACCTTATTTAAAATATTTTTTTTTTAAAATCAATTATAATCAAAACAATTTAAATATTCAAATTAAACTTTTTAAATCTTTAAAACTTTCTAAAGTTATTTAAATAAATTTAATACAAACCTTATATTTTGAAATCTACTTATTTATTTTAAAAACTTTATATTTAATATATATATATATAACTTATTTAAAACTTAATCTTGAAACAAATTATTTTTATAAGTAAATTCCTGTTAAACTTTGTTTTAAACTTGAATCATTTACAAAAATCAAAGTTTCTTTGTTTTCGAAACCTTTAAAACATTACTGTTAAATTTTAAAACTTACTGAACAAAACCAAAACCTACTCAACAACAACAAAAACTCGAGCAATCCACTGCAAAATCCCGCGTCTACCCCGAGTCTCCCAAATCCTTCACCTGCTTCGAGTCAAAACCTCCTCTGCACGAGACAAAACCCGAGCACGCGCTCTCTTCCCCAAAACCCACTGCAGTAGCATGAAACCGTGCACGTCAACGTGCACATCTACCCTGGCCAACGATGAACTCCACTCCGGCCTCCAATACGTCTCACTCGACCACGACAACTACTTGCAACATCCCATGAATCACGATTCGACCTAGAATCAAAAACGACCCCTAAACCCATCAGCTCGAAAACAAACATCACCAGGAAGTCGACCACCACGGCAACCCCAGCCTCGAGAAACCCCACCGCCTTAACCGTAGCTCACCCACGACCTCTAGAACCTACGGCATCACGTGCGATCGTCTCCGGTTGCTTCTCGACGCCGCAAATTCCAATAGAACAATGACGACATCCACAGGGTATAAAACCCTACTTCCTCGATTTTCGATCATCTTAATCATTAATAAAATTCCAGAGCATTTTTCTGATGATCTACAACATCCCCTTGACCTTCATGCTCAACCCCGACCTCCAGCTCACCGTCGTTCGCCACCAATTGGCCATTATGCCCAAAACAGTCAAACCACGAATTCACACTAAATACTTATCTAAAAATCTTGATTCAACCATTAAAAATCATGATTTAGCATCACGAATTCAATTATGTAATCAATACTTATAATTGATTTGATTAAATTTTGACCCAAATTAACTTTTACTGTAAATTTAAAATTCCTGAACAAATGTTTCACTTTAAATTCCTAAAATTATTTTTGGATGAAAGATTGCATGATTTCAAACAACCTTTGGTTACAAATCATAAGCTAGTTTGGATTAAAAATTGAATTATTGAATTATATTAAGAAAATGAAACCTGTTTATAAACACACAGTAACAATTTGAACTATACAGGTATTCAAACACATATATTCAGACATGCATCCAATTTAATTCAAATATTTCAGAAATCATCATGATATTCATTCACCAGAACAAGTTGAAACCAAGTTTTAAACTGTTTTTAAAATTCATTTACTCACCTTTTTGCAAACAGTAGAGAGTAGAAGTCAGAGAACACAATATGTTTCCAGGTTTTGAAATTTTCTTCTGCATGTTGAAATAATCCTGTTGCTGTTGAGCATTTGAATTGATTGATTGTAGTTTTACACCTTATTGCTTGATTGAATTAGAAAATTTGAAGGTCTTACATTTGATTGAATTTGAAAATCTTGCCTCTGATTTAAATTTTCCAACTTGTCTACTTTTGTTTTTAGATTTCTTTTTTTCTGATTTTTAATTTCCTATTCTTATTTTTTCTTTGCTTTGTATTCATTTTGTTGAAATGAAGAAAAGATTCAGCTGAAGATTAAAACTCTTCTTTTATTTTACAATTAAATTTTAAATTTAATTTATCAAGAGAATGACACTTGTCCCCTTAATTTCCAATTATCTTACACATATACACTCTTATTTACAATTGTCATTAACATATATTAATAAGTTTACAAGTGTTTTAATATTTAATGGATATTTTAAATGTTATTTTCTTATTTATAAATTTATTTAAGTTATGAATAAGTAATTATGTAATATTTATATGATTATAAAATGTGTACTTATCTTTTTAATAAACAAGTTTTAGATTTTAATAAATATAAAAGTGACTTCATGTAAACATTTATTAACAAATAACTTATGCTTTTGATTCAATAAATATAACGTATGTTTATAGGCTTGAGAAATCTATTTTAATTTAACTCTTTATATAAAAAATTTAAAACAAACTTATCTTATGTTAAAATTTAAAAGGAAAGAATATTAAAACAATTGAACTTTTAATTTAAATCTTATTTAAAACTCAGGTCAAAAATATATGTTTATAATAAATAAGAAATTATTCTTGTTATTAAAATTTAAATCTCAAATATCATTTTTTTTAAAAGTATTAAGTCAAATTTAAATGTTCAAATTAAATTCTTATTTATAACAAATGATTTGAAAAGTTATTCATTACAAATAAATATTTATATGTTAGTTAATACAATTTTAATACATTTATATTTTTAAACTTAAGATATTAAACTTATTAACAAATACTTATTTTAAAATTTTCATCTCAAACTTAAGTAATCATACTTATTATATTTTTGTTTCAAATAAAATTTCTTTAAGTCCAATTAAATTTCAATATATTAACATTTGAATTTCAATTTCACATTTTCAAATTATATTTAAAATTAACATCTATAAACAACTAATATTTATTTTGAAAAACTCTATTAAATCCACAAATTAATTTCAAAAATTAATTCAATTATCAAATTAATCTGGGTTAAAATCCGGGGATGTTACAGATCAAGTGTGTGGTGGACATGTCAGTCCTAAGAAAACTTTTGAAAAAGTGCTCCAAAGTGGCTTTTGTTGGCTTATGCTTTTCAAAGATGTATATGAATTTTGTAAAGTTTGCGATCGTTGTCAGCTTTTAGAAAAAAATCTCTCAACGAAACATGATGCCTTTGACTCTCATCCTTACAATTTGATTTTTTGATGCATAGGGAATGACTTCATGGGACTGTTTCCTAATTCTTTTGAAAACCTATATATTCTTCTCACCATCTGTTACGTTTTTAATGGGTTGAAACTGTTCCGTGTAAAACTAAAGACCATAAAATTGTTGTGAAGTTTTTGGAAGAATTTTTTTTTTCTAGATTAAGCACACCTTGCACAATAACTAGTGATAATGGAACACACTTTTGTAATCGATTGCTTGAAACTTTAATGAGAAAATATTCAGTAAGCCACAAGTTATCCACCCTTTAGTATCCCTATACTTATGGTCAAGTTGAGATACCAAACCAGCAAATAAAGCAAATCTTAGAGAAAACTATCAACAAAAACTGGAAGAATTGGTCTAAAAAATTGATAGATGTGCTTTGGGCTTACAAAACTGCTTTTAAAACTATTCTTGAGATGTCCCCTCTTAGATTAGTATATGGTAAAGAGTGTTACTTACCACTTGGAAAGCGTTATAGGCAATAAAGAATATAAACTTTAATCTTGAAAAGGTCAGTGAAAATAGAAAATTGCAACTCAATGAATCAGAAAAGATTAGGGACAATGTGCATGAAAATGCGGAAATTTACAAGGAAAAGGCAAAAGTTTTCATGACAAGTCAATCCTAAATAAAACGTTCTTGCCAAATCAAAAAGTTCTTTTGTATGAGTCACGACTTCATTTACTCCTTGGTAAATTAAAATCGAGATGGACAGGATCGTACATAGTACGTACTGTTTTTCCACAAGGTGCCATAGAAATAGAAAACCACAGGGATGGATCGATTTTCAAGGTCGGTCATCAATTAAAGCCTTACTTGAAATTGGCAAGTGGCTAAGAGCAGGAGCTCATGATTCTTCATGAGCCACACAACGTCTAGTAAGGAATTTTAACCCTCTATTGTAAATATGTACATATTTTTCTCCTTTACACTCATTATATCATGCATTGACTGTAGGGACACGGTCAAAATCTAGTGTGAGGGAGAGTTCTCAGGTTTATTTTAATTTTACATGGTTTGATTTTTGCATTTCCTTTTAAAAAGAAACAGAAAAATTGCTTATTAATTTATTTTTGAATAAGCACGAAAGAGTAAGCATAAAATTTTGGTCATTAGATTGAAATTTTTGAAAAATTACTTGTCTCAACTAATAATAAAATGAAAATTTTAAATTACAAGCAACTATAATGTAACTAATATACAGGGCAATTCATAGGTGATAGTTATGAAGTCTATTCTAAATTATAGTCTTTGTTTAAAGAGTGGTTGATTTAAAGTATGTGCGTTGACATTTTTAATCTTTAATATTAAGTGGTGCTAAGATAATTTTGCGTAACTCTCTCTCCTAAAAAAAACACCTAGAGTCAGTGTACACGCATAAGTGTATACCCTCGCCATGCTCTATACTATTCTCATGTAAGCCCCCAAGGCAGTGCGTGGATGGTATACCTGGCCTCGGTATTCTGAGTTTGGTGTATGTATATAAAAAACAATAATAATAAACAGCTAGAGTTAGGTGTGCATACATAAGTATGTACACTCGCCATGTTCTGTACTATTCTCACGCAAGCCCGCAAGGCAGTCCATGGATGGTATACCTGGCCTTGGTATTCTGAGTTAGGTGTATGTAAATAATAATGATAATATTTTTTACAAATAGAGAGAGTATGCAGTTGAAACCTAATAATTGTCTTGACTTTACTAATTTGACTTGTTATACAAAAAGAAATGGAGAAACCACTTTGCCAACTCTGATAATTAATTGAAGAATTTATTTCGTAGTTGCGCTATGTTATCAACCGAAACAACTAGCTAACCTAAAGTCCAAACGTAATGAAAACTTAATTTTGGTTGGAAGTTTTGATTAGTAAAGAACTGAAATTTCCTGACGATGGCTGAGACTTGTATATTCGTATCTTATGTCAATTTAAAATAAATTCTTAATTTTGTAAATAAAACATACATTCGTATTTTTCACATTAAGAACTTTTCATATTGCATTTGGATTTTTTGGGTAGTCCGCTAAAAACCCTCGCAAGACAGCGCTCTCCTACTTGGAACACTAGAGGTTTAGTGGCTTATTGCATATGCTCAATGCAATCGTTGCCTATGGAAGTGGGCTTACCTTAGTTTTACTTTATTTGAGCATGGATAAAATGATAAGTGTGGGGGTATTTGATGTGCATGTAAAAATGTATATTTTTACTCTCATACTTAATCTTCTATCAAAATAAATGATATACTAGTATTTTTACATATTTTGACCAATATATGGAAGTGCTTTCAAATCATCATTCACTCACTTATAGGAAAAACTGTAATTTGTGTGTATGCACCAACTTTGAGAAAATTTATTTGCATATTTTAATTTTACTTAATAGGAAATTGAGTGCAAACTGGAAGAAGCATCATGGATTTATGATTGCACATGTTTTGGAAGCGAATGAAAGCAGAAAAGAAAGAATTAAGTCTTCATGGAAGAGCCCACCTACCCACATGAAAGTGGACCACAATAAAAGAAAACCACATATTAGTGGGAATTAATTAACCATTAATGATTACTTAGAGACCACACAAAGTGAAGGATAGTTTTGATAGTATCCTAAAATATATTAGCGTTTTAAATTTGTATAAATACCCTCTTATGATTCACGAAATGAGGCATGTGGTTATAGCCACAAAATTATAAATAAAAAGCTTTCTTTTCTCATTAGTTTAATGGCTTCTTAGCCTGTTACTCTATGCAACTTTAATTCATTATTTTTACTTTGTGCTATTTCATTTCATGCTTCTCTTTTATTTCATGCAAGTATATTATATTTCCTTTATGCAGATTGGTGTAGATTAACCTTTATGCAGTTAATTAGTTCTCTTTCTTTTTTATTTAGCATTTCCTTTCAATTTTGTTAATGTTGAAATCCACTTTTGTTGAAATGAATTCAAGGATGAGAGGCTTAAACCCTTTAATTTAGGGGTAATGAAGCTCTTATAATTCATATAAAATCAATATAATTGTTTCATTTATTATCTCTTGTTTTTGGGCTTAATGTTAGATGTAGATGAAATGTTGATGTTTATAAATTAATTTGATATCCTATGTTGTTAACCATAAATAGGCTACACTTAGTCAACAATGTTAGTGCCCTGGGTATTGGTTTTGATGATAAAAACTCTAGGAAATTATATAAAAATATAGATGTTAATGTTTTATCAAGATATATATATAGTACATAGTGCAAGATATTAGGCAGATATTGATTAAGAATATTGCACAGTACTAAGCTGTTGATATCAAGAGTAGATTCAAGATACTGATATAAAGTTTCGAGAGTTGAAGAATGAAGACTTATGAGTATTAAAGAGTTTAAGATTTCAAGATATTCCAGATAAGTTATAAAGTCGTAGAATTAATGTCAAAACCTTGATAGCACTTTCCTGACCTCTCTCCTCTTCTCTAATTTATTTTAAATTGTTTTTGCAAATATTCTATTTTTTAAATAATCTATTTAAAATATTTTCCAAAATGATTTTCAAATCTTTTATACTTATAAAGATATTATTTTAGTGCTTTTAAGTTTATATATTGAATTTTTGTTTATACTTTAATAATTTATAACTATATTGATTTTATATATATTATTTACATTATATTGAATATTCTTATTAAATCTTTCAAAATTATTTTATTAGTTTTATTCTGATTAAAATTTGTATAAACTATATGTAATAACCCGTATTTTTTGATAATTAAAATATTAAATTATATAAGATATTTGAAATTAAAATATTGTGAGAAATTAACATTTATGATTTAAAAATGGAAAAGATAACTGAAATGTAATTTATAATGTTGGTTCAATGTAATTGATAGTTATTTTATTGTAATCTCGGTAAATTAAAATAATTGTAACGTTAATTTGGTTATAATTGTTAATAAGGAATAAATTAAATGTTGGATTTAGTATTGAAATTATGTGTTATAAATTAGAATAGGTTTATTAAGGAATATGAATCAATTAATTAGTATGTGAATTTTTTAGCTTTGTTTGTAAACAATAAACATAGAAATGTGTTTAAATTATTAATGTGTAACAATTGTTAAAATATCATTTCATTATTTAATCCGTTGAAATTAATTTTGAAATCAATATGAATTAATGTAATTTAATATTATAGCTAATTTGAAACAAGATGAAAACCGAATAATATGAATGTAATAAAATGTAAACCAGTGTTAATTATATTCAAAGGTAATAGTGGATTAAATAATAAGAGTGAAATCAAAATAAAAGAATTTATTGGAATTTAAATTTTAATAAAATAGGTTTTATTCCTATTGTAATTTAACATTAAAAATTTATGTAATATTTAAATATTGAATTTGACATGGGAAATTTGTTTTAAAAGATTATAAATTTATATGGAATCAAGATTGATGGAAACTGTTAACTCTTAAAATTTGAATTTAAAAGTGATTAAATCAATTTAATAATAATTTATTTAATTAACGTGAAATTAGCCATTATGACCACTGTCTCGGATTTCGACGAAACCAATTTCATCGGATCCATAACAGTGAATTATTGTAGGATTTCAAGTTTCATAACGATCGGACTTGTCGTTTGATCGTGTGGGTTCGAAACGTATAGAAATCAATTAAATGAATTCAATTAAAATAATCTAATTTTAAAAGCTAACTTCTATGTACAATGAAATTTGGGTTTGAAACTAGTTTCGATGAGTTTAAAAATATCGAAAACCAATATTTCGATATATGGGATGACCTACTTTCGTTTTGGAAACGAAATGGGCTTTTCGGATCGTTGTTTCATTTCGACACAATGCGATATGTTCGTTCATTCTTATCTATATCTCTATATATAAATAGATTTTTCTAACCCTAGCAGCCTCTATTTCCCATTTTTGTACGTACTTCTCATCTGCTTCATCTTCCTTTCCAATGGCAGTCAATCAAACCTTAAAATTCCGATCTACTGATTTCAAAATCAATTTCAAAAATTTTAAACTCTCCAAACTATGTCAGATTATATACCGTTTCGAAGCTCTCAATGAGAGTAACTTAGATCTACAATTCGTTCTTGCAATTGATTAGTGCTTTGGCCAAAACTCGATGATTTATCCTCAATCGTCTGTTGCTAGGATTTCAATTCGATGGTGGATCTTCAGCGATGGGTCGATCAGAGGGTTCAGGCGTGTAGAGGATGATGAGAGAAGTCAATCCAAGGGTTTGCTTTGTTTCATAGGTGACTGGAATCTCCTGGAACAGCGATGATAGGTGGCGGCAGCAGAGTTGGCCATGGGGAGGCGGGTGAGGCCGCGCAAGGCAGGGAGGTGTGGTTTTGGGTGAGGGTCGCGGTGGCGCTGCTTGATCAAGGTGAAGATGGTCGTAGTTGCATGCGTACATGGTCAATGTGCTGGCGACTATGGGCTATCGAGCATGATCGTGTTCATCTGCTAGGGTTGGAAGGTTAACAAAACTACCTTTTTGCTCCTATCATGTTTTATTATAATTTTTAATTTTCAAACGTTCTAACATCGATAGCTTGTGCATACGAATGTGGATTTTGACGCGGTCTTCTCCATTACGATCATATTGGAATTCTGGACAATTTGAAACTAGTTTGGCTGCATTCTAAGACTGTTGGATTTTTGGGCTTTAATTTGATTTTAAATCAATCGAAAATCAAAGGTAAGTGATTTAACCCACTCACCACTACTAAACCATCTTATGTTATTCAAATTAAATTTATTGTGTGATTAGAAATTTACCGTTTTCTGTTTGGTATATTTAAATTATCATTCAAATTTAATTTGAATTTATAGTGAATTTAATTGCCATTTAAATTAATATTGAAATTAATTGCTAGTTAAATACCTGATAATGATAACCGGTTTATCTGTTGTGGTTTATTGGTTGATTTAATGATGATCGTGATGGATGCTTATTTGTTGATATTTTTGATGATTAGATGTATGTTTATTTATACGTTGTTATCACACGGCAAGTTCCCTTTCTGATTGTTAGGAATATCACTATGGTTTAAAATGATACATACCCGAACGATCTTATAGATTAGGAAAAAATCGTTATACGTTGAAATGACAAACCCGAGCAATTTTATGGATTCGTAAAATTGTGATTCGAGATTACGGGTTGAAATGATATACACCTGTAAATTCAAATTACTGTAGGTTGACATGATATACACCTATAAATTTAAATTATTACGGGTTGAAATGATATATATCCGTATCACTTGACCATAGGGTAGAAAATTATATACGGACATCGAAATTGGTTAAATTAAATGATTTTAAATCCATAAATTTTTAATCCAGTTAAATGATATTATGAAATAAAATTTGATTTATATGGACTTAATTATTTTCAAAATCCAAGCTTTTAAAATGTTGAAATTGAAATTGGTTTAAATGAATTGTTTAAAGAGTTAAAATTGGAATCTTAAAGTTGAATTTTGAAATATAAATGAAATTTATCACAGTTGAGTTATTGTAAATGTTTGAATATTTAAACTTTGAAACCTATTGAATTTGAAGTGGTTTAAATTTGTAGTTCAAACATGGATTTGAAATCGATATAAAATTGAAATGGTTTTTAATGAGAAATTGAATCGAAACCTTTAGCCCTTTGAATTGAAAACGTTGAACTGGAATTAATTTAAATTCAATTTTTGGAACTAAAGTTGATTTGGAATTATTTTTGAAATTGGAAGAAACAATTCTAATATGAAACTATTTTCGATATAAAATCTTTTAATATACAAATTCTTTTAACATATGAACTATTTTTCTCATATAAACCATTTTAATATATTAATAATTTTTATTACATTAACTATTTTTAGTATATAACCTATTTTAATATATAAACAATTTTTAATACATTAACTGTTTTAATATATAAAATATTTTAATATATAAATATTTTTAATATATAAATTATTTTTAATATATAAATTATTTTTAATATATAAATTATTTTTAATATATAACCTATTTTAATATATAAACTAATTCTTACATATAAACTATTTTAGTATATAAAGTATTTCTAATATATAAACTATTTTGATCTATAACTTATTTTTAAAATATAAACTATTTTAATATATATTATTTTAAATTTATAAACAACTTTTAATATATATATTATTTTAAATTTATAAACAACTTTTAATATACATATATATATATATATATACATATACATATATATATATATATATATATATATATATGTATGTATGTATGTATTAATTTCTATACTATTTTCAATGTCTAACTATTCCAATATATAAACTACCTTTAATATTCAATCTGTTTAAAGTTGGAACTGTTATGATTTTAGATTTAATCGATTTAAATGCAAATATCTTGATATGATGGTTTAACATATTTTGTGGTTATGATTCTAAAAAAGAATATGATTTCGAAAGTGAATATTATTTAGTAAGTGATATGATTTTGAAGTGAACATTATATTTTGATTTTAATTATGAATCAATTTTAGAAATGTAAAAGAACCAACCGGTGTGAATAAGCGTTTGGTTGTTAAAGTGACCGGGATCGGATATTGTCATACTCTCTGCTATTACCGTAAATGACTATTACAACTGTGCACGTGGTGAAGAATCCAGAATGAAGTAGGATGGTTTGGCGAATGCTACTGTATGAGGTATGAACGCAGCCCTAACCCCTCGGGTCAGCTTGATATGACTCAAGTAGGAGCCACATCGGGCTAAGTAAGGTCGCTCCTCCGATCGGGCACATTTCTTCTATACCATATCTGTTACTTTGTAATTGATTGGTGGCCACCTCTTGATTTGATTATGGAAGTGTGTCTCGAGGTCGGCAGTAGTAGCTACTATGCGTTACCACCAGTCCAGATCCGTAAAATGGTAGTATCCTACCCTGGGCATTGTCTTGCATGCCTTGTCATATGTCTTATCGAGCTTTGGGTTATATCATACCTATGGAGTGCTCACTGAGTATTCCATTGGTGGTGGAGCTCATAGTATCTGAATAGACTACAGTATTTATATAAAAATGTGTTAAGGGGGATGTGACGACCGCCCATGACTCCCGCACCAAATGAAGGAAATAATGCGCTGAAAGGCGTGTCAGGCAGCCATGGACGATAGTCAGGGTAAAACAAAACAAAAGAATCTCTATCGTACAACTCACAGCGCACGGATAAAATACAATAGAGAAATATAATATAGTGAAGCTCCATAGAACAGAACATCATCATATAAGCATCACAGTAGTTTTATACAATCATCTACTCAAATCCATACATGAAAGCCTCACTACAAATCACTCAACCAAATACAGCAGCGGATACCCAGTACATATAGTAAGAAAACTAATATGCAAAGCCTCCTGCTCGTCTTCGTCATCTTCATCGTAGAACTCCTAGCACAGCACCTGTCACCTGCTACCTAGTCTGCCCATCCCAACATGGATGAACAGCCCAAGGTAATAAGGGGAGACATAAAACCTTGAGTCAGACAAAGTCTTAGTGAGCAGTAAATTAACTATCAAACATACCAAAAGAGCATAAGGAATAAAAGGAATAGGAACTAAACCATCCCACTCCACCTCTTCTCACAGTGATAGCCCCCAGACACACACTAAGGAGAAGCAATCATAGCATAGCAGGTAATTAAAATAAAGCAATAATCACTCGAGTCAAGGACGATGTTTTCCAAATACAAACCCCCAAGGCCTAAACCAAGATCAGATAAGCACCCAGAAAACACCGCTCTTGAAGCCGAATGATGATACAACCAAACATCCAAACATCCATGACTCTGCTATCACTGTTAACCTTGCTTCGAAATCACCGTTAATTGAATGACCGACTCCTTCCTGAGCCATCTGTCAAGGGCTAATGGTAACCCCGGTTCTAGACAAAACTCCGCACACTGCCTTGTGCCTAGGACTTATCTTCTTGGCCCAGAGTACTCGACTACCTTCCTGTAGTCTTTTAGGCGTCCCTATGTACCCTTGCTTTAAGTTTGCTAGAACCTTCAACAACGATAAAGTCCAAGCCTCCTAGTCATCCTCCTCGACGACTATTCTCAACCTAGCCCAAGCTACCTCTTGAGCAGCTCCATTATCAACCAACTTGAACTACCCTTCAAGTTATCAACATGCTTGGAATGATCCCTGCCTGGATTAAGCCAAGACTCACATCATACTTGAACTACCCTTCAAGATATCAACATGCCTCGCTTCATCACATCAAAGCAAGATCTCAACTCAACAACATGGTTTGCCTCATCGCATCATGGCAAAGTTCCATCTCAACATCATACATATGAGCTTCAACATCCGCTACATATGCCTTAAGCAGCTTTCACCATTCAAGAGCCTTCTTCCGTAGCTTTTGAATCATCTTCAATCACCTTGTTCCAAATCAACTACTAGCTAACTTGGAAACAATCAAATCTAGCATTCATTCAAACATTCAAGCATTCAAACAAGATATATTAAGCAATAACAATTATAATGGCAATTTCGTAATTAAGTGTGCAAAAGTCCAACATATGTGAAATCATGGTTTTTAGCATAGATCTATCAAATCTAAACATGGGTTTTATCTCTAATACTTGATAAATAACTTCTAAAGGTAAACATCTTCAAACATGATGGATCTACATGCAGACTTAAGGAAAATGCGAGAAAACGCTAACTTTAACACATAAAAATATCACCAATCCCATATACTCCTTTGGATCCGCGTGAGAGATAACTACCACTCACCAAATCACCCAAACACTACAAAAACTACACACTTCAGATCTGGACAGCGAAGATCAAGGTTTGATCCGGCAATATCTCGCTTCAATCGATGAAATCTAGCTCGAACGGATGAAGATCTTCAACTTTGGCACTTGAATCTTCAATCTAAATCTTCGATCTTGGATGGATGCTAACACTTGATTGGAATGGAGAAAAGAAGATGAAGAAATGTTGTAGTCGAGTTCCCAAAATGGCAGCACTTCGTCGCTTCAAAAACCGGTGCCAAAAAGTGAGCCAAACCCCTCTATTTATAGGCTGAATCAACCATAGCTCGGCTGTCCCTTAGGTCGTCGCCGACCCAACACTTGAGTCGCCCCCGACTTATCTACACAACCGACTCACCAGGCAGCCGACCCACACTAAGTCGTACTAAGGTCCTATTTGCCACACGACTCACGACCTACAGCCTCACCGACTCAGAGACCTAACGACTCAAAAGCCTAAGTCCCTAACGACTTATCCACTAAGTCGGCCCACCGACCTAAGCCTTAGCCGACTCAACATCTACCGACCCAACTCCCTAAGTCGGTCACTTCCTTAGGTCGGTCTAAACTACTGGATCCCTAACACTATGAGTCGGCAACGACTCATTTTGCTAACCCTTAACCCGCTGACTCGGCCTAGACCATGAGTCGTTCCTCTCTTGACTCGGTCACATACTAACTCGGCCACACCTACACTCGCTCCTTCTCTAAGTCGCTCTAACACTATAGGTCATTAACTCTCATGAGTCGGCCACCATGAGTCGGTAACGACTCAAGCCTTAACTCGGCTATGACTCATCACCTGACCCACTAACTCGTCCAAACGACTTACCAAACTTAAGTCGGTTGCTTCCTTATCTCGGCCAACACTCCAACCCGTAACCCCTCCTTGAGTCGGTCCCCTATGAGTCGGTCACGACTCATCCCTTAGCTCGGCAATGCTCATGAGTCGGTCACAACTCATACTCCACCCGGGTTAACTTCTAAACGACTCAAGCTAGAGGCAACACAAACAACACTATCGACCTGCAAATTCTACGATCCATCGACACGTAAAATACGGGTCGTTACATTCTCTCCCCCTTAGGAATTTCGCCCCCGAAATTCCAAGCAAACAACAGCAATCAAAGATAATCCGCATGCCTACCATCCATAGCAATCAACAAACCATGCATCCAATTCTAGCCTAGCATGCAGAATTCTAAGATAGAAATCAAGATGCAAATTCATGAGATGTCACGACACCTTAGGGTCATACCTCGAAGAGTTCTGGATGAGCTGCCTTCATCCTCTCTTCCTCCTCCCATGTACAGTCGTTAACATCATCACTCCATTGTACCTTGAGCAACGTAATCGTCTTCCTCCTAAGCTGTTTCGTATCAGTTTCAACAATACGAAGCGGCTTACGAGGTCTTGTAACAACTGGATCAACCTCCAAATCTTCATAGCTATCAGCAGAAACCACTGTCTTTGGGTCGTGCACATACTTCCGTAGATAAGATACATGAAAAACACTGTGCACACCCGCCATCTTTTCCGGTAACTCCAATCTATAAGCGAGCTTTCCAATACGCTCGATAATCGGGAATGGTCCAACAAATCTCGGAGTTAACTTTCCTTTCTTCCCGAACCTTATAGCATTCTTCAATGGAGAAATCTTCACAAAAACCATATCACCTACGTCGAATTCCAAATCCTTACGACGATTATCGGCATAACTTTTCTGACGATCTTGGGCTGCCTTCATTCGTTGCCGAATGATCTCTATACAATCCGAAGTCTGTCGAATCATCTCTGGCCCAAGTATCAGCTTTTCTCCAGCTTCCAACCAACATGTCGGAGAGTTACACGGTCTTCCATATAATGCCTCATATGGTGCCATACCAATGCTCGACTGATAACTGTTATTATAAGCAAACTCCACCAAATGAAGGTGATCCTCCCATGATCCTCCGAAGTCCAAAACACAAGCTCTAAGGAGATCTTCCAAAACTCGGTTGACTCTCTCAGTCTGACCATCTGTTTGAGGGTGATAAGCTGTACTCAAACACAACTCAGTTCCCAAAACTTCCTGGAAGCTCTTCCAAAATCCACTAGTGAACAACGGATCTCGATCGCTCACTATACTCTTCGGAACACCATGGAATCGAACAATCCACTTCACATACAACTCAGCCAACTTCGATGCAGTTCTTGTCGATCGAACAGGAATGAACCTTGCACTCTTGGTCAAACGATCTACAATAACCCAAATCCCTTCATTCCCTGTCCTGGTTCTAGGTAGACCATCAATAAAATCCATCGACACTTGCTCCCACTTCCACGTAGGAACCTCTAATGGCTGAAGTAATCCACTGGGCTTCTTCTGCTCAGCTTTTACCAACTGACAATTCATACACTTGGAAATAAAACTTCCAACATCTTTCTTCATACCTTCCCAGTAGTAAGCTCTCTTCATATCCCGATACATCTTATTACCACCTGGATGAATTGTCAACTTCGAGTGATGACTTTCCCTCAGAACTTCATCTCTCAATCCATCTACATCGGGAACAACCAATCGTCCTTGCTTTCGAAGCCAACCCTCTCGATCGACCTCGAATCCCTTATCCTTCTCCGGAGTCAATCCAGCTTCCAAATCTCGGATAATCCTGACAAGCTTATCATCTCTCTTTTGGCTCTCGCCAATCCTTTCCACAAGAGTAGGCCTTATCGATAAGTTTGCCAACATCTCAGGTTCCAATTCACATCTAGGCCTAAAATCAAATCCAGCCAAATACTCAAGATTCTTCCATTCCGAAAACATGGCTCCCAATCCTGCATGTTTTCGACTTAACGCATCTGCCACTACGTTACCTTTTCCTGGAGTATAGGCTATACCAAAATCATACGATGCTAAGAACTCTAGCCACCGTTGCTGTCGAAGATTCAAATCCTTTCATGATACTTCAACGACTTATGATCTGTAAACAGCTCGAATCTAACTCCCAATAGATAGTGTCTCCACATCTTCAAAGCAAACACAATCGCCGCTAACTCCAAATCATGAGTCGGATAATTCCTTTCATGCGGCTTTAGTTGTCGACTAGCATACGCAACAACTTTATGCTTCTGCATTAGCACCGCTCCTAGTCCAGTGCCACATGCATCGGTGTAAACCACCATCTCATCATTCCCACTTGGAATAGTCAAAACAGGAGCACTCGTCAATCGCTCTTTCAGGATTACAAAAGCTTGCTCACACTTATCATCCCATCTGAACACCTGGTTCTTCTTTGTCAATCCTGTTAACGGTGCAGCTATCTTGGAAAAGTCTTTGATAAACCGACGATAATATCCTGCTAATCCAAGAAAACTTCTCACATCAGATGCATTCTTAGGTCTAACCCAATCCTGGATCACTGCCACCTTAGCGGGATCAACCGCTATTCCATTTCCAGAGATAACATGGCCTAAGAACCTCACTTCACTCTTCCAGAAGTGACACTTCGAAAACTTAGCCTTCAGCTGATGTTTCCACAAAATTTCCAAAACAATCCTCAAGTGCGTCTTGTGCTCTTCCTCAGTTTCGGAATAAATCAGAATATCATCCACGAACACAAGCACGAACTTATCCAACTGATCTCTGAACACTCTATTCATAAGATCCACAAAATAGGCTGGTGCGTTAGTCAATCCAAACGGCATTACCAGCCACTCATAAAACCCGGATGGTGTCCTGAAAGCAGTCTTCGGCACACTATCCTTCGCCACTCTCAACTGGTGAAATCCCGTTGCCAAATCCATCTGAGAAAACACCCTAGCCTCGTGAAGCTGATCAAACAAGTCATCTATTCTCGGCAATGGATACTTGTTCTTCCTAGTCACCTTATTCAGCTCACGATAATCAACACACAACCTCAACGATCCATCCGCTTTGGTTGCGAACACAACTGGCGCACCCCATTCGGACACACTTCTCCGAATGAATCCTTTCTGCAAAAGGTCATCAACTTGCACCTTCAGCTCTTGCTGCTCCCTCGGTGCCATCCGCCTAAGAGGCATCACAACAGGTCTGGCTCCCTCAACTAGATCGATACGAAACTCGATCTCCCTATGCGGCGGCAACCCTTTGACTTCCTCAAAGACATTCTCAAACTCATTCACAATAGGCACCGATGACAGTCCATCCCGTGGAACAACTAGCGAATACATGAAGCTCATGAAGACGCCTTCTTCATGCTTACATCGTATCACAACCTTTCGCCCTTCCACATTCCCGACTGTCACCTCAAGCCTCTCACAATCAATCCTAGCCGCATACTTCCTAAGCCAGTCCATACCCAAAATAATTCCGAACCCCGCAAAGTTCAGAACAAAGCAATCACAAATAAACGAGCAATCATGACTCGACACAACTAGACCACGGCATATCATACACAAACATGACGAACCCCCCACTGGATTAGTCACAACCAATGGCCTATCAACAATATCCGGTTTCATACCTAACCGGCTTACCAAATCATCACAAACAAAAGAATGCGACGCTCCAGTATCAAACAACACTCTAACTGGAACACCACAAATAGAAAGAGTACCTTGAACAACCACACTCTTCCCCTTCTCTTCAGCAGTAGGAGCTTTCGAAGACGATGGAACAGCCCCCAAAGCATAGGCTTGCACAACCTGCCTATCTTTCCTCGGTTCTGGACAATCCTTCTTGATATGTCCCAGCTTATCACAGTTGTAACACTTTCCCGGCACTTTGGGATTCTTACAATCTTTGTAAAGATGGCCCTTCTGCTGGCAGTTATAGCAAGTCACTTCACTCTTCGGCTTCTTCTGGCCATCCCTACCCCTCTGTTGCTGTTGTTTCCTCTTCTTATTGCCACTCTGCTGTGGTTTAGATCCTTCCCTGGTTACAGAAACGACAGAACTTTCCCTAGGAAACAAACTCTCATGCCTAAGAGCTTTTTCCACAAGCTTCTCAAATGGATCGTCCAGATGATCCACTAACTGCCTCCCAAGATAAGCATCCAGACCAGTCACAAACTTTTCATTCTTCTGGTAGGGAGAATCAATATACGATCTGGCATACTTAGACAAGGCTTCAAACTCAGAAATGTACTCAAGAACAGGTCTCCCCCCTTGCTTGAGCTCTACAAACTTCTTAAACAAGACAGATTTCTGAGAAGTAGAGATGAACTTAGCTCCAAATCTAACTTGGAATTGCTCCCAAGTAATCTCTTCTTCTGGGGTATCAATGGTGATAGAATTCCACCAATCAGCAGCTCTTCCCTGAAGCTGTCTCGATGCAAGCTTTCTCTTAGTTGCATCCTCAATCCCTAAGTCACCAAAGATCCTTCGACATGCATCAATCCATCTCTGCACCTCAATAGTCGACTCCGTCCCCAAGAAAGCTTTTCCTCCAAGAGAAGTATAATCCTTGCAAAGCTTAGCAAAATCCACCGGTCTTGGAGCTTGAACTTGAACTCCCACATCCACTGATGATCCTGAAGCTGGTATCCTTCTCATGATCGAAGTCATCATCGCTTCGAACATAGTTCCATAATCAACAGCTCCTTCATCAGCACGGCTTTCCCTTGCAGCTGGTCTCCCTCTTCGACTCATCCTTAATATCTGTAATAAGAATGATTAGAACACCTTAAGAAACAACTGCATAAGGAGTTCAAATCCTTCTAGGCTACTATATTATATATAGTAATCATCCATCAAAATACAATTACGTCTCTCATACGTAGTTACGTCAGCGAGCGTTGGCTGAAATCGATTAACCAAAGCGCTCTGATACCAAATGTGACGACCGCCCATGACTCCCGCACCAAATGAAGGAAATAATGCGCTGAAAGGCGTGTCAGGCAGCCATGGACGATAGTCAGGGTAAAACAAAACAAAAGAATCTCTATCGTACAACTCACAGCGCACGGATAAAATACAATAGAGAAATATAATATAGTGAAGCTCCATAGAACAGAACATCATCATATAAGCATCACAGTAGTTTTATACAATCATCTACTCAAATCCATACATGAAAGCCTCACTACAAATCACTCAACCAAATACAGCAGCGGATACCCAGTACATATAGTAAGAAAACTAATATGCAAAGCCTCCTGCTCGTCTTCGTCATCTTCATCGTAGAACTCCTAGCACAGCACCTGTCACCTGCTACCTAGTCTGCCCATCCCAACATGGATGAACAGCCCAAGGTAATAAGGGGAGACATAAAACCTTGAGTCAGACAAAGTCTTAGTGAGCAGTAAATTAACTATCAAACATACCAAAAGAGCATAAGGAATAAAAGGAATAGGAACTAAACCATCCCACTCCACCTCTTCTCACAGTGATAGCCCCCAGACACACACTAAGGAGAAGCAATCATAGCATAGCAGGTAATTAAAATAAAGCAATAATCACTCGAGTCAAGGACGATGTTTTCCAAATACAAACCCCCAAGGCCTAAACCAAGATCAGATAAGCACCCAGAAAACACCGCTCTTGAAGCCGAATGATGATACAACCAAACATCCAAACATCCATGACTCTGCTATCACTGTTAACCTTGCTTCGAAATCACCGTTAATTGAATGACCGACTCCTTCCTGAGCCATCTGTCAAGGGCTAATGGTAACCCCGGTTCTAGACAAAACTCCGCACACTGCCTTGTGCCTAGGACTTATCTTCTTGGCCCAGAGTACTCGACTACCTTCCTGTAGTCTTTTAGGCGTCCCTATGTACCCTTGCTTTAAGTTTGCTAGAACCTTCAACAACGATAAAGTCCAAGCCTCCTAGTCATCCTCCTCGACGACTATTCTCAACCTAGCCCAAGCTACCTCTTGAGCAGCTCCATTATCAACCAACTTGAACTACCCTTCAAGTTATCAACATGCTTGGAATGATCCCTGCCTGGATTAAGCCAAGACTCACATCATACTTGAACTACCCTTCAAGATATCAACATGCCTCGCTTCATCACATCAAAGCAAGATCTCAACTCAACAACATGGTTTGCCTCATCGCATCATGGCAAAGTTCCATCTCAACATCATACATATGAGCTTCAACATCCGCTACATATGCCTTAAGCAGCTTTCACCATTCAAGAGCCTTCTTCCGTAGCTTTTGAATCATCTTCAATCACCTTGTTCCAAATCAACTACTAGCTAACTTGGAAACAATCAAATCTAGCATTCATTCAAACATTCAAGCATTCAAACAAGATATATTAAGCAATAACAATTATAATGGCAATTTCGTAATTAAGTGTGCAAAAGTCCAACATATGTGAAATCATGGTTTTTAGCATAGATCTATCAAATCTAAACATGGGTTTTATCTCTAATACTTGATAAATAACTTCTAAAGGTAAACATCTTCAAACATGATGGATCTACATGCAGACTTAAGGAAAATGCGAGAAAACGCTAACTTTAACACATAAAAATATCACCAATCCCATATACTCCTTTGGATCCGCGTGAGAGATAACTACCACTCACCAAATCACCCAAACACTACAAAAACTACACACTTCAGATCTGGACAGCGAAGATCAAGGTTTGATCCGGCAATATCTCGCTTCAATCGATGAAATCTAGCTCGAACGGATGAAGATCTTCAACTTTGGCACTTGAATCTTCAATCTAAATCTTCGATCTTGGATGGATGCTAACACTTGATTGGAATGGAGAAAAGAAGATGAAGAAATGTTGTAGTCGAGTTCCCAAAATGGCAGCACTTCGTCGCTTCAAAAACCGGTGCCAAAAAGTGAGCCAAACCCCTCTATTTATAGGCTGAATCAACCATAGCTCGGCTGTCCCTTAGGTCGTCGCCGACCCAACACTTGAGTCGCCCCCGACTTATCTACACAACCGACTCACCAGGCAGCCGACCCACACTAAGTCGTACTAAGGTCCTATTTGCCACACGACTCACGACCTACAGCCTCACCGACTCAGAGACCTAACGACTCAAAAGCCTAAGTCCCTAACGACTTATCCACTAAGTCGGCCCACCGACCTAAGCCTTAGCCGACTCAACATCTACCGACCCAACTCCCTAAGTCGGTCACTTCCTTAGGTCGGTCTAAACTACTGGATCCCTAACACTATGAGTCGGCAACGACTCATTTTGCTAACCCTTAACCCGCTGACTCGGCCTAGACCATGAGTCGTTCCTCTCTTGACTCGGTCACATACTAACTCGGCCACACCTACACTCGCTCCTTCTCTAAGTCGCTCTAACACTATAGGTCATTAACTCTCATGAGTCGGCCACCATGAGTCGGTAACGACTCAAGCCTTAACTCGGCTATGACTCATCACCTGACCCACTAACTCGTCCAAACGACTTACCAAACTTAAGTCGGTTGCTTCCTTATCTCGGCCAACACTCCAACCCGTAACCCCTCCTTGAGTCGGTCCCCTATGAGTCGGTCACGACTCATCCCTTAGCTCGGCAATGCTCATGAGTCGGTCACAACTCATACTCCACCCGGGTTAACTTCTAAACGACTCAAGCTAGAGGCAACACAAACAACACTATCGACCTGCAAATTCTACGATCCATCGACACGTAAAATACGGGTCGTTACAGGGGATATGGGTAACGCCTTAACGCTATTTTAATACTTTACTGTAGACATATAATATCGTATTGTATTATATATGTAGATAGTTTAACGGATCCTTAAGAGATGGAATCTCAGACATCTCTTAAGTTATTGCATGCACGTTAGACACTGGATAGGAGGTGTATATCCCGTAAACATCTCTGAAGCCATTATACTCATATTTATTTTGATTTAACTTACATAAGATCTTTTAGTTCTGACTTGAGTGTTTTGTCTTTTCATTACGCTCGGGTCAGCCTGAGCATTTTAGTGTTGAAGACTATCTTAATGGAGGAAAAAGACGAAGATTTAGTATATTATTACTTTTTATTATGTTTATTCCACTACATAATGTTGTTCCGCTACATTATTTATTTATTCCGGCTATATATGCAACTTTGATCTGTATTGTAAAAGTGTAATCCAATGTTATTTGTAAAACAGCTCCGTGAACTATTTATTTGATTATTATATTTTGTCATTCCACTGTGTGATTATGTGTTTTGTTTTTCCTTATTTTCTATTATTTTCTTATTTACCCCATCAACAATCCTCCCTTTTGAATGATTTGAGTAGACATGTGTGGTTTATTTTAGATTTAAACAGTCCAAAAAGGTGGGTCGTTACAGTTGGTATTAGAGCTTTGGTTTAGCGATAACCTTAGCTTTGTGGGGTCTGACCCTTTAGAGATAGTGTAGTAATACCCTAGAATGAGTTTTTCTAAGTGTGTGTATATATATATATGAGAGCATATTTGTTAGCGTTATAAAATGTTTTTATATTGTGTTAGTTTGTTCTGTTTAGTATTTATAAATTATGGTCAGTACACAAGACACTATGACATCGATATGGATTTCTAAACAATTAATAGAGAAGACCAACGCAATGCTATTTTTGAAATATAGGTAAATGAAATAATTTCACCTAGTAATATATTTTGTATATAAAAGAATAATTTTATAAATAGATATAGTTGCATGTGATATGTTTGTTTGTTAGGAAGTGAAATTTTATAAATGTTGGTTGCAAAATAAAGTTTACAAATAAAGTAAATATGAATTGGAAATTTGAGAACTTAAGTTCTGGGGTTTTGAAATTGTTTTTCAAAAGATTTTGGAATATTATATTAGTATTATTTGAAAGTATCATCGGATATAAATATTTATTTGGAAGTATCATCGGATATAAATATTTTCAATGTGATTTGAAAGAAATGTTTTATAGGAATTTTAAAAGGGAAATAAGTTATGTACTCCCCTTTTCTGTCGTTGGAAATTTTTTGGTGATGACGACCGCATCATCGACGTTCATTTTCGAGTCTCAAAGTGGGGGAGGCCACTTAGTAGCTTTGCTACATATTTGGTTTGATAAACTGATTTAATTTGATTTAAAATTTCTTAAGTATGATTTGATATATATAAGATGTGAATATATATATATATATATATATATATATATATATATATTCATTCTTTCAAAATGATTCGAAATGAACTCGGTAAATTTGTTCTTAAGTTCCTGTTAAATTAGTGATATTTAGTTTAGTAATAAATTGAAGTTTAATTGTTGGAAACTTTTAAAATGAAAACTAAGAAATTAAGAGTTGAGTGGTTAATGAAATGTAAAGAAAATGGAGAGTTGTCACTTGTGAATATAAGGTTAATGAAATTATAAGATGTAAATTATTGAATACTTTTACTAACTAAAATGAATAAGATAAATTTGTATAATATTCAATTTGCATTCTTAAAAACATGGATATAACTTACCAGAAATGTTTAAAAGTTGAAATGTTAATAGGAATATGTGATAGAATATTATACAAGTACAAGTAAAAGCATAATGATAGAAATGCCTAAAAAATGAACATATGTTTATAAATAAAAGAATTAAGATGTTACTATAATATTATGAACTTAAGTTATGTTTTGAGGTAATTTAAAATTAAATTGAATGGTTAAAAGGGGAATACTATTTAAGCAAATTATTATAAACTTAAGAAAATGTTGAAGTGATTCATAAATAGATTTAATATTTGATGATACTATACATGAATGAATACATGTGAATTAAAAGTAGAAAAACTTAACTATGAATTTATTCATTGATGAAATATTAATATTAAATGGAAATTAAGGTTTATAAGTAAATAATGAATGTGAATTAAATTGCAAAAAAATTATATAATATTTTAAGAATTGATTTATTGATGTTCTAGATGAATGAATGAAAAATAGCATATGTAAGTAAATGAAGGTAAATTAATTGAAAGAGACATTGTAAGAGTGAATGAAAATAAATGTAACGACCCATAATTTTCGTTAATTGAAAATAGTTAATTTAATAAGATTTTGTGATTCAATATTGGAAGAAATAAATTTTTTTGATTTATTAATGAAAATAATAATTAGAATGAAATGGAATAAGGTTAATTTAAGAAATTGATAACCTTTTTAATGGAAGTTCAATCAATTGAAATAATGTAAAGATATAACTTGGTTGTAAATTTAATATAAGAAAACAAATGTAAATATGAATTAATTAATGATATAATATATAATTAAATGTAATTGAATAAAATTATTGCTAGGAACGTAATTATAACATTTGGATGAAATAATAAACTTATTAATGTGACTAAAGGTTAATGGTGACAAATTATTATATGTTACCTATTTATTTAGCTTGTTAAATTAAAATTGGAAATTAATTGCAACTAATTCACTTGATTAGTGCAGTTAATGTATGTTAAATTAATAATGGTAGAATATTAATTCAAAACGATGCAACCAATGAAAATATTATGCATAATATGAAAATTGATTGAATAAAAAAGAACTGGAATCAAGTTTGACTAAATTTTGGAATTTAAATTATGATAAGTGAATTTATTACAATCAAATGTAATTAAAGATTACGTTATGAAAAGTTAGATGAAATGGTAAAATATTGATGTAATGATATATATAACAATGTTAACTATGTATGTAGAGAAATAATTGATTGAATTAAAATATCAAAACCAAATTAAATAAATTTATTGAAATTAAATTATATTAATTGGATTTAATTACAGTTGTAGTTGAACACTGTAATTTTTGAAATATTTAACACTGAATTATATGCAAACTTATTTTAATTTATTATAAATGTCTATGAAATCAAAATGATAAAAATTAGTTAGCTAACTAATTTGAATTAAAAAGTGATTTATTAATTTAATATTAATTTATTTAATGAACGTGAAAATAGTCATTTTGGCTACTGAATCGGATTTCGATGAAACAAGTTTCATCGGATCCATAACGGTGAATTATTGTAAGATTTCAAGTTTTGTAATGATCGGACTTGTCGTTCGATCATACGAACTCGAAACGCCTAGAAATCGGTCTAATCAAATCAATTTGAAATAAGCTGATTTTAAGCTAACTTCTTCATATGATAGAATTAGGACTTAAAACCTGTTCCATTGAGTTTAAAATTTTCGAAAACATCTATTTTGATATATGAGATGACCCATTTTCGTTCCGAAGACAGAACGGCCTTTTCGGGTCGTTTATCGTTCAACTTTCAAAATCAATCCGGTCCATTCATTTATATTTCCGATCTACCTATAAATAGCTTGTTATAAACCCTAGCTATTTATTATTTCATTATTCTATACGTGCATCTCCTGTCTATCTCCTCCTTTCTAATGGAAGAACACATCTAAAATTCCAAACCCTCAATTCAATTTCAAAGTCAATTCCAAAATTAAAACTCCTCAAACTATATCAAATTATATATCGATTTGAAGCTCTCGATGAGCGCAAGTCAAATTTGTAGCTTGCTTTTCGATCTGGGTTGCTGTGTGGAAACTAGGAGAATTAATCTCTATCGTTCATTGATGTTTGATGATATTTGATCGATCGTTGATTGGAGGGTACCGGGCTGTGGAGATCGCTGCACACTATTCATCGGAGTAGGTAGTTCAACATTTAGACGGTCAAAACACCGCTAAAAATTCACCTCAACGGCCAGTGTCCGCGTTTTTTCTGCCGATGTGGTCGTTCGCGGCATCGGCGAGGGCGTGGGAGGTTGACATCTGGGTCGCGGCTGGCTTCGTGATGGTGTGGCAAGCCTTTGGATGGTGGCAACTGAATTGAGGGTTCGTATTAGAGTAGAGCCGAGCTAGGTAACGCGTGAAGTAGGAAGAAGGTCTGACGTGTTTATCTTTATTTTATTTTGTTTAATTATAAATTAAATCGTATGACTTCTAACTGATATAACTTTTACATACGAGGTCCGTTTTACGTGCGGTTTGTTTTGCTGGAACCGTATCAAAATTCTAGACATTTTGACATTGGTTTGGATGAATTCTAAGATCATTTGAATTTGGACCCTAAATTGGATTTCAATTCGATTTAAAATCGAAAGTGAGCGTTTTAACCCACTTACAATTTCTAAAATTTCTTATGTTAGTTAAATTAAATTTGTGATGTGATTAGGAATTTATTTATAGCTGTTTGATATATTTAAATTGCTATTCCTATTAATTTGTATTATTTTGAATTAAATTTTTATTTAATTTATTATTGAATTTAAATTGCCAATTAAATACATGTCATTTATAATTAGTTAATTGTTGATGTTTATTTGTTGAATTGATTGATGATTTTGATGATGTTTGATTTCTAATATTGGATGATTGGATGTTATATTTGATTATATATTGTTATCACTCAGTTATTATTAGGAAAATCACTATGGGTTGAAATGATATATACCTGAACGATCTATAAATTTGAGAAAAATCACTATGGGTTGAAATGGTAGACTCGAGCAATTTTATGGATTTTATTTGATTCGGGATTGCGGTTTGAAATGATATATAACCCTAAAAAATTTAAATTGCGGATTCAAATGATAAACATCCATATCACTTGACCCTAGCGTAGAGAATTATATATGGACACCAGATTGGTTAAATTAAATGATTTTTTTAAATCCATAAAATTTTGAATTTGGTTACATGATATTTTGAAATAAAATTTGATTTATATAAATTGAATTATCATCAGAATTCAAGTTTTAGGTTGAAATTGGAATTGGTTCAAAGGGATTGTTTAATGGAATTAAAAATTAAAATTTTAAAGTTGAATTTTGAAATATAAATGAAATTTTTGGAATTGAGTTATTGAAATTGTTTGAATTATAACTTGAAAGGTATATTCAATTTGGAGTAACTTAAATAAATATTTCAAACACGAGTTGAAAGTAATATAGAATCTAGTAGTTTATTGAGAATTTGAATTTAAAGATTTGAAATTGGGTTTGTTGATTTGGAGATTGAAATGGTTCAGATGTGTTGTAATAGAATAAAGAGTTTAAATTGATTTTTAATTCCAAATTCATACTTTATTTAAACTGTTTAAAATATATTATTTTAAAATATCTACTTATTAAGATTTTTCAAATTATTAAACTATTTTAACCTATATTAACTATATTAAATCATTTTAACATATTTTAAACCATCTAATTTATTTTAAAACTAATTAGCCCATTTTAACTTATTTTAAATCTAATAAAGCTATTTTAAAGCTATTTAATCTATTTTAATTATATTTAATCTATTTTAAATCTATTTAACTATCCTAAACCAATTTAACTGTATCTTTAATCTTTAATTAAACTATTTTAGAGCATTTTAACTATTTATAATTATTTATAACTATTTATAACTATCTAAACTATCTTTCTAAATTTCAAACTAAATAAAGTAGATGCCTATATTTTAAATCCTCGATTTAAAGTGAATATGGTTAAATGATGTTATAACCTAAGTTGAGATTTAAATGTTATAATAAATTGAATATGATGATTTTGAAGTGAGGATTTAACCTTACCTAATTGAAAATATGATTTTTGAAAGAAATTATGATTTCGGAAATGATATAATTTTAAAGGTGAATATGATTTCAATGTGAATATGATTTTAAAAGTGATACGGTTTTGAGAATATGATATTTTGATATAAATTGTGAATTGACTTTTGAAATGTAAAAGAGCCATCCGGTGTGTAATAAGCGTTTGGTTGTTAAAGAGATCGGGATCGGATATTGTCATACTCTCTGCCAATACCGAAAACCATTTTAATAACTGTGTATGTGGTAGAAATTCCAGAAATGAAGTAGGATGGTTTGGCAAACGATTTATGAGGTATGACGTGGCCCTAACTCCTGTGAGTCAGCTTAGATGTGACTAAAACAGAAGCCATGCCGGGCCAAGTGAGGTTGCACCTCCGTTCGGGCATATTTCTTCGATACCATTTTATTACTTTGTGATTGATTTGGTGGTCACCCTTGATTTTTAAATTGGGAGTGCGTCCGAGGTGGGCGGTAGTAGCTGCTATGTGTTACCACCAGTCTGAATCCACAATTGGTATATCTACCCTGGCATTGCCTCGAGTGCAGTATTCACATGCCCTAGAGCACCTTCAATAAGTTTTTTTTGTACCATACCTATGGAGCGCCCTCTGGGTAAACCTCCAGTTTACGGAGGAGCATACGGTACTGTATAGACTATGGGAATATATATAATTTGTTAAAGGGGATATGGATAACGCGTTAACGCTATTTTAATACTTTTACTTTACTGTAGCCATATTATAATAGCGTATTGTACAACATAGTAGATAGTTTAACGGATCCTTAGGAGATATGAATCTCGAACATCTCTTAAGTTACTGCACTCACGTTAGACACTGGATAGGAGATGTCAAACCCCATAAACATCCCTGACGCCATCACACTCATATTTACCGTTGATTTAACTCACATATGATCTTTTATTTCTGACTCGAGTATTTTGTCTTTTCAATTCACTCGGGTCAGCCTGAACATTTCAGGGTTGAAGGCCTTATTTTTGGAGGACGAAGACAAAGATTTGTACTATTATTACTTATTATATTTGTTCAGCTGCATCTTTTTTTAATTATTTATTCCTGTTAATGTAACTCTGTTGTTTGTGTTGTGAAGAATTATCAAATATATTTATAAAACAGCATGAACCGTTATTTGATTATTATGTTTTGTCATTCCGCTGTAAGATTCTGTATTTGTTTAATTTCTTTCTCTTTTTCTTATTTGCCCCCATAACAATCTGCCCTTTTGAATGGTTGGAGTACGACGTGTGTGTCTGCTTAAAACGTCCAAAAAGGCAGGTCGTTACAGTTGCTATCTGAGCTTTGGTTTAACGATAACCTTAGCTTTGTGGGGTCTGACTCATATAGAAATAGGGTAGCAATACCCTAGAATGAGTCGCTGAGTGTATATACATGAGGGAGCGTATTTGTTAGTGTTATAAAAGGTTTTTGTATTTTGTTAATTTGTTTCGTTCTGTATTTATAAATTCTGGTCGGTGCATAGGACGCTATGGTATCGATAGGGATTTCTAAACACTAAATAGGGCAGACCGACACAATATTTGTTTTGAAATATAGGTAAATGAAATAGTTTTGCCTATTATATATTTTTGTATACAAAAGAATAAATTTTATAAATGATGTAGTTGGTTATTATATATTTGTTTGTTAGGTAGTGAAATTTTATAAATATTGGTCGAAAAATAAAATTTATAAACGAAATGAATATAAACTGGAAATTTTAGAACTTAAAGTTCTAGGATTTTTGAAAATTTCTTTCAAAAGATTTTGGAATATAATACTTGTTGTATTTGGAAGTATTTTCTGATATAAATATTTCAATATAATTTGAAGGAAATGTTTTAAAGAAATCTTGGGAAGGAATAAGTTCTGTACTCCCCCCTCTGTCGCTGAAAAATAATTTCGGTGATGAGTGCACGCATCGTCGACGTTCATTTTTGAGTTTCAAAGTAGGAAGGCTATAGTAGTTTTACTGCAAATTTACTTTGATAAAAAAATATAAATTTCAAATTTAAATATGATTGGATATATAGGTTGTAAGCATATACATATATACATATTGTTTTAAAGGATTTGAAATGGAACTCGGCATTTAGTTCTTAAATTTCTATAAATTAGAGATTTCAGTTATTTAATAAAATGAAATTATAACTATTTAATAATTGGAATTTCGTAAATGAAAATGAGGAATTAAATGCTAAAGTTATAAGTGAGATATACCGAAATTTGAAATTTGTAACCTGTAAATCAAAGGATATAAAAAAATTCAGAACATATGATTATTGAACATTCTGTTAACAAAAAAAACGAAAAAAAACTCGAGTAATATTCAATTGCATTCTTAAGACATATATATAACTTACCAAAATATTAAAAGTTGTAATGTAAAAAGGGGTTATGTAATGGAATATTATACAAGTAAAACTTAAATAATTAAAGTGTTTAGTGAATTTACTTTTGTAAATAAGATCTTTGATATTATAATTGTTATGAACTTAAGTTATAATTGAAATGTACTAAATAAAATATAATAGGAAAATGAGTACTGTAAGTAAAGGATTATAAACTTACGCTAATGTTTGAAGCTATTGATAATTAAAGTAAATAATAAAATGAATACTATATTAAGCTAATGACTATAACTTCAGAAAAGTTGAAATGATTCAGAAAATAGATTTAACATTCAATGACATTATATAAGAAAGGATGAATGTAAATTAAAAGGTTAGAAACTTAAGTATGAACTTATGCACTAATGAATATTAGTATCTAATGGAAAAAAAGTATAAAAAATAATAAATGTGAACTAAACTGAAATAAAATGTATGCAATACTTAAATAATAAATTCACCGATTTTCATAAACAATTGAATGGAAATAACATACGTAAGAAATGAATATCAAGCAATTAAATGAAATGACATTGGATGAATAAATGGAAAATGAGCTTTGTAAGAAATAAAAGAAAATAAATGGAATTAAGTACTGAATGATTGCATGTGAATTTATTTACAAAGAAACCTATATAGTACTTTAAGAATTGACTTACATATGTTTAAATAATTATGTATGTGTAACATATGTAAAAAATGTAAATAACATATGTAAATAAACGAATGTAAATAAATGGAATTAAATATTATATGAATGAATGGAATTTGTATTCTTGTAAGAAATAAAGGTAAATTAAAGAAAATAATCATTGTATGAGAAAAAAATGAAAACAATAAGATATATACAATAAATGATGTGAAAAAGAAAAAAAATGAAGTAAACTCAAAAATGTGTTGGATTCTTTGTTTGCTTGACTTATGGATTAGTTGGGAAAGGATACTTCTATTTTGTGTAGGATGTATAAATAATCTATAAGTTATCCACGACTGTTGAGTGTATGGTTTATCTTATAGCTTATTTATCATTGTATATGATTAGAAGTTCTGAACCAGAACAAACCATTTGTTGGTTCCAATGGATGGATGATTGTTTTCTTTGTTGAAATAATGTTTGTACTGTTTGTTGCAAGTGATTGTTGTTATGTTGTAATGACTTATTTGTTTTGTTATTTATTGAAACAACTAATTATTTCACCTTTATATAATTATTAACCTCTTTGGATTATATAAGTGAAATTCTGGTTATGCAAACAATTGCTACTGCTTTTGGTTTCATAAAATAAGCGTTAATTGTCTGACGAATAGGTACGTTCTTGGATTACGGTTTTCCAGTAATATTATATTGTTTTCCCATGGTTTGGGATATATTATTTTGAAAAGTATGTAATATATTGTTAATATTGACATTATTATTTTCCCCATACCTCTCCATACAAAAGAGACTCTGTCGAAATTTTTCGTGAATTTTGGACTTAGAAAAAATTTTGAAAAATGTTTTCCAAAATTTTTGTTAACTTGAATATAAAGGATTTAAGTGTTACAAATTGATATGTTTATTTAAATTATTTAATTTTGTAAATTTATTTGTTATAAATTTTATATTTTAAATAAGATGAATTGATTTTTTAATTCCTTCTTTTTCCTTTTCGGGGACGAAAAGTTTTGAGTGGGGGAGAGTGTAACGACTCGTAATTTTCATTAAATAAAAATAATTATTAATAAGATTTTGTGATTTAATATTGAAAGAAATAAAAATTTGTGATTTATTAATGAAAATAATAACCAGAATGAAACGGAATAAGGTCAATTTAAGAAATTGATAACCTTTTTAATGGAAGTTCAATCAATTGAAATAATGTAAATATTATAACTTGGTTATAAATTTAATATAAGAAAAAAATGTAAATATGAATTGATTAATGAGATAATATATAATTAATTGTAATTGAATAAAATTAGTGCTATGAATGTAATTATAACATGTGGTTGAAATAATAATGTAACAACCCGCATATTTTACGATAATATATTTAGATGATTTATTTAAATATAGTATCGTTAGTTGAATTTAAAAGTCCAAAACATGACTTTTTGTAAATGGTCGAATCTGGACTCGAGACCACGTCCATTGAGTCCAAAATGGCATTTGCGACCTTTTTGATTATAAACATCGATATGTTTGGAGTTGAGTTGAATTTTGCTATTTTTCTGTTGGGCTTTGGGTTTGGGTTTCAGCCCACTAACCGAACAGAATACCCTAACTCCACCACCTCTTCATTCATTCATTCTATTTTCCTAGCACTCTCAAGCAAGGAAAATGGGGGAAAGAAGAGGAAATTAAAATTCCTAAATCCTAGATTACTAGGAAATTCAAGATTCAAGCTCCAAAATCAAAGAAAAGCTTAGGTAAGCATCCTCTTCTTCTTCTCCACCTCAATCTCTCTTCAATTTTCAGAAATTCCTAAAACCTAATTTAGATAATATTTGCATTTGATCATAGATTGAGGGTTCTTGAAGTTAAATGGAGGAGAGATAGATCTTGCCTTGTTTTAAAGCTTCTCATTCGTGTTTTTGGGTTTAAATGTGAGTTCTTGAACTCACATCTATGTTTATACCTTTGATAGTTGCTAGTATGAATTCCTAACATCTATTTCATGTCCATTTTCTTTTGAATTGGTTTGGCGATTTTTCAATTTTTGGCATTTTGAAGTCAAAATCTATGAAAATCCTTATATGGATGTTTGGACATGTTGTTCGGAGTGTATTGATGAATCTATAGGGTTGGGTTGTCACTTGGCATAAATCCTTAGCCATCGTCGCTCGTTTGTTTGCTTCAGAGTTGAACTGGTCATCAATGGCCTAGGCTAAATCTTGCCCTGAGCGTCAGCTCAGACGTTTGGTAGTAAGTTCAGACGTCTGAGGCTACGGAACAATAATTCCAGTGTTTCAGCTCAGACTTCTGAGTCTATTCCCCAGACGTCTGTGCGATCTGGAAGAAAATTCCAAACCTTCAGCTCAGCCGTCTAGGAAAACCATCAAACGTATGGAACTGATAATTTCATCCAACTTACTTGTTTTTGATGGGTTTCCATTTTAATCGTTTTTAGTTGATCCAATTAGTTGTTGTCATTTATTATCGACTTTGAGACTTTTTTCTAGATTTTTGAGAATAACCATTTGATGGATTTGATATCGATTTTGTGGTTTTGATTCACGTCTTCGTATGTGAATTTATGGTGATTGATTATTTTTACAATCAATACTGTGATTTGTCACTTTAAAATACAAAGTTTTCTATACTAGTAGTAAATACTAAAACTCTTTCACAAAAATGATTTCAACGTTACTTTTAATACAAAGCTTGTTTTTAAAACCGTTTTTCAATCTATTAGTATATACAAACCTTTACCTCATTCGTATGAGAAATCTAATTAAACGACCTAGCAAAACAAGTGGTATGATATGCTTGCGTTTTCATTGTCAGTTAAATCTTGGACTTTTTCGATTGAAATCTTGTGACAATTTTCGAATGGATATCTACAATTTGTTCGTAAATATTTAAGTTAAGCCAGTGGTTAGGGACATGAAACTAAATTCATTTATTTATTAGCTTAGTGTAATTCACACTTTTTATTGATCTATGATGATCATTTTGGGGTTTATACTAGCGATATGCGATGTCTCTTAGGCCGCATGGGGGACTGTACCCCATTCTTTGGAATTTCGACTCGCTTTTATGGGCTTGCGATCCATGTTCTTTTATGAAGTTTGGTTCATCGAACGTACCATTGTACTACGTTGTTGTTCCAGCTTATCAGGTTCATCGGGCATACCGTTATTGTACTACGTGTTGTTCCGAATTATTTGAGTTTCAGGTTCATCGGGCGTACCGTTATTGTACTACGTCGTTGTTCCGAATTATTTGAGTTTTAAGTTTCTTGGGCGTACCGTTATTGCACTACGTCGTTGCACCGGCTTTATGGTTAGCGACTATGGGATAACGTCCCTTTTGTGATACACATGTTGGTGAGCTTTCATGCTCCATTTTTGATAGTCCTCCCCCTTTGTGATTTCTGCATTTATAATTAATGATTTCTAAAATTTGTGTTTCACCAATTTTTTTGATTTATATTGATATGCTTTATCATTATTTGTGGTTTGGTGAATAAAATAAAGAATATGACGTTCTTTTTGGCGTTTTAGAAAATTTGAGATATTGTATGATTTTTGTTGTTATTTAATGTATACTTGTCACAGTATGACATTATTGTTATCATACATTTTTGTCATATTTGACGTGCACGTAAATGTGCGTATTTTTACCACCGTATTTAATCTATTTAAATTGAATAAATGATCATATTGGGTGTTTTAAATTGTTTTAACCATTATCCGTATTAATTCCAAATTGTCACATATCCATCTTCATATAGAGGAAAAACGGTTATTTGTGTGCATATATTTCTTTAAGAAAAATTAATAGAAAATTTATATATTTGTGTAGGAATTTGATATCAAATAGGAGTGGTTTCATGAAGACATATGCATGCACAAAATGAATACAAAGAAATGAAGATAGAAATAATTCAAAGTGAAGAACATGGAGGATTCCGCCTATCCACCTACCTTAATGTACAAATTAGAGGCTAATGCACATTCTTATGTAAATAATGGCTTCATGTACACTTAAATGATGATCAGTGGAAGCTAATGATTACTTGGCTTCCACACTTTCTCAACGGTAGTCTGGGCATTCCTCAAATTATGAATTAGGGTTTCATGCTTGTATAAGTAACCTATTATGTTCATGTAACCCCTTCTACCCTCTTTAAACCCTCTCATGGAGGTCATCTCTTCTCTTAATTTAGCTTAGTTCTCTTTGTTCTCTTTTCATGGCTACTTGCCCATTCATTGTAATTTTCATGTAATTTTCTTTTTATTGCAATTTAATACATGCTCTTTCCTTTTCATGCTTATTTACTTTAATGTTTGTAGTGTAGATTTACTTTCATGCAAGTAGAATAGTTCTAATTTTTGTTAATTAGCTCTCTTTTTCATTAAGCTTTCATTTTTCTTTCATTTTGCTTTCATATTGTTAGCTACATTTGTTAATCAAATGACAAATATAAGAGGCTAAACCCTTCAATTTAGGGGTAATGAAGCTCTCTAATTATGTAGCTTCAACTATTTGTTAATTCATGCTCTCCTTTTATGTTTAATGATGATGATAGAAATGGTTCACTAGTTGTTTTTGCTTTGAATTTGATAGCCTATATTGTTGACACCAAATAGGCCATGCTTAAACAATCACCAATACTAATTGCCTCCTCATCAAAATATGATTATGACAAAAGAAAGTGATTTGAAATTAAAATTTGATGGTCTGTATTTCTAATCAATAGTTAATAGGTCATACTTAAGATAGATTTCATTTTCAAGTTTAACGAAAGTTAGTAAGTGGTTTAAGGGGTGTGTTATAGTTTGATGGCTTATGTTGGCTAATCAATAGCACAAATATGTCATACTTATGATCAGTACATCAATTAATGCACTAATGACCATAAAAAAGATATCATGATTTCATATGTGTTGAACTACATGATCTAGAGAGTGGATTTATTCTCTAAATTGTCACTTAACTCTTATATTTGTTTCTCTTTTCTTTTTGTTAGTTAGTTAATTTTCTATTTCTCTAGCTTAACTTTCACTTGAAATTGGTATAATTTGATTGAATTGAATTTTTAATTATCAATTCCCTACGGGTCGACCTGTATTTGCCACGTACTACAAGCGTACGTCCTGTACTTACGGTTATTTTTATTTCTAAATTTAACGGCATTTTTCTAACTCGACAGAAAATTTGTTGTTAAATAAGTTTTTGGCACCGTTGTCTCGGGGGAGGGGGGGTGTTTTGATTTTAATTTTCTACTCTTCGGATTATTTTTCTTTGCTTGTTTTTGTGTGTGTGTGCGCGTTTGCATTGAAAAAAATAAAAAATAAAATTGTGTGGGTTCTTTTTCAATTTGTTGTGTGCATGTTCTAGTTCTCCATTTGCATTGCATTTTCTATTATTGAAAAAAAAACATTCACGATTTCTTAAAAAAAACAATGCATTTCATTTCATCTACAATTTTGTACCATTTCGATTATATTTCATTTCATCTACGTTTGCATTTATATACATTTTCAATTTCTATTTTAAAAAAATTACACTGTGCATCCTTTTCTCTGTGCACAGTGCACAAAACTCCGCTGCCAAACCCAAACTGTCCCAACCCATTGCTGCTGCCAAAGCATCCCTACTCACCTGATAGTTCAACTCCACATTGCTTCAACCATCTACTGACAGCAACATCCCCATAGTCATAATTCAACCACTTCAATCCCCTGACCATCCACACATACATCATTGCTGCTTAACTCAACATCCACCCCCTGCCTTTCAACTGCTTTCAACCCCTACAACACCATCCAACTTCTGCCAACATCTCCAAACTGCTGCACTCTTCAATTTACAAGCACCACATACCCTTTTTAACAGAACTCCCCCCACACTTCACATTCACCTTCATATTCAACAGAACCTCCTTCACCTTCACACCGCTGCCAAAACACTACCTCCTCAAATCATCTGCTTAACCTTCACACTGCTCAAATTTCCTTTGCTCTACCAACAACCTCTGGCACCAACACCATTATACTGTACTACTGCCATTTAACCATACATCCACCCACCAACCCAAATTGCAGCAACCAATATTCCCACAAACATACTTTACCATTGCCTCATCCCCACAAAACACACTCCAGACCGCTCGTATATTACTGCCTCACCTATCGACCATCACTTGTGCACAGTGATACAAACAGCAGCTCTCCCCCTTCCACAACCACCAGCAAACTCCACCTCTCGCAAACTATCATTGCACAGACATACACCCACTTACCTTCGGCTGCTGCACATCACAGTACATACAAGCTCCTCTAAGCATCAACAATACAAAACTGTCAACATTCTTCATTCCTCAAACTACCACACGACCTGCCACCATCATTTTCATCCCGGCGTATCATAAACAATTACTGCCACTTACTATCTCAATACCTTGAACTGACATCAACTACCACAACCAAAACCACCACAGTTCCTCCTTACTGTCACACAGCTCTCCACTTCAATCATACTACCTTCATCACTGCACAACACATCTTCCACTCTAGCAAACAACCATACAAACTGCAGCAACACCATATACAATCATTCCAAGTATTCAACCATCAGCCACCATTTCATTAGCCTCCCCTCTGTGCCACCATTACCACCGAGCACTGCAAACTACAGTACACCGCCCATCATCTAGCAAACGTCCCTACTGCCTACAGACTTCTTACTGCAGTAAACAGAACTGCCCCATCCAAAAAAAGGAAAAGAAAAAGCTGCACATATCAAACCAAATAAACCACCAGCGACTTAATCCTAGTCACCACAATCGCCTCAATCAGGTCGCCACTACCCCGAACTCACTACATCACTAAGTTTTTTCAAACATAACCAATTGCTACAACTGCCGTGCCTCGCCTGAACCCCCCCCCCCCCCCCCCCCCCACACCCACCTGGACCAGCAACCCCAAAATACATCATCACTCTACAATCCCAAATCGCCAACCACGATTTCCCCAAATCGCCGTGAAAATCACAACGTCTGAAGCCTCGTCAATCTCCCGAACCAACCGCGACATCAAACTCAGACTCAAAGAAAAAAAAATATGAAAATTGTAATCTCAGTGATTTTGGTTTTGGGGGGGATTGGAATTCGACTTCGGTTTTGAGCAAACGATTTTGATTTGGAGTGATTGATTTAATCTGTTTTAGGAAGATGATTCTCTTCTGCGTATAATCAATATTGGTTATTAGTTTGGGCCAGGCTTAGTTGTTTTGTGAATATTGTTTGAAATTTGCCTTGAGAATTTTGTCGTGTTAATTTGGTTTGTTTTCATTGTGTTTTGTTTTATTCAAAAAAAAAAAAAAAAAAAACAAGGTTTGTTTGTTTTGCTTTCTTCCGAATTTGTTTTATTTCATCCTTTTTGTTTTTTTTTCCGTCTTCCTTCTCCTTAGAATTTTTTTTTGAATTTTAAGCTGGTTTTTTTTTGTTTTAATTTACTTTTAAATTCCATTCTTATACAAAAAAGGAAAAAAAAAAAAAATCTTGTATATATCTTGTTTTTATTTCAGGTTGTCAAAGCAGAATTTCAGAAGGAGAACTGCTGCCAAAAATAAACCGCCGCTCCACTTGCCAAAAATAAATTGCTAGTTTGCTTATATATATAAAAAGTTTTGCTGCTTTTAACCACATCTCTAATTTTATTTGAATTGCACTGTTGGATGCTTGCATTTGCATTTTATTTAAAAAAAAAACAGAACTTCATTAGTAGTTGCATTGTTAATACTAGTTTAATTTCTGCTTTGCATTTCATTTTAGCATTTTGATTAATAATAACGATAGCTCTTAATTGTATACTGACAATTTGTCTTCTTTGAACAATTTAATTTCTCGGTGTCTAGGCTACGACAGAGTAGTTACAAATATTATGGTGATTCGTAAATATTATACTGAGTTGTTTCTCTGAAGGTATTTAAACCTTTGATTGCATTATTGCGGTGATTCGTGCTGCACCGATAAATCCTGTCTGTTAGCTGGCTGAGAACTATATTGTTGATTTAAGTCAGACTGTGATATACAATTTTGGGTTAACTTAGGATAAATAATTTGTAATCAGGCTCTTACATTCATTTAGTTGCATTAGTTCATGCATGTTTTTTTAGAAAAAAACTTCAAAATCCAATGCTAACAAAATTGTAAATATTTCTTTTATTTGAAATTTTTAAATCATTTTCCCTTGAAATTTCAAAAAATTCAAAAAGGAAAAAAAAGTACAAAAACAAAAATCCAAAAAATCTTTTCAAAAACAAAAAAAAATATTTGAAAAACTAAAATACAAAAAAAAACAATTTTCCATTTTGAAAAATAAATTTTATTTGTAAATATTTTTCCTTTATAAAATAATCCAAAAAAATAAAAAAATTCTTGAAAATGTCTTAGTTTCCCTTTCCTTACTCACTTGCATTTAGTGATGAAAATCAATATAATCCGTATGATTTCACTCCAAATTCATATGGATATTTTAACAACATTGTTCAAATGATTCGGATTTTGCGTCATAAAGTTTTCAAAATAACGACCAACCCTTGACTCTTGAAAATAACATTTCGTCTTTACTTGAAATCTCTACACAAAAAAAATCAAGAGATAAATGAGTTGTGTAATTCATATTTGTGCGATAACTTAAATCAATGTTTTCAAAACAATCAAAATTTGAATTCACTTAAAAATTCAAACGATTTCGAGTATAACCCATGCCAATTCAATTTTGAACTCCAAAATGAATTTTTAAATCAAAACGAAAATGTGATCCACTTTTTAAATAATTTTGGCAATAGGAATAATCTTAACCACATTTCGATTGAAATTTTTTCCCAACATGTCTAAATCGAAAATTCTCAAGTTAATAACTACAAGTTGGATTTTGTTGAGCAAATGAACGAAATTTATGATGATCACACAGATTCGTTGTTTGAACCATATATGAAACAACGTGAAAAAAATCAAATTCCAACGTGTGACCATTTAAGTGATAATCCACCTTTTACCCAAATTGACGATTTTCAAATAACAACTTTTGAAATTGAAAACGAAAATCTTGACGAAGTTGTTGAAAATTCAGTAATTGAGTTGGATTTCAATTCTTTTGAGGGTGTGGAACAAAATTTAAAATTCGATCTTCCTTCTCTCGATTTCAAAAATTTGAACACAACAACTTTCGATTTTGAACTTGACATATGTAATGAAGTTGTTGATAATCCAACAAAGAAAGACGAATTTAATGAACACGATTTCTTTGGACTTTTCGAAAATGAGTTGTTAAATTCTCAAAGGGAAGATTTAAATCACCATTTCAATTTTGAAATCGATAATTTTGAAAAATTTGTTGATGATAAGCTTGACTTTCAATTTGGTGAAATAAACTTGAATTTCAATCAATTTTTTTATCAACCCCGAAAATCATCGAAAATAAAACAACTCGTACGATTTTTAATAAAACGACATTCGTTTTTCCAAATCCACATTCAACTCCGAAATTATTTATGGTTTGGTTTTTCAAGCTTAAGCTGTGTCTCGCATACTTGACGAGGCAAATGAAACGGTCTTTGGAAGACCATTTCATTTCCTTTTTGACGATATATTTTCTGATCTTGTATAAATACTGTTCATTTTCATATAAATAAAGGCTATTTTTTTTATTTTTATCCTTTCACTTGGGTTGTCTGTGGGGACACGGTCAAAATCAAGTGTGGGGGGAGACTCGTTATCATTTTCGACTTTTCATGGTTTATTTTTAATTTTTCTTTCCAAAATTTTAAAATAAAAAAAAAATCTCAAAAAATAAACAAAATTTTATTTTTTAAGCATTTTTGATTTACCTTTAAAGAAACACTATAGGATAAATATATGGTTTTGGCTTATTAAATTGAAATTTTTGAAAGTTTATTTATCTTACCGAAAATAAAAATGAAGTTTGATTACAAATAACAATGATTTAACTAGCATATAGGAAGATTCATACGTGTGAATTATGAAATACATCTTAATTGAAAATCTTTTTTTTAAAAGGTGGTGAATTTAAAGTAAAGGATATAACATTTTTTTGTCTTCTAAGTTAAATGGTGCTAAGATGATTTTGCAAAACTCTCTTTTCAAATTTTTTTTATATATGTAAATATTTTCTATTAACACCTACGATCAATAGGTGTACACACTTGTGTGTACACTCGCCATGCTCTGTACCTTTCTCACGTAAGCCCGAAAGGCAGTGCATGATCGGTATATCTTGGCTCAGTTTATCTGAACTAGGTGTATGTACATAACAAATTCTTTTTAATAATGCCTACAATCGATAAGTTCATACTTGTGTGTTCACTTGCCACGCTCTATATTCCCCTCACATAAGTCCGCAAGGTAGTGCATGGGTAATATATCCGGTCTCAGTTTATCTGAGTTAGGCATATGCAAATATTGTAAATATTAATAAAATTTTCAAAAAAAATAAGAGAGAGCAAGCAAATGATTCAAACACTATTTTAGCTTATTTGATTTGACTTGTTATTGAAAAGAAATGAATATATACCACTTTGATAATCAACTAAGGATCCATTTCATAGTTACACTGTATTATCGACCGAAACAACAAGTTAAACTATAGTTTATTTGTTATGATAACTTGATTTTTTGTTGGAAATTTTGACGAGTAAATGACTTAAATTTTCAAGATAATGACTAAAACCTATATTTAACTTATTTGCGTCGATTAAAAGTGAATCCTTCGTTGTATATATTTTCAAAAACTTGCATTCATCCCATTGTAAATAAATCTTGCATTTTATAAATATTTTCATCATGCATATGGATTTGTGGGTAGTATCCGCTGAAAACCATCACAAGACAACACTTGTCCTAGTGGGGACACCTAGAGGTTTAACGGCTTATTGCATACGGTCAATGCAATCGTGCTTCCTATGAAAACGAATTTGTCTTAGTTTTAGTTTATTCGAGGACGAATAAAAAGATAAGTGTGGGGGTATTTGATGTGCACGTAAATGTGCATATTTTTACCACCATATTTAATCTATTTCAATTGAATAAATGATCATATTGGGTATTTTAACTTGTTTTAACCAAAATCCATATTAACTCTAAATTGTCACATATCCATCTTCATATAGGGGAAAAACGGTAATTTATGTGCATATATTTATTTGAGAAAAATTAAATGGAAATTTATATATATTTGTGTAGGAATTTGATTTCAAATAGGAGTGGTTTCATGAAGATACATGCATGCACAAAATGAATACAAAGGAATGAAGATGGAAATAATTCAAAGTGAAGAACATGGGGGACCCCACCTACCTTAATGTACAAATTAGAGGCTAACGCACAAGCTTTATGGAATTAATGACTTCATGTATACCTAAATGATGATTTGTACAAGCTAATGATTACTTGGCCTCCACACTTTCTCAAGGGTAGTTTGGGCATTCGCCAAATTATGGATTATGGTTTTATGCTTGTATAAGTAATCCATTATGTTCATGTAACCTCTTCTACCCTCTTTAAGCCCTCTCATGGAGGTCGTCTCTTCTCTTAATTTAGCTTAGTTCTCTTTGTTCTCTTTTAGTTGCTACTTGGCCATTCATTGTTATTTTCATGTAATTTTCTTTTTATTGCAATTTAATACATGATCTTTCCTTTTCATGCTTATTTACTTTAATGTTTGTAGTGTAGATTTACTTTCAAGCAAGTAGAATAGTTCTAATTCTTGTTAATTAGCTCTATTTTTCATTAGGCTTTCATTTTTATTTCATTTTGTTTTTATATTGTTAGCAACATTTGTTAATCAAATGACAAATATAAGAGGCTAAACCCCTTCGATTTAGGGGTAATGAAGCTCTCTAATTATGTAATTTTAACTATTTGTTAATTCAAGCTCTTCTTTTGTGCTAAATGATGATGATAGAAATGGTTTACTAGTTGTTTTTGATTTGAATTTGATAGCCTACGTTGTTGATACCAAATATGCTATGCTTAAACAATCACTAAGACTAATTGCCTCTTCATCAAAATATGATTATGGAAAAATAAAGTGAATTGAAATTAAAATTTGATGGTCTATATTTCTAATCAATAGTTAATAGGTCATACTTAAAATAGATTTCATTTTCATTGTCAAGTTTCATGAAAGTTAGTAAGTGGTTTAAGGGGTGTGTTATAGTTTGATGGCTTATGTTGGCTAATCAATAGCACAAATATGTCATACTTATGATAAGCACATCAACTAAAGCACTAATGACCATAAAAGAGAGATCATGATTTCATATATGTTGAACTAAATGATCTAGAGAGTGGAGTTATTCTCTAAATTGTCACTTAACTCTTACATTTGCTTCTCTTTTCTTTTAGTTAGTTAGTTAATTCTCTAATTCTCTAGCTTAACTTTCACTTGAAATTGATATAATTTGATTGAATAGAATTTTTAAATCATCAATTCCCCTGCGGTTCGACCCATATTTGCCACGTACTACAAGTGTACGCCATGCGCTTACAGTTATTTTTATTTCAAAATTTAATGGCATTTTTCTAACTCGACGAATATTTGTTGTTAAACAATATCTCTTATCCTATCTCATTTTATATGATATTTATAGCTAGACTGATCCATTTATTATTTTTCTTCTTAAATAATACTCGAGTCAGACCGAGATATTTCAAGTGCTTCTACTGACTTCTTATCTGGGTCCATCATCTGACTTTTGGCTAACTACATAGCTTAGTAGTTTTTTGTTCTTATACATTCGAGATAGAGACTCCTTGATGTATGCATATTCTTTTGTCTAGCACCTGTACCTATTCTTTTGTGATGTAGTGGATCTTATATGACCACTACTTTGATGTACACTTCTATGTGTTATATTCATATATGTTTCTGCCTTAGTGATATGAATATCTGTGACTGATTTTGTGTTATACTTATTTTATATTTGTTTTCGAAGACCGTATAACCACTATGTAGTTGATTTGTTTTTGTATTTGATCTGTCAGGTTTCCTCTTGAAATGAAATGCGTGCCATACTATATGACATATCGGTACCTACACAAAGCAATTACATAGATGGTAGCTCCTCAACATCCTTATTCTTCGTGTTAGTCGACGACATTGCCCAGTATTATCCCTGGCTAGTGTAAGTATAAAGGTAGGGCGTCACAAATAAACTTATTAATGTGACTAAAGGTTAATAGTGACAAATTATTATATTTACCTATTTATTCAGCTTCTTAAATTAAAATTGAAAATTAATTGCAATTAATTCACTTAATTAGTGCAGTTAATGTAGGTTAAATTGATAATGGTAGAATGTTAATTTAATAAGATGTAACCAATGAAAATCTTATGTATAATATGACAATTGATTGAATAAAAAAGAATTAGAATCAAGTTTGACCAAATTTTGGAACTTAAATTACGATAAATGGATTTATTACAATTAAATGTGATTAAAGAATACGTTAATAAAAAGTAAGATTAAATGGTAAAATATTGATGTTATGATATATATAACAATGTTAACTATGCATGTAGGGAAATAATCGATTGAATTAAAAGACCAAAACCAAATTAAATGAATTTATAGAAATTAAATTATATTAATTGGATCTAATTACAGTTGTAATTAAACGTTGTAATTTGTGAAACATTTAACTGAATATATGTAAACTTGTTTTAATTTATTATAAATTTCTATGAAATCAAAATGATAAAGATTGGTTAGTTAATTAATTTGAATTAAAAAGTGATTTATTAATTTAATACTGATTTATTTAATGAACATGAAAATAACAATTTTGGCCACTGAATCAGATATTGACGAAACCAGTTTAATCGGATCCGTGACGGTGAATAATTGTAAGATTTCAAGTTTCGTAGCGATCAGACTTGTCGTTCGATCGCTACGGACTCGAAACGCCTAAAAATCAATATAATCGAAATCAATTTGAAATAAGCCAATTTTAAGCTAACTTCTTCATACAATGGAATTAGGAATTGAAACCTATTCCGTTGAATTTAAATTTTTTGAAAACATCTATTCTGATATATGAGATGACCCATTTTCGTTCCGGAGACATAAAAGGCTTTTTTGGTCGTTTATCGTTCAACTTTTATCAATCTAGTCCATTCATTTATATTTCTGATCTACCTATAAATAGTCTATTATAAACCCTAATTATTTCTTATTCCATTATTCTATACGTACATCTTCTGTCTATCTCCTCCTTTCTAATGGCAGAACGTATCCAAAATTCCAAACGCTCAACTCAATTTCAAATTCAATTCCAAAATTAAAATTCCTCAAACTATATCAAATTATATATCGATTTGAAGCTCTTTACTAGCACAAGTAAAATTTGAAGTTTGTTTTCAATCTGGGTTGCCATGTGGCCAGAATTGGGCGAATTAATCTCGGTCGTTCATTGATGTTTGATGATCTTTGGTCGATCGTTGATTGGAGGGTACGGGCTGTGGAGATTGCTGCATGCTGTTCATCGGAGTAGGTAGTTCAGTGTTTCAATGGTCAGATCGCCACTAAAAATTCACCTAGGGTTTGTACAATGGGTGGAGGCTGCGTCTTTTCTGGTCGATGTGGTCTTTCACGGCATCGGCGAGGGCGTGGGAGGTTGACGTCTGGGTCGCGGTTGGCTTCATGGTGGCATGACAAGCCTCACGATGGTGGCGCCTAAATTTGGGGTTCGTACGAGAGTCGAGCCGAGCTAGGTAACGCATGAAGAAGGAAGAAGGTCTGACATGTTTATCTTTCGTTTTATTTTATTTAATTATAAATTTAAATCGTATAACTTCTAACTGATATAACTTTCGCATACGAGGTCCGTTTTACGCGCGGTTTATTCCACTGAGACCGTATCAAAATTCTGGACATTTTGATGCTTGTTTGGAAAAATTCTAAGTTCATTTGAATTTGGGCCCTAAATTGGATTTCAATTCGATTTAAAGTCGAAGTTGAGTGGTTTATCCCACTCACAACTTCTAAAATTTCTTATGTTGGTTAAATTAAATTTATGATGTGATTAGGAATTTATTTTTATCTGTTTGATATATTTAAATTTCTATTCCTGTTAATTTGTATTATTTTAAATTAAATTGTTATTTAATTTATTATTGAATTTAAATTGCCAGTTAAATACCTATCATTAATAATTAGTTAATTGTTGGTATTTATTGGTTGAATTGAATGATGATTTTGATGGATGTTTGGTTTCTGATATTGGATGATTGGATGTTATATTTGATTATATATTGTTATCACTCTCTATGTTCCCTTAGTTATTATTAGGCAAATCACTATCGGTTGAAATGATATATACCCGAACGATCTATAAATAAGGGAAAAATCACTATGGGTTGAAATGATAGACTCGAATGATTTTATGGATTTTATTATTTAATTCGGGATTGTGGTTTGAAATGATATGTAACCGCAAAAATTTTAAATTGCAGATTGAAATGATAAATATTCGTATCACTTGACCCTAGGGTAGAGAATTATATATGGATAAAGGATTGGTTAAATTTAATAGTTTTTAAATCCATAAGTTTTTGAATTTGGTTAAATGATGTTTTGAAATAAAATTTGATTTATATAAATTGAATTATCATCGGAATTCAATTTTTAGGTTGAAATTCGAATTGGTTCAAAAGGATTGTTTAAAGGAGTTAAAAATTAAAATTGTAAAGTTGAATTTTGAAATATAAATGTAATTTTTGGAATTGAGTTATTGAAATTATTTGGAATATAACTTGAAATGTATATTGAATTTAGAGTAACTTAAATTGATATTCCAAACACGAGTTGAATACAATATTGAAGTTAATAGTTTATTGAGAATTTGAATTTAAAGGTTTGAAATTGGGTTTGTTGATCTGAATATTGAAACGGTTCAGATGTGTTGAAATAGAATAAATAGTTTAAATTGATTTTTAATTCCAAATTCATACTTTATTATAAACTGTTTAATTTTTTTTATTTTAAAATATCCACTTATTAAGATTTTTCAAATTATTAAACTATTTTAACCTATATTTACTATATTAAATCATTTTAACCTATTTTAAACCATATAATTTATTTTAAAACTAATTAACCCATTTTAACTTATTTTAAATCTAATAAATCTATTTTAAAGCTATTTAGTCTATTTTAAATCTATTTAACTATCCTAAACCAATTTAACAGTATCTTTAATCTTAATTAAACTATTTTAGAGTATTTTAACTATTTATAACTATTTAAAACTATTTAAAACTATTTATAACTATCTAAACTATCTTTCTAAATTTCAAACTAAATAAAGTAGATGTGTATATTTTAAATCCTCGATTTAAAGTGAATATGGTTAAATGATGTTATAACCTAAGTTGGAATTTATATGTTATAATAAATTAAATATGATTTTTGAAAGAAATTATAATTTCGAAAATAATATGATTTCAAAGGTGAATATGATTTCAAAGTGAATACGATTTCGAAAGTGATATGGTTTTGAGAATATGATATTTTGATATAAATTGTGAATTGACTTTTGAAATGTGAAAGAGCCATCCGGTGTGAAAAATTGTTTGGTTGTTAAAGAGATTAGGATCAGATATTGTCATACTCTCTGCTAATACCGAAAACCAATTTAACTACTATGTACGTGGTAGAGATTCCAGAAATGAAGTAGGATGGTTTGACGAACAATTTCTGTATGAGGTATGACATGAACCTGACTCCCGTGAGTCAGCTTAGATGTGACTAAAACAAGAGCCATGCCGGGCCAAGTGAGGTCGCACCTCCGATCGAGCACATTTCTTCAATACTATTCTATTACTTTGTGATTGATTTGGTGCCACCCTTGATTTTTGATTTGGGAGTGTGTCCGAGGTGGGCGGTAGTAGCTGCTATGCGTTACCACCATTCCGGATCCACAATTAGTATATCTACCCTGGCATTGCCTTGAGTGCCATGTTCACATGCCCTAGAGCACCTTTTATGAGTTTATTTTGTACCATACCTATAGGGTGCCCTCTAGGTAAACCTTCAATTTACGAAAAGAGCGTACGGTACAGTATAGACTATGTGAATATATAAAATGTGTTAAGGGGGATGTGGGTAACGCCTTACGCTATTTTAATACTTTTACTTTACTTTAGCCATATTATAATAGCGTATCGTACTACATAGTAGATAGTTTAATGGATCCTTGGAGATGTGAATCCCAAACATCTCTTAAATTACTACACCCATGTTAGACACTGGATAGGAGATGTCAAACCCCGTAAACATCTCTGACGCCGTCACACTCATATTTACCGTTGATTTTACTTACATAAGATCTTTTAGTTCTGACTCGAGTGTTTTGTTTTCTCAATTCGCTCGGGTCAGCGTGAGCATTTCAGGGTTGAAGACCTTATTTCTGGAGAATGAAGACGAAGATTTGTACTATTATTACCTATTATATTTGTTCCGTGCATCTTTTTATTTATTTATTTATTCATTCATTTATTCCTGTTTATGTAATTCTTTTGTTTGTGGTGTAAATAGTTATCAAATGTATTTATAAAACAGCTTCATGAATTGTTATTTGATTATTATATTTTAACAATCTTCCCTTTTAAATGGTTGAAGTACGACGACGTGTCTGCTTAAAACATCCAAAAAGGTAGGTCGTTATAATAAATGAAAAGTAAACGATGAAAACGAAATCAATAAAATAAACTTATATGATATTTGAAACTCTGTATTTTTTGGCTAATGTGAAGTGTGGGAAAGGATACTTCAAATTATTTAAGGTTGTATGAATAATCTATTAAGTAATTATCTAAGGTTGTTGAGTGTAAGGTACACTTAGTTGTTTATTTATCACTCTTGAATGAAGAGAAGTTCTAAACCTGAAAAAACCATTAGTTTTGATTGCTATGGATGTATGGTTGATTCCTTTGTTACATATAATGGTCGTGCTGTTTTGTTTACATATGTTTATTATTTGCGTTGTATTGCTTTTGTTATTGATGGTAGCAACTAATATATTAATCTTTTACATAATTTTAACACTTTTGGTTTATGTAAGTGAAATATAGGTTTATGGAAGTAATAGCTACAGCTTTTGGTTTCATAAATAAAATTGTTTGCCCAATAAATAGGTACGTTTTCGAATTACGGTTTTATAGCGATATTTTATTGTTTTCCCATGGTTGGGGGCATTTATTATTAAAATATGATGTATATTGTAATTATTGATATTACTATTTTTTCAGACCTATCCGCACAAAGGAAACTTTGCCAAAAAAATTCGTGAATTTAAGACTTAGAATATTTTTATGAAAGTGAAAATGCTTTCAAACTTTTATTAGACTTGAATATGAAAGGTTTAAATGTTTATAAATTGATATATTTTATTTAACTTAATTATGTAAATTCAAAGTGTTTATAAATTGAATATTTTGAATAAAATTATATCAAGTTCTTAATCCCTTCTTGTTCTTTTCAAGGATGAAAAGTTTTGAGTAGGGGAGAGTGTAACAACCCATATTTTTCGGTAATTAAAATATTAAATTAAATAAGATTTTTGAAATTTAAATATTGTGAGAAATTAAAATTTATGTTTACAAACGGAAAAAATGATTAGAATATAATTTTATAATGTTGGTTTAATGTAATTGATAACTACTTTAGCGTAACCTCAATATATTGAAATAGTTGTAATGTTAATTTGGTTATAATTGTAAATAAGGAATAAATTAAATGTTGGTTTAATATTGAAATTAATTATTATAAATTAGAATGTGTTTATTAAGAAATATGAAATCAATTAATTAGTATGTGAATTTATTAGCTTTGTTTGTAAACAATGAACATAGAAATGTGTTTGAATTATTAATGTGTAACAATTGTTTAATTTTCATTTCATTATTTAATCCACTGAAATTAATTTGGAAATCAATGTGAATTAATGCAATTTAATATTACAGTTAATTTGAAATAAGATGATGACTGAAGAATAGGAATGTAATAAAATGTAAACTAATGTTAATTATATTCATAAGGTAATAGTGGATTAAATAATAAGAGTGAAATCAAAATAAAAGAATTTACTCGAATTTACATTTTAATAAAATAGGTTTTATTCCTATTGTAATTTAATATTAAGAATTTATGTAATATTTAAATATTAAATTTGACATAGGAAATTTGTTTAAAAGATTATAAGTTTATATGTAATTAAGATTGATGGAAATTGTTAGCTCTTGAAATTTGAATTTAAGAGTGATTAAATTAATAATAATTTATTTAATTAACGTGAAATTAGCCATTTTTACCACTGTCTCAGATTTTGACGAAATCAGTTTCATCGGATCCATAACAGTGAACTATTGTACAGTTTCAAGTTTTATAACGACCGAACTAGTCGTTTGATCGTGCGGGCTCGAAACGCGTAGAAATCAATTAAATGAATTTAATTAAAATAATCTAGTTTCAAAAGATAATTTCTGTATACAATGGAATTTGGGTTTGAAACTAGTTCCATTGAGTTTAAAAATATTGAAAACATACATTTCGATATATGGAATGACCTACTTTCATTTCGGAAATGAAACGGGCTTTTCCGGTCGTTGTTTCGTTTCGTTCCAATGCGATATGTCCGTTCATTCTTATCTATATCTTTATATATAAGTAGATTTTTCTGACCCTAGCAAAATCTATTTTCCATTTCTGTACGTACTTCTCATCTACTCCATCTTCTTTCCCAATGGCAGTCAATCAAACACTAAAATTCCAATCTACTAATTTCAAATCAATTTCAAAATTTTAAAAATCTCCAAACTATGTCAGATTATATATCGTTTCGAAACTCTCGATGAGCGTAACTTAGATTTGCAATTCGTTTTTGCAATTGATTATCAGTTTGGCCAGAAAGCGATGATTTATCCTTGGTCATCCGTTGTCAGGGCTTTAGTTCGACGGCGGATCTTCATCGACGGGCCGATCAGAGGGCTCATGTGTGTAGAGGATGATGAGAGAAGTTGATCCATGGGTTTACTTTGTGTCATAGTTGATCGGAATTACCAGGAATGGCGATGATAGGCGACGACAGCGAAGTTGGCCAGGGGGCGGTGGGCAAGGCCATGCGTGGCAGGGTAGTGCGGTTTTGGGTGAGGGTCGCGGTGGCGTTGCTTGATCGAGGTGAAGACGGCCATGGTTGCATGCATACATGGTCAACGCTGGTGGCTATGGATTATGGAGCATGATCGTGTTCGTCTGCTAGGGTTGGTAGGTAAACAAAATCACCTTTTTGCCCTTGTTTTGTTTTATCATAATTTTAAATTTTCAAACGTTCTAACTTCAATAACTGATGCATATGAACTCGGAGTTGGAGGCGGTTTTCTCTATTGCGATCGTATCAAAATTCTGAAAAATATGGAACTGATTTGGCTGCATTCTGAGACTATTGGATTTTTGGGCTTTAATTGGATTTTACATCGACTGAAAATTAAAGGTGAGTGATTTAACTCACTCACAACTACGAAACCATCATATGTTAGTTAAATTAAATTTATGAAGTGATTAAAAATTTATTGATTTCTGTTTGGTATATTTAAATTGTCATTCAAATTTAATTTGAATTTATATTGAATTTAATTTCCATTTAAATTAATATTGAAATTAATTGCCAGTTAAAAACCCGATAATGATAACCAGTTTATCTATTGTGATTTATTGGTTGATTTGAACGATGATCGTGATGGATGCTTATTTGTTAATATTTTGGATGATTGGATGTATGCATATCTATAAGTTGTTATCACACTGCAAGTTCCATTAGTTTTTGTTAGGAATATCACTATGAGGTTGAAATGATACATACCCGAATGATCTTATAGATTAGGGAAAAATTGTTATGGGTTGAAAAGATAAACCCAAGCGATTTTATGGATTTGGAAAATTATGATTTGGGATTGCAGGTTGAAATGATATATACCCGTAAATTTAAATTATTACGGGTTGAAATGATATATATCCATATCACTTGACCATATGGTAGAAAATTATATACGAACAGTGGAATTGATTAAATTAAATGATTTTAAATCCTTATATTTTGAATCCAGTTAACTGATACTATGAAATAAAATTTAATTTATATGAACTGAATTATTTTCAAAATACAAGCTTTTTAAATGTTGAAATTGAAATTGGTTTAAATGAATTATTTAAAGAATTTAAATTGTAATCTTAAAGTTGAATTTTGAAATATAAATGAAATTTATCAAAATTGAGTTATTGTAAATGCTTGAATATTTAAACTTTAAAACCTATTGAATTTGAAGTGGTTTATATTTGCAGTTCAAACATGGATTTGAAATCGATATAAAATTGAAATGGTTTTTAATGAGAATTTGAATTGAAACCTTTAGCCTTTTGAATTGAAAACGTTGAATTGGAATGATTTAAATTGAATTTTTGGAACTAAAGTTGATTTAAATTGATTTGTGAAATTGGAAGAAAGAATTCAAATTTGAAACTATTTTCGATATAAACTCTTTTAATATACAAACTCTTTTAACATATAAACTATTTTTAATGCGTTAACTATTTTAATATATAACCTTTTTAATATATAAACTATTTCTAATATATGATTATCTTTAGTATATAACCAATTTTAATATATAAACTATTTCTAATATATAAACTATTTTAATATATAAACTATTTTTAATATATAAACTATTTTAATCTAGAACCTAATTTTAAAATATAAACTATTTTTATATATATTATTTTAAATTTATAAACAACTTTTAATATATATGTATTATTTTAAATTTATTAAAAACTTTTAATATGTATATATTTTAATATCTATACTACTTTTAATGTCTAACTATTCCAATATATAAACTACCTTCAATGTTCAAACCGTTTAAAGTTGGAACTGTTATGATTTTAGATTTAATCGATTTAAATGCAAATATCTTGATATGATGGTTTAACCTATTCTGTGGTTATGATTTTGAAAATGAATATGATTTAAAGTGAATAATGATTTCGAAAGTGAATATGATTTCGAAAGTGAAATGAGTTTGAAATGAGTATGATATTTTGATATCAATTATGAGTCGGTTTTGAAAATGGAAAAGAACCAACTGGTGCGATGTAACGACCTGCAAAATTTAACTGGTTTTAATATTGTTTATAATTGAATTTTTGTGAAATTTTAAACAACTGAATTTTGAAATATAAATTTGATATTTGGAATACGTCTATCTAGACATAGTAAATGGCAAATTTTCGTCAAATAATATAGATGTTCTATCAATCGCTAGAGATTCAGTTTAAATCAGTTAATAACAGTTGAATTTAAAAGTATTCCGAAACCAAAATATATCAACATGAGAAAATTTATTGAAAACCTTCTGAATCAGACTGCGAAATTCGGACATTTCTACCTCCGTTTGGATTTTTCCGCATGGAATTTGCAGTATTTTCGGTACCGATATCGATTTTTGGCTGGAGATCCTATAACTGATATCTTTGTGCTGTTTTGATCGTCTCGTTGTGCTAATCTTCGCAGTGTAGTCATTTATATTTTGGGATATGGTACACCACGAAATTAGTAAAACGATTACCATATCGATAACCCTTTTTGATCCTTTTTGACTTCCGTGGCCCTTCATTTGTCTACCAGCTAATATTAAATAGCCACAAGCTTTAAATATTTTCTTGAATGCAACAACCAGCCGTTGCGATTCCCATTGATTGAAACATAAACTGATTCATCTCTTTACTATTATTGTTTTCTGATCTTGCTTTTATAAGCGGAAAGAAAAATAAAAGTATATTATAGTAATATAAGTTTTACTCATCCATTTGCACCTGTTCATTTTCATATCTATTTCCTTACTCTTAGGTTGTTCTGTCTTATTATATATAAAAAAGAAAAAAAAGAAAAGTTAATGCACGTACATAGTTATGTAGTGAGCTCAGCACGTTCACTTCCTGGAAGCTATTTGTTTTCCTATCACCTGCCTTATCATCTTCTCCCATACTCTTAAAAGCAGCCTCCTCCTTTATTTAATAAAAAAAGGGAGGAAAGTGAAACATAATTTGGCCGAAGCTTCACGCGTCCATCACCAATGCATTCTTTCTCAACTCTTTCCATTCCGTCACCCTCCTCCGTGTTCTGCTCAGATCCCACATCGTCGACCTCGCCCCTCCACCGTGCTCCTCCATGCATCCACTCCATGACCGTAACTCCCATCAAGCCTGGCCGTGACTTCCCTCTCCACCTCTGTTAGCAACACCCTTCTTTTGCATAGGTATATTATAGATATATATGTTTATATCTTATATATAATATGTTAGTTGTGTGAGTTCGTACTCTGCTGTATATATATATATATATATATATATATAATACTTGTTATATAAATGTGTCACAGCATTATATTAGTTATAGTGATATATATAATTATAGGTTGTTGGGCTCTCTTATGTTACGTCCTCCTCTACTTTATAGTCTTTCCTCAGTAAGTTTATATAAAAAAAATTATTTGTTTATATTTGAGATCTATGAGTTTAGATTTATAGGTATGTATATATATAATATATTATTTTATAAAAGAAATATTATATATGTTTTGCAGTAATATGTTATTATGAAATCAGCTACCTATTATGAGTTTGGGTTTGCTATACAAGGTTATCATAGTTTATATATGTTTAATGTTGCTGCGCATATACATTAGTAGTTATGAATATATATATATATATATATATATATGTATATGTATATGTATATGTATGTATGTATGTATCCGATGTAAGGTTACCCTCTTTGCTGTGAAAATGCTTATTTCCTATGTTTACAGTTTACATCCTTTATCTAATGTATATATCTTAGTTAAATAGTATGCTATATATATATATTATGTTAGTGTATGTTTACATAACCAGATTTTAATTTTAGCATAGTAAAGTATATATATGTTTGGATTTTAACGCATAAATTTATATTAGTTTGTATACATATAATCTATCAGCTGATATATGTATAAGTCAATTCTATACATGTTTTTATATATAAGTTAAATGTATATATGTTATAGCTTACTTATGTAGTTACGCAAGCTTATATATTTATATAATACAATATTGTTCTCATATTTAAAAGATTTAGCTTTCCAGTTTCAAGCGGGAGCTCCTTTGCATTTCAATTCTTCATATATATATATATATATATATATATATAATATCGATTTTGAAATGTTAAAGAAATATAGTGATTTTGTATTGATTTTTTTATAATATATATACATATACGTTAGTTTATGTAAGCTATGTAAGTTAGAGGTATAATATATATCAGTTTATATACATAAATTTTAGATCTGTTTGGTTTTCAAATATAGTGTGGGCTTAATATAATATATATATATATATATATATATTATTGTTAGCTTATTTATATGATTGACTTAAATTATATACATACATCTATTTAATAAGTAAGTTTATATTAATTTTATTAGGAACATTGATTTTTGAATTTTAAAATATAAAGATTTTGTTTGTATATTGGTTTAAAATATATGTGTAAATATAGATTTTATTTTTGATTGGTGTTTAAGTTGAATGTTGATTTTAGAAAACATAAACATAGGTAATATATCTTATTCTCGTCGATTCATCTCTATCAGCTTTGTCATCAAATTCGTGCCAATCTTACCTTGCTGTGGAATTCGCGCTTGGAATCATAACTCATTCTATCATCGAATCTCTCTAACCTTGAAAGGTGAGCATTCACTCAAGATTAATGTTCTTATATGTATTAAATTTGATTTCAATTGAAACGACAATTGAAATATGCCGCTGTTAGTTATTTACATTGTTATATATGTCATTATCTTTATCTGTTCACCTGTGACATCTGACACCATTATCTGTTATTTATATTGATGATATATGTCTATTATATTATTATTATATATGTTGTCACTTTGCAAGTTCCCTGTTAGTATAGAACTCACTATGGGTTGACCGAATGGACTTTAGAATAGGAGAAAATCGTTATGGGTTGAAATGATAGATCCAAGCGATTTTCATTTGAATTGAATTTGGGAATGCGGTTGAAATGATATATACCCTTATATGTTTAAATTACGGATTGAAATGATAAATATTCGTATCACTTGACCATAGGATAGAAAATTATATACAAACACCGTGGTCTACATATATAATATATTAAAATGATTTCTATGGTTTTGGAAAGAAATATATAGTTTGATAAAAATATTGATTTCAGTATACAAATGTTATTTTATATATAGTTAAATTTTGATTTTAAAACTATGTATAAATTTGTTTAATATAAAATAAGTTTAATAATGAAGTTTGATTTTATTAAAAATATAATATGGTTAAGTATTTATTTAAATTATATTTGAATATAGAGTTTATTATGATTTCAATACATTAAGGTTGAGAGGATGGATTTGAAATCGATAAATTATATTTAATTAAAATCGATCTGGAACTTACTGAATTTGAGATTTTTAAAGGATATGATTTTATAACTTGATTTTGGTTAAGGTGACTTAAAATGAATATTTCAAGTTTAATGAATTGAAGGAAATATTTAGTTTATTTGTAATTTAGGGTTTTTATTTAAAGGGTATTGGATTTATTATGTAAATATTTCAAAGCTAAATAATAATAAATTGAATTTGATATATATATATATATATGAATTATGAAATTTAGTTTTGAAATATTGAATATTTAAAGCTTTGAAATATATTAAAATAGTTTATTTTGGGGTTCAAATCTGTTTTGAAATCGATATAATTTGAAATGGTTTATTTAGAACTGAAATGAATTAAAATTGATGATTTGAGACTTGATTAAATTTGAATTTTGGAATTTGAATTGACTTGGAATTGATTTGTGAGATTTGAAGAAACTGTTTTATTATATATACTATTTTATTATTTTTTTAAAGTGTTATAATTTCAAGTGTTATGCTTTCGAAGTGTTGTAACTTTGAAATGCTATGATTCTGAGATTGGATATATTTGAAATGGAAATGACATCGTATTTGGTTTTGAAATGGAAATGATATCGTATTGATATGGTTTTGAAATGGCAATGACATTTTGGTTTTGAAGTATAAACTATTTTAAATTGACTGCAGTGTTATAATAACGTTTGGTTGTTAAAGAGACCGGGATCAGAAGTTGTCCTACTCTCTGCCAACTCCAAAAGCCGCTTTAAAACTGTGTACGTGGATGAGATTCTAGAATGAAGTAGGATGGTGGCGACGTCCTATTGAGGTATATACGTGGACCGGACTCCCGTGAGTTGGCATAAGGTGGATAAAACAGGAGCAATTCTCGGGCCAATGAGATAGCTCCTCTGATCGGACACATTCGATATTATACTCTGACTCTTTGATTGACTTGGTAGCCACTTTTGATTTTTTATTTGGGGGTATGGCTCGAGGTGGGCGGTAGCTGCGGCTATGCGTTACCACTAGCCCAGATGCATAATTGGTATATCTACCCTGGCATTGCCTCGTTGTACCGTGTCACATACCCTAGCGCGCCTTATATGATTTTGTTTTGTACCATACCTATAGAGTGCCCTCTGATGACGCCCAGTACTGGGGAGATTACGGTACTGTATAAAATGGTTATTCCAAATATCCTTTGAGTTACTTGTATTTCAGTTGTTATTTCACTTGAGTTGGATTTATTGATATAAGAATGTTATTCCTGACTCGAGTGTTTAGTGTTTTTCTTTACGCTCGGGTCAGATAAGTGTTCAGCTTTTGAGACCCGCCTTTGGATCGCTTGGAGATCCAGCTATCTATCCAGATTTTAGATATTCAGTTGTTTCTCGTGATGTATCCTGATCTTGTATTTGATTATTGTATTTTAAACTTCTATTGTATCTTATTTAAATCTGATATGTATATTAACTTCATGAACTATATCTTTTGTTTCTGCTGCATTATTGTTATGTTACTCTGGGTTGGTGATTCTTTGATTATTTTATTTACTGTATATGCTGAGTTTTGCCAAATATAATTAACAATCTGGTATTTTGAGCAATTCAAATCCGACATGTGTGGATGCGAATGTTGAAAATATCAGGTCGTTACATGTGAAATAAGCGTTTGGTTGTAAAAGAGACCGAGATCAGATATTGTCATACTCTCTGCCAATATCGAACACCACTTCAACAACTGTGCATGTGGTGGAGAATCTAGAATGAAGTAGGATGGTTTGGCGAATGCTATTGTATGAGGTATGAACGCAGCCCTGACACCTTCGGGTCAGCTTGATATGATCAAAATAGGAGCCACATAGGGCCAAGTGTCGTCGCTACTCCGATCGACACATTTCTTCGATACCAAATCTGTTACTTTGTGATTGATTAGTGGTCACCCCTTGATTTGGTTATGGGAGTGTGTCTCGATATGGGTGGTAGTAGCTGCTATGCGTTACCACCGGTCCGGATCTACAAAACGGTAGTATCCTACCCTGGGCGTTGCCTCGTGTGCCTTGTCCTATGCCTTATCGAGCCTATTATGACTTTGGTTTGTATCCTACCTATGGAGTGCTCACTGAGTATCCCACTGGTTTGGTGGAGCATACAGTATCTGTATAGACTATGGTATGTATATAAAAATGTGTTAAGGGGGATACGGATAATGCCTAACGCTATTTTAATACATTACTTTGCTATAGACATATTATAATAGCATATTGTATTATATATGTAGATAGTTTAACGATCCTTAGGAGATGGAATCCCGAACATCTCTTAAGTTATTGCACGCACGTTAGACATTGAATAGGACGTGTAAAATCCCGTAAACATCTCTGAGGCCGTTACACTCATATTTACTTATTTTGATTTAACTTACATAAGATCTTTTAGTTTTGACTCGAGTGTTTTGTCTTTTCATTACGCTCTGGTCAACCCAAGCATTTCAACGTTGAAGACTATCTTGTTAGAGGACAAAGATGAAGATTTAGTGTGTTATTACTATTTGTTATATCTATTCCACTACATCATGCTGTTCCACTACATTATTTATTTATTCCTGCTGTATGTATAACTCTAATCTGTATTGTAAAAGTGTAATCATATATTATTTGTAAAATAGCTTCATGAACTGTTTATTTGATTACTATATTTTGTCATTCCGCTGTTAGATTCTTTGTTTTTTTTGCTTCTTTTCTATTATTTTCTTATTTGCCCCATTAACAATCCTCCCTTTTGAATGGTTTGAGTTGACATGTGCGGTTAATTGTCGATTTAAACCGTCCGAAAAGGTGGTTCGTTGCACTATTTTTAAATGACTCTACAAAGTATCAAATTATTTTACAAAGCAATGGATTTTAAAAATAATGTTGTAAAGTATTTTTCAATTTTGTGAAGAATATGTCGACACTCCCATATATCGACATATTAGCCGTAAACTTTAAAATTCAAATTTTAAAAGGAAGTGTGTTTTCTTTATATCTCTTTGTGAATGGACATGACCGTTATTTTCCTATATATACCAGACTTCCAAACGAATTTTCATTAACTACTTTCTTATTTTCCTCTCCTCATTTCACTCTCTTGATTTCTAAATCAATTTCTCTCGAAACTCTATCGAAATTCAACCAGAATCAAATTCAGTCATTATTAGTTTGATTCTCTTTCATATACTCCCTGATTTCTATCAACTCTCACTATTCATGATTACAGTCAATTGTAATCAAGATCAATGATCTGAGTCTGTAAACTCTATCAAATCATACTCTTATACTCTTTGGTGTGGTTGGTATCCCTGAAATCCAAGTAGGTATGATTGTAGCCTGTTTAAATCAATTGGGTGTGCATAGTATTCCGTAAATTTAGTGGGTGTGCTTGTGACCCGAAAATCAAGTAGCTCTACCCATGGGCCGAGATTCTAGAAGGTGTGTCCCATAGCTTTGTAATCAAGATTGTATTTGCATTTACTAGTTGAAAAGAAATTCGTACAAGGAATTTGTGACGACCCGGGCTTTCAACCTTCGAAAATCGGCATCCAATACATCGCCCGTATTCAAATGCTAGAGATTCAAACTTTAGAGTCCGTATCGCTGCAGCTATAACACATTAGATGATAACAACAGAGCGGAAATAGAATAAATTTCATTGATACACAACATGGATTACAACTTTCTACAACAAGTGACCAACATCACCAGAGCATATATACACACACACATATATATGTACACACACACACACACATATATATATAGACATATATATATACAACGGCGAAAAAATAACATCAACTTAATCTTCCAAGAGAGAGAGAGAGAGTGAGTCCAACATACTGCATCTTCATTTCCATAGCTCCAAAGCAGAAAGCTCAAAATCAAAAGCTTCCAAATAAAAGACTTCCAAATCTACATCTACTATCTAAACTAGCTCCAGAACCTACTAATAACCTGACTCTAGGCTGCCCCTGTGGAAAATTAGGGGCACCCAGAGTTTAGAAAAGGGAATAATAAACTCCGAGTCAGTCATGGGACTGGTGTGAGCAAACATAAAAACAGTTATTTATGCAAAAAGAAATCACAAAAAGAAATCCATTCATGCTTTTGGAAAATGAAACTATCATAAGGTCTTCCGGCACACACTCAAATGCAACCGCACACATATGGGAGATTTCTTCTTATAGTAGTAAAAAATGTTTGATACGCTAAAATCCTTTTGATATTATTATTAGTGCATAGCGTGGAAAAACATTTGCAATTATAATATTATTCTTAACCAACATACATACCATTATAGTATGCCTACTATAGCTACCATGTTAAATGGTAGGTTTTACAACTAAAACCATAAAGGGCTCGTATTGTTTTGTTTGGATTTCCAATAAATGGCCAAGACTAAGGAACTTCCTTTATCCGAATGGGTACGCCTCTGGAGGGACGTCCCGATAACCTAATCGGATCTCTGCCAATACAAGGCCTGGTTACCTCTGTAACTAGGTAACTAACTGTCGCGAGTATGCCATCCCCCGGTCGTAACCGACCTTTACCAAGGTGCCTCAAATTCCAACAACCACATAAGTAAAATATCTAGGCTCCATACCAGAGTACCACTTTTTATCCAGAAGGAAATGCACATACCCTGAGGGTCATGAACCCTATAACCTTGCTACATCCTTCCTGTTTCGACCATTTCCCGGGGTGGGAGGTTCGATGAAGTCTCGTTCCACAAAGCTACACCTTACACAAAAGTCATGCTTCGATCAACCAATGCTCAGCACTTAGCATGCCACATTAACAAATTGGGAATATATCACTAATAACTATCAACTACATAACCACTAAGCTCGTACGTCTTAGAGAAGGGTGTTAGTTAAGAGAATAAATTCTCCGCCACCAACGTAAATGTATTTGATAAAAACCAAATTTATATCTCAAAGTGTAATGTCAGACCTACATCCATACAAGTCCATCCTAGATCTGAATGGAACCAAAGGCACTTCGTCCAATTAAGGAAAGAAGTCCTTGCAAATCCGGATATCCCCTAATCACGTCTGGACTCCCCATCACATAGGGTAATCCCTATACCGGAGCAACTAGGTGCAGAGACAATCAACAGGCAATCCTTTCGTTTTCGAAAATACCCGGTCTTCAACCACCGTCTTTAATGCAATTCCATTCCGTCGTATCATTATTCGGAATGGATTTTTGACTTAATGCCCTCCCCCGGCTTTTTTCGAATAATGAGCGCTTATTTTTAAACATATGGATAAATACGGAATCTTAGTTAAGTCTCAATTTTTTTAGCCCTTATTTCCCAAAACCTTTTCTTTTGAATGGTTTAAATTTTTTTTCATTTTTTTAACTTTTAAACAAAAGATCCATCTTTAAGATCCTCTTCAATTTGAAACAAGATTCACCAAATCCTTAACAAGGATTCATACATAGCTTTCAAAACTATTTCCATTTCAAATTTGATTTGCTCATAACTCAAAATCCTTTCAACAAAACTGAAAGTTCTTTCTTTATATGAAATCTATTATCATTTGAAAACAAAGGTTTTTCGTTCGGGAAAATCCGATTAAATTTGCTCAAGTTATAGCCTTTTAAAGTACAAATCGGAAAATCGGCGAACTACCGCACTCTCGGTAAGCTCTATTTGAGTTAAATTTAAATTCTCAAACTAATTCATTTAAAATACTTTAAAATTGTTTAAAATCCATATATATGTAAATTATATAACCCGTATAACCCTTTTAAACATAGTTTCCAAAATTTTCAAATTTTCAAAATTAATTATTTATTAAAAATAAATATTCAAAATAATTTTAATTTCAAAACTTCCTTTTCAAAAGTTTTTAATATTTAACCCAATTTCACTTACAAACCATTTTGGATTCAAAATTCAACTTTTAAAATTTTCACCATTATGAATAAAATAATATTAAATTCAAAATACCCATGACTTGACCAATTTCTTACGAAATCCATGTTTGTGTGTGTTTTGTCTAGGGGTTTTGCATGCATTAACAAAATATCACAGCCATCATAAATCCAAGCACAACAATATCAATAAGCGGTATAATCCTACAACGCTTATTTTCCATTCACGGATAAACATGTAATTTCATCATAGATAGATAACTTAATTTATCACAGCTCAATCCAAAACAATTCATGTCACAGAACATTACATATCAGAGATATTAAACATTTCAAGGCCTTTAATATAATCCAATCATCCATAAGTAGGATTAATTAATCACATAATTTAAAATTAATTTAATTATCCCAAATAAATTAATTAATTATCTATCCCTGCTTAATTAACATTAATTAATTACAAACCATTTGTTATTATTTTAATTAATTAATGAAATTAATTAATTATCCTTAATTACTTACATTAATTAATTATCCTATCATTACTGATTAATTATCCTTTAATTATTAATTAATTATCCTTTAATTATTAATTAATTATCCTTTAATTATTAATTAATTAACTTTAATTATAAATTAATTAACCTTTAATTATTAATTATTCTTTAATTACTTACATTTTGTAATTAACCTTTAATTAATCACACTAATTAATGATCCTTTAATTACATAAGTTAATTTATTATCCTTAAATTTTTAATTAATTAACCTTTAATTAATTACCTTTATTAACTACATTAAGTAATTATCCTTAATTAATTACATTAAGTAATAATCTTTTATTAATTAGTTATCCCTTAATCATTAATTAATTAATCTTTAACCTTTAATTACTAATTAATTAACCTTTAATTATTTAGTTATCCTCTAATTACTTACATTAAGTAATTATCCTTTAAGTAATTAATTATCCCTTAATTACTTATATTAATTAATTAACCTTTAATTAATTAATTGTCCTTTAATTAATTTCATTAAGTAATTATCCTTTAATTACATTATGACCTTAGTTAATTAAAGATAAACCCTTTATATTAATAAATTACTTAATTACATCATTTAAATCTTATTTAATCAACCTTTGGAATTAATTAATAATTAACATATGAATTAACCTAAGACCCTTAAGTTAATTAATGATTAGACATTTACCCACCTTTAATAAATCTGCTTAATTACATTATTAAATTTATTTAAAATAAGCTTAAGAATTAATTTTAAATAAAAGACATTTAGTAAAATATCTTAAACTTAATTAATCTAAAAGAATTTATTTTAAAACCTTTTATTTAATCTCAAACTTAAATAAGACATTCATTATATAAAATAATTAATTAAGAAATTGTTTAACTTTTTAAACTTGTTTTATTTCAGAACTTTAAAACTGTATTACACATACCTGAGTTAATACCCATGCCAAATGCAAGTTTCCCCCGAGCAATAACCCGAGTCACATCCTTTTTTTCCCTTTTAAACTTTATTTTGTTTTAAAATTTTAAAACTGTATCCGAGGCTTAATTACCTCATGAACGACTCGAAATCAAACCCGAGCCAAAACTTCTCTACCCCGAGTCCAAACCCGAGGCAATAACCTTCTTTCTCGATGCTCTGCTACCATCAGATACAAGAAGAAGCATGTGCACGTGTACACCAGAACTGACCATCCCCGACCAATGCTCCGACCATCGATAAGTCGTTGACCTTCCCCTCAGACGATCCGATCACCCAGAACCCCAAATTGATCACTAAGTCTAAATTGAGTACACGAGAACGCAACCTGGAACATAACCGATCGCCAACAACCTCCTCGTGCCGATGCCTATGACCACCAGACACCTCATGATTACGTCCAGAATTGCGTCATGACACGAGACTTTGATCCCACCACCTCAGATCGATTCCGATTCACCCACGACGTCGCGTGAGCTCCAGAAACAGTGTCGACCAAACCTGGTCTTAAAACCCTAAATCGTCAACGACCAACCACACCGATGATCTAAAAATCCTCCAGCCAATTTTCCGATGATCTCTAGACTTCCAGCCACCTCCTGCTTTAACCCCGAGACCTATCACTTTGCCGATCGCCAGAAAAAGACCAAAATCCCATTCTCGTTCAACTCGCAAATTCTCTCGATTTACAAACTTAAAAATCATGATTTTTCTTTTAAAAATCATATTTATAATTGAATCAAGAAATTAAGACACTCAAATTTCTGATATGCTTAGGATTTTACTGTATATTCTATTTTCTAGAAAATACTTTAACTAATTATACTTAAAACTATTTTTAAAACTTAGATCATGTCAATTTGAACACCTTTTGTTTAAACATCATCAACAATAAGAGATTAAAGAAGTGAATTTGAATTTTTAATCTAATCTAAGCCTCTAGATTGGAACAGGGGTATGTTTGCCTATTACGCAGACATGCACACGCTAAATTTTCATATATACAGGCATGCAATCACATTTTACATCCATACAAACAATTTTTCACAACATACTTGTAACAACCCTGGTTTAGAGATTACCTTTCAATATTGAATTATAATGATAATTATAATTTAATGTTGTGAATTAAATTAAAGTTGGAGAAATTAAATTGTTTATTTGGAATAAATAATGAATTTTGAAAATAAAATGTGAAAATAAATTTTGGAAACTTTATTTTATTTGTTTGGGTTAATAATGAATGGAAAATGATTTTTATTTAAAGAAAATGCAATAATTTTATTAATTATTGCTAATTGCTTTTTTTTATAATTTTAAAATGAAGTATTAGATTTTTATAGGTTGATTATTTAAATAAAAAGGTGGAATTTGGTGTAAAAATGAGTTTGAATTATAAATTTGAGTTTATAATGGTTAGTTATATTTTTCTAACCAAGAAAAATAATTTTTTGAATTTTAGAAGTTAAAAATGTAGACTTTTACATTTATTTGGTGAAAATTGTTTATTATTGTAAAATAAAGGATTTTAATAATATAAATTTTTTAAAAATATAAATTTATCTTTTTATATGGTGTAAAATATTTTATTTTATAATTATGCAGGTTAACATATTTTTCTTGCATAAAAATTGGAAGAAAAAAGCATTTCATTTTATAATATAGTGTAATATGTGTGTACATTTGATTTAGGCGAATTAATTCTTTTGGCTAAATGGTTTTCTTTTAATTTTAAGTCCAAGGCCCATTAGTACTTACCTGATATGAGAAAAGAGGAGTCGTACATTCCTTATATTTTCCTCCTCTTCTTCTTCCTGAAAGAAAACAAGCCAGTAACTCAATCGCAAAATTTCAATTTCAAGCTCATTTCTCCAAATCAATTTAACAAACTGAAATCTTTTGCAAACTAGAGTGAAAGCTAAAGGTAATTAGTATCTAAACCTTATAATTTCATCAAATTCCTAATTTGAGAAAGAGGTTTCTTATTTAATCTAATTTTTTGTTTGCATGTACTGTAATTGTTTTATATAGGTTCTTAGAAGCTTCAATCAAGATGAAAGCTTCAACTTTGAGGCAAAATCCGAGCTTTTGCAACAAATCAGCAAGGTGAGAGCAATATCTTACAATTACTAACTAAATCGCTTACGAAACTGCTTGAATTTGATGCCTATGTAAAAGTTTATTCAATGTAAAGTTTATTTTCGTTTCTGGTCTGAAGTGCCAACTTTGGCTATCCATAACTTTCATCTCCGACAACGAAATGGTGTCGGATCTTTTTCTGAGTCAAGCTTATATATTGAACTTTGTTTTTGAAAAATTTGGTTGAAAAATATTGTCATTTCAATGTTGAAACCATTGCTGCAAAATCAATGCACAGTTTGAAAATTATCTGTGCACATTTTGTTATATGAGTTGCTGCAAACATAGCCTGAGTCCATGTTTGAGACAACATATCTCTTTCATTTCATACTCAAATTGTATGATTCTTTTTTTTTAAAGATGAAGTTCTCTACTATAAGCATATCGAATTTCAGGTAATTTTGACATAGGAATCTTATATAAATATGCTGCCAAACTTAGACCTGGACCATGTTTCTGGCCGAGTTTTACGGTGAAAACACTATCTGGGTTCAACTTTGAGACATCATAACTTTCTCATATTTTATCCAAATTGCATCATTATTTTTTTGTTTGAAAGATAAAGTTTTCTACTACATGCATAACAATTTTGAGCTCAATCTGATGCCATTTGATTTTCTGCTTCGTGCCTGGAATTTGAACCCAAGATGGTTTCTGGCCTGTACATTTTGGGTTTTTGAACCGTTGCAAATATGGCCCGTATACATGTTTGAGACAGCATAACTAATTTATTTCATATCGGTTTTGAGTGATTCTTTTTGCAAACTGAAGTAGGAGTGTTGAGTTACATTTTTGTAAAATTTCATGACAATCTGGGTTGGTTTACTATTTCGAAACTACGGTCGAACTTGTACTCGCAGCTTGTTGTAATTCAGTGTTTAAACCTTATTTTGGTCCAACTTTGAAATGACGCGGATTCTTCATTTCAAATTGGATTTGAATGATTCTTTTTGCAGATTGAAGTAGGAATGTTGAACTACATTCCTGCCAAATTTCAAGTCATTTTGAAATAGTTAACTATTTCAAACCTGCTGTTGAATATCGAGTCGCTGCTTGTTTTTAATGGATAATATGCAATTTCCGTATTTCGATGTTCTCTTGATATTTCTTTCTGAATTCATACATGGGTTGGGCTTTTGAAATAATTATTATATTTTTTTAAGTATAAAATTTATATACTCTATAATAAAATATTTCAAAGGCAATTTCTAAAGCGATTTCGAAGCGTTCCTAAAACTCATTTTCTTCAACTTAATTTCTACATAAAACACACAATTTTGCACTTTGAGCGAAGAGGGAGGAGAATTAAATGATTAGATAAAATGCGTGCTATGAACACGTGCGTTTATCTTTTCAGTTAATTCCTAATCTATTCGTTTGATCATTTTGACCTTCGGGTCTGATTTACTGATGAGATGAGGTAAACTTTGTACTGCTTTGAGTGTGGAATTGACTAATGGTTAGTAAACCGTTTAGTGCGAACGTGTGGTATGAGACACATGTTAACACTTTTCGGGTTCCTTTCCGAGAGTTTGTGATACATATTGCCAGTTAGTGGTGTCCAGTACCGGGCCTTTGGACCTTCGCCACTACGATTTGTGTCTTTGGGTTTGTTGCCCTATAGTATCGCTTTTGGAGTTGGTCCTTCGTCACCGCTCGAGAGATACTTGGGTTGGTCGCCTTCGGGCTTGTGGATCCTTGTTTATACAGTACTGAGCACGTGCATCTTTTGTTTCATTGATATTTATATTTCCCTAGAGAATCGCCTTTCGGAGTAGGTCTTTTGAACCACTCGATACATAGCGATTACCTTGTGGAAACTTGTGTTACATTCGTTGGTATTTATTATTTGCCTTTTTGGCTTGATTTGGGATATTCATATCCTTTGTTTATTAAGTTGCCGATGAAATGTGGCTTGTTATGATTCATCTTTTGTTAGATGATCGAATTATCTTTTTAGAGATATTTGTGGTACTTTATGACCATGCATGTTCATTATCATTTAGCTTATCTAACTAATTTGTTTAGCTAGACTGACCCGTGTATTTTATACTCAGGTTAGACCGAGGTGTTTCAGGTTAGGAACATTTGGACTTAGCCTATTCTGCTTCCACATGGACTATTTTGCTAGCTCCTTTTGTTATAGATTTTTGTGTAGTCCTTTTGGTCATAACTCTGGTATGTATATTCATTTGACTCGCCTGTATATTGTGGTTGCTACACCATTTGACATGTATCATTTTGTATACTCTGTTATGTATCTGCATATGTGTATATGTATGTGATGATCTACTATTCTGTGATGTGTTTTACATTTGAGTTGTTATATTTTGTTCTGTTGGATCTTATAGCCATTATAGTTTTGTATTAAATATCTATTGGATAGTCGATCCACCTAATAAAAATATGCTACATGTATCGACATATTCAGTAGATAGTTAAGACAAGACTATATATGGTCGCTCCTATCCAGCTCTATTCTCCGTATTAGCAGACGGTATTACCTTATAATACTCTTTGCTAATGTGGGTCTCGGAGTGGGGCGTCACAGCTTGGTATCAGAGTGGAGTTCAGGACAAAATATCATAAACACAGAACAATAACACATGTTATGGTACATCAAAGTGTAATACAAGTGTTATGAATTCCTCAATCATGCCTTTAGTCTTTTCATTTCCTTAGAATGGATAATAAGTTTGAAAACATTATAAGGGTTTTAAACATCACTACTTTTAAAATAGTAGAAATTAGACCTCAAATGGCTTAGATTTAAATTATGTGTTTTGATCTTTAATAATTAGAGTTGCGCAGCGGAAATAGTGTGATTGTTTTTGCTGGGCAATTTTAATACTTTGCTTTTAATAAATGCTTGTTTGGTTGATAATAGCATGAATATGTGTTAGCATAGTATTTGTTGAAATAATATTGAGTAGGTGATATAATTGAGAGTTAGAAACCTGGTCAATGCAAATGATAGGAACTTGCGGTGTCTTCAAGTTGTAGCTACCACAAGAATTATTAGAAAGATTAAATTTTGAAAATGAAATTTAATTCATAAGTGGTATTTAACCAAAGGTTAAAATGAAATAAAAATTTAATGTTTAAGAATTTCATGGATGCATTTTAAAGAAGTAAAATTACTACAAGAATTTGTGAGAAAGAAAGCAACCATGTGAATGGAAAATCTTTCTAACAAGAGATATACTTATGTATATAACTTTATTGTTTTATGGATTGATTGTATGGTTGTATAATTAGAAAATGTTTTATGTTTTGGAAATTGTTACAACCAAGTTTAATATTCCTTAAGAAACCAAAACAGATTTTATAATTTCTTGTGTCAATTGGCTAATAAGTATTTTAAGAATTCTGGTTGATGCGTCTGATCAGCGTTATCGATAGGGATTCCTAAACGCTTACGGGGTGATGTGATACATGCTTTTGACATGGAAATAAATAATATTACTAGTATGGATGTTGAACGAAAGAATATATAGATATTGCAAAGATTTTGGAAATTCTAAATTGCCATTTGAGATAAGTATTTATATATACTTAAGGACTTATGAAAATAGTGTGACATAAAGGGCAATGGAGAGGCAATGTTGATATTGGTCAACTTTGCAGTCCTTGATAATGTCATTCACTACAAATGTATTAGTTAGATGTTATTATTTTATAATCTGATAATTGGAAAATTTGAATATGGTTTCATTTAAATAAATTGTATTCATTATTGGTTATAGTACATGTTTGTGAAATTTTACATACACGAAAAATTTAAAATGCTTAAGTAAGCTTTTGGGTAAAGTATTTTTGGAAAATATTACCTTATGGTAATTTATTTATATGGAAAACAATTTTAATTAAGGAAATACCTTAATTGGATGAAACTATCGTGTGATAGTGATTAATAAAACAAAGTATTAAATTAAGAAAATGAATTGTTTAGAAAACTAAAATATTGATTGGAATGAGGTTTAGTAAAAAGTAAAAGGATAGTTATGAAGATTAGTTTAAACATTTAATTATTTGATTGATAACAAGTGAAAAAGAAGAAGTATGCCTTTGGGAAACTTTAAGAAAATGCTAATTTGGTGCTTTTGAATTAGCATGAAATTTAATAAGGAGCAAAACCATTAGAGTAAATTTGGTTATGAATTTAAGTAGTGGTAAAAACTTTTTAATTATATATTTATGAAGTTCAATTGAAAACAAGTTTGAATTAAGTATCAACCTTGGCTAGTTCTAAGTGGTAATAAAGTAAATGTTTAGCATTGTGGATTAAGAGAAAATTAAATATAAAAGATACATTTATTATAAAATGCAAATTTTTGTGAAAAGATAGAAATAATGATAAATATAGCAATAAGATAAGATTTTTAATTGTGAAAGCAATTTAAAAAAAACAATATGTAATTCCAAAGTCTAGTTTGAATAGATAATTGTTTCTTACTAATATAAGAAAGTAATTATCTTAATTAAGATTTGAGTTTTTTAAAAGAATTGTTTGTTAATTGGGAAAAAGTTTTCTTTGTAAACCATTTTGAAGGTTTGTTGTATGTATTATAGTGTAATTCTAGATGTCCTGGCTTTCCGGAGAAAAGGATCATGTAAATGTTTTAGAGTAAAGATTATTGATCTAAAATTATGCAGTTTGGATTTAATAATGGTTTGAAAATTTTGACAATAAAAGGTCTTGTGTCAGAAATTTTTATTGAAAAGTGCTGTTTTAAAATAGCAATAACTTGTGATTTACAAATCCAAATGAGTCTATTCTTTTTGCAAAAGAGAGTGCTTTCCGTAAGCTAGAAAGCGTCTTTGTATCATTTTTAAAATTTTGCAGTTTGGTTATTCAAAAATGAGCTTGAAAACTGATGGACATCCCTATCCTCTTTTATAATTTCTGAGTTTAAAGTTGAAAGGAAATTGGGAATAACTTTAAAAATGTAAATCTGATTTTGATGATCTTTATATCGCTGGAAAGCTTGTACTGAGTAGAATAACTTTAGTTTTGTGAGTATTTTCATATTATGAGTTTTACTATGTCAAAAGCCTGAATCTTTGTAGCAGGCCTGAATTTTAAAATTTTGAAGCTTTGAGTTGTTGTCTTATTTAAACTATGATTTTAACGCTTCATATGTTTATAAGTGCATGCTAATATGTTTCAACAATTTAAGTGCAAGTGCAAGAGGATATTTGAATGATTAATTAGCAAAATAGTAAGTCTAAAAGTAAGCATGTTTGCATTTCAAACCCTAAAATGAAAGGTATGAATTGCTAGGTGTTTATGTGTTAAAAATATATATTGTGTTCCAACCTTTTGGTCTATGTATATCTATAATTCATATTTATGAAATTGTAAAAGGCTCTCCATGCAAAGGAGACTTTGTCGAATTTTTCGAAAAATTAAACACTTAGAAAATTTTTGAGAAAATTTAATTAGTGAATATTTAGAGCCATCAATGAAGGTCTAATAAGTGTCCTTTTAAATCATAAAGTAAAATGGTTTAAAATTAAATAAATTTAGTGGAAAAAAATATTGCTTATTGTAGTATATTTATTTTTGGAATTAGAGTATGGAACAACTCTAATTTAATTTACTTTAATTTAAAGAAAAGACGATTGAATTGAAAATTTAAGTAAGAGACTTTAAAATATTTCAAGTATTGAATTTGAGTTTTGTGTATAAAAGAAAATGGATTTGAGTTAAAACTAGGGATGGCAATAGGGCGGGTCTAGGGTCTAAACCCGGTAGACCTGCCCCATTGGGTCATCGGGGCGGGTAGACCCAAACCCGCTCAAAAAAGCAGCGGGTCTAGGGTCGGGTTGGGGCTTGGCCGACCCGCGCCAACCCGACCCGCACTACTACGATCGCATGAGAACGCTTTATTGCTACAAAGATGATATGTTAATCCTTTTATACATAAGTGGTTATAACATGAATAATCTAATGTTCCATTCAATAAGTTATATTATTTTGTGGTATTATATTGTATCACTAATAATTATATAATAACATATACATGTTTTTCCTAAATCGTTGTCATGCGCCTTATTTTTTTAATCTAACTTTATCATTGTAAACACATTGATATCTATATTTGTTGTATCATTTATTGACAATCCCTTCTACAAATATAATGAATAAATATATTTATATTAACACATAATTTTGAATAAATATGCAAAGTATCACCGGGTCTTGGGGCGGGGCGGGTCTACCCTGACGCGCATAGGTTTCGGGTATGGGGCGAAAGCTCAGACCCACACCGGGTCTATGAGGCGGGTCCGAGGAAGGGTTTAAAAAATCGGGGGCGGGTCTGGGGCATAAAAAACCTGCCCCAACCCGCCCCATTTCCATCCTTAGTGAAAACTCTTATAACAACTTTTTGAGAAAATTTCTTGTAATCCATTCTTGTATGTCTTGCCTTAGTGCGATTCTTGTGATGACTTGCATTCATGCAGTCATGTGTTATGGTGATAGCTTGAAATACCACCTATCTTTTGTTGAATCCTCTTTTGATGATTGTGCTTATTTGTGTTACTCCTTTAAAGGAGATAAGTGCGTTTCAGTATATTCGGAAAGTTGGCTCCTAGTTATATAGGACCATCTACTATTACTGAACGCCTTGGTTCGATTGCTTTCATGCATCGTTTTCTGTTAAGTTTTAGGTATTCGTAATATGTTCAAGGTAACCCAATTTCGTTGTATCTTCAAGATTTAACCTCGATTGTTAATTCTCTTAGGTTGCATGATCACAAGTCTCATCGACTTGTGTATTGTGCCGAATTCTATTCGTGTAGTTGTTTCGAAGACTAAACACCTTCGAAATAAGAATGTTCTACTTATGAAATTCTATGGTCCGCTAACCCTAAGTATTATACTTGGGAAACCATAGGATTTGCCGAGAAAACTTGTCCTAATTATTTCATCCTCTGTTAAGGATGAATATGTATGATCCTATCTTTTGATTTGAATCTTGTTGTGATGAAATAGATGTTATAGATAACTTCCATTATAGAAATTGCGTGATGCAATTTTGTTAAGGAAGGGAGTCTGTAACAACCCCGGTTTAGAGATTACCTTTCAATATTGAATTATAATGACAATTATAATTTAATGTTGTGAATTAAATTAAATTTGAAGAAATTAAATTGTTTATTTGGAATAAACAATGAATTTAGAAAATAAAATGTAAAAATAAAGTTCTGAAACTTTATTTTATTTGTTTGGGTTAATAATGAATGGAAAATGATTTTTATTTAAAGAAAATGCAATAATTTTATTAATTATTGCTAATTACTTCTTTTAATAATTTTAAAAGGAAGTATTTGATTTTTAAAGGTTGATTATTTGAATAAAAAGGTGGAATTTGATGTAAAAATGAGTTTTAATTATAAATTTGAGTTTAGAATGGTTGGTTATATTTTTCAAACCAAGAAAATTATTTTTGTTGAATTTTAGAAGTTAAAAATATAAACTTTTACATTTATTTGGTGAAAATTGTTTATTATTGTAAAATAAAGGATTTTAATAATATAAATGTTTTAAAAATATAAATTTACTTTTCATATGGTGGAAAATGTTTTCTTTTATAAGTATGTAAGTTAACGTATTTTTCTTGCATAAAAATTGGAAGAAAAATGCATTTTATTTTATAATATAGTGTAATATGTGTGTACATTTGATTTAGGTGAATTAATTCTTTTGGCCAAATGGTTTTCTTTTAATTTTAAGTCCAAGGCCAATTTGTACTTACCAGATATGAGAAAAGAAGAGCTGTACGTTCTTTATTTTTCCCCCCTCTTCTTCTTCCTGAAAGAAAACAAGCCAGTAACCCTGTAATAACCCGCATATTTTACGATTGAATATTTAAATATTTTATTTTAATATTTTATCGTTAGTCGGATTTTAGTCGAAAAAGTTACTTTTTGCATACGGTCGAATTAGGACTCGGAACCACTTCCATTGGGTCCAAAACACCATTTGCGATATTTCTGAGTATAAACTTTGATATGTTTGGAGTTAGTGAAATTTTGCCACTTTTTCACTTTGGGCTTTCGGCTTGGTTTAGCCCATTAGCCTAAACTATTAACTCTAGCTCAACTCCCTTCTCTTCATAACTTTACTTTCATTTCCTAACACTCAAGCTTCATCAAAAATGGAGGAAGGGATGGGAAATTAAAACTCCAAGCTCAAGTTCATTTTCAAATCCAACATCTAACTCCAAATTCAAAGAGAAGCCATTGATTCTTCCTTTGCTTTCAAGCTTCTTCTTCATTGATTTTGTGTAAAGGTGAGATTTTTATCTCACATCTTTGTCTATAACTATCTTTGATTGATGAATTCCTAACACTTATTCATATGCATTTTCTTTTGGTTTGGATTGAATTGGTGAAAATCCCAATTTTTAGTGTTTTGGGTTCAAATCTTTAAAAATCTTAACTTTGATGTTTGAACACGTTTTTGGTGATGCATCGAGGAGCCAATAGGACCGGGTAGCCGATAGGCGTAATCCCCTAGCGTTCGTGCTCGATCGGTTGCAAATTGAGAGTGTTTGGCACTTTTATTCCCTAGGTCGTTCGGCCTGCACCATTTTCCCTCGGCCTGCAGTTAGGTTGTTAAGTCGCTCGGCCTTCTTTCCTCTTAAGTCGTTAGGTCGCTCGGTCGTGTTATGTCGCACCTGCCAACTTAGGTCGCGACAAGATAGGTCGCGCCATAGGATAGGTCATTCCACACTTAAGTCGCTCGGCCTACTTCACCATCCTTAGACCTCTCACCTCCTTAAGCCGCGAGTTCCTTAAGTCGCTCGGCATTGATTTGGTCGCGCCATGCTAGGTCGCACGGTGCTAGGTCGCACGGTGCTAGGTCGCTCCTGGTATAACTCGCACCACCTAGGTTGCCCCATGTTAGGCCGCACGCATTCTGTTAAGTCGCACGTTCATCTTAGGTCGCAACCACTAGGTCGCTTGGCCTTCTGATTTAGGTCACACCTGCTATATCACGCAACCCCTTAGGTCGCGACAAGTTAGGTCGTTAAATCGCTCGGCCTTCTTTCCTCTTAGGTCGTTAGGTCGCTCGGCCGTGTTATGTCACACCTGCCAACTTAGGTCGCGACAAGATAGGTCGCGCCATGGGATAGGTCATTCCACACTTAAGTCGCGCGGCCTACTTCACCATCCTTTGGCCACTCACCTCCTTAAGCCATGAGTTCCTTAAATCACTCGGCATTGATTTGGTCGTGCCATACTAGGTCGCGCCGTGCTAGGTCGCTCCTGGTATAACTCGCATCACCTAGGTCGCCCCATGTTAGGCCGCACGCATTCTGTTAAGTCGCACGTTCATCTTAGGTCGCAACCACTAGGTCGCTTGGCCTTCTGATTTAGGTCGCACCTGCTATATCACGCAACCCCTTAGGTCGCGACAATTTAGGTCGTTAAGTAGCTCGGCCTTCTTTCCTCTTAGGTCGTTAGGTCGCTCGGCCGTGTTATGTCGCACCTGCCAACTTAGGTCGCGACAAGATAGGTCGCGCCATGGGATAGGTCATTCCACACTTAAGTCGCTCAGCCTACTTCACCCCTTAGGTCGCTCGTGTTAGGTCGCTCGGCCTATTAAGTCGCTCGTGCATATATGTCGCACATACCTTGGGTCGCGCCATTCCTTAGGTCGTTTGCAGTTAGGTCGCGCCACCCTTTAAGTCGCACCTGCTTTAAGCCGCATGCTATTTCTTAAGTCGCTGATCTCTTAGGTCGTACGCCGTGCAGTCGCATGTGTTGAGCCGCTGATTTCTTGTGTAGACTTATGTTAAGTCGTAAGTCGTGGCTGTTAAGTCGCAAGGGTATTTCCACTTCAATGAATTTGGAATCGAATTCTTTGGATTTTATTCACGTCTTCGTATGTGAATTTTTGTGATTTATTATTTCTACAATCATTTTTGTGATTTGTCACTTCATCTCACTCTACGAGAAATCTAATTAAACGGCTTAGTAAAACAAATGGTATGAAACACTTGCATTTACTTCGCCGGTTAATTCTTGGACTTGTTTGATTGAATCTCTTGTGACAATTTTCGAGTGGAGATCTACAATTTGTTCGTAAATATTTTAGTTAAGCTAGTGGTTATGGGACATGAGGCTATGCTTATATATTTACTAGCTTACTGTAATTAACACTTCTTGATGATCGTTGATGATCATTTTTGTGATTTAGACTCGCAAATGCGCAATGTCTCTTTGTCTATGAGGGAGACTAAACCCCGTTTCTGTGGAGCTTCGGCTCAATTTGGTGGGGTGGCGACCCATGGTCTTCGGGCCGTTTTGTGGAGCTTCGGCTCAAAATTAATGGTAAGCAACCATGGTATAGCGTTCCATTTTGTGATACACGTGTTGGTGAGTTTTCATACCCCCGTTTTGTGATAGGCCTCCCCCTTTTTGTGATTTCTGGATTTCCATTGATGATTTCTGGAATTTGTGTTTTTACCAATTTTCGTGATTTACATTGATAAGTTTTATCAATATTTGTGCATTGGTGAATTTGTATGTCATTAACTTTTGTGATTGGCATTAATATTATTGTCCATATTTCTAATTTGGTGAATATAAATAAAGAGTATGACATTCCTTTTGATCTTTGAGAAGATTCTTGTGATATTGATTAATCCCTAGTTGATCTTCAATTGCATACTTATCACAGTATGGCTTTATGGTTATCATATATTTATGTCATATCTCTTATTTTATATCATTTTATCTGATATTTATAGCTAGACTGATCCGTTTATTATTTTCTTACTAAATAATACTCGGGTCAGACCGATATGTTACAGTGCTTCTGACTTCACATCTGGGATTATCACCCTGACTTTTGGCTAACTACTTAGATTAGTAGTTTTTGTTGTATACATTTGAGATATAGACTCATAGATGTATTCATATTCTTTTGTCTAGCACTCGTAGCTATTCTTTTGTGACATTGTGGATCTTGTTTGACCACTACTCTGATGTACACTTTCATGTGTTATATATTCATATCTATTTCCGCCTTTGTGATATGGATGTCTGTGACTGATTTATGTTATGTTTATTTCTATATTTGTTTTCGAAGAATATATATAGCCATTGTGTAGTAGCTTTGAGTTGTATCGGTATATCGGATTTCCTCCTTAAACCAAATGCATGTTGAACTATCTGACATATCGTTGCTCGCACAAAGCAATTACTCGGATGGTCGCTCCTTAACAGCCTTATTCTCCGCGCTAGTTGACGGCATTACACCGTAGTGTCCTTGTCTAGCGTGGGTATAGAGGTGGGGTGTCACAGCTTGGTATCAGAGCCAATCTTCGGAACAATGTAGAATAATCTAGCAAGGACCATCGTCCTAAGTCCATCTTAGGAGTCGTGCTTTAGGATTTAATTCGAGTCTTCGTACCGATTCATCCTATTTTCTTTATGATTCCTTGTTTATCTATCAAGATTGCTTGATATTAATTTGGTGAATAACTTTATCCTTCTTCTTTCTTTCTTTCAAAAAGGAAGAGAAATGGTTAGACCTGGTCGTCCCAGTGCCGGTCAATCTTGTGCTACTCCCCAAGATGGAGTATTTATGTCTGCCCGGTAGCTTCTTGATCTAGTAAGGAATGCTCAAGCAGCCAGATCTAATCCGGAGTCTACTCACCCTAGGTCTGGATTTGTACGTTTGTGCAACGATTATACTAATTTTGGTGGGAAGCCATTCAAAGGTTCTGAAACTATTATTAAAGTCCAGCCTTGGCTGAGAACGTGCGATCGAATCTTTTCTCACATGAATCTTGTTGATCTTCACCGTGTTCAGGTGGCCTCTAGTATGCTCCAAGAAAGAGCATTAGATTGGTATGAGCTTCTGATTTCTAAAATAAATGAAGCGGATCTTACTTGGGAGAAATTCCGTAAACGCTTCGAATTAAAATTTATGCCAGAAGCTGAAAAAGTAACATTGGCTCATCGTATCATTGACCTTGTTCAAGTTGAATCCTTCGTGGCAGATTATGTCGCATCCTTCGAGTCACTTTCTAAATGTGGGGTCGAGTACATAAACACCTCATTGAAGAAAAACCAAATATTTGTCTATGGCTTGAATAAAAATCTCAAGAAGCCATTACTTCTAAAATTAGAAGTTTCTTTTGATCAACTCATTGATATCGCTCTTCGTCTTGAAGAGGCAGATAGGGAGAGTGATGTTGAAGTTATGGATGCCAAACCAAACTTCAATAACAAGAAAAGGCCTAATAAATTCAAAGGTCCTTATCCCAACAATAAGAAAGGGAAGCAAGCCTCTCTGGCAACTAAGACTTCTACCTCAAGTAGTGGACAATGCTACAACTGTGGTTCTAAGGACCATTATGCGAACAAGTGTTCAAAGCCTCTACTTGTCGCTATTGCAAAAGCTAGGATCATTATTTATCTTCTTTTCCCAAAATTCAAGGCAGGAAGGAGGGAAAGCTTAATGTTGCTCAAGCCCTTGGCAACACATCTCGTGGTAAAGGTATTTCTCATTCTATCCTTGATGGCATTATTTTATTTCGTGATCATCCTATTTGAGTTCTTTTTGATACGGGTGCGTCCCATTCTTTTATTTCAAAAGAACTTGTTGATACTTTTTCTTTGGATGTTTTGTGTTTAATGACTTCTTTGAGAATTGCGAATCCGGTTGGTGGATCCGCAACAATCAGTTTATTGTGTAAAGATGTCGAGATTATTTTGTGTGATTTTTCTTTCCGAGCCGATTTGCATGTTATGCGCTACTTGGGCTTTGGAATGATTTTAGGAATGGATTGGCTTAACCGCTATGAAGCCCAAATCCTATGTCCTAAGCGGACTACCCATCTTCGACATCCTCAATCTGTTAAGAAGATTTCTATTGATCTTAAAGATTCGGATTCCAGTATGGTTGCATCTTTATATTCTTTAAATCCTCATGATGACGATAATGATGACGAGGAAGATATTATTTCTCTTATTCACAGTGTTCGTGAATTTTCCGACATCTTTGAGCCCGTTTTAGGATTACCACCTAAGCGAGCAATTGAGTTCAGAATTAATCTCATCCCTGGAGATCAACCTATCACTCGTCCTACTTATCGCATGTCCAATAAGAAAAATGAGGAGATGCGCAAACAATTATCCAAATTGGAGACAAAGCAATTTATTCACTCTAGTTCCTCGCCTTGGGGGGCTTCAGCTATTTTCGTGAAGAAATCCGATGGTACACTTAGGCTTTGCGTTGACTACTGCAAGCTTAATGATCGTACTATCAAAAATAAATATCCTTTACCGCGGATTGATGATCTATTCGATCAGCTTAGTGATGCTAGAGTCTTTTCACAATTAGACTTAGCTACCGGTTTTCATCAGCTTTATATTGCAGAGAATAGCATTCCTTTGACATCTTTCTGTACTCGTTATGGATCTTATGAATGGCTTGTTATGCCATTTGGTTTAACGAATGCTCCGGCTTATTTCGTTGACCTTATGAATAGAGTTTTCAAAGACTTCCTCGATCAGTTTGTTCTCATCTTTATTGATGATATTCTTGTGTATTCTAAAACTGAGGAGGAGCATGAAAAGCATCTTCGGATTGGGTTGGAAACTCTTAGGAGCAATCAAATGAAAGCAAAATTTTCTAAATGCCACTTTTGGCAATCTCGTGTGAAGTTTCTCGGTCATATCATTTCTGAATCCGGAATTTCCGTGGATCCTTCAAAGATTGAAGCGATTCAAAATTGGAGGAGGCCGGAGAGTGTGACGGAGATTCGTAGTTTTCTTGGATTGGTGGGCTATTACCGTCGTTTTATCAAAGACTTTTCTAAAATTTCCGTGCCTCTTACTAGTTTGACAAAGAAGGGAGTTAAATATATTTGGTCGGACAAATGTGAAGCTTCTTTTCAGAAATTAAAAGAACTCTTTTTCGATGCTCCTATTCTTGTGATCCCCGAGGGAAACCACGTTTATACCGATGCTAGTCGCATTGGTTTGGGTGCCGTTCTTATGCAAATAGAATGTGTTATTGCTTATGCTTCTAGGCAATTGAAGCCTGCCGAGACTAGATATGCCACTCATGATATAGAGCTCGCGGCTATTGGTTTTGCCCTTCGTATTTGGCATCATTATCTTTTGGGATAAAAATTCATTCTTTACACTGATCATAAATCATTGAAGTATCTATTTTCTCAAAAGGAACTTAGTTTGCGTCAACAACGTTGGCTCGAATTTCTTGCAGCTTATGACCTTGATATTCTTTATACTCCCGGAAAGGGAAATCGTGTTGCGGATGCACTTAGTCGTAAGCAACAAGAGGTTGTTTCTATGATGATATCCGAATAGAATGATCATGAAATTCTGTCCACTTGTGAGATTCGAGATCGTGTTTCCGATTTATGTTCACTCTTGCTTTATGTAGCCTTGAAGCTCATCCTTCTTTTTTAGACCTCATTCTAGAAGCTCAAAAGCTAGATTCTGAATTGGCTCTTCTTAGCCAAAATATTAGGGATAAAATTGATATTGAGGGTTTGAAAGACTTTGATATTGATTCTCGTGGTGGTATTCGAAAATTTGGTAGACTTATCGTGCCAAATATTAGTAATCTTCGTAAAGACATTTTAGAAGATTCTCATTGTTCTAAATTTACCATTCATCCCAGTAGTAGTAAAATGTACGCGGACATGAAGCGACTTTATTATTGGGAGGGAATGAAATATGATATTGCTAACTTTGTTAAGTGTTGCATGACTTTCCAACTCATTAAGGCCGAACATCAAAGGCCCGGTGGGTTATTGCAACCTTTAGAAATTCCAATTTGGAAGTGGGACCAAATTTCCATGGATTTTATAGACGTCCTTCCCCGTTCTCGTTCGGGTCATGATAGCTTATGGGTGATAGTCGATAGACTTACTAAATCCGCCCATTTTATTCCCGTTCGGTCCAATTGAACCATACCTCTTTTGTCCAAACTTTTATCAAAGAAATTGTTAAATTGCATGGAGTTCCTACTTCTATGGTTAATGATCGTGATCCATTGTTTACTAGTGGATTTTGGAAAAGTCTTCAAAAACATTGAAAACGAAGCTTGAGTTTAGCACCGCTTATCATCCTCAATCCGATGGACAGACTGAGCGTGTGAATCAAACTCTTGAAGATCTTCTTCGTGCGTGTGTTCTTGATTTTGGTGGAAGTTGGGAAGATCATATTTCTCTTGTTGAGTTTTCCTATAATCATAGCTTCCAATCTAATATTGGGATGGCACCTTTCGAGGCACTCTATGGAAGGCCATGCCGATCTCCTTCTTGTTGGCTTGAGGCCGGTGAGAAGCTGGTTTTAGGTCCAGATTTTATTCGTGATTCCACAGAAAAGATCGACCTTATTCGTCATAGGATGAAAGATGCTCAGAGTAGGCAAAGATCCTATGCCGATAACCGGAGAAGGAAATTAGAATTTTCTGTGGGAGATCTTGTGTTTATTCGTGTTTTACCTATGAAGGGTGTTGTACGTTTCAGTCGATCGGGAAAGTTAGCACCTCGATATATTGGTCCATTTCCCATCACTAAATGTATTGGTTCCGTAGCTTATCGCCTTTTATTACCAGCTCAGTTTTCTGCTATTCATGACGTGTTTCACGTTTCTCAATTACGAAAGTGCCTTCGAGATTCCGATTCTATTCTTGAGCCCGGTGTTGTGGAAGAAATTGAAGCTTCACCTAATTTAACTTATGAGCAACATCCTATTCGTATTATTGCTTCGGAGGTCAAGCGCCTTCGAAATAAAGATGTTCCGCTTGTTAAAGTCCAATGGTCCTCAAATTCTAAGGATTGCTCTTGGGAATCTAGAGAGTTCATCGAGCGAACACATCCGGACTTACATTCTCTTGCTCCATGAGGTGAATTTCTTATTTCAAATTTCTTTTGTGTTGATATGCTTTCATGGTTGTTACCTTATATTTTCTTCTTAAATATTGCGAGGACGCAATTTCTTTAAGGAGGGGAGTCTGTAACAACACGCATATTTTACGATTGAATATTTAAATATTTTATTTTAATATTTTATCATTAGTCGGATTTTAGTCCGAAAAGTTACTTTTTGCATACGGTCGAATTAGGACTCGGAACCACTTCCATTGGGTCCAATACACAGTTTGCGATCTTTTTGAGTATAAACTTTGATATGTTTGGAGTTAGTGGAATTTTTCCACTTTTTCACTTTGGGCTTTGGGTTTGGTTTAGCCCATTAGCCTAAACTATTAACTCTAGCTCAACTCTCTTCCCTTCATAACTTTACTTTCATTTCCTAACACTCAAGCTTCATCAAAAATGGAGGAAGGAATGGGAAATTAAAACTCCAAGCTCAAGTTCATTTGCAAATTCAACATCTAACTCCAAATTCAAAGAGAAGCCAAATGATTCTTCCTTTGCTTTCAAGCTTCTTCTTCATTGATTTTGTGTAAAGGTGAGATTTTTATCTCACATCTTTTTCTATAACTATCTTTGATTGTTGGGTATGAATTCCTAACACTTATTCATGTGCATTTGCTTTTGGTTTGGATTGAATTGGTGAAAATCCCAATTTTTAGTGTTTTGGGTTCAAATCTTTAAAAATCCTAACTTTGATGTTTGAACACATTTTTGGTGATGCATCGAGGAGCCAATAGGACCGGGTAGCCGATTGGGGTAATCCCCTAGCATTCGTGCTCGATCGGTTGCAAATTGAGAGAGTTTGGCACTTTTGTTCCCTAGGTCGTTCGGCTTGCACCATTTTCCATCGGCCTGCAGTTAGGTCGTTAAGTCGCTCGGCCTTGTTATGTCGCACCTTCCAACTTAGGACGCGACAAGATAGGTCACGCCATGGGATAGGTCATTCCACACTTAAGTCGTTCGGCCTACTTCACCATCCTTAGGCCGCTCACCTCCTTAAGACGCGAGTTCCTTAAGTCGATCGGCATTGATTTGGTCGCGCCGTGCTAGGTCGCTCCTGGTATAACTCGCACCACCTAGGTCACCCCATGTTAGGTCGCACGCATTCTGTTAAGTCACACGTTCATCTTAGGTCACAACCACTAGGTTGCTTGGCCTTTTGATTTAGGTCGCACCTGCTATATCACGCAAGCCCTTAGGTCGCGACAAGTTAGGTCGTTAAGTCGCTCGGCCTTCTTTCCTCTTAGGTCGTTAGGTTGCTCGGCCGTGTTATGTCACACCAGTCAACTTAGGTCGCTCCATGGGATAGGTCATTCCACACTTAAGTCGCTCGGCCTACTTCACCATCCTTAGGCCGCTCACCTCCTTAAGCCGCGAGTTCCTTAAGTCGCTCGACATTGATTTGGTCGCGCCATGCTAGGTCGCGCCATGCTAGGGCGCTCCTGGTATAACTCGCACCACCTAGGTCGCCCCATGTTAGGCCGTACGCATTCTGTTAAATCGCACGTTCATCTTAGGTCGCAACCACTAGGTCGCTTGGCCTTCTGATTTAGGTCGCACCTGCTATATCACGCAACCCCTTAGGTCGCGACAAGTTAGGTCGTTAAGTCGCTCGGCCTTCTTTCCTCTTAGGTCGTTAGGTCGCTCGGCCGTGTTATGTCGCACCTGCCAACTTAGGTCGCGATAAGATAAGTCGCGCCATGGGATATGTCATTCCACACTTAAGTCGCTCGGCCTACTTCAGCCCTTAGGTCGCTCGTGTTAGGTCGCTCGGCCCATTAAGTTGCGCATGCATATAGGTCGCACATACCTTGAGTCGCGTCATTCCTTAGGTCGTTTGCAGTTAGGTCGCTCCACCCTTTAAGTCGCACCTCCTTTAAGCCGCATGCTATTTTTTAAGTCGCTGATCTCTTAGGTCGTACGCCGTGCAGTCGCATGTGTTGAGCCGCTGATTTCTTGTGTTGACTTATGTTAAGTTGTAAGTCGTGGCTATTAAGTCGCAAGGGTATTTCCACTCTGATGAATTTGGAATCGAATTCTTTGGATTTTATTCACGTCTTCGTATGTGAATTTTTGTGATTTATTGTTTCTACAATCATTTTTGTGATTTGTCATTTTATCTCACTCGTATGAGAAATCTAATTAAACGGCTTAGTAAAACAAATGGTATGAAACGCTTGCATTTACTTCGCCGGTTAATTCTTGGACTTGTTTGATTGAATCTCTTGTGACAATTTTCGAGTGGAGATCTATAATTTGTTCGTAAATATTTTAGTTAAGCTAGTGGTTATGGGACATGAGGCTAAGCTTATATATTTACTAGCTTACTGTAATTGACACTTCTTGATGATCGTTGATGATCATTTTTGTGATTTAGACTAGCAAATGTGCGATGTCTCTTTGTCTACGAGGGAGACTAAACCCCGTTTCTGTGGAGCTTCGGCTCAATTTGGTGGGGTAGCGACCCATGGTCTTCGGGCCGTTTTGTGGAGCTTCGGCTCAAAATTAATGGTAAGCAACCAGGGTATAGCGTTCCATTTTGTGATACACGTGTTGGTGAGTTTTCATACTCCCGTTTTGTGATAGGCCTCCCCCTTTTTGTGATTTCTGGATTTCGATTGATGATTTCTGGAATTTGTGTTTTGACCAATTTTCGTGATTTACATTGATAAGTTTTATCAATATTTGTGCATTGGTGAATTTGTGTGTCATTAACTTTTGTGATTGGCATTGATATTATTGTCCATATTTCTGGTTTGGTGAATATAAATAAAGTGTATGACATTCCTTTTGATCTTTGAAAAGATTCTTGTGATATTGATTAATCCCTAATTGATTTTCAATTGCATACTTATCACAGCATGAATTTATGGTTATCTTATATTTATGTCATATCTCTTATTCTATATCATTTTATCTAATATTTATAGCTAGACTGATCCGTTTATTATTTTCTTATTAAATAATATTCGGGTCAGACCGAGATGTTACAGGTGCTTCTGCTTGACTTCACATTTTGGATTATCACCTTGACTTTTGGTTAACTACTTAGATTAGTAGTTTTGGTTGTATACATTTGAGATATAGACTCATAGATGTATTCATATTCTTTTGTCCAGCACTTATAGCTATTCTTTTGTGACATTGTGGATCTTGTTTGACCACTACTCTGATGTATACTTTCATATGTTATATATTCATATCTATTTCCGCCTTTGTGATATGGATGTATGTGACTGATTTGTGTTATGTTTATTTCTATATTTGTTTTCGAAGAATATATATAGCCATTGTGTAGTAGCTTTGAGTTGTATCGGTATGTCGGATTTCCTCCTTAAACCAAATGCATGTTGAACTATCTGACATATCGTTGCTCGCACAAAGCAATTACACGGATGGTCGCTCCTCAACAGCCTTATTCTCCGTGCTACTTGACGGCATTACACCGTAGTATCCTTGGCTAGCGTGGGTATAGAGGTGGGGCGTCACAAACCCATTCTTCAAATTTCAATTTCAAGCTCATTTCTTCAAATCAATTTAACAAACTGAAATCTTTTGCAAACTAGAGTGAAATCTGAAGGTAATTAGTATCTAAACCTTATAGTTTCATCAAATTCCTAATTTGAGAAAGAGGTTTCTTATTTACTCAATTTTTTTGTTTGCATGTACTGTAATTGTTTTCTATAGGTTCTTAGAAGCTTCAATCAAGCTGAAAGCTTCAACTTTGAGGCAAAATCCAAGCTTTTGCAACAAATCAGCAAGATGAGAACAATATCTCACAAATACTAGCTAAATTACTTGTGAAATAGCTTGAATTTGCTGCCTATGTAAAACTTTGTTCAATGTAAAGTCTATTTTCGTTTCTGGCCTAAAGTGCCAAATTTGGCTATCCATAACTTTCATCTCCGGCAACGAAATGCTGCCGGATCTATTTTTGAGTCAACCTTATATGTTGAACTTTGTTACTGTAAAATTTGGTTGAAACATATTGTCATTTGAGTGTTCAAACCTTTGCTGCAAAATCAATGCACAGCCTGAAAATTTTATGTGCACATTTTGTTCTATGAGTTGCTGCAAACATGGCTTGAGTTCATGTTTGAGACAACATATCTCTTTCATTTCTTACTCAAATTATACGAATCTTTTATTTAAAGATGAAGTTCTCTACTATAACCATACCGAATTTCAGGTCATTTTGACATTGGAATCTTATATAAACTGCTGCCAAACTTAGACCTGGACCATGTTTCTGTCTAGAGTTTTACAGTGAAAACATCGTCTAGGTTCAACTTTGAGACATCATAACTGTCTCATATTTTATCCAAATTGCATCATTTTTTTTGAAAGATAAAGTTTTCTACTATACGTATACCAATTTTGAGCTCAATCCGATGCCAACTGATTCTCTGTTTCATGCCTGAAATTTGAACCCAAGATGGTGTCATGCCTGTATATTTTTTGTTTTTGATTTATTGAAAACATGGCCTGAGTCTATGTTTGAGACAGCATAACTCATTTGTATCAAATATGATTTGAGTGATTATTTTTTCAAATTGAAGTAAGAGTGCTGAATTACATTTCTATAAAAAAAATTTGACAATCTGGGTTGGTTTGCTATTTCGAAACTACTGTCGAACTTGTACTCGCAGCTTGCTGTAATTCAATGTTTAAAACCTTGTTTTGGTCCAATTTTGAAACGACACAGATTCTTCGTTTCAAATCAGATTTGAATGATTTTTTTTGCAGATTGAATTAGGAATGTTGAACTACATTCCTGCCAAATTTCAAGTCATTTGGAAACAGTTAACTTGTTCAAACCTACTGTCGAATATCGAGTCGCGGCTTGTTTTAAACGGATAATACTTGGTGTAATTTCCGTTATTTCGATATTCCCTTGATATTTCTTTCTGGATTCCATACACGGGTTTTTATAATGTTTTTTAAAATTTTTTTTCAAATAAATTGGCTTTTTAAATTATTATTATATATTTTTTAAGTATAAAAATTATATACTCTATAATAAGAAAATTTCAAAGGCAATTTCTAAAGCGATTTCGAAGCGTTCCTAAAACTCGTTTTCTTCAACTTAATTTCTATATAAAACACATAATTTTGCACTTTGAACGAAGAGGGAGGAGAATTAAATGATTAGATAAAACGCATGCTCTGAACTCGTGCGTTTATCTTTTCAGTTAATTCCTAATCTCTTCGTTTGATCGTTTTGACCTTCGGGTCTGGTTTACCGATGAGATGAGGTAAACTTTGTACTGCTTTGAGTGTGGAATTGACTAACGGTTAGTAAACCGTTTAGTGCGAACGTGTGGTATGTGACACACGTTAACACTTTTCGGGTTCCTTTTTGAGAGTTTGTGACACACATTGCCAGTTAGTGGTGCCCAGTACTGGGCCTCTGGACCTTCGCCACTACGGTTTGTGCCTTCGGGTTTGTGCCTTCGGGTTTGTTGCCTTCGGTTTTGTTGCCCTATAGTATCACTTTTGGAGTTGGTCCTTCATCACCGCTCGAGAGATACTTGGGTTTGTCGCCTTCGGGCTTGTGGATCCTTGTTTATACAGTACTGAGCACGTGCATCTTTTGTTTCATTGATACTTATATTTCCCTAGAGTATCGCTTTTCAAAGTAGGTCTTTTGAACCACTCGATACATAGCGATTACCTTTTGGAAACTTGTGTTACCTTCATTGGTATTTGTTATTTGCCTTTTTGGCTTGATTTGGGATATCCATATCCTTTGTTTATTGAGTTGCCGATGATATGAGGCATGTTATGATTCATCTTTTGTTAGATGATCGAGTTATCTCTTTTAGAGATATTTGTGGTACTTTATGACCACGCATGTTCATTATCATTTAGCTTATCAAACTGATTTGTTTAGCTAGACAGACCCGTGTAATTTATACTAGGGTCGGACAGAGGTGTTTCAGTTTAGGTACATTTGGACTTAGCCTATTCTGCTTCCGCATGGACTATTCTGCTAGCTCCTTTTGTTATAGCTTTTTATGTAGTCCTTTTTGGTCGTAACTCTGATATGTATATTCTTTTGACTCACCCGTATATTATGGTTGCTACACCACTTGACATGTATCATTTTGTATACTCTGTGATGTATCTGTATATGTGTATATGTATGTGATGATCTATTGTTCTGTGATGTGTTTTACATTTGAGTTGTTATATTTGTTCTGTTAGATCTTATGGCCATTATATTTTTGTATTAAATATCTATTGGATATGTCGATCCACCTAAAAAAAATATATGCAACATTTATCAACGTATTCAGTAGATAGTTAAGACAAGGCTATAGATGGTCGCTCCTATCCTGCTCTATTCTCTGAATTAGCAGACGGTATTACCTTGTAATACTCTTTGCTAATGTGGGTCTCGGAATGGGGCGTCACAATACTTTCAAGTATTTATCACTTGCAATTAAGATATAAACAGATTTTAGGCTTTTAAAGGGTAGTTTACCCACCGGTCTTTGAAACAAAGAAGCGGAGCCTGGAATGTGTTTGATCTAGAAATTATTTCAAACTGCAACGTTGATCTGATCCTAATGTTTGAGTTGATTTTGAATCTGATCTTCTTATTGATTGAGTTTGAACTGAATCCATATATTTGCTTTGCTTCGGCTTAGTTGAAGACTTGAAATAGGTTTTCATTTAGTTTGATTTTGATCTTTGCCTGCTTTTAGGTTTGAGATGCTTTTGTTTTGATTGCTTTAGTTTTTATTTTTTGGTTTTTAGTTTTTCTCAAGTTCATTTTTTATTTTTGAATATGACAAAGAAAATGATGAAAAGAGGAGTTGGATATATATGGTCTTGAAACCCTTTTATTTATTTATTTTTTGCAAAAATTAAAATAAAATTAAAAATATGACACTTGTATTTGTATGATGTAATTAAGCTACACTTGTTTAATTTATTGTTATATGGTTTACACTTGTCTTTGTGCATGTATTAACATTTTAATATGTTTTTTATATAATTTTATATTATATTTTCTGTTTAGTGATATATATATATGTTTTATGTTTTTATTATGATTTTCCTTTTATTTATATTTATATAATCTTTAAAGAAAAATGATTTAAAATCTAATTATACATTAATAAATAATCATATATATAGATTAGAATTTAACCCTTCAACAGTTTTTGAAAATTATTATATTGAATTCAAAACATAACTTCCAAATCACAATATATATACATATATATATATTATAATTAGAAAATAATTTTTTTATTAGTTTTTAAAAGATCGAGTTTCTTAAATCCAATTTATTTTAAGATATATATTTTTGAATTTCAAATCAAAATTCTATTTACAATACATAAACAAACACATATCTTATATGTTTTGGAAAAAATTCAAATTATTTCACAAATTAATTCTAAAAATTATATTAATTACTAAATTAAGTTTGGCTTAAAAACGAGATCGTTACAAATTTCCCCTTTTAAAAAAATATCGTCTCCTCAAAATTTGAAAGCAAAAGATAATCCCAAAGCTTTATTTCAAACAATCCAAGCATACATATCAGCCATATACTAACAACCAAATAAACAATTCATTCAAACAAACATTGCTAACTATCCTGACACAAATCCGGATAGGCTTTTCTAATGCTATCTAGAGTTTCCCAGGTACAATCATTCGGATCTCCATTCCATTGTACTTTCATCAATTTCACCACTTTATTCCTTAACCGCCTTTCATCTCGACCAATAATCTTCCGCAATTCCCAGTTGATGGAATCCTTAGGCTTGGTCCATCTTGGAAAAGAATCGAGCACCATGTAATTGATCGAATAGGTCGCCGATTAGGGGCAAAGGAAATTTATTCCTAAGGGTTAACTTATTACGATTACGATAATCTATGCACAATCTCAAAGATCCATCGGACTTGGCTGCAAATACTATAGCTGAACCCCAACTGGAACGACTAGGTCCTATAAATCCTTTCTCCAATAAATCTTGGGCTTGCTTAAACTAGCTCTGCTCTTTCCCTTGATGCCATCCAACAACTTGCATGCACAGCCACACGAGCATTAGGAACCAAGTCGATTCGAAATTCGATCTCCCAGTGCAAAGTTAAATACTTAACTTCTTCAAATATGTCAGGAAATTCCCAAAAAATAGGTATGGATTCCGAACTTGTGTCGGAATACCCTAAAGTATACATTAGCATGTCCCTCTTCGGACTTGGATCCTCGCGAAAAATCACAACAAAATTCTCAAGTTTGGTTTTGACCGAAATCGTTCTATTGATTCAATCTATTTTAGCTTCATATTTTGTTAATCAATTCATTCCGAGTAAAATTTCAAATTCATTAAAGTCAAAAACGAAAAGGCTGATAGGAAACTGATGATGAGAATACGAAATAGGAAACTTTCTACAACGTAAACAAAGATTTGCAGGGCCTCCTACCGAGTTCTTCACGCAAATAGGTTCGTCTACGAACTCGGGTTCAAGATTTTACTCTTCAATGATTTGCTAGGAAATAAAACTATGTGTGGCTCCAGTGTCGAATAGAACTCTAACGATTTTATCATAAATAAGAAGATTACCTTCCAAAACTCCTTTCTCTTTATCAGCTCCTGAGGTTGAAGGTTCATCCCTGATTGCATATACCTTTGCTACTTGGGTCAGCTTAATGTGATGGTCTAGGCTTTGCAACCATTGACAGCAGCCAAAGTAATGGTCTCCCACCATGCCAAAGCTTCTTCCTGGAGTTGCCAGAAAGCCATCGACCTCCTTTGATCATCGTCTAATTTCAATCATTTAAAAATCCTCTCACAAGATCTAATCCAAGCTTGCGCTTCTATAATAATCTCCGTACCTTTGAATGGTTTCCCTCCTAGTCTTGAGAAATTCCAATATAATTGTGCCAGATTTGGCTGGGGTTGGATGGGAAGAGCCGCTCCTTCCATTACTGTTGTTATAGGGTTTCGACCATTTATAGTGGTACTTCCCCCTTCCCCTACCTCATACTCTTCTTGCACTCATTCTCACTATCAGTGAATAGTAAGAAAATTGAATTAGGCATACGGACGAGATATCTTAGGGAATATACTCATTCTAGGGCATTCTTAACCCTATCTCCAATGGGTCACCTAATGAGTTATACTCCAAAGCTAAATTATTACTCAACCTTTAGCTCTGATACCAAATGTGATGGGCCAAGCGAGTGGACCTTCGAAAATCGGCATCCAATACATCATCGGAATTCAAATTCTGGAGATTCAAACATTGGAGTTCGTATCGCTAGAGCTATAACACATTAGATGATAACAACAGAGCGCAAACAGAATAACTTTCATTGATACACAAATGGATTACAACATTCTACAATAAGTGATCAACATCATCAGAGCCTACACACACACACACAACAGCGGAAAAATAACATCAACTTGGTCTTCAAAGAGAGAGAGAGAGAGAGCGAGTCCAACATACTGCATCTTCATTTCCAAAGCTCCAAAGAAAAAGGCTCAAAATAAATAGCTTCCAAATCAAAGACTTCCAAATCTACATCTACTATATGAGTTTGCTCTAGAACCTACTGATAACCAGACTCTAGGCTGCCCGTATGGAAAATTAGAGGAACCCAGAGTTTAAAAAAGGGAATAATAAACTCCGAGTCAGTCATAGGACTGGTGTGAGCAAACATAAAAACAATTATTCGTGCAAAAGGAAATCACAAAAAGAAATCCATTCACGCTTTTGGAAAATGAAACTACCATAAGTTTTCCCGACACACATTTAAATGCAATCGCACACATGGTGGAGGTTTCTCCTCATAGTAGTCAAAAATGCTTGACACACAAAAATCCTTTTGATATTATTATTAGTGCATAGTGTGGAAAAACATTTGCAAGTATAATATTAATCTTAGCCAGCATACATACCATTATAGTACGCCTACTATAGCTACCATGTTAAATGGCAGGTTCTACAACTAAAACCGTAAAGGGCTCGTATTATTTTGTTTAGATTTTCAACAAATGGCCAAGGCTAAGGAACTTCCTTTATCCAAATGAGTACGCCTCTGGAGGGACGTCCCGAGAACCTAACCAGATCTCTGCCAACACAAGGACGGCTTACCTCTATAACCAGGTAAATAACTGTCACGAGTATGTCATCCTCCGATTGTAACCGACCTTTACCTAGGCGCCTCAAATTCCAACAGCCACATAAGTAAAATATCTGGGCTCCATACTAAAATACCACTTTTTATCCAGAAGGAAATGCACATACCCTGAGGGCCGCGAACCCCATAACTTTACTGCGTCCTTCCTGCTTCGACCATTTCATGGAGTGTGAGGTTCGATGAAGTCTCGTCCCACAAAGCTACGTTTACACAAAAGCCATGCATTGATCAACCAATGCTTAGCATTTAGCATGCCACATTACCAAATTAGGAATATATCACTAATAACTATCAACTACATAACCTCTGAGCTCGTACGTATCAGAGAAGGGTGTAAAGCTAAGAGAATAAATTCTTTGCCACACAGAAATGTATTTGATAGAAACCAGCTTTATATCTCAAAGTGTGATGTAAGACATACATCCATTTTAGTCCATTCTGGGTCTGAATGGAACCGAAGGCACTTCATCCAATTAAGGAAAGAAGTCCTTGCAAATCCGGATGTCCCCTAATCACGTTCGGACTCCCCATCACATAGGGTAATCTCTATACCGGAGCAACTCGGTGCAGAGACAATCAACAGGCAATCCTTTCGTTTTTGAAAATACACGGTCTTCAACCACCGTCTTCAAATGCAATTCCATTCCGTCGTATCTGTTACCTGGGGATTTGACCAGGCAACTAAGTACTCGGCATTAGCATACTGTTCGGAATTTATGGGTCGTTCGGCATCCAGATTGTTCGGCATTAGAGAACGCTCGGCATTCAGGAACGCTCGGCATTTAGGAACGTTCGACATTAGAAAGCGCTCGGCTTCCAGAGTCGACCGACACAAATGATTCGTTCGTTTTTTTATATCGTTCGATATCTATGTACGTTCGGCATGGCGGATTCACTTGGCATTCCATACTGCTCGGCATCCGAACCTTGTTCGGCACATCACTTCGTTCGGCATAAATCTCGTTTGGCATGCAGGATCGATCGGCATCCAGAGTCGTTCGGCACAACACACTGCTCGGCTTCCAGTGTCGTCTGACATAAATCTCGTTCGACATTCGGGGTCATTTGTCATTCAAAGTGTTCATTATCACTTCGTTCGGCATTCAGAGTGTACGACATCACTTCGTTGTGCATTCAGAGTGTTCGGCATCACTTCGTTTGGCATTTTGTCGTTTGGCATATATCGATCGGCATACAGAAATCACTCTTTTTGGGCCAAGCTACTTAGCTACCTGGCCCTCCAGAGAAGTCCAATCCATCTTCGTCTATAAATAGAGAGGCATGGGCATAGTGAAATGGACCTTTTTTCGAGAACACTGGGGAGACACTGCCGCATTCAAGACTCATTCAAGACTTAATCTTTTTTGCTTAGCAATTGTATTTGAGTGATTGGCATAGGATTGTATCTGTAATCCATTATTGAGAAAAGCAATAAAGATCTACCTCAAAGTGGACGTAGGTAATTATGCCGAAGCACTAAAATCTGGTGTTCGTTTTTTCTGCATTTAAATTTACGTACTGTCCTCTGTTTAACTTTACTTTCTTCATTAATCTCTCTACACAATCTCTCTTAAGGGTGTTAGTGACCAATTCTGGTGCTAACATTTTGGTGCTTTCACAGGGAATCGAATTCTCAGGACGATAGGATCTACTTTGTAGCTACTGGATTGAAAAATCTCCCGAAGGAGATCCAAATCATTCACAAGACATCTGTTGATTCTACTCAGAGTTACAACAGGCAACTCTACCATGGGGAGACCACGAACTAGATCAGCCTCTTACAACGTAGATGTTCATGAGACTGCTAGTGTGCAACAAGTTGGGCCTAGCAACCAGCAGGCAATTCAAGGTGCAAGGCCCTCCACCTAGATCCAAGCGGAGCTCGTTTCCCGAACAGAGTTCAACGACTTAATAAGAGAACTCAGGGAAAGTAGAAGGCAACTTGCTGAGCAGATCTAAGCCAATACTAATCTCATGACTCAGCTTGCCCAGCAGCAGCATTAGAATGCTGGAAGTAGTCCTGCTCCTTATTCTGAATCTGATAGCTCGACCTCAGCTGATGAACCTCCTAGGCATAGACGCCGTAGGGATGAAGCTGCACAAGCAGGTGCCACTGATCGATCCGCCAGGGATCAAGCACGTGATGAGACCGGACGCCCGGATCACCAAGACCCAAATCAAGCGGGACATCAACCTGCACGGTCCCGTGGAACAGAACCCAACCTCCCACCTTCCATACGAACTCCAGATTTGTCAGCCATGGTCTGGAAGTTGATGAGAGAGAACCAAAGCCTGACCAACGAAGATTGGAGAGTGCCCAGGAGTCATACTCCCTTCACAGATGTTATCCTACAGGATGAGTACCCCAAGAAATTCAATATGCTAACTATCCCAGCCTACGAAGGGAAGACTGACCCTAAGCAACACGTGATGAGGTACGAATGGATGACAGATTCGGCAAGGGAAAATGATGCAACTAAGTGTAGGTGTTTCCCAATCACTCTGTCCGAAATCGCCACTATGTGGTTTACTCGGCTTCTTCCGCGATCTATATCCAGCTTCGACGAGTTAGCGATGAAATCTGTTGAACAATTCAGGATATATGCTACCCATCCAAAGGACATTATGTCATTATCAAGCGTAACCCAAGCTCCGAGAGAGTCTTTGAAAGCATACTTACAAAGGTTTCATGTTGCCGTCACTGAAGTTAGCAATCCTAACGACCACGCAATTTTGATGGCGGTAATGTGAGGTGCAGATCCAGACTCGGAATTTGGAGATTGGTTGGCGGGAATGCCCCTAGCTACATTAGAATGATTCTATGCCAAAGCTCATCAGTTCATACGGAGGGAGGAGGCTCGATGGACAAGACGAGATAAGACACCAAGGCATGTTCAGGAGAATGTGAAAAGTAACATCGCCGTGAAGTAGTCCGATGATAGTTCGACAAAAGTTCAAGTCAACGTCCAAAACAAGCCTGGGCAGTCCAAAGGATCCGGAGGTGGGAATCTCGAAAAGAAAAGAGAAGCAGGGAAATGGAAGCCAAGGATTCCGACCTACAATGAATACACCCTGTTGAATAATTCTCTTAAAAACATTTATCTATCTACCTGTAACACCTTTGAATACAGAAAGTCGTGCCCAAAGGAGTCCACTGAAGAACAGAAACGAACAGGGAAGTACTGTCGCTTCCATGAGACCCATAGGCACAATACTGAGAAGTGTAGACACCTCCATGACGCCATAGAAAAGTTGATCAGACAGAAAAAATTGCAGGAATTTGTCAAAAACACGCAAGATGGAAGGCAAGGAACATCAGACCCCGGACATGGGCCGGCTCCACGCCAACCAGAATAACCTGCACGGACTGTGGGTAGATTGATCATAAACACTATTGTCGGAGGACCTCATCCTACAGACAAGAATTGACAGGAGATGGAACGATATGCTACCTCCTTGAGGCATGTGAATTATGAATGTTGTTCGAATGTGGAAGATGGAACCCCCGCAAAACAACAACGCATGATGACTGACGATATAGTGTTTGGGAGTTGAGACGCGGACAAGGTGGAGGCTCCTACTATCGACCCGATGGTGGTTATATCTACAACAATCGGGCCAGCTTACGTGAAAAAATCTTGATTGATTTTGAAAGCTCTGCCAACATCATCTTCAAGAAGGCTTATGACCAAATGAAGATGGAAACGAAAGATTTGAAACCATGCAAAGCCCGTATCCACGGCTTTAACGGTGCGGCAACCAATGCGATGAGATATATAGAACTACCAGTTGAACTAGGGGAAAGTGAGCGTAGGAGAGTGCGAGTCCTACCGTTCATAGTAATGGATGTCGACTCTCTATACAATGTTTTTTGGGTCATCCAGCCTTGGCAGAATTTAGGGCTGCTTTGGCCCCATGATGTTTGACATTAAAATTTCCAACAAACAAAGGAGTCGGTGTTGTACATGGCGATCAGGCGACCAGTCGCGCATGTTATCTGGAAGAACTGAGAGAGGCTCAGCGAAGAGAGAAGGGAATGGTTGCAGACAACTCCGTCCGCATCCTAAAGACTGATGATTGACAAGTAGTTCCCGAGCCCTGGCTCGGGCAGCATTCTCGGATCCTTAGAAACATAGATCTGAGAGACGATGATGGGGAACCCAAGGAAACGAATGCAGCACTGGATGAGCTGACGATCGACATCCCAGTCAGCCGGGAAGACCCATCATGAGTTTTTAAGATTGGATCGCAACTCGACCCTTCAGTGGCCAAGGATCTTACTGATTTCCTCCAGGAGAATCTGGACGTTTTTGCTTGGACACATTCTGATATGTGCAGGATTTCTCCAATAATTGCGAGTCATATGTTGAGCATAGACCCGAAACACGTTCCCGTAAAATAGAAAAGGAGAGGTATGGACCCGGAGAGGTCTGCGGCTCTCAAAGAGGAGGTGGACAAACTCAAAGCCAATGGGTTCATCCGCGATGCCCTCTACCCTGAATGGGTATCTAACCCAGTGCTAGTGAAGAAAGCAAATGGGAAGTGGAGAACTTGTGTTTATTACTTCGATCTGAATAAAGCATGCCCGAAGGATAGTTTCCCTTTACCTAGAATCGACCAGCTCGTTGATTCTACAGCCGGACACGAATTACTGTCATTTATGGGTGTGTACTCAGGATACAACCAGATCCCGATGCACATTCCATACCAAGAGCACACCAGTTTTATCACAAATATGGGGCTATATTTCTATGTAGTAATGCCCTTTCGTTTGAAAAACGTGGGAGCAACTTATCAGCGTCTGGTGAATCGAATGTTTAAGGACCAGATCGGTAAGACGATGGAAGTCTATGTAGATGACATGCTCGTGAAGTCACGGCAGTCAAACGACCACATCCGAGACTTAGCAGAAATGTTTGATATACTCAGACAATACGATATGAAGATCAACTCCTTGAAGTGCTCTTTTAGTGTGGCATCAGAAAGTTCTTGGGCTTCATTGTGAATGCACGTGGAATTGAAGCTAACCCGAAAAAGATTCAAGCTATTCGGGACATACAAGTGCCCAGAACTATAAAGCAAGTACAAAGCTTGAACGGAAAGGTGGCAGTGCTGAGCCGATTCATATCCAGAGCCGCGGATAAGTGCATTCCTTTCTTTGATGTGATAAAGAAGGAAAAAAGCAATTTCGAGTGGACATCCGATTGCGAGGAAGCATTCCGAGCTCTGGTAAGGCATTGGAGAGCCCTCCAGTGCTATCGAAACCAATAGACCATGAAATGTTGTATGTGTATTTGGCAGTATCCCAACATGCTATCAGTACGGCTTTGGTCCGTGAAGAGGACCGAGTTCAAAAGCTAGTATACTATGTTAGTAAACGTCTGATGGGGGCAGAAAGAAACTATCCTAAGATCAAGAAATTAGCCTATTTCTTGGTGATCGCATCACGCAAGCTTCGCCCATATTTTCAGGCACACCCAATCAGTGTTTACACTGATCAACCCTTGCGTCAGATACTCCAACGACCGAAAACTTCTAGAAGAATGTTAAAATGGAATATCGAGCTCAGTCAGTTCGATATTACTTACCTGCTACGAAAGGCCATACAGGGACAAGCGCTAGTGGATTTCATCGCTGAATTCACCATGACAGACGAATCAAACGGCCGCAATGTCATGCCTCCCGTCCAATGGAAGATGTACACTGATGGGCCATCTAACGACCGTTGTTCGAGGGTTGGCATAGTTCTTGTAACTCCTAAAAACCTATCAGTTTGCTATGCTTTGAAGCTCTAATTCACGGCAACGAATAACAAAGCCGAGTATGAAGCATTGATTGCCAGCTTAAGACTCATCAAAGAGCTGAGAATAAGATCGGTTGAAATTTTTTGCAACTCGCAACTGGTGGTGTATCAAGTGCATGGATACTACCAAGCAAGGGGGCAGAGAATAGCCCCGTATTTGGCCCAAGTTCAGAAGCTGCTAACGAATCTCGAGTATTATGATATTTCACATGTTATGCGTGAACAAAACAGAGCAGCTGATTCATTGGAAAAATTTGCAAGCACTGGCAATGCATAGAAGATGGGATTGTTTCCCTTGAAACCTTACATGCTCCGAGCATAAATATGATGGAGGTAGATTTCATGTTAGAAACAGAAATCGAGAAGGAGTCATGGATGACCCCATTCAAGCAGTACTTGTTACATGGTGTCGTGCCCGAAAGAAGGAGCGAGAGACGACAAGGCTTCTCGTTATGTAATGCAGGATGGAATAATGTATCGGAGGGGATTCTCGACCCTATTGCTCCGGTGCATTGCTCATGATGAGATAAAACGAGTCCTGACGGAAGTCCATGAAGGTGAATGTGGCGACCATACCGGGGGGTAGACGTTAGCAAAGAAAATCCTCCGATATGGATGCTATTGGCCAACTATAAATCAGGATGCCGCAAACTACGTAAGAAGATGTGATAAATGCCAGAAGTATGCGAAAATTCCAAGAGCTCCGCGGACAGAACTCATACAAATAGTTAGTCCTTGGCCTTTTGCAATGTGGGGGATCGATATAGTCGATTCCTTACCCCTATCCAAAGGTGGTACAAAATACGCGATTGTTGCAGTCAGTTACTTTACCTAGTGGGCAGAAGCAGAGCTTGTGGCCACTATCACTGCCAAGAAAGTCATTAATTTCGTTGTACAAAATATCATATGCCGCTTTGGCCTGCCACGAACCATCGTTACAGACAATGGAACTCAGTTTGAAAGCAAAGAGTTCAGGGAATTTTGCCAAAAATATGGTATTGAGAAAAAGTTTGCAGTAGTTGCTCATCCGAAATCTAATGGACAAGTGGAGGCCGTAAACAAGATAATCAAATCCATATTGAAGAATTGTTTGGAAAAGGCTAGAGGCAAGTGGGTGGATGAGGTTCCGACAGTATTTTGGGCTTACAGAACCACCCACAAGTCCGCGATTGGCCACACTCCATTCGCATTAGCATATGGCATGGAAGCTGTCATACTCGTGGAACTTGAATTCCTATCACATCGGGTAACTTATTATGACCCTGAGTCAAATCAAGATCTCTTGCTGGAATCGTTGGACTTCATTGATGAAAAACGCGAAGAAGCTAATTTAAGAGCAGCCGCATACAGGCATCGATTTGCTCGATATTATAATGAAAAAGTCCAACCGAGAATCTTTGGCGTGGGTGATCTCGTTTTGAAATGAGTTTTCCCAGTTCCATCACACATGAACCCCGCATGGGAAGGTCCATACGTCATTGAATGGAAGCTTGGAGAAGGAACTTTCAAGCTAGCGAACGTTGATGGTGCGACACTCCCCCGAGCATGGAATGTTGAACATTTGCGGCATTATGACACTTAGTTCATTTCTATCATATTTTAGTTGTATTTATTTCCAGCAATTTTTATTCCTAGTTTACGGCATGTAAAAAGATAACTTAGTTTCTTTGCATTAATAAAGGCTTGAAGCCATTTCTTTTTCCCATGAATTGTCAATGTTTCTGTGTATTATAACGCTATAATAAGTGACTAAGAGATACATTACTCTGTCTGACGTACGAATGAGTATACACGACTCAAAATCTCCAAGTCCCGGAGTGCGGACTGGAGTACTCTAAGTCCCTAGAGTGCGGACTCGAGTATAAACGACTCAAAATCTCCAAGTCCCCAGAGTGCGGACTGGAGTACTCTAAGTCCCCAGAGTGTGGATTCGAGTATAAACAACTCAAAATCTCCAAGTCCCCGGAGTGCAGACTGGAGTACTCTAAGTCCTCAGTGTGCGGACTCGAGTATAAACGCTCAAAATCTCCAAGTCCCCGGAGTGCGGACTGGAGTACTCTAAGTCCCCATAGTGCGGACTCAAGTATAGACGACTCAAAATCTCCAAGTCTCCGGAGTGCGGACTGGAGTACTCTAAGTCCCCATAGTTCGGACTCGAGTATAAACGACTCAAAATCTCCAAGTCCCGATAGTGCGGACTGGAGTACTCGAAGTCCCCAGAGTGTGGACTCAAGTATAAACGACTCAAAATCTCCAAGTCCTTGGAGTGCGGACTGGAGTACTCTAAGACCCCAGAGTGTAGACTCGAGTATAAACGACTCAAAATCTCCAAGTCCCTGTAGTGCGGCCTGGAGTACTCTAAGTCCCTAGAGCGCGGACTCGAGTATAAACGACTCAAAATCTCCAAGTCTCCAGAGTGCGGACTCGAGTATAAACGACTCAAAATCTCCAAGTCCTCGGAGTGCGGACTGGAGTACTCTAAGTCCCCAGGACTCGAGTATAAACGACTCAAAATCTCCAAGTCCCCAGAGTGAGGACTGGAGTACTCTAAGTCCTCAGAGTGCGGACTCGATTATAAACGACTCAAAATCTCCAAGTCCCCGAAGTGCGGACTGGAGTACTCTAAGTCCCCGGAGTGCGGACTGGAGTACTCTAAGTCCCCAGAGTGCAGATTCGAGTATAAACGACTCAAAATCTCAAAGATCCTAGTGCGCTGAATGGAGTACTCTAAGTCCCCACAGTGTGGACTCGAGTATAAACGACTCAAAATCTCCAAGTCCCCGGAGTGCGGATTGGAGTACTCTAAGTCCCCAGAGTGCGGACTCGAGTATAAACGACACAAAATCTCTAAGTCTCCGAAGCGCGGACTGAAGTACTCTATGTCCCCAGAGTGCGGACTCGAGTATAAACGACTAAAAATCTCCAAGTCCACGGAGTGCGGCCTGGAGTACTCTAAGTCCCCAGAGTGCGGACTCGAGTATAAACGACTAAAAATCTCCAAGTCCCCGGAGTGCGGACTGGAGTACCCTGATTCCCCGTAGTGTGGACCAGAGTATGAACGACTAAAAATCTCCAAGTCCCCGGAGTGCAGACTGGAGTACTCTGAGTCCCCGGAGTGTGGATCAGAGTATAAACGATTTAAATGTCCAAGTCCCCTGAGGGCGGACTTGATATAAATGACTTGAAGTCATCAAGCCCTTGGCGTACGGATTGGAAAATATTCTAAGTCCCCAGAACGTGGGATAAAAGAATGTGCAAATACCAAGAAAGTTGTCAACTTGTTTGAAGATGAATCGAGAAGTTCACGTAACTCGTAGTAGCTCAGGTTTTGACCACGGTTATACAAAAAACCAAACAACAACAGTCCTCTGAGAGGGAAAAGAACTAAGTTTTATTCATCACAAATAATTGTATTTACATGAACTACGAAAACAAAAATAATTACATAATCTAAACTAGCTCTTGTTGAACGAAAGAGAAGACTACTTCTTCGACTTCTTCGACTTTTTGCCAGATGACTCCTCCCGGTAGTTTACCCTTGATAACTTTCTTTGACGGGGGAGTGACAGCTGAAGAACCATGAGGAACATCCATGGGTTTGGACCCGCCTAGGAGGATGACCTTCAACGGCTTGTTCAAAGGATCGTCCAGGTCCACAGCTTGAGGTTCGACCTTGATCTTAATCGTCTTTTCTTTCTCTTTCTCAAGCTGCTCCTTCATGCTCAGTTCGGATGTGTGCTCAGAGACGCCTGTAATTTCAACTTCGTAACTCCCATCAATGGGAGAGGAAGTCTCAGATTTGTCCTCGTCAAGCGCTCCGATCACCTGAGCATCCGGACCGGAAGCCTCTCCTGCGTGAGTGGCTTTACTCATTTTTTCCCTCACCTCCTTGGCGACATCGCTCCTCGGAGTGGGCTCAAGATCAAAACGGCCTGCACAAAATCATGAAAAGCAAGTATTAGAATGCAATAGCTTCTGAAGAAAAGCGAAAACTCTTGGAATGTTAAGTAAAAGAGTTGCTTACCAGGTTCCGGATGGCTCTCAGTCGTCAGGGGGGTCTCACCCTCTAGAACAGAGGACAAAACGTAAACACCAAGGTCGGGGTCCTCCGGGTCATAGCCGATGTGCTGTTCAAAAGGATCGAGTATCGGCCGACCAGCGGGCTGGGTAGGCACACGAGCTGGAGACTCGATCCCGAATGGACCGACAATAACTTCTTTCCCTTTCGTTGAGAGGTAGCCTTTACAATAATGGGCTTTAGCCGCTGACAGGTCCGAAGGCTCATTTCCCTTAAGGAATTCTTTTATCAAAGCCCCCTCATCAACCTCCTCGATACCGTGTTCGGCCTTCTTGATTTCAATTAAGGTCTCCCATGCCTCGGCCAAAGATTCAAGATAGCCCTCATCCAGAAAAGTTAAGTCCCGGTGCATGAGAACGCGGGCATTAAATTCGGCAATAAGCGGGTGAACATGCTTTTGACCTCTTCCCTACCTTCTTCCCTGGCCGCCTCAAGACAGGAGTCGATCTCCGTAGATGCTATCTTTTTTCCCTGTAAGGACCCGCAAATCCATACCCCTTGAGTCAACACTATTCTACATCAATCAACTCAAGATGAACGGAAATATGAACAATTTGTTTTAAAGAAGAAGAGGTAGAAGAAGAAAGTAGAAAAACAACATCAGAATCTAACCATCGCAGCGGAATAAAATATAATAGATAATCATAGATCTTTAGACTAAAAAAAATGCTATATAAGTTTATACATACATCATCAGAGTATATCATCAGAGTTCAACAACATCAATAACATACAACTGGATACACAGTGGAATAATAATCAAGTACGGAAATACGTATCGCCATCCAGCTCGTCTCTTGAGCTCCACAGCAACATATCATGTATTCTATAATACTCGGTCTAACCCGAGCGTTACAGTTAAATAACACCCGAGTCAGTCTAGAATACCAGCATGAGAAATCACACTCAAATTGATTATTAAAGTTTTAAAAATCCTTTGGAAACAAAAGCATAATACGCACTCATATTTATTAATATGCTCAAACTCATTCTAAAGTACTACGGACTCTATTTGAGTAATTTCCACCAGAGCCAAAGTTATCACCAACCTAAGCTCTGATACCAATTGTAACGACCCGCAAATCCGCACCCTTTGAGTAAACACTATTTTACATCAATCAACTCAAGATGAATGGAAATACGAACCATTTGGGTTAAAGAAGAAGAGGTAGAAGAAGAAAGTAGAAAAACAACATCAGAATCTAACCATCGCAGCGGAATAAAATATAATAGATAATTACAGATCTTTACACTAAAAACAAATGCTATATAAGTTATACATACATCATCATAGTACATCATCAGAGTTCAACAACATCAATAACATACAACTGGATACACGGCAGAATAATAATCAAGTACGGAAGTATGTATCGCCATCTAGCTCGTCTCCTGAGCTCCACAGCAACATATCATGTATTCTATAATACTCGGTCTGACCCGAGCATTACAGTTAAATAACACCTTAGTCGGTCTGGAATACCAGCATGAGAAATCACACTCAAATTGATTATAAAGTTTCAAAAATCCTTTGGAAACAAAAGCATCTCGTAAGACCACGCCACAAATAAACATGTCAGGTTTTTACCTTACGATAGCTAAAACACTTTTTGTTAAAATTCTCTAATATTATAATAGTGTCTACAGAAACTAAAATAGAATCTAGCTGAAATGCTTGCATCTCACGTTTCAACAATAGTTGGGCACAATCAAAACCGTACGGACGCGTAGGGAAAATGGATTTTCAACTAATGACTAGGCACTGGGGTACCACCTATCACGGTTCCTGGTCTAGGTCAACATACCGAGGATCACTCCCGACCCCCCGCATCACAACACCCGGACTACCCCTTACTGGGTAGTCTCGAGTAAGATCACCCTACAGTTGGGATCAGCAAACGCACCACTGAGCCGAAATAAAAGGGACATCTAGACAGGGATGACCTCACCGGAAATTGGTATTACCCACCAAGCCTTGCTGCAAAACCCCTGATTTTCAGTCATTCCCGGTTGATGAGGCTTGAGGCAAGGTGTTACATTTTTAGAACATTTTCCTTATAATGCTCATCGCCCACCTGACGATGTTCTGAAAGCATTCATCCATACAAGTCCGTCCCGGGTTCGAACGGAACCGAAGGCACTACTCCTACTACATCCATTTTGGAAATACACTCAAGATTAGTAGCGACTAGCCCTTGCACTTCACTGCTCCATCTTCGACTCCGAACTCATTTTCCCTAAAAACGTACAAACCAGATCGAAGTGGTTTTCGAGAAATAAATCCCGATCCCGGTCTCTTCGAAACGATCAGCGCATTGGCCAATATTGATAGTCGGTTATTTAACTATCAATTAACATTCACAACAACCATCCAACATAAATAATTTCACCAAATTATTTATTAAACTCAAATTATCTTCACAAGATATATTTCCACTTTTCAACCCTTTGAAAAATAGTTTCAAACCATACTCTTCTCATGGAATGAATTTCCAAATATTTATTTCCATTGAAAACACCAAGTACAAAGCTTTAGATTTTTAAAATAATTTAAAACACTTTATTAAAAAAATATTTTAACATTTAGAATGAGAACTACTTCAATGCTTTATTAAAAATATACACTAGCAATATTTAAAATGAGGCTACTTTTATAAAATATAAAACTAGATTTTCTCTTTTAAAACAAATACCAAGTCACTTTTAAATAATTACTACCATAATAGATTAAAAGACAAGACTTATTTTAGAATTTAAATATTTTAGAAATAATAAATTTTCCAAAATTGGCTTTTTAAAACAATTTTAAAACTTTTAACTTATATTTAAAAATTCACTTGGAAAACGTACTTGGTTATCCAGGGAGAATTTCCAATTTCAATCACCTAAATCAGTTTTCCAAATTGATTTTCAATTTACTCCATTTGAAATAAATTTCTTCACTTACTCAATTCATTTCAAAATTCGTTAATTATAGACTTTGTTGTTATTATTATTATTATTTTCCGTTTGATTTTAAATCTTTTAACTGAAATATACAAATCTCAGATTTTCCCAATTTCTTCTTTATTCTTTCAAAATTTAAATCTTAAATTTAAAATAAATGCTTTGTTCTTTTAAATAATAACATTAAAGTTTAAAATTCATTAACTTCCTGTTTATTCAAAATTCCGTTTTCATATATGGAATTTATTTATTAGAATTTTAAAACCTTAATATTCTTATCTAGTTCATTTTAATTTATTTAAAATTTTCTATAATTATTTCATTTACAAATTCTCTTCCTTTTATTTTCAAAATCCAATTCTATATATTTTGATAACTCAGTGTACTGGAATATTCAAGTAAACCATAGCATTCAATATTTTAAATTATCAATAATATTCATCACAGAATATCGCATATTCATAACAGAGAATATTAAACAATATAAATAATTTTGAGGAATCCAGTTGAATCCCTCCAATCTGTTTCTCTGTATCCACAGATGTTAGCATAACATAAAATACCAATTCCACTTTAAGGTGGAATATCGCGGTATATGGATTTTTAAATAAAATATCATCCGCTATTATGCGGCGCATAGGGTCTCATCCGCTATATAATGCGGGAAATCGATCATTCCAAGATATATTATATACTACTACATATAATATAACACACTAAATCAAATCAATCATTCAAGTATTTAAATTTAACCATTTAAATTTAACTCAAACCAGATGAGTGAGATTAACTCACCTTTGCTTTTTATTTGCAATCCACTTCTTTATTGCCTTGGTTTTCCGATTTATAACCTAGAATAAACAATTTATTTGATTTATCGAGCAATCAATTTCTTTCAATATATTTAATTAATTAACACTTTTAATTTGATCTACTCTAATGATCATTTTCCTATTAGATAGATTTGCTTAGCCAAATTATTCTACTAACAAATTTTCCTCATAATAAATCAAAATTTACGTTACAAAAATAATTAATTTAGCTAATCTCCCTAATGCACTATTTTTAAAATAACCAAGTAAATTTAAGATGTGTCGATGTATATTTATTTTTCTGTTTGAAACTATATATATAAATATATACTTATAAAAATATTCTATATAGGTTTTAAAACTGGTTTTTATATAAACTTTTCCAATCAAACTGTTTAAAATTCCTATTTCAAAATCCTATCCCTTTATTATCTTATCACAGTAAATAACAAAGTAAACTTTCCTACCTTACTGTAAATAAAAATTCTATCCCTACATATATTTCCTGTTTTTCTTTCCCGAAATCTTATACATATGTTTGTTTTTTTATCTGTTGTTCCTCGAATTTTACTTTCAATCTATATTAATTTGAATAAAAAAGAAATCGATATACCTTGACACTTCGATCCCAGGAAGAATCCAATAGCAACCAACTTAATTTCCAGAGACCCATCACGCTCAACCACCCTTGCACGAGGTCGCTACCCTCGATGACGCGACCTGATTCCAAAGCATCGCACGCCCTACCTCCAATTCAACAAACCATAAAGTCCCAAACTGCCTCGCCTTGCAAATCCAACCCCAACACTCGATTCGCCGCCATCGTGAATTGCCGACTCCACCTCCCTTCGCTCCGCTTCGCGCGCACGTATGCGCCCCATCGCCCACAATATTTCGTCCAGTGTCGAGCTCCATGCCCGTCGCGCATCCCTTCTCCCCTTCACGCATACAGATTCGAACTACCTTCACCCTTCTTTTTTTATTTATGAATTGAAGAAGGTAGACGGCAATAAAAAGAAGATGAGCAAGTTTCGTTCGAACTGGAGGAAGAAATCTTCATTTCGACCATTATTGATTTCTTTTGAACGAAATTATAAAATGAAGAATGAAAAAGCTCAGCAATCCTTTTGTTTCGAGATTTCAAATTTCATTACATTTTTTTTCAACTGAAGTAAAGTTGATGGAGGGAATGTTTGCGTGCTGTACTATACCTGCTACAGTGCTTGAGAAATAATAGAATCGCAGCTGATGGGAAAAGAAACGAATGATAGTGACCAGATATATATATATATATATATATATATATATATATATTAAGTTAAATTCAAATCGTCTCGATAAATCAACTTAAAATCTTGACCCCCTATCGAGGCGTGCCGCTAGGCGTTTATAATGTTATACCCCTATTCCGAACGCAATGGAAAAGGTTTCAAGTGCTAATTCAATCATATGGAGAAGATAACTTTTTGAACCCAGTTATAAAATTGAACTTTCGATTTAATTTTCAGCTCGTTTACTTATCGTACGCTCACATAAAAAATCAATCATTTTGAAATTTGAAATCCGATAATAATACAATATTATGGATCCAATGGAACTGGTTTCGTCGAATTCTGAGACCGTGCCTCGGAAGGCTATTTTTAAATTCAATTTAAACTATAAAATTTTAAAACCGAACAAACCGCTGTTAAATTTAATTTTACAACTTTTATTACCCTCAGTACTATCAATATAAATTTTATAAGCCTTCAAATTATTTTTAACAGGCTTAAAACTCTAGATTCAACATTTTACCCAACTTCAACTTATTTAATTCAATAATTTAATTATCAAATATACGGTGATATTTGAATTCGAGTTAAAACTTAACTTTTAAATATTTAAAATCAATTAAATATTTCAATTTTAAATGCTCAAGAATTCCGAGTCATCACATGCCCTCTTCACAGGCTTCATCCTTCAGCGCCACAACTTTAGAAAGCTCGCCCTCAAGTTTCGCCTTGAGTAGTCGCGTTGCAACGATCTCGTCGTAATACCGTTGCGACTCTTCTTGGGCAGCAATCTTCTCTTCTTTCTCTTTGCGGAGTCGCACCTCAAGTTCTTTGACTCGGAGGCAGAATGCATCCCTCTCTTTTTGCATCGAGTCTTTCTCTAAATCTAAAGCCCACAGCGTTGTACCGCCTCGTCGATTTCTTTTTTGTGAGTTGATTCCAAACGAGTTACGGCTTTGGTGGTATCTTTGGCGCTCTGCTGGGCGGCCTTAAGATGAGATTTGTAACACGCAATCTCTTCATCCTGAGCTTTGATAATGTTTTTGTCATGAATAGCCTCAAGCTTCAGGCGATCAATCTCATGTTGGTGTTCTATGGAGACTTCAGACACTTTCTCAGCAAGATGAACGAACGCGTCATGCTGAACATAGACGTTGTTGGTGCAGGCGATAACGCTCTGCTTGACATATCGAGGAATACGATGGATCGCCAGGAGAAACTTCAGACCATCAAAGCAGGTTTTTAGAAATTTAACTTTAAGCTCGGCTAGTCTCTCCGATATTGATGGATCTGTTGCAGGAACAGGAGGAGACGGCTTCGAAAGTTCAGCTCTCCTATAAGGATCACGGAACTGTCGGGTGGAGGAGGAATCGGAGTGTTGATCACGGGGAACATCGGATTGCGATCCCTTATGGCCGTGCTTATATTTTCTTTGCCCCAAGTGAGAACAGGGATGTTGGTGGTATTTGGGCTGATAATATGTGTTCTTCCGAGATGATGAATCCCAGGAATGATAATCCCTATCGCCATCACTGTCTCTATCTCGACGCTTTCCGGAACCTGAGTCCCGTCCATAATGATGGAAGAAAGACAACCTGTGGAGACGATCAATACCGTGTGTACGCCCCATGTCAGCTACATAGAATGTAAATAACAATGAATTAGCAAAGAGTGGTGTGACGATTGAAATTTAAGTGCAAGGTGAAGTGCATGTGTTTGTGTCCTAGTGTTTCCTCCCGACGGACCAGTTTCTTTACTAATGGGAGTTTTTTCTCCCTGAGTTTGGGCTTGAATGCCTGCATCGCCTCTGATGGGTGAGTGAAGTTTAAGCGCCTTTGGATCGTCAAAATCATAATTAAGTAGATCGTCAGGTATCGAGAGGTTTGAGAGGCCCGTTAAAGAACTTTCTAAACGTTGTGGGGAAGTATCTTTCTCTGTTGGAATAAGAGTAACTTTAGAGATTGCACCAACTTTTTCCCTCCTTATCTTGTACGTCAGTCTCATTTTCCTCTTCGAAGGGAAGATGACATTTCAATGTCGTGAACTTCGGCTATCGGGTTCTGAGTAGGACCAACGTTCTTATCTTGAGCTTCGGGTGTTTCGGTTTCCTTGATTTCTCCTTCTTCTAGTGCGCCAGGAGCGTTGCGTGCTGAAGACTCAGCTTGTTTTTTCCCTTCACCAAAAGCGGGCCTGGGTATGGCAACGTCCTGAGGAAGGCTTATCTGACGGCCTTCTGCCAACAGTCCAAACGTTGTAACTGACTCATTCGAAATGAGAGTTCGGATGTCCCGTTCTTCGACAGGAAGGGCTCTAATAACTTCGACGGCTTCAGAATACCTGCGGCCGTCAGGACGTGGATTGATATCTGAAAAGATGGAAAAAAGAGTTGGAAAAGGCACGACTTTGACCAAGAATGAATATAGATCCAGAGAAAAGACTTACTTCCTTCCACCCATCTCCTCACGAAACCAGGAGGGCAACGCACATAAAACCATTCACGTTTGTACAGGGCAAAATTGCTGCATGCCCCAGTCAGATCTGGCATTTGTGGTGCGGCTCAAGAAACATGAAAGAGGGGCTATCTCTCCGCTTCTTGATCATATATATGTATCTGATGTCATCCGGGGTTTGAGGCCTAGAGAGGACATTCATGAAGAGGATGTAGGTAACGTAGATGAAGGCGTGACCGTTCGGGTGCAATTGTGACGGGGCAATGTCAATGTATTGCAGCACGTTTCGAAGAAATAAGTTGAACAGTGGCACACTGATGACCCAGCACATAAACTTTTTACAAGCTGTGTATCCAACTAGGGGCAATTGTGGACGATCGTGCCTCGATGGAACTAATACGTTGTCGAAGGGGATTCCGTGGATAGAGCATATCCGACGGAGTGCAATTTCATTAATCTTCAAGGCCTGTGAATCGACCGGGTTATCCAAGAAAATTGATGCCTCCAGGGCGTCGGGAGCTAAGTTATGAGCAGGAGAAATCGACGGGTTTGAAGTATCCGCAAGTCCTTGTTTAGAAGATGGCCTAGGTCTGTCTAAGATCGTGGTGGAGCTAGATTTCCTAGACATCTTTGATAGAAGTTGAATCTAGTAGAGCATCTGTTTTAACTATACTTGCAAAAACAATCGACGTTAGACTTAACAACACAAGTATTCCCCATGTGTGATGTGTGAACTAGTGTGATAATTCAAATATAAGTGCCGAGAAATTAAAAGTCACAGAGTTGATGGTATAAAGTTGAGCTTTGAATTGTCGCCTTTGAGGACCGTCATCGCCGACCGTCTCCAAAAGCCTGCCCTACGATGCTTTCAATTTCGGGCTCAGACATCGGTGCTATATGTTAAAGGAAATTACTCGTTTTTGTCGATTTAAATTCAGGCTTGTGATTACTGAAATTAGGAAGTTACCAGTCCAGATTAGTTCGATATGATAGTCTGCATAGGTCCTTGTCCTTGTTTTTGTCATAAGATTAGGCAAAGTGAATACTGGTCAGCCTAAATATCGTTCAACCAAAGTATCGTTCGAGCAAGATGCTGTTCGGCCATAATATTGTTCGGCTTAACTATCGATTGACATTCATGACCGTTCGGCCTACGCGCTGTTCGACCGAAATCTCGATCGACATCCTATCCAATTCGTACTTCCTTCCTATTTTTCCACTTCGCTGCTCGGCATATGGCGAATCATGCCGAGCAGAAGTTATGTTGAGCCCCAACGCTTGGCACTCCATCCAGTACTCCATCCTTAACAATGGTTTTATCTTTCTCTCCCATCCATGCCGAACGACGTGACCAAGTCGTTCAGCAAGTCACACCGGACCGTGTTGATCGGCACTCTAGCCAATTCTTGCTCCTCCTCTACTCTTCCCTACAATCTCGTTCGACAAGAGAAAACTATACCGAACCACGGTACATCTTCCAACAACTCCCTCATGTGCTTGCCTCCAACCACCTCCCCTTTTCTCTACGTCATCTAGCCCTAGAACATACCATAATCGCAGTTCGATCCTTTCATCCACGAAGTACCTATGGGTTATGGTTCTAATTTACGAACTTAAGCCTCGTATATTAAAACTTTTTTAGTCAGAAAAAGCATTTAAATAGAAGGGGTCGATACCTGGCAAATAGATTGAAGCTCGAGAGAATTTTGGAGTTAAGGGCATGGTTTTAATTAATTCCGAATGACTCGGGAATGGAGTGATGCAGGGTATGATGCTAGAGAAAGGAAGGGCAGTTAAATCCTTCGAGTTTGTTAAAAGGCGAGGTTCGTAAGTACAGGATAGCTGAGGAGAAAGTGAAGAAGAGAGGAAGAAGGAAAGTGCCGAACTTTATAGGGGAAGAAAGGGAGCCGAAGGGACAATGACCGGTAGAACCGGTCAAAACGACATCGTTCGGCATCGGCATTCAAAAGCGCTCGGCATCCAGGACAGTCGGCTTCGGCTATGCTGATCGGCATTTGCATAATGTTCGGCATGCATTGCCTCATCCAGTATTCACGAGAAAATACCACCATCGAGGAAACTAAGCCACAACTTGAAGCAAAGCACAGTGGAACCGTGATTCAAAGCGCACCACGTTCGACCACGTGATGCACATTGGGGGCAAGAGTTACCTGGAGATTTGACCAGGCAACTAAGTACTCGGCATTAGCATACTGTTCGGCATTTATGAGTCGTTCGGCATCCAGATCGTTTGGCGTTAGAGAACGCTCAGCATCCAGGAACGCTCGGAATTTAGGAGCGTTCGGCATTAGAATGCGCTCGGCTTCCAGAGTCGACCGGCACAAATGATTCGTTCAGTATTGTATATCGTTCGGCATCTATGGACGTTCGACATGTCAGAGTCACTCGGCATTCCATACTGCTCGGCATCCAAACCTTGTTCGGCACATCACTTCGTTCGGCATAAATCTCATTCGGCATGCGGGATCGGCCGGCATCCAGAGTCGTTCGGCACAACACACCGCTCGACTTCCAGTGTCGTTCGGCATAGATCTCATTCAGAATTCGGGGTCGTTCGGCATTCAGAGTTTTCAGCATCACTTCGTTCGGCATTCAGAGTGTTCGGCATCACTTCGTTCGGCATGAGAATATCGTTCGGCATCCATGCCTTGTTCGGCATCCATGCCTTGTTCGGCATTTTGCCGTTCGGCATCTATGGATCGGCATACAGAGATCACTCTTTTCGGGCCAAGCTACTTAGCTACCTGGCCCGCTAGGCAAGTCCAATCCATCTTCGTCTATAAATAGAGAGGCAGGGGCACAGTGAAATGGACCTTTTTTCGAGAACACCAGGGAGACTTTGCCACATTCAAGACTCATTTAAGACTTAATCTTTTTTGCTTACCAATTGTATTTGAGTGATTAAAATACAGATTGTATCTGTAATCGATTATCGAGAAAAGCAATAAAGATCTACCTCAAAGTGGACGTAGGCAATTACGCCGAACCACTATAAATATGGTGTTCGTTTTTTCTGCATTTAAATTTACATATTGTCCTCTGTTTAACTTTATTTTCTTCATTAATCTCTCTACACAATCTCTCTTAAGGGTGTTAGTGACCAATTCTGGTGCTAACAGTATCATTATTCGGAATGAGTTTTCGACTTAATGCCCTCCCCCGGCTTTTTCGAATAATGAGCGCTTATTTTTAAACATATGGATACATTCGTAATCTTAGTTAAGTCACAACTTTTTATCCCTTGTTTCCCAAAAACTTTCCTTTTGAATGGTTTAAACAAATTTCCATTTTTTTAGTCTTTTAAACAAAAGATCCATCTTTAGATCCTCTTCAATTTGAAACAAGGGTTACCAAATCTTTAACAAGGATTCATTCATAGCTTTCAAAACTATTTCCATTTCAAATTTTATTTGCCCATAACTCGAAATCCTTTCAACAAAAATGGAAATTCTTTCTTTATATAAAATCTATTATCATTTGAAAACAAAGGTTTTTCATTTGGGAAAATCCGATTAAATTTACTGAAGTTATAACCTTTTAAAGTATAAATCGAAAAATCAGCGAACTGTCGCACTCTCGGCAAGTTCTATTTGAGTTAAATTTAAATTCCTAAAATAATTCATTTAAAATACTTTAAAATGGTTTAAAATCCATATATATACACACATTATATAACCTGTATAACCCGTTTAAACCATAGTTTCCAAAATTTTCAAATTTTCAAAATTTATTGTTTATTTAAAATAAATATTCAAAATAAATTTAATTTCAAAAGTTTTTCATATTTAACCCAATTTCACTTCCAAACCACTTTGGATACAAAATTCAACTTTTAAATTTTTCACCATTTTGGATAAAATAATATTAAATTCAAAATACCCATGACTAACCAATTTCCTGCGAAATCCAAATTTGTGCATGTGTTTTGTCTAGGGGTTTTGCATGCAACAATAAAATATCGCAGCCAACATAAATCCAAGCACAACAATATCAATAAGCGGTATAATCCTATAACGCCTATTTTCCATTCATAGATAAACATGTAAATTCATCATAGATAAATAACTTACAATTATCACAGCTCAATCCAAAACAATTTATATCACAGTACATTAAATATCAGAGATATCAAATAATTCAAGGTATTCAATATAATCCAATCATCCATAAGCAAGACTAATTAAACACATAATTTAAAATTAATTTAATATCCCAAAATAAATAAATAAATTACCTATCCCTGCTTAATTAACATTAATTTATTACAAACCATTTGGTATTATTTTATTAATTAATGAAATTAATTAATCATCCTTAATTACTTACATTTATTAATTATCCTATAATTACTGATTAATTATCCTGTAATTATTAATTAATTATCCTTTAATTTTTGATTAACTAACCTTTAATTATAAATTAACTAACTTTTAATTATAAATTGATTTATCTTTAATTATTAATTATACTTTAATTACTTACATTTAGTAATTAACCTTTAATTAATCACACTAATTAATGATCCTTTAATTACATTAATTAATTTATTATCCTTAAATTTTTGACTAATTAAACTTTAATGAATTACCTTAATTAATTACATTAAGTAATTATCCTTAATTAATTACATTAAGTAATAATCTTTTATTTATTAATTATCCCTTAATCATTAATTAATTAATCTTTAACCTTTAATTACTAATTAATTAACCTTTAATTGTTTAATTATCCTCTAATTACTTACATTAAGTAATTATCCTTTAAGTAATTAATTATCCCTCAATTACTTACATTAATTAATTAACCTTTAATTAATTAATTATACTTTAATTAATTTCAATAAGTAATTATCCTTTCATTACATTAAGACCTTAATTAATTAAAGACAAACCCTTGGTCTTAATAATTTACTTAATTACATCATTTAAATCTTATTTAATAAACCTTTGGAATTAATTAATCATTAACATATGAATTAACTTAAGACCCTTAAGTTAATTAATGATTAAACATTTACCCTCCTTTAATAAATCTACTTAGTTACATTATTAAATTTATTTAAAATAAGCTTAAGAATTAATTTTAAATAAAAGACATTTAATAAAATATCTTAAACTTAATTAATCTAACAAAATTTATTTTAAAACCTTTTAACTAATCTCAAACTTAAATAAGACATTCATTATATAAAATAATTAATTAAGAAATTGTTTAACTTTTTAAACTTGTTCTATTTTCAAAACTTCAAAACTATATTACACATACCCGAGTCAATACCCGAGCCAAATACAAGTTTTCCCAGAGCAACAACCCGAGTCACATCCTTTTTTTCCCTTTTTAAACTTTATTTTGTTTTAAAATTTTAAAACTGTTATCCCTGGCTAAATTACTTCGCGAACGACTCGAACACAGACCCGAGCCAATACTTCTCTACCCCAAGTCCAAACCCGAGGCAATAAACTTCTTTCCCGATGCTTTGCTACCATTAGATACAAGAAGAAGCACATGCATGTGCACACCAGAACTGACCATCTCTGACCAATGCTCCGACCATCGACAAGTCATCGACCTGCCCCTTAGACGACTCGATCGCCCAGAACCCCGAATCGATCACTAAATTGAAATCGAGTACACGAGAACCCAATCTGGAACATAATTGATTGCCAACAACCTCCTCGTGCCGACGCCTACGACCACAATACACCTCATGAACACGTCCAAACTTGCATCACGACACGACGCTTCGATCCCACCACCTCTGATCGATTCCGATTCACCCACGACGTCGCACGAGCTCCAGAAACAACGTCGACCAAACCTAATCTTAAAACCCTAAATCGCCAACAACCAACCACACCGATGATCTAAAAATCCTCCAGCCATTTTTTCGACGATCTCCGGACTTCCAGCCACCTCCAGCTTCAACCTCGAGACCTATCACTTTGCCGATCGCCAGAAAAGGCCCAAAATCCCATTCTCGTTCAACTCGCAAACTCTCTTGATTTACAAACTTAAAAAGCATGAATTTTTCATTTGAAAACCATATTTTTCAAAAACAAATCAGATTATATAATTGAATCAAGAAATTAAGTCACTCGAATTTTTGATATGCTTAGGATTTTACCGTATATTCTATTTTCCAGAAAATACTTTAATTAATTATATTCAAAAATATTTTTAAAACTTAGATCATGACAATTTGAACACCTTTTGTTTAAACATCATCAACAATAAGAGATTAGAAGAAGCGAATTTGAATTTTTAATCTAATCTAAGCCTATAGATTGGAACAGGGGTATAGATTGGAATAAGGGTATGTTTTCCTGTTACACAGACATGCACACACTAAATTTTCATATATATAGGCATGCAATCACATTTTACATCCATAAAAACAATTTTTCACAGCATACTTTCAAGTATTTATCACTTACAATTAAGATATAAACAGATTTAAGGTTTTTAAAGGGTAGTTTACTCACATGTATTTGAAACAGAGAAGCAGAGCCTGGAATGTGTTTGATCTAGAAATTGTGTTGATCTGCAACGTTGATCAGATCCTAATGTTTGAGTTGATTTTGAATCTGATCTTCTTATTGATTGAGTTTGAACTGAATCCATATATTTGCTTTGCTTCAGCTTAGTTGAGGACTTGAAACAGGTTTTGATTTTGTTTGATTTTGATCTTTGCTTGCTTTCAGGTTTGAGATGCTTTTGTTTTGATTGCTTTATTTTTTAATTTCTGGTTTTTAGCTTTGCTCAAGTTCATTATTTAGTTTTAAATATTACAAATAAAATGATGAAAAGAGGAGTTAGACATATATAGCCTTGAAACCCTTTTATTTATTATTTTAAAAAAAATTAAAATAAAAATAAAAAATATGACACTTGTATTTGCATAATGTAATTAAGCTACACTTGTTTAATTTCTTGTTATTGGTTTACACTTACCTTTGTGCATGTATTAATATTTTAATATGTTTTTTATATAATTTTATATTATATTTTCTATTTAGTTATATATATATATATATATATGTTTTATGTTTTTATTAAGCTTTTCCTTTTATTTATATTTATATAATCTTTAAAGAAAAATGATTTGAAATCTAATTATACATTAATAAATAATCATATACATACATATATATATATATATATATATATTGGAATTTAACCCTTAAATAATTTTCGAAAATTATTATATTGAATTCAAAACATAACTTCCAAATCACAATATATATACATATATATATATATTATAATTAGAAAGCAAATTTTTTTATTAGTTTATAAAATATTGAGTTTCTAAAATTAAAATTATTTTTAAGATATTTATTTTGAATTTCAAATCAAAATTCTATTTACAATCTATATATACACACACACACACACATACATAAAAAAACCACATATCTTATTTGTTTTGGAAGAAATTCAAATTAGTTCACAAATTAGTTTTAAAAATTATATTAATTACTAAATTAAATTTAGCTTAAAAACGAGATCGTTACAGAATTGTGCAGGACTGGATGTTGGGTAACTCGTAAGCAGTATAAAATCCTGCTGTGTTCTTTCCATTTTACTTTTACTGCATTTACTTTTATTTGTACTTTGATTCTATGATTATTAATTACATAATTAAAAGTATAATCTTGAAGAATTTGAAAAACATTTGTATAATCAAATAAACACTATTCACCACCTCTAGTGTTAATTTAGCCTTAAGATCCATGTTCCGCTGACTCACAAATAGTAGACTCAAGTTACATCTTCATCTCATTATTTGATTTTGTTAATGAAGTTAAAAGTAGAATTAAAATTTGATGGTCTATTTTACTTGATCAAAGATTGTAAATAAATCGTGCTTAAAATAGATTTTATTTCTAACTACATAATTCTTTTCATGAGATTTAATAAGTGGGTTTGATTGATGTATTAAGATTTGATGGTTTATGTTGTTTTATCTAATATCACAAATGGGCTATACTTAAATAAATATATCAACTAATTCTACTTGGGTTAAGAAGAGATATTATAAATTTATTATGTTTTAATTTATATGAATATTAAAGTGGATTTTATCTTTAAATTACCTTTTAACCTCATTACTTTTACTCTAATTTTACTTGAGCTTTTCAATAAGTTTTAGTTAAACAGTTCCAAAATATTTTGGAAAATTTGACTTAGTAAGTTGAAATTCTTGTTTTCCTTATGGTTCGACCTGCACCTGCCGACGCGCTACATTTGTATGCTATGCACTTGTGATATTTATGATAGTAAAATTCAATGGTTTTCTAATCGATAGACACATGTTCTGAACAAGTTTTTGGTGTCGTTGTTGGAGAAAGCAATTTAATTTTACTTTACTCTTCGAATTATCTTTATATTTGTTATTTTATTTTATGTTATTTTTCACTAAAATGTATATTCGATCATTATTGTGCATTTCATTTGTTGTGTGCATTCAATTCTTTTCTGTTACTATTATTGTTTAAACAAAAAAACTACGTTGTTCTCAGTCAAATCTGGTTTAGTTTTGTGCTTTGTTATGCATTTTGTTTCTCTTTTTATGTTCTACTCTATGTTTACTTCCCTTCATCTAAATCACATACAGCGAACTTCTGCCTGTAAGTTCACCGCCTTCTTCGCCAGCGTCCCTCTCACCAAAAAATTCAACTTCTATCATCTAAACAAACACAACCTACCACCACGACCTATCCAATCTCCAAACATTCAAAACTGTTCCTTCATCACCATCCGATCTCTTCCCTTCTACTTCAAGCATCGCATGAATCAATCACCATAATCAAATCCTGTTGCACCTCCTCCTTACCAACCACTCCGACCTGCAAACAACATCGACACCAAATCACAACAAATTGCCTCCAGAACAACAAACCAACACCACTGCAATCATAAACTTCACTACTTCAACACCGCACTAACACAACTTTCTCTTAAACCCATGCAACCTACGGCTCCTTTCCTTTTCCTACTCTCAGCACACAAACCCCCTCCTCAATCATCATCGTCTTCATCGTCGTAAAGCCAGTCTACATCCACTACAATCTAATTCCAATTTACTGCAGCCTCACCCAATACAACTTCCAATTGTGACTACATGCCTCCAACTTTCCCCTCTAGATCACATCTTGATCAAAATCGATTCAAGCCACCGCCAATTTTTTCTAACTAATTTTGCGTTTTCTTTTTATTAGCAGAGAAGGAGATTAGGGTATAAGTAAGAGTTGCGTACTGGGCTTGATAGTGGGCAAAGTTTGAATTTATTTATTAGTGTATATTCATTTTTTTAAAGAAAAAATATACTAAAACAAAATCTTGTTCAAACTTTCAGGAGAAAAGATGACAATGAAAAGAATCGCTTCCGAAAAAATTCTCTACTTTGCTTGCCAAAATTTGCACTAATTTTTCTTTACTTCTTTTGAATAAATCTGCAAATAATTCTGTACGCTTCGGTATCGTGAATTTAATTTTTGTCTTACATTGTTGGTAGCTTACTTTTACAAAAAACAAAAAATCATTTGTATTTTCATAGTTAATGCACATTTAATTTCTATTTTGCATCATTTCATATTTGTTTTTTATTTTCTAAGAGCGCCACCCAATAAGGCTGGAATTCATCACCGTTCCTTGGCCATTTTATTGTATAAAACTGAGTTAAATAAAAAGATTACACGTTCGACTTAAGGGTGTCGCGGTCGCATCTAGGGAAAATTTGTATTTTGATAAGTTGATTTCTTTTAACAAACTTTCTCTTGATGTCTAAGGAAAAGGCAGAGCCTCGATCATTTATAATTATTATGGTGATTCGAAAGATTGATTGTTCCTCTGAAGGTACTTAAACTTTCAATTGCATTGCAATGATGATTCGTGGTGCACTGATATTTCCTATCCATTTCCTGCTTAAAAATTGTTTTGTTGAATTAATTCGAAGTGTCATTGTACAATTTAGGCTAGGGTCTACTAAAGGCAAAAAAAATTTGATTAAGTCATTGCATTCATTTAATTGCATTAGTTTTATGCATATATAAAAAAACAAAAAATCAAAAAAAAAACATAAAAAAAACTCACTTCCATCTTATGCTCTTACCTTTCTTGTTCACCTTTTCTTTTTATCTCTACCTTTATTCTTCTCCCTTGTATATGAGTGTTTGGACTTATGACACTTCGACAAACTGTTTAGTTCGAACAAACAATCCTTCCACCATGGCAAATGAAAATCCTCCTCGTACCCTGTAGACATAGTTTTCCCAATCGAGTTCCCGCCCCTTCTTGCATTACCATACTTAGCCCGATGGGTAATCATTTTGAAATCCATTCAAGTCATATGAACACACTTCCAAAATTCAACAATTTTGAAAATGACGATCCTTATATCATTTTAACAAAATTTGAACAAGTGCAACAACAAGACTTCAAAAATATGCGACGATGGAGTAAAACTTAGGTTAATTCCATTCGCACTTACCGACTAAGCCGAGAAATGGTTGTATGGCTTGCCTTCAAATTCAATTAAAACATGGAATGAATTTATAAAAGTTTTCTTAAAGAAAATTTACCCCTTATAAAAAAAACCAAAATTCGAAATGAAATTGTAAGCTTTCATCAATTTGGGGGTGAATTTTTTGGAAAATGTTTTGAAAGATTCAAGGAAATTTTAATAAAAGGTCTACGACAGAATTTTGAAAAATGGACTCTTTGTCAAATTTTATATAATGGATTTGAAAATAGTTCTTAAAAAATGCTTGAATCGCTGTGTCAAGGAAACTTTTTAACACAACGTCACGATGCCGCTTGGCAGTTCCATGAAAACTAGATAAAAAATCAACTCAATGGGGACGATCTAACGAGAAATCAATTTATTCAAGATCAAACACAAGTTCAATAGGATTATCATTAGCCTTAGGAGCGAAAATCAATGCGATGATAAATAAATTTGATAACATTTTTCCATCTAATCAAATGAACCAACTTTCTTAAGCCTTGTATTATAAATTTAATGATCCAAACCATATCACCGATTAGTGTCCTCACTCATTAGAATAAATCAATGCTTAACAAGTTAGGATTGATCCGTTCTCTCTAAAGTATAATCCCGGTTGGAAAAATCATCCTACCTTCGCATGGAACCAAAACAATTCGAACGTGAATTTGGCTGCAACATCCCCTATCTAGAGGCCTAAAACTAGGCACTACAGATGTTGCAGTCCTCCATAGTATTAGCTTCCGGCGACTAAATACGGCTATGTTAATGGTATTAATAATATCAGAAGCACTTGAGTATGAAACAAAACACAGATTTCAAAATCAACTTTTACTTTATTACATTTCAAAACAAATTGTTTCACATTCACAACCCATAATCCCAAAATCGTTCCCACGCACAGATCAAATATAATTATTACAAAATACACTAAGAGCAGTATATGAAGATACCCCCTTTGTTGATCAGAGTCATCTGGTCGTAATAAACCTAATACAAAACAACACAATGGAAAATCCTTCAAAACATAATAAGAACTGCGACTCCTAAATAGCTATCCGTTTGCTTCCTTCATGCCTCTAGTAGCTTGTTCGTCATCCTACTAAAACCTGAAAAAGACCTTGATCCCTCAGCCTACTCAAATTAATTTTGAGCATCCAGGAGTTTAAGGGGAAACATAAACTTCGAGCCAGACACAAAGCCTGGTGTAAATAATATTATACATCCTAGGATAATTATGTTAAGTGAGATCATGATGTTTAGTGAAAAGGGTTTCCCCTCACTAGCATCCTTTTAAAACATATCTTTGCAAAACTTTTCAAAAAACCATATACCGTGCTCCTGCATCCACAATGGTTAAATACTGTAAAGCAATCATTATGTAAACATACGTAAATATCAGGTAATAAAGAACTATCTACTCAAACACAAGTTTTGTTTGGATAACTTTTAAACTTTGATTGACTTAAGCCAACTAGACAATATAATCAAAATTAACCTAACACATGTTATATTTTCTTCTTCTAGATTATCTATCCTTAAGTATCTGTTAAACATTTCCTATCTGGACGGTCTGTCCTTAACTATCTCTTAAATACTTCGCTTCTAGATGGTCCGTCCCTAACTTAATTATCTCCCAGGTCTTCCTGATCCTAATGGTTTTTCGGGTTCACCAATAACCTATATGTATACAAACATATATTCCTTTTGCTTGTGTAATCATAATTTTATTCTACCTATGACAAATCCCTACACCCTGGAATTTTGGACAAACAGTTAGCTGCGGCTATTAGCTAAAGTATAGAGCGCGACCCCATACAAGTTCCATCTGATTTTCTAATATCTGAGCCATTTTCACTTAAGGGTCCCTTCCTATAATTTTCCTTGATTTTTTTTAAAATGATTTAAAACCATTAAATCAAACTTAAATAATGAAAAGTACATACTCCTTATACTTTACTAAAAATCATATCACCATGTTGTGTGTGTATATATATATATATATATATATATATATATATATATATATATATATATTCTTTGCTCAAACTTTACTGGATGAAAACATTTATCCATTTGAAAGAACCTCTTTCTATACTTCTGAAATCATCTATCTCAAATTCAAACATCACACCTTTCGTAATCAAGCCTTTCGAAAACAATAAAACTTCAGACATCCTTCTTTAAAATGTTGCCTTAGAAAAAGCTTGGAAAACCTCCCATCTCAAACTTTTCAAAAAAAAACACTTGAACCTTTCGAAGTCAATCATCAAACCTTTCATAATCAATCTCTTAAACCTTTCAAAATCATTCACTTAAACTTTTTGAGATCATTCACTTAAACCTTTCGAAATCAATCAGCGAAAACCTTTCAAAGCCATTGTATTAAACCTTTCGAATTCGGTCAACTAAAACCTTTCGGAACCATTGTATTAAATCTTTTGAAATCAATAAACTAAAGCCTTTCGAAACCATTGTATTAAATCTTTCAAAACCAACCTCCAAACCTTTTGAAACCACTCAACTAAAACCTTTCGAAGTCATTCACTAAAGCCTTTCAAAACTATTGAACTAAACCTTTCGAAGACTTACTGGTATCAGTTTAAAACAAGTGGAAAACCGTCTTTTAAAACCTTTCGAAGTCATTGGAAGCAACCTTTCATCTAAGCCGAAAGCTCTGCTTCGAAAGCTTGGTTACACTTCAATTAAAACAATGGTAAATCACCTAAGTCAAAAGCTTCCTTTCGAAAGCATTAAGAACTAGTTAGTTTTTAAAACCGGTAAACCTTTCGCCTTTGTCGAAAGGTTCAAAATAAAACATTTGTAAAGCGTCGGTAACCTTTCGACTATGTCATAAGGTTACAAAACAGAATAGTGTTAAAATAGTAGTAACCTTTCGGCTAGGTCAAAAGTTTAAAACCTTTATATTTGACCTGGTTGAAAGCAACTAAGTCGAGAGCTCTCATTCGAAAGCAAGTAGGTGAAAGCTTTTGATTTATAAAATAAACATACCTCAATCTCTTTAGACATCAACCTTTCGACTAAGAATCCTTCGACTCTGTCCAATTCATTATAAACCAAGTAGCTTTATACCATATGCATTGGTTTAACCTTATCGAAAGCTTAGAACCTCTCGACCTTGTCGGAAGGTCTGGGTCGGAAGGTTTGTTGCCACAAAGGCTAAAACATGCTAAAAGTATGTTTTCTTTATTTTTAACTTAAAAAAATAACTTGTTAACTAAGCTGCCTTTGTTTGTCAAATTCTCATTGGTTAACAAATACTTTTAAGAAATATGCTGCCACTATTTTTAAAATTAAATAATCATTTTATTTTACAAAATGCCCGTTCTCCTTAATTAAATATATAAAACGTTCAAGTCCCATACCTTAAATAATTTTATATATTCATCAAATAACTTAGGAAATATCTGAAAAAATTCCAGAAAATCTATTTTAATATGTTTCCTAATATATAAAAATTTCAACCCCAAATAGTTATTGTATTGGCCGAAAATAATTTATAACTCAATAAACAATTTCCTCCTCTAGAAAATTAATATAAAATCCATATTAATTCAGAAATAATGATAATAGAAACCCTTCTCTAAAATATCATTTCTGACCTATATTTGAATTTTCAAGGCATTTGGATGTCATTTAATAAGGTTTTCATGTCAAACATATCATAACTAACATGAACATATATAATCCATCAATAACATATATATATATATATATATATATATATATATAACTTTAATCATCAAAACATGGTATATACTTGCAAAATCATTTCGGGTCTAATCTTAAAACTGAAAACTAAAAGAAAGTGGGATGTAGTAATTACTCACCTTAGCTTTGAGATTATAGATATGATATTTTATGTTAATTTAGTTAATTTCTTCCTTCTTTTGAATCCTAGCTTTACTCTTCTTATTGAGAATGATAATGATGGCTGATGTTAGGAAATTTTAGTTTGAATGAAATGAAAATGAATGTGAGTTCCATTTCTAAGGTTTAGGGTATAAACCTTACTTATTTCTCATATTGCCTTTCTCGTATCCTAACACATTAACTTAGGTTATTTCGTTTTAAGTAACACACTAACATGGCATGGCTACCCTTCGTTAATCAAATCTAAATCATTTAATTTTCACAGTATTTATTTAATTTACCCAATTAATTATTCTAAATAATGATATAAAAATATGGGGTGTTACAGATTCCCCACCTTAAAGAATTTCGTCCTCGAAATTACGATAAGCTACACAATCAAAACAACAAAGGTAAAACATACCATTAAAAAAATCTGGGTAAGAGTCTCTAAATCTGTTTTCTGTTTTCCAAGTACAGTCTCTAGCATCGGCACTCTACTGAACCTTTACTAACTTGACTGTCATGTTCCTCAACTTCTTCTCATCTTTAGCCATAATCTGAATCGGCTTTCTAACTATGGTCAAATCTGGTTCTACTACTAAATCCTCTAACACTGTATGTGCTATATTAGTCTCCAAGTCTCTAATACATTTCCTAAGATGAGAAACATGGAAAACATCATGGATTCCAGCCAAACTACTCGGTAACTCTACTCTATAAGCGAGTTTTCCGATCCTCTCAACAATACAGAAAGTTCTGACAAATCTAGGTGCTGATTTTTATGACTTTCCAAATCTAATCACACCCTTCATCGGTGGAACCTTAATGAGCACATAGTCTCCGACAGAAAGTTCCAAATCTTTCCTAACACCCCCCTACTTGGAGGCCCAAAATTAACGACTACGGATGCTGCAGTCACCCATAATTATTAATGTTCGGCGACCAAATACGGCGGTGCTAGATACATTATACACAGATCACAGAAACATGGAAAAAAATTAGCAATTCAAAAACACATTTCCATGTTCAAATCAAAACATTTTTGGTTGATAACATAATCCCCATATTACATTAACCACGTTCAACAATATATAATTATAACAAATATGCCAAGAGCGACATATGAAGATGCCTTCTTGGTTGATCAGAGAATATAATAAGGCTAATAAATCCGTCTTTATAAACAAAAAACACAACGGAAAGAAGTACCCTAAATAATATCTGCCTCCTACACACTTCCGGAAGCTTTATTCATTAGAGAAGAAAACCTTAGAACCATAAATCTCAAACTACTAAAAATCAATTGAGTACCCAAGAGTTTAAGGGGAAAACAAAAACTTCGAGTCAGATATAAAGCTCGGTATGAATAATAATCTAACATCTCAACCCTTTTAGATATCCAGTGAGACCACGCTACTTAGCGGAACGGGTTTTCCCCTCACTAGTATCCTAAAGCCTTTATAAAACCAAATTCTGTGATCCTACATCCACAATGGTTAAAACAAACATTTCAAAACATTATGATGACATACATACTTGGAAATAAATAAGATTTTCCCATTCCCAGTTTAAACTGACACCTTGTCAAAATTATAGTTTCTAGGGTCACTATTAACCTTTTCAGTTTTCATAGGTTTACTAATAACCTTGTTATAACTAATAGACAGCCTATCATATTCATAGTTTTCATGGGATCACTAAGAACCTATAGGCTCCTACCAGTTAACTTCATTAATTCATGGGTCCTCATGAACCTATTAGTCATTCCAATAACTAATCACCTTATCTAAGTTTTCATGGGTTGACTAGGAACATATGGTGTTATCTAGTAACTAACTGCACATCCTAGTTTTCATGGGCTGACTAGGAACCAACTGATACTTCCATTAATGACATTCTTATCTTTATTTTCATGGGTTTACTAAAAACCTATTGACTGATGTCAATCTTTAATCCGGGTATAGTTTTCATGGGTTCACTACAAACCAATTAGCCCCACCAACTGTCTGTATGCATAGTTTTCATGGGTTAACTATGAACCTTTTAGTTTGCAACAATAACTACCTTATCATAGTTTTCATGGGTTTACTATCAACCTGTATACACCAATAACTACCTTATCATAGTTTTCATGGGTTTAATTATGAACCTCTTAATATGCACCAATAACTACAAAGTTTAGGCATCCAATGTTTTGAGTCACCCTAACTTCCTGGATGAAATTCTACTCATTCTGAGGTTTAAGTAGTTTATATTCACTATTTGAGTTAACCTATTGGTTCTTCTACCCCTTTTTCCCCAAAATACGGTTATGGGTTATCATGTGAATATACTCATATTTAAAGAAGTAAAACATTAATTAACAATATCACTCTTGTGGGTTTAAGGTCCTTGAAATACGTATCATAAAATATTGTTAACACCTTTAACTTACATTTTTATCAAGGCGGTACTTCTTAAAAACTTCCTACTTAAAACCTTTACAAAACTCCTTTATATAAGCCATGGGCTTTCCTTTCGAAAGTTATTAATAACTATGGATGACTGCAGCATCCGTAGCTGTTAGTTTTGGGCCTCCAAGTAGGAGGATGTTACATTGGCTCGACCATCTTTTCAAGCATTTCCAAATAGTTCTTCAAATCCCCTTTTCAACCAAATCAATTTCAACAAGAATTTACATCACCTTCTCAAAACCAAGCATAACACTCTTTCACTCCTCAAGATAACAAATGCATATCAACACTCAAAAAAAGTCCTAAACCTTTAGTAAGAGAAACCACTCAAAATCTTCAATCGAACAACAATTTACAAAACTTCCTAACCCCGTATGTGCAAAATACGAGTCGATCAATCCCCATACTCGAAATGAAAATGAATCAATTAGTCACTACTGTGTGTGAGAGAGAAAGAGTCATGTTTCCTAAGACAACGCATTACAAAAACTTGGAATTTAGGCACTTCTTATAGTCAATCTCATGAGGTGCAAGATAGTTAAATTAACCAATCTCATATGGATGCTGACACTTTGCGATCCAGTAAGCAAATAAATAGCTTGACAACCAAGTTGTCAATCTAATGACTTACCAAAAATTTATTCCAAATCTCCAATACCCTCGAGTGAGTCCAACCCGAACATTGAGACCAATTCCAAATCTCATCCTTTACTACCTCAAATGGACAGACCCACGGAGTTGTAAGCTTCATTTTCCCATAGACTTCGTGTGAAGAAACATTAAGAACAAATGGAAAAGGTGTTAGAAATTTTTAAGTAAGTTACGGTCAACATTCCTCTTTAGACTTAATTTAACAAGTCCTAACTATGCTAAATTTTTAAAGGACGTGTGTACACAAAAACGACAAACTTAAGTACTTAAAAAAGTCTTCTTAACAGCCACACTAAATGAAGTCTTGTCCCGATTTATGCTGGTAAAATAAAAAAACTTTGGTTGTCCCATAATCTCATGTATGATAGGAGACAAAAAAATTAATAAATGCTTGTTAGACTTAGGTGCGAGTGTAAACTTGTTTTCATACTCTATGTATCAACAACTAGACTTAAGTGAGTTTAAGCTGACCGGAGTCACACTACAATTAGCTGATCGTTCTATAAAGAGACCCATAGGTGAGATTAAGGATGCGTTGATTAAAGTAGGAGAATTCATATTCCCTATCGATTTCATGTCTTAGAAATGCAACCTATAAACAATCTTACGAGCAAAATTCTAGGATGACCATGCTTAGCTACCTTAAATGCCTCGATCAACTACCGAAATGGTTCGGTGAAAATTTCCTTTGGTAACATGACCATAGATTTTAACATCTTCAATTTAGGACATCAACCAAATGAACCATATGATATAACATTAGAATTTAGCGCAATTAAAGAAGACTGCAATTGAAACGATGGACCTCAATGATGAACTTGAAGCTGATTATGAAATATTATTTGAAAATGCGCCTAACGAGGTTCTAGACACGCTTCCCTTTGAACCTCTTACGATTGAATAAAAACTCAAACCAATTTTTTAAGGTAAGGAATCTCCCAAATTAGAGCTCAAACATCTACCAGGTCACCTTATGTATGCAAACTTAGGTGACAATGAAACATTTCCAATCATAATTTCTTCTAATCTTTCTCTTGACCAATAAGCATCTCTTCTTTCAATTCTTTCAAAAAACAAAGAAATGATTGGGTTGTTTATTATCTATATTAAAGGAACTAACCGTACAAATATTCAACATCACATTCACTTAATTGACGAAGCCAAGCCTGCTTGTGATGCGCAACGAAGGCTTGACCCCAAAATGAAAGATGCGGTTTGAGATGAAATTCTTAAATGCCTTAATAATGGTATCATTTATTCCATCTACTATAGTTCATGGGTTAACCCAACTCATGTCATGCCTATAAATTTTGGCATTACCGTAATCAAGAATGGCACTAACGAACTCATTCCGATTTGTACTAAAATGGGTCGGCATGTTTCCATAGACCACAGGAAGCTTAACTATGCAATGCGTAAAGATCATTTCCCTCTTGCTTTCATCGACCAAATGCTTGAACAATTAGTCGATCATGAATTCCATTATTTTCTTGATGGTTATTCCAATTATAACCAAATTCTAATCACTCTCGAAGATCAAGAAAAAACAACTTTCACGTATCCATTTGGCACCTTTTCTTATCGGTGTATGCCATTCGAACTTTGTAATGCCCCTACGACTTTCTAAAGATGCATGATTAGCATCATTTCTAGCACGATCGAATACTTTCTAGAAGTTTTTATGGACGATTTCTCTATCTTTGGAGATTATTTTTCTGAATGCTTACATTAACTCGAGTTGGTTTTAAATCGGTGCAAAGAGAAATATTAAACTTTAAATTGGGAAAAATGCCACTTTATGGCCAAACAGGGTATAGTCCTCGGACATGTCATTTTAAATAAATGCATTGAGGTTGACAAAGCAAAAGTTGATGTTATTTCAAATCCACCCATTACCAAATCCATTAAGGACATTCGATCATTCTTAGGGCATGCTTGTTTTTATCGACGCTTTATAAAAGACTTCAATAAAATTGCTAGGCCATCGACCACACTCTTTGGAAAAGACGTTCCTTTTGATTTTAATTCTGATTATGTTTCTTTTTTGAATGTCTTGAAAAAAAACTCATTTTTGCTCCAATCATCTGCTCGCTTAATTGGGATCTTCCTTTCGAGATTATGTGTAGCGCTTCTAAGTTTGCGGTTGGTGCTATTTTAGGACAACGCATCAACAAAATCATTCACGTATTTTGCTATTCTAGTAAGTCACTGAATGATGCTCAACTTAACTATACAACCATCGAAAAAGAGCTTCTAGCCATAGTTTTTACATTAGCAAATTTTAGACCTTATTTGATAGGATCACATATCACCTACACTAACCATTCCACTCTAAGGTAACTTTTTGCTAAAAAGGATGCTTTGTCTTGTTTGATTCATTGGATCCTATTACTTCAACAATTTGACCTTACAATCAAAGAGAAAAAAGGATCCGACAATGTCATAGCTGATCACTTGTCTCGTCTCCCAAATGCACCATCTTCTTTACCCATCAACGAGATGTTTCTTGATGAGCAACTCTTTTCGGTTTCGATTGATCTGATATGTGGTTTGCCGACATGGTGAACTATCTCGTAACTAGGGAAACGCATTCATCTTAGTCCAAATAGGATAAGTATAAATTTCATCCCCAAGTGAAATACTTCTATTGAGGCGATCCTTATCTTTTTAAATATTGTCCTGGCCAAATTATTAGAAGGCATATTCCTCGTACCGAACTTTGTAGTGTTATTTTGCATTGTGATGATCAAGCATGTGGGGACATTTGGTCCTGAGAAAACTTCTGAAAAGTGCTCCAGTGTGGCTTTTAATTATCCTGCGCTTTTAAAAGATGCGTACAAATTTTGTAAAGCTTGTGATCGTTATTAGTTTTTAGGGAATATCTCTTAATGAAACTTGATGCCTTTGACCCCCTATCCTTACAATCGAAATTTTTGATGTATGAGGAATTGACTTTATATGACCTTCCAAACTGTTTCGAAATTCTTTATATTCTTCTTGCCATTAATGACGTTTCTAAGTGGATTGAAGCTGTGCCATGTAAAATTAGCGATCATGAAATTGTTGTGAAGTTTTTGAAAGAAAACATTTTTTCTAGCTTTGGCACACTTCGAATAATAATTAGTGATAACGGAACACACTTTTGTGATTGATCGTTTGAAAATTTAATGAGGAAATTTTCAATAACCCACAAATTTAATGAATTTTGAGCTTCAGAACTACTTTTAAAATTATTCTTAGGATGTCCCCTTTAAGATTAATATGTGGTAAAGTGTCTCACTTACCAATCAAGCTACATAAAGTGTTATGGGAAATAAAGAACATAAAGTTTGATCTTGAAAAGACCGACGAAAATAAAAATTTGCAGCTCAATGAATTAGAAGAGATTAGGAACTATGCGTATGAAAATGCAAAAATTTAAAAGGAGAAAACAAATTTTTTTCATAATAAGTCAATCCTAAGAAAAATATTTTCACCAAATCAAAAAGTTCTTTTGCATGAGTTTTGACTTTATTTATTCCTTGTATATTGAAATCGAGATGGACATGACCATGCGTGCAACGTACCATTTTTCCACACAGTGATGTAGAAATAGAAAATTTAGGAATTGATCGAATTTCAAGATCAACAGTCATCATTTAAAGCCTTATATGGAATTGGCAAGTGACCAACAAGAGGCGCTCATGGTTCATCAAATGAGCCACACTACATCTCATGATGAATTTAACCCTCTTTTGTAAATATGCATATACCTTCTCCTTTACACTCATTATGTCATGCATTGACTTTAGGGACACAGTCAACGTCAAATGTGGGGGGAGTTCTTATATTTATTTTGATTTTCACATGGTTTGATTTTTGCATTTTCCTTTTTCCCTTTCCTTTAAAAAAAATTTCATATGAATTGTTTTTGAATGAGCATAATAGAGTAAGCTTACATTTTGGTCTTTAGATTGAATTTTTTTGGTAATTACTTGTCTCAATGAATAATAAAAGAAAAGTTTAAATTACAAGCAATTACAGTATAAGTAGTATGTAGGTCCATTTATAGGTGATGGTTATGAAATCTATTCTAAATTGTATTTGTTTAAAGAGTGGTTGATTTAAAATATGTGCATTGGCCTTTTTAAACATTAAAGTTATGTGGTGCTAAGACGATTTTGCATAACTCTCTTTCCTAAAAGACACCTAGAGTCAGGTCTAAATACATAATTGTGTACACTCGTCACGCTTTGTACTATTGTCACTTAAGCCACAAGGCAGTGCATGGATGACATACTTGGTCTCAATATTCTAAGTTAGGTGTATGTATATAAAAAATATAACAAAAACCCAGAGTCAGGTGTCCTCACATAAGTGTCTACACTCGCCATGCTCTATACTATTCTCATGTAAGCCTGCAAGGTAGTGCACGAATGGTATAGCTAGCCTCAGTACTCTGAGTTAAGTATATGTAAATAATAATGTTAATATATTTTTTGCAAATAGAGAAAGAGAGAAAGCAATTGAAACCCAAGCATTATCTTGAATTTACCGATTTAACTTGTTGTGCAAAAATAAATGGAGATAACATCTTGTGAACTTTGACATTCAAATAAATAATTTATTTCATAGCTGAAATAAGTTATCAACTGAAAAAACTAGACAAGCTAGAGTACAAATGTAATGAAAACTTAATTTTTTGGAAATTTTGATTAGTAAAGAACTAAATTTTCCCGATGATGATCGATACTTGTGTATTAATATCTCATGTCAATTTAAAAATAAAATCTTCATTTTGTAAATAAAATTTGTATTCATATCTTTGGCATTAGGAACTTTTCATATTGCATTTTGTTGTGGGTAGCATCCACTGAAAACCCTCATGAGACAATACCCATCCTACTTGGGACACCTAAAGGTTTAACGACTTATTTCATATGCTCAATGCAATTGTATTTTCTATGAAAGCGGACTTACCTTAGTTTTACTTTATTCGAGAATGAATAAAAAGACAAGTGTGGGGGTATTTGATGTGCACGTAAAAATGTAAATTTTCACTCTCATGTTTAATTTTCTTCTATTAAAATAAATGATATGTATTTTATGTATTTTGACTAATATATAAAAAAAAATTCAAATTACCATTCAGTCATCTACATTGGGAAAAAGGACAATTTTGTGTGTATGCATTAATTCTGGGAAAATTTATTTGCACATTTTAATTTTACTTTCTAGGAAATTAAATGCAAATTGGAAAAAACATCATAGATTTATGAATGCACATGTTTTGAAACCCAAATAAAGAAGAAAAGAAAGAATTAGTTCTTCATGGAAGAGTCCATCTACCCACATGCAAGTAGACAACAATTAAAATAAACACACATGTCTGTGGGGATTAATTAATCATCAATGATTACTAGGAGACCATACAAAGTAAATAATAGTTTTGGACCTTTGGTAGCACCCTAAAATATGTTAGGGTTTTAACCTGGTATAAATACCCTCTTATGATTCACGAAATGATGCATGTAGTTATAGCCAAAATATTATAAATAGAAAGCTATCTTCTCTTCTTTAGTTTAATGACTTATTAGCCTTTTACTTTATGCAACTTTATTTCATGCTCTTTTACTTTGTGTTGTTTTATTTCATGCTTTTCATTTATTTCATGCAAATAGATTAGATTTCCTTTACGCAAATTAGTGTAAATTTATTTTATGTAATTAATTAATTCTCTTTCTCTTTAATTAGTATTTACTTTCATTTTGTTAATTTCGAAATCCACTTTTGTTGAAATAAATTCAAGGATGAGAGGCTAAACCCCTTCAATTTAAGGGTTACGAAGCTCTCATAATTCATATAAAATCAACATAATTGTTTCATTTATTATCTCTTGTTTATGGGCTTAATGTTAGATGTAGATAGAATATTGATGCTCATAAATGAATTCGATAGACTATGTTTTTTACCATAAATAGGCTATACTTAGTCAATAATAGACTCAAGTTACCCCTTCATCTAATTATTTGATTTTGATAATGAAGTTAAAAGTAGAATTAAAAATTGATGGTCCATGTTACTTGATCTATGATTATAAATAGATCATGCTTAAAATAGATTTTATTTCTAACTTCATTATCATTTTCATGAGATTTAATAAGTGTGTTTGTTTGATATATTAAAATTTTATGGTTTATGTTATTTTATTTAATGTCACAAATAGACCATACTTAAAATAAATACATTAACTAATTCTACTTCGATTAACAAGAGAGACTATAAATTTATTATGGGTTGATTTATATGAATGTAAGAGTGGATTTAACTCTAAATTGCCTTTAACCTCATTATTTTTGTTCTCATTTTACTATAGTTTTTCAGCAATTTTTAGTTAAACATTTCCAAAATATTTAGATAATTTGATCGAGTAAGTTGAAAATCTTGTTTTCTTTATGGTTGGATCCATACTTGCCGAGGCGCTACATTTGTATGTTGTGTACTTGCGGTATTTTATTACAATAAAATTCGATGGTTTTCTAATCGATAGAAAAACGTTCCAAACACTAACCAATGGCTTACTATCATAGTACTTAGGCAGTATAATTTAAATAGGAATATGTCTTTTGTATACCAACATTATTCTTAATCTTTTGACTTTAAGCCCTAAGGTTTTCCCAATCCAATTCTATAACGGTTATGCTTTCGGCCTAATAACCTATATCTATCGTCAATAATGACCTACCAATGTAAGAGATAGTGCCCAAGTCACTTAATATCTTTTAATGGAGACTAGGCAGGCTCTGATCATTTAATACCTTTTTTAAGGCAATCTCTGTCATTTAATACCCGTTCCATGGCAATATTACTTATCTAGCTAACATTGCAAATAATTTATTCAGCAACTTAATACTTCATATTAAAGTAGGCCTTTTCCTAAGATATCCTTTACTGTGCCTAAACAATAACCCTGACCTTTTACTACTTCCTTCATAGGGAAGAGGCGGGCCCTCACATAGCCACTCAATACCTTCAATCCCAGAAGTAGGCCCTTCGTATTATGACCCACACCCCATAATGACGTATTACATTAGTTCTAATATTCGTAAGTACCAGTAGTCAGGTTAGTTTGGTAGATTTACACTATAGAAGTTGAGACTAACCTCGCATCATCTGTTGTTATTTATTATAGTTGATGTCTCTCATCAGCCCCAAAGTCACATTACTAGTAGCCAAATTAGCTGGACAGACTTCTATGTGCTTTTGACATCCTTGCATAGCTATGACTTAGTCATAATTTATAACACTCTCTTAATATATTATCACACATCTCACCACATCCATAATTAAGGCCTTATAAGAAAACTTCTGATTTTGCCTCTACAATTACTCACTTTTCTAAGAAGGATTTAACAGTAATTAATAACCTATTAACTATGCAATTAATATGGTATAATTATACGTCACTTACACCAATACACACACATACGCATATAGTAAATTCAAGCATGTGAAGTTTATGCCCTAAACTAACATTTAAATGTAAAATCTTCAAAATTATACAAGTCTTGTTTCTATATTAACACATATACCATAAATCTGATATCCAAAAATTAAATTAACATACTTGTATAGAAACATAATCTAAATCCACTTATTTTACATTAAAACGATGGAATACAATAATAGAAACTTACAATTTACATACTTTTGCGCTCTATTTAACTTCTTTTTACATGAAATTAGACAAAAGGAATTACTATTTGTTTAACAATGAGTTTTCTATCGGATTTGAAAATCGCCAAAAAATTTCAATTAAAATTTAACCGCAAGTGCACGGCGTACAAAAGTTAGTACGTGGCGAGTATGGGTCGATCCATAGGGAATCGTTAGATTTTACAACTTTCTAATCAATCAAATTAAACCAAAATGGAGATTGTTTTGAAAACTAGAAAGCTAAGCAAATGTTGAGATTAAAAACTATGTGATTAAAGTTTAATTTAGGGGCAAATCTACTTTCTTATATTTTTCACATAAATCAACATAAAATCAAATGATGATCTCTTTTTAATCTAAGTAGATTAGTGATGTACTTATCATAAGCATGGCCTATTTGAGTTATTAGTTAACACAAATCAAACCATCAAACTATAATACAACTCTTGTCCTACTTTTCATATCTCATGAAACATTACTAGAAAATGAAACCAAAATCTAGTTTAAGCATAAACTATTTACTATTAATTAGTAACATAGATCGTCAAATTTTGACTCAAACTTCACTACATTGCCATGATCATACTTATATGAAGAGGCAATTTGTGATTAACGAGATAAGCATATCCTATTTGTTATGAACAAAGTAGGCTATCAAATTCAAAATAAAACATAAACAAGCAAAAACATTCATTTTCTCATAAAGCATAAAAGAGGTCATACATAGAAAATTTATGTTGAATCTACATGATAAAAGAAAGCTCCATTACCCCTAAATTATAGGGGTTTAGCTTCTCATTTGTGTTATCATTTCAACACATAGATATTTTAACATTGAAAAATGGAAAAAAGTAGAGAATAAACAAAGAAAAAGAAGATTAACTACTAAAAGGAAATGAATTAAATTAATGCATAAATGTAAATCTAAATAACGAACATAAAATGAAAAAGAGCGTAAGAATAAAAATGAGCATAAAAGTAAAGAATAACAAGTAGAAAAGAGAAGAGAAAGTGAGTAGAAAGCCATTTTTATTTCATGAAACATAGAGCTTACAACTTGCATTTTTAATTTCACAGAGTAGAAGATCATTTTCATGTATATAAGAGGGCTATTTATACATGCATAAAACCCTAATTCAATTTTTAGAGTACTTCCTAAAATGCCCTTTAGGAAGTGTGACCGCCAAGTAACCATTAACCACTAATTAATCCATCATTTAATGTGCATGAAGCTTTAACCTCCACTTAGTTATCCATTAGCTTTTTTGGTAGATTTACGTAAGTGGGTGGAATCCTCCATGATCATGAACTTGAATTATTTCCTCTTCATTCCTTTGTATTCCCTTTTGCATATATATTTATCATGAATCCCTCTTTCATATGCATCAAAATTTCCTTTAAAAATCATAAAAAATGACCAAGTACTAGTTCTCAAATTGACACATGCACAAAGATGACCATTTTGCCCATGAATGAAGATGAATATATAATGATTTGAAAAGATTGAATTTTGGTTTTAAACATGTTAAAATGCCCAAATATGACTTTTATTTAAATAAAAATAGATAAAATATGGATGTAAATATATGCACATTTACGTGCACATCAAATACCCCCACATTTATCTCTTTATTCGTCCTCGAATAAAGGAAAACTAAGATAAATCCATTTTTATTGGGAGCAAGATTGCATTGATCGTATGCAACAAAGCGTAAAACCTCTGAGTGTCCCCAATAGGACAAGTGTTGTCTTGTGAGAGTTTTCAGCAGATGCTACCCACAAAATCCAATTGTAAAGTGAAAATAATTACAAAATGCAAGATTTATTTACAATGGGATGAATGCAAGTTTTTGAAAATATTTACAAATGAAAGGTTTACTTTAAATTAGACACAAATAAGTTAAATATAAGTTTTGGTCAATATCTTGAAGATTTAAGTCATTTACTCGTCAAAATTTCCAACAAAAATTAAGTTATCATAACAAATAGATAATAGTTTAACTTGCTGTTTCGGTCAGTAATATAGTGTAACTATGAAATAGATCCTTAGCTGATTATCAAAGTTTCTCAAAGTGATATTTTTATTTCTTTCCAATAACAAGTCAAATCAAACAAGTTAAAATGATGTTTGGATTTCAATTTCTTACTATCTCTTATTTGAAAATTTTATTTACATATGCCTAACTTGGGTAAACCGTGGCCAGATATATTACCCGTGCACTACCTTGCGGACTGATATGAGGGGAATACAGAGCGTGGCAAGTGTACACACAATTTTGAACACTTATCGACTATATGCGTTATTAAAAAGAGTTTTTATATACGTAAACCTAACACAGATAAACTAAGTCCAGATATACCGATCATGCTTACCTTTCGGGCTTACGTGAGAAGGGTACAAAGCATGGTGAATGAACACAAGAGTGTGAATACATGACTCTAGGTGTTTAAAATATATACATATATACAAATGTTATATTTTCTTTTTTACTTATATATATATTATGTTTTTATTTTATTTTTCTATTTTTTTAGAAAGAGAAAGAGAGTGTTTTACAAAATTGTCTTAGCACCATTTAACTTAGAAGATAAAAATGTTATATCCTTTACTTTAAATTTACCACTTTTTTAAAGAAAGGTTTTCATTTAGGATATACTTCATAATTAATACATATGAACCTTACTATATACTAGTTAAACCATTGTTATTTGTAATCGAACTTTATTTTTATTTTTGTTAAGACAAATAAATTTTAAAAAACTTTAACCAAAACTTATACTTATCCTATAGGTTTCTTCGAAAATAAATCAAAAATGCTAAAAAGAAAATGTTTCTGGAATTAGAAATTTTAATATATTTTTTTAAGTTAAAAGAAAATGAAAATTCAAAATTTCCATGAAACTTAAAAAAATGAAAATAAGACTCCCCCCACACTTAATTTTGATTGTGTCCCCACAGCCAACGCATGATATAATGAGTGTAACGGAGAAAACTATGTACATATTTACAAAAGAGGGTTAACATTCTTACTAGACGTAGTTTGGCTCATGAAGGATCATGGGCTCCTTCTCTTGGTTATTTGGAATTTTCAAGAAAGTTTTCAAATAATGACCGTTGACTTTGAAAATCGATCCATCCCTGAGGTTTTCTATTTCAACGGCACCATGTGGAAAAATAGTTTCTACCACAAATGGTCAGGTCCATCTCGATTTAAATTTTCCAGGGAATAAATGAAGTCTTTAGTCATATAAAAGAACTTTCTGGTTAGGTGAAAACGTTTTCCTTACGATTAATTTATCATGAAAAACTTTTGTTCTTTCTTTGTAAATTTTCTCATTTTCATACGCGTCGTTCCTAAGTTCTTCTAGTTTGTTGAGTTGTAGTTTTCGATTTTCGCCATTTTTATCGAGATCAAAGTTTAAATTTTTTATTGCCTACAACACTTTGTGTTCGATTTCAACGAGTGAATGGCAAGCTTTACCATAAACTAAACAAAATGGGGACATCCCAAGGTTAGTTTTAAAAGCAGTATGGTAAGCACAAAGCGCATCGGTAAATTTCTGAAACCAACCTTTCCTATTTTTGTTGACAGTTCTCCAAGATTTGTTTTATTTGACGGTTTAAACTTCAACTTGCCCACAAGTTTGAGGATAATATGGAGTGGATAACTTGTTGGTTATCGAGTATTTCTTCATTAATGTTTCAACAGAACAATTGCAAAAATGGATTCTGTTATCACTGATTAATGTGTGAGGTGTGTTGAACCTCGAAAAGATGTTTTCTTTGAGAAATTTCACAACAATTCTATGGTCGTTGGTTTTACAAGGAACGGCTTCGACCCATTTTGAGATGTAATCGACAGCGAGAAGGATATACAAGTTTCCAAATTAATTGGGAAAATATCCCATAAAGTCGATACCCCAAATATCAAAGATTTCGATCGTAAGAATGGGGTTTAGAGGCATCATATCTCGTCAAGAAATTCGTCCAAGCATTTGACATCGATCGCAAGTTTTCCAGAATTCAAATGAGTCTTTGAGAAGAGAATGCCAATAGAAACCACACCGAAGCACCTTTTCCATAGTTTTTCGAGGACCGAAATGTCCACCGCATGCTTGATTGTGACAAACGAAAGAACACACCTGATCTCAGTATCTGGAATGCAACGTCGGATGATTTGGTCAGAATAATATTTGAACAAGTATAGATCGTCCCAATAGAAATATTTCACAATAGAAATATTTCACTTGGGACATGAATTTGTATTTTTCCTGTTTGGACCAAGATGAGGGAGTTTCTTTATTGACTAAGTAGTTCACTTTATCAGCATACCATGGATCGATAGAAATTGAAAGGAGTTGTTCACTGGGGAAGTTTTCATTGATTGGCAAAGAAGATGGTGCGTTCGAAAGACGAGATAAATGATTGGCTATGACGTTATCGAAACCTTTTTTATCCTTGACTGTAAGATCAAACTCTTGTAATAAAAGGATCCAACGAATCAAGCGAGAATTAGTGTCCTTTTTCATAAAGAAATATCGTAGCGCAGAATGGTCTGCGTACACAGTAATGTGTGACCCTATCAAGTAAGGCCAAAAAATTTCAAGAGCAAAAACTACCTCTAGAAGCTCTTTTTCAGTGGTTACGTAGTTAGGTTGAGTGTCGTTCAGAGTCATGCTAACGTAGTAGAAAAAGTGAAGGATCTTGCCGATGCGTTGTCATAAGACAGCACCAACTGCAAAGTTCGAAGCATCGAACAATATTTTGAAAGAAAGATCCCAATTGGGTATGCGAATGATTGGAGCAAAAATGTGTTCGTTTTTGATACATTCAAAAGAAGAGGTACACTCAGAGTTGAAATCGAATGGAACGTCTTTTCTGAGAAGATTCGTCAAAGGATGAGCGACTTTGCAGAAGTCTTTCACAAAGCGTCGGTAAAAACCAACGTGTCCTAGAAATGATCGAATGTCCTTAACGGATTTGGAAATGGGTAGGTTGCAATGACATCTATTTTCACTTTATCTACCTCAATGCCTTTGTTTGAGATGATATGTGTAAGGACTATGCCTTGTTGGACCATAAAGTGGCATTTTTCCCAATTCAAAGTCAAATATTTTTCTTTACATCAATTTAAAACTAACTCGAGATGATGCAAACATTCAAAAAAATCACCAAATATAGAGAAATCATCCATGAAAACTTCTAGAAAGCGTTCAATCAGGTCAGAAAAGATGCCAACCATGCATTGTTGGGAAGTAGCAGGAGCGTTACAAAGTCTGAATGGCATAGGTCGATAAGCATAGGTACCGAATGGACATGTGAATGTCGTTTCCTCTTGATCTTCGGGAGCGATTGGAATTTGGTTATAGCCGGAATACCCGTTGAGGAATCAGCAGAATTCGTGGCCAGCTAAACGATCGACCATTTTTTCAATGAAAGAAAGAGGGAAGTGATCTTTACATGTAATGGCATTTAGTTTTCGATAGTCAATGCAAACACGCCAACTCGTTTGAGTACGAGTTGGAATAAATTCGTTTGAATCTTTCTTGACAATGGTAAGCCAAGACTTTTTTGATACAACGTGAATTGGGCTAACCCATGAACTATTACAGATTGGGTTTGAGGTCCAACTTCGTGAGTTTTTTGATCAAAGAATTGGGTTGAGATTCGAACTCAACTGGAAGCGATTCAAAAGGAAGAGTGTAATATATCTCATTGGGAATTTCATGAAACAATTTTTCATACTCGGCCTCGCATTCATCGTTAAGATCAAGTGTCTCGTTTTCAAAGTTTACGTGAATAACAGTAATTTCCAACGTTTGGTCACGACGTTCATTCGATTGGCTTTCAAGATTGGAAATTTTGAGATCCAAAGTCGTGTTACCAAAACAGATTTTCATCGAACTGTTACGACAATTGATTAAGGCATTTGTGGTGGCTAAGAATGGTCGGCGTAAAATCAATGGAATTTGAGTCGCGGGATTTGTCACGAGTTGTGTTTCAAGAATGATAAAATCAACAGGGAATATGAATTTCCCTACTCGAATGAGCACATCCTTGATTTCTCCCACGGGCTTCTTAATGGAATGATTGGTGTGACGCCCTACCTCTATGCTCACAATAACAAAGGTTATTATAAGGAAAAACGTCTGCTATTGCGAAGAATAAGGCTTGTTAGAAGCGACCATCCGTAAGTTATGCCTTAGACGAGTATTGATTACATCAATAGGAGTTGTATAAATTACTCCCAAAGATATATATTCAATCCAAATCTTAAAAGAAACTACGGTGGCTTAAGAAAAATTCAGAACAACTCATAATAATGACAACACTGATAAGTACAATCACATCAGAACAGAAATATCAGATATATAGAGGAAAACAAGTCTGGATACATGCTACAACAACCGATAGTTCTCATGAACCAAATATACATATACATGCCACAACATACATGAGATGAGAGTCAATACTCCAAAAGTACACCTCAAAGACTAGACAAAAGATGGAGTGAAATCCCAAAAGCTAAAACTGCAACTGAATCAGAGATAGTGATTATCTTGAAATAACTCGGTCTGACCCGAGTATTATTTAAAATAAAATAATAAACAGATCAGTCTAATTTAAACTTAGTAGTGAACGCATCATAAACAACGTCAAGCAAAGTAATAATAGTCTCGAATGAGACTATTCAACATAAGAAATCAACATAGTTTAAATAAAGAAATCTCATCAAACTCCATCAAAATCAACTTGCAAATTACCAATTGAATTCAAAACTGCAATTCACAAAATCTAGAAATCAAAAATAGATAACTAGAAAAATCAGCATAAAAGTGGATCGATCCCATCATATGGCGAGTCTAAGCTATGCCGCATGTGCATCAACATATGGCCGAATCCTACCAAGTACTGTCATCATAATCTTTGGCTCCCAACAAATGATCCGAAGGTCCAACGTATGACCCAAAGGTCTAGTGCTGGTAATTGACCCGAAGGTCCATCATATGACCCGAAGGTCCAACATAGTGGCTCGAAAGCTCAACAAAACCATCAAAATCATCAAACAACGAATCCACATCAAATATTTCAATTAACGGGTCCGGAATTAACTGAATTAGTAAAAGCATGGTTCCATATTCCGCACTTTTGCTAAATCGTTTAAATCTCTTCATCGTTTCCTTGAAAGTGCAAAATTTTGTATTTTATATAAATAAAATTTACGTTCTCAAACGGACAAGTCCGAAATTAAACGAATCGGTAAAAGTAAGGGTTCGTAGTCCTCAATTTTGCTGAAGCGTTTAAATCGCTTCCTCATTATTTTGAAAGCGCAAACTATAAAATTTTTGGAAATAATTTTATTTTAAAATGATTTTTTAGAACACGTGATTAAAACTGCAACAACTATAGCAATTTCGACGAGGAAATTGCGCTTCACAAAACACCGTAAAAAGGATACCAAATCAGCGTTGGGGGTTAACCGCTTAAAAATTCACTTTAAAATTGACGGTTACTGAAGTTAAAACAACTATAATTTTTATTCATCAAAATTGTCATCAAAACAACACGCTTCAAAATTTTAACACCGGCTTAGAAATTCTGTTACAAAAATAACGGCAATAAAATATGTTTTAAAATGTAACACCGGTTCAACAAAAACTAAATAGTAGACTGCAGAACTATATATTCATTAAATTTCTCACTGCCTGGCAATATATACATTCGTACGTAAGTAACTCATACAACAAGATATAATTTGGAAATGGACTAATACTTTTGCGCTACTCATGGTTTAGTGAAATGCAACTTCACAAAAATTTGGTCTGGACTACAATACACTATGCACTAACAAAAGATGAAGCCTGAACTTGGAACTCATTTACGTGCACACACAAAATTTGTTTTTTTTCCATAAGCCAAAAATGTAGTAGTCACATAAAGTGACCCACGCAATATTCTTGCACACAAAGTAATTAAAATATGCAAAAGTAACGTGGTATGCATTTGCCTGGACCTAGAATTTTTAGTGCATGCACTATCTAAATATGTAAATTGTGTACAAAGAAATGTACACGTGTATGAAGTCTGGGCTTGCATCATTTTGTGCCACACGTTATATCCTGGGCATGATTTTTCATGAATGCACGTAACGTTCATGCACAAACGAATTGAAAAGAAAAAAAAGCAATGTAAATGACCTTTGAACAAAACAAAATATGACATGGGTTTGATTACTCTTTGTTTTACTATGCACATGCACGCGAACTACATGCACGCACTCGAACTGTAAAAAAATAAAATGAACAAACAAACCAACAATGAAGTGTCCAAAAATGCACACAATAATGAACTGTAAAAAAATGCAAGAATTTAAAAGCACTCTGAACTTACTATTTTTGCCAACTTACCTGCACACAACAATGAAGTGTCCAAAATTATTAACTACCCTGGGAAAATGCGTGCAAAATGAAAGTGCAAAAATTGCACAACGTGCATTCATGCACTAGGGCTTCTCTCTACGCAAAATTAATAGGCGATTGACCAGTGCTAAATAACTTTTTAGGCAATTACTACAATACTCACGTACTTTTGATTTATATGCATGCACCCGATAAAGATACAAAATAATTGACCTGGCACTAGACATACTTTACAGTCACAAAATGAAATATACACCCAGGTTTAAAGTAATTGGACAATACTTCAAATTTTGCACAAAAATATAAAATATAAAATGACCTGACCGGATGTATATTGCAACCGAACTTGTACAAAACGTGTATAAGGGTAGTAAGAAAATGTGGCATGTAACTCATTTTCTTTGAAACAGAGATATCTGGACAAAAAGATAAAAAAATTAGAAATGTGAGTTGCACTCACCTTTAATATGTTTCAAAATAAACTAGCACCCGAGATTCAAGGAAGCAAGAATTGGAGCTGCCATTAATAAGTTTGCAGAGCTAAAAAAATTTGAGCAAAAGACTGCAATAGAGGCTAGTGGAATAAATGATGGAACAAAAAGATGCTAGCCTCTTTCTTTTCTTTTAATATTTGTGTATAAGTCAAATAAAAATAATGTTCGCAGAAGTTTGTACATGCATTTAAAGCTGGACGTGCTCACAAGAAGAAAAGGACTTAGCTAGCATATCAAATGATGAAATAAAAAAAATGTGTTCACTATTTGCTTTTCCAAAATTCTGGTGACAGCATGTTCATCTTTGCTTTATACATAAGTGACAGTATAGTGTTCATTTGCATTCAAAATGGTCCATCCATTTATCACGCGTGAAGGCATATTCGCCACTTACTTCAACATGCTACCCCTTATACATTCATCTGACTTTGAAATTGATTTCATTTTTTTTCAATTTCAAATTTTAATTTAAAATTACTATTTTAAATTTTTATTACGACGGTGATAAAACAGGGTTGTTACAAACTCCCCCCTTATAAAAATTGTGTCCCCGCAATTTTCATACTAGAAGTTGTTTATAACACAAATTAATTCACCACAACAAAGATTAAAATAGAAAAGATGAATAAGAATGCTCACCCCCACCCAAATAGGAGAGAAAATTGGGATAAGAATGCTCGATGAATTCTTTGGTTTCCCAAGTGCAATCTTTGGGGTTTGCGGACCATTGAATTTTCACAAGCGGGACTTCTTTATTCGGAAGGCGTTTAACCTCCGAAGCTAGCACACAAATAGGATTTTGCAGATAGACAAGTCGGGCGAGATCTTAAGATCTTGCAACACATGAGGATCAATAATAGAATCCGAATCTCGAAGGCATCGACGAAGTTGGGATACATGAAATACGTCATGAATTCTCAAAAGCTGGATGGGTAGCGACACACGATAAGCAACAGGGCCAATGCGTTCCGTAATAGGAAATTGTCCAATATATCGAGGAGCCAATTTCCCGAAGCTACTAAAACGCACCACACCCTTCATCAGAGAAACACGAATGAATACGAGATCACCAACAGAAAATTCCAAAGGCTTCCTACGATGATCCGCATAAGATTGCTGCCTATTTTGAGCCTCTTTCGTTCTCTGTCTAATAATATCAACCCTCTCAGAAGATTCACGAATCTAATCGGGGCCGAGAACTAACTTTTCCCCCGATTCCAACCAATAGGATGGTGATCAACACGGCCTTCCATAAAGGGCTTCGAAAGGAGCCATACCGATACTGGATTGGAAACTATTGTTATAAGAAAACTCAACAAGAGATAATTGGTCTTCCCAACTACCACCAAAATCAAGAATATAAGCTCTAAGGAGATCCTCTAAGACCTGATTCACCCTTTCAGTCTGACCATCAGACTGTGGATCATAAGCTGTACTGAGATTGAGCTTAGTGCCCAAAGTTTTCTGAAGGCTCTGCCAGAAACAATTAGTAAAAAGCGGATCTTTATCACTAACAATAGAACTAGGCACACCATGAAGTCGAACGACTTCCTTAATAAACAGCTTAGCCAACAAAGGAGCAGCCCGATTGGACTTGATAAGAATAAAATGGGCTGATTAGTCAACCGGTCAACAATCACCCAAACACTAGTATGGCCCGACCTCGAACGAGGTAGACCATCAATGAAGTCCATAGAAATCTGATCTCATTTCCATAATGGGATCTCAAGAGGCTGCGAAAGACCACTAGGACGCTGGTGTTCTGCTTTAATAAATTGACAAGTCATGCAACGACTCACATAACTTGCAACATCACGTTTCATACCTTCCCAAAAGTATAAGCGTTTCATATCAGCATACATCTTACTACTGCCTGGATGGATAGTATACTTAGAACGATGACAGTCCTTAAGAATGTCATTTCTAATATTAGAAACATTAGGCACGATCAACCTACCCTTCTTTCGAATACAACCATGAACATCAATATCGAAATCCTTTAGATCATCAGTTCGGGATTTCGATTTACAACTCTGAATAAGATAAGCAAGATCTGGATCTTGTTTATGGGCATCGGCAATCCGATCCAATAAACTAGGACGAGCTTCCATGCTAAATAAAAGCATGGGAGAATCAAAAACTGAAGGACGGTCTCTAATATCACAATGAGATAAAGCTTCCAAAATATTCCATTCTGGTAGCATCATGGAAACAACAACTTGTTGTTTGCGACAAAGCACATCAGCAACTCGATTACCCTTACCAGGGGTATACAGAATATCGAAATCATGAAGCAAGAAATTCGATCCAATGTTATTGCCTTATATTAAGTTCTTTCTGAATGAATAAATACTTCAGAGATTTGTGATCAGTGAAGAGAATAAAACGCTCGCCCAATAAATAACGTCGCCAAATCTTTAGAGCAAAGACTATGGCGGCTAACTCCAAATCATGAGTAGCATAACGAATCTCGTTAGGCTTTAGTTGTCTAGAATCATAGGAAACTACTCTATCCTTTTGCATGAAAACAGCACCGAGTGCATAACCACTGGCATCGGTATACACAACAAGATCATGATTCCCTTCGGGAACCACTAAGATAGGAGCATAAGTAAGGAGATCTTTTAACTTCAAGAAAGAAGTCTCACACTTATCAGGCCAAATAAAAGGAACAACTTTTCTTGTGAGAGTGGTAAGCGGTAAAGCAATACGAGAAAATTCCTTAATAAACCGACGATAATAACCCTCCAATCCAAGAAAACTACGGATCTCGGTAACGGTCTTGGGCCTCTTCCAATTCTGAATAGATTCGATCTTGGAAGGATCGACAGAGATACCATCGGAAGAAACAATATGACCGAGAAACTTCACCTTATTCTCCCAGAAATGACACTTGGAGAATTTGGCATAAAGCTGATGCTGACGAATAGTGCTCAAAACAATCTCCACATGCTAAATATGATCGGCTTCAGATTTAGAATAAATAAGAATGTCATCAACGAAATCTAAGACGAATTTATCGAGATATTCCCGGAATATCCGATTCATAAGATCTACAAAATACGCTGGAGCGTTCGTCAAATCGAACGGCATAACAAGCCATTCGTAAGAACCATACCAAGTACGGAATGCGGTAAGAGGAATATTATCATCCGCAACTCGCAACTGATGAAAACCGGTAGCAAGATCGAGTTGGGAGAATAGCTTAGAGCCAGTTAATTGATCGAACATGTCATCGATCCAAGGTAACGGATACCTATTTTTGATAATGAGCTCGTTAAGCTTGCGATAATCAATGCAAAGCCTAAGAGTACCATCTGGCTTCTTAACAAAGATAACGGCGGCATCCTAAGGAGATGGGCTAGAACGAATAAAATGATTGGTTTCCAACTCAGATAATTGTTGCTTGAGTTCCTCATTTTCCATAGCAGACATCCTCGTGGGAGGACGACTGATAGGATGAGCACCAGAGATAAGATCAATACGGAACTCAATTGCCCTCTTTGGCGGCAATCTCGAAATAGGCTCGAAAACATCAGAAAAATTACAAACAACCGAAATATTAGCAATGACATCCTCCGATTCGAAGGAAGAAATGAGAGCATTCTTAGTATGATCCATGCTTGGAAATACAATAGGTAACTGCTCGGTAGCGTCGGAATGCTTGAGATAAAAAGTTCTTTCGGGACATAGGATTTGAACTTCATAACGGACGAGCCAATCCATACCCAAAATCATATCAAAACCAAGATGATCCATAACATGCAGATTCGTATGAAAGGTAAAACCACAAAGAATAATCTCGACATCAACACACAAAAAACTAAGAGTAGCGGATCCACCAATAGGATTAGCAATCCTCAAAGGGTCGCAAAGAGTAACAACATCCAAAGGATTAACATCAACAAGCTCCTTCGACACGAATGAATGTGATGCACCCGTATCGAAAAGAACTCTAATAGAACAGCCATGAAATAAAATAAAACCTTCCAAAACAGAAGGAGTAATACCTTTGGGCTTAAAAGAATCACTAGAAGCTTTAGCAACATTAAGCTTTCCAGATTTGATACCCTTAGGAGCAGTAGGACAATCAGAAACCCAATGGCCCTCTTTCTTGCAATAGCGGCAAATGCGAGGCTTAGGATAGCTACGAAGAAAATGATCCAAAGAATCACAATTATATCACGCCCTCTGAATAGAAGGTGCACTACTAGGCTGAGAACTAGAGGTAGCTTGCTTCTTCTTCTTCTTGTTGGAAGAAGAATTAGGCCTATGAAATGGAAACCTCTTCTTATTGGGATTCTTAGAAACCTCAACCTCATCACAACTATCACGTTCCTTTTCAACAGCTTCAAGGCAAAGAGCCGAATCAAGAAGCTCCTTAAAAGTGAGCTTAAGCTGAAGCAAAAGAACTTTCTTTAAATATTTCTTCAAACCATCAACAAAACGAAGATTCTTCTTACGCGGAGTGTTAATGAACTCAACTCCATATTTGGACAAGGCCTCGAAAGATGCAAAATAATCAGAAATAGAGGACTTTGCTTGCTTCAACTCAAGAAAACTACGAGCAAGATTAGCCTTTTATGATTCAGGAACGAACTTAAGTTCGAATCGTTCCTTAAACTGAATCCACGAGAGAGAGGACTCATCAACTTCCGTAACAAAAAGCTCATACCATTCAAGCGCACGTTCTTGCAAAATGCTAGATGCCATGAAAACGCGATGATGATCAGAAAGATCCATCCGAGAAAATATGCGCTCACAAGCGCGCAACCAAGTTTGAACCTCCAATACACTTTCTGATCCCTTGAAAGGCTTGCCTCTAAGGTGGGAATAGTCACTACACATGCGGGCGAAGGCATACTTGTGAGAGGGAGCTGCGGGAGTAGCAACAGAAGGTTGAGTACCCTAAAATAGCTCCATAAACTGATCAGCTGACATATAGACTCCGTCCGGATGAGAACCACTAAATGGGCCTGCAGAAGAACGCTTCCCTCTACCCCTTCCAGCCATAGGCTGAGAGACAAGAGAAGGTAAGGATTATTTAAAACAATACAAGATTGATGAGAAATTTAACAAATGGAATACTACGGAATATGATATTTATTCCTAGACATACTCCACATGTTAAAGTGGAAAGAATAGATTAGAAAGGCACGAATAAAACCCTCGAATAGTTGTAACGATGTTCCATTCTGCTTCTGTTCTGTGTTTTATTATAATTTGTTCTGAATTTCAGCTCTGATACGAAGCTATGATGCCCCACCTCTATGTTCACAATAACAAAGGTTATTATAAGGAATAATGTCTGCTATTGCGAAGAATAAGGCTTGTTAGAAGCGACCATCCATAAGTTATGCCTTAGACAAGTATTGATTACATCGATAGGAGTTGTATAAATTACTCCCAAAGATATATATTCAATCCAAATCTAAAACGAAACTACGGTGGCTTAAGAAAAATTCAGAACAACTCATAATAACGACAACACCGATAAGTATAATCACATCAGAACAGAAATATCAGATATATAGCGGAAAACAAGTCTACATGCTACAACAACCGATAGTTCTCATGAACCAAATATACATATACATGCCAAAACATACATGAGATGAGAGTCAATACTCAAAAAGTTCACCTCGAAGACTAGACAAAAAATGGAGTGAAATCCCAAAAGCTAAAGCTGCAACTGAATCAGAGATAGTGATTATCCTGAAATAACTCGGTCTGACCCGAGTATTATTTAAAAGAAAATAAAAAACGGATCAGTCTAATTTAAACTTAGAAGTGAAGGCATCATAAACAACATCAAGAAAAATAATAATAGTCTCGAATGAGACTATTCAACATAAGAAATCAACGTAGTTTAAATAAAGAAATCTCATCAAACTCCATCAAAATCAACTTTCAAATTCCCAATTGAATTCAAAACTGCAATTCACAAAATCTAGAAATCAAAAATAGATAACTAGAAAAATCAGCATAAAAGCGGATCAATCCCATCATATGGCGAGTCTAAGCTACGCCGCACGTGCATCAACATATGGCCGAAGCCTACCAAGTACTGTCATCATAATTTTTGGCGCCCAACAAATGACCTGAAGGTCCAACATATGACCCGAAGGTCTAGTACTGGTAATTGACCCGAAGGTCCATCATATGACCAGAAGGTCCAACATAGTGGCTCGAAAGCCCAACAAAACCATCAAAATCATCAAACAACAAATCAACAGCAAATATTTCAACTAACGAGTCCGGAATTAACCGAATTAGTAAAAGTGTGTTTCCATATTCCGCACTTTTGCTAAATCATTTAAATCTCTTCATCGTTTCCTTGAAAGTGTAAAATTTGTATTTTATATAAATAAAATTTACGTTCTCAAACGGACGAGTCTGGAATTAAGCGAATCAGTAAAAGTAAGGGTTCATAGTCCTCAATTTTGCTGAAGCGTTTAAATCGCTTCCTCGTTCTTTTGATAGCGCAAACTATAAATTTTTTGAAAACAATTTTATTTTAAAACGATTTTTAAAACATGTGATTAAAACAGCAATAACTATAGCAATTTCGACGAGGAAATTGCGCTTTATAAACACCGTAAAAAGGGATGCCAAATCAGCGTTGCGGGATAACCGCTAAAAAATTCACTTTAAAATTGACGGTTACTGAAGTTAACAGTAATTTTTATTTGTCAAAATTGTCGTCAAAACAACACGCTTCAAAATTTTAACACCGGCGTAAAAATTCCGTTATAAAAATAACGGCAACAAAATAAGTTTTAAAACGTAACACCGGTTCAAAAAAAATTAAATAGTAGACTGCACTACTATATATTCATTAAATTTCTCACTGCCTGGCACTATATACAATCGTACGTATGTAACTCATATAACAAGATATAATTTGGAAATGGACTAAAACTTTTGCGCTACTCATGGTTTGGTGAAATGCAACTTCACAAAAATTTGGTCTGGACTACAATACACTATACACTAACAAAAGATGAAGCCTGAACTTGGAACTCATTTATACGCACACACAAATTTTGTTTGTTTTCCACACGCCAAAAATGAAGTAGTCACACAAAGTGACCCAGGCAATATTCATGCACACAAATAATTAAAATATGCAAAAGTAATGTGGTATGCATTTTCCTGGACCTAGAATTTTTAATGCATGCACCATCTAAACAAGTAAATTGTGTACAAAGAAATGTACGCATGTATGAAGTCTGGGCTTGCATCATTCTGTGCCGCACGTTATATCCTAGGCATGATTTTTCATGAATTCACGTAACGTTCATGCACAAACGAATTGAAAAGAAAAAAAAGCAATGTAAATGACCTTTGAACAAAACAAAATATGACCTAGGTTTAATTACTCTTTGCTTTACTATGTACATGCATATAAACTACATGCACGCACTCGAACTGTAAAAAAATAAAATGAACCAAACAAAACAACAATGAAGTGTCCAAAAATGCACACAACAATGAACTGTAAAAAAAATGCACGCAAGAATTTAAAAGCACCCTGAACTTACTATTTTTGCCAACTTACCGGCACACAACAATGAAGTGTCCAAAATTATTAACTACCCTAGGCCAATGCGTGCAAAATGAAAGTGCAAAAATTGCACAACGTGCATTCACGCACAGGGGCTTCTCTCTACGCAAAATGAATAGGCGATTGACCAGTGCTAAATAACTTTTTAGGCCATTACTACAATACTCACATACTTTTGATTTATATGCATGCACCCGATAAAGATACAACATAATTGACATGGCACTAGACATACTTTACACTTACAAAATGAAATATACACACAGGTTTAAAGTAATTGGACAATACTTCAAATTTTGCACAAAATATAAAAAATAAAATGACCCGACTGAATATATATTGCAACCAAACTTGTGCTACACGTGTATAAGGGTAATAAGAAAATGTGGCCTGTAACTCATTTTCTTTGAAACAGAGATATCTGGACACAAAGTTAAAAAATTAGAAATGTGAGTTGCACTCACCTTTAATATGTTTCAAAATCAACTAGCACCCGAGATTCAAGGAAGCAAGAATTGGAGCTGCCATTAATAAGTTTGCAGAGCTAAAAAAAATTGAGCAAAAGACTGTGATAGAGGCTACTGGAATAAATGATGGAACAAAAAGATGCTGGCCTCTTTCTTTTCTTTTAATATTTGTGTATAAGTCAAATAAAAAAAATGTTGACAGAAGTCTGTACAATACATTTAAAGCTAGACGTGCTCACAAGAAGAAAAGGACTTAGCTAGCATATCAAATGATGAAATGAAAAAAATGTGTTCATTATTTGCTTTTCCAAAATTCTGGTGACAGCAAGTTCATCTTTGCTTTATACATAAGTGACAGTATAGTGTTCATCTGCATTTAAAATGGACCATCCATTTATCACGCGTGAAGGCATATTTGCCACTTACTTCAACATGCTACCCCTTATACATTCATCTGACTTTGAAATTGATTTCATTTTTTTTTCAATTTCAAATTTTAATTTTAAATTACTATTTTAAATTTTTATTACGACGGTAATAAAACAGGGTTGTTACAATTGGCGAATTGAAACCTTTGTGGGTTGAGCTCACCTAAGCCAAAGTATTCATACACGGAGTATTTAATCAAGTTGACACTCATGCCTAAGTCAATCAAACATTTGTTAATCGTCTTAGCTCCAATTGTACACAAAATCGTAGGGAAGCGAAAACCTTTGTATTTGATGGACATGTATTGGGACAAGACTTCACTTAAACTGGCGGCTAAGAAGACTGTTTAGGCACTTGAATGTGTTGCTTTTGGGTACACAAGTCCTTAAGAAATTTCACGTAAGTGGGGACTTGCTGAACGATGTCAAGAAGCAGGATGTTTACTTTCACTTTTTTTTTAAATTTCCAACATCTTTTCCATTTGGTCCGAGTGTTTCTTTGGTCAAAGATGATGTGGAAATGGAACAAGATACTCGGTAGGCGGGTCTACTCAACTAGAAGAAGAATTTTGATTGGCATTTGATTCAACGTTTGTGTTTGTGTCAAAATTGGGCACAACACTCGTCGGAAGTTTTTGAAGAGATAATAAATGAAGAAAGTAAATTTAAACGTGGATTATCTAACAAAAACTCCAAATAGCAGGAAGTAATTGCACAAGGGACAACGATTTAGAGTGGTTCAGCGTTTTTCCTACATCCACTATGAAGTTTTGTTACTTTATTGCTTGATATTCGGAGAATACAACTTTTTAATGTCAAAGTACAGCAAGTAGTAAGCCAAAATTCGAAATCAAAGGCAGCTGTGGTGTTCTAAAGCAATTCTGACAGCGTCTGGATGTGCTTTATCTCTAAAGTTCTCCGTTCCCTTTTTTGAATGACTAGGGGCTCTATTTATAAGTGCTGGAGGCTGATATTTCGCCTAAAATTCGGGAAGAACGCTTCTGGAACGTGTGGGGGGCCCACATGGCCGAATTCTGGAGATCCCGGCCCACTTTGGGATCGATTCGACCCTTGGTTCGAATCGATCAAAAAAGTGTCCAATCGTGATGAAACTTGGCGTGGACATTCTTCTATGTATATGCAAGCTCCTGTGAAAATTTCATAGCATTTGGACTTGTAGATCTCAAGTTATGATCGATTCAAGATGGTGCTCTTCGTCCTATGGATTCGTTCGAATCGATATGGTTCGAATCCATAGGGTCGAATTCATATGGTGACTTAGAGTGGTTTTAGCCGCGCTTATCTTATGGGTTCGAAGAGTTGGATTCGAAGGCACGCCACCTTCGAATTAATTGAACCAATGCTCGTTCGAATCAATTAGGGCAAGTCACTATTGATCATTCGAATTTGTCTTAACAGGGTGGATTCGAAGACAGTTACCAGATGGTGTCGAAGTCCCTACAACTGTATGGATTCGAAGGGTTCCAGCTTGACGGACTCGAAGATAGGAATACTCTGATGGATTCGAACTAGGGAAGGCTTTGGATGGGTTCGAAGTGAGGGCTTGCCCGATGGAATCGAAGCAAAGGAACTTTTCATGGATTCGAGGCAAGGCTCTGGGAGGATGGATTCGAGGCAAGGCTCTGGGAGGATGGATTCGAGGCAAGGCTCTGGGAGGATGGATTCGAGGCAAGGCTCTGCTTTATGGATTCGAACAACGTGGATTTCCTCCAATTTCCATTAGTGATAACTCGAGCATACGAACTCGGATTGCCTCGAAATTTGGAACGTTGGATTCCACGGCTTTGCTTGACATGCCGTATCAATTGTAGCCCAATCCGAACTTGGGCAAAATCCATCGATTTTTGTAGTCGCCCAACAATTATTCAAAGCTATGGACGTGTGATCCGGCCTCTTTCTAGTTAGTTCCTTGGTATCTCGGCCTTGCCAAAAGGCGGGATAACATTTGCCCCCCAAAGTACGTCTTGTGTAAACATGACGTGCTTTGAATAGCTGTAGTCTCACGTTGGACAATCGGGATATGCTCTTTTGAAAGTTGTATTTTTTATTGCTGCAATTAATCGTCGTATGCTTGTGATTTGACTGTTAGTCGTTGAAACCATGACGAGATGAACATTTGATCCCTGTAAATATTAAAGATCAAGTGTTAGTTATACACATGTGCATATATGTATCATTTTTGGTTTTGGTTAACGTTGCGCGATTGCCAGTCGTTGTCAGTTCGGTTTGTTATCGAATTCTGCATCGGTCCTCTCCTGAACCGATCTTGAGATTCGAAAGTTGAGACACTGTTTTATGATTGTCTATAATCGCCCTTTTGTATCGATCCTCTCCTGAATCGATTTAAAAGGTAGACAAGTAATTTTCACATTGAAACGATTTCGTCCATTTTCATCGGTGGTCTTTGATGGATTCGAAGCTATGTTTGTTCGAATCGATGGCTTTCGAATCGATGGCCCGATGGACCTCATGCTTTGAGTCGATAAGACCCTCAATCTAGCCTCTGTTCGGTTGTTCCTTCGAATCGATGATGCCTCGCATCGACACTGCATGGATGGATTCGGAGTATTGATGGATTCGAATGCGATGGGTTCAAACGTGATGAGTTCGAACGTGATGGATTCGAACGTGGCTTGTTCGAATTGATCAGCGCGTGACCGGTTGGGGTCGGTCATTTTGACCGGGAGACGAATCGTCCCATTTCCTATGTGAGACCCATATAAATACGTGAAGCCGGTGTCACTTTCACTTTTTACTTTTCACTGTTGCTATAGCCTCCTCTTCGAATCGATCTCTCCAGGGCCAAGACAAACGTGCTTTTCTTGAATCGATCGAACCCCTTCACGCTTCCATTCGTAACCAAATCAACTTAGGTAATCAAGGGATCGATTCGAGATGAGAATGATATAACTTAGAACTTTTTTTGGCAATGATTCATTCTTTTCTTCTGAAAATTTTGAGGAGTGGTGAGATCTGAACGAAGTGGGTCGACGCGATGGAACTGAGGAATGAAACCATTCGAGTCATATCGATCAGAGTGTTGTCTTTCATTGCTTCGCATCGATCCAAAAATGAGCGATTCGAATCAATTTTGAATGCATAGCTTCGAATCGATGGTTATAAAAGAAAAAGAAAAAAGGCTCGTGGCGATCAATTCGAAATAACGATATTCTGATCGATTCGAAGGAGCTCAATATTGATCGATTCGAAGTAACGATACGTTGATCGATTCGAAGGAGCTCAACTTTAATCGATTCGAAGTCATGTAGGGCTTCATGGATTCGAATTGCTTCTCTATCCTAAGGTCTCATCGAGTCGAACTACATGGAGTCGGGGCGTACCGATTCGAAGTTCATCGATTCGACTCGCGTCGATCGATTCGAACGTTCTTGCTTCTGTGACTCCCACTCTTCTGATTTGCTCCAACATCTGAACTACGACCAATTTCAAGTTGAACTTTAACGAACTCACTGAACTTTAGCATACTTGACTCCAGCGAGCTTCGGCCTTGCATAATCGAATTTGACTTGACCTCTCTTTTGGAGCTCGTCGATGGCACCATGACTTAACCAAAATATAACCAATTTATACTTGAATTGGTCAGTAGCATCTGGATGGCGTGGAAGTGACGGTCAGTGATGACGGTCATTTTCATGCTCAAATTCCAAAGTTTCGTCGTTCGGACGTCTTGTTTCAACTTGTGAAATCTGTTTAAGTTATGCACAGCACTTGCACTGTACGGCATATTCATACACTGTACACTGGGGGAATGCATGGGCTTTTTATGTATTTAACGCCGCTTTCTGGTGAGTTGTTAATTATGGAATCTTCGAGTTCTCAACAACAAGAAATACAAAACTCGCCTCCTCCAGTGCTTGAGATTCCGGAAATCCCTCCTGAAGTTATAGATCCGGCTCCGGATGAGTTGCCGGAGGCCATATTTATCGAAGACCCTGTCGACTCGGTTCCGTCCAATATCTCGGAGTCTCTGTTGGGCCGGATATGCTTGAAGCATAACATATCCCTGTATGATGTTCTATTACCTAGTGCTAATGACAGGCCACATAACCCACCTGAAGGATATACTGCCTTTTACCGTCATGCCTGCGCGGCTGGATCTCTTCCTCCTTTTAACCAATACATCAGAGAGATGCTGTCGTATTTAGGAATTTCTCCTTCACAACTCCATCCCAACGGGCGTGCATTACTGAATAGCGTCTTTGTCATATTTATGGATTGCCTTTTTCGCCCGCCAAGGCCAAACGAGATCAGGCATATATTCAATTTCAAGAGTAGGGGTGATAGCCCGTCTTTCACTTTTCTGGAAGCGGTCAGGAACTGTCAGGTTGTGACTGGGGCCTGGAACAGGCTTAGTTATTTCAAGAACGAGTGGTTTTTTGTTCGATGCCCCCCAGGGTTTGCCAGGAGATGGTTATCCAGACGTAAGTATCATAATTCATCTTTGAATGGCCACTTTTAATACTTACACTAATACTCTGTTACTCTTACAGCCATCATTTCAAGACCTACCGGTGGGCATTATAGAGGCGTCGTTCAAAGCTTGCAAAGGGTCCCAAGCGACTCAAGGCACATAGACTTGCTGTTGACCAACGATAATTTAAGGACATTGGGTTTGATTGGGATGAGCCAGAGTATTGTAATTGAAGGATTGGCAAAATTGGCCTCGAGGAGGAAGAAGAAAGTGGTAAAAAGAAAACCTGGCGTTGTGATAAGAGAAGTGAGCGATGATGAAAGAACGCCCACGGACACTGAGATAGCAGCCGACCTTTCCCGAATAGAAGAGGGTCAGAAAGGCAAGGCTGTTGTACCTAAGTTTAAGAGATGGAAGTCTGTAGTCGTAACCCGTTCCAAACCTGGGGTTACTGTCTCCGGCGCCTCTCCTCGTCAGTCCGGAGACCTTTTCACAGGGTTGGATGATATTCCCATTCCGGACTACGTATCTCTCTACCACAGGTCCAGGTTGGAAGAGCTCCGGGGAGCGCTTGATATAAGCGAATCTTTACCCGTTAGTGTAATCGACGCTTCTGGTTGGTCGGGGGGTTTGCGCATTTATACACTTTTCACAACACTTCACGACTTCCACATGCAGTGCAGTGCTTTTTCTTGGTACTTAACTGAATTATTTCTTCTTTACAGGTGCCATGTCGGATCGTCCTTCTACACTTGATATACTTCGGCGAGTGCATCATTCTTCATCTTATTACGAGTCTCGCCGTAGGGATTCTGACCATGATCGTAAACGGAGGCATTATGAGCAAGAGCATCGTGAGAGGGATCATTCCCGATATTATTCTAGCCAGGAGCATTCTGATAGGGACTGAAGGTACCGTTCACCCTCTCGTTCTCCTCCACCACCCAGAAGCCAGGCACCTGCAGTCGAACCTTCGCGACAACAGCCATCTCTACAGATCTCAAAACCTGGTCCACATCGTTCAAGGACCGATACGGCTACAACCGTAACTGTGGAGGAGGCCCCTCTCGAACCATCTGGTGAAGGGGCTATAAGAATTGCTCAACCGAAGAAAGATTTTCCAGAAATATGCTTCGACGCTTATATCTTTCCACCCAATCTCAAAAGAATTCCCGAAGAGACTGTGAGCACCGCCCTCAGCTATACCCATGATTTTTATGCTCAGTATAAAGAATGGTACAGGGCGGCTGTTAAAGCTTCGAAAATAGCCTTCGATCAAGCCAAAGTTATTGAGAAACTGGAAGCAGACTTGGCTCAGTAGAACCGTGTTGTTGACATACTTCAATCTGAAACGGAATCTTCTCGTAAGGCCAAAATGGAGTCGCTAAAAAAGGTCGATGAGACACTAGCTGAGATGGCGAAGATGCAACAAGCGCATTGTACTTTAGTTGAAGATTTGGGCCATCGGTACAAAAATGTTGAGGCCGAGCGGGATGCGGCGGTCAAAGAACTTGAGGAGTTAAAGGCTAAATTTGCCGACTTGAACAAGGAAAAAGATGACGCTAACATGGCCGCACAAGAAGCGTGCGAGCAAGCCGTGTCTCTCCGAGCCGAGCGAGACGCGGCGATTGCTAAAGTTGAAGCGGTGGAGGCAGAAGTGGAAGGGAGAGTTCAAGCAGAGATATTCAGAGTAGAAGCCGAGTTTGATGATCTTCTTGACACTTACAATGCTAATGTTCTTGAGCACAGGAATCTCTCGTGGCTCGGAGATTATTCTATGCTTCTACTCAGTGCTTGGAGAAAATTGGTGGCGAACAAGAAAGCATCTCTCCCTGAAGGTGCCGTGGATGAGTTTGAACTCGAGTCTCGCTTGTTGAGCGAGGAGGAAAGGAAAATTCTCCATGAAGCGATGATTTCTGCTGAGAGAGAGAGACTTGGTTTTCACCATGTGGAGACTGGCGAGGGTTCTGGAGCTGCACATTATTGTGAGGATGTTTCAGTTGATGCCCTGACCTCGTCTGGAGTTACTGCTACAGTTGGTCCACATGTTGTTCCTGCTTATAACCTGGATCGACCGGAACTGTCTCTTGGTACAACTACTGTTTCTAAACTCGTCTCATCACCGAGTCGAGGCAAAGAAGGTATTTCAAATATTGCTTAAGTGTTTTTAGAATGACGAACTTGGAACGGATCGTTTGACTAATTATCCTCATTTCTTTTTGATCAGTGACCGAAAGTGATGTGCCAGCACCACAAATTTCGCAGTCAATGCAAGGAGCTGTCGTTACTGAGACTATTACAACTACCGCCGTAACCGGCGAGATGGGAGAGGGGAATTCAATGTCGTTTGATGCTCAGATGATTGAGGAACTTCTCAAGCAACCCTGTGAACCTTTTACCGATCCTTCCTTTGCAATGGGCGGTGTCGCCCCAACTTTTAGCTCGTTTATGCCGACTGTCAGTGTGTCCAGCGCTGCTCGATCTTCCCGAGAAGAAGAAATCCTTGCCGAGATAAGCACTGAAAAGGCTGCGGTGACGACGGTTGGCGGTTCCGGAAGTGATGTTGTTCCTCCAAGCTTAACTCCTTTAACGGTTACTTCTCCTGCCGACACAGCTATAACTTCTAGTGCCGAAGCTCCACCACCTGTTACGGCTTCTGTGCCTCCGGTTCGTCCTCATAAAAGGATCTCTATCCCTTCCAGCTCTGAGGAAGATGTGGATATTATGCCAGATCCTGAGGAAGCTCCAAAGAAGGACAAAAAAATCTCGCAAGAAGCCGGGTAGTGGGTCTAGCGGCTCAACTCCAAGGAAGAGACCCCGGAAGAAGAAGGAGTGAACTTCTCGTTTTATCATGCGGTTGTGAAATGGCAGTTCTTTTTACTTTTCCTTTTTTAGGCCGTGTACAAGTGTGGACTCGGCACCCACTTTATGGACTGTTTTTTGTTTTGTCATGTAATCAAACCCCTTTTTTGTTTGTTGATAAAATGAAAAACAACTCTTTTCTCTTTTGCTTAAGTATTGCATTGATTAGCTCGTGCTCGCATATGTCACAAGCCTTGAATACATGTCCACACTTCGAGGACTTAACACAATTTGCAATTAACAGTTCGGCCCATATTCTGGGAACTTATTAATTATCAATGTTTATGACTTATTTCGCTCTTCGGGAACCTGTAATTGACGTTTATACTCCAGTTCACACTCCGAGAATTTGAAGTTAGTGATTTACACTCCGGTTCGCGTTCAGGGAACCAAGAGTTGGTGTTTATGCTCCAATTCACACTCTGGGAATTTGGAGATAGAGTTTTATATTCTGGATCGCACTCCGAGAACCAAAAGTGGAAGTTTATACTCCAATTCGCACTCAGGGAATTTGGAGTTAGCTCACACTCTGGAAGCGATGGAATTATACTCCGGTTTGCGTTCTAGGAACCAAGAGTTGAAGTTTATACCCCAATTCGCACTCTGGGAATTTGGAGTTGGCTCGCACTCTAGGAGCGATGGATTTATACTCCGGTTCGCGCTCCGAGAACCGAGAGTTGAAGATTTGTACTCCAATTCGCACTCTGGGAATTTGGAGTTGGCTCGCACTCTGGGAGCGATGGATTTATACTCCGGTTCGCGCTCCGGGAACCGAGAGTTGAAGTTTATACTCCAATTCGCACTCTGGGAGCTTGGAGTTGGCTCGCACTCTGGGAGCGATGGATTTATACTCCAGTTCGCGTTCCGGGAACCGAGAGTTGAAGTTTATACTCCAATTCGCACTCTGGGGATTTGGAGTTGGAGGAGGGATTGTCATGTATCAATCCCTGTGAATGTCGATGTAGTGTTCTGCCCCCGAGCTCGGGTTTCACTTAGCGAGTGACCGGTCGTATCACAGTCACTCCCTATTTGAATAAATCCCACCGCGTGATGGAACTTAGCTCTCCGTGCATCGTGATATTGTACGTCATATTCAGTGAATCACAGCTCTGGCTCAAAGAGATGGCATTTTATTGCTGAAACGAGAAAATATGGCAAAGTCGGTTGCCTTATTACAAATTTAAATCTCGAAATGCTAGAATAAAATGCAAAGGGATAAATTGACAGAAAATAAATAAGTAAAGTCTTTTATATGTAGTAGCGATGAAGACTTTCGCTATTCCAAGCTCTCGGCAAAGTAAGACCGTCAATGGTCGATAATTTGAACGTGCCATCTTCGAGCTTTTGTGAAATCACATACGGCCCTTCCCAATTTGGCCTCATGTGCGAAGGAACCGGATAGACCCTTTTGAGTACGAGATCGCCGAGTTCGAAGGTTCGCGGACGGACCTTAGCATTGTACAGTCGGGCGACTTGACTTCGATATGCGGCTGCCCTCAAGTCAGCCTCTTCGCGCTTCTCATCGAGTAAATCCAAAGATTCAGCAAGTAGTATGGCATTTGTTTTCGGATCATAATACGTTACGCGATGAGAGTGCACTTCCATTTCAACTGGAATAACGGCTTCAGAGCCGTAAGATAAAGAAAACGGGGTATGACCGGTTGCAGTTTTATGAGTCGTTCGATAGGCCCATAATGCCATAGGAAGTTCGTCGACCCATTTTCCCCCAGCTTTTTCCAGTCGCTTCTTTAGAATGGACTTGATAACTTTATTAACAGCTTCAACTTGACCATTTGCTTGAGGGTGCGCTACTGCAGAGAATTTCTTATGGATGTGGAATCGTTGACAGAAATTCTTGAATTCAGCACTGTCGAATTGGGTTCCGTTATCGGTGATGATATATGTGGGAGACCAAAACGGCAGATGATGTTACGTACTACAAAGTTGATTACTTTCTTTGTCGTAATTGTCGCAAGGGGTTCAGCTTCAGCCCATTTGGTGAAATAATCAACTGCGACGATGGCGTACTTCGCGCCGCCTTTGACCAGAGGCAATGTGCCGATGATATCTATTCCCCATACCGCAAATGGCCAAGGACTGACCATTTGGGTTATCTCAGTAGGCGGGGCTCTAGGAATTCGAGCGTGTTTCTGGCATTTGTCACATTTTTTAGCATAGTCTGCAGCATCGCGATTAACAGTAGGCCAATAATACCCATATCGAAGTATTTTCTTTGCAAGTGCTTGTCCCCCAGTGTGATCGCCACATTCTCCTTCGTGAACATCGTGTAACACTCGTTTGACTTCATCGTGCACGATACACCGGAGGAGAGGAACAGAGTATCCTCTTCGGTACATGACTCCATTTTGAATAACAAATCGTGAGGCCTTTCGTAGAACTTGTCTTTTCTCGCTTCGTCGCTCAGGAAATATGTCACGTTCGATATAATCTTGATAAGGAGTCATCCACGACTCCCTAATGGAGGTAGCTTCAAATGTAAAATCGGTCTCCCTTCGATCAATGCTCGAAGAGGATAGGGTTTCAACCGGAACAACCCCCAACTGCTGAGCCTCACCCATACTTGCTAACTTTGCCAACGAATCAGCTTTCTGATTGTGCTCTCGGGGTATGTAGAAAATGGCATAGTAATCGAATTGATCAAGCATCTCCAGAACTCGAGTTAGATAAGCGGCTAATCTTCGGTCTTTGGCCTGATATTCTCCTCGAACTTGACATACTATCAACTGGGAATCACAGTAGATCTCTACAGCGATGATTTTCAGATCACGTGCAAGCTTTAGTCCGGTAAGTAGAGCTTCGTACTCGGCTTCGTTGTTGGTTGCACGGAACTCGAACTTTAAAGCATAACATATGGATCGTCCCTCGGGGGTTTCAAGCACTACCCCAGCTCCTGAGCACCGATCGTCTGACGCATCATCGGTGTACAGCTTCCAGATGTATTCGGGAGATTTGCTGGTCTTGGGCAAGTCTTCATAAACAGTGAATTCTGCTATAAAATCTGCTAGGACTTGGCCGTGAATGGCTCTTCTTGGAGTATAAGTGATGTCGAATTGACTCAGTTCGATGTTCCACTTTAGTAACCTACCAGACGTCTCAGGCCGCGTGAGGACCTGTCGTAACGGCTGATCGGTGTACACAGTAATAGGATGAGCCTGGAAATATGGACGGAGCTTCCTCGAGGCAATGATTAGGCAATATGCCAACTTTTCAAGCTTTGGATAATTTCTCTCGGCTCCGATCAATTGTTTAACGTAGTAGACCAGTTTTTGCACTCGGTCCTCCTCCCGAATTAATGCAGCACTGATTGCATTTTCAGATACCGCCAGGTAGAGATATAACTGTTCATAATCTACAGGCTTTGAAAGGATTGGCGGTATGGAAAGATGTTGGATTAGCGATTGAAATGCGCCCTCACATTCTGCAGTCCATTCGAAGTTTCGTTTCCCTTTTCGAATCAAATCGAAGAAGGGAATGCATTTGTCGGTCGACTTTGAGATAAACCTGCTCAGTGCTGCAACTTTCCCGTTAAGACTCTGAACTTGCTTTATGGTTTTCGGAGTTTGAAGATTTCTGATAGCCCAGATCTTCTCGGGGTTGGCCTCTATTCCTCAGCCATTGACAATGAACCCAAGGAATTTTCCAGATGCGACTCCGAAATGACACTTTAGTGGATTAAGCTTCATCCCGTATTTCGGAGGATATTGAACATTGACTCCAAGTCTTTGACATGATCATCGGAGTATCGTGATTTCACCAACATGTCATCTACATAGACCTCCATAGTCTTCCCAATCTGATCGGCAAACATTTGGTTGACTAAGCGTTGATAAGTTGCGCCAGCATTCTTTAATCCAAAAGGCATGACCTTGTAACAGTATAATCCCAAGTCGGTTACGAAGCTTGTGTGTTCTTGGTCTGGTACATGCATGGGTATCTGATTGTAACCTGAGTAAGCATCCGAGGATAATAATTCATGTCCGGCGGTTGAATCTACCAGTTGATCGATTCGGGGAAGCGGAAAGCTGTCTTTCGGGCAGGCTTTATTCAGGTCAGAGTAATCGATACACGTTCTCCATTTCCCGTTTGTTTTTTCGGACAAGTACGGGATTGGACACCCATTCTGGGTATAAAGCATCTCTAATGAACCCATTCGTCTTTAATTTGTCGACCTCTTCCTTAAGGGCGGCAGATCTCTCTGGATCCATACCACGTCTTTTCTGCTTGACCGGGATATACCGCGGGTCAATGTTCAAAGTGTGGCTCGCGATGTCCGACGAGATTCCACACATATCAGAGTGCGTCCAGGCGAATACGTCGAGATTCGCCCGGAGAAAATCAACCAATTCCTGTTGTGTCTCTTGGTTAAGCTGAGACCCAATCTTCAACAATCTCGAGTCATTGTGATCATCGTCAATCGGGACATCGATGGTTAGCTCGGCAGGAGAAGCTTGACTTTCCGTAGATTCTTCTTTATTATCATTGTCCCTTGGATCAAGATCCTTTTGGAATTGGTTGTGGTGCCCAGGCCGAGGCCTAGGCGCTAATTGTCAATCGTCAGTAAAATGGATGCAGAGAGATTCCTCTACGCCCTTTCCTTTTTCTTTTCGCTGCGCCTCCCGCAGCTCAGCAACATAACAGGCTCTTCCAACAGCCTGATCTCCTTGTACAACTCCTATCCCGTGGTCAGTAGGGAACTTCAGAGTTAAACACCATGGGGCAATAGCAGCCCTAAATTCAGCAAGGGCCGGTCGGCCCAAAAAGGCATTGTACGGGGAAGGAATATCCAAGACAATAAATTGCAACATCCGAACTCTTCGGCATTCTCCCACTCCCAACTCCACCGGCAATTCAACCATTCCGGTTGGTATCGTCGCACTCCCGTTGCTGTGGACTCGTGATTGACAAGGTTTTAAGTCCTTAGCTTCCATTTTCATTAAATCATATGCTCTTTTAAACAGTATGTTCACAGAACTCCCACTGTCTACCAAGATCCTCTTCATCCAAGCAGGACCAACTTGAGCGGATATGACCAACGGGTCAATTGTGGGAGCTTCGACTTTATCGGCATCTCGATTTCTAAATACGATTTCATCAGCCATCGTCTTTTGTTGTTTAACCGGTGTTCCGTCTTCTGAGTTACTATAACATTCAAAGTCCACATGCCTGATCGAGCAAGCATATGACTCCATTTCTCTCCAGCTTCTGTCTGCTGGATGGGGACCACCACTTATTGTATTGATAACCAACCTTCCGCCCGTACGAGCGGGTTCACCTTGTCTTTCCTGATTCTGCATTCGATTTTGATTAGATGGACCTGCTCCACCAGACTGCGGCGCCCGAACAAACTGGTCCAACTTTCTCTCTCTGATCAACTTTTCAATGAGGTCTTGCAAATGCCTACACTCATTGGTATTATGCCCATAACTTTCATGAAACCTACAAAAATTTTCTGTTTGAATCTGCCTTTCCGATGAAGGCTTCGGAGCAGGCTTCTTGTATTGCATAGTATTACAAGTCTGCAGGTATACGTTTTCCAGCGACGTGTTAAGCGGTGTATAACTGTCAAACATTGCGGCCCTACATCTCGGACCACGATTCTGGTCTTGCTTCTTGCTTCGGCTATCACCGTTTCTCGATCGTTGAGTCTATTTATTTTGAATATTCAACTCGACTTTTCCTGAACGTTCTCCGGATTGCTTAACCGCAACATTACTCTGAATCCCTTCACCGCTGGACCTTGCATCGTCCTGCTTCCTAGACTGTTTTGCATCCTCTCGCCTCAAGAATTGAGCGGCTTTGGAATAGAAATGGTCCAACGATGCGGGAGGCTTTCCAGCTAACCAATTTCCAAACTCGGAATCAGGGTCGATTCCTTTAGTCAAAGCCATTAAAATAGAATTATCATTGGGGTTGGTGATCTCTGCACATGCAGCATTGAATCTCTCCAAATACCGTCTAAGTGTCTCTCCGGGAGCTTGAGTGACACTTGATAAGGTATTAACATCTTTAGGTCGGGCAATATACATGCAAAATTGCTCAAAAAATTTAGTAGCTAACTGATCAAATGAAGAAATAGACCATGGCGGTAATCGTGTAAACCACATCGTCGCAATTCCCCCTAAGGAAATGGGAAAACTACGGCACTTTACTGGGTCATCAGCTCTCGCAGCGGTCATCGACCATTCGTATTTCAAAATATGTTGATTTGGGTCGGAATTTCCTTCATACATGGGCAGGGTTGGCATTCTGAATCGTCGAGGAAGTTCAGCATACAATATGTCATCAGTAAACGGGGTATGACTTCGGGAGATTCCCCAATCGTCATTTGTTAGGCCTTGACTCTCACGAATCATTTGTCGTACCATGGCTGAGAAGTCTGGTATTGGAACATTCTGTGTGTGGTGAGCCAAAGTGTGGTCGGGTTCCACAGTGCGAGGTGGGATCGGGTGCTGTCGACGATCCGTATCTCGCCTACTTGGCTTGACGTCTTCTGGGACATATGGCTCTGGAGCATGTCCCTGCTGATGATAATTTTGATTGGAGTGATCTCGGGTATCAACTCCTATGTCAACTGCAGCAGCTGTGGCAGCTCGATCATCTGCAGTGTATTGTGGAATAGTGCCTCCTCGGGAGGAGGGTCCAGTATGGAAGCTGGTAGATGGGCCAACTCTTATTTGCCCAACGGTTAACGCCTGTTGATAGTCAGCAGCTTGCGCATGGTTTCCGTCTAGCCTGGGACGGGTAGATCTGTTATTGTAGTCAGATGAAGCAGAGCTTTCGGTGGAAGAATGAGGAGCTTGATCCCTTCTGGATCATCTTCGCTTTTGGCGATTTAGTTGATTGGTTAACTCAACGTTAGCGTGCAACTGCTCAGCTAGCTGTTGTCGGCTTTGGGTTAGTTCCTGGAGTAGCGCCTGGAACTCTTGTCTTGTGACCGGACCTGACTGATCCGTATGCCCAGCAGCATCTTGGTTGGTAGTCTGTAGCTGTGTGGGATTTTGCCTATCCCGACCTTCTTGATCACCAACGTTAGAAGTGGTTCTTGTACTCACCATCTTGAAGCGTTGAATCCTTTCCTAGACCTTTAAAAAATCTGAATAGAACGGAAGGAATCTGGATATGAGGTCTGGATCTCTCTCTTAGATTTATGCAATCCGATATCGAAGATAGATCCAAGGAGCAGGAGAAAAAACTGGGTTTTTTCTCGGTGAAAGCACCAAAGTGTTTGTGTCAAAATTGGGCACAACACTCGTCGGAAGTTTTTGAAGAGATAATAAATGAAGAAAGTAAATTTAAACGTGGATTGTCTAACAAAAACTCCAAATAGCAGGAAGTAAATTGCACAAGGGACAACGATTTAGAGTGGTTCGCCGTTTTTCCTACATCCACTATGAAGTTTTGTTACTTTATTGCTTGATATTCGGAGAATACAACTTTTTAATGTCAAAGTACAGCAAGTAGTAAGCCAAAATTCGAAATCAAAGGCAGCTATGGTGTTCTGAAGCAATTCTGGCAGCGTCTGGACGTGCTTTATCTCTAAAGTTCTCCGTTCCTTTTCTGAATAACTAGGGGCTCTATTTATAAGTGCTGGAGGCTGATATTTCGCCTAGAATTTGGGAAGAACGCTTCTGGCACGTGTGGGGGGCCCACATGGCCGAATTTTGGAGATCCGGGCCCACTTTAGGATCGATTCGACCCTTGGTTCAAATCGATCAAAAAGTGTCCAATCGTGATGAAACTCGGCGTGGACATTCTTCTATGTATATGCAAGCTCCTGTGAAAATTTCATAGCATTTGGACTTGTAGATCTCAAGTTATGATCGATTCAAGATGGTGCTCTTCGTCCTATGGATTTGTTCGAATCGATATGGTTTGAATCCATAGGGTCGAATCCATATGGTGACTTAGAGTGGTTTTAGCCGTGCTTATCTGATGGGTTCGAAGAGTTGGATTCGAAGGCACGCCACCTTCGAATTAATTGAACCAATGCTCGTTCGAATCGATCAGGGAAAGTCACTATTGATCGATTCGAATTTGTCTTAACAGGGTGGATTCGAAGGCAGTTACCAGATGGAGTCAAAGTCCCTACAACTGTATGGATTCGAAGGGTTCCAGCTTGACGGACTCGAAGATAGGAATACTCTGATGGATTCGAACTAGGGAAGGCTTTGGATGGGTTCGAAGTGAGGGCTTGCCTTATGGAGTCGAAACAAAGGAACTTTTCATGGATTCGAGGCAAGGCTCTGGGAGGATGGATTCGAGGCAAGGCTCTGGGAGGATGGATTCGAGGCAAGGCTCTGCTTTATGGATTCGAACAACGTGGATTTCCGCCAATTTCCATTAGTGATAATTCGAGCATACGAACTCGGATTGCCTCGAAATTTGGAACGTTGGCTTCCACGGCTTTGCTTGACATGTCGTATCAATTGTAGCCCAATCCGGACTTGGGAAAAATCCATCGATTTTTGTAGTCGCCCAACAATTATTCAAAGCTATGGACGTGTGATCCGGCCTCTTTCTAGTTAGTTCCTTGGTATCTCGGCCTTGCCAAAAGGCGGGATAACAGTTTGGCTCCACGTTCTGTTCAGATTTGTTTATTGTTTTAGAAGTGTCGAGAGAGGTTTCCGATAAGTCGTTTGGATTAAAAACCTGATTATCGATTTGCCTACCAGAACGTAAAGTTGTGATAACATTCAATTGGGCGACATCGCTATCTTGAAAAACATGGGCTTGATTTCAATTTGTGTTTTGATTTCTGGGATTTGGAATGGGCTGGCTCGGAAATGTTCTACATTCGCATTCACTTACAGACGTGGCTAATTGACTCATTTGAATTTCGATTTTTGCAATTGATTGATTTGTGTTTTGCATATGTAAGGTCAATAAATTTTGCAAAGTGCTGTTTGATTGAAGACATTAAGTAGTTGCTTTAGCCAACATTTCAAGAGTTTTCTCAAGCGAAGTTAAACATTTATCGTCTTGGGGAGGATGAGCAGAATTTGGTTGAAAATTTGATTGTTGCGGTTGATTATGAGACAAACCCGCAAAGTTTGGTTGAAAATGGTTAGGCTGAAAGGGAGGATTCAAAGCATTATTCGAGGATGCCTGAAAATTAGGATGAACCGTATTCGTGTTGGGATTGTTTTGGTTCCAAGAAAAATTCGGATGATTTCTCTAACTAGGATTGTACTTTGGAGAAAATGAGTCGTTTTTGGCTTTATTCAAAGCATTGATTTGTTCGACAAAATCAGGATACTGATCAGCTATATGATTAGGATCGTTGCATTTATAACTCATCGGTTAGGAAGCTTTGTTCATTTGATTCGATAAGAAAACGTTATCGAATTTTTTAATCATGTCGATCTTAGCTTCCAAAGCAAAAGAAGATCCTATCGAGTGTGCACTCGATCGTAAGTAAATTGATTTTTCGTTCGAACGCTCCCATTGGGATGACTTTTCGGTGAGGTTTTCAAGAAATTTCCAAGCATCATCGTGATGTTGGGCAAGAAAGTTGCATTGGCACATTGATTCGAGCATGGTTCGTAAGCTATTTTCGAGTCCAGCATATAAAATTTGGAAAATCATCCATTTTTCAAAGTTATGGTGTGGACATTTTATCAAAAGCTCTTTGAATCTTTCAAAATATTTCCGAATGGTTCTCTCGTGAATTGATGAAAATTCACAATTTCGTTCCGGATTCTACTCGTTTTTTCCAAGGGGTAGAATTTTTTTAAGAAAGCTTTTAAGAATTCTTTCCAAGTTTTAATCGAATTTGATGGTAAGTTGTACAACTATTTTTCAGCGTAATTCGTAAGAGTGAATGTGATTAATCGAAGTTTGATTTCTTCATCGGAAAGTTGTTGGAGTTTTGTGGTTGCGCAAACTTATTCGAATTTAGTCAATAAAATGTATGGGTCATCGTGCTCGGAATTGCCAAATTACGAAAGTGTGGCAATATGTTTCGAGTGAATTTCGAAATAGTTACCCGTATAGGAGGGTAACATGATGCAATATGGAATAGAAACTCTATTGGGAAATATTCTATCCATAAGAGTTCGAGGGGAGTTCTTGTTTGCCATTTTGGGGGATCGACTGTTCGAGTTAAACAGTTAGTTATTGAATTACGAGTCCAACGATTTGTTGTTGTGTCACGAGTCCAAGTACTCATGCATAAGTGAAAGTCGAGAAGAGAAAGAAGTTAGAATCGAGTTTAGAGAATGAAAGAAGATTTGAAAAACGAAGTGAAAAATTGTTTTTTTTTTGTTTTTTTAAAAGGAAGAAAACTATTTACCAAGTGAAATTTATTTTCAAAAGAGAAGTTTGATTTATTTTTATTTTTTTGGCTTTTCAGATTTTTTTATATTTTTTTTTTGGTTTTGTATTTTTTTGTGAATTTTCAAATTTTCTACTATTTACCAAAAGGATTTTTTGTTTTTAGAAAATGGAAATTTGATTTTCGTTTTCGTTTTTGAATTTTCAAATTTTTTTTTTAAAGATTTCCTATTTTTTTTAAATTTGTTTTTGATTGAAAATTTTCAAAAGAATGGATTTAAAAGGATTTTTTTGGATAAAAAAATAAGTAAAATTTACAATTTTTTGGATTTTGGATTTTTTTCGTTTTTTGTAAATATGCATGAACTAGTGCAATTAAATGAATACAAATGACTTAATTACAGTTTTCTATCCTTAGTAGCTCCTAACCCAAAATTATATAATCACACTTTGTCTTAAATCAACACAAATATTTCTCTGCCAGGTAATGGGCAGGGGTTAACGGTGCACCACGAATCACCGTAGCAATGCAGTCGAAGGTTTAAGTACCTTCAGAGAAACAACCACTATAATATTTACGAATCATTGTAATATTTATAAATGGTTATTACTCTGCCGTAGCCAATACAGTAAGTAATAAAATTGTTTAAAGAAAACGATTGTGAAGATACAATTAGCCCTAGATGAGCTCATGACAATCTTAATCAAATGTCTAACTTTTATTATTAGTCAAATTATACGATGAAATGCGTTTGTCGGCCCAGTTGAAATATTATGAACCATCCATTAAAGATAATATCAGATATGCTACTTTTGATGGACAAATGATTTTAAAAGCTAGAAAAGCATGGAAAAAATCAATAATCTTTTATGTATATGGCAACAAGCCTTATTACAAATTCCTCAAAGACTATATTGACCGTACTTGGCATATACAAGGTGGATACCAATTATACACAAGGGATAATGGATTTTACATCATCAAATTAGAATCACAAGAGAATTATGATAATATTCTAGATGGAGGTCCTTATTTCTACAATAAAAGACTAATATTCATGAAGAAATGGCAGCCGGGTATAAAATTAACGCGAGAATTCCTTCATTCCATCCCGATTTAGGTGCAGTTTCCTAGTTTGGATCTGGACTTGTGGACTATTGAAGCAATTAGCAGGATTGCATCTATTATAGGACACCCAGTTAAATTAGATCAAATAACTACAGAAATGATCAGAATATCTTATGCTAGGGTTTTAGTTGAGATTGATATTAACTGCACTTTTCCTTTAGAAATCCCAATTCAGTGTTATGATGGTTCGATTATATGAAAAAAAGTAACTTATGAATGGAAACCAAACAAATGTACAAATCGTAAAATCTTTGAACACTCGGCTAATTTATGTTTAGCCAAAAAAGTCTGGATGCAGAAAGAAAATTTACATAGAAATGATGATATGGAAGAAGATAATATAGACCAGCCTAGCATCAATGAAGGTTATAAAAAAGCTATTTATAATATGGAGTTGGCTAAATCACCTACAGTAAAGGACAAACTCAGTAATGCTCCTCAGACCTTAGTAAATAATAAAGAGAATTCCTGCATTCATATGGAAAAAGGTAAGGAACCAGTTACTGTTAATAATAAAGAACACTTTCCAATAGAACACCTTGTCCTGAATAATATATCTCTTAACAACAATTTTGAAGTATTACAGTCAAACAACTCTGGTAACATTCATAACTTCACTGTCATAGAGGAACCTCAACAAATGGTTAAGGGTGAAACTAATCATAAAGAAGGAGCGCCCTCTCAGGTGTATACAATCACAGATTGTCCTTCTGAGGCATTCCAAAATTTAGATGCTGATGAAGCTGATCCTCAAGACATTAACATGCAAGAATTAGATTTTTCTTCAGATATTCCTACAAAAAGAAAGGGAAAAATTAACCTAAATAACTGCAGTGGAGATGAGGTATTAATTGAAGGGGAACCATTTGTTGAAACAAACCCAAGTGGAATAATTTGTTATCGCAGATTAAAAACCATGACCAGAAATAGAAAACTTAAAGAGGAATATAACCTTCTTGGTGGTGTGAAATCCAGGAATATCTCCAAAAAATAATTAGATTTGAAATGTCAATCCTCTTCTGGAATATCATAGGTTTAAATTCTCTCACAAGACAAAGAGACTTAATGGACTTGATCAGTAAGAAACAAATTAACTTGATGACTATCGTGGAGCATAAAAGGTCTATTATGTCTATAGCTAATTATATGTTGAAATTTAAGGATTGGTTCTTTATCAATAATAATTCTTATGGTGCAAAAGGAAGAATTTTGGTTGGTTATAACTCAAAATATTGGAAACATCAACTTCTTCTTATGGATCAACAATGTATTACCTGTCAATTTATTAACTCTGGTGGTCTTCATATTTTTATATCATCTGTATACGGGGCTAACCAATCTCATCAAAGACAGACTCTTTGGAATCATCTACTGCAAGCTAAAAATAAAATTAATGGTGCTTAGATAATTGGAGGTGATTTTAATGACATTCTTTTCTCTGCTGACAGATTGAATTTCAGCCTAACTAATCTATCTTTTGGCAACGATTTTCTTCACTGCATTTCCTTCTTTAAATGTTATGGAGCCAAATTATAAAGGTAATTTTTTTCTCTTAGAGGGGTGGTTTGAATTTTTCTACACACTCTCGTACTGACAGAATTTTTATTAATCAAAAATGTGCCTCCTTGATCCCTAAGATGACAGTTTCTTATCTAGAACACTCAACTAGTGATCATACTCCCATTTTTCTCTGTTTATCTTGTAAAGAAAATGATTTACCTTTTGCCAAGAATCCCTCTTTCAGGTATAAAAACTATTGGTGTTATCAACCTAGTTATCATGATCTGGTCTCTCCAATCCTGAAAATGAAACGGGCGGGAAATCAACTATATCAATTTATTTGTAAATTAAAGTTGATAAAGGATTCCCTCAGGAGATGGAACAGAAGAAACATCAGTATTAAGAAGCAAATTGATCTGACCAGGGTTAACAACAATGACATATACAACTGTATCCTTCAGCACCCTGATGATCTGAATTTATTACAACAATATCAGGACAATACAAGAGAGCTAGAACTATTACTATATAAACAAGATGTGGATATGAAGCAAAAGGCAAAAATCAAAATTCTTCTTGAAGGTGATCTCCCTACTAAATATTTCTATTCCAAACCTTCAGAAAATCGAGAAAGACTTCAAACTAAATATCTGATTGATTCTAACGGTCAATCATTGATAGATAATAAAGTATTCGCAGATAAAACTATCAGATATTTCCAGCAGATATTTAATTCTAATAATCTTCACACTAACTTTTCTGCTATTATTCCCAAGAAAGTAATTTCTGCTGCTGGAAAGGAAATGTTAGATAGTCCAATCAAAATGGAGGAAATAAAAGCAGCAATTTTTAACATGAAGGATGATAGCAGTCCAGGTCCAGATGGATATGGCGCAAAATTCCACAAGGTACGCTGGAATGAAATTAAAGACGATCTGTATCTTGCCCTTAATGATGCCTTTTATAATGGCAAAATTGTCAAAGAAATTAAGCATACCTTTCTGGTTCTAATTCCAAAGACCCAAAATACCTCTGAACCCAATGATTTCCGGCTTATTTCTTGCTGCAACATTTTATATAAAATTATAAGTACTGTTTGCAGCAATAGATTGAAGACTATCATGCCTTATATTATTTCACAGTACCATTCATTAAAGGAAAATATATGTTTGAGAATAACTAGTAAGCACTTGAAATGGCGAGGAATTTTAGTAAACCAGGATCAGATAGAATGTGCATCAAAATCGACTTACGAAAAGCTTATGACACAATAAACAGGGAGTTTATAATAACATAATGAAACAGATGGGATTTCCTTTCTATTTTTGCATATTTGTATATACATGTATTTCATCTCCTACTTTTTCTATTCTAATTAATGGAATTCCAGTGGGATTTATCAATAGCAACAGAGGACTATGCCAAGGTGATCCTATTTCCCCGTATTTATTTGCTATTTCTATGGAATATATTTCTTTATAGCTAGACTTGGCAGTAATCAGAGGTAATCTATCCCCAATCATCAACACTGATCCTATTATCTCTCATTTATTTTATGCTGATGACTTGCTATTATTTTCTAAATGTGACAAGCAAAGTGTTGACACTATTAAGTCGATCATTAACTCCTTGTCTATCATGGGACTATCTGTCGATGAAGATAAATCAAAAATATTCTTCAATAAAGGCAACAAGGTAAAAGAATGTGTTACTACAGCTCTAAGTCTTCAAGCAGCTGGTCTTCCAGTCAAATATCTTGGCTTACCCTAATCTAACAAAAAACTCACTAATGTGGATGCATATCAATTAATAGATTCTATAAAGACAAAAATTATGGGATGGAGTAACAGCTTTCTTATCACAGCTGGAAGAATCGAACTAATAAAGACCTCTATATATCAAATTATTCTCTTTTGGATCCAAATCTGCTAACTTCCTAGTCAAGTTATAAATAAAATTGAGTCACTGTGTGAAAATTTTATTTGAAATAATAAATAGCACAAGATACCCTGGAACCAGCTTCGTTTGCCTAAGGAAAATGGTAGTATTGGTCTCAGAGATATAAGATATCTTCAACAAGCAACTATACTTAAACTAATTTGGGTGTTTCTCAAAGGTAAATCAATATGGGCTAAATGGATGTTCAACAGATATGTGAAAGATAAAAAGTTCTGGACCATGCAAATTAATAGTAATGATTCGTACACATGTAAAACGATGCTTAAAAATAGAGAACATAGCAAAAATCTCATCAACAGATCAATTGTCAATGGAAAAGAAACGATTTTAGTCTTTGATCCATGGATTTAGGGTAAAAATCTAGTTTCATTTACTGGATGGTATGATCTCCATATAAATTCAATGCAGCATTATAAGGTTGGAAAAATTATATCTAATGGAGACTGGAATATAACCAGTTTAACTTAAATCAATAATTCAAAAGATAAAAATCCACCAAGAACATCAAAAAGATTTCTGGAGTTGGATTCCTAATCAAAAAGGAGAATTTTCACTCAAATATGCTTACCAAGTATTACATCCGTCTTCTTTGCAGTTTGAATGGGCAACATTTATCTGGAAAAAGCCTTCTGTTCAAAAGTTTGCCTTTCTAACTTATTTAGCTTGTTTAAATAAGATCCCAACCCTAGACAGAGTTCAAAAATGGAATATTGCAATTAAAAATTCTTGTAAGCTCTGCAACTACCAAGAGGAAAATAAAGATCATATTTTTTTCCAGTGTTCATATTCCAACTACATCTGGTCTTCCATCAAAAATCAGCTTCATATTAATACAAAAAGTTCGAATTCTCTTATGAATGAAATTCTAGAACTAAAGCAGAAAACTAAATCTAACAACAGATCTGCTATGATTGCTCGCCTAGCTCTCACTTCTACAATTTATTCGCTATGGAAAGAAAGAAACAACAGATTATTTCGAAACTTATTTGTTCCATGGTAGATAACAACAAAACTTATCTTAGCTCAAATTCATGCGACAATCCAAACTTTGATACCAAGAAGAGACTGGATCTTGTAACTCAGAGAATCACTACTCCTCGTCGATGAAGCTCGTTTCAAAATTTAATAGCCATTTTCAGATCTGATATCACAGTAGTTGAAAGAGAAAAGTTGAAATAGTATCACGCGGGCTGCAATGTTTTTAATCACTTTATATTTGTTTTGTATTAATTTGTGGGCTATAATTCAAAGAGGGCATTTTCATCGTGTATAGTTTTTGTTTCTTTCTACTGTATATTTTGTAACCCTTTTTGAATATCCTTTGTAACTATATTATATATAATAAAGAACCCTTCCCCTTTCTAATATATATATACATATACATACATACATACATACATATATATATATAAATATATATATATATATATATATATAAGAATGGAATTCAAAACAAATGAAAACAAAAAACAGAATTAATGAAAATAGATTCAACCTTGTTTTTTTTAATACTAAAACAAATGGAAAACAAAACAAATGAAACAAAATAAACAAAACAAAGAAACAAGATATATGTACAGCTGTTTTTTTTTTCGTTTTAAACCTTTTTTTTTTGGAAGATAGACTTTCAAACAAATTAAACAAAACAAATTTAAACTTAACAAAAACAAATTTAAACTTGTTTTTAAAAAAAAACTTAAACTAATTAAACAAAATGACAAAACGACAAACAAAAATGAAAGAACACAAGCCTAGTTTCACCCCGGCCCATAAAATCAAAAGAAAGTAACTAAAAAATGTATACTAGTCTGTCACTTAAAGCTACCCGGCCCAACTTAAAACTAAAAACACACTCCACTTCACACTTCAAAAACAAGCCAAATAGAAGATCAGTTCACTTAAATTACTGACCAAATACGCTTTGCAATTTGTGAATTCTTCTCACCGAAAGTTTTTCAAAACAAAAATCAAAATAAAAAATCAAAATCACATTCAATCATTTGATCACTTGAATGTCCAATTTCTCGAAATTGGATTACGATTTCATGGGTCGAGGCGGTTAAGTGGAAGGTTATTTGAGGTCGCGATGGACGGGGATCTGCTTATTTCGTGCAGGCGATTTGGAAGGAGGCAGTGGAGAGGGTAGTCACGTTTGCTGTTGTCTGGAATGTGATTGCAGCTTGCAGGAGTAGTGAGATGGCACTGTTATGAAGAGTATTGAGAGGCAGTGTGTTCAGTGCACTGTACATGGGAGATAATGGTAGTTTGAGCATAGAGAAGTGCAACTGTCGGTGTAGGAAGATTAAAGGCTGTATAAGTGGTGTTGTTTGGTAATTTTTTTTTTGTTTGATGGAATTTTCGTTGTTCTGTGATGTTGTTCTGTGATGTGCACAGGATCAGTGCAATTTGTAGGCAGTTGGTTGTGTGGATGTGGTAAGTGAAGTGTTTATGATGTGGTAGTTGAGATGCAGTAGCAAGGCAGAAGTGATGAGCTGTTCCGTTGCAGCCAAAAAAAAAGCAGTGGAGATTCTCTGATACCAGTGAGTTTAGGCTGTGGATGGTAATTAAGTGGAAGTGTTGTATATGTAGTTGTGAAAATGAGATCAAAATGAAGGTTTTGAGATGTAAATGAGAGCAAAATGAAGGGCAGGCAGTGGAAGATTTTGAGCTTTGCACGTATTATGTATTGGTGGATGGTAGCAAGTGTTGAGTTGTGCACGTGGTGTGGTTGCAGGCAATGTAATAGCAGCGATGGTCAGTGCTGGTTGATGCAGTGGTTCAACAGGCAAGCACGGCTGTTGATTGGTGGAAGAGGAGTTATGTAGGGAGTAGTATGTGCAGTTTGGAGTTTTTGAACTAGAGATGGTTAGGGAGTTGTTGTCGCAGAAGTTCAAAAGGATGGTGCAGTGTTGTATGGAGTGTTAGTCAGAGGATGGTGGAAGATGTTTTAGATGGAGGGTGGTGCTGTCAAACAGTTGATGACAGTTAGCATGTGGAAGGAAGGCAATGCAAAGGGGAATGCTTTGGAGTAGTTGGTCAGTTGACGAGTACAGTAGTGAGACAGTGATAAAGATGGTGAGACAGTGATAAAGATGGAACAGTGCACAAGCAAGGTTTGATGTGCACAGGCAATTGATGAATGGGACTGTGGATGTGGTGTTGTATCTGATAGAGGAGTATTTGTTGCACTGCTGTTTTATACAGGGGATGGTGTTATTGGATGGTTTCAGGTGATTGTTTAAGAGATGGAGTGGTTGCTTTGGATTAGAAGGCGAAGTAGACAGTGAAGGATGCAAAGGAGGATGTATTCAAGGCAGTTGCAGAAGATGGTGTTGTGGAGTGATGAAGATTGGTTACAATGGAGCAGTTGGTGGCAGGAGTATGATGTGCTTTATGGTGAGGAGTTAGTGCAGTATTATATGTTGAAGTGGCCGGCGTGGTGGAGGAATTTGCAAGGGATGTCAGTGGTTAAGGCAAGTAGTTACTGTCAGTGGTGATGAATGGTAGATCAAGCAAGTTGAATGTTGTATGGATGAATGGTGTAGGTCGCTGGCTGCTCTGAAGTGATGGCAGCAGCAGTATGATGGTGGCAGGGCACTACGGTGGTTGCAGCTGCTGGAAGTTTGTTTGGGTAGCGGGTTGAAGAGATGATAGATGGTATGGTTGATGTTTGCTTTGGTATGTGGTGTGTTGTGTAGGTAGAGGCAGAAGACAGTGGCAAGGTTTTGTATGTACGTGCACAGTAATGTAAAAAGAAAATTTGTAATTAAAAATAGAAAATTGTTATGTAAAAAGAAATAAAATGGAAAAACTCTTTTTTTTCCTTTTTGCAAATGAAATTATGTCTATATTTTTTTTCTTAATAGAAATGCAATGCAAAATGATACTAGAAAACAAGAAATGCACACAATCACAAAAATCACACACAACAACCACATTTTTTTAAAATGCAAGTTAACACACACAATAAAATCAAACACAAATAATTTGAAAATTAGAAAATCAAATCAAATCAATTACCCATTAACGGCACTAAAAACTTGTTTAACGACGAGTTTTCTATTCGGAGTAGAAAATCGTCGAAAAATTTCAATTAAAATTTAACTGTATGCGCACGGCGTACAAAAGTTAGTAAGTGACGAGTACGAGCCAATCCATAAGGAATTTTTAAATTTTACAATTTTCTAATCAATCAAATTAAGCCAAAAGTGGAGATTGATTCAAAAACTAGAAAGCTAAGTAAATGTTGAGATTAAAAACTATGTGATTAAAGTTCAATTTAGAGGCAACTCCATTTTCTTGTATTTTTCATATATATCAACATAAAATCAAATGATGATCTCTTTTTAATCTAAGTAAGATTAGTGATGTATTTAGCATACGCATGTCCTATTTAAGTTATTAATTAACACAAATCAAACCATCAAACATTAATACAACTGTAGTCCTACTTTTCATATCTCATGAAACATAGCATAGAAAATGACATCAAAATCTAGTTTAAGCATGAGCTATTTATTATTAATTAGTAACATAGATCATCAAATTTTGATTCAAACTTCACTTCATTCATGATCATATTTAGATGAAGAGGCAATTTGTGATTAATGAGATAAGCATAGCTTATTTGTTATGAACAAAGTGGGCTATCAAATTCAACATAAAACACAAACAAGCATAAACATCTATTTTCTCATAAAGCATAATAGAGATCGTACATCGAAAATTTATGTTGAATCTATATGATAAAAGCAAGCTCCATTACCCCTAAATTGTAGGGGTTTAGCCTCTCATTTGTGTTTTCATTTCAACACATAGAGATTTCAACATTGAAAATGAAATAAAATAGAGAATAAACAAAGAAAAAGAAGATTAACTATTAGAAGGAAATGAATTAAACTAGTGCATAAATGTAAAATGTAAACTATGAACGTGAAATGAAAGAGAGCATAAGAATAAAAATGAGCATAAAAGTAAAGAAAAATAAGTAGAAAAGAGAATGGAAAGAGGCTAGAAAATCATTTTTATTTCATGAAACATAGAGCATACAACTTGCATTTTTAATTTCAAAGAGTAGAAGATATTTTCATGTACATAAGAGAGCTATTTATACATGCATAAAACCCGAATTCAATTTTTATGGCACTTTTTTAAAATGCCCTTTAGAAAGTATGTCTACCAAGTAACTATTAAGCACTAATTAATCCATCATTTAATGTGCATGAAGCTTTAACCTTCACTTAGTTGTCCATTAGCTTCTAATTGTAGATTTAGGTAAGTGGGTGGGGTCCTCCATGATCATAAACTTGAATTATTTTCTCTTCATTCCTTTGTATTCCTTTGTTCATGCATATATCTTCATGAATCCCTCTTTTATATGCATTAAAATTTCCTAATCAAAGTCATAAAAAATGTCCAAGTAAAAATTCTCAAATTGACACATGCACAAAAATGATCATTTTGCCCCTGAATGAAGATGAAATATATAATGATATGAAAATGATTGAATTTTAGTTTTAGACATGTTAAAATGCCCATATATGACTTTTATTTAAATAAAAATACATAAAATATAGATGTAAATATATGCACATTTACGTGCACATCACTATTCAAATTATGGAAATAGAACATGCAAACTGTGAATAAGAATTCGTACCTTACATACCATTTTCTAATCAAAAAACTTAATCAAATCCAAAGGAAAATGTAAGAAGTGGAATAGAAGGTAAAACATTGAAATTGCAAAACATCCACAAATTCCATTATTTTAATATCAAACAATTGAGATTCCAACTTAAGAATTGACATTCCGCTTTGAGGGAATTTTGGGGATTTTAATGTAATGTTTTATTAAACCAAAATTCATTAAACATGTACCAAATCCAAACCATATTATTCAATTACTTATCTAAGAAAGACTAAGATTCCACTCATAACAGGTCCTTAGATCTTCCTCTTTTTGGATTTGTCACGCCTTCAATAATCCCTTTCAGATCTACTCTTCTTGATATATACAACAAGGGATTTGTATATATATTAGATTTAGATTTTTAGGGATTGGAGAAGAATAGAATTTGAAATAGAATAATAAATATCTACAATTTGTTACATGAAACCCTAAAGAATTTTTTAAAATCTTTGACAAGAGAGACTGATATAGCTTTTCTTGGTTCCCAAATAATTTGTGAACAAAGGTAAGGAGACTCGGCTCTTATTTATAGTGGTTGGAATGCATCAGAACCATTTGATTAAAGTTGATTAAAAAAAGTAAAATCTGGTACGTTCGTTTATACAAAATCCTAACCACTATACAAAGGGACCGGTCGATCGCCCCGATACTATCGGTCGATCGGTAGCCCTTATTTTAGGAACGTATTTAATTACTGTCGGTTTATTTATTTCATTTTTGAACTACTCTTCTAACATTAACATTAATTTTAATGATTACTTAATCCCCAAGTTCAATTACAATTACTTTTCAAATTTGAGAATTATTTACTTTTCTGAATTTGAATTCATTTTAAATTAATTTAAATCTGAAAACTTCAAACATCCGTAATTTATTTATTTGGACTCCATTTTCAGAGCAATATATATGGAAATTAATCAGAATTTCAACACAAACGCAATAACACAACCTTCGTAGACAAATTTTGACTTTTACAAAATTTACATTTTTATTCTTATCTTATTTAATTAATTTATCTATTGTATTTGTCTCTTATTTATTTATTTCTTCTCCGAAATCTTTCCTAGAGGCGGACAATGTAACACGTAATAAACATCCATGTTATGCAACTAAGTTATCTATGCAACCACCTACTTCACCAAAAGTGTAACGTTATTATACGTATGGACATACTATAAGTGAACTCAATCCCAGCTTTAATGTATGATTGTGACATATAGGCATGTATGCAAGTATCCTAAAAATGCATTGAATTTCTACATGAGTGTAAAGTGATAGTGAAAAGTGTAGCAACCATATCCTTTCATCCAACCTAGCAACCACGATGCAACCAAAACCTATTTTTGAAGAGAAAAGTTTGCCAACAGAAAGCTTAGGATGAGAAGTTCTCATACTTTCCACCGGATTTTCCCTCCTTTGTACTCAAACCAGTCTAATTTCTTTGTTGTAGAACTTCATAGTTCCGTGCTCCATATTGCGTGCAGTGCCACGGAATGCTATTGTCTCTATCTTAGTGTCACCTAACTGATCAGGCTTTACCACAGTGACTGTGCTATGAAGGCATTTCCTCAAGTGTGAAACGAAAAAAGTCATGGAATCCTGCCAATGTATCCGGTAGATCCACACGATAGGCAAGTCTTCTTATTCTTTCTAAAATTAGGAAAGGCCCAACAAGTTTTGGTGCTAACTTTCTCGACTTTCCAAATCTCATGTCCTTTCTAAGAGGGGAAACTTCGATAAATACCATACCGCTATTTCAAACTAACTCTTTTCTTTACTTTTCTGCAGTCGATTTCTAGTGATCTTGTGCGACCATCATTCACTGCCTAATCAATTCTACCTTTTTCCTTTTGGCACGTCAAACTCTTAGTGGCAAATTCTGTGACCTTCATCTTCATCCATACTCAATAGAAAATTCTTCATATCCCTATTCATCTTATCTATATGGTGAAGGGTCATCCTTTAATGGTGTCTCTCCGTAAGCTAACATTTATTTTTTCCAAAATCCTAAATTTTTTAAGTTTAAAGCATCCTTTATTCCTAGTTACTAACATAATCTCCTCATTACCTTCCATTCTTCCCTATAGTTTATCGTTAGTTAAGTGTCCTTATGAAATTTCCTTTTATGGTGTTCCCATATATATATCTGTGTGTGTGTGTGTGTATTTTACCTGACGATCAAATCCCATCCATAAAATTAACCCATTGATAAAACATGAACATACCTTATACCATATCATATGCTTTTCATATAATCTAAGGAACACAACTAGCGATAACAATCCCAAAAACTCTAAATGAAAATTTTATTGGAAGGTGCCATTCATCATCAACTGGTATTAATGACGTTGTGATCATAACACTCCTTAGTATACTAAGATGAACATTAATAATATGTCATTCCACTTAATTCTCCATCTTTTTTAATTCTCCTTCTTGGCGGTAATAATATGTCATTCCACTTAATTCTCCATCTTTTTCAATTCACCTTCTTGGCGGTCCACCTATTACTTCAGTTAATATGTCCATAATAATTGATCATTAATATCAAAGTTAGACCATCTCTAATCAATCCTCATTTAAATCCTTTTATTCTTTTCACCATTTTCAAAGTCCATTTATTATGCCGATTCAATTCCTCCATCAATGCCATATTAAATTCCTTAAACAATCCCCATTTAATTTCTTTTAATTCTTTATTAATTATAATTTTTTTGCCCATTAAATCTATAATTAATGTCTATAAATCCTAGCCCTATAATAACTAATATGAGTACCATTATAAGTTATGCTATTTATATATTATTATTTTTGTACTAAGCATGGTTATACATGTGTGTGTATCTTTCTTGTTTCTAATCATTAATTTCTAAACTAGAACATTCATTTTCACATTTTAATTTATCAAAGCTATCCTTCCAAAAAGGTTGTAGTTATAATTTCTATAAATTAAACAAAAGTGAGATCTTTGCTTCATTTGGAATTACAAGTAATTTTTTTCTTGAGTTTGATACTTTATGAAAATTACGTAGAACTTGCTCTAGATAAATCAAAATATAGAAATTCACATTCCAAGTCAACTAGGGAAACTTATCTTACAATCCAATTATAAATTTGAAATATCTTTGCAACTTTATTTACATTCTACAAATAAATATTTAAGACTGATTTCAAATTTCCAAATCAGTTTGTATATACTATTTTTATTTTATTCATATCTTAAAAAAAATTACCCTGTCTAAGCTAGGTAGGGATCTCTATTTACTGCTTAAATTTTTTTGGTCTAGTCCTTCCGTTCTTAAAACTAAAATTTCATGATTATAACGTACCTTATCCAAAACCTTTATCTTTAAAAATATAAATTTGTTGATCATTTTTGTCAATTTCAAAAATTGCTTAGTTTCACAAGGAGCCATGAAATTTTTTACCTTTTCTAACCAATTCTTCCTTTCTAAGGATTTTCTACAATAGAAAATTATTTCTACAATAGAAAATTATTTCTCTAAAAGTTGGAATTTTGATTCAAAACATTTAAAACTCAATTATTAAACCAAACCATTATTAAATCAAAAATTCAAAAAAAATCCATAAAGAAGAAAAATAATTTCTCTTATAAAAAACTTTCTATAATTTACAAAATAATTTCCAATAAAAAATTTCATACAAATAAAATTATTACATTAAATTTGAAAGCTGCATTTATTACTCCATGAAATTATGGCATATATAGAAATTTCATTGAATACCATTTTAAGGATGTATTACTATTATTATTTTTCAAATTTAACTCTTTTTAAATCTATTACAAATATTATAACTTGAATAGTATTTCAAAATAACAGATTTTTCATTCTTAGACATTCATTATTTCAAAGATATTTCTAGTTACAAGACAATTACTTTGGTAGACTTCAAACCACAATCTATTCACATGCATGCCAAATTTCTAATTTCAAGCTGTTATATTATCTCAAAGATATACATTAACATATATTGCTTTATTACTCAAAATGTACTATCACTTAACTAAATACTTTTTATAACTTTGTTTAATGTTAATTGAGTTTTTAACCGAGCAGAATCCAACAGAAGTTAGAACATCCAGACTAAGGCGGAATGACTAAAATCTTTAACAAGGCATTTAATAGAACAAGCCAATGGAACTTAAGAGAAATAAGCCAAAAATCCACTAAGTAGATGGATATTTGGCGATTTATCATTTATGGATCGCCAATGATCCAAAAGGAATCATCATGAGTTGTTAAAGCCACATGCAAGATGATCTACTACCTCTTCTAAGAATACTTACCATGTTACATCGCATTCTAGGTAGCGTAGTTCAAGAAGTAAAGACTCATCGGATTCAAGCTATTTACCTTTTTTTTTTTCCAAAGTGGATAGCTTAAGATGGACCTAAAGAACTCATGAGGACATAAAAGAAGGCACTCACCAAAAATGAGCTTGATAGGATCAGGCTAGATGGATCGCTAGCGACCTAATTAGATGGATCGCTAGCGATCCATACAGATTGAGCCCCATCATTTGAAAATTTAGGGTGGATCCCAGACACCCTCAAGAGTGTACCTACAAAGTTTCATCTGTTTTTGTTAAGTTTTGAATGAGTTATGAATGATTCTTCTAGACGAGATGGCCCATGAGGATGGATGATCAAACAAACTCCAACCGACTTGATATTTGGATAAGGCACTTAAATAGAAGATAGGAAGACAATCAAACTAAGTTCACTCAAAAATATGCTAAGTCGATGGATAGCTAGCGATCCATCCCCTATGGATAGATAGTGATCCATCATGATAGGTCGGATCTCCCTTAATCTTTCCGAACTCCTTCGTAACACTAAGTAAAGGCTTCTGGTAGAAAAATATGCTAAGTTGATTGATAGTTAGCGATCCATTCCCTATGGATAGCTAGTTATCCATAGAAATGACTTAGATTGATTTAAGAATTTGGTGATGACTTGGCATAACAATTGGACTCTTCTGCACTTGGACTTCTAACCTAATACTCACTAAATTCACCTATAAATACTCGCATATCTGCAACATAAAGAGGATCTTCTGGACTCGCAGCTAATACTATGCAGAAACTATTCTTCACTCTTTTCCTCCCACACAGCAGTCATATGATGGTTTCACTGCAGTGAACTCTAAGAATGGTGGCTTAATCAAACTTACAAGATCCAATCAAATTATAATTAGATTTAACTTGTACTTGCAGTCAATCAATAATAAAATTTATATAGTGGACGTAAGATTCGTTAACAGCTGAACCACTCTAAAAATATCTTGTTTGTTTACTTTATCTACAAGTTATTATTCGTGGTTTCTATTTTGTTTGCCTTGATAAATAGGGCTAGTTCTTTCACACTCAATCTACAGTGTTAATCCATTTTTTAGGTTAAAATTTTGGTGCTTTCACTAAGAATTGAACTCAGACTTAGATCTAGCTATCTACTTTGGATCAGATAGGTTCAGAAGTTAAATCCTCAATCTCTGCTTTGAAGACTTGCTGCTGATAATTAATGGCACATGGAAGAAGTAGAACAACTTTCGGAAGATCCATAGGAGCTACCATTGCTGAAGAAGAAACAAACCCTCAACAGATTGATGCCAACAACCCCAACAATCTACAATTAGGAGCTAACTTCGAAGGTCAGTTTCCACGATCCTCCATATAGCATGAAGTTGTGACTAAGGGAGAATTGAACAAGATGGTTAATGAAAATAACTAGAAAATGGAAAACAGTCAGAAGGCTCTTATGGAAAAGATAGATGCTCTCTTAGCGCTCCAATCACTAACTAATCCCAGAACAGTGCCTAAAGCTGTGGCTGCTATGGAGCAAGAGCATTCTTCTGTTTTTTGCTTGAATGGTAGAAATAGAAGGCAAAAGCAAAAGGAAGTAGTGGCTGGAGGTCCGAGAATCATGACGGAAGAAAACGTTAACACTCCACCCACTACAAAAGCATCTGCTCAATACCCGAACTTAGGTGTGAAACCCCATGAGAAGAATAATGATGGCTCTTTCCGGCTCTGAAGATGACAAACAATCTAAGGAAAACAATTGGATGAAAATGTTAACGTACAAAATGCCAGAAGAAGCTCTAAAACCCATACTGCAGCACAATGCCAAGCAATGGACGAGGAGCGGCTACTTAAGCAATACTCCTAGAGGAAGGAGAACTAAGAATATATGACACAAACCGGGGTCGATTATAAGTCCACGAAACCTATGGTATATTATGACAATTCCCAAATGACTAGCTTTCAATCCCATCATGGAGCTCCCATCATTAAATCACAAATGGCCCTCATCAAAAATCATTAAAATGGTCGTTGAAAAACTCACTTTGGGGTTGACTCAAAGTCAAACTTGGTTAATCGCCTATTTGACTCGCAGCAGATTTTAGAAGTTTTGACTCGAAGTCGAACTCGGGTAATCACCCATTTGACTTGAAGGAAACCTAGGAAATTCAAGCCCAAAATAAGACTGGGGTAAAACCACGATTTTCTCTAAGCAAAGATGCAAATGACTCCAAGCATCGTTCGTCACCAACCCAACACTTCGAATTCTGTGACCCCAAGCAAACTATGTGTTGACTCCAAGCGAATGGAAAATTTTCTTAGGACGGACTCCAGGTAAAATACCACCAATCCAAACTGTAAGTAAAATACCATTGATCCATCAACCCTGATCCATCTCCTTTTACACATAACTCGAACATGCGAACTCCAAATGCCTTGAAATTTGAAATGCAACCTTATGGGGCCTTCCTTTTCACCCTAGAACGATCTCACCTAGTTTGAAATTTTTTTAGGATCGTCACTGATCCATGACCCCATTCTAAGTGATTTTCCATTCAATCTTCATTTTCAATCATTCAAGCTTTGGAAAATCATGCATATATCATTCTCAAGCATTATAAACAGCTGTAACTTGAAAATGGATCGGACTGACAACGATTGGAGCACCTTCCCTAATCAAAACTTATTCACGGAAGCTGTTCAGCATGCAGACTATCCAAAGAAGTTTGTCATGCCAACTATACCTTCCTACAACTGTACAACTGATTCGAAATTTCTTTTTTATAGGTATGACTAGCATATGGATGGAGCGAGGGCGATGGATGCCGTCTACGACAAGGCCCCTCAGAATCGTTAAAAGATGAAACAACCATCTGTCCTAGAAGAATTCTATGGGAAGGCAAACCAGTTCTAGAGACTAAAGGTAGTGCAATTGGCAAAAGGAAAACCTAGTAAATTGCCAAAGAACAGACCAAATGGTGAAGGAGCCACAAGACCTCAGGGACCTTCTGCCAAAGCAAGACCACTAAGACCTAGTAGAAAAGCGCCCTAGCTAACTGACAAAATCGGACGAAAGGATGATTATCAAATAACACTCTAAAGCGATGTTACAGCAACCTAAAGTGATGCCTTCTCATCCATCCTTGTCTACTTTCCTTTTCCAAATGGGTCGTACCAAGACACTGAGGGCATTGTAGATAGCATGGCGAAAGAAGTTCTTTTATTCTTTCGACGAGTCATGTCGATCTTTCTTCTGAGAACCGGCGATCCTCTAGTAGAGTCGAGAAGGCTTGTCCGAAGGATCGTCGAACAAACAAATCCAACCCCTAGTCTCCAGAAATCGATAAAACTGTGTTCCCACGAGCCGAATCCTGAAAATACCTCTTGAAGTCAATGAATCATCCGAAAAAAATCCAACCCTTAGTCTCCAGGAGACACGACCTAAAACACTTCTTGGAGTCGATGAATTATCGCTCCAAGGCAGTCTGGTTACTGGACATCCAACCAAAATTCCTCTCGGAATCGATAAATTATCGTTCCAAGACCACCTGGTCGCAAGACATCCTGTGAGAAATGCGAATTAAGGATCTTAAGGCTAGGATAAACATTAGAGGGGGTGAATAGTGTTTTAGAGAATTGTTAAATCTTTTTGAGTTTTTGTTAATTTGAACACAAATGTATGCAATATTCAAACACAGATATGATTACAGAATCAAACACAGATGCATATATAAAGTAAAAGCAGTAAAGGAAAGAACACACCAGATTTAATACTAGTTCGGAGTTACCCTACATCCAGTCCTGCACACAAGTTCGGATTTTCTTTGAAAAACAGTCTTTACGATTACACCCTCGATTTCAAGGCAACGAGGTACACCCTTCAGATTCACAATCCTATAGGTAGAGATACTTGATTTCTCAGGCAACAAGTTCACCCAATTGATTTCCAAGACTACAATCACAGCTTGTCTCGGTTGGTTGATTTCCAAGGCCACAATCACACCTTTTCTCGTTTAATTGATTACCTATAACTCTGAATAGCACCGAGAATCTTGTTGAGATGGTGATAAAGAATCAAACCAGAGATAATCTAGTTAGATTCTATGTTGATTTCGGCAGAGTAATGGTAGGAATATGTATAAGAAATGTGGAAGAAGAAGAGGAGTGAAAAACTAGAAAATCTATGCTAAAATTCGTTGAAAACATCCCCTATTTATAGAAGAACAACAGCCATGTCCATTCGTGAGGAGATATGACGAATAGAAACTTCTTTTGAAATTTAAATTTTGAAATCAACTGACACTATGTCGACATAGGTAGGTTAAGCATGTCGACATCCCAAAGGAATTTTTGGTGATTTGTTTTTCTTTAAAAATAACTTCAAATTAAACTATTTTAATTTACAAATATACTTGTCTATAGTTAAAATACATAAATAAATATATAGAATAATATATACAAAATTTTACTATAATTTTATATTTAAATCTAAGTATAAATATTTAAAATTAAATATATTATTATTAAAGATAGTTAAAACTTTGGATAATTTTGATTTTGAAATTAAAGATTATTTTGAGGCTAAAAGTATTTGAAATCAGGATAGATGTTTTTGATGCTTTTACAAGGAAGGTTTTGAAAACATTTTGAAAACAAGATATAATTTTGTAAAAATCATTTTGAATAAAAATTAGCGGATACAAAACAATGTTCCACTAGATTTTTCGTAGGTTCCATCCTACTTAGGGTTCCATCCCTTTAACAGGCTCAAAGTGGATTCCATTCCACGAATAAATTGGATTTTAAGATGCCAGTTCTTTTCTAGGAGTTTTAACAAAATTTCTAATTAAATTAAAATATAAATTACTTGAACTCTTGAACTCTTGATAATCTTGATACTCATGAGTCTTCAATCTTGATATCTTGAATCTTTATACTGTACAGTCTTCATTCTTGGTACCTGCATGGTTAAATCCTGCATATACATATATATCTAAACTTATACTGTTAGTATTTATATTTTATAATCTATTCTAAGGTCGTTTTCATCAAAACCATCATCTCAAGGACAAACAATCTCCCCCTTTTTGATGATGACAACCTTCTTATAAAATATTACTTCTATCCTAATAACTCCCCCTTAATCTATGCCTAACTACCCTATTTTATACTTCTCCCCCTTTGTCATCAACAAAAAAAACCATCTCTAAGCTATATAACTCCCCCTTATTCTTGGACTAAAATACGCGCATTAATAAACTATACAATGGAGTATATAATAGATATATTAAGAGATAATTTAAACTAATAGACTCGATAATCAAACAAGGATCAAATGTATATTTGTACATGTTTTGTACAATTACCAACCCACACTAAATATCAATCCACATCAAACCAAATTAAAGTAAATGAAATCAAATCAATCAAAGCAAAATTCAAACAAAGCAATAAAATTAAACGTTACGAGGAACTTCCACCCATCCTTCTTCTCCAAAAATAGGGTTTGCTTTAATAGCATCCCAATGTTCATTGTCATTGGTGAGAGAGACTGGAGGATGTGCTTCGTTATCATCCTTGTGCAGGGAGGAAATTATCCATCGTATTGCATCGAAATGCCTTTCTTGCTCCTTGATCATCTGCATTTGACTCAATTCTAAGTGTCGCTAGTTACGAAGAATGAACGAGAATATATTCTTGAACGAAGTAAGAGTTTCTTTAAGATTCTCGAATAAATTATGAATTGGATTAGCCATATTTGGATTTGTGAGAAGAATGAGAGATAGAGTAGATAAGAAATAATATTCAGTGATGAATTCTGGAAGAAATAGGTATTTATAGGTGTAGAAATTTGTTTGAAATGAATAGACCTATGGTAGTTATTCAAATTTCAAATTCAAAATGAAGTGTCATTTCTGACCTGTACATGTCGACATGGTCATAGGGGGTATGTCGACATGGGGTAGTGAATTTTTATGACTTATTTTGATTTTATGAATAATTGTGTGTGTATATATATTTATATAATATACTAACATTTATTCTGAAGATAAGATAAGCTAGATAACAGAAAAGAAATTCCATTTCATTTCATACTAAGACAATACAACGATTAATCATAAAGAACTACAAGAACTTTCAAATTAAAACAAATTAAAACAAATACAATGAGATACGAAAATGTAGAACTAGTTAGAGGATGATGATGAAGATAATCCAAGCTACTTGCTGACTTTGGAAACAAACTTGTTCATCTTGGATGAAATTTTGTCCAACTTCTTACTAACGGATCATTTAGGAATCCGTTGATTCTCAACAATGGTCTTTTGGTTTTTGAGTAGGGTTTTGTTAGATGGATTAGGAGGATAGTCGATGCTTTCCAAAGAAGTTTCACCTTCTTCTTCTTCTTCAATTACCATTTCATCCCCTTCTTCTTCTTCCTCTTCTTCCATCTCCTTATGAGCCAAACACTCTTCCTTTTCGGCAAGAGTCTCATAAGGTTGAAAAACAAATGGAATTTTCATAAGCGAAAAATTGGAATGATTGAAAACTTTTCTAGAAACAAATGCTTCTCCTTTGAAATCCACTCCAAAATAGTTAAAATATTCTCACCCATTTCAAGATTTTTAGGACGAAGTTCATCCAAAATAACTTGCGCCCAATTAATGTCATAGTTTTCAAAAATAGCAAAAAGTGCTTTGCAAACTTTTGAAGTAGGATTATTAAATTTCCCCAATCTTTGGGTCAAAGTATGTTGCAAAAGAAGATTGACAATTCTTGCTTTTGGTCGAAAATTTTGATTTTTAAATTCAAAATCATCATTTCCTTCAAAAATGTGATGAAACGTCTCACGGTCATTTTCATCGATTTTAAAACTAGAAAGATCCATTCTCGTACTTTTGCAATTGAGAATGGCACCCAAAAGATCACAATTCAAAACAATTCTAGTGCCTTTGACACTAATTCAAATTTCATCCTCATTTCAATTATAAAATCCACGGTTTAAATTTGCATAGAAAATTTTGACAAGGTTTAGATAGCAAACAAAATCATTTTAAGAAGCATCAATAAGACTAAGAATTTGATTGTTTGCAAAAAGAGAATCAATTTCATAAGACGAAAAATCTAAAAAGGCATCAAACTTTCCGAGATGGACTTTTGCATAGTTAGCATAATTGATATATGCTTTAATTGCCTCCGGATCATTGAAGAGTTGCTCTTTTATCTTTCTGGAAATTCTCATGGTGGAGGGGTTGCTTGAAGAAGCCATTAAAGTAAAGAGTAAAGAGCTTGAAGTTTTGAAGGGAGAGTTTGAATTTGAAAATGAGAGTGAAAAGATATGATAAAAGATAGTGATTAAATAGATTCTCAAAGGACATGTTCTCTGATCAAAAGATGCCTTTTCAGAGAATTGAATGAAGTGAAAAGATGGAGGGAAATTCAACCATTTGAATTCAAATTTTGAATTTCAAATTCTAGTACCCACGTCGACATCATGGTAGGGACCATGTCGACATGTGCGTATGAATTTCTATGATTTATTCTTTCCTAAGTAATCTAGTATATATATATATATACTTATTATTTTTAATATCTATATATCTGAAATATTATTAGAATTACAATATTTTCAATAATATATTATTATACTAATAATAATAAAAATAATAATAGAATAATAATAAAAATAACAAAATAATAGTAAAAATTTTAAAATTCAAATAACACACCAATTCAAAATCAATCAATCAAGCAATTAAGCATCTAATTCTAAGCATGCAATTTCAACCAATTGTATTATAAATGTGTACCTTTTTCTGAGTCTGTTTCTCTGAATTCGTCGGAATCGTGAACTGCCGTAAAACACAAATTTGAATTATCTGTCTTCTGATTATCATCGCTTGAGGAAGAGTCTGAGTCATCTAGAGTAGCAGTAAATGCACGCTTCCGTTTCTTTACTGAATCATTGTTTGTAGGAGGATTTTGCCTATCTGGATACAGGCAGTCTCTTTTGATATGCCCTGGTTCATCACAGTTGAAACATTTGACATTGTTTGGCATACATTCTGATTTACAGAGTACTTATAGTTATTTCTCTTGAGATTATTCATCTTTCTGTATTTCATAAAATTCCAAAAATTCCTAGTCATAAAGGCTATCTCTTCATCATTATCGCCATTTGAGTCTGATCCATCAGTTAATGCATTAAATGCCATTTATTTCTTTTCAGATGCTTTGCTTTCTCTTCTCCCGATCATTTTAACTTCAAACGACATTAGATTTCCAATTAATTCTTCTATATTTAAAGTACTGATGTCATTTGCCTCTTCGATTTCAAGTATCTCTTGATCCCATTCTGGAGGAAGAGAATTTAGAATTTTTATGACTTGATCTTCTTCTAAAAATTCCTTTCCCAAGAATATTAGAGAATGCACAATATCCTAAAATCTACTATACATATCTGAAATAAACTCATTAGAATTCATTTTAAATAATTAAAACTGATTTGTGAGCATGGAAATTTTGGTCTGTTTAATTTTGCTTGTTCCTTCGCGAGTCACTTCCAAAGTTTTCCAGATTTCATATGTAGACTTACAAACCGACACTCTATTAAATTCATTCCTATCAAGTGAACAAAACCGATTCATTGCTCTAGAATTATTTTGTGCAACAGTCTTTTGCTCAGCGGTCCACTGTGCAAAATCAGTTATGGGTTCAGAATATTCAGTTTGTGTGATATTCCAAGTATCTAATCCTATAGATTGTAAATATATTTTCATCCTACATGCCCAATATGCATAATTACCGCCATTAAAAAGTGGTGGTCTGACAGTAGACCGACCTTCTACAAATGAACTAGTGACAGGGATACTAGTGTTAGTAACAATACCAGTGTTGGTAGTCATTTTGAAAACTTTTTCAAAAATCAGATTATGAAACTTTGAAAATCTTGTTTTGATACCAAATGTGAGAAATGCGGATTAAGGATCTTAAGGCTAGGATAAACACTGGAGGGGGATGAATAGTGTTCTAGAGAATTGTTAAATCTTTTTGAGTTTTTGTTAATTTGAACACAAATGTATGCAATATTCAGACACAGATGTGATCACAGAATCAAACACAGATGCAAATATAAAGTAAAAGCAGTAAAGGAAAGAACACACTGGATTTTATACTAGTTCGGAGTTACCCTACTTCCAGTCCCACACATAAGTATGGATTTCCTTTCAAAAACAATCTTTACAATTACACCCTCGATTTCAAGGCAACGAGGTACACCCTCCAGATTCACAATCCTTTGGGTGGAGATACTTGATTTCCAAGGCTACAATCACACCTTATCTCGGTTAATTGATTTCCAAAGCCACAATCACACCTTTTCTCATTTAATTGATTACAAAGAAGCCTATAACTCTGAATAGCATTGAGAATCCTGTTGAGATAGTGATAGAGAATCAAACCATAGATAATCTAGTTAGATTCACTGTTGATTTCGGCAGAGTGATGGTAGGAATATGTATAAGAAATGTGGAAGAAGAAGAGGAGTGAAAAACCAGAAAATCTATGTTAAAATTCGTTGAAAACATGCCCTATTTATAGAAGAACAACAGCCATGTCCATTCGTGAAGAGATATGATGAATTAACACTTCTTTTGAAATTTAAATTTTGAAACCAACTGACACTATGTCGACATGGGTAGGTTGAGCATGTCGACATCCCAAAGGAATTTTTGGTGATTTGTTTTTCTTTGAAAATAACTTCTATTTTATATTAAAACTATTTTAAACTTTATAAATATACTTGTCTATAGTTAAGATACATAAGTAAATATATAGAATAACATATACAAAATTTTACTATAATTTTATATTTAAATCTAAGTATTAATATTTAAAAATTAAATATATTATTATTAAAATAGTTAAAACCACGGATAATTTTGATTTTGAAATCAAAGATTATTTTGAGGCTAAAAGTATTTGAAATCAGGATAGATGTTTTTGATGCTTTTAAAAGGAAGGTTTTGAAAACATTTTGAAAACAAGATATAATTTTGTAAAAATCATTTTGAGTAAAAATTAGCGGATACAAAACAATGTTCCACTAGATTTTTCGTAGGTTTCATCCCTTTAACAGGCTCGTAGTGGATTCCATTTCACGAATAAATTAGATTTTAAGATGTCAGTGCTTTTCTAGGGGTTTTAACAAAGTTTCTAATTAAATTAAAAGATAAATTACTTAAACTCTTGATAATCTTGATACTCATGAGTCTTCAATCTTGATATCTTGAATCTCTATACTGTATGGTCTTCATTCTTGGTACCTGCATGGTTAAATCCTGCATATACATATATATCTAAACTTATACTGTTAGTATTTATATTTTATAATCTATTCTAAGGTTGTTGTCAGCAAAACCATCATCTAAAGGACTAACACATCCGACCACAAAAATTCCTTCACAAACTAAAGCGTCGTGAAGGTCCTTCACGAACTAAAGTGTCGTGAAGGCGAACCAGTAGATCAACGGTCATCCTATCCAAAAATACTTCACGAACTAAAACGTTGTGAAGGCCAACTGGAAGATCCACGGTCATCCCATCCTGAACTGCCCGAACTCAGTGAGGTCGTGCTCTGGGGCTACGAATCGACAATCACATCAGTCACCCTGTAAAATTAACAGAATCACTTCAAATGACCAAGGAGACAAACATTGCTAAATTAGAGAGCTTCGAAGTCGCTCAAAGTAACTAAGCAAAAAATGAACCGACCTTGTGATCAGTAAGAGGCTGACTCGAACCAACCCATGATTCGACGCCTAGGAGATCCAACTATCTCAAATTCCTATTATATATTCTCTGAAGATAAAGACTTTCCATGCTTTAATCATCTAGAAGACATAGTTGCATCCAGTGAACTGCGTGCAACCAAACGGGTTGTGGAGAAACTCCGGATACACTTTGAGCGCACGAACAGCCCTGTGGAATGAGGGGCACCACACATATTCAAATATCTCCAAGGAAATCCAAGACTAATCATACCACAGTTCCGTTACGTCCGGTAAAAATTCTGGCATTCTGACAACTATGGGCTTAATGACCTAGCTAGCGCAACAATCGGAATAGAAGCATAATGCTTACTTACTTCTTCCCAACTCCTCCTTTACCACGCTTGGGGACCATTTCCTTTTCCTCTTAGACTGTATGCCGGTTGAAGACCAATACTCCAAAGGTAGTTTGGACCAAAAAATGAGAGTCTTGCCCTGAACTACAATAAACTCTTTCTTCATAACCATATCCATGCGGTCGGCTGTTGATCTTTCCACCATGGAAACCTTATCTGTTTGGTCGTGCATATCTTTTCGAAATATGGGAGGATTATTCATGCCATGGTTACCTGATCAAAAAACCACGTATCTCTTAGAACTGACGAAATCGCGTTCCAGTGAAGTCAACTTGCCGGATTGATGGAAACCTCGATCCTTACCTTCTAAGAACCGATGTCGTTCCTCCAGCACCAAGAAGGCCTAAACCATTTGTGTTCACCGCTTCTTGAGTTGTGGAACCACGCTCTCGAAAACAAACTCCTCACGTCATTCGAATATTGGCAACGTTGATAAGTTCCAAACCGTTCCGGATCGACGAGTTACATCGATCTCCTAAGCCATGCACTCCCATAAGTCGTGCATCACTTCTTAAGCTGTGGAACCATGCATTCGAAGCACGAACTCCTTACGTTACCCGAAGATTGGCAATGTCGAGAAGTTCCAAATAGTTCTTGATTGACGGATCGTATCTATCTCATAAGACACACACTCCCATAAGTCGCGCATCACTTCTTGAGCCTTTAAACATGCTCTCGAAGTAAGAACTCCTCATGTTACCTGAAGATTGGCAATGTCGAGAAGTTAAATACCATTTTGGATTGACGGGTCGTATCGATGCCATAGGCCGCGCATTTCATAAGCCGCATACTTTCAAAAGCTGCACATTTCGTAAGTTGTGCACTCTCAAAATTCATGCATTTCATAAGTCGTGCACTCTCAAAAGCCATGCATTTCGTAAGCCCCACACTCTCAAAAGCTGTGCATTTCATCAGCCATGCATTTTCATAACCCGCCCATCTGATAAGCCACCCAAACACTGCTTGATGTTGCTTTGCCATCATTAACGAACCATTCAAATTTTCTAAGTACAGGATTTGTCCCGACAAAACTAGAAAACTTTCCTATTGTAGGATTAACAGGGATAAACTTCTGCTACCCAAAAGAACCGATATTGCTCCGGTAGTGCCGCAAAGTTCACAAACCAAGAAGTCGGCAAAGAATTCTAATCTTTGACTAAAGTTAATGTACAAGATGTCTAAATTCAAGATATCAGAGTCAAGAGTTCCCAAAGATAGGAGTTGTGATGCATTTTGACTAGGGGCATCTAGGGAGCCGCCCAAAACATCAAGTCTCGCATAAATTGTTCAGAATTATCAGCCCTATGGACTAAGGAGCACATAACACATCAACACTTGGTCAGGATAAAAAATTGCTCCAATTTGTAATAAAAGGAGAAACTTACCGCCATTTGGAGATTGACGACGATGGAAGGCAATTTTAGAATCAAATCATCAATGCATTAGTTTCCGTAGACAGAAATAGATGCACGACTGAGGTCTCAAACCCCAACTTGTAGAAAACCATGAAGATAGACAACTGTAAGGAGAGAATGCTTAAAATCGAGCAGCTAAACCATTGATTCCCGAAGATTAAAACAAATGAATAAGGTTGATCTCCACAAGAATGCTATCAGCCCAACATAATGCATATGGCCTGAAACAAGCAAGGTAAGTGTCGCAGATTCAAGACAAACACTACCGAACTCTATCGGTCCATGATCAGGATAAGAATGAGCGCATCGTAGTGGGGGAAATGTGATGACTCGCTCCACAATTTCTAATTTTATATTATAACCTAGAATTTGACACCTATAAATAAAGGGTTCCACGGCTAATCAGATCATAACAAAAAACGACTAGAGGAAATTCGATTCTTCGTTAATAAGAATAACTATGGAATTGGTTAAGAAAAAACCCTGCATTTCCAAGGGTAACACTTGACGGTGATAAACAAGGCTAGGCAATGGAAACGCATGGGACTCCCATCCTTCCAGAACATGGCGTTGATCAACATTGAGAAAAGCAGCCACATTGGATTGAAAGAGATCTACTCAACTATATAGGATCGGCGAATGATTCGATCCTAACCAACATGACTTTAACATTGCTCGACAGAAAGCACTAAGTAAAGACTTCTAAAATCCAATCATCAAAGTGCAAGTTTTCGAAGACCGAAACTAGTGCCCACCTGGATTAAAAGCATTGCCAGACCTATAGGGAAAATCAATCTCAACCTCTTGAGTGTCGGTGTTGTCCCAACAACATTGAGGCCTTTTCTCATTTCCTAAGTAGTGGTGTTGTCCCGTCAATGTCGAGAAACATTATATTTCGTAAGTATCGGTGTTCCCCTTGTAGGATCGATTTCAACCTAGAGAGGGGGTGAATAGGGTGATGCTATCAATTATAAAAATTATTGCGGAAGTTTGTATAAAATTATTTCAACACAGATATATCGGAATTATAATAGCACAGATAATAGCAGAATAATAAATGTAGAAGTAGAACAACATAGAATGTACCTAGCTTCGGCAAAACCCTTACTACGTGCTGCCACCAAGGTTTCTACTAGAAATTAAGCAGTCAGACGCTTACACACGTAAACTCGCGACACCCGCTATCGACTAGCCTTAACTCTATGCTCAAAATCCTGCCACAACTCAGCCACTGACTTGCGAATTCTCAAACTACGCCACGTAGTTTGTCCCCTAGTCACATGACTAGAAATTACAATGGTTTAAAAAAAAGGAAAATACAATAAAAACAAAATAACCCAAAACCCTAATTTAAACTAAAGTCTTTAAAATAAAACAAGGTCGGCCCACAAAGTAAACAAGTAATAAGATTAATTCCATTTCTTTCTATTATACGGTCGGCTTTGCTCTATGAAAAAATGGCTCGTTCCTCTTATTCTTCTTCGTTCCAAATTAGGGTTTTTGAATTTTGGAGCGCCGATTGCTGTTAGTTCCAAAAATGGCTTCAAAGCTTCTTCAATTTAGCTTGCGGTTGCTTCCAATTAGTTGAGTTTGATTGTTGAGAGAATTGGTAAGTCTTCCTTTTTGATTTATAATATACTCGACTTTGATTCGAGTTTTATGATTTATTCTTCCCTGTTTAGCTCGAACTCGAATTGCAATCTTTGCCGATGATGTTATAGGGTTTTTTATATAGGGTTCGAAACCCTTGATTTTTGTTCATATATATTTGTTTGAACTCGTCTGTAATTCTCCTCGGCCATTCGATATTGTATAGATGCTTGTGATGATTTCTAACTTTGTCAATTTGTATATATTTTGATTTTTTGGTACTCCCGGCTTTGATTTTGAATCTGCTTGATTCCTTGATTTCCACGGCTTTGACTTTGCTGTAGCGATTTTGGCACTAACTTGTTCAGTATCGGCTTTGACTTGAATTTTGTCGTCTACTTAACTTCGGCACTGATTGAGTTCATCATTGTAGCATACTTGACCTATTCTGTTCTTTGTGCTTGTTGACTTTGGCTTCTCTGTCTTGTTCAAAACTGATACTTGCATTTGACTTCGGTCACTTGACATTACTGACTTCGACTTTGGTAAAAACTATTCAGGTTGCATTTGATTTTGGTCTTGTTTTCTGGTCTGGTTCACTTTGACCTCTTGGCCGAGCTTGCAATTGATACATATTTATGTATTGAGTACATGTACAGCTCTGTATATATTTATGGTTGTATGTGGAGAATCATGATAGGTCGAGTTGATGTCTTAGTGCCATTTTAGTCTAGTTCAGCATTGCACCCTCTGTTAAACTGCATATTCATTTTTGACTTGCATTTGAACTATAGTTGCATAGCATGTAATCGGGTTGTATTTTCAACCTGATGTCGAACTTGCTTTATCATTGACACTGCTTCATCGATTTGTTACTGCCTTTGTCATATTGTATTTGACTTGTTTTAGTTGAACATGCTACTCTTTACTCCAGTTGTTGCTGTTGGTCTGCACTATGATTCTTGAATCACTTATAGTTGATCTGCATGGTGTCTGGTCTTTGTTTAGCATCTGTAGTGTTGATGTCTACATGCTGTCTGATTAGCTTGTCACTGTGTTGCATTGTCTAAGTTGTAGCCTCAAGCTCTGTCTTCACTGCAACCATATGTATGCTTTGAGTCCGGTCTTTGATGTTGAGGCTGTGCCATTGATATTTGTGTCTTCATCTAACTATGTTCTAACTGCTGTGGGGTTTGATCATGTTCATTTGATGGCATTTGGTCCAGACTATGTTGATTGACACCGTTTATGTAGTTAGTTCATTGAGGTGGTTTATTGTCAGTGCATATGTGCCTTAAATATCAGGTTCATGTCTGTAGCATATTCACTGATTCATGTTTGGACTTCATGTAATCTGATATGTGCATATTGAAGTCTGTTGCAGTTTCATTGTTGGTCTGTCTCGACTCGATGTTTGGTTGCTTCATTTTTTTCACTAGTGACACTATTTTATATGAGTCTGTTGCTGTTTTGTTGCATGCACACACACACACACTTGGTTTTTGTTGTCATTTGTTATGACCAGACTTGAGTTTTATTCATGTGTACACTAAGTCTGAGTTGCTCCAGACCGTTATTGCATTTTTACATTTGGATTTTTGGTCGAGGCTTGTTTTAGTTGTCTTGACCATTTTCATGAACTTGCACCTGTCTTGAATCTAGCTTATAGCTCGGGTATGACCTTGTGCTGATATCGTGACATCATTTATATTGCACTTGAGTTGGACCCGGCTTATGATTTGGGTTTGACCATATGCTCACCTATCCCTATAACTTTATCAAGTGTATATCGGTGTGCACGGCCTTAGGGCATGTACAAATACACTGTGCATGTCACAAGTTGTTCGTGTATGATGAATTCAAATTTAAATGATGACGAACAACCCAAATAACGGAGGCAAGTAATATTTTCAAAATTACATTTTATTTTATACTACAAAAATATTTTCTTTTCTATTTTACTGCGTCAGTATTCATATCTGCAGATTGCTAAGATGCCGAATCCAATCTGGACTAAAGTTGAAGATAAATACAAGTGAATGAGCGATACATAGTGAGATGTATTTGTAAATTAGAAATTGTGATGTAATCGAAATTGTATTGAATTTGTATATATATAGTGAGAGTTGAAATTATACTATTCAAAATTGTAATAAATATTCATTTGAATAAAATATCTGTTTGAATTTAAATACTGTGTTATTTATTTTATTCTGCAAATATTTATTTAATTATGTGAAAAATAATATATATGTTTGAATCTAAATACTGTGTTATTTATTTTATTCAGCAAATATTTATTTAATTATGTGAAAAATAAAAGAGTACATTAGCAAATACATTTAAATGAATATATATGTGTGTTTATTATCATCAAACAAAAATCATATACTTGCATATTCAACAATCTTCCCCTTTTGATGATAACAAACATATATTTAAGATTTTGAATTTGTTAAATGTATTTGAACATTCAATTTGCTCCCTCTATTTGAATGCTTCCTCTCTACATAAAGCTCCCCTTCATATATGCATAAAAATATGCAAATGAGCCTAGATGCAAATAGAAAATATTTGATCTTTATTTGCCAAAATCTTAAATTTTTCTCCCCCTTTTGTTATCAGCAAAAAAGTAATAGTGTTTGAAAAATAGAGATAAAGTGATAGACATTAATACAACATTAAAAATCAATCGAATATAAATATTAAATTTCAATAAAAAATCAAACAAAAATCATACTATTAGACGCATATTCCACTTTAGAATGATGGGAATGATGTTATCATATAAAACCATGCAGTTGTGTTTATTTGTAGTATATTTATATCAAGAATTTGAATATCTACCAACCATGCGTAACCGTTAGGACTTTTAAATGAGATTAGTTGTATTCCAATTTTATTTTTAAAAAATGAATTCAAATGCCTTCTAACCACGCATAACCGTGAGGACTTTTAAATGGGATTAGAATCAACTTGTTTATTTAATAAATCAATTTTGATATGTGTTCCATACATGCATAACTGTGAGGACTTTTAAATGAGCATGGAAGCACATAAAAAATTCCAATTAATTCATCCATGCATAACCGTGAGGACTTTTAAATGAGAGTGAAAACTTTGGTTTTTTTATTTTAAAAAATGTAAAATGAAAAACGAACGATTCCTGTTTAAATCACCACATATTGACATACTATATTGGATTATGATGAGTGATGGTCGATAGAAAATGGTAGAAATAAAAATGATCATGGAATTTTTACCAACAAAAAATGTTTATAACTCTTGTTTAAATTTCTAAAGAAATTTACTAAGTATACCGTCTCAAGTTATAATATATGATTAATATCAACACTCATCACTTTTTCAATCACTAATTATCTTTTCGATAATTAATAGGGAGTCAGATTAATCATTTAAAATCAAATCCAAAAATAATTATCAAATTTTCTAAAAATGACTATTCTGAAACAAGGTCAAAAAATGATTTTCTAGAAGGGGTTTTATAAGAAAATTTCTGCTATTTGAAATGAAAAATATGCAGATGTTTTCTTTTTAAAAAAATGATGCAGCTACTGAATGTCTCAATATAAATCACGTTCCACTAGTAATTTTTCTATCAACTATATTATCTGTGTAATCTGCATCTGAATTTTTCTTTCACTCAAAATTATCATTAGTTAAATTTGATAGACCAGACCATGAAGTGTGCATCAAAATATCTTAAAATCAATTTTAACATCTTTTAAATGAAATTCTCTTGAATTTGAATTTGAAGTTGCGCCAGTCAACAAATCAGTGAATATAGTGTCAAATTTAGAAGCCGTAGCGTAAACAAATATATTCACGTGCACCGAAATTAATAATCAGTCAATAAGATACCATCATTAGTCTAAACAAATTTATATAAAGTAATTCAAAGACTCTAAAGATGCGTATAGTGTTCTCGGTATGAAAAGTATAATTGGCAAACAATTTTGGAAAAGTCAGAATCAAAATCAGCATTCATTTCTTTATCAAATAACTGGTTGAATTAAATTCAAATTATGGTGCATATTATCACATTTAATAAGATGAATATACCATTACATGTTTTACCTTTATGATAATTTTTCGTTGTTGTCCATTGTGATTCTATCACCTTTATACTAGGATAAGGAACTTTACTTTGCACTTATTATGTCCCTGGAACAGCCAGAATCCAAGTAACACTATTGTAGTTCCTTAGCTTGCCACCACACCAACACGATGAAAGATTTTTTTGATCTATTTGTGTTTATAGGTCCATGATTGTTAATGGTAGAATATTTTGGAAAATAATTTTGTGGAGACCCAAAACTATTTATATATGTTCCTTTCGGCATCCAGATTTGTTTAACTTTGAGAGATTTTATATTTGTGCCTTTTGGAATCCAAATTGGTATAGTTTTCACTTATTTGGGTCTATACCAACAATTGTTTTGATTGTGTCCAAATTTTCTACAAATTGTGTACATTGAATTGACTTGATTAATTTCATTTCTAACATTTTCAGATTGATTATATCCAAGTCCTTGTCTAATTGTATTAACAGTTTGCTTCCCTAATAGCATATTCAACGATTTTTCACTTTTGAAAAATTTATCTAAAGTCGTTGACAGTTATTGGACTTGTGTTTTGAGAGATTAATTTTCGTTTAATAATTGTGTGCACTTTTTAATAGAATTTTATCTTCTTGTATTTTCACTTTATTTCAAAAATAGAATTCCATTTTCAAGCGATTTAATTTTGATTTCTGATTCTTTTAATCTCTTCTTCGAATGTTGGACACTTATCACACTTAGGGATCCTACTATGATAGTTTTTAACTAATTGGTCAAGATGTTTATTTAAATCTACAAAAGTATCGTTTTGTGATTCAAGTCGTTCAAAACAGCCATTTACTTCGTGGAAATATATAAGTAATTCTGAATGAGTGAGTTTTGATACCTCGCTTGGCTCCTCATCGTCGCTATCAGTTATATTACCTTGAAGGCACATATCTGCTTTCTCACTCTTACTGCCAGTACTTTTATTATCTTCATCACTTGTATTCCATGTGGCTACAAAATTTCTCCTTTTTGATTTCTTTTTTAAGTCATGTCGATTTTGAGGACAATTGGGTTTGATGTGTCCGGGTTGGTTGCAATTATGACAAATGATTTCTTGCTGTTCTGGGTTATCTAGAACTTTGATTTTTCTACTTTTTAATTTTTGATTTAGAGCTGGATTTCTGTATTTGCGGTACCACTTTTAGAATCTCTTTATTACTGTTTCCAGGTTTGCTGCTCCATCATCGTCGTCGTCGTCATCACTTTCAGTTATTCCTTTGAGAGCTATTGATTTCTTTCGAGTATCTCCTCTTTCACGCTCTTCCTCGAATTTTATTTCTAGCTCATAAGTGGTGAGATTTCCGATGAGTTCTTCGACTTTGATTTGTTTTAAATCTTTCGATTCTTGAATGGCAGTCATTTTTTCTTCAAAACTTCGTGGAAGGACTCTGAGGATTTTTCGGACTATTTCCAATTCCGTGTATGATTTTCCGAGAGCTTTTGATTTGTATACGATGTTGGAAAGCCGTCCGTACATCTCTTTAACATTTTCTTCCTTGGCCATTATAAAATTCTCGTATTCGCTACTCAACGTGGCAAGGCGAGATTCCTTGACTTGAGATGTTCCTTCGTGAGTCACTTCTAGTGTGTGCCGTATTTCCTGCGCAGTTAGACATTGTAAGACACGATTAAATTCAAATTGATCTAATGAACAAATAATCGAATTCATAACTTTGGCATTAGCATTCTTTAACTTATTTTCTAGATCTGTCCATTAATTAAATGGTTTTTCAATTTCTTGATTATTTACAACTATAATGGGTGCTATGTAACATGTCTCAACAATATTCCAAGTATCAATGTTTTCAGAAAAATTTTCATTCTATTTTTCCAGTAAGCATATTCACCATTGAACATTGGTAGTCTAACTATAGACTGACCCTCAGCAAAAGCAGTATTAAAAGAAGCCATTTTAAAAAATTCAAATTTTTAAAACAAAAATTGGTTTTTGAAAAAAAAAATTAAAACAAAATTAGCTTTTGTACCTTTCTTTGATACCACTTGTAGGATCGATTTCACCCTAGAGGGGGATGAATAAGGTGATGTTATGAATTATAAAAATTATTGTGAAAGTTTGTATAAAATTATTTCAACACAGATATATCAGAATTATAACGGCACAGATAATAGCAGAATAATAAATGCAGAAATAGAACGACACAGAATTTACCCAGCTTCGGCAAAACCCTGCCTACGTGCTGCCCTCAAGGTTTCTATAAGAAGTTAAGCAGTCAGACGCTTACACACATAAACTCGCGACACCCACTATTGACTAGCTTTAACTCTACGCTCAAAACCCTACCACAACTCAGCCACTGAGTTGCGAATTCTCAAACTACGCCACGTAGTTTGTCCCCTAGCCACACGACTAGAAATTCCAATGGTTTAAAAAAAAGGAAAATGCAATAAAAACAAAATAACCCAAAACCCTAATTTAAACTAAAGCCTTTAAAATAAAACAAGGTTGGCCCACAAAATAAACAAGTAATAAAATTAATTCCTTTTTATATCTATCATACGGTCGGCTTTGCTCTGTGAAAAAATGGCTCATTCCTTTTATTCTTTTTCGTTCCAAATTAGGGCTTTATGAATTTTGGAGCGCCGATTGCTGGTAGTTCCTCAAATGGCTTCAAAGCTTCTTCAATTTAGCTTGCGGTCACTTCCAATTAGTCGAGTCTGATTGTCGAGAGAATTGTTACGTCTGTTCCTTTTTGATTTATAATATATTCAACTTTGATTCGAGTTTTATGATTAATTCTTCGCTGTTTAGCTCAAACTCGAATTGTAATATTTGCCGATGACATTTAGAGTTTTTTATACAGGGTTCGAAACCCTTGATTTTCATTTGTATATATTTGTTTGAATTCGTCTATAATTATCCTCGGCCATTCGATATTGTATAGATGCTTGTGATGATTTCTGACTTTGTCAATTCGTATATATTTTGATTTTTGGTACTCACAGCTTTGATTTTGAATCTACTCGATTCCTTGATTTCCACGGCTCTGACTTTGCTGTGACGATTTTGGCACTAACTTGTTCAGTATTGGCTTTGACTTGAATTTGTCATTTACTTGACTTCGGCATTGATTGAGTTCATCGCTGTAGCATACTTGACCTGTTCTGTTCTTTGTTCTTGTTGACTTTGACTTCTTTATCTTGTTCAAAACTGATACTTGCATTTGACTTCGGTCACTTGACATTACTGACTTCGACTTTGGTAAAAACTGTTCAGGTTGCATTTGATTTTGGTATTTGCTTCCTGGTCTGGTTCACATTGACCTCTTGGCCGAATTTGCAATTGATACACATATATGTCTTGAGTACATGTACAGCTCTATATATATTTATGGTTGTATGTGAGCATCATGAAGGCAGTCGAGTTGATGTCTTGGTGCCATTTTAGTCTGGTTCAGCATTGCACTCTCTGTTAAACTACATATTCATTTTTGACTTGCATTTGAACTATAGTTGCATTGCATGTAATCTGGTTGTATTTTCAACCTGATGCCGAACTTGCTTGATCATTGACACTGCTTCATCAATTTGTTACTGCATTTGTTGTCATATTGTATTTGACTTGTTTTAGTTGAACTTTCTACTCTTTACTCCATTTGTTGTTGCTGTTGGTTTGCACTATGATTCTTGAATCACTTATAGTTGATTTGCACGGTGTCTGGTCTTTGTTTAGCATCTGTAGTGTTGATGTCTACATGATGTCTGATTAGCTTGTTCACTATGTTGCATTGTCTAAGTTGTAGCCTCGAGCTCTGTCTTCGCTGCAATCATATGTTTGCTTTGAGTCCGGTCTTTGATGTTGAGGTTGTGCCATTGATATTTGTGTTTTCATCTGACTATGTTGTAATTGCTGTGGGGTTTGGTCACGTTCATTTGATGGCATTTAGTCCAGACTGTGTTGATTGACACCGTTTGTGTAGTTAGTTCATTGAGGTGGTTTGTTGTCAGTGCATATGTGCGTTGCGTATCAGGTTCATGTCTGTAGCATATTCACTGGTTCATGTTTGGACTTCATTAATATGATATGTGCATATTGAAGTCTGTTGCAGTTTCATTGTTGGTCTGTCTCGACTCGAAGTCTGGTTGCTTCATTTTTTTTTCACCGGTGACACTGTTTTATATGAGTCTATTGCTTTTTTGCTGCATACACACACACACACTTGGTTTCTGTTGTCGTTTTTTGTGACCAGACTTGAGTTTTATTCATGTGTACACTGATTCTGAGTTGCTCCCGACCGTTATTGCATTTGTACATTTGGATTTTTAGTCGAGGCTTGTTTTAGTTGTCTTGACCATTTTCATGAACTTGCACATGTGTTAAATCCAGCTTATAGCTCGGGTTTGACCTTGTGCTGATATCGTGACATTATTTGTATTGTACTTGAGTTGAACCCGGCTTTTAATTTGGGTTTGACCTTGTGCTCACCTGACCCTGTAACTTTATCAAGTGTATATCGGTGTGCACGGCCTTGTGGCATGTGCAGTGATACACTGTGCATGTCACAAGTTGTTCGTGTATGATGAATTCAAATTTAAATGATGGCGAACAACCCAAATAACTGAGGCAAATAATATTTTCAAAATTACATTTTATTTTATACTGCAAAAATATTTCCTTTTCAATTTTACTGCGTCGGTATTTATTTCTACAGCTTGCTTAGATGTTGGATTCAATCTGGAATAAAGTTGAAGATAAATACGAGTGAATGAGCGATATGTAATGAGGTGTATTTGTAAATTAAAAATTATGATGTAATCGAAATTGTATTGAATTTGTATATACATAGTGAGGGTTCAAATTTGTACTATTCAAAATTGTGATAAATATTTGTTAGAATAAAATATTCGTTTAAATTTAAATACTGTGTTATTTATTTTATTCAGCAAATATTTATTTAATTATGTGATAAATAAAATAGTACATTAACAAATACATTTAAATGAACATATATATGTTTATTGTCATCAAACAAAAATCATATACTCGCATATTCAACACCCCCGGCAATGTCGAGAAACCCTCTATTTCCTAAGTACCAACATTTCCCTGGAAATGCCGAGAAATTTGCTATTCACTATGTACCGATATTTCCTTGACAACACTAGGAAAACTTTAATCTGCAAGTTCGATGAGAAACACTCATCATATTAAACCATCAATGCACTAGCTTCCGAAGATAGAAGTTGGTCCTCACTCAGGTTCTACCCTTGTCTTCAAAAAACTACCGTTGCTCGAAAATGGGAAACAACAGGAAGATATAATCTTTCATAAGTCAGCCAGATGGTTCAACCTTTCATCATAGGAATCCACTACTACATAGGAATAAAGCAGCGCCGGGATTGAATGCTCGTGTGCCAATTTCTAGGGATGATGGTACAAAACTAAATTTCTTGAATCAGCTTAGAAAGAATTTAGATATAGCCAAAAATATAGGCAGCCTCAAGGAAGTGTTGCTTGGAACCAAGCAGCTAGGTTATCAATTTCCAAAGACATGAACTGGCATATGAACAGAACTTCAATGACGACAACAATCAAGCAAAGCATCCATAACTAAGGACTTGTAAGGACAATCACAGAAGGTTGGAACCAAAACCATCAGAATTCCTCAATCCTAGAATAGGATTGAGAGCCAGACCAGGGGTAATCGAATCATTTGTTCCAAACCTCTCTATCTCTCACAATTGCCCAAATACAGGTGTTTGAAATAACTAGTCCCTAGAGCAAGGATAGACACACAGATACATGATCAAAAGAAAATATTGCAAAATCCAAACAAGAATAACCATGAGGTTTGTTAGATAACGGTTCTGTATCGTAAAACAGAGCATTTTGGCAAAAAAATGCCAAAAAAGGAACTGAAGGATTTAATGTTTAGAAATCAATCGTCGCTGGCAGTCTGGCGATAACAAGAAGGATCAAGGACCTACTTATGGTATAACTAGATCATTTGGTTCCAAATTGTAGGAATATGCCATTACCTGAATTTTGGTACTGCTAAGAAGAAACCCCCAGAATGAAACTATCGCTACATCGGCTTTGGAAACAGAAGCAAGAGTTTGATTGAATCTTCAACCCTACCTTATAGCATCTCATGTTGTCTGAAGATTCACAACATCAAGGAAAAATCAACAAAGTTGAGTCATCCATGCACGAGTTTCTGGAGAAAGAAACTGATACATGATTAGGGTCTCAACACTAGACTTGGAACAATCACTCTAGCAAAAGATGACGGCGACGCATCTTTCCAGCACATGTACCTAGCATGACAATGGGTGACGATGTCAATTTTGAGGAATTCAATTACAGTCAGGAAACACACATCATTGAAAAAAATCAGAGCTTGGAATCTGGCAGCAAAGTCCCTAGTTCCTGGATATAGGAGCTATCGTGTCAATCAAATTTAGGTAATCGAACGTATTGCCCAGGAGACCTAGTCCTCGAAAACACATAGACTTAGTATTCAAAGAAATCAGCCCTATGGACTGGGGTAGATACACCAATACTTTGTTGAAATGAATTCAATTGATCATGTGTAGGGATTTGCTACAGAACTAGCTAAACAAGCTGCCTTATAGTTCTGAATAAAGTTATGACGCTGAAATGGCTGCAGAAGTATTACTTACATGTATAGAATTACAGTAAATGGGTATGTTGCACATGAACACAAGAGGTGCAACAACGAGAAAAAGCAATGCTCATAATCGAGAAATTAAACCAACAGTCCTCGAAGATAGAGGCTAGTATGGAGGTTGAATTCCGAAAAAAGTAAAGGAAGGATAATCGCAATCGAACAAGTCATGCCCTAGTTTCCAAAGACTAAAACCGTGCCTAATCGAATTTCAACTACAACTCTACAAGAGTAGTTGTGCCTTGCAATTTAACATTAATCAATCATCCTACTATAACAAGAATAATAAGCGAAGCCTAAATTGTGAATGACCCAGCTCCTGAAATAGTGGAAGTCCCTCCGCCAGACTAATGATTGGATGACAGAAAAGTCATTTTCAACAATAAAACTTGGCATTAAACCCTCTCAGGTATGTTTTACTTTAAATAATATCCTCGTATAACTAAATTTCGAAATCTAAGGGAAGTCGGCGTACGTTGACCAATCAGGTTCTGATCATTGACTACAGCAGATGCAGTGTGTTATCTACATGAGAAGAGTCCGATATCCCGAATACTGCAAATGCCAATCTAGTGTAGATAGCTTGCTTACATTTGAAAAACAATCTATATCGTCCTTTGAAATTATCATGTAACAACCCGCATATGTTATGATTTATACATTTAAATGTTTTATTTAAATGTGGTATCGTAGTCGGATTTTAGTCCGAAAAGCTACTTTTTGCATACGGTCGAATTGGGACTCGAGACCACCCCCATTGAGTTCAAAATGACGTTTGCGACTTTTTTGAGTATAAGCTTCGATAAGTTTGGAGAAAGTTGAATTTCGCTACTTTTTGCTTAGGGCTTTGGTTTGGGCTAAGCCCAATAACCCTGCTTATGTATTCAGTCCCAACTCCACTTCAACTCCTCATTTACTTCATTTCCAATTCTTAATACTCAAGCTTTAGCAACAATGGTGGGAGAGATGGGAAACTAAAACTCAAGCCCTAGTTTTCTTTTGCAAATCAAGTTCTAGCTCCAAACTAATAGAAGAACCCATTGGTAAGCTTCTCTTCTTCTTCTCCAACTCAATCTCTTATCAATTTCAGAAATTCCTAAACCTAACTTTGGGAATGTTCTTCTTTTAAAGCCTAGAATCAAGCTTCTTGAGTTGGATTTGAAGAGTGGTTGATTCTCCTTTGCTTTCAAGCACCTTCTTCAATCGTTTGGGTTCAAAGGTGAGATTTTTATCTCACATCTATGACTATAATTATCTTTGGTTGTTAGGTATGAATTCCTAACACTTCTTCATGTGCATTTGCTCTTGATTTGGATTGGTTTTGTGAATATTCCAATTTTTGGGTTTTTAAGTCAAATTTGTGTGAAAATCCTTATATGGATGTTTGATCGTGCTTTTGGTGATGCATCGAGGAGCATATAGGGTCGGGTTGCCGATTGGCATAAACCCTTAGAGCCAATGTTCGTCCGGTTGCATTTTGGAAGAGTTTGCTCTTCATTTGGATTGGCTGAAAAAAACAGCCCAGGCAAGATTCAGTCGACTGAAAAGTCTGTTCAGTCGACTGAACCTGGAACCCGAAAGTTTTCAGGCATGATTCAGTCGACTGAATCCTCTGTTCAGTCGACTGAAACTGGAAACAGAAAGTTTCCTGAACCTGGAAAATTTCCAGGCACGGGGTCAGTCGACTGAAAACTCTGTTCAGTCGACTGAACCTGCTGTTTGAGTCCATTTGCCTTTTTGGATTGAATTTCCAATTTAAATCGATTCGTGATGATCCTATTTGTTGTTATCATTTATTATGACTTTGATGACTCCTTTTTAGGGATTTTTGAATATCCATTTCGATGGATTCTTTATCGGTTTATTTGGATTTTATTCACATCTTCGTATGTGAATTTTAGTGATTGATTGTTCCTACAATCTTCTTTGTGATTTGTCACTTTAAAAATATAAAGGTTTCGATACTAATAGTAAATATCAAAACTCTTTCTTCAAATGATTTCAACACTATTTTATTACAAAGCTCGTTTTCTCAAACCAATTTCCAATCTATTAGTATATACAAACCTTTACCTCACTCGTATGAGAAATCTAATTAAACGACTTTGTAAAACAAGTGGTATGAAACGCTTGCGTTTATTTCGTCGGTTAATTCTTGGACTTGTTCGATTGAATCTTGTGAGACAATTTTCTAGTGGAGATCTACAATTTGTTCGTAAATATTTAAGTTACTAGAGGTTATGGGACATGAAGCTAAGCTCATATATTTACTAGCTTACTGTAATTGACACTTCTTGATGATCATGACGATCATTTTTTGTGATTTAGACTAGCAATGTGCGATGTCTCTTTGTCTACGAGGGAGACTAAACCCCGTTTGTGTGAGTTTCTACTAACATATGTGGGATAGCGCCCCATGGTCTTCGGGCCGTTCGTGTGTCAAAAATTAATGGCTAGCTACCGTGAGATAGCGTCTCGTTCGTGTGATACATATGTTGGTGAGTTTTCATGCTCCCGTTCGCGTGATAGGCCTTCCCCCCTATTTTGTGTGATTTCTGGATTTCGTGTGTCGAATTCTGGAACTTTCTTCTTCACCTATTTTTGTGATTTCTATTGATATGATTTATCAATTTTTTTGCTTAGGTGAGTTCGTGTGTCATTGTCTGGATTTCTTGAGATGATTTCTAGAATTTGTGCTTCACCAATTTTCGTGATTTCCATTGATAAGTTTTATCAATATTTGTGCATTGGTGAATTTGTGTGTCATTGACTTTTGTGATTGACATTGATATAATCGTCAATATTTATGGTTTGGTGAACGAAATAAGGAGTATGACATTTTCTTTGATTCTTGTGTTAATTTGGTGATATCGATTAATCTCTTGTTGATTTTCAATTACTTATATATATCACAGCTTGGCATTGTGATTATTATGTGTTTAGTCATATCTCTTATTCTATATCATTTCACCTGATATTTATAGTTAGACTGATCCGTTTATTATTTTCTTATTAAATAATACTCGGGTCAGACCGAGATGTTGCAGGTACTTCAGCTTGACTTCTCACTTGGGATTGATTTCTCTGACTTTTGGCTAACTACTTAGATTAGAAGTTTATTTTGTTGTATACACTTGAGATATAGACTCATAGTTGTATTCTTTTGTATAGCACGTGTTGCTATTCTTTTGTATTATTGTGGATCTTTTTGACCACTACTCTGATATACACTTTCATGTGTTAATTATATATCCATATCTTCTTCCGCCTTTGTGATATGAATTATCTGTGAATGATTTATGTTATGCTTACTTCTATATTTGTTTTCGAAGATTACTATAGCCATTATGTAGTAGCTTTGAGTTTGTGTCGGTATGTCGGATTTCCTCTTGTGACGAAAAGTTATATTTTTATCTGGCATATCGGTACTCGCCCAAAGAAATTATACGGATGGTCGCTCCTCAACAGCCTTATTCTCCATGCTAGTTGACAGCATTACTTCGTAGTGTTCTTGGCTAGCGTGAGTATAGAGGTGGGGCGTCACAGCTTGGTATCAGAGCCAAACTTCGAAACAATATGGAATATTATAACAAGGATCATCGTCCTAAGTTCATCTTAGGAGTCGTGCTTTAGGATTTACTTCGAGTCTTCGTACCGATTCATCCTATTTTATTTTATGATTCCTTGTTTTATCTATCAAGATTGCTTGATATTCATTAGTGAATAATCTTCTCCTTTTTCTTCTTCCTTTCTAAAGGAAGAGAAATGTCTAGACCAGGCCGCCCCAGAGCCGTACCATCTAGCACTCCGCCCCAGGATGGAGTTTTTATGACTGCTCAACAGCTTCTTGATTTAGTGACGAATGCTCAAGCAACTGGAGCTAACCCAAAACCTACTCACCCAAAGGTCGGGATTTGCACGCTTGTGCAGCGATTACACTAATTTGGATGGGGAGCCATTCAAAGGTTCCGAAACTATTGTTGAAGTACAGGCTTGGCTAAGGTCATGCGATCGAATCTTTTCTCGCATGAATCTTATTGACCTTCACCGAGTTCAGGTGGCCTCTAGTATGCTCCGAGAAAGAGCATTGGACTGGTACGAGCTTCTCATTTCTGAGATTAATGAAGCGGATCTCACCTGGGAGCAATTCCGGGAACGCTTCGAGTTGAAATTTGTACCAGAAGCAGAGAAAGTGACATTGGCTCGACGATTTATAGACCTTGTTCAAGGTGAGTCCTCCGTGACTGATTACGTCGCCTCCTTCGAGTCTCTTTCCAAATATGGGGTTGAATACATCAACACCCCTTTAAAAAGAACCAGAGGTTCGTCTATGGCTTAAACAAAAATCTCAAGAAGCCATTACTTCTAAAATTAGAAGTTTCTTTCGACCAACTCTTTGATATCGCTCTTCGTCTTAAAAAGGCGGATAGGGAGAATGGTGTTGAAGTGGTGGGTTCCAAACCAAACTTCAACAACAAGAAGAGGCCAAACAAATTCAAAGGCCCTTATCCCAATAATAAAGGGAGGCAAGCAACTCCTGTTGAAAAGACCTTTTCCTCTACTCAAGGGAAATGCTATAATTGTGGTTCGAAAGACCATTTTGCGAACAAGTGTTCAAAGCCTCGTACTTGTCGCTATTGCAAAAGCCTGGACCATTTTATGCATGTATGTCCCAAACTTCAAAATAGGAAGGAGGGAAAGCTTAATGTTGCTCAAGCCCCTGGCAACACATCTCGTGGCCAAGGTATTTCTCATTCTATTCTGGATGGAATTATTTTTATTTCATGATCATCCTATTCGAGTTCTTTTTGATACGCGTGCATCCCATTCTTTTATATCAAAAGAACTTGTTGATACTTTTTCTTTGGATGTTTTGTGTTTAATGACTTCTTTGAGAATTGCGAATCCGGTTGGTGGATCCGCGACAATCAGTTTATTGTGTAAAGATGTCGAGATTATTTTGTGTGATTTTTCTTTCCGAGCCGATTTGCATGTCATGCGTTATTTAGGCCTTGGAATGATTTTGGGAATGGATTGGCTTAACCGTTATGAAGCTCATATCCTATGTCCTGAGCGGACTATTCATCTTCGACATCCTCAATCTGTTAAGCAGATTTCTATTAATCTTAAATATTCAGATTCTAGCTTGGTTGCATCTTTATATTCTTTAAATCCTCGTGATGACGATGATGATGATGAGGGTGATATTATTTCTCTTATTCACGTCGTTCGTGAATTTTCCGACATATTCGAGCCCGTTTTAGGATTACCACCTAAGCGAGCAATTGAGTTCAGAATTAATCTCTTTCCTGGAGCTCAACCTGTCACTCGTCCTCCTTATCGTTTGTCCAATAAAGAAAATGAGGAGATGCGCATACAATTATTCGATTTGGAAACGAAGCAATTTATTCGCTCTAGTTCCTCGCCTTGGGGAGCTTCAGCTATTTTTGTGAAGAAATCCGATGGAACACTTAGGCTTTTCGTTGACTACCGCAAGCTTAATGATCTTACTATCAAAAACAAATATCCTTTACCTCGGATTGATGATCTATTCGATCAACTTAGTGGTGCTAGAGTCTTTTCACAATTAGACTTAGCTACTGGATTTCATTAGCTTCATACTGCAGAGGATAGCATTCCTTTGACATCGTTCCGTACTCGTTATGGATCTTATGAATGGCTTGTTATGCCATTTGGTCTAACGAATGCTCCGGCTTATTTCGTCGACCTTATGAATAGAGTTTTCAAAGACTTCCTCGATCGGTTTGTTCTCATCTTCATTGATGATATTCTTGTGTATTCTAAAACCGAGGAGGAACATGAGAAGCATCTTCGGACTGTGTTGGAAACTCTTAGGAGTAATCAATTAAAAGAAAATTTTTCTAAATGCCATTTTTGGCAATCTCGTGTGAAGTTTCTCGGTCATATTATTTCGAATCCGGAATTTTCATGGATCCTTCAAAGATTGAAGCGATTTAAGATTGGAAGAGACCGGAGAGTGTGACGGAGATTCGTAGTTTTCTTAGATTGGCGGGTTATTACCGCCGTTTTATCAAAGACTTTTCTAAGATTGTTGTGCCTCTCACTAGCTTAACAAAGAAAGGCGTTAAATACATTTGGTCAGACAAATGTGAAGCTCCTTTCCAGAAATTGAAAGAACTCCTTTCCGATGCTCCTATTCTTGTTATTCCCGAGGGGAATCAAGATTTCGTTGTTTATACCGATGCTAGTCGCATTGGTTTGGGTGCCGTTCTTATGCAGAAAGAACGTGTTATTGCTTATGCTTCAAGGCAATTGAAGCCTGCTGAGACTAGATATGCCACTCAAGATTTAGAGCTCGCGGCTATTGTTTTTGCTCTTTGGATTTGGCGTCATTATCTTTTGGGAGAGAAATTTGTTCTTTATACTGATCATAAGTCCTTGAAGTATTTATTCTCTCAAAAGGAACTTAATTTGCGTCAACAATGTTGGCTCGAGTTCCTTGCTCCTTATGATCTTGATATCCTTTATACTCTCGGAAAGGGAAACCGCGTTGCGGATGCACTTAGTCGAAAGAAACAAGCGATTGTTTCTATGATGATATCCGAATGGAACGATCTCGAGATTTTAACCACTTGCGAAATTCGAGACCGTGTTTCCGATTTATGTTCATCTCTTGTTTTATGTAGCCTTGAGGCTCATCCTTCTCTGTTAGACCGCATTCTTGAAGCTCAAGGACTAGATCCCGAATTGGCTCTTCTTGGCCAAAATTTTAAGGATAAAATTGATATTGAAGGTTTGAGAGACTTTGATATTGATTCTCGTGGTGGCATTCGGAGATTTGGTAGACTTATCGTGCCAAATATTAGCGATCTTCGTAAAAATATTTTAGAAGATTCACATCGTTCTAATTTACCATTCATCCCGGTAGTAGTAAAATGTACGCGGATATGAAACGACTTTATTATTGGGAGGGAATGAAACTTGACATCGCTAACTTCGTTAAGCGTTGCATGACTTGCCAACTCGTTAAGGCCGAACATCAAAAGCCCGGTGGGTTATTGCAACCTTTAGAAATTCCAATTTGGAAGTGGGACCAAATTTCCATGGATTTTATAGATGGCCTTCCCCGTTCTCGTTTGGGTCATGATAGCTTATGGGTGATTGTTGATAGACTTACTAAATCCGCCTATTTTATTCTCGTTCGGTCCAATCGAACCGTTCCTCTTTGGCCAAACTCTTTATCAAAGAAATTGTTAAATTGCATGGAGTTCCTACTTCTATTGTTAGTGATCATGATCCATTGTTTACTAGTGGATTTTGGAAGAGTCTTTAAAAAGCTTTAGGAACGAAGCTTAATTTTAGCACCGCTTATCATCCTCAGTCCGATGGACAAACTGAGCGTGTGAATCAAACTCTTGAAGATCTTCTTCGTGCTTGTGTTCTTGATTTTGGCGGAAGTTGAGAAGATCATATTTCACTTGTTGAATTTTCCTATAATAATGGCTTCCAATCTAGTATTGGTATGGCACCTTTCGAGGCACTCTATGGAAGGCTATGCCGATCTCCTTCTTGTTGGCTTGAGGCTGGTGAGAAACTGGTTTTAGGTCCAGATCTTATTCGTGATTCCACAGAAAAGATTGAACTTATTCGACATAGGATGAAAGAAGCCCAGAGTAGACAAAAATCCTACGCCGATAACCGGAGAAGGAAGTTAGAGTTTTCTGTGGGAGATCCTGTGTTCATTCGTGTGTCACCTATGAAAGGTGTTGTGCGTTTCATTCGATCGAGAAAGTTAGCGCCTCGATATATTGGGCCATTTCCTATCACTGAACGTATTGGTTCCATGGCATATCGCCTTTTATTACCAGCTCAATTTTCTGCTATCCATGACGTGTTTCACGTTTCTCAACTTCGGAAGTGTCTTCGAGATTCCGATTCTATTCTTGAGCCCGGTGTTGTGGAAGAGATTGAAGTTTCGCCCAATTTAACTTATGAGCAACATCCTATTCGTATTATTGCTTCGGAGGTCAAGCGCCTTCGAAATAAAGATGTTTCGCTTGTTAAAGTTCAATGGTCTTCAAATCCTAAGGATTGTTCTTGGGAGTCTAGAGAGTTCATCGAGCGAACACATCCGGACTTACTGTCTCGTGCTCCTTAAGGTGAACTTCTTATTTCAATCTTCTTTTGGGTTGAATATGCTTTTATGGTTGTTACTTTATATCCTCTTCTTAAATATTGCAAGGACGCAATTTCTTTAAGGAGGGGAGTCTGTAACAACCCGCATATGTTATGATTTATACATTTAAATGTTTTATTTAAATGTGGTATCGTAGTCGGATTTTAGTCCGAAAAGCTACTTTTTGCATACGGTCGAATTGGGACTCGAGACCACCCCCATTGAGTTCAAAATGACATTTGCGACTTTTTTGAGTATATGCTTCGATAAGTTTGGAGAAAGTTGAATTTTGCTACTTTTTGCTTAGGGCTTTGGTTTGGGATGAGCCCAATAACCCCACTTATGTATTCAGTCCCAACTCCACTTCAACTCCTCATTTACTTCATTTCCAATTCCTAAGACTCAAGCTTTAGCAACAATGGTGGGAGAGATGGGAAACTAAAACTCAAGCCCTAGTTTTCTTTTGCAAATCAAGTTCTAGCTCCAAACTAATAGAAGAACCCATTGGTAAGCTTCTCTTCGTCTTCTCCAACTCAATCTCTTATCAATTTCAGAAATTCCTAAACCTAACTTTGGGAATGTTCTTCTTTAAAGCCTAGAATCAAGCTTCTTGAGTTGGATTTGAAGAGTGGTTGATTCTCCTTTGCTTTCAAGCACCTTCTTCAATCGTTTGGGTTCAAAGGTGAGATTTTTATCTCACATCTATGACTATAATTATCTTTGGTTGTTAGGTATGAATTCCTAACACTTCTTCATGTACATTTGCTCTTGATTTGGATTGGTTTTGTGAATATTCCAATTTTTGGGTTTTTAAGTCAAATTTGTGTGAAAATCCTTATATGGATGTTTGATCGTGCTTTTGGTGATGCATCGAGGAGCACATAGGGCCGGGTTGCCGATTGGCATAAACCCTTAGAGCCAATGTTCGTCCGGTTGCATTTTGGAAGAGTTTGCTCTTCATTTGGATTGGCTGAAAAAAACAGCCCAGGCAAGATTCAGTCGACTGAAAAGTCTGTTCAGTCGACTGAACCTGGAACCCGAAAGTTTCCAAGCATGATTCAGTCGACTGAATCCTCTGTTCAGTCGACTGAAACTGGAAACAGAAAGTTTCCTGAACCTGGAAAATTTCCAGGCACAGGGTCAGTCGACTGAAAACTCTGTTAAGTCGACTGAACCTGCTGTTTGAGTCCATTTTGCCTTTTTGGATTGAATTTCCAATTTAAATCGATTCGTGATGATCCTATTTGTTGTTATCATTTATTATGACTTTGATGACTCCTTTTTAGGGATTTTTGAATATCCATTTCCATGGATTCTTTATTGGTTTCTTTGGATTTTATTCACATCTTCGTATGTGAATTTTAGTGATTGATTGTTCCTACAATCTTCTTTGTGATTTGTCACTTTAAAAATATAAAGGTTTCGATACTAATAGTAAATATCAAAACTCTTTCTTCAAATGATTTCAACACTATTTTATTACAAAGCTCGTTTTCTCAAACCAATTTCCAATCTATTAGTATATACAAAACTTTACCTCACTCGTATGAGAAATCTAATTAAACGACTTTGTAAAACAAGTAGTATGAAACGCTTGCATTTACTTCGTCGGTTAATTCTTGGACTTGTTCGATTGAATCTCTTGAGACAATTTTCTAGTGGAGATCTACAATTTGTTCGTAAATATTTAAGTTAAGCTAGTGGTTATGGGACATGAAGCTAAGCTCATATATTTACTAGCTTACTGTAATTGACACTTCTTGATGATCATGACGATCATTTTCTGTGTTTTAGACTAACAATGTGCGATGTCTCTTTGTCTACGAGGGAGACTAAACCCCGTTTGTGTGAGTTTCTACTCACATATGTGGGGTAGCGCCCCATGGTCTTCGGGCCATTCGTGTGTCAAAAATTAATGGCTAGCTACCATGAGATAGCGTCTCCTTCGTGTGATACATATGTTGGTGAGTTTTCATGCTCCCGTTCGTGTGATAGGCCTTCCCCCCTATTTTGTGTGATTTCTGGATTTCGTGTGTCGAATTCTGGAACTTTCTTCTTCACCTATTTTTGTGATTTCTATTGATATGATTTATCAATTTTTGTGCTTAGGTGAGTTCATGTGTCATTGTCTGGATTTCTTGAGATGATTTCTAGAATTTGTGCTTCACCAATTTTTGTGATTTCCATTGATAAGTTTTATCAATATTTGTGCATTGGTGAATTTGTGTGTCATTGACTTTTGTGATTGACATTGATATAATCGTCAATATTTATGGTTTGGTGAACGAAATAAGGAGTATGACATTTTCTTTGATTCTTGTGTTGATTTGGTGATATTGATTAATCTCTTGTTGATTTTCAATTACTTATATATATCACAGCTTGGCATTGTGATTATTATGTGTTTAGTCATATCTCTTATTCTATATCATTTCACCTGATATTTATAGTTAGACTGATCCGTTTATTATTTTCTTATTAAATAATACTCGGGTCAGACCGAGATGTTGCAGGTACTTCAGCTTGACTTCTCACTTGGGATTGATTTCTCTGACTTTTGGCTAACTACTCAGGTTAGTAGTTTATTTTGTTGTATACACTTGAGATATAGACTCATAGTTGTATTCTTTTGTATAGCACGTGTTGCTATTCTTTTGTATTATTGTGGATCTTTTTGACCACTACTCTGATATACACTTTCATGTGTTAATTATATATCCATATCTTCTTCCGCCTTTGTGATATGAATTATCTGTGAATGATTTGTGTTATGCTTACTTCTATATTTTTTTTTGAAGATTACTATAGCCACTGTGTAGTAGCTTTGAGTTTGTGTCGGTATGTCGGATTTCCTCTTGTGACGAAAAGTTTATATTTTTATTTGGCATATCGGTACTCGCCCAAAGAAATTATACGGATGGTCGCTCCTCAACAGCCTTATTCTCCGTGCTAGTTGACAGCATTACTCCGTAGTGTTCTTGGCTAGCATGGGTATAGAGGTGGGGCGTCACATATCATTTCCACGCTTACCTATTATTGATCAATGATCGATAATGGAGCCATTATCCGAAGCAATGCAATAAGCTTTTCTTTTCAGGATCACTGGAGTCCATAAATGGGAAGAGTGATACGGTTGAATCATCCATTATATCCGATTTTGGAATAAATCATCGCATTATAATTCAAAACGGCGATAGGAACTTAACCAAGTCCTCGAAAAGAAAAAGTTAAAGAAAAGGAGCAAGACTTCACTCTCGAACATTGTATAATCGTTCAAGACTAAACTTAGCTTCACTGCCGGCTGAGTTAAAACAATATAGGTAGACTCCGAACCTACGTCGTGCACCCACTCACCGACCTAAACCCTTGTGTAAACTACGAAGCAAAATTGCATCATCAATGCCAAGAATTGAAATTCGAATTGATATCAAAAAATAAACGGCTATCAGAAACCAGTCAATTGAAAACAACATCTTGAGATGGATTTCGACGATGCATTGAAATTCATAGAATAGTAATCAGAAACTTGTCTTGTCCCAAAGCATACTTTGTTTTCAACGAAAGCATACTTTGGGAGGCAAATGTTAACTGGATTTTTAACTTAGCAAAATTCAATAGGAGTTAGAACATCCAGACTAAGCCAAAATGACTTGAAACTTGAACAAGGCATCAAAAAGTACAAGCCAATGGAACTTAAGAGAAACAAGCCAAAAATCCTCTAAGTAGATGGATCGTTGGCAATCCATCAACTACGGACCACCAACGATACAAAAGGAAGCATCATGAGTTGTCAAATCCTCTTGCACCATGATCTACTACCTCTTCTAAGATTACTTACCAAGTGTTATAACATTCCAAGCAGCATAGTTCAAGAAGTAAAGACTCATCCGATTCAAGCTATTTACCCGCTTTTTGGTCGAAGCGGCTAACCTAAAATGGACCTAGGGAACTCATATGGAGTCAGATTGACTTGAAATTTTGAGAGAATACTTAGAAGACATAAAAGAAAGCATTTAACAAAAATGAGCTTAATTGGATAAGGCTAGATGGATCGCTAGCGACCTAACTAGATAGATCATTAGCGATCCATGTAGAGTGGACACCACCATTTGAAATTTTTAGGGTATGTCTAGAGACCCTTTAAAGTGTACATGCAAAGTTTCGTCTAATTTCGTTAAGTTTTGAGTGAGTTGTGGATGATTCTTCTAAACCAGATGACTCATGAAGACGGATGATCAGACAAACTCCAAACGACTTGATATTTGGAAAAGGCGGTTAAATTGAAGATAGGAAGACAACCAAACTAAGATCACTCAAAACTATGCTAAGTGGATGGAAAACTAGCGATCCATCCCCTATGGACAGCTAGTGATCCATAGAAATACTCAGATTGATTTAAGATTTTCGGTGATGACTTAGCATAATAACTGGACTTTTCTGGACTTGGACTTCTAGCCACTTACTCACTAAATTCTCCTATACTCACATATCTGCAACACAAAGAGGATCTTCTGGACTAGCTGTTGATACTCTGCAGAAACTATTCTTCACTCTTCTCCTCCCGACCAATAGTCATCTAAAAGGTTCATTATGATTCTCCAGTGAACTCTAACATTGGTGGCTTGATCTAACTTACAAGTCCTCATCAAATTGTAATCATATTCAACTTGTAATTGCAGTCAGTCAATAATAAAAGTTATAAAGTTGACGTAGGTTTCGTTAATAGTCGAACCACTATAAAAATCTCTTGTTTCCTTACTTTATCTGCAAGTTATTATTCCTTCTTTTTATTTTCTTTGCCTTGATAAACAGGGCTAGAGTATTCACACTCTGTCCAGGGTGTTGATCCTTTTTTAGGTTAACATTTAAGTTTTCTTTAAACTCCTATGATATTTCATAATCCTTTTCTTATCAATTCTAATTTGTTTCTCTTTCATTACCATTTTAAATTCAATGTTGTTTTTTTCTTACCTAAATAAATCCTAAATGAAAAAATGTATATAAAAAATTCTTTCCTTACATAAATGCTTTTCCTTATAATATTCGCAAAATTATCCCAACTCATTTATTAATTATCATTATTTAATTCCGTCCAATTATTAATTTTTTTCCAAAAACCACTTCTATAACCTTAAACAATGAAAAGTGAAGTAGACAGTGATAAATTCTATTCTATTAATTTATAACTAGATTAGTGATCTTATTTTATATAAATTCTTAATGCTATTTCCATCCAAATCTCCTAATATTGCCTCTATTTGTATTTCTACTAACCAATTGACTTTTACTACCACTGTAGTCATTCTTATCTTTCTATTCTCTATCCTTCATTTAATTAAGTTTCATTTTCATTTATTTCCCTCTTAAGAAATAATTGTTTAAAAAAAGGAACTTCCAAATTTATGAAATAGAAGAAAAACCACAAACTCCAACCTATGCTCTATTTTACATTTATCTTAAAAAAGATGAATCCCTTTATCTAAAAATCAATTTTTTTTAACTCAGTCTATTTTAACTAGAGTTTCAAAAATGAAAAATCCTTTTTACCAAAACCCTTCAATCAGAAACTTCTGACTCAACAAATTTTTTAAATTACGAGTTTCATATTTTTTTCTTTCTCAAAACAACAACTTCCCAATAAACCCCTTCAAAAACTCATTCAAAAAAATTCAAGAAATTTTCCAAAATTCTTTTATAAAACTCTTTCCTATGTGATTGGATTTGCAAATTGGCTTTAATTACCTTTTCTTTTGAACTTTCTTTCTTTCCTACTTAGTATTTATAAAATTCTGATTATCTCCATTTGGTGATCAATGTACACCTTCTTGCAGGAACTTGCTTTACTACAACTTGCTTTACTCCTATCATTCCTTACTTCGGTTTGTTTACCAAACATAGGTTCATACCTCCCATCAATTTTTATGTATTGGGCTAAGCCCACTAATCTTTGTTTGTATAATTAAGGCTAAACTAATTTACCATAATGACGCTTATACTACCTTATAATATTTAATTCTTACCTGACAATTTTATTTTCTATTTATATAACTTTCAACTGCCTGTAATAAATGATTATTATTCTAAAGAATAATTTTTTAAAAAATTTATTTGTTCATTCAAATTTTACCAATTATGTCTTCCTTATCCTTCTATAATTACTCTAATAATCTCTTTAATAAATCCCATTAATCCATTTATATCCTTTTTAAATTCTTTTATCTCCTTGTTTATTTTGAAGTTACAATCTTTTCCATCTACATTTCGTAAGATAGTATTATATGCTGAAGTAATGATTTACATAGTGTTTTTGCATATGTCTAAAATATGCATATATATTTATGTATAATAGAATATTTGAAAAATACTTTCAAAAGTAACAAGTACGCCACTTATACATATGCATATGCCATTCGATTGGGTAATCTACGCTCTGATACCAAATATAACGACCATCTTGAAACAAACCTAAATTCCAATCGAAAAAAGACCCATGAAACATGTTAATAAGGCTAGCGGTCGACCAATAGTATAGGGGAGGTCGACCAGTCCTGAAACACCCTACACTTCTTAGTATACCCAAAAAAGGTGCACTAAAAGATATGGTGCATAGTAGGTATAGCTAAAGAATCACAAAGACTAAGATTCACAAGATAGATAAATATAAACAGCGGAAATATTTAAATGGTAACTCATTATTCACAATTAAACTTCATAAGTAAGCTTGAAAAACTTACATATCTCAAATACCAAATACACATGTCTTATAAAAAATACATCTCGGTCTCACAAAATCAGAGTACAATAAAGTAATCATCCCTCTCATAAGTACCAGTACATAAAAAACCAAATGGAAAGAAAATTGAAAATAATAAGAATACATGAAGAATTCCGAGAATGTATCTCCAAGAAATCTGAATCAACTATCCTTGCCTCTGAGGGCATATGTGGGGAAAAGGTAAAATAGAGAAGCGAGTCAGACTATAAGTCTGGAGAGTGAAAGCAACTACTAGTATTTTTAAGCAAGGTAAAGATAATATAATTAGCAATAGTTCTAGTATAAAAAGGAAATAGAGAAAAGATGAAACTAGGATAAATATTGTTTAAACGTTTGCTTTGATTCATTTGATTCTTTGGATTGTATGCACCTGTCTTAGATTTCTGTGATTAGGATGAAATCCTAAACCTATTTTAATTAGGCTTAAATCCTGATTCTACCCCTTGATTGGCCTTCTATCTCTGTTATACCACTATGAGCTAGTCCAATCCTGTTGGTCCCACGGCAAAAGACACATGTTTAGCGATTGAAACACAGTAGCGACATATCTACCCTGATCGATGCCGCACACACGGTCATCGCCGGTACACGCTAACTGTCGCTCCCTCTATTGACATCTTACTTACCCTAATCAGCATAAGCATGCCCAGCCTCACCTAATCTATTGTGAAACCATCATTCCTAGTCTGAAAGGGTCCTACCCAGCCTAACCTAAGTGTTTTGTGAGAACATCGATCTTAGTCTGAAAGAGAATGTTGTCGGTATGGGTCCTAACAAACAAAATCTAGTTATGCCCCTTGCCCAAATTCCCCGATTTGAGCTTCTATCTATTGGCCACTTATTTACCCTAATTAGCATAAGAGTGTCCCAGCCTCACCTAACTATTATGAGACCATTTAAGGTCCTGCCTAGCCTAACCTAACTATTGTAAGACCAATAGTTCTAGTCTGAAAGGGAATGCTGTTGGTACGAGCCCTATTTCTATTCTTGCTTATTAACTTAGTGTAAGTTCTGAAAATAAGCCTATTCTGTTATTTCTGCTATATACGCTTATTAACCTAATCTAAATCTAAAATAAGCCTTTACTGTTCTTTCTGCTTAATTATAACCTACGTTATAATTGTTACTCTTCTGTTATATCTTTTTAGTTATAACCTCTAGTTATAAACATGTTTGAAAATGTCTCAAATTTGCCTATTTCGCTCTATCTTCTTTTTATTACAGTCTTTCTTATTTTACATCTAATTTCTATAAATTTAGTGTTTTCTATTTTAATCCATATTTGCGAATTATTCTCTTTAAATATTCTTATATTTTATTTGTGTAAAAAGGAACAAAAAGAAACTAAAATTTACAGGCTGAATTCAAACGTAAAACAGATGTAAATAAATGTAAATAACTGTAAATAATTATAAACAACTGAATAAAATAGCTAAATAAAATAATTGAATAAAATAGACCGAAAAGAATTTTAAAAACTAGCTGTAAATAACTTATATATAAATTATCTTAGAATTGCAGAAAAACTACAACTATTAAGAACCCTAATATTTTAAATTACCTAAAAAACTAAAATAATTACAAAACACTCACATATGGTCCTTAGCTCTAGTCCTTGGTCTTCCTTGATTTATTTCTAGAGCATAGAATATTTTTATCAAAAAGATTTCCTCATTAGAAAAAATTTCTATTTAGGGTCCAGCCTCTAGCAATGAACCCAAATAGAAGAAAATCTGAATGAGAAAAATAGCTAGGCATAGGGTTTTATTTACAATGTAGTTTAGGGATCTCAAACCTTTGGATTTGAAGATTAAATCTGGTGCAACCATGTCATAAGCTCATTGGGAATCGTCGGATGGAAGCATGAATGCACAGGATTGAAAGAAATTGGAAAAACACGTCATAGATTTAACCTGGACGAATTTCACGTCTACAAACAAGGGTGGGTCGACATGCATGTCGATCTATAGGTCGACCTTCACATTTGGGGTCGACATGGCCTTGGTCTGGGTCGACCAGATCCTTGTTATTTTTCTCTCTTTGTATTTAAATTCTTGTTTAATTCGTATCTTCTTCATATTAACTCGGATTTTGAAAACTATATATGGAAATTGGGCAGAAAACTATCACAGACACAATGGTATAACTCCAGTGGTTCAATTCTGATAATTTCACAAACTTATTTTATTATTTAATTAATTCATTAATTTATTATTATAGATTAAATTTTGGGTTGTTACATTCTCCCCACCTTAAAGGATTTCGTCCCTGAAATTTCTAAGGACAGAAGAATGAAATAAATATTTTCATCCAAATTCTACAATCAAATATTCAATCACCATCTATTACATCCATTGTCCTTAAGCTTTCTAATGCAATTTATGCTATAAGCAAAAGTGTAGTGTCAATGTCCCTAACTAATGAAAAAGATTAGGCGGTTTACTGATTCAGTCGAACTCCTTTTTATGCAATCATGTCCATGCCATGTATCCAAATGAATGCAAATTCCCTAATGACAACTGATAGTTCTGTATGCATGCCACAATCATCATCCAAATGCAACAATCACATTCTAATCATCCATTTATAGCAACTATGAAATAAAATAAAAATGCAAATGCACACACATCCATATGCATATGCTTTAGTGACCTAATTAGGCCGATCCCTAAGAGATAATAGTGCCTAGTGTATATATATGCATCCATTACCATCCACTAGCAAACACTTGCAACCACCAGCGTCCATCATACATAACGTTTTCTAGTAACATGTTTACATTCGGTCCTACGATCCATAGGTCAAATCCTAAGATCTACCCTCCCAAAGGATACTAAAGAAAAGAACCTATTCAAACTAAAGATGAAAATAGGAAATTCAAAATGTACTATCGAAAAGATACGGACAAGAGTTACGTATTTTCTCCTCAGCCTCCCACATAACATCCTCAATGATATCTCCCCACTGCATCTTAACCAAAGGGACTTCCTTAATCCTAAGCTTCTTGATAGCATGCCCAACAATCTTTGTAGGAATGTGACGAACCGATGCTTCTCTCTCCACTTCAACTTCTTCAAGTTGGCTAGGTTCCATTACCTCTGTTGAGTCATATAAGCACTTTCTCAAGTGAAAAACATGGAAAACATAATGAACTCCTGCAATCCTCTTCACTAGCTTTATCTGATACGTCATCTTCCCTACCCTTTTCACAATAGAGAACAGTCCTACGAATCTGGAAGCAAGTTTCCCACTTGATCCAAATCTTACTATCTTTCCTAACGGAGAACCTTATTGAAAACCATGTCTCCTACCTCAAACTCAATATCCCTTTTCTTCTCATTTGCATAAGATTTCTGCCTATCTTGAGCCATCTTCATTCTCCTTCTAATTAAATCAATCTTTTCCGACATCTCTCTAATCATGTCGGGGCCAAGTAGCAATCTCTCTGTTGACTCCAACAAACATAAAGACGACTTGCACGGTCTTCCATAAAGAGCTTCGAAAGGTGTCATCCCAATGATAGCTTGAAAAATATTGTTATATGCTAACTCTACTAAAGGAAGATGCTCCTGTAAAGTTCCTTCAAAATCAAGAATGCACATGCTTAACAAATCTTCAAGAACCCTATTAACTCTCTCTATTTGGCCATCCGTATGAGGGTGATAGGCCGTACTCAATCTAAGCTGTGTCCCTAAAGCCTCTTGCAAGTTCTCCAAAACTAACTAGTAAAGATATGGTCTCTATCGCTCACTATGCTAGAGGGAACTCCACGAAATCGTACCATCTCACGAACATATAAGGATGCCAACTAAGGTGTTGTCCTCTTACTCTTGACCGAAAAGCTCTTAGTCAAATGATCTACAATCACCCAAATATTGGTATTCCCTTCCTTAGATCGGGGTAAACCATCTAGGAAGTCCATCGAAACACCATCTACTTCAATTCGGGTACATCCAATGGTTGAAGCAATCTGTCGGGCTTCTATTGCTCCGCCTTAACTCTTTGGCACACAAGACACTTGGCTACAAAATCTACCACAACCTTCTTTATGCCACTCCAATAAAACACTCTCTTCATGTCCCTATACATCTTATCACCACTTGGATGAATAGTCATTCGAGAATGTTGTGCTTCTGCTAGAACTAGTCTCATCAAATCACTAGCGCGGGAGACACAAAGTCTTCCGTTCTCCTTAGCCACCCTCTACTATCAATGGAATAGCATTGAAGATGTCTAAAGACTTCTCCTTTGATAATTCTCTCTATAATATCCATAAGTTCAAAATCCTCTTGCTGTCTTGGGGCAATCTGATCTGTGAGGGTAGGCTTAACCTCAAGTGCTGCCAATAATCCAAGGGTAATGTCCGTAGAGGGCTTAAAATCAAAGGTGGAAATAAACTCTAGGCTTCTCCACTCCACGAACATTAAACTAAGGGTTTCTCTCTTCCTACTTAACGCATCCGCAACTACGTTCCCTTTACCAGGGGTGCAAGCTGTCTCAAAGTCGTATGATGTCATAAACTCCATTCAACGCTGCCGACTCAAGTTTAAATCCTTTTGTGAGAATAGGTACTTCGATGATTTATGGTCAGTGAAAAGCTCGAATTTCTCTCCTAGCATGTAATGTCTCCAAGACTTGAGCATGAAACAATAGCAGCTAACTCCAAATCATGGGTAGAGTAGTTCTTCTCATGAGTTCTCAATGGTCTACTACCATAACATACTACCCTCCCTTCTTGCATCAGTACTGCCCCAAGACCCGTACCACATGCATCGGTGTATACTGTAAAAAGCTTAGCTTCATCGGGTAAAACTAACATTGGTGCATTAGGAAGGGCTCTCTTTAGCATCATGAAGGAATCCTCATAATCCACGTCCGACACGAGTGCCGCATTCTTCTTAGTGAGGCGAGTAAGCCGTGCTGAAATCTTAGCGAAATCTCTAACAAACTTTCTATAGTAGCCAGACAAACCTAGGAAGCTTCCAACTTCGGTAGCATTCTTGGAGGCCTTCCAATCTTGTACTGCTACTACCTTAATGGGATCCACCACTAGACATTCTATTGAGACTATATTGTAACGATCCCGGTTTTGAGTTAAATTTAAATTGATAATTAATATAAATTTTGAATTAAATTGTTGATAAATTTGAATTTTTCCAAATTTAATAAGATATTTGTTTGTTATTTATATATATGTAATATATATTTTTAAAGTTATATTTTGAATTTGATTTAAATATTTTTTTAAATAATTAAGTGAAATTCTATATTTTAAAACTTATGTATATATAAGATATATATGTGCTATTTGTTAATTTATAATTAAACTTTAAAATCATTTTCTTTAAAAAGTTATACAAATATTAATAATAGAAAAGGTTTAAAACATAACTAAGTATAATTTGCTTAAATTAATAAAAGGCTTAAAACCCTTTTCTTTTATACTTGAATAAATAAAGTTTGTGTATAAATATATATAAACATTTATAAACATAATACATATATTAATAAATATATGAAACTATATATATGGAGATATAAAAGCAAAAATACAAAAATATAGATATAGTACATATGTAATTATATTACATAATTTATAATAGAATAAAGGGTTTAAAATAAAATCTTAAAACTAATTAAAGATTAAGGGTTTAAACACAAATTTCGTTCATTTTAACAAATGTAAGGTTGAGATCACATGCATTAGCATATGTTGCCTAAATATAATTTGTATTCATAAGTGTAAGCATTTTAATAAAGAAATTTACAAGTGTTAACATATAAATAACAAGTGGCAAGTTATGATTTCTTTTTAGTCAAATCTTTTATATATATATATATATATATATAAGTAATTTGATAAAAACTTGGTTCTCTAATTTATCGGTTTTAAACTACTCAAAGACTAAAAAAACCAGAAAAAGAAAAAGAAAGAAAAACTCAAAACAAACTATTGTAAACCAGTAAAGCATTTCAACCTGATGTAAATCAAAATAAAGATCAGCAAGCAAATTACAAACCTGGGAATCAAAGCTATAGATTCAAAGCATAGATCAACTAAGTAGATTAAATTCAAATCAAAATCTAGATCAAGCTCAAAGTTCAGATCCAAGCTCAAGTAAATTAAGCTTCAGATCATTTCCCAGATTTCATGTTCCAGGCCTTTGCTCTGTTCGAACAGGTGAGCAAACTTTATTTTTAAAACCAGTTTCTCTTGATTCGTTTGCTTGTGATGATAATGACCTGGAAAAGTTATATGAATGTGTATATATCTGCAAGTATGTGTGTATTTATATATATGTTGTATGGGTATGCATGTCTGTATACAAGATGAATGCTCTAATTCTACGGGCTTTAAACTTGATCAAAAATCAAGTTCTTCTTCCCTGATCTTCTTTAGGTTATGATTTATAAACAAAATCTGTTTGAATAAACAAGATTTAGGTTTTAAAAATATTTTCAAGTAAATATAGGGCGGTTTTAAACTGGAAGGATAATTACAGTAAAATTCATGTACATATCAAAATTTCGACCTAAATAATTTGTTGTTTCAGGTATATAATCTGATTTGTTTTCAAAATCTATGAATTTTAAAAATAAAATCATGATTTTTACGCTTGAGAATCAAGTGATATTTTGAGTTGAATAGAAAATTTATTATCGTCAATTTTTGATGAACGGTGACCAATGGTTGGTCAAGCTTGGGCCCAATGGTGACTCGTGAGTCGGGGTTTAGGGGAAAAATGGATGGAAGATTTTTATGTGACCATGGCGGTGGCACGTCGTCGAACTAGGGTTCAACGACCAATTTTGATCGATATTGTTCTCAGGGTAATTTCATCATCGTGGGTGGATTAACAGCGATCGGACCAAAGGGGATAGGAGCAGGGGGGTTTGATGAAGCTCCAGTCGTAGTTGCATGGTCATCGGCGGTCGATGGTGATGATTCGAGGCGGTCTATCAATCAGGTTTAAGTTCCAGATTTCGTCAAAATGGTTCGTTTTTTATTTTTGGCAGGTTCGTTGGAATTGGATGATCAGGAGGCTAGGGCAGGTCGTCGTCAACGTGTCGAAGTAGGCGAGGTTAGTCGGAGTGACTCAGACAATCTGTACACATGCATGCGTATCATATACGTGTACACATGCCTTCGGTTCTGTTCGAACCCGGAACAGACTTATATGGATGTGTGTGACATTACACTTTGAGATGTAAAACTGGTTCCTATCAAATACATTTCTGTTTGGTGGCAGAGAATTTATTCTCTTAGCTTAACACCCTTCTCTAAGACATATGAGCTCAGAGGTTATGTAGTTGATGGTTACTAGTGATACATTCCCAATTTGGTCGTGTGGCATGCTAAGTGTTGCTGATCATTTGTTGATCAAAGCATGGCTATTGCGTAAACCGTAGCTTTGTGGACGAGACCTCATCAGGACCTCACACCTCGGAAATGGTTGAAACAGGAATGATGTGGCAAGGTTATGAGGGTCGTGCCCTTTAGGGTATGTCCATTTCCTTTTGGATAAAAGTGGTATCATGGTACGGAGCCCAGACACTTAACTTATGTGGTTATTGCAAATTTATGCTTCGTGGTTGTTGGTGTTGAGAGCTCTCAGATAAAGGTCGGTGACGACTGGGGGGATGGCATACTCGTGTTGTAGTTACCTAGTTATAGAGGTAACCCTGCCTTATGTTAGCAGAGATCCAGTTAGGTTCTCGGGGCATCCCTCCAGAGGCGTACCCATGTGGCATAGGAAGTTCCTTAGCCCGACCATTTGTTGGAAATCCAAAGAAACAATACGAGCACCGTATGGCTTTAGTTGTATAGTCTGCCATGGAATGTGACGGTATCCTGCTACTAAACATGGTAGCTATAGTAGGTATACCATAATGGTGGTATACTGGCTAAGATTAATATTATACTTTCAAAAAGTTTTTTGCACTATGCACTAACAATAATATCAAAAGGGATTTTTGCGTATCGAGCATGTTTGACTATCATAAGGAGAAATCTCCTCTAATTGTGTGTTTGCATTGTGTGTGTGGCGAGAGGCCTTATGGTAGTTTCATTTTTCAAAAAGCATTGCGTATTTCTTTTTAAATTCGTTTTGGTTCGTTTTTTTTGTTCAAAATTAAGCTGTTTTTGTTTGCTCACACCAGTCCCATGACCGACCTAGAGTTTATTGTTCCCGTTTTAAACTCTGGGTGACCACAATTTTCCACACTTTTTTCAGATAATCAACTAGTAGACATAGATTCGGTAGCCTTCAATTTTCTGTTTGGAATCCTTTGGAGTCTTATGATTTTGGCAATCGCATTCATGAACGACCTTGCTTAATAGAACATGATGGTGGTTCGAGCTTTAAGTTTACAGCTTTGGCATTGAAGCTATCTTTCCGCTGCTGATATTATCTCTTCTGCTATTGCTATTATTCTTCCATTGTTATCTTGTATCTATGATAATGTTGATAATCATTTGTATCAAATTGTTGTATCAAATGTTGTGTATCAATAAAGTTATTCATTTCTTTTCCGGTATGTTGTTTACTTAATGTGTTATAAGCTCTGGCGAAATAGATTCGATGTTTGAATCTATGGCATATGAATACGGGTGATGTATTTGGGGGTCGATTTTCGAAGGTCGAGTCAGGATCGTCACATACATGCCTCAAGAAATGCACCTCCTTACGCCAAAAGTGACACTTCGAGAACTTTGTTTTCAACCGATGAACACGAAGTATACGAAGAACCTCTCAAGATGAATAATATGCTCTCCCATACTCGTGGAAAACACCAAAATGTCGTCCATGAATACTACCGCGAACTTATTTAGGACATCTCGAAAAACATGACTCATCAAATCTACGAAATAGGCTGGGGCATTGGTCAGCCGAAATGGCATAACCAACCACTCAAAGAACCCATCGGGTGTCCTAAATGCCATCTTGTTGATGTTATCGTCAACGACCCTAAGCTGATGAAATTCGGTAGCTAAATCAAGCTGAGAATATACTGAAGAGCCAACTAAGTGATCGAAAAGATCGTCTATCCGAGGAAATGGATAACGGTTCTTTTTCATGAGCTTACTCAACTTTCTATAGTCTATGCAAAGTCGAAGGGAACCATCCTCTTTTGTAGCAAAGACGAATGCTGCTTCCCACTCTAATATGCTCCGTCTAATGAAGCCTTTCTTCAATAGCTCGCCAATCTTCTTACTTAACTCCTTCCTCTCCCTAGGAGCCATATGTCTCATGGGCAATGCCATTGGCTTAGTGTTGTCATTTAGGTAGATTCTAAAGCCGATCTCTATCTTAGGGGGTAATCCCCTAACCTCCTCAAAAAAAAATTGGGAAATCTCTAACGACTAGAAAAAATCTAATTCTCCTAGCGATGAATCAAGGGAATAAAATAAGCTCAACATGACTGACCCCTATGGGTCATAAGAAACCTCGTGAATCCTACCGCTGCATGTCTCTAGTCTGACGACTCTCCTCTCATAGTCCAATATCGCTCCATAAGTGGATAGCCAATCCATCCCCAAAATCATCCCATGTCCCGAAAATTCCAGTACATAGGCATCACAATCAAACTATACGACTAGTATAAAAAATTTCAAACCCCTACAAATCATGGATAAACGTGTCGATCGTTTTGTGAGGTTTGAAACAACTAGAGGGTCTACTACTAAAGAAATATCTAAGTGCAAACAATCAACTAAGGAACTTGAGATGAAAAAATGTGATGCCCCGGAGTCAAAAAGAGTCTGAATAGCAAAATCCGAAATAGAGATAAAACCTTCTAAGGAGACTTTCCTACCTCGATCCGGTCCACTACTAGAAGGTGCTGCATCCAAAGCATGTACTTGCGCTGTCGGTGCGCCTGCTGTTTGCCCCGTCCTATGAGGATAATCTCTACTAAGGTGTCTAGGTTGCCCATAGTTGTAACACCTCCCCTTCATCGTGTCCTTCTCACAGTCCTTTGCGAAATGCCCAACCAATCCACAACTATGACACTTCTTGCCTTTCCTGATGTGCTTTTGAGGTCCTCCTTCTTTCCTCTTGTCCTTATCCTTCTTATTCTTCCACTATTGCTTCTTAATGTTTTCAGATTTAGGAACCTCTTTAAGCTCTACCTTCAGCTGCTAAGATGTAAGCTGAACTCTCTATCGGTCCTCCAATTCTAACGGCCCAACCATCCGCTCCATATTCCTCAACCAAGCTAGTGCCTCCACGAAATCCTCTATGCTGGAAAACGTCTTTCTTCATAGATTAGCGAAGTCCTCGCATAGTTTAGAAAAATTGGTTGATGTATGTGGATTAATGAGATCTCCACCCGCTGGTGCTGGATTGGGTGCATGCCCTAGCACCTCTGGTGTTGTAGCTTAGAGGTATCTCCGAAACTAGCCAAGGACTTGGACACCTTCTGAAAGGTTTGGGGCATCCTCTATTCTATGCAAAGAAAAAAAAAATTTGGCTCGAAAGAATTGAAAGAAGGTTGAAATGAACTTTGAGGGGATTTTTATAAAAACTCTTTTATATTTGAAAACTATATCTAAGAGCTTCTTTCTGAAAAATACTTTTAAAACATGTTATCTTTGAAAAATACTTTACTTTTAAACAAGTTTTTAGGAATTTGGCAACCTTAGGCTCTAATACCAAGTGAAACACCCTATACCCCTTAGTATACCCAAGAAGGACACACTAAAAGATATAGTGTGTTATAGGTATAGCTAAAGCATCACAGAGACTAAGATTCACAAGACAAATAAATATAAACAATGGAAACATTTAAATGGCAACTCATTACTCACAATAAAACTTCATAAGTAAGTCTGAAAAACATCACATGTCTCAAATAACAAATACACATGTTTTATGAAAATAAATCTCAGTCTCATAAAACTAGAGTACAATTAAGTAATCATCCCTCTTAGAAGTACCAGGACATCAAAAACCAAATGAAAAGAAGAAGAATACATGAAGAACTCCAGGAATGTATCTCTAAGAAATCTAAATCGACTATCCATGCCTCTACTGGTCTATGGGGGGAAAGGGGAAATAGAGGAGTGGGTCAGACTATTAGTCTTGTGAGTGAAAGTAATTACTAGTATTTTTAAGCAAGATAAAAATAATAGACTTAGCAATAGTTCTAGTATAAGAGGGAATTAAAGAAAGGATGGAACTGGGATAAATACTGTTTAACTGTTTGCTTTAGTTGTTTTGATTTCTTAGATTGTTTGGACTTGTCTTAAATTTATGTGATTAGGTTGAGATCCTAATCCCATTTTAATTAGGCTTAAATCCTTATTCTACCCGTTGATCGGCCTTCTATCTCTATTGTGCCATTGTGAGCTAGTCCAATCCTGTTAGTCCCACTGCAAAGGACACCTGTTTAGCGCTTGGAACACAGTAGCAATTAATATACCCTAATCGATGCCGCATGCACGGTCATCGTCGGTACACGCTAACTGTCGCTCTCTCTCGTGGCCTCTTATTTACCCAAATTAGCATAAGTGTGCCCAGCCTCACCTAATATGTTGTAAGACCATCGGTCCTAGTCTGAAAGGGTCCTGTCCAGCCTCACCAAAATGTTTTATGAGACCATCAGTACTAGTCTAAAAGGGAATGCTGCTGGTACAAGTCCTAACAAACAAAATCTAGTTGCGCCCCTTAACCAATACCTCGAATGAGCTTATATCTGTTGGCCACTTATTTAACTTAGTTAGCATAAGAGTGTCCCGACCCCACTTAACTATTGTGAAACCATCAGTCCTAGCCTAAAAGGGTCCTTTCCAGCATCAACTAACTATTATGAGACCATCAGTCCTAGTATGAAAGGGAATGCTGTTGGTACGAGCCCTTTTTCTATTCTTACTTATTAACTTAGAGTAAGTTCTGAAAATAAGCCTCTTCTATTATTTCTGCTATATTCACTTATTAACTTAATCTAAGTCTTAAAATAAGCCATTATTGTTATTTTTGCTTAATTATAACCTACGTTATAATTGTTACTCTTCTGTTCTATTTTTTTAGTTATAACCACTATTTATAAACATGCTTGCAAATGTCTCAAAATTTTCTATTTCGGTCAACTTCTTTTTATTATAGTCATTCTTATTTTACATCAAATTTCTGTAAATTTGGTGTTTTTATTTTAATCCATGTTTGTGAATTATTCCCTTTTTAATATTCTTATATTTTATTCGCCTAAAAAGGAATAAAAAACTAAAATTTACAGGCTGAATTCTAACGTAAAATAGGCGTAAATAAATGTAAATAACTATAAATAATTGTAAATAACCAAATAAAATAGTTGAATAAAATAGACTAAAAAGAACTTTAAAAACTAGCTGTAAATAACTTACATAGAAATTGTCTCAAAATTGCAGAAAACTACAACTATTGAGAACCCTATTATTATAAATTACCTAAAAATCTATTTTTTTTTACAAAACACTCACTTATGATCCATAGCTCTAGTCTTTGGTCATCCTTGATCCACTTCTAGAGTGTAGAATAATTATATCAAAAATATTTCCTCCTTAGAATTTTTTTTTGTTTACTATCCAGCCTCTGACAACATAACCAAATAGGACAAAATCTGAATAAGAAAAATAGCTAGGCCTAGGGTCTTATTTATAGTGTAGTTTAGGGATCTCAGACCATTGGGTTTGAAGATTAAATCTGGTGCAACCATGTCATAGGCTCATTGGAAAACCGTCGGATGGAAGCATGAACGCGTAGGATTGAAAGAAATTGGAAAAACACGTCATAGTATTAACCTGGACGAATTCACGTCTACAAACAAGGGCAGGTCGACATGCAGGTCGACCTACTGGTCGACCTAGGCCTTTGGGGGTCGACCCTAGGGTCGACCTGGCCTTTGTTTGGGTCCACCTGACCCTTGTTATTTTTTTCTCTTTTTAATACAATTATTGTTTAATTTGTATCTTCTTCGTATTAAATTTTGATAAACTATATATGAAAATTGATAAGAAAATTACCATGGACACAACGGTGCAACTCTCGTGGCTCAATTCTAATAATTTCCCAAACTTATTTTATTATTTAATTAATTCAATAATTAATTGTCATAGCTTAAATTTTGGGTTGTTACAAGTCCCTATATGTGTTGGCTAAGATTTTATGCAAACAAACATACCAGATTTTATTAGTTTTCACCGACTTTAATCCGACAATTCTGCTGCATTCTAACTACTATAAATAAGAGCCTAGCCTCTTGCTTTTGTTCATAAATTATTTTGGAAACCAAACGAAGCTCTATCAGTCTCTCTCTTCAAAGCTTTAGAATTTTGTTAGGGTTTCAGATAAAAAAACTTAGATGTTTATTATTTTATTTATATTTCCATTCTTCTCCAATCCTTAAATTTCTGAAATGGGATATTTGAAAGATATTATTGAAGGCTTGTCAAATCCAAAAAGAAGAGCTAAGGACCTGTTGTGAGTGGAAATCTTTTTCATTCATATTTTTGTAATTGAATAGTATAGTTTAGATTTGATATATGCCTTAGGAAGTTTTGGTTTACAAAAACATCGCATTAAAATCCCCAAAATTTCCCTAAAGAGAAATGTTAATTCTTAGGTTGGAATCTTAATTGTCTTTATATATTAAAATAATGAATTTGTGTTGATTTTGTGATTTCAATGTTTTTAGCTTCTATTCCACTTCTTATCTTTTTGTTTAAATCTGATTAAGGGTTTTGATTAGGAAATGGTGTGTAAGGTACGAAATCTTATTTGTATTTTGCACTATTTCCACAAATTGAATATAAATTCACTTTGTTAAATTTCATGTAAAAAAAAACAAGTTAATGCGTAAAAATATTTAAATTGTAAGTTTCTAATATTGATTTATTCCCTTTTTTAATGTAAAATAAATTGGGTTTGGATTCTATTTTATACAAGTCTGTTGATTGAACTATGGATATTGGAATTAAGGTATCTTTGCCAATATGGAAATAAGACTTTTATTATTTTTGAAGATTTGATATTTAAATTCTAGTCAGGGCATAATATCCGCATGCTTAGAAAATTTATTAGGTGCATATATATATGTGTGTGTGTGTGTATGTATGTATATATATGTGTGTGTGTATGTCTATATATATATATTAGCGTAAATTCTAAGCGCGTGAAGTTTACGCCATATACTGACGTTTAAATGTCAAATCTTTAAAATTGTACAAGTCTTATTTCCATATTAAAACATGTACCATAAATCTGATATCCAAAAATCGAATCGACAGACTTGTATAGAACAGAATCCAAACCCACTTATTTTACATTAAAACAATGGAATAAATCATTAATAGAAACTTACAATTTACATAGCTCTATTCAACTTCTTTTTACATAAAATTACACAAAGGAAATTTCTATTCAAATTGTGGAAATAGACGGTCCAAACTACGAATAAGAATCCGTACCTTATACACCATTTCTGCATCAAAACACCTAATTAATCGAAAGGAAAAAAATAAGAAGTGGAATAGAAGGTAAAACATTGAAATTGCAAAATATATGCAAATTCCATTATTTCAATATAAAACAATTGAGATTCCAACCTAAGAATTGGCACTTCACTTTGGGGAATTTTGGAGTTTTTAATGCGATGTTTTTGTAAACCCTATCTCTTCAAGGCATATCTCAAATCCAAAAAATACTATTCATTTACTGAAATAAAAAAGACTAAGATTTCCACCCACAACAGGTTCTTAGTATTTTTCCCATTTAGGATTTGTCACGCCTACGATAATCTGTTTTAAATTTTCCCTTTATGATATATACGACAAAGAATATATACATAGATTAGATTCATAAATTTAGGGATTAGAGAAAAATATAATTATAAATAAATAATAAACATCAAGAATTTTTTAATTGAAACCCTAGATTTTTTTTTTGAATAGTTGAAGAGAGTGACTAATAGAGCTTTGTTTGAATCTGAAAATAAGTTGCGAATAAAAGTGAGAGAGTTAGAATCTTATTTATAGTGGTTGTATTCTACCTAAACCATTAGATTAAAGTCAGTTGGATATAATAAAATTTGATACTTTCGTTTGCAGAAAACCCAAGCCACCGCACACAGGGACTGGTTGAGCGCCCCCATACTACTGGTCGCCTACTAGCGGTCGGCTGTCTCACATAGGAGGTCGACCGATGGCCCATATCTTGGAAATGTTTTTAATTTCCATTGGATTGTTTATTTTATTCCTTAACTACTCCTTTAACGTTAACATTAATTTTAACAATTACTTAACCCACAAGTCTAATTATTGTTACTTTCCTAATTTCAAATTTATTACTAATACAAATGTACTTTGTTCTAATGTTAATGAACTATTTATGCTTCAGTGTATTTCCAACCGTGCACCTATATACAACCGACAATGATACTAAGGTGGAACGACAAAAGAAAATCCATAGGAAACAATGTCAAAGAGAAAAGAACTACAACTTAAGCTCTTAAAATGCTTTTGAATACAAGATAGGCGTTTTCACTTTCATGTAAAGAAAGATGGAATATTAATGCCTGAAATCAAATATCATTCATTGGGCTTAATGGCTACTCTATCAATGAACAACAATGTAAAAAATCGAGTTCAAACTATTAAAATTTTAGACTTGAAGTCATATTCTTGTCTGCATCAACGTTTCAAACATTATTGATAAAATATGCTACAACTCAAAACGATTTATCATTGCTTTCTGAAATAAAACTATGTTTTCTATTTATTCATTTTTCTAAGTATCTTGGACACTTTAGTTGCATGAGATGTATGAGAATGAACGTAATTGTACATTTGTTTACTGAGATGTGCTATGTACTTAATTTTTTATAATGAATCGACGGAATTTATGGTTAATGGTCTTCTATGAATATTATTTATATAATGTCTAATGTAGCTTATATAAAAGAGAGAAAAAAACACTACAAAACAGACTTTATTTAGCGACCGTAGCTAGCGATGGCTAAAAAAGGCAACTGACGCTAGCCGTCGCTAGCCGTCACTTAAGGCATATATACAGGCAACCCGCGAACAGAAAACAATTCTCCTTCTTCCCCCTAAAATCAATTCCCCATTCCTCTCTTCCTCCACCGATGCTCCAACCGCCACCCCCCAACACGAGCCACCAATCTCTCCATCGCGAAAGCTACAACTCTCCAAAGCTCGAAGGTATGTTATTGCTCTCCAGTTTCTACTTCATTCAGGTTTAATCAAAACCCTAGTATTAGAGTTGGTTGATTATGTGTTGGAAGTTGATGATTGTGTGGTACTAGTTGTTGATAGTAGCGTATTGATTGATTTGGGGATATGTTGTGAATTCTAATTTGACAAATTAGTTATTCATGAGTTTGTTATTCTACATTAGTTAATGATAATATTGTATTTGTTGATTTTATGATATTAATTAGTGGTTTGATTGTTTAATTTGTAATTAAAAATTAGGGTTTATTTATAATTCAAAAATTAATGTATAATTACTAATTGATATGCTATTGGATATATAAGCTTACATGAATATTTGTTATAGTTAACTAGAACAATGTTTGTTATAGTTTGCGTAAAAATTAGTGTACAATTATTGATTAATATGCTGCTAGGTTGGACAATTAAACATAAGTAATATTTTTTATTTAATTATCGTCTGTACATTATAATTATTAGTTGTTTGTATGAAATAAAATAAGTTTAGTTTATTACAAGTGCTAACATCTAATTTTCGCTTATAAAATCGATAAAAAAATTTAAGTTGTTAACTGAATTTTAAAATACGTTTTACAATTTCAAATGTATTAAATAAAATATTTAAATGGTTGAATGAATTATATAATTTTTAAATGATCATCAGAACAACAAATATTATACTGAAATCAATTTTTGTAAAAAATTAAGAAATGAATATAAAAACAATAAATATTCCACTAAAATCGATTTTGTAAAAAATAAAGAGATGAATATAATAACATTAAATATTTTGCTAAAATCGATTTTTTAATAAAAATTAAGAAATGAATATAACAACAACTAATATTGTATTAAAATCGATTTTCTAAAAAATTAAGAAATAAATATAACAACAACAAATATTCTACCCAAATCGATTTTCTAAAAAAATTGAAATGAACAAAATGTTGATTTTCAAATAAGCCTTAAATATTATTTCAACAAATAATTGGCATTAAAAAATTAAAGCCTTTGGTCCCTTAATGTTTTAATTTAGTTTAGAAAATACAACAATAAAAATACACCCCTTAGATGCATTGTTTGCGTAGAAGAGAAGTGAAGTGAAGTGTTGTCGAAATTGGATAGAAGTGTGGTGTGTGAAGCATTTAGTCCTAAATGGCTTTACTTTATTTTAGAAAATACAACAACAATATACCATTTGAGTGCAAGTTATGCGTAGAAGAGAAGTGAACTGAAGTGCTGTCGAAACTACTAGCATAAATTTTTAAATTAGGAACAATATTCAATTATTTTTTCGACCGTACTTGGATATGTGAAGTAAGAATTAATATGAAAGGTTCGGTGAAGGAACATTTTTACAATGGTGTACACGAATTTATTAGATTCGCTACATCTAATAATCGAAATAACGAAGAACTTTGATGCCCTTGTAGTAAGTGCCAACATTTGAAACATTGGAAACAAGACAAAGTTAAAGTACATTTGTATAAATCTGGTTTTGTGCCAAATTATTATTTATGGGATCGTCATGGACAACATGCTGCACCTACACCTACACCTAATTCTTTCACATTAGAGGACAATCATGGTATGACGAACCCAATAGAAGATATGGTGAAAGATGCAACGTGTTTAATGTTCCCTACCGTCCAAGTTGACGTTCAATACGTAAACATCGAAGAAGAATCGAATGTGGGAGCGAATTTTTTTTATGATTTACTGGATGCTGCTAAGAGGCCACTGTGGGATGGTTGTGAAAGTGGAACCGAATTATCAGTAATCGCCGAATACATCTATATGAAATCAAAATTGAACATTACAAAAGCTGGATTTACAACAATTGTACAAGCTGAAAAATGACATATGCCACCTAATAATCTGATGTGTGATAATCATTATAAAGTAAAAACACTTATGTTGGCTTTCGGTCTGCTATACCAAGAGATAGATACATGTGTAAAAGGTTGTATGTTGCATTAGAAAGATAACATTAACCTTCGAAATTGCAAAATATGTAATGAGGAAAGATACAATCCAAGAAAAAAGAAAGGAAAGGAAGTTCCATACAAGAGAATGCATTATTTACCCATCACGCCTAGACTTCAAAGGTTACAAATGTCTTCAGCCATGACATGTCATATCGATGGCACGGTGTGAGAACACAGGAAGAAGGAACTTTGACACATCCATATGTTGGAGAAGTATGGAAACATTTCGATAAAATATACCCTGGGTTTGCTGCAGAGAGTAGTAATGTGAGACTTGGTTTATGTACGGATGAATTTTCACCATTCTCTAAGTTTGGTAGTAAATATTGATCTTGGATCATTACTCCGTATAATTTACCTTCATGGATGTGTATGAAAACTTTATATTTTTTTTTTGAATTTCGTCGTCCCTGGCTCTAATGATCAAACACAAGGAATTGATGTTTATTTATAATCATTGATAGAGCAGTCAAAAATACTATGGCGTGAAGAAATTGAAACATAGACATTCTGAGAAAAAAGAATTTTCATATGTTCGCTTCTTTGTTATGGACCATTAATGATTTCTCTGCATATAGGATGCTTTCAGGTTGGAGTACAATCGGTCTTCTAGCTTGTCCTTAGTGCATGAAAGAAACACGAGCATTTTCTTTATGGTACGGAAAGAAAATTTCATGGTTTGATTATCATTGGTGTTTTCTCCATAGCAATCATACTTTAAAGAGATAAAATAACTTTAAAGCCAACAGAGAAGAGAATATGCAAACACCAAAGGTCTGGTCAGGTGAAGAAATATATGAGATTGTGAAGGACTATCCAAAAGTACATAAAACTGGAGTACAGACTGAAATTCCAAGTAAATCAGACATTCATAATTGGTGAAAACAAAGTATATTTTGGGAGTTACCATATTGAAAGATCTCTTACTCCGACATTATATTGACGTGATGCAGAATGAAAAAACATGTTTGATAACATGTTTAATACTGTTATGAATATAAGGGGCAAAAATAAGGACGATTTGAATTTGAGACTTGATATAGCACACTTTTGTAAACGTCTCGAACTTCATATGAAGCTTGATGACAATAAAAAAACCCAAAGCATGCTATGAACTAGACATCAAGCAAGTAAAACTCGTGCTAAAGTGGGTGGAAGGATTAAGATATCCTGATGGGATTTCTTCTAATCTCCATAGATGTGTTGACTTTAAAAACAATAAAATTAAAGGGATGAAAAGCCATGATTGCCGTATCATGATGGAATATTTATTACTGGTGGTTTTTAAAGAATTGTTGTCCGTAAAAGTATGGAGTGTTATAACAGAATTAAGTATGTTTTATAAATAGCTTTGTTCGACGATGTTAAAAGTCGACCGTATATGAAAACTTGAAATAGAAATTCCTTTACCGCTCTGCAAACCGAAGAAAATATTTCCGTCAAGTCTCTTTAATGTAATGGAGAATTTACCCATTCATCTTCCATCTAAAGCACTTCTTCGAGGTTCTGTGCGATGTGGACGGATGTCTCCATTTAAGAGGTAATATTGACTGACTATCCATGATATTTATGTTATTCTAAACTGAATTGAATTAATTTTCTAATATGTCTTCTTTTGAGAGGTAATTTAGATTTATATAAGAAATTTGAATTGAATTAATTTTCTAATAGGTACTTAAATCATCTAAAGGAAAATGTTAAACAAAAAGCACGAGTTGAAGGTTCGATTTGCAAATCATATATTGAAGAAGAAGCTTCATTCTTTTTCTCTCATTACTTCAATGACCATGTGAATTTATCATTTGTAAGTGCTCGTCATAATGATGAAGCTGTTGAACAAGATTCCTCTCAAACAATGTTATCTATTTTTAGAGAACATGGCAGACATGTTGGAAAATGTGTGAAAATATGGTTAGACGATAGAGATTGCCATATAGCGCACACATATGTTCTTCTTAATTGTGCTAAAGTTGCACCATTTTTTAGATGATAATAAATTCATACTTATTTCAATTATCTTACATGTTACATATAATGGAACATATTACATATATGTTCGAAGTATATACGAATCACGACATCCATTTGATGATCTCAGTAAAGACTTTGCTAAATGGTTTTCATACTACATTAATGATTCAAGAAACAGTGTCATTAATGAAGGATTACAACATCTTGCACTCGGACCAAAAAGAAATTTCAAGACTTATCCAATATTCTGCATTAATTGATTTAAATTCAACACCATAGATTAAGGTGTTGACAAATTAACATATAATAGCGATGTATTTGTCAAAGGTAGTAATGATCTAGGTGAGCATATAAAACATTTTTATGGCATCTTAACACGGGTTTTAGAATTGACATATTATATGCAACCTGTGGAAAAGTTTTTTTTATTCAAATGCGATTGGTTCGGCAATGTTCCTGGTTCTAGAATCAACGTGCCCAAAGATTATAAGCTTATTGAAATAAAGCATACCTCACATCATTATAAGTATGATCCTTTCGTATTAGCCAAGCAAGCATTACAGGTTTATTTTGCTCTGCATCCATCCTTGAAAAGAGATAAAGCAGGTTGGTCGGCTGTTTTTAAAACAAATGTAAGATTTATGTTTGATGGAACTAATATTCTAGAAGAAGCAACGTATCAAGCGGATCTTGAGCCAAATGATGAAATAGTAATAACTGATGATATTGATGTAGGGTTGTTGAACGATGAATCGAATGAATTAATAGAAGCCTTTATGAGCACAGAAGAAAATGACGTAGAGTACGAGACCGAGTCTAAATCTGAACACGACGAATATTGATAATTCTAAACGATGACTATGTTGTGAGCTATGTATTGGTTGTTGTATATTGTGTCTTTTGAGTTTTTGATGTTATATGTTAACAACGATGACTATGTTGTGAGCTATATGTCGGTTGTTGTATGTTGTATATTCTGAGTCGTCGATGTTATATGTTAATATCAATGACTATGTTGTAAGCTATGTATTGTTCTGCTTATTGAATTCTATAAAATGATGTATTTTATCACTATATCAAATGATTTGTTTGTAGTGGATATGCCTTTTAGGAGACATGGCAGTAGATCTCAGCCTTCGCAACCTTCTCCGTCTCCTGGCACCGGTGTCAACGGCACAGCGCCAGATATACGTCCATTGGCGGAGGTTGTTCCTAAGAGCGCGGGTAAGTATCAAATTCATTGCTTATTTTAATATTTAAAATTATACTAATTAAATTCATACATTAAAATTTATACAGGGTTTTTGAAGTTAAGCCTTCAGACTACATCCTATAGGTATCCAGAAAAACTTATATGAGTCGGATGTTCGGATGCAGGCCTTATAGGGATAACATCCCAAACCATGTTTAGAATGTTATATGGGTGTGGTAAATATAAATTTATAATTCATTTGGAAAATAATATAATGTACATAATTCTAATTAATTTCAATATACAGGCCGCCATCCGTGTCGATCCATAGGATATGGATGTACTTGCAAATCACTGAAACCAAAGGATGCAGAAAAATTATAGGGACACCCTCTCCAACTGTGGGAAAGATATCGTCATGGATGAGCGCCGATGATTTCTCCAACTGTGCGAAACCCCTGAAATGAAAGTAAGTTATTTAATTTCATATTATTATTATTATTTGTTTAAATTTTGTATATTAGTTGCATTAAATTAGTTAAACATGTCTTTAAATTTAGAGGAACTATCAGCACGAAACCGTGCAAATAGTAATAAAAATCCTGCTTTGCACTATGGTGGATCTAAATCCTTTCAGCAACATCGGCGGAATCAGTAAGTTTAGCAATTGTATTTATAAACAGATATAACATTATTTAATCATATTTGTAACATTGTTCATTAATCATATTTGTAACATTATTTAATCATATTTGTAACAGCGTAGGAAGTTAAATTGTGAGCCTACAATGGCTGAGCTCTTCACAATGACGCATGCCGTCGAGCAGAGAGATGAGAAAGGCAATGTTTCATATACATGGACAGATGATAAATCTCAATCAGTAATGGTAAAAATGCTTAATTTTTTTTACTTCAAACTTAAAAGCTTTTAAATTGAATATTTATTATGGCAAAATTTTGTTCTTGATCGCAGGAAAGAAATGACACAGAGCATGCTCGAGTGGTGCAATCCACTGGTCGTCGGTTGACCTTAAAGGAGTCAAACAGTATATGGGATGCTTTGATTGACCCTCTTTCATGACATATGGGATGCTTTGATTGACCCTCTTTCATGACATAGGCGTTGCAGTTTCGAAAATCAAGAGGTAAAATGCTTTATTAACTAATATATGAGCAATATTTAACATTGAGAATAAATTATAACCCGCTATTAATAGTTTACAGACGATGATGATCTAGTCGTCCTACAGGAGATCTTAGGCTTAAGAGGAGATAGCTCAATTGAAACAACAGCTAGCGGAGATCAATGATTGGCGAAAGAGTGGGGCATTGGTGCAGCAGCTAGACGAGCATATTGCGGCATACTTAGCTACAATGACGAGGGATGACGATGAGGATGAGGATGATGAGTAGGTATGGCTGTGTTTCTGATAGATTTTGATCATTTTGTTTTGTACATATGTGCTATTCGTTACATTTATGGATTTGTACTTGTTTGTTGGTTGGGTTTTTTGATGGATTGGTAGATGTTTTGTTTAATATACATAAGTTGGTTGCATGTTTTGTTTGATGAACTTGTTTGTAGGTATGGTTTTGTAGTATGATGAGATATTGGTGTTGGTTGACGAAATGGTTGCGCGAATATAGATATTTGCGTTATTTATTTGATTATGAGAAATATGTATGAGATTATACGATTCTTGCATTGGTAGTAGTTGTGAAACTGAGTATGTATGTGTTATAAATGAGGTGGATGGAGATTTGTGCATTTGAATGGCCAAAGGAGAAGGTTTGTATGGAAAATAGTTCTCAGTTTAGCGGCGGCTGCCTGTTTCCAGGTTAGCGTCGGCTGACGACGACCGTCTGGTTCTAGGTTAGCGACGGCTGATGTCAGTTTGCGGCAGCCCTACAACTTCTAGGATTTTTCCACAAGTCCACTTAGCCGTCACTAACCGTCGCTAATATGGCGACGGAGCCGTCGCTTTCCTTATTGGCGACGATGTAAATAGCGACGGTCGTCGATGCCATTTTGCCATTGCTATTTATTGTTGTTCTTGTTGTGAAATCAATTTCTTCAAGTCACACGATTTTGTTTTTTCAGTACATAAACATTGCATTTGATGTTTTAGTTTTCACTATGCAATTAGAATATTTTATTTGAATGTCATAAAGTAACCCTAAATACTAATCGATGACTTGTATGGAGTAGTGCATGCTTTTAAATTGTAATATTAGTATTTATAGTTCGAATATTAGTGCATTTTAAATTTTAGTTTTAGAGGAATAACGATTCTTTTTAAATACTTGGACTTATTAGCTTCAAAATACGTATTCATTTTCTTAAAGCTAACAGTTGAAATTGTTCTTTCGGTTTTATTAACAAGATTCAATATTTTATATAGTTAGCAAAAGTTGGTATTGTCCCCTAGCGTCCACGTATCGATCTTCGTTTTAATATTAGTGAACTCCTTCACCATTGTATCCGTTGGATTTATGTTTGTGAAAGAAATTCCTTTATTACATCAAGTAGTATAATATTTTATTCAAATGTTGGTAAGTAAACTAATCATGATGCTTTTCAATATATTGAAATAGTCAATATTAAATTGTGATTGATGGAACTCATGATTCTTATTAGCACAAGTCTTCCTAAAATAAAATTATCATATAATTTCGAGCAATCGAAATTTTATAGTATTGAAGTTTGTTTATGCCTATTTTATTACAAATTGTATTCAATTTGTAACGAGTACAGTAGTCAATGTCTACCTTCCATGGTAACTAACCATGTACTTATACAGTTGCTTGCAGCCAGTGTTAATTTTTTAGTAAGCACCTATAAGCTACGCATCAACCTGATATGAGACATGCAAATTTGTTTAGCACCTGTCACCTAAAAGCTGCATACAATTATGTACAACTTTTTTTTCTATCCAACGTGGTTAACATGAGTTATTGTATCAATAATCACTCACACAAATTTACTAGATTTTCCAACATATTTTGGCCTTCTAATACATATTGAACTGAGATGATACTCTGGGATATTTGTGACCATCGATGTATTTAATATACAACTTTAACCAACGATATAATTGCTATGTTATTGAAATATTTATGATTTATCTTTTGAAATGAATTATCCAATTTCTACTAAATGTCTATTAATCACATTTCTATAGTAGTACATATAACGTGGTAAGCAAACAACCAACTTGACCAACATTTTATTTATGCATACAAATTCATTTAAACTTTTTTCATATGGAAATTATTACTAATACTGAGAATACAACTATCATGCAACTCCTTATATCATTTTTTCAGAATAATCTATATGCGTAGCACGGGTTCACACATGTTAATTGATAATATTTCCAATTATGAAATTGGCATTCTTAATAATGATATGATTCCAAATTAGAAATAACTTATAGTTGATGATAGTTTTTTACATAGCACCGTTGTTTTCTAAAATATTAGTTATATTTTGTGCGATTTTAAATTATTGAAGCATATTTATCATTAAAGGTTTGCTAGTAGTGTTCGGGAAAAACTAATCTAAAAAAATATACTCCGAAAGCGTATATTCACCTTCATATTACTAAAACCACTTTAAAAACGTTAAGTTAAAAAATTATGTAAACCTTATGTACGTAGCACGGATACGGACTGGTTAACTATAACATCCCTAATTTTAATAACATTATTTAGGAGATTTACTTAGATAAATAAAATAAAATAATCTAAATGTTAAGTGATAAAAGGTTGGAGATTTGAATAAATATAAAGTGGTCATGCTTATTAATTTAAATGGGCATAAGAATGGTTTCTAAGCTAATTAAATTATATAAGGGCACAATAGGAATTAGCTACACCTAACCTTTACCATTATATATATTTTGTCCCCTAAGCCATTCGCGTTCATCTTCATTTTCACAAAAATAAAACATAAACAAAAGAAGAGGAGCCAACTATAATCAAAGAGAATTCAAATCAAGCTAAGAATTAAAGCTAGGAGAATAAATCTCAATCTCAATCCAATCTCCTTATCTTAAACAAGGTGAATAATATTCTCATCTCTATTTTATGAATATATGTTTCGGATTTAAGATTAAATTCGTTTATATGAAGTTTGGATGATGATATGCTTGAATCAAAATTTGTTTAACTTAAACAAGATTGTTTAAATGAAGATTCATACGGTTTAAGGGTAAAATCGATTGAAATTGATGTTTAAATGCCATGGAAAAATTATATGTTATGAAAACCATTATTTTGGAGTTGGGTTTTAATTTTGATAATTTTCCAAGCTATGGAAAGATTGTTATGAATTTTCGAATGAAAATATGGTCAATTTGGTTCAGAATTTTATTTCAGAAATTATATAGAGAATTTGGGTCTAAAATTTTGATATGTTAAATAACATGATGAAAGTGAATTTCAGTAATTTTTGAGGATTTTTTTAAGTAACTTACTATACGATTTAAATTATTTAGAGAGGAGGATCTAAATGATTTAATTGTATTTTTAATGGAAGGTCTTATCTGCAAAAATAAATCTTGATACTTATCCAAAAATTAAAGGGCAGGAATTTTTTGTAAAGCATGTAAAAAGTTGAGGCAACGAATTATGTGTTTGCGTGTAGGCCGGTTAGTTGATATAAATTGCGTAATTTGGCATTTAACCAAACAATATCTAGAAAAATAGGTTTCACCTCTATTAAAGTTACCTTTCGACTCTTACCTTTCGCATTCGATCAAGCCAAAACCTCTCTAAGGCAAACTAATATAGAAGGTATCACCTAAAAGTTACGTAGTGGATTAGAGGAAAGGCAGAAGGCATGGTATCAAAAGCGTTGCTTCCGATGGGCTTGATACCTTAGTTTGTTTTAAAAATTAAGCGCCAGCCTTTTTTACTAAAGCTTTCGACGTAGTCGAAAAAAAAATTTTGAGAGGAGTTTTCTAATAGCTTCCGAAGGGGTTTCCATTTTCTCTTTTAAAAATAAGGACTTTCGAATGAGTTCCTTTAATTTTAAATAAATGCTTCCGGAAGAAGAGGTTTCGACCTAGTCGAAGCCCTGCTACCGTTCTTTTGCCTTTCGAGTATATTGAAGTTATCAATGCTTTCGAAGGGTAGTGCTTGTTTTAAAGATTTATCAATCCATTTCCTAAATGCTTTTGAAAGGGTCAATGGACTTCGAAGGCAATGGCTTGAAAGGGGTTTTCGAAGCTATCCTTGAGTGTTTTGCTTAAATATTTTAAAGCTTTCGAAAGGGATGGTGCCAACGCCATCAAGTTTTCTCTAGTAATTTTATATGATAAAGAATGATTTCGAAAGGGATACTTTCGTTTATATTCACTTTGACCCAAAAGATAATTTAAATATAACCCAATGCTTTCGGAAGGGATACTTCCAGAAGTTTCGAAAGAGGTACTTTCAATGGTTTCAAAGCTATGCTTCTAAAAGTTAATGAGTATTACTTTAGTACATTCGAAAGATTTAGAAAGAGAGGTTTTAAAGTTTGAAAGGCAGAAGCCAAATGCTGAGATTTATATTCTTTTGAAGGAGGCTATCCAGTGAGGTCGAAAGCAAGATTTCGAAAGCCTTATTTTTCAAAACAATAACCCAATCTTATTTTGAAGGAAAAAAACCATGGCATATAAATAAATAAAGTATTTGAAATGGAGTTTTTTAAGAAGTCTTAATAGGTTAAAGGGTAACTAAGTTGTTATGTTAGCTTCTTCATATAGTACCTTAGGGAAGGGAAAAATAACAAGCTAGGTTGACCCAGTAGTGAATATAAATTAAAGATATTGGCAGAGGCCAATAGCTTCATAGTAAACCCATGAAAATTGTATATAGAAAAAGATATTGGCTGGGGCCAGTAGGTTCATAGTAAGCCTATGAAAACTATGTGATAATGAAGATGTCAGTAAGACAGGTTCATAGTTAGCCCATGAAAACTATGATTTAATATTGGCAGGGACCAATAGGTTAATAGTTAGCCTATGAATACTATATCCGGATAAGAGATTAAGATATTGATAGATAGTCGATAGGTTCCTAGTCATCCTATGAAAACTAGGATAAGAAATTAAGATATTGATAGATAGTCTATAGGTACCTCGTCAGCCCATGCAAACTAGGATAAAACAAAAGATAATGGAGTTACCAATAGGTCTGTGGTGATCCCATGAAAACTATGTAATTGGACATGAAGTCCTTGAACCTTTAACCGGTTATTAGTCAGCCCATGAAAACTATCGGGTTAATAGTAATCCTAGAAATTATAACTGTGACAGATGGTCAAAATGAATGGGGATGGGTAATACAGAATTGATCCACTTGTTTTGTATATCATCATATCATATTATTTTGAGATGTTTTAACCACTATGGTTGCAGGAGCACAAGTTATGGTTTTATAAAAAGGTTTTAGGATATTAGTGAGGGGAAATCCGTTTCGCTAAGCGGCGTGGTCTCACTACATATCTAAATGATTTGAGATGGTAGATTATTATTCATACCAGACTTTATGTCTGACTTGAATTTTATGTTTTTCCCTTAAACTCTCGGGTGCTCCATTGATTTTGAGTAGTCTGAGGGTTGAGGTTTTGAGGTACCTCATTAGACGAATAAGCTTCCAGGGATGTGCAAGAGGCCTTATGGCTATTTTGAGTTCTTGTTCGGTTTGATTCCGCTGTGCTATATTTTGTTAAGGCAAAGTTGTTAATTGCCTATTATATGCTATGATCACCTAGGGGCATCTTCATATGTCGCACTTGGAGTATGTTGTAATAAATACATTTTTCAGAACGTGGTTACGTTGTGAAATTATGTAAAGAATGTTGAAAGGGATTTTGGAATGGAATGTGAATGTTGTTTTGAAATTTTAAACTTTTTCCATATCCATGTGTTTCTGTTATATCAATGTAACTAACATTACCATATTTGGTCGCCGAGGATTAATAACTATGGATGACTGTAATATCTGTACTGTTAGTTTTAAGCCTCCAAGTGGGGGATGTTACAAGTTGGTATCAGAGCATAAGTTTATGAAAAATTAAGCAATTTAAACCTAAAAAGATTTTTCAAAACATAATCCAATGAACAAAAATATGATCAGGGTTTGGGATAACGCTATTGTAACATACTTGTATTTGATATATAAGTATATATATAAATACGTATTCTTCTCTCTCTTAGACGGTTCATCTGTATCTTACTAAGGTTGGTATGCAGATTTATGATAAAAAAGATATGGAAGCAGAAAACTGAAGAGGAAATTTAGGTGGAGGAAGCACCACAACCAACGGAAATGCTCGACCTTACACTCGAAGAAACCAAGGTCGACATGCTAGTGCTAACCAAAATGTTAAAGCCAACGTGGGTACCAAAAATCCGCTAGTAGATGCGGGGATGATGTACCAATTCTTTATTAATCCGATGCAAGCATGAGCTACTGCCGGAGTTGCCAGTAATGTAGGAGGAGCTAAACCTGTGGCTCCGGTTAGGAATAATTATACTAAGCTTAGCAGAGACTGCGCCAATTTGGGTATGAAGTTGTATATAGGAACGAAAGATGCTATCGAAGTAGAGAATTGGTTGTTGCACTAAGAAAGAATATCTGCTGTTTTGGGCTTAGAAGATGATCAAAAGAGAAGGTTGGTCTCTAGGCATTTGCAAGGATCTGCACTTCACTGGTGGAATAGTGTGACTACCGGAGTTCTGAAGGAAGAGTTGACTTAGGATGATTTTCGAAGGAGATATGAGCATAGATCTATTTTTGAGGCTGCTAAGTCAGCATTGATACAGAGGTTTATAGATTTAGTTCAGGGGCATATGTCAGTTATCGAGTATGCTAATAATTTTGATGAGCTATCTCGATATGGATACGCTACTGTAGACACTGACATCAGAAGGAATATAAGTTCATTTGGAGACTGACGCCCGAGCTTGCTAGGGCAACCTTGGCACATATCCAAGATCCTAGTAGTGATGGCAATCCACCATGAAGAGATACATGTCATTTGTGCTAAAGAGAAGCAAGTTGAATCCTAGGGTCCTTAGGGAAAGAAGAGAAAGCTCTTCAAAAAGAAATGAGCCCAGAAGGGAGATACAGGCAAGAAAGCAAAAGCTGATTTAGTCTTCTATAAATGTGATAAGAAGGGTCATTTTGCAAATGAATGCCGACCAAGCAAGGGGAAGAAGACTGCGGATAAGAAGCATATGAAATGCTATAACTACAACCAAGTAGGGCATTATAAGAATCAGTGTCCAAAACCAGTTAGGGCGGACGAGGGAAAAGTTTTTGCTGTTAGATCATCATCTGCTAAGCCAACTGCAGCTGATAAAGGAAAGACTATGATGGAGGGTACGTTTTTGATTCAGAGCATTCTAGTTAGGATACTATTTGATACCGGTGCATCACATTCATTTATATCTCAAAATCGGTTGATAGTTTATGCTTAGGACCCACATACCTTATTTCTTCCTTGATTGTTGCGAATCCAGCAGGAGGTTATGCAACTCCAGGGATGAGATGTGACTAGTTAGAACTTGATTTGTTAGTTCATATGTTTGCATATAGTCCGGATGTTTATGATTTCGTAGATTTCGGGAACATTTTTGGGAATGGATTGGTTGGGTAGATATGATGCTAGGATATTTTTCCAAGATGAGGAAATATCAGTAAGACACCCAGATGGTCATAACCGAATCATCTTCCCAGTGGAGAATTCCGACCGAAGTATTTGTTCTTTGTTAAGTGCTATAGAAGTCGGCGAACTGCTAAGTCGGGTTCAAGTTGGAAGAGAGTTTGCAGATGTTTTTGAGCCGGTCACTGGACTACCTCCGAAACGAGCTGTTGAGTTTCAGATATATCTTATGCCAGGAGCTGAACCTGTCAGTAGACCAGCTAGCAGGATGACACTGACTGAGATGAAAGAATTGAAGGTGCAGCTAGTGGGTCTAGAAGGAAGAAATTTTACTAGACCAAGCAGTTCGTCTTGGAGAGCGGCCGTGGTTTTCGTGAAGAAGCCAGATGGGTGTTAAGAATGTGCATCGACTATCGTAAGCAGAATGAAAGGAAGATCAAGAATAAGTATCCTTTGCCGAGAGTAGATGATCTATTCTATCAGTTAAGTGGAGATAGAGTGTTTTTCCAATTGGATTTGGCGATGGGGTTCCATCAGTTGAGAGTGGTAGAGGACAGTTGTATTGGCCAGCCTTTTTGAACAGTTTAAATCGACAATAAACCACACACGTTAGACTCAAACCATTCAAAAGGGTATATTATTATTGGGTAAATAAGAAAAAAAAACAGAGAAAGAAAAAACACAAACACAGAATCTCATAGCGGAACTACAAAATATAATAATCAAATAACAGTTCATGCAGCTATTTTATAAATACATTTGATTATTCTTTTACAACACAAAATGAGAGTTATCTAAAACAGGAATAAATAAATAAATAAATGCAGCGGAACAACATGATCCAATGGAATAAATATACTAAATAATAATAGTATAAAATCTCCTTCTTCATCCACCAAAAAGCAGTCTTCGATAAACTGAAAAGCTCAGATTGCCCGAGCGTATTGAAAAGACAAAACACTCGAGTCAGAACTAAAAGATCTTAAATCAACGATAAATAAATATGAGTGTAACGGCGTTGGCGATGTTTACGTGGTTTGGCATCTCCTACCCAGTGTCTAATATGAGTGCAATAAATTAAAAGATGTTTGGGATTTACGTCTCCTAAGGATCCGTTAAGCTATCTACTATGCAGTATAATATGCTATTATAATATGTATATAGTGAAGTAAAATTATTAAAATAGAGTTAAGGCGTTACACATATCCCCCTTAACCCATTTTATATATTGCCATAGTCTATATAGTACCGTACGCTCCTCTGTGAGGTTTACCCAGAGGGAACGCCATAGGTATGGTACAAAACAAACTCATAGAAGGCGCGACAAGGCACTCGAGGTGATGCCCAGGGTAGATATACCAACTGTGGATTTGGACTGGTGGTAACGTATAGCAGCTACTACTGCCCACCTAGGAACACACTTCCAAATCAAAATCAAGGGGTGGCGACCAAATCAATCACAAAGTAATAAAATGGTATCGAAGAAATATGTCTGATAGAAGGAACAACCTCACTTGGCCCAGCATAGCTCTTGATTTTATCCACATCAAGCTGACTCACAGGAGTCACGGTAACGTAAATACCTCATATAGAATCGTTTACCAAACCATCCTACTTCATTTCTGAAATCTCCACCATGTACACAGTTGTTAAAGTGGCTTTCCGCATTGGTAGAGAGTATGAAAATATCTGATCCCGATCCCTTTAACAACCAAAAGCTTATTACACACCGGATGGTCCTTTTACATTTCAAAAGTCAATTCATACTTAACATCAAATACCATATTTGATTTCAAACCATATCACTTTCGAAATCATATTCACGTTCAAAACCATATTCACTTTCAAAATCATATTTTCTCAAATATGTCAATTCACAAAAGGTATCAATTTCATCTTCAAGGATTTTAATACAAATACTTCAACTTTACACAGTCTGTTATTTTAGAAAATTGTTTAGATAGTCATAAATAGTTTTAATAGTTTGAAAATAATTTAAAATATAATAAAAATAGTTTTAAAATATTAAAATAGTTTAAATAGATTTAAATTTGATTAATCAAATTTTTAAAATGATTTAAATAGGTTAAATATAGATTTAATTAGATATGATATGATTTACATAAATTAAACATAGGTTAAATAGATTCAAATTATATTAAGTAGGTTTAAATAGATTAAATAAATTTAAAATAGATTAAATATATTTAAATTATATTAAATTGATTTAAAATAGATTAAATAAATTTAATTAGTTTAAAATAGGCAAAATAGATTAAATTGGATTAAATAGGTTATAATAGATTAAAATAAATTAAATAGTTTTAAATTGACTAAAATAGTCTAAATTAATTAACATAGTCTAAATTAATTAAAATAGTTTAAATTAAATTTTAAAGTTATATCCAAACATTTTAGTAACTCAATTTCGATAAATTCATTTATATTTGACGCTTCAACTTTGAAATTCAAATTTAAATCCTTTGAATAATTCATTCCCTATTCCTATTTCAACATTAACACTTAGATTATCAAAAATAATACAGTTTATATAAATCAGTTTCTATTTCAAAATGCCAGTTAACTGAATTCAAATTTTAAGGGATTAAATCAATTAATTTAACAAATTCGGTGTCCGTATATAATTTTCTACCCTAGGGCCAAGTGATACGGAAAATCTGCAACTTAAAATTTTACAGTTATATATTATTTCAAACCGCAATCCTGAATTTAATAAAAATCTGTAAAATTGCTCGAATCTATCATTTCAACCCATAACGATTTTTCCCTAATATATAGATCGTTCGGGTATGTATCATTTCAATCCATAGGGAACTTCCAGTTTATAACCATAAAAATACAGTCATCAGTCATCCAATATCAACAATCGAACATCCATCACAATCATCATCCAAATCAATCAATAAACATTAATAGATAACAGAAAGTCAATAACAAGTGTCAAATTGACAATTTAAATTCTATATTAAATTAAACAATAATTAAATGCAATAAAAGTAAAATTTAACTAAAATGACAATTTAAACCTACCAAAGATCAATCAATAATTTCCTAATCACATCATAAATTTAATTTGACTAACATAAGATAGTTTAGTAATTGTGAGTGGGTAACACTCACCTTTGATTTTAAATATATTTAAAATCCAATTTTATGCCCTAAAATTCAACAGTCTCAGAATTCACCCATACTAACCTCAAAATGTCCGAAATTTCGATATGATCCCAAGGAAACAAACCGCGTACGAAACAGACCTCGTACGTAAAAGATATTTGAGTTAGAAGATTAAAATTTTAAATTAAAATAAAATAAAGAACGAACCGATCACAGCCACATCACGAGAGCATCACTTCCAAAACCCTACTCGCGTTCGAACCCAGATGGATCCGCCACCTACATCGCGAAATTGCACCGCCCCAGCCAGCTTCCACTTTGATTTGACCTTGCCATAACCACGGCGACCTCCGACTGACCACTCAGCCACGCCGCGCGACCCCCTGGTTCGCCATAGGCGAAGTGTCATTGCTTCTCTTACCTGGCCGATTCTGGCGAAATCCTCGACCTTTAGCATGAACGAATACCACCCTAATGACCTACTCGACACCAGCTTCCCAACGCCGCTTCCTAATCGTTGATCGGACGACGAACCATCGTTGGATCGTCCAAAACCTAGAAAGGACGGCTGCAGTTCATCCTAGATTTCTGGACAAACGGTGAATCTGATTAAAAAATGAATCACACCAATAGATTATGCTCATCGAGAGCTTCGAATTGATATATAATTTGATATGATTTGGAGGAGTTTGACTTTTCGATTTGATTTTGGTTTGATACTTGGAATTGGTTTGGGATTGTCTGCCATTGGAAAGAGAGAAGCAGATAGAATTGTACGTACAGACAAATGGAATAAGGAATAGCTAGGGTTTATAATGGGATATATATAGTCAGATCAGAAATAGGAACGAATGGGCTGGATCGATTTGAAAATTGAACGACAAACGACCCGAAAAGCCTATTTCGTTCTCGAAACGAAAATGGGTCATCCCATATATCAAAATAGATGTTTTCGATAGTTTTAAACTCAATGGAACAGATTTTAAGTCCTAATTCCATCGTATGAAGAAGTTAGCTTAAAATCTGCTTATTCAAATTGATTTCAGTTGAATTGAATTAAATTGATTACTATGCATTTCGAGTCCGTCCGATCGCAACGAAAATAGAAACCTTACAATAATTCACCATTACAGATCCGATGATATTGGTTTCGTCGAAATTCGATACAGCGGCTAAAATGGCTATTTCCACATTAATTAAATAAATAAATATTAAATTAATTAATCATTTTTAATTCAGTATTTATAAACTACCAAATTTCATCATTTTTGATTACATAGACATTTATAATAACTTAAAGCAAATTTACATACCAAATTCAGTATTAAATATTTAACTAATTACAGTGTTCAATTTCGAATGTAAGTAAATCCAATTAATTAAAATTAAATTCCAGTAAATTGTTTTAATTTGAGTCCAGTCTTTTGTTTCAATCAATTATCATTTTATAGACATAGTTAACATTTGTTTATATCTTATTACACAAATATTCTACAATTACCATCTTTTATTGTATTAATTACTATATTTCAATTATATTGAATTTTGTCGATTTTCCACATTAATTAAAATTTGAAATCCCAATCAATTTATTTATCTTGGTTTCATTTTTATTATTAAATCAATTTATTGCCTTATGAGTGTAATTGACAATTCTATACATTTCAGTACATTCCCAATTTGCAGTTATTGTATTAACTCACATTAATGTGATGTTTATTTACTTTTATTTCAAATTGATGAATTAAACTGGCAACAAATAGAAATCGTCATCATTTCTATATTTAATAACATTTGTAAGTTTATTATTTACCACCAATTGTTATAACAAGATATACAACACCACTTTTATCAATTACAGTTAATTACACCTTATTTCATTAGTTTACACCTTTCAATTATCAATTTCTCTTTAAATCCAATTATCAATTAATACACATGTTATTACAACTAATTACAATCTATAACCAATTATAACTTTTTAGCCACTTTAATTCTTGAAATTATAGTTATCAATTATCTTAAATTAATACTATTACATTTTATTCTAGTTATATTCTTATTATTAAGCCATAAATTTTTATTTCTTCCAGCATTAAATCATAAATCTTTATTGAATTAACTACCTTTAATTATAAAAAATTACGGGTCGTTACACTCTACCCCACGCAAGACTCTTCGCCCTTGATAAGGAAAAGAAAGGAAAATAAGAAATTAAGTAATCAATATATCCTATTCAAAATATTAAATTTATAAACAATTAACTTACATAATTAAATAATTTAAATAAAATATATCAATTTATACAATTAAATCCTTCATATTTCAAGTTAACAAAAGCTTGGAAAACATATCACAAAATTTTCTAAGTCCAAAATTTCACAGAAAATTTCGGTAGAGTCTCCTTTGTACGGAGAGGTCAGGGAGAAATAGTAATATCAATAATACAATATGTATCACATGTTTTCAAAATAGTATATCCCAAACTATAGGAAAACAATATATATAATACGATAGAAAACGTAATCCGAGAACGTACCTATTTGTCGGGCAAACAACGCTTATTATATGGAATCAAAAGCAGTAGCAATTGCTTCCATAACTTGTATTTCACTTATATAATTTAAAAGAGTTAATAATTATATAAAAGAGAAATATTTATGTTGTTTCAACTAATAACAGCAAAACAACACAGCATAATACCAATCATTTGCAAACAACAGTACAAACATCATTTCAACAAAGAGAGTAATTATCCATCCATAACAACCAAGAACAAATGGTTTGTTCGGGTTTAAAACTTCTAATCATATAAAATGATGAATAAACTATGAAGTAAACCATACACTCAACAGTCGTAGGTAAAACTTTATAGGTTATTTATACATCTCTGTACAAAATAGAAGTATCCTTTCCCAACCAATCCATAAGCCAAACATCAAGGAATTCAACACATGTTAAAGTTTACTCTATTTATCTTTTTCACATCATTTATTGTTTTTTTTCATACAATGATTTTCCTTAATTCACGTTTATTACTTATAAAATTTCAATTTTCATTCATTCATGAGGCTTAATTCATTAATTTACATTCTTAACTTACATAAGTTATATCCATTTCAATTATTTGGATAATAAATGAATTCATTATTGAAGTATTGGATACATTTTATTTCAGTTTACTTCACATTTACAATTTAGTTTGAGTTCCATTTTTTTCATCATTTACTTTTCGTTCTCATTTATATAATGTTTATTTTCATTAATTTACATTCGTTATTACTTATAAAAATTCATTTCTCCTTTATTCATACAGTGCCATTTCTTTCATTTTATTACTTTACATTCATTGCTTAAATAAGTTATTTTATTTCAATTATTGGATTATACATTATTAGGTAAGTTTCTTTACAATTAATTCACCATTTATAGAGTATTTCTTTTTCACATGCATTCTTCCACATAAAGTATTATTGAATATTAACTCCATTTCTAAATCATTTCCAATGTTCTCAGAAGTTATAGTCATTTAATCTACATAGTATTCATTTTAATTACAAATGGCTTCTATATTAATTCAAGTTTATAATTATTTACTTACAGTATTCACCCTTACCATTAAATCTGATTATAAATATCTTAAAATGTTAACTTAAGTTTATAATCATTTTATTACATTATTCACTTCTATTACATTTAGTTAGTAACATTTCACTATTAACTTTAGTTTATAATTCCTATCTATAAAAGCAATTCCTTTGAACATTTCCATTTACTAAAGTTTTACTTATATAATATTCGATTAAATATCCTTATTTAGCATTTCAACTTTTAATATTTTGGTAAGTTATATGTATAAATGTCTTTTAGAATGCAATTTAATATTACCTAAGTTTCTCTTATTTATATAGTTAACAAAATGTTCAATAATTACATTTCTTATTTTCATTTTGCCTTTTATTTACAGTTTACAAAATTTTAGTTTCTTATCTGTTTCATTAATCATTTGGCGTCTAGTTTCCAATTACACATATTAAAAGTTTCCAATTATTAAAATAGTCAAAATTTCATTTCATTATAATAATCTCAAATTTCTAATTTACAGAAACTTAAGAACTAACCAACCAGGTTTCATTTCAATTCTTTTAAAATAATATATACCTATAACTTATATATACATATATCAATTCATATTTAGAAATTAAAATTTGTTTATCAAAACAAATGTGCAGTAAAATTACTACAACACTCTTCCCACTTTGAATGTACGTCGATGGTGCGTGCACTTATCACCGAAATTATTTTCCAGCGACAGAGAGGGGAGTACAAAACTTATTTCCTTTAAAAGTTCTTTTAAAACTTTCTTTCAAATCACATTGAGATATTTATATCGAAAAATACTTCCAAATAATACTAACATTATATTCCAAAATCCCTTGAAATAAATTTCAAAAAATCCCGGAACTTAAGTTCTAAAATTTCCAATTTATATTTATTTTATTTTAAATCTCATTTCTTAAACAATATTTATAAATTTCACCACCTAACAAACAAATATTTTAAATATATCATTTATAAAATTATTATTTTACATATAAAAATAAATAATAGGAAAAATTAGTTCATTTACCTATATTTCAATACAAATATTGTGTCGGTCTGCCCTATTAAGTGTTTAGAAATCCCTATCGTTGTCATAGCGTCCTATGCACCAAACAAAATTTATAAATACAAAACGAAGCAAAGTAACACAATATAAAACCTTTTATAACACTAACAAATACGCTCTCTCATATATATACACTCAGCGACTCATTCTAGGGTATTACTACCCTATTCTATATGAGTCAGACCCTATAAAGCTAAGCTTATCGCTAACCAAATCTATGATACCAACTGTAATGACCTGCTTTTTTGGATAGTTTAAATTGACGATAATCCACACACGTCGGACTCAAACCATTCAAAAGGATAGACTGTTATGGGGTAAATAAGAAAAAATAGAGAAAAAAATATACAGAATCTCGCAGCAGAATGAAAAAATATATTAATCAAATAACAGTTCATGAAGCTGTTTTATAAATACATTTGATTATTCTTTACAACACAAAATCATAGTTACCTAACAGGAATAAATAAATAAATAAATACAGCGGAACTACATGATGCAGTGGAATAAATATACTAAATAGTAATAGTAAAAATTTCCATGTTCATCCTCCGGAAAGCAGTCTTCGATAAATCGAAAAGCTCAGACTGACCCGAGCGAATTGAAAAGACAAAACACTCAAGTCATAACTAAAAGATCTTATGTAAGTTAAATCAACGATAAATACCTATGAATGTAACGACGTCGGAGATGTTTATGGAATTTGACATCTCATATCCAGTGTCTAACGTGAGTGCAATAACTTAAAAGATGTTCGGGATTTCCATCTTCTAAGGATCCGTTAAACTATTTACTATGTAATACAATATGCTATTACAATATGTCTACAGTAAAGTAAAAGTATTAAAATAGCGTTAAGGCGTTACCCATATCCCCCGTATCACATTTTATATATTCTCATAGTTTATACAGTATTGTACCCTCCTCCGTGAGGTTTACCCAGAGGGCAATCAATAGATATGGTATAAAACAAACTCGTAGAAGGCGCGATAAGGCATGCGACATGGTACTCCAGGCAATGCCCAGGGTAGATATACCAATTGTGGATCCGGACTGGTGGTAACGCATAACAGCTACTACTGTCCACCTCAGAACACACTCCCAAATAAAAATCAAGGGGTGGCCACCAAGTCAATCACAAAGTAATAGAATGGTATCGAAGAAATGTACCCAATAGGAAGAATGACCTCACTTGGCCCGATATAGCTCCTGATTTTAGCCACATCAAGCTAACTCACGGGAGTCAGGGTCACGTAAATACCTCATACAGAATCAGTCACCAAACCATCCTACTTCATTTCTGGAATCTCCACCACACACACAGTTGTTAAAGTAGGTTTTCAGCATTGGCAAAGAGTATGACAATATCCGATTCCGGTCTCTTTAACAACCAAATGCTTATTACACACCGGATGTGTGATATCCTGGAAATTTGGGACAATATCAATTTAATAATCTATATTAAAAATTAAATTGATTCGATAATATTTGTAAATAATATATGAATTGATTTAATAATCTTCTTTAAAATAAATATTTAACTGATAATTCATCTTTTAGGAGTTAATTAAATTGCCTTCTATTTATAATGTATATATTGTACACGGAAAAGCTTTGTTTTAATTTAATAAATGGACATGTTTTCTAATTCTAATATTTTTGATAATTTAGAAATTTGATATTTAAGCTATTTAATAAATGATTATATGATTTTAAATTACTCAAGATTTAAGTTTAGTTGTTTAAAATAAATGTTAGCTTACATTTAAATTTATCTTGATAAAATAAGTAGTTTATTATTAAAGAGATAAATTCTTTTATAAATCATTTTGACTTAATAATGTGCTCTATTAATTATGTAAATGTTTACAAATGAATTTTTAACAATGTCAACTTTATTTATATGTGTGTTTGAATAAAATTTATGATTTGGAAATTAAAAATAAAGGTTTAAAAATGTTCGAATTAAAATAAACATTTATTAATATTAATATAAGTATAAAATAAAATAATAATGAGTAATTAAATATTTGTTAGTCATAGTTAAAATACAAATGAAAATACAAATAAGAAATGAAGTGAAACACAAACTACAGAATAAACAAACTTACAACACAAACTATAAATTTGAATCCAAAGAATAAAACAAGAATAAAGTATAAAATAAAATAACATTCTTTCACAAGAGCATCTACCTGCAAGATACAAAATAAAATAAGGAAAATATGATGCAGGCTAATGATAAGCTAGGTGTGTAGCTGCAATATAGTATGCAGGTTAGAGAAAGGAATGCAGAGCAAAGTTAAGTAAACAAAGTTAGATATATATGCTTGTAAAGGAAATGCCAGGGATAGTATAAATATGAATGTCAACTGTTGAAATGCAAAGCATAAAAAAAATAACATGTAAGTAGCCTGTAAATTAAGTATGCAGGCAGAAAAAAAAAAGAGACAAGTATGCAAAGCTAAATAAAAATATCTTCATTCAAGTCAAGTAGTATTAGTCAAAGTATAGAAATAACACCTCACAAAAGATGTATAGTATAGTTCAAAACTAGAAACAATAAAAACAGAAATTTATAAATAAGTAGCTTCATGGGTAAGCTAAATCTTGATCTGCAAGTTGTACATTTACACACACATATCTTTTAGCAGCTGAACCAAAATATACTTATGTCAACTAATAGAGAAACCAAGCATTAATCACTATCTTATCAGCACATAATTTTGTCAATTCAAGTGTATACAAATATCTTGCCTGATAAAACAATTTTTGTACCTGCAAAGAAATTGTTGTCCCAGTTACCACCTTCCCCTATAACCTTCTTTATATACATGCTTTCTTATTCAGTTCATTCAAACGTAGCACGGCATAGCAAACACTTATATTTTAATAACTGAAGCATCAATGTAAAGTCAAAGCAGAAACATTTTACAGTTTCAGTTTTAAAGAATTAGCAGTGCAAAGCAAGATTTCTCTGTCTCTTCCAAATACAATTGTGAGTAACACTTTCAAACTTCTAAAGTTTTTAAACCTGATACATGCTAATATTTGAATGCCTGAATATATTGATTGAATATTTATATATTCATTTTACTCTGGATTTTTGTGAAAAGGGAATTACTGTATGTTTTAAGCCTGCAGTCCAAACTGTTCTATTTTAAACTTGCTTTGTTTTCCCATTGCTGTGAGTAACTCCTTTAAATAACTTAAGTTTTTAAACTTGTTGCATGCTAATATTTGAATGCATAAATATATTGTGTGGATATTTATATCTTCATTTCTCTGGGTGTTTGTGAGATGAAAATCTCTGCATATTAAAGCCTGCAAATTCAAAAACTGTTTTCATCATAAATCTGCTCTATTTATTTTCAAGTGAGTAACATCATTTCCTTTAAATCTAAGAATAAATATGGTTATATGTTTCTGTGATAAATGTTGTGGTATGTACATATGTAAATGAATCTGCCTGTGCATGTTTATATCCATTTAAACACCCTCTGTTAGTTTCCAGTTTTCTTGTTTAGATTTAAATTAATAATTCTCTTCAGTAAATTGCTATTAGAACTTAGTTACAAACAAAGGCTGTTTGTTTCATTATGCATTTATGTTTTGAAGCTTGATTTAGTTAAACTCCAAGTCTGAATGTTTCAGGGAGCTAAAAACAACAGTTTTTGACAAACAAAGTAAAATCTCAAACTTGTAATTTAGAGATCCAGTATTAAAATTTGTAAACAACAACTAAAATATGATTTTTGAACTAAACAACATAAATTTTAGTTTGGGTTTTAGGGAGTGGTTCTGGTTTAAATGAAATATGAGTACATGGGTTTTTCTGGTGATCAAGTGGACTGGAGGGGTAGAGATTCTTCAGGTCGATGGAGAAGTGATCAATGATACTAGGGAAAATAGGTGGCGGTGATGAAGTCCATCAGGGGAGATGCGGCAGTGGGTTTTTCCCTAGAACCCTAAGCTTTGCTGTGCGTTGAAGAATAAATCGCCACGGCCGTTGTAGGTGATCGAGTGCAGGGATATTTGGAGTGGTGATAGTTGGGTTGTAGTCGAAGGAGAGGCCGAAGTTATAGACCCTCATATGGTCGGAGGGTGGAGAATTCGATGATGACAGGTTTTGAGGTGGGGAGGTGTTGGTGGTTTCAGGTTTTATACTGTCACTATTTTTTTTAGTGTGCAGGGTTTTAGGTCTCGGGGAAGTCTCGAGTAAATTGAATTTTTACTCGAAGTAAGAAGGCAGATGACCCGAAGCAATTTGTTTAGGTTCAGGTGGAAGTTCAAATTCCTACAGGTTGTGTAAACACCTGTACATTTAAAATTTAAACTAAATTTAAGCAAAATTAAATGTATGTTAGTTGAAATCCTGATGTAATTGAATTTATGTTAAGATTTAACAAAGCCTAAATCTAAATATAAGTATGAATTCAAATTTATAGTTTGAATCTAAAATGCAGATTTGAAATTTTTAAATGAGTTTCAGATTTAAAACTTGATAAATTTCCAGATTTTTAAAAGTAGATCTGAAACAAAATGTTACTGCAGTTAAATATGATTTTTGCTAAAGTTTGAATCAAATGGATATTTGAATTTTAAAGTTTAAAATGAATTTGGATTTAAAAATCAAGTTTCTGACTCTAGTTGTTAAAAGAAAGTTAAAGCGAAGTTTAAAATCAAAATAAATTGAGAAATTCAAGTTTGCTTAAAATTCAAAGTCTGAAAATTTAAATCAGCTTAAATATGAATATTTTAAGAATGAGTTCAAAATAAAATAGGGAACAAGTAATTTGATTTAATAAAAATCAACTTGATTTTGAGAATTTTTGATTTAAAGTTTTTGAATGAAATATAAATGAATTGTTTAACTTGAGGTTTGCAAGTTAAATATTAATGTAAGTGGGAAATTTAAATTTGAATTAAAAATTCAAATAGCTTAATTTAAAAGATTTTAAATTGAATTTCAATCATTTTGAATCTTCAATTCAAATGATATTTAAAATGTAATGTTAATGAAACCATTAAATTAAAGAATGAATTATCTTAAGGATAATAGGGTAATTAAGGAATGTCCTATGTATTAAAGTTAATAAATAAAGATCAATTAAGAAGTAAATTAAGTAATATAATTACTTGATGAAAGTAATTAAGAGATTAATTACTTATGGTAATTAATTTTGATAAGATGATTAATTTAAGTTAGTTAATTTATTTTAAATTAATTTAAAGAAATTATTTGCTAAATTGATTAATTACTAGTGTATGCAATGAAGCATAATTACTTAATGAAGTAATTAATGTTAATTACTGAATGTAATTAGTGAAAGATGATATATTAATAAAGTAATTTGGATAATTACTTTTGTAATTAATCAAAGGATTAATTAATGGAGATGATTAATTATGGAATGATTTATTGATTTATATGAGATAATTAATCAGAGGATTTATATGAGTAATTAAGGATATTTAATTACTGATTGATATTAATCAAAGGTGATTAATAATTGTGTTTAATACAAGATTAATCACTTAATGTGATTAATAAAGTAATTTAAATCTGGATTAGAGATCATTAATTAATATAATTAATGATGTAAATTAAGAGTTGTTTAATTTAGTAATAATTAATAATGTGGAGATTAATTTATGTAATTAATTAAAAATAAATGTAATTAATTATAAATGAAGTAATTAAAGTTAATTACTAGGAATAATTTAGAATAATTAATTTGTAAAATTAATTAAAGACTAGTTACTTACTGTAATTAGAAAATGATTAATTAGAGGAATTAATCAAGATAAATATCTAGAGATTAATTAATTAATTTTTATAAATTTAATTATTGGTTGTATAAGCAGGATTTATGAATGAAGTAATTAATTTAATTTACTTTAAATTAATTAGAGATAGAAGTAGTTAATTTAATTCATTTTAAATTAATTACAAATGGTAAGATTATAAATCATTGCTTATGAATGAATGATATTGATATTTCATCTGATGATATGAGATGGGTGATACCTTGTGATATGGATGCTTGGTTTAAGTAGGATAATATTTAATTATCTGATGGATGGTAATTTTGATTATCTGTTTATGATGATGATATGATTATCTACTGTGATATTATGAATTATCCATCTGTGTGTATATTGATTATGTTGAATTAAACTGTTAAGACTAAATAGACAACTTGGCCCTAAAAGACACGTTTTGGATTTCGATGAGACCGGGATCGGATTTCCGCATTAGGAACATCCGAAAACCACATCGATTCCAAATTAACGATTGGTCGTGAATCTGAAGTGAAGATGAAGAATCAAAGTGCAAGGGTCGTCGTCGTTAACTCTGAGGGTGATTCCAAAATGAGTGTAACGAGATGATGCTTTCGGTTTCGTTCGAACCCGGAACGAACTTGTATGGATTGAATGTTTTCAACACATCGTCAGGTGGACGATGAGCATTCTAAGTAATGTTTTCTATAAAGGTAATCGCAGCCTCAAGCCTCATCAACCGGGAATGGCTAAAACAGGGGAGGTGCAGCAAGGTTAGGTGGGTCATGCCCAAGCAGGACAAGATTTCCCCCTGTCTAGATGTCCCTTTTTATTCGGCTTTGTGGGCGGTTGGATGTACACCAACTGCGGGGTTATCTTGTTCGGGACTGTTCAGTAAGGAATGGTTCCGGCCTTGTGTTGCAGGGGATGAAGGGAGTAATCCTCAGTACGTTGATCTAGGCCACGTACTGTGACGGGCGGTACCCTAGTAGCCCTGCCATTGTATGGAATCCACAATCCAATAAGTGCCCACGGTTTTGATTGTATTACCCACTTTTGTGGCTAGTAGCTGTAATTTAATGAATGTAACAATTTCGGCTATTTTCTATTTACTTGAAAACCCTAGACCTATTATAATATCACATAATTTCCTATCAAATGTTTTGGTTAGCGTAAGGTAAAAACTTTTCCATGTTTATGTGTGGGAAGTCTTACGTGATACCTTTGTTTTCAAAAGATTTTCAAAGTTAAGCAACTTTAACCTGTTACTCATACCAGACCCATGTCTGACCCGGAGTTTATTTTTTTTTTCATAAACTCTCGGGTACCCAAATTTTTATGGGTAGCCAAGGGATTCAGGTTAGCTTTGACGAATTCTACAGGAGCAATGGAGCAGGTGGCTTCAGCGTTCTAGATATATATATAGTTCCGCTGTGTTGATATCTCTGTGTTGTTTTGTGTATTGAGTTGTATAACTGGACAGGTATTTATAACTGTCTAGTATGTGATGTATTATCTGTATAACTCTGATTGATGTTGTATATTATGTAAATACTTATGTGATTATTATATTTTATTCGTTCCGCTGTGAGATTCTGATGTTGTTGTTCTTTCTTCTCTATCTCTTCTATTTTCTCACCTCTTTCTTTTCTTATTAACGATACTTATTCCTGGGTGTAGGAAGGTGGGTCGTTACAGTGGTATTAGAGCGCTAGGTTGAGTGAATACCTAGGCTCTTAAGTGATTTCTTCTTGAGAGAGCGTATTTGTAATTTTGATATATATATATATATATATATATATATATATATATATATTTCTACCTATTTGTTGGGTTACCTGTTCAGGTTTTCCAATATGTTATAAAGGTAGATAGGGTAGTGGTGTGTGTAACACGACTACCAATGGTTGGAGTTTGAATGTTTGAGGTTGGAGGTGTCTCTGTCGAGACTGTAGACCTAATACCGTCTCGAGTAAGCTTTGGATGGTGTAAGGATTTTATCGATCTCTGAAAGAATCCTGTTAAGGGTTCGGAGTTCATCTTTGAAGTGTAGTTGGATGAGCTAGAATCTGGATCTGTCAGTTGGACAGAAGCAAGTCATGTTATCTTGATACCTCAGGATGAGTAGCTGTGTGATGAGACACAGTGACTATGGATGTCTCCAAAGACGTTCTTTGGAACAAGTTAAGGAGGTGTGACTGCCTCAGTATTGTGGCTGTGTTCAACCGGATGTTTGTGTCTGGTTTGTGGTCCAAGTTTCTCGAAGAGCTTTGGATATGAAATCTTAGCATCTGTGGCAGCAATTCAGCTTGGAATGTTTTCGGTGTTGGCATGGGATCTTTTGGCTTAGCAGTTTTTCTGTAATGGAATTCAGAAGCAGCAGTGTGGTTCCATTTCTTCGATGGATTGGTGTAGGTTGTTCTGTTTGATAAAGAGAGAGCAGTTTTTCTTTGGAATTAGGCTGGGTTGATCGCAAAAGTGACTTGCGATATTTTGGGTGTTCTTTTGGGGTTTCAGAAATTTTTCTAGATGTCTTCTGGAAGTTAGGGTTTTGTTCTGGAAATTGAGTTGGTGAAGCAGCTCAGAATTTTAGTGGAACTTCTGAGTTTTATTTTTGGAAGGTGTTGACCAGTCTGTGCTTGAGATCATCATCAGCATTTTCATCTGTTCAGTCAGAGTGGCGCGGTGGAAGCACGGTGGTAGCTGTTTTAGTTTGGAAGAAATTGGATATTGCAGTGTTTGGATTAGAGAGTTCTACGGGAAATTTTTTCAGGATTTGAGACCAGATTGGAATGCTCATGTTCTATCTTTTCTAGATGCGGGAGATGTGAGTTCTGTTTTCTGATTTTGGAATAGAGTTGTATTCTGAGTTTTGGTTGATCTTAGAAGGATCAATTTGTTGGATTGTCTTTAGTTCAGTTTGTTTATAGGGCATCAGCAAGGATTGAGCTGATCGGTAAAGATGAAGGAATCCCAGGATCGTCCGAAGAGTTTTGTGGATTAGAGACGAAGGAATTGGGAGTCCGTAATCGGGGATTTGATTTTGGATAAGTGCTTGGTCTTCAGGATTGAATTGTCAGTTTGGATAACTGGAATTCGGAGTGTTTCACGTATCTCTAAGGGAGTACGTGTAAGATCTATCTTTGATTTTAGAATCAGCAATTCAGGGAGTTGTAGTTGTTGGGTAAGACTTGAGTTTGGTCTGATATTTTGATGTGTTTTGTAGATTTAGATGAGTGGAAACTCTGTAGTTTAGTAGTAGTATTGGTTGTTTGGATTCTATAGGGCGAGTAACCCGGTATTTATATTTGGGGAAACTCGAGAAAATTCTATTTAGAATTTTGTCTGGATAGTTAGATTTGTTTGTTTGGATGAATTGGTTGCTATGATTTTTAGTTTATGTTGATATATGCTTGTGTTTCAAATTTAAATTTTTAATTGGATTATTAAATTACTTTTGTTTTAAATTTCGGGGACGAAATTCTTTTAAGGGGGGAAGAATGTGATATCCCGAAAATTTGGGACAATATCAATTTAATAATCTATATTAAAAATTAAATTGATTCGATAATATTTGTAAATAATATATGAATTGATTTAATAATCTTCTTTAAAATAAATATTTAACTGATAATTCATCTTTTAGGAGTTAATTAAATTGCCTTCTATTTATAATGTATATATTGTACACGGAAAATCTTTGTTTTAATTTAATAAATGGACATGTTTTCTAATTCTAATATTTTTGATAATTTAGAAATTTGATATTTAAGCTATTTAATAAATGATTATATGATTTTAAATTACTCAAGATTTAAGTTTAGTTGTTTAAAATAAATGTTAGCTTACATTTAAATTTATCTTGATAAAATAAGTAGTTTATTATTAAAGAGATAAATTCTTTTATAAATCATTTTGACTTAATAATGTGCTCTATTAATTATGTAAATGTTTACAAATGAATTTTTAACAATGTCAACTTTATTTATATGTGTGTTTGAATAAAATTTATGATTTGGAAATTAAAAATAAAGGTTTAAAAATGTTCGAATTAAAATAAACATTTATTAATATTAATATAAGTATAAAATAAAATAATAATGAGTAATTAAATATTTGTTAGTCATAGCTAAAATACAAATGAAAATACAAATAAGAAATGAAGTGAAACACAAACTACAGAATAAACAAACTTACAACACAAACTATAAATTTGAATCGAAAGAATAAAACAAGTATAAAGTATAAAATAAAATAACATTCTTTCACAAGAGCATCTACCTGCAAGATACAAAATAAAATAAGGAAAATATGATGCAGGCTAATGATAAGCTAGGTGTGTAGCTGCAATATAGTATGCAGGTTAGAGAAAGGAATGCAGAGCAAAGTTAAGTAAACAAAGTTAAATATATATGCTTGTAAAGGAAATGCCAGGGATAGTATAAATATGAATGTCAACTGTTGAAATGCAAAGCATAAAAAAAAATAACATGTAAGTAGCCTGTAAATTAAGTATGCAGGCAGAAAAAAAAAGAGACAAGTATGCAAAGCTAAATAAAAATATCTTCATTCAAGTCAAGTAGTATTAGTCAAAGTATAGAAATAACACCTCACAAAAGATGTATAGTATAGTTCAAAACTAGAAACAATAAAAACAGAAATTTATAAATAAGTAGCTTCATGGGTAAGCTAAATCTTGATCTGCAAGTTGTACATTTACACACACATATCTTTTAGCAGCTGAACCAAAATATACTTATGTCAACTAATAGAGAAACCAAGCATTAATCACTATCTTATCAGCACATAATTTTGTCAATTCAAGTGTATACAAATATCTTGCCTGATAAAACAATTTTTGTACCTGTAAAGAAATTGTTGTCCCAGTTATCACCTTCCCCTATAACCTTCTTTATATACATGCTTTCTTATTCAGTTCATTCAAACGTAGCACGGCATAGCAAACACTTATATTTTAATAACTGAAGCATCAATGTAAAGTCAAAGCAGAAACATTTTACAGTTTCAGTTTTAAAGAATTAGTAGTGCAAAGCAAGATTTCTCTGTCTCTTCCAAATACAATTGTGAGTAACACTTTCAAACTTCTTAAGTTTTTAAACCTGATACATGCTAATATTTGAATGCCTGAATATATTGATTGAATATTTATATATTCATTTTACTCTGGATTTTTGTGAAAAGGGAATTACTGTATGTTTTAAGCCTGCAGTCTAAACTGTTCTATTTTAAACTTGCTTTGTTTTCCCATTGCTGTGAGTAACTCCTTTAAATAACTTAAGTTTTTAAACTTGTTGCATGCTAATATTTGAATGCATAAATATATTGTGTGGATATTTATATCTTCATTTCTTTGGGTGTTTGTGAGATGAAAATCTCTGCATATTAAAGCCTGCAAATTCAAAAACTGTTTTCATCATAAATCTGCTCTATTTATTTTCAAGTGAGTAACATCATTTCCTTTAAATCTAAGAATAAATATGGTTATATGTTTCTGTGATAAATGTTGTGGTATGTACATATGTAAATGAATCTGCCTGTGCATGTTTATATCCATTTAAACACCCTCTGTTAGTTTCCAGTTTTCTTGTTTAGATTTAAATTAATAATTCTCTTCAGTAAATTGCTATTAGAACTTAGTTACAAACAAAGGCTGTTTGTTTCATTATGCATTTATGTTTTGAAGCTTGATTTAGTTAAACTCCAAGTCTGAATGTTTCAGGGAGCTAAAAACAACAGTTTTTGACAAACAAAGTAAAATCTCAAACTTGTAATTTAGAGATCCAGTATTAAAATTTGTAAAAAACAACTAAAATATGATTTTTGAACTAAACAACATAAATTTTAGTTTGGGTTTTAGGGAGTGGTTCTGGTTTAAATGAAATATGAGTACATGGGTTTTTCTGGTGATCAAGTGGACTGGAGGGGTAGAGATTCTTCAGGTCGATGGAGAAGTGATCAATGATACTAGGGAAAATAGGTGGCGGTGATGAAGTCCATCAGGGGAGATGCGGCAGTGGGTTTTTCCCTAGAACCCTAAGCTTTGCTATGCGTTGAAGAATAAATCGCCACGGCCGTTGTAGGTGATCGAGTGCAGGGATATTTGGAGTGGTGATAGTTGGGTTGTAGTCGAAGGAGAGGTCGAAGTTATAGACCCTCATATGGTCGGAGGGTGGAGAATTCGATGATGACAGGTTTTGAGGTGGGGAGGTGTTGGTGGTTTCAGGTTTTATACTGTCACTATTTTTTTTAGTGTGCAGGGTTTTAGGTCTCGGGGAAGTCTCGAGTAAATTGCATTTTTACTCGAAGTAAGAAGGCAGATGACCCGAAGCAATTTGTTTAGGTTCAGGTGGAAGTTCAAATTCCTACAGGTTGTGTAAACACCTGTACATTTAAAATTTAAACTAAATTTAAGCAAAATTAAATGTATGTTAGTTGAAATCCTGATGTAATTGAATTTAAGTTAAGATTTAACAAAGCCTAAATCTAAATATAAGTATGAATTCAAATTTATAGTTTGAATCTAAAATGCAAATTTGAAATTTTTAAATGAGTTTCAGATTTAAAACTTGATAAATTTCCAGATTTTTAGAAGTAGATCTGAAACAAAATGTTACTGCAGTTAAATATGATTTTGCTAAAGTTTGATTCAAATGGATATTTGAATTTTAAAGTTTAAAATGAATTTGGATTTAAAAATCAAGTTTCCGACTCTAGTTGTTAAAAGAAAGTTAAAGCGAAGTTTAAAATCAAAATAAATTGAGAAATTCAAGTTTGCTTAGAATTCAAAGTCTGAAAATTTAAATCAGCTTAAATATGAATATTTTAAGAATGAGTTCAAAATAAAATAGGGAACAAGTAATTTGATTTAATAAAAATCAACTTGATTTTGAGAATTTTTGATTTAAAGTTTTTGAATGAAATATAAATGAATTGTTTAACTTGAGGTTTGCAAGTTAAATATTAATGTAAGTGGGAAATTTAAATTTGAATTAAAAATTCAAATAGCTTAATTTAAAAGATTTTAAATTGAATTTCAATCATTTTGAATCTTCAATTCAAATGATATTTAAAATGTAATGTTAATGAAACCATTAAATTAAAGAATGAATTATCTTAAGGATAATAGGGTAATTAAGGAATGTCCTATGTATTAAAGTTAATAAATAAAGATCAATTAAGAAGTAAATTAAGTAATATAATTACTTGATGAAAGTAATTAAGAGATTAATTACTTATGGTAATTAATTTTGATAAGATGATTAATTTAAGTTAGTTAATTTATTTTAAATTAATTTAAAGAAATTATTTGCTAAATTGATTAATTACTAGTGTATGCAATGGAGCATAATTACTTAATGAAGTAATTAATGTTAATTACTGAATGTAATTAGTGAAAGATGATATATTAATAAAGTAATTTGGATAATTACTTTTGTAATTAATCAAAGGATTAATTAATGGAGATAATTAATTATGGAATGATTTATTGATTTATATGAGATAATTAATCAGAGGATTTATATGAGTAATTAAGGATATTTAATTACTGATTGATATTAATCAAAGGTGATTAATAATTGTGTTTAATACAAGATTAATCACTTAATGTGATTAATAAAGTAATTTAAATCTGGATTAGAGATCATTAATTAATATAATTAATGATGTAAATTAAGAGTTGTTTAATTTAGTAATAATTAATAATGTGGAGATTAATTTATGTAATTAATTAAAAATAAATGTAATTAATTATAAATGAAGTAATTAAAGTTAATTACTAGGAATAATTTAGAATAATTAATTTGTAAAATTAATTAAAGACTAATTACTTACTGCAAATAGAAAATGATTAATTAGAGGAATTAATCAAGATAAATATCTAGAGATTAATTAATTAATTTGTATAAATTTAATTATTGGTTGTATAAGCAGGATTTATGAATGAAGTAATTAATTTAATTTAATTTAAATTAATTAGAGATAGAAGTAGTTAATTTAATTCATTTTAAATTAATTACAAATGGTAAGATTATAAATCATTGCTTATGAATGAATGATATTGATATTTCATTTGATGATATGAGATGGGTGATATCTTGTGATATGGATGCTTGGTTTAAGTAGGATAATATTTAATTATCTGATGGATGGTAATTTTGATTATCTGTTTATGATGATGATATGATTATCTACTGTGATATTATGAATTATCCATCTGTGTGTATATTGATTATGTTGAATTAAACTGTTAAGACTAAATAGACAACTTGGCCCTAAAAGACACGTTTTGGATTTCGATGAGAGCGGGATCGGGTTTCCGCATTAAGAACATCCGAAAACCACATCGATTACAAATTAACGATAGGTCGTGAATCTGAAGTGAAGATGAAGAATCAAAGTGCAAGGGTCGTCGTCGTTAACTCTGAGGGTGATTCCAAAATGAGTGCAACGAGATGATGCTTTCGGTTTCGTTCGAACCCGGAACGAACTTGTATGGATTGAATGTTTTCAACACATCGTCAGGTGGACGATGAGCATTCTAAGTAATGTTTTCTATAAAGGTAATCGCAGCCTCAAGCCTCATCAACCGGGAATGGCTAAAACATGGGAGGTGCAGCAAGGTTAGGTGGGTCATGCCCAAGCAGGACAAGATTTTCCCCTGTCTTGATGTCCCTTTTTATTCGGCTTTGTGGGCGGTTGGATGTACACCAACTGCGGGGTTATCTTGTTCGGGACTGTTCAGTAAGGAATGGTTCCGGCCTTGTGTTGCAGGGGATGAAGGGAGTAATCCTCGGTACGTTGATCTAGGCCACGTACTGTGACGGGCGGTACCCTAGTAGCCCTGCCATTGTATGGAATCCACAATCCAATAAGTGCCCACGGTTTTGATTGTATTACCCACTTTTGTGGCTAGTAGCTGGAATTTAATGAATGTAACAATTTCGGCTATTTTCTATTTACTTGAAAACCCTAGACCTATTGTAATATCACATAATTTCCTATCAAATGTTTTGGTTAGCGTAAGGTAAAAACTTTTCCATGTTTATGTGTGGGAAGTCTTACGTGATACCTTTGTTTTCAAAAGATTTTCAAAGTTAAGCAACTTTAACCTGTTACTCATACCAGACCCATGTCTCACCCGGAGTTTATTTTTGTTTTTCATAAACTCTCGGGTACCCAAATTTTTACGGGTAGCCAAGGGATTCAGGTTAGCTTTGACGAATTCTAGAGGAGCAATGGAGCAGGTGGCTTCAGCGTTCTAGATATATATATAGTTCCGCTGTGTTGATATCTCTGTGTTGTTTTGCGTATTGAGTTGTATAACTGGACAGGTGTTTATAACTGTCTAGTATGTGATGTATTATCTGTATAACTCTGATTGATGTTGTGTATTATGTAAATACTTATGTGATTATTATATTTTATTCGTTCCGCTGTGAGATTCTGATGTTGTTGTTCTTTCTTCTCTATCTCTTCTATTTTCTCACCTCTTTCTTTTCTTATTAACGATACTTCTTCCTGGGCGTAGGAAGGTGGGTCGTTACAGGATGGTTCTTTTACATTTCAAAAGTCAATTCATACTTGATATCAAATATCATATTCGATTTCAAACCATATCACTTTCGAAAGCTTATTCAATTTCAAAACAATATTCACTTTCAAAATCGCCTTCACTTTCAAAATCATATTTACTCAAATATGTCAATTCATAAAAGGTATCAATTCCAAATTCTAACTTAGGTTGTATCATCATCAATGATTTAAATATAAATACTTCAATTTTACACCGTTTGAAATTTTAAAAAATAGTTTAGATAGTCATAAAGAGTTTTAATAGTTTGAAAATAATTTAAAATAGTTTTAAAATAATAAAATAGTTTAAATAATTTTAAATTTGATTAATTAGATTTTTAAAATGATTTAAATAGATTAAATGTAGATTTAATTAGATATGAAATGATAAATTAACCGTAGTTAAGTAGATTCAAATTATATTAAGTATGTTCAAATAGATTAAATAAATTTAAAATAGATTAAGTAGATTTAAATTATATTAAATTGATTTAAAATAGATTAAATAAATTTAGTTAGTTTAAAATAGGTAAAATAGATTAAATTGGATTAAATAGGTTTTGATGGATTAAAATAAATTAAATTGATTAAAATACTTTAAATTAATTAAATTTGTTTAAATTAGTTTAAAATAAATTTCAAAGTTATATCCAGACATTTCAGTAACTCAATTCTGATAAATTCATTTATATTTGACACTTCAAATTTAAATCTTTTGAACAATTCATTAAATCAATTCCAATTTAAACATTAACACTTGAATTATCGAAAATAATTCAGTTTATATAAATCAGTTTCTATTTCAAAATGCCAGTTAACTAAATTCAAATTTTAAGGGGTTAAAATCATTTAATTTAACCAATCCGGTGTTTGTATATAATTTTCCACCCTAGGGTCAAGTGATACAGATATCTATCATTTTAATCCGCAATTTAAAATTTAATGATTATGTATCATTTCAAACCGCAATCCCAAATTTAATTAAAATCCATAAAATCGCTTGAGTATATCATTTCAATCCATAATGAATTTTCTTTAGTCCATAGATCGTTTGGGTATGTATCATTTCAACCCATAGGGAACTTGTAGCTTGTAACCATAAAACTACAATCAACCAGTCATCCAATATCAATAATCAAACATCCATCACAATCATCATCAAGATTAATCAATAAACATCAATATGTAACTGAAAATCAATAACATGTATTAAATTGACAATTTAAATTCAATATTAAATTAAACGATAATTAAATGCAATAAATGTCAAATTTAACTAAAATGAAAATTTAAACCTACCAAACATCAATCAATAATTTTATAATCACGTCATAAATTTAATTTAACTAACATAAGATAATTTATTAATTGTGAGTGGGTTAAAACACTCACCTTTGATTTTAAATCGATTTAAAATCCAATTTTAAGCCCTAAAATTCGACAGTCTCATAATTCACCCAAACTAGCATTAAAATGTCCACAATTTTGATACGGTCCCAACGAAACAAACCGCGCATGAAACGGACCTCGTACAAAAAGATATTTGAGTTAGAAGATTGAAATTTTAAGTTAAAATAAAATAAAATAAAAAAGGAACGAACTGATCATAGCCACGTCACGAAAGCATCGCTTCCACAACCCTACTCGCATTCAAACCCAGATAGAGCCGCCACCTACATTGCGAAATTGCTCCACCCCAGCCAACTTCCACTTCGATCTGACCTTGCCACAACCACGACGATCTCTGGCCGACCCCTAAGCCACGCCGCGCGACCCCCTGGTTCGCCATAGGCGAAGCGCCGCCGCTCCTCTTCCCTAGTCGATTCTGGCGAAATCCTCAACCTCTAGCACGAATGAATACCACCCTAGTGAGCTTCTCAACAACAGCTTCCTAACACAACTTCTCGATCGTCGATCGGACAAGATCCACCGTTGGATCGTCCAAAACCTAGAATTTACGGCTGCGGTTCATCCTTGATTTCTATACAAACAATGAATCCGATTGAAAAGGAATCAAACCAGTGGATTATGCTCGTCGAGTGCTTCGAATTGATATATAATTCGATATGGCTTGGAGGAGCTTGATTTTTTGATTTGATTTTGGTTTGAAATTTGAATTTTGGAATTGGTTTTGATTTATCTACCATTGGAAAGAGAGAAGCATATATAATTGTACATACAGACAAATGGAATAAGGAATAGCTAGGGTTTGTAATGGGTTATATATAGGCAGATCAGAAGTAGGAATGAATGGGCTGGATCGATTTGAAAGTTGAACGATAAATGACCCGAAAAGTCTGTTTCGTTCTCGAAATGAAAATGAGTCATTCCATATATCAAAATAGATGTTTTAAATAGTTTTAAACTCAATGGAGCAGATTTTAAGTCCTAATTCCATCGTATGAAGAAGTTAGCTTAAAATCAGCTTATTTAAAATTGATTTCAGTTGAATTTAATTAAATTGATTTCTATGCATTTCGAGTCCGTACGATCTAACGACAAGTCTGATCGCAACGAAACTAGAAACCTTACAATAATTCATCGTTACGGATCCGATGAAACTGGTTTTGTCGAAATCCGATATGGCCAAAATGGCTGTTTTCACATTAATTAAATAAATAAATCACTTTTTAATTCAAAATTTATAAACTAAAGAATTTCATCATTTTTGATTACACAGACATTTATAATAACTTAAAACAAATTTACATATCATATCCAGTGTTAAATATTTCACTAATTACACTGTTTAGTTTCAACTGTAATTAAATCCAATTAATTAAAATTAAATTCCAATAAATTGTTTTGATTTGATTTCAGTCTTTTTATTCAATTAATTATCACTTTATAGACATAGTTATCATTATTTTTATATCTTATTACACAAATATTCTACAATTACCATCTTTTATTTGTATTAACTACTATATTTCAATTACATTGAATTTTGTCGATTTTCCACATTAATTAAAATTTGAAATTCAAATTAATTTATGTATCTTGCTTTCACTTTTATTATTAAATAAATTTATTGCCTTATGAGTGTAAATGACAATTCTGTACATTTCATTGCATTTCCAATTTGTAGTTATTGTATTAACTCACATTAGTGTAACGTTTATTTACTTTTATTTGTAATTGATTAATTAAATTGGCAACAAATAGAAATTGTCACCATTTCTACATTTAATAACATTTGTACGTTTATTATTTACCACCAATTGTTATAACAACTTGTACAACACTACTTTTATCAATTACAATTAATTACACCTTATTTCATTAATTTACACCTTTTAAATTATCAATTTCTCTTTAAATCCAATTATAAATTAATACGTATATTATTACAACTAATTACAATCTATAACCAATTATAACTTTTTAACCATTTTAATTATTGGAATTACATTTAAAGCAGTTATCAATTATATTAAATTAATGCTATTACATTTTGTTCTAGTTATATTCTCATTATTAAGCCACAAATGTTTATTTCTTCCAACACAAAATCATAAAAATTAACTAAATTAACTACTTTTAATTATTGAAAATTACGGATCGTTACAACAGTATTCCTTTGACAGCTAGGTATGGTTCGTATGAATGGTTAGTGATGCCATTTGGGTTGTCGAATGCACCTGCTTTCTTCGTGGATTTGATGAACCAAATTTTTCGAGAGCACTTGGATAGGTTCGTATTGGTATTTATAGATGACATTTTGGTGTACTCGAAAGATGGAAGGGAGCATGAAGATCGTCTAAGAATAGTGCTTGGGATGCTAAGGCAGCATCAGCTAAAGGCGAAGTTTTTCAAGTGTCATTTATGGAAGAAAGAGGTCAAGTTTTTTGGTCATGTGGTTTCAAAGGAGGGTTTGACAGTAGATCCAGTTAAGATCGAAGCTGTCAATAGTTAGAAGAGACCGGAGATGGTAACCGAGATCAAAAGTTTTCTTGAACTTGCTGGCTATTACCGGTGATTCAATAGGGATTTTTTACGCATAGCAGCACCTTTGACTAACTTGACTAGGAAGGATGTGAAGTTCATTTAGTCCAACAAATGTGAGGAAGGGTTCCTTATGTTAAAGCATTTGTTGACCCACGCACCGGTGTTAGTTTCCAGATGGAAACCAAGGGTTAGTGGTGTACACTAATGCATATGGAACGGGATTGAGAGCTGTGTTGATGTAGAATGGTAAATTCGTTGCATACACTTCTCAACAGCTTAGACCACATGAGGTGAGATACTCTACTCATGATTTGGAGTTGGCTGCAGTGATCTTCGCGTTGAAGATTTGAAGACATTATCTCCTAGGGGAGAGATTTGAGCTATACACGAATCATAAATCTTCAAGATACCTATTCTCTAAGAAGGAGTTGAATATGCGATAGCGAGATGATTGGAGTTTTTAGCTGCTTATGATTTTGGTATAAAATATAGTCTTAGGAAAGGAAATAAGGTAGAGGATGCTCTTAGCAGGAAACATCAGAATATGGTGTTAGCTGTATTGGTGGAATGGAATTTTTTTGAAGTTTTGACTACTTGTAGTATAAAGGCGAGATCGACTGCTGGTTCTAGTCAGAGTGCCGCTATGTTAGTCTGCTTAGAAGTGCGACCAGTGCTGATCGAAAGGATAACTTCTAAGCAGAAAGAGGATCTAGTCTTAGCCGAGAAGATCAGAAGGCATGAGGTTGGAACTAAGATCGATGATCAAAAAGGTTTTAGTCTTGACCAGAGAAGATGGCTGAGAAAGAAGGGACGATTGTGTGTTCCGGATGTTGAGAACTTAAGGAAAGAAGTTCTTAGGGAATGTCATCGATCGAAGTTTACGATTCATCCTGGAAGGACCAAGATGTATCACGATATGAAGAGGAACTTCTATTGGGAAGGCATAAAAAGGGAGGTTGGCTTATGGGTTAGGCAGTATGCAAACTGTCAACAACTAAAGGCCGAACATCAAAAGCAGGATAGACTGCTTCAGCCTTTAGAGATTCCAGTATGGAAGTGAGATTATATATCCATGGATTTCATTGACGGGTTGCCAAGGTCAAATAGGGAAAATGGAAGCACATGGGTTATAGTGGACAGGTTGACCAAGAGTGCCCATTTCATTCCAGTCAACCAGGACGACACCTGTTTTGGCGAAGTTATTCTTGAAGAACATAGTTAGACTTCATAGAATTCCTAGCAGAATAGTTAGTGACATAGATGAATTATTCATTAGCGAATTTCGAAGAAGTCTACAGAGAGTATTAGGTACCAAGCTCAAGACGAGTACAACATATCACCACAGATGGATGAGCAGACTGAGAGAGTCAATAAAGTACTTGAAGATTTGTTGTGAGCTTGTGTATTGGACTTTGGTGGATCTTGGAAAGATCACCTACATCTGATTGAGGTTTCTTATAATAATAGTTATCACACTAGTATAGGAAGGGCGCCTTTTTATGCTTTGTATGAAAGACCATGAAAATGCCAGCATGTAGGTTAGAGACTGAAGACAAATTGGTCTTAGGTCCAGAGATGGTTAGAGAGGCGTCAGAGAAGATTGAGTTGATCTGAGAACGGATGAAGGAAGCTCAATCCACACAGAAGAATTACACAAATAAAAGGCGTAAAGACCTAGAGTTCTCAATTGGAGAGACAAGGTTATTATTAAGATGTCACCGATGAAGCGTGTGATACGATTTAGAAAGTCAGGGAAGCTGACATCGAGATATGTTAGACCACTCCAAATTGTAGAAAGGATTGGATAGCTTTCATACAGAGTAGAGTTATTGAGCAATATGTCATGTGTCCATAATGTATTCTATGTGTCTCATCTTCACAAGTATGTGCTGATCAAGAGACTACTATTCCTCCGACAGGGTTGGATGAGTTGATAGTAGAGCCTAACTTAACAATAGTTAGACAACCAGTTCGGGTTGTAGCGAGAGATGAGAAAAGATTGAGATCCAAGATAGTCAAGTTGTGGAAGTTCAGTGGAGAAATAATGAAAAGGACTGTACTTGGGAGACAGAGGACATGATTTAAGATACTTATCCTGATCTGCTTTGAGTGTACTTGGGAGACAGAGGACATGATTTAAGATACTTATCCTGATCTGCTTTGAGTGTATGCCTATATTAGATTTGTATAGATAATTGCTAGTCAGGTAGACTAGTATGGTTGTTAGAAGTTGTTACAAATGATTGCTATGTTTAGCATTTAGTCCTTACTGAATTTTGAGGACGAAATCCTTTAAGGAGGGAAGCCTGTAACACCATAATAACATTATTCAGGAGATTTAATCAAACAAAATATATAGAATAATGTAAATGTTAAGTGATAAGGGGATTGAGATTTGAATAAATATTAAGTGGCCATGCTTATTAATTTAAATAGGCTTAAGAATGGTTTATAAGCTTATTAAATTATATAAAGGCATAATAGGAATTAGCTACACCTAACCTTTACCCTTATATATATTTTGTCCCTTAGGCCATTCACGTTCATTCTTCATTTTCACAAAAATAAAATGTAAACAAAAGAAGGGGAGCCGGTCATAATAAAAGAGAATAGAGAATTCAAATCAAGATGAGAATTAAAGCTAGGATAATAATCTCAATCTCAATCCAATCTCCTTATCTTAATCAAGATGAATAATAGTCTTATCTACATTTTATGAATATATGTTTCGGATTTAAGATTAAATTCGTTTATACGATGTTTGGATGATGATGTGCTTGAATCAAAATTTATTTAGTTTAAACAAGAAATGAAGATTCATACGGTTTGAGGGTAAAACCGATTGAAATTGATGTCTAAATTCCATGGAAAAATTATATGTTATGAAAAACATGATTTTGGAGTTGGGTTTTAATTTAGATAATTTTTCAAGGTATGAAAAGATAATTATGAATTCCTGAATGAAAATATGGTCAATTGGGTTTAGAAATTTATTTCAGAAATTATATAGAGAATTCAGGTCCGAAATTTTGATATGTTATATAACTTGATGAAAGTGAATTTTAGTATTTTTTGGGGATTTTTCTTAAGTAATTTACTATACGAATTAAATTATTTGGGGAGGAGGATCTAAATGATTTAACTGTATTTTTAATGGAAGGGCTTATTTAAAAAATTAAATCCTGGTATTTATCCAAAAATTAAGAGGCGGTAATTTTTGTAAAGTATGTGAAAAGTTGAGGCAACCAATTACGTGTTTACATACAGGCATGTTAATTGATATAAATCGCTTAATTTGGCATTTAACCAGACTATACCTAGAAAAACAGGTTTCGCCTCTATTAAAGGTACCTTTCGATTCTTACCTTTCATATTCGATCAAGTCGAAACCCTACTAAGTTGAAACCAATACACAAGGTACACCTAGATGGTATGTAGTGGATTGGAGGAAATGCGGAAGGCATGGTGTCGAAAGCGTTGTTTCTGATGGCGTCGATACCTTAGTTTGTTTTAAAAAGTTAAGTGCCTGCTTTTTTTTTTACTAAAGCTTTCGACATAGTCGAAACATATGTTTTTGAAAGGAGTTTTCTAATAGCTTCCAAAGGGGTTGGCCTTTTTTTTTAAAAATAAGGGCTTTCGATTGAATTCCTTTAGTTGTAAATAAATGCTTTCGAAAGAAGGGGTTCCGACCTAGTCGAAGCCCTGCTACCGTTCTTTTTCCTTTCGAGTGTATTGAAGTTATCAATGCTTTTAAAGGGTAGTGTTTGTTTTAAAGATGTATTAAGCCACTTCCTAAATTCTTTTGAAAGTGTTCATGGATTTCAATGGCTTCAGAAGGGGGTTTCGAAGCTATCCTTCAGTGTTTTGCTTAAATGTTTTGAAGTTTTCGAAAGGGATGGTGCCGACGCCATCAATATACTTTTATATGATAAAGAATGGTTTCGAAAGAGGTACTTTTGTTTATATTCACTTTGACCCAAATGATATTTTAAATATAACCCAATTGTTTCAGAAGGGATACTTCCAAAGGTTTTGAAAGGGGTACTATTAATGGTTTTGAAGCTATGCTTCTAAGAGTTAATGAGTATTACTATATTACATTTGAAAGATTTCGAAAGGGGGTTTTAAAGTATTTTGAAAGGAAGGAGCCTAATGTTTTGAAAAGAGATTCATATGCTTTCGAATGAGGCTATCCAGTGAGGTCGAAAGGAAGGTTTCGAAGGTTTCGAAAGCCTTATTTTCAAAACAATAACCCAATCTCATTTTAAAGAAAAAAACCATGGCATATAAATAAATAAAGTATTTTGAAATGGAGTTTTTGAAGAAGTCTTAAGAGGTTAAAGGGACTAACCAAGTTATTGTGTCAGCTTCTTCATATATATATATATATATATATTCACATTGAAATGAACCCATAACGATACCTTGGGGAATGGCAAAATAACCAGCTAGGTTGATCCAGTAGTGAATATAAATTAAACATTTTGGCAAGGGCCAATGAGTACATGGTAAACCCATGAAAACTGTGTATAAGAAAAGATATTGGCAGGAGCTAATAGGTTCATAGTAAGCTCATGAAAACTATGTAATAATGAAGATGTCAGTAAAATAAGTTCATAGTTAGCCCATGAAAACAATGATTTGATATCGGCAGGGCCAATAAGTTAATAGCTAGCCATGAAAATTATCCAGATAAGAGATTAAGATATTGACAGATAATCAATAGGTTCCTAGTTAGCCCATGTAAACTAGGAGAGGAAATTAAGATACTAACATACAATCAATAGGTTCCTAGTCAGCCCATGAAAACTAAGATAAAAGAAAAGATATTGGAGTTGCCAATATGTTCATAGTGATCCCATGAAAACTATGTAATTGAACATGGAGTCCTTAAACATTTAACCGGTTATTAATCAGCTCATGGAAACTATTAGGTTAATAGTAATCCTAGAAATTATAACTGTGACAGATAGTCAAAATGAATGGGGATGGGTAATCCAGAATTGATTTACTTGTTTTGCATATCATTATATCATATTATTTTGAGATGTTTTAACCATTGTGGTTGCAAGAACATAATATATGATTTTATAAAAAGGTTTTAGGATATTAATAAAAGGAAACCAGTTCCGCTAAGTGGCATGATCTCACTAGATATCTAAATTCTTTGAGATGGTGGATTATTATTTATACCAGGCTTTATGCCTGACTTGAAGTTTATGTTTTCTCTTAAACTCTTAGGTGCTCAATTGATTTTGAGTAGTCCGTGGGTTGAGATTTTCAGGTACCTCATTAGACGAATAAGCTTCCGGGGATATGCATGAGGCCTTATAGCTATTTTGAGTTCTTGTTTAGTTTGATTCCGCTGTGCTATGTTTTGTTAAGTTAAAGTTGTTAACTGCCTATTATATACTCTGATCACCAAGAGGGCATCTTCATATGTCGATCTTGGAGTATGTTGTAATAAATATATTTTTCAAAACGTGGTTACATTGTGGGATTATGTAAAGAATGTTGAAAGGGCTTTTGGAATGGAATGTGAATGTTGTTTTGAAATTTTAAACTTTTTCCATATTTATGTGTTTCTGTTATATCAGTGTAACTAATATTGTCGTATTTGGTCACCGAGGATTAAAAACTATGGATGATTGCAGCATCTGTAACCGTTAGTTTTAGGCCTCGAAGTGGGAGATGTTACATTAACATTACAAGCTCGAAACTCCATTCCAACAAAAAAAATACAATTGTTTCTTTATATTTTTCAATTTATTTTCATCAAAACTACGTTGAAAATTTAAATTTTATAAAAAAGAAGATATGCACCTATATTGCAGATGCCATAAATCTCGTGAATTATAAATTAAATTCATAATTATTATTTACGTATAAAATTTATGTTATGTGATCAATATATTTATATATCTAAATGAATTTTTTAGTGCATTTTTATTAATATAAATATGGTATAAATTTGAAATCTTTATACGTTTTTTATTTATCAGAAAAATCAATAAATAATAGTTTACTTTATTTGTTTAATAGTCTTAAAATTTACATAATTAGTTCTAATATATGGTAATGTAAAATATTAGTAGGAAACCAAGGGGTTTAGTAAATAGTTATAGAAATTTTAAAATGAAGGTATTTGAAGTAAACGATCATAATTAATTTTGTAATGCACTATCAATACAACAAAAAGACCATATTATAACTTTTTATTTACAATTCACAAAATGACCATTGTAAAAAAGTCTTTAACAACTAGCTTTTCGTGAAAGTGTTAGTATAGTTGCATTAACAACTTTCAAAAATTTGTAGTTGTAATACAGATCTTTAACAACTTTGTTCTCTTAACTGTTGTAAATATTAATTTATAACAATTATTATTTACAGTTGGTGTACTCATGGGTTGTAAGGGATCACACATATTTTAATGTTTGTCATAGTCAATCGTACGAAAAATTGAAGAAGTATAACAAAGTGCCAAAAAAACAACTTCTTAAAATTTGAATAATCGTTAAAATTTGAAAATAAAATATCTATTTTTTTTAAATTTAATTTTGTTAACCATATAAAGAATTAAACGGTTAATAGAATTTGAAGAAATCAGCAAAAAAAGCTTTAAAATAAGGGTAAACGATTTTCATCTTAAATAATTGTTTTATTTATAAGCTGTAAAAGATCGCCGAACACTCTTTAAGGAAACGTTCACTATAGGAAAATACCGAATTAAAGTTAATGTCCTGAATATATTTACAATTGTTTAAAATATTATTATAATAACTAAAAATTAGTAATTTATAATTAACAACTATTAATCAATACTTAATAATTTTTGAGCGATAACTTATAATTAGTAATTTATAAATGATAACTTATATAATTAATAATTAATAATTAACTATAATAGATGATTATCAATAAATAATTTATAAATTATACTTAATAATTAACAATTTGTTATAATTAATTATCAATAATTAATAAATTATAGTTAATAATCTAGAATAGTAATGTATAAATAAAAATATATGAATAATAATATATACTTAATCTTTAATAATCTATAATAATGTTTGTTAGTTCCTCTTTTGCGAAATCTTAGGGCCTGTTTGATTTTATTTTGTACTTTGAGTTTTGTGTTTTCAGCCTACACTAAAAAATAGCAAGAAATAAGAGAAGAAAATGTATAATACTTAGCCATTGCGACGACCAACGGACAATGAAGGAGTTAGATTGTTCTCCGTGCTTTTGTTATCTCTCGAAACACGAAAAACAAAATAAACTTGTTTTCTATTTTACATGTTAATTTCATTTTTCAAAATTATTTGTTTTTCAACAATAAGTACAACGGACGCGCTTTTGTATAAACGAAAACACAAAACTAAAAAAGACAAGCCAACCCGGGCCTTAATTTTAAACTTTTGTTACACTTTTCCCAGTTTACCGGCCCGTCGGGTTCTCATGTGTATTCAAAAAAAAAAAAAAAAAAAAAAAAAAAAAAAGAAAAAAAGAAAAAAAAAAAACTCCCGCCCTCTACTTTTCATTTTCTCATTCTAAACAGATATCCATTCCACGCCTACTCGCTCATTCACAGCATAAATCCCAAGTATTTCTTCGTAAATTCCCACCTCAACAAAAGTGGGGTTTCCATTCCCCGTCTACTCTATCTTCTCAATCCACCCTCTTGCGTCTGTTACATCAAGCTACGAGTCGTTTCATCGAGTTTGTCCAGATCTGCTCGCGCATCGTTCTAGATCTGCTCGCGCATCGTTCCAGATCTTCCCGTTCCCTGCCTTCTAGTGGCCAACGCTGTGACTGGTGGGTGCAGTATCCCACGCTCTCTGATATCTCGGTATATCAGCCTTTAGCTCAGGCTACAGTCCCAGATATTCTACCTCTGGTCGTTGATGAGGGTCCTTGTTGCGATGTGGAGGTTGGTCGAACAGCTATTATATTGCCAGCTCAGGTTTCCAGGTTGCCAGACCCAAATTCTACCTCTTTTTTTCTGATAAGGTTCAGTTTTCAATTTTCTTCAATTTTACTTGTTTAACTGTTCATATTAGGTTGTAAAAATACGCTTACTGATGATGAGTAAACGCTACCACTTTTTACCTAAATTTAAACTTACTGCAAACTTAAATTTGCTAGTATTTAATATTAACTATAATGATGAATTTCTTCTTGATTAATTTTCTACGATTACTTTTGATATAAAAACTCAAGTTGTTTCAGAAGCAAAAAAATAATCATTGTGATCTACTCTTTATTTGTTCACAGTGGCTCCATCTCATATCGTCATTGTTACGGGTTTTGTCATTGATCTGATTTAAATCTGCTTGTTGATAGGAGTACTAGTTAAGCTTAGGACTGCTATGATACAAACCCGATCCTTCCTGATTATTGTTACAGTTTCATCACTGCTCCGTCCAATTTGTATTCTGCTCGATTATTATTTGTCCGTTATACACAAAATATTAATGTATATAATATTTTTGTGTTGGTTTTGTATGATTACATATAGAACTTTTCGAGTGTGATTATGTCCATGAACTTTGCTTTATCATTATCTAGTTTATTGGTAAATTTTGTTTTCTAACCATTTTTATGCAGTTTAAGCTAATTGTATCAGTTTAACATCAATATCTCAAGACTAACGTATAGTTTTAACCCAACACATATGACTCTAAAATCTATTGCAGGTTTCATTTTTTCGTCGATTTAAGAGCTTCCCAAATACTCACATTTATAAGTCGTATGTATAAATGCTAGTTATGATGTAGACTTAGCCTTCCAGCTAGTCTATAGTTTTGTATGCAGCAATGTATGTACTTTTATTAGTAATACATTCTAAGCGATCAGACTAATTTTAAAATAACACAAACTTTGCTCTGACAAATCCATGGTGATAATCTTTTCTATTAATTATATCATAATTTCATATATACTTAGTTGTTAACTTACTAAGTCATTATGAATAGGGAGACTTTGGTATATCCTAAAATGATATACCAATCTTATTTTGCAACATTAGACTGCTCAAAGGACATAGTGCGCACATATACTCTTGAAACTTTCCAGTTTAAACATAATCCACTCTTGTATACATACGATTCTTTTGATTTCGAAGCTTCAAAAAAGTCAGATCGGATGCGGTTTTTGTGACTGATATACATGCTGCGGAATATTCAATATCATGCGTTCAAATTCAACACTGTTTTTTCTCTCTAACTTTAAAAAAAATGTAGAAGGAAAGTTCAGGTAGTAGAGCTGGTGAGGCTGTTTGAATAAGTTTCTACATATAAAAAAAATGCAAATATGAACATAAGTGATTTGGTCCCTTGTGCATATGAGTTGTGTAGGCTGGCCCTTTAGGTTTTGAACAAACCTAGTTGTTGACCCAATCTTTCTGCAACCTTTTTTATACTAATCAGAGCATATGTATTTACGTGGATGCCAGCCTCACCACTCATTCATACTATATGCTCTTATATTAGATCAAGAAGTAAGACCATGGAAGTAACTATTTATAAGTTAATTAATTTGTTATTGAGGTCAACTGCGAGATGCAATCCCATGGCATACAAACAACATAACCATTCAAAGATTCAAAGATCGAAGTCATAAGCAACTGAATTAAAATGAGTAAATTCTAACGAATTTGACCTCCATTAGCAATGAAGTTTACACACACACATGAAATAAACCCATTATGACATGTTATTTTGAAGATATTACGATGTTAACAACTATAATTTACAATGCCGATGGGTGCATAGTACTTGGTAATTGTAAAACTTGTAACTTTGTTTCTTGAGCTCACAACACTTAGCTGTAAACATCTTTTAAAACTTTATAACTTTATATTCTACTCCATCTATTGTGCGGTCATGAGCATGAAAGGTTAAGGAACAATTTGCAAGTGTCAATATAGGATGATCGTCGAATGTTTCTTGGTTTATATGAACTGTCGACATTGATAACAATATATGGCCAAACATATATCTTGTTTCAAATATTGTTCCTAAAATCACTGATTTTGGTCTTGTGAAACTCTTCCTCGATAATCTCACATGTTAGTACGCGTGTTGCTGGCGCAATGTGTTTTAATGTATTATATAGTGTGCATATTGATATTAGTTCATACTTACTTATAGACGTGACTTTTTGTTTGATTACCGAAGAGGGTACTTTGCTGCTGAATAAGCAAGCCGTGGAAAGTTGAAATTTGATGTTCATAGTTTTAGAGTATTACTTCTAGAGATGGGGAAAATTCAAATTAATTTACTCTATCTTGTGTGTGACGACCAACAATTCCGTACCCCTTGAGCCGACAATAAAGCACACATGTACAATTTAAATTGCACGAAAATATGGAACATGAATGGTAATAAAGAAAATAAGACAGAACAGAATCTCACTCGAATGGAATAACATATAATATTGAACAAATACCTTTATAGAGGAAAACTTTTAAATACATATACCAGAGTCTAACCTAAATTCAGCTTGAACGGTTATAAACATTCATCCTTACAATTGCCGACAAACATCAATTAAAACAAACTATGTACGGCAGATAATAGAATGTCCATACGTAGACGAATATCTCCAGCTCTTCTATGGAAACTCCAATCGTCATCGACTAAACTTGAAACTACTCGGATCTGACCCGAGTATTGAAAATACAAGGATCAGGCTTGATAAACCAGCGTGAGAAAAATTCAATAATAAATGACAGCGTCATATCTCAGCCTTTGAATAAAGTCCTTTTAAAAGAAAGAGTATCTCATAAGATCACGCTCACACATAAACACAGACGAGTTTTTACCTTATGATAACTAAAACACTTTTATATCAAAACATTTGATATCATTTCCAGTGACATTCTCTTTGAAACATTTGCAAATAAACTTTTTAATCTTATCCGAAATGGTTACCTATATAGCATTTCGAGACTACTCATTACGCCAATACAAAACCACAGGTTCTTATTGGAAAATGGATTTCCATACAAATGACCAGGTGAATGATCTACCTTTCGAAATGGGTACACCTCTAGATGGATGTCCCGAGGACCATCACAAATGATCCTTTACTAACACAAGACCTGCCTATCTTTATAAGTAGATAGTACCGAATATGTCATCCCCCAGTCGTTACAGACCTTTAACCGAGCGCTTGTTTCCATACACCATATTAATTTACATCTCGAACGTTATAGCGGGAAGAAATATATCTAGAAGGGGATGATCATACCGTACTTGGGATTGACCCATTTAACCTTGCGGTATCTAATCCTGTTTCGGTCATTTTCGGTTTGATGTGGCTTGAGGCAACGATTTCCTTTTCACATAACACATATCACATTTTTGAATGCCACATTGCCATTTCCGTTGACTACTAATTGTCTTTCACAAAAATACAACCCTTAAGCTCGTACGTCTCAGGGATGGTGTTAAACTAAGAGAAGTTGTCTTCTCCGCCACCACCGATGTACGTTTTTAAAAACCAATGTACGTAATCTTTAGAAATGCAATGTCAGACAAACGTCCATACAAGTTTTCCAAGAACAGGACAAACCGAAGGCACTCTCCTACTACCACTAGTAGCGAACAGTCCTTGCAATCCGAAAAAATCTCCACAACGAGGAGACCACTGATATATTTAACTCTATAATGGGAGCTACCTGGAACAAGTCAACAAGCAATTCTCACGCTACTAAGATCCACGGTTTTCAATAATCATTATCTTCAACATGTCTTCACATTCAAACATATACATTGGTTCGAAGTGGTTTTCGGATAGGAATCACACAAATCAGACTCCGGTTCCTTCAAAATCCAATTGTCGATAAAAAGTGAATATGAGTAAGCAAGATTTATTAAATCTTTTTTCATTTTAATTCTTTTCGAACGATTTTGAAATCCTTTTCTTTTGACTTAGAAAATTCTAAGTAATTCATTCTTTTTCTTTGGATAATATCTCAAATTTTCTTACTTAACTCTCGATCCAAATTACTTGACTTTTAAGCGGGTCAAAAACAATGTTATTTAAGACATGGTTTATGATAAATCCTAAAATAAATCTTACCAAACATTTTTCCTTTTGAGTAAATAGGATCATAGAAATAATTTATTTTGGAGATTGCTTAAATTTTGGATAATACCAATCTTCTTTATTTTGGAAAAACTTAATACGATCTTTTTAAAGCATCTGGGCTTTCCTTTCGACCTGTTCCACCCCTCGCCTAGGAAGAGAAAGCATAGATTAAGTACGTTCAGGGCACTGGTTGCTCCTTCCCTAACCTTAGTTAAACACCTTATTTTATCTTTCCAAATCTCACAGGCGGGACAAGTGTACTAGTCGTTTTCGCATACTTAGTTATTGACTTTATTTTGGAATTGATAATAAAGATTCCACATTATCTTTCAAATGCTTCATTTTCCTTTTAAAAACATTCACAATTGATTCTGAAAAAAATTGTTACATGTAAACTCACATTCAAAGAGTTATACAATTCGTAGCATTAAAGTGCTGCGGAAAGTGCTATATAAGATTATTTGATTTAAATCAACTTTTAAACATTCGATAATTTATATTTTCCAATCCAAATTTCTTTTAAACTATTTAAATAGATTTACCAAATTATTCCATATTTTTTCAATATTAAAAACGTTTATTTAAACAGATTTCCTATTATGGTCACTTAACTGTACTAGCGCGATTTTTTTTTAAAATTTATTTGGACTTAGTTCAAAATCTACTGAACGAAATTTTGGTTTTCTTTCTTCTTTAGAAGATATGGATATAATAGTCCGGAATTTTCTTATCTCGAAGAATTCCGAGCTATATTCCAGTCTGTACACTCATCTAAACTTGTCGGCGCGAAAACGCGAATTACCGTTGCGCGACTCACCTAGTTTTCACTTATTTTTCAATGTTTGAAATAATTTATTCAAATTGGATTTTATCACTTATAAAATAATTACAAATCATTTTAAATCAATTTTTCCACTTTTAAAGTATTTAAAATGAATTTTCACCACTTCCATGTTATAATATTATTTTATTCCTATTATTTTAATATTAAATTTTAAATTTCAATTTCAATTCTAACTTCAAATTAAACTTATTTAAAACTTAGATTTCAAATCTAATTTCAATTTAAACTTCAATTCAACCTTAATCTCAACTTCAATTTTTCAAAATCGATTTCATTTTCAATTTAACTATCTTTTCAATCCCGTTCACTTCAAATTTCAAATTCTCTTTTATTTTTACTTTAGTTTCACTTTTAATTGAAAATTGACTTATTTTTCCAAAATATCTCATAGCATTAAAATATGGTCTTATTAACAAAGGGATCACTTAATCAAAAATGAACATAACCAATATCCACATTTATCACTTACATAACATCCATTCAACCGATCATATAACATATGATTTCAAATCCAACATTCACTATTAATACCATAACGAGATATATTATCACAATTTAATTATCTAACCAAACTATGAATCATCCATATTAACAATCAATTTGGTATAAACATTCATATGTCATAAGGTAATAAATATGATTGTTTTAACATAGCCAAAATATAAATTCAAAAGCGATGAAGATTTCTCATTTTTATATCCACCGACTCAAACTTTAATGTAAGATACGCGTCTCTCGAGCTAATGTGCTATTTCCAACGTCTTCGAATTCTCGCCTTAATTTATTTTCCTTTCGAACAACTTTCGTTTTCCTCTCTCTTTTCTTTTTTTTTCCTTTTTTTCTTTTTCTCTATTCTCTTTTTTTATTTTTTTTATTTTGGCCATAAGCTTTTGGAAGGGAATGGAGTGTACGACCTTGGATAGCTTGGGTAGATGGCTTTGGGTAGGCGGGTAGGTGGTGTAGGCATGTGTTTGTGGAGTTTTGAAGTGGGTAGGTGAGGTATTAGGCTCGAGTTTGGGGTAGGCAAAGGGGGTGCGTGGCTTATGGAGGTGGGTATGGTTGTGTAGGGCTCGACTAGGGTGGTTGTATGGACGGTGTGGGATTTTGGAGGTGGGTAGGTGTGTTGTAGGTGCTCGGACAGGTAGGTTGGAGCTTGGTGGAGATGGTGGAAGAGAATGGAGAGGTGGGAAGCCAGGAAAATGGAGGTGAAGGAGATGGAGAAAGTGAAGAAGGAAGGAATGAAAATGTGTAGAAAGTGGAGAAATGATGGTGGTATTTATACATGAAGTTTATAGCAAAAAGATCTTACTACCCTTAATCCAAAACTCATTTCTAACCACATATTTATTCATCCATTCCAATGCATGATTTGACCCTTAAGTACTAGCTTTTAATGAGATGGAAAGTATTTGTAAGGAGGTGTAAGGTGATGGTAAGTTTGCTTTTTAATTACTTAACTTTTAAGTATGCTTATTTAATTATATTATGAAAATATCTTAGATATTTTCTCTTTTGATGTGACTAATTGTAATGTTTTTAAATGTATGTTAATATGTGTTAAAATCATGTTAACAAAGTGCGACAACGTCGCAGCAACTTAGTTTGAACAAAACGTTGATTTTAGACAAAACGTGTACCGGTCACATTTTGACGTTTTTGTTAAGCTATATACTGATGTAAACCAAACTTTAAAATGAACTTTTTACTTCTTTAAATAAATTAAAACATGTCTACTCATATTTTAAAATCATATTTAAATAATATTAAAATCTCTATTTTTACAGTGTATGTAAAACCGACAAAATGTGCCAAAATTTGGTTTTTTTTGTAAAATGATTATTAACATGTTTTTAAATCTTTTAATATACTTTTATTACCTTTATTAGGTGTTTTTAATAGGATTTAATTTTTCAGATAAATATTTAAATCCATTTATTCAAGCCTTTATTCATTTTTAACAAAACTTAACTTTTGCTGATTTGTTCTAAAGTCCAAATTTATACTTTTTAATTTATTAACTATAAGAATAGATAATTATAAATTATATATAACATATTTATTAAGTTTTAAATTCCTATTATATTTAAAATAAACAAAATCTCTCATTTTTGAAGTAGCGAAATTACGGGTTGTTACATTCTCCTCCTACTTGAAACATTTTGTCATCGAAATGAAAATTAGGTAAAGAAATCTATCTCATACTCGTATCCTCAAATATTTTGACTTATTTATACCGATGATAGAAAAGAAGAAGGTCGTCCATAAAACACTAAAACAAATGATGCCAAACATACATACAGAGATCTCCTATACTAACCTGAGTACTTATCACGTACTCTAGGTTATATACACATACATCAAGTCAGACTTCTATCGTACCCATCCTAGTGCGTACTGCATACTTAAGATAATATATACAACAACCAAAGAAGACTATACATCCAAAACAACCAAACTGATACTATATCAACATAAATGAATACATCCATATAACTCATTCTCTGACTTGAGCATGTACCACACCTGTGGTCTATATATACCAAAACATAAGTCTAACCCCTATATCGTAGTGTCTACTATTTAAGATGACTATCCAACTACCATGTTTACAGATCCAAAACATCACACTATATGTGATATTTGACTCGATCTACTATTTACATACACAACTTTATTTCCGAACTAGTATCGATCCTCCGATTTTCTAGTGCGGACTTTGATCAGACTTCGTGATTACAAACCCTTGCTTTCCTTGCATAGCTCTCAACTATAATAGAAAACTTGAGTACATAATCACAAATCTTCATCAATGTTCGCCTTCAAGAATCGAGTGATAAAATCATTTTTCGGATTTGTGTAAACACCTCAAAGTTCTTTACTCAAATCTTAGATCAAAAATTTATGTGCCTAAATGATCTACGTATAACTTATGTATTTATTCACATTCATTTTTACCTAATGTATTTCTCAAAATTTCTATTAATCGAAGTTTATGTCACGACCATTTACTTTCTACTAAATCCATTATTACTTAAACATACAAATATGACTTAAACTTGTATAATATACCTTTAATATATTTACATATCCCCAAACTTCAAACCGTCATTACTTCAATTAGGGTGTTTAACTAATGTGGAATTCTACTATTATCTCAAATGAATAAGTTATAAAACTCAATCCTTAGCTTTATTTACATAAGATCTTAATTTAGCTAATATTATTCATATATTAACAAGACAACTTTACTAAGTGTACATCGTTTTCTTATGATTATCAACTTAATTTATTTATCTATCCATTTCCAGATTAAATTTCTTAACCCTAAATCCATCAAATACTTTATAGTCAAATTGTGAAACTTAATTCAAATGGTATTTGTTATTTAAACATTTTCATCCAACAATTAACCTCCTAACCATATTATTCAAAACTTCTTTTTAACCCTTTTTAACTTTTTTCTAACCTATTCACTTCCAATCTTACTTCGTCATGAATTACAAATGTTACCCTAAATGTATCACTAATTCAAAGTTTTATATTAGGATGATATTTCTTATATCTCTTATTCCTAAATTTCACTTTAATTTTTTAACTAATCAAAGTTTCTAAATTTCAAATTATCTTATCTACTTATAAGTTATAGAACCTACCCTTTTATAATATATTTACAAAAAGTCTCAATTTAGATTTATTTTTTTCCTATCTTGTTGATAAGAATTTTTTTCTAAGTATGCATTTTCTTTTTACCTTCTTCAATTACAACTTCCAGCTTTAATATTATCATCAAATATCTTATAGTCAAATCGTGAATTTTACTTCACAAGATATTTGTACTTGCCTTTTATTTCCATCCATTATGATAATCACTTAATCATTATCATTTCTTAATACTAAATATCTAAGGGTATATGATTAAAGTTCTAAATTCTAGCTTTCAACCAATTAATTCTATATGGAATATCGTATAGTCAAATCGTGCAATTTTAATCACAAGATATTCATACTTTAGTTTTACTAAGCTAAATTACAAAAAATCCTTAATTACTAACTAGAAATAATAATATCCCCTTTAATATTTAAAATATAAACCCAAGGTAAAATTTTAACCATTAAAATTTATAGATCGTTACACTCTTCCCCACCCAAAACTTTTCGTCCCCAAAAAGGAACGAGATAGGATAATAGAAGTAATAGAAAGGAAGATAGATTTGAAATACAAAGTACTTGATACAACCGTTAATTTAAAATCACACAAATTTCATCAGCTTCTAAATTGATTAATGTACAGAAATTTTGGTTTAGTCCATTTTATTTAACCAATAAATATTCATTGTATTCACATGTGGTTGATTTCAATTCAACGTATTTTCATTCGGTTGATTCGATTTAAATTTACTAACGTTTGTTCCAAAAATTCTTTCAAAACAAAATTTATTTATTTAACTCATTTATTCAATCCAGTTAACTTTAGCTAAGTTAGTTCCACTTCAAAATTCAATTTCAACTATTCTTAAGTTTATATTCATTTGCTTAAATAGCATTTGCTTTTTATTATTCAATTTATATCACTTAACATTTTTATAACATAAATTAAATGTATAAAAATTTATTATAACAACTCAATTTTTATTTATAAATTCCCTTATAAAATTCATTTTTGGACATCTTATTTCTTACATTTATATTGTATATTATCCTGTTACATATTCTTATTACATTCATACTTTTTCCAAGTAAGTTTTATTAATGTTTCTGAGTGTAATTGAGTACTATACAAATTTATCTTTTATTTACAACATTTCTATTAAGCAAGATTTAGTTTGAACATATTTACTTACTTAAGTTTTGTGATGACCTACATTTCGGATGGTTTAAATCGACAATAATCCACACATGTCCAACTTAAACAATCTGAAACATAGATAATCAATGGGGTTAACTAAGAAGAATTAGAACAGAAGAAGAAAACAAACACATAATCTCGTAGAGAACAATAAAATACAATAATCAAATAAACAATTCATGAAGCTGTTTATACCATACATTTGATTTTAATCTATACAACATTTATCAGAGTTATATATATATACACACATCTGAGATAAATAGATAATGCAGTAGATAACATGATGCATGACTAATAATAGTAGTAATATACCAAATTTTCATCTTCGTCCTTTAGAATAAATCTTCAATAAGCCGAAAAACTCAAGGTTGACCCGAGCGTAATGAAAAGACAAAACACTCGAGTCAGGACTAAAATATCCTTATGTAAGTCTAATCGATATCGCATAAACATGAGTGTAATAACATCAGAGATGTTTATAGGTTTTCACATCTCCTATCCAGTGTATAACGTACGTGCAATAACTCAAGAGATGTTACAGAATTTTCCATCTCTTAAGGATCCGTCAAAATATTTATATGTAGTAGAATATGCTATATATGTTATAGTCAGAAAGTAAATATTTTTCTTAGTGTTAAGACTTTACATTGATCCCCGTTAACGTGTTTTTAAGCATTGTCGTACAGTTTGCATATAAAACACCAGTTAACGGTCGGTGGATAGGGATGCGCCGTGATACGGCAACACTAAACGAAAATTGTACGGGTCTCGTTTAGGGATAAAAGTATTACAAGGCACGTGAGGCAATGTCCAAGGTAGGATACTACCAATTATCCTTCCTGGCTGGTGGTATCGCATCATAGTCATGATCGTCCACCATGTCCAACATTCCCATAATCCGAAGGGTGCGCACCAATCTGTAACAACCCGCATATTTTACGATTGTATATTTAAATATTTTACTTAAATATAGCATCGTTAGCCGGATTAAAGTCCGAAAAGCTACTTTTTGCAAACAGCCGAATTGGGACTCGAGATCACTTCCATTGAGTTCAAAAGGGCGTTTGCGACCTTTTTGAGTATAAACATTGATATGTTTGGAGTTAGCCGGAATTTTGATGTTTTCACTTAGGGCTTTGAGTTTGGGTTTGGATTTCAGCCCACTAACCAAACTCAACTTATATCCTAACTCCACCCCTTCTGCTCTTCATTTATTCTCATTTCCTAACACTTCAAGCTTTAGTAAAAATAGGGAAGAGATTAGAAATTAAAATCCTAAGCCCCAGTTTCTTTTGCAAATTCAAGTTCTAGCTCCAAAATCAAAGAGAAGCTTAGGTAAGCATCCTGTTCTTCTCCTCCATCTCAATCTCTTTCCAATTTTAGAAATTTCTTATAACCTAACGTAGGAAAAATTTGCTTATGATCTTAGATTGGAGCTTTTAGAGTTGAAATTGAAGAGTAGTTGGCCTTCCTTTTGTTTTCAAGCTTCTCCTTCCTTGTTTTTGAGCAAAAAGTGAGTTTCGGACTCACATCCATGTCTATAACTTTCCTTGTTGTTCAGTACGAATACCTAACATCTATTCTTGTTCATTTGCTTTGGATTGAATTGGTTTTATGAATATTTTAATTTTTGGTGTTTTGAAGTCAAAATCTTTAAAAATCCTAGCTTTGATATTTGAACATGTTTTTAGAGGTGCATTGAAGAGCCTATAAGGCTTAGTTGCCGATTGGCGTAAACCCTAGCGCCCATTGCTCGTCCGATCGCCATTCGTTGGGTTTTTGCCGTTGGAGGGGCTAGGCTAAAAATACTGGAATTTCCAGTTCAGTCGACTGAACCAGGAAGTCAGTCGACTAAACCGAACCTAAGAAATTTCCTGGGCTAGTATCAGTCGACTGACCACTCTGGTCAGTCGACCGGCCTAGAAACCGAAAGTTTGCAGGCATGATTCAGTCGATTGACCACCCTGGTTCAGTCGACTGAACTTGGAAACAGAAAGTTTCCAGGAATTATGTCAGTTGATTGACCACCTTGGTCCAGTCGACAGAATCTGCTGTCTCAGCTCAATTTGACTATTTTGCTTGGGTTTCCAATTTTAATCGATTCATGTTGATCCAATTTGTTGTTATCACCTTTATTGACTTTGGTAACTTCTTTTTCGGGATTTTTGGGAATATCCATTTCGATGGATTTGGTATCGATTTCTTTGGACTTGATTCACATAATCGAATGTGAATTTTTTATGATTGATTGTTTCTACAATCATTTCTGTGACTTGTCACTTTGAAATACAAAGGTTTCTATACTAGTAGTAAATATCAAAACTCTTATCAAAATGATTTCAATGCTATTTTTATACAAAGCTTGTTTATTAAAATCGTTTTTCAACCTATTAGTATATACAAACCTTTACCTCGTTCGTACGAGAAAATCTAATTAAATGGCTTAGCAAAACAAGTGGTATGAAACGCTTGCGTTTACTTTGTCGGTTAATTTTTCGACTTGTTCGATTGAAACACTTGTGACAATTTTCGAGTGGAGATCTACAATTTGTTCGTAAATATTTAAGCTAAGCCAGTGGTATGGGACATGAAGCTAAACACATTTATTTACTAGCTTAGTGTAATTCACACTTTTTATCGATCAATGATGATCATTTTGTGATCTAGTCTAGCGATATGCTATGCCTCTTTGTCCACGTGGGGGACTGTACCTCGTTTTATTGAGTTTTGTCTCATTTCTTTTATAGGCTAATGACCTATTGGTTCTTTGGAGTTTCGACTCATTTTTGTGGGCTAGCGATCCATGTTCTTTTATGGAGTTCGGTTCAATGGACGTACCGTTGTACTACGTTGTTGTAAGGGCTTATTAGGTTCATCGGGAGTACCGTTGTACAACGTCGTTGTTCCGAATTATTTGAGTTTCAGGTTCCTCGGGCATAGCGATATTGTACTATGTTGTTGCACCGGATCTATGGTTAGCGACCCGTTTGTGATACACGTGTTGGTGAGTTTTCATGCTCCCGTTTTGTGATAGGCCTCCCCCTTTTATGATTTCTGGATTTCTAGTTGATGATTTCTAGATTTTGTGTTTCACCACTTTTTGTGATTGGCAATGTTATGTTTTTCATTATGTGGGTTTGGTGAATAAATAAAGAATATGACATTCTTTTTAGTGCTTTGAGATTTCTTAAGATATTGTATGACCTTTTTGTGTTGTCTAATGCATCCTTTTCATAGTATGACATTATTATTATCATATGTTTTTGTCATATCTCTTATTCTATCTCATTTTATCTGATATTTATAGTTAGACTGATCCGTTTATTATTTTCTTATTAAATAATAATCGGGTCAGACCGAGATGTTACAGGTGCTTCTGCTTGACTCCTCTTCTGTGAACATTATCTGACTTTTGACTAACTACTACAGTTTAGTAGTTTTTGTTGTTATACATATGAGATAGAGACTCTTTGATGTATACTTGTTCTTTTGTCTAGCACTTGTACCTATTCTTTTGTGTTATTCTGGATCTTATTTGACCACTACTCTAATGAACACTTCTATGTGTTATATTCATATCTGTTTCCGCCTTTGTGATATGGATATCTGTGACTGATTTGTGTTATGCTTATTTCTATATTTGTTTCCGAAGATCATATAGCCATTGTGTAATAGCTTTGAGTTTGTATCGGTATGTCAGATTTGTTGAATATGCGCTTATATGATTTTTGTTTGATGATAATAAACATATATACATTCGTTTAAATGTATTTGATAATATACTATTTTATTTTTCACATATTAAATAAATATTTGCTGAATAAAATAAATAACACAGAATTTGAATTCAAACAAATATTTTATTCAAACAAATATTTATTACATCTTTGAATAGTACAATTTCAAGCTCTCACTATAACTATACAACTTTGATTACATCACATTTTTCACATTTACATCAGCACCCCACTACATATCACTTACACTCGTATTTTTATCTTCAACTGCATTCCAGTTTGAATCCAGCACTGAGAAATCTGCAAAAATATAAACTAACGCAGTAAAATTGAAAAAGAAATATTTTTGCAATTCAAAAATGAAAGATAATTTTGAAAATATGATTTGCCTCAGTTATTTGGGTTGTTCGTCATAATTTAAATTTGAATTCATCATACACGAACAACTTGTGACATACACAGTGTATTACTGTATATGCCACAAGGCCGTGCACGCCGATATATACACTTGTTTGATTTGCAGGGACAGGTGAGCACAGGTCAAACCCAAATAAAAGCCGGGTTCAACTCACGTGCGATAACATAAAAATCACGACTCGAGCACAAGGTCAAACCCGAGCTGTGAAACTGGATTCAACACAGGTGCGAATGGCCAAAACTCAAGAATCAAGTGTCGACTAGTCTAATATAAACAAGACAGTAACTCAGTGCCAACATGGTCACACTTGAACAAAATGAACAAGTAGAGCATCTGTAAACTGGGCAAGTATGGTCGAGCACAGTTGAAACTCAAGCAAATGAAAACATCACAGTGACATGCTACAACTTCAAATGTGCAAGTGCTAACCAGAGTAAAGTCCAATACAGTAAGAAGTGTACCAAGACCACATGCATGTAAACAATCAAGCAAATGTAGAGAACAAGCTACATGAAGGTAACATGAAGCAATGTACATGCACCAGTGATGAAAGCTACAAGAACACAAGGCATAGCAACTGCATAGGACTGCAACAACCAAATAGATGGAAGCATATACCAGTGATACAAATGCAACACAGTGCAGAGGTCTAAACAGCACAATCAAACTAGGAATGGCCAGAACCAAGGCAAGACCAAGCTGCAGTATACAAGTAACAAGTACAGGTAGCATTCAATTCAAGTACTACAAGCATGGCCGTGCATGCGACAACAACAAAGACCAAGGCTAAAAATGTGCAGCATCAGTGAAGCCAAAACATGATACAGGTGAGCAGAAGTAACAAGTGCAGATTGGATGCATCAGTGGACATAAGCACAACACAAATCACCAATGTTCAAGACTAAGCAAATATGCCAACAACTAATACATCAGTACAGGAAGCAAGCATGATCAACACCATGTGTTACTGAACGAAGTCCAGCATAAACAAAATCAACATTTTTTAAAATGCACAAATATGCTATGCAATGAATATCAATCGATACAACTGCAAGTATCAAAACCAAAGTGTACAACTACAAGATCAGGGAAGCAACCAGAATGGAGCAGAGACAAGTCAATGCAGACTCAAGCAAATGCAACATACACCAATGAATCATCAAAGAGTGCAACAGATGGAGCTACAGGAAAGTACAGCAAGCTACAAGTTATATGAAATCAAAGTGACCAAAGTCAAAGCATCAGAGGGAATCATCAATATCCAAACTGCAGATACAAAGCTAAATGTATCAAAGCCGTGTTTTTAACAAGTCAACAGAAAAAGGAACGAAAACCGTGGTCATCACGAAATTGTTTCAAAAGCTGCGTCAACCAAGGAATGTGAAAAATACGAAAGTGAACAAGTCAGTGAAATCTTGTGCATCAATACCAGATCGAACGGCATATGACAAATTCAAATCAACATATATGAACGCAAAAATAGGAAATCAAATCCTATAAAAACCCCAATCATCATCGGCATTATGACAAGAGTTCGAATACGAAAATCGAAAGGTAACAAATCATAAATTCTTACCAGAAGGAAGAATCGAACTCGGTAAAAATTGAAGGAGCCGTGAAGCAAAGAGAATAGAGCATCGATCATCAAGCAATCACGACGAAAAATCCACCTGATCGAAGTAATTAAAGTCGGCTTCTTCAATTCTACACAAAGCCCTAATTTTTTAAAAGGAAGAAGAACGAACAAAGAAACATCGGCCGCCATTACGAACGAGGAAATAAAAAGAGACGGGCTGAATTACTAAAGAGGGCCGGCCTTATTCCTCTAAAAAGAATTCTATTTTATTAAGGGATTTTAAATTAGGGTTTTGTATTTTAAATTGTTTTTAATTTGTAATTTTCCTTTTTAAACCGTTTAATTTCCAGTCGTGTGACTAAGTGACAAGCTACGTGGCGTAGCTTGAGAATTCACAACTCAGTGGCTGAGTTGTGGCAGGGTTTTGAGCGTAGAGTTAGATTATTCAATAGCGGGTATAGCGAGTTTACGTGTGTAAGCGAGGGACTATCTAATTTCTAGTAGAAACCTTGGGGGCTGCACGTAGGCAGGGTTTTGCCGAAGCTGGGTAAATTCTGTGTTGTTCTGTTTTTTCTGTTATTTATATTTTGCGATATCTGTGCTGCTATTCTGTGATCTGAATTGAATATTTTATAAGCTTCCGCGATTAATTTTATAATTAACACTATCACCCTATTCACCCCCCCTCTAGGGTGAAATCGATCCTACAAGTGGTATCAGAGCTAGGAACAAAAGTCGTTTTTGTTTTAATTTTTTTTTTACAAAAATCAATTTTTGTTTTAAAAATTCGTGTTTTAAAAATTGGTTTTTGTTTTAAAATTTTGAATTTTTGAAATGGCTTCTTTTATTAATACTTTTGTTGAGGGTCGCTCCAATATTATTCCTTCTATTTTCGATGGAACAGATTTTTTGAATTGGAAATTAAAAATGGAATTTTATTTAAAATCTGTTAATATTAAATGTTGGTATATTATTGAAAACGGGTGTGATATAACAGATAAGAAAATTATCTCGATTAATGCTTTTGCTATGCATATATTATATTTTCATATTAATCAAGATAATTTTAATTTCATCTCTCATTGTGAAAATGCACAGGAAATCTGGAATACTTTAATTGCAATATATGGTGCAAAAGTCAACAGCAATGAGAAGTCCTCCACAACCGACTCAGTTAAAGAAATGTGCTTAACAGGATTTGTAAAAAGCAGGTGTGATGAGGATGATGATGATGGAGCAGCTGAGCTGGCGTTAATAATGAAGAAATTCAAAAGATGGAATCACAAATATAGAAATCCAGCTCTAAATCAAGAATTAAAAAGCAGAATAATCAAAGCACTAGATAACTCGGAAGAACACGGGATCATTTGCAACAAACCCTGTGATATCAAGCCCAACTATCCCCGATTTCAACGCGATTTTGAAAAGAAATCAAAACGAAGAAATACTACAGCCGCGTGGAATACAAGTGATGAAGATAATCAAAGTTCTAGCAGTAAGAGTGAGAAAGCAGATATATGCCTTCATGGAAATATAACTGATAGCGACGATGACGAGCCAAGCGAGGTATCAAAACTTACTCACTCTGAATTACTAATTTATTTCCACGAAGTAAATGGCTGTTATGAACGACTTAGGGAAAAATATGCCAAACTTGAATCTCAAAAGGATACTTTGATAGAATGCAATGAACAACTTGATCAATTAGTTAAGAACTATCAACGTAGGATCCCTAAGTGTGATAAGTGTCCAACATTCGAAGAAGAAATTAAAAAATCAGAAATCAATATAAAATCACTTGAAAATGAAATTCTGATTTTAAAAGAAAGTGAAAATACTAGGAGAGAGAATTCTATCAAAAGGTGCACACAATTGTTAAGCGAAAATGAATCTCTCAAAATACAAGTCCAACAATTGTCAACGACTTTAGATAAATTTTCAAAAAGTGAAAAATCGTTGAATATGCTATTAGGAAAGCAAACTGTTAATACGGTTAGAAAAGGACTTGGATATAATCAATCTAAAATTGTTGAAAACAAGATTAATCAAGAAAATTCAATGTGCACAATTTGTAGAAAATATGGATACAATCACAATAATTGTTGGTATAGACCCAAACATGTGAAAACTATATCGATTTGGGTTCCAAAAGGCACAAATATAAAAACTCTCAAAGTTAAACAAATTTGGGTGCCGAAGGGAACAATTATAAATAGTTTTGGGTCTTTACAAAATTGTTTTTCAAAATTTTCTACCACTAACAACCATGGACCTATAAAAACAAATAAGTTACATAAATCTTTCAATGTGTAGGTGTGGTGGCAGGCTAAGGAACAAAAATAGTGTTCTCTGGATTTTGGCTGTTCCAGAAACACAACGGGCGACAAAGCAAAGTTCCTTAGCCTAGTATAAAGGTGACATAATCACAATGGACAACGACGAAAAATATCATAAAGGTAAAACAGGTAATGGTATGTTTTAAACGATATATTAAATGTGATAATCTGCACCGTATTCTGAATTAAAATCAGCCAATATTGAGATTGATGAAAAGATGATGATTTTGATTCTGACTTACTCAAAATAGTTGGCCAATTATATTCTTATGCCAAAAACACTATAAAAATCTCTAGACTCTTTGAATTACTTCGTATATATCAGTTTGGATTAAAAATAGTGTTGGATATTACAATTGGTTATAATATGGCTGACTCTATATTCACGATTTTATGATTATTTACACGGCTTCATTTCAAATTCAAGAGAATGTCATTTAAATTGCTGTTAAAATTGAGTTTGAAATTTTTGTTGCATACACTTCATGGTTTTGGTCTATAAAATTCAATTGATGATAATTTTTGAGTGAGAGAGAAATTCAGATGCAGATCACACTGGTAATCTAGTTGATTGAAAAATTACTAGTGAAACGTGTTTTTTGTTGAGACATTTAGTAACTGCATCGTTTTTCAAAAAAAAAAAATATCTGCATATTCTTCATTTCAAATAATTTTCAAATAGCAGAAAATTTTCTTTTAAAACCCCCTGGAGAAAATCATGTTTGACCATAGTTTCAGATTAGTCATTTTTGAAAAATTAATTTCATAATTATTTATGAATTTGATTTTAAATGACTATTTTTTTGACTATTCTGACTCCCTAATGTTTATCGAAAAGAAAAATAGCGATTGAAAAAGTGATGAGTGTTAATATTAATCTAATATTATGACTTGAGACAGTATAATTAATAAATTTCTTTAGAAATTTAAACAAGAGTTATAAAACTTTTTGTTGGTAAAAATTCCATGACCATCTCTATATCTATCATATTTCTAACAACCATCACTCATCAAAATTCTATATAGTTTGTCGATATGTGGTACTTTAAACAGGAATCGTTTGTTTTTCATTTTCACATTTTTAAAAAAAAAGGGGATAGTAATAATAATAATAAATAAATACCAAAGTATTCACTCTCATTTAAAAGTCCTCACGGTTATGCATGAGTGAATTACTTGGAATTTGTTATGTGCTTCCATGCTCATTTAAAAGTCCTCACGGTTATGCATGCATGGAACGCACATCAAAAGTTTTTTTTAAAAATAAACAAGTTGATTCTAATCCCATTTAAAAGTCCTCACGGTTATGCGTGGTTAGAAGATACTTGAATTCATTTTTTTAAATAAAATTGGAATACTACTAATCTCATTTAAAAGTCCTAACGGTTATGCATGGTTAGTAGATATTCAAATTCCTGATATAAATATACCACAAATAGACATAACTATATGGTTTTATATGATGACAACATTTCCATCATTCTAAAAGTGGAATATGCGCCTAACAAAATATTTATGATTTTTGTTTGATTTTTTATTGAAATTTAATATTTATATTCAATTGAGTTTTAAATGTTGGATTGATATCGATTACTTTATCTCTATTTTCTCTAACACTATTATTCTTTTGCTGATAACAAAAGGGGGAGAGAAAAGTTAAGATTTTTTCAAATAAAATCAAGCAAAGATCAAATAATTTTCTATTTGCATCTAGGCTCATTTGCATATTTTTATTTGTATGCATATTTGTAGGGGGAGCTTTGTGTAGAGAGGAAGCATTTAAATAGGGGGAGCAATTAGAGCATATCAATGATCAAATACATTTAACATATTCAAAATCTTAAATATATGTTTGTTATCATCAAAAGGAGGAGATTGTTGAATATGCGCTTATATGATTTTTGTTTGATGATAATAAACATATATACATTCGTTTAAATGTATTTGATAATATACTATTTTATTTTTCACATATTAAATAAATATTTGCTGAATAAAATAAATAACACAGAATTTGAATTCAAACAAATATTTTATTCAAACAAATATTTATTACATCTTTGAATAGTACAATTTCAAGCTCTCACTATAACTATACAACTTTGATTACATCACATTTTTCACATTTACATCAGCATCTCACTACATATCACTCACACTCGTATTTTTATCTTCAACTGCATTCCAGTTTGAATCCAGCATCTGAGAAATCTGCAAAAATATAAACTAACGCAGTAAAATTGAAAAAGAAATATTTTTGCAATTCAAAAATAAAAGATAATTTTGAAAATATGATTTGCCTCAGTTATTTGGGTTGTTCGTCATAATTTAAATTTGAATTCATCATACACAAACAACTTGTGACATACACAGTGTATTACTGTATATGCCACAAGGCCGTGCACGCCGATATATACACTTGTTTGATTTACAGGGACAGGTGAGCACAGGTCAAACCCAAATAAAAGCCGGGTTCAACTCACGTGCGATAACATAAAAATCACGACTCGAGCACAAGGTCAAACCCGAGCTGTGAAACTGGATTCAACACAGGTGCGAATGGCCAAAACTCAAGAATCAAGTGTCGACTAGTCTAATATAAACAAGACAGTAACTCAGTGCCAACATGGTCAGAATGAAGGCAAGTACACTTGAACAAAATGAACAAGTAGAGCATCTGTAAACTGGGCAAGTATGGTCGAGCACAGTTGAAACTCAAGCAAATGAAAACATCACAGTGACATGCTACAACTTCAAATGTGCAAGTGCTAACCAGAGTAAAGTCCAATACAGTAAGAAGTGTACCAAGACCACATGCATGTAAACAATCAAGCAAATGTAGAGAACAAGCTACATGAAGGTAACATGAAGCAATGTACATGCACCAGTGATGAAAGCTACAAGAACACAAGGCATAGCAACTGCATAGGACTGCAACAACCAAATAGATGGAAGCATATACCAGTGATACAAATGCAACACAGTGCAGAGGTCTAAACAGCACAATCAAACTAGGAATGGCCAGAACCAAGGCAAGACCAAGCTGCAGTATATAAGTAACAAGTACAGGTAGCATTCAATTCAAGTACTACAAGCATGGCCGTGCATGCGACAACAATAAAGACCAAGGCTAAAAATGTGCAGCATCAGTGAAGCCAAAACATGATACAGGTGAACAGAAGTAACAAGTGCAGATTGGATGCATCAGTGGACATAAGCACAACACAAATCACCAATGTTCAAGACTAAGCAAATATGCCAACAACTAATACATCAGTACAGGAAGCAAGCATGATCAACACCATGTGTTACTGAACGAAGTCAAGCATAAACAAAATCAACATTTTTTAAAATGCACAAATATGCTATGCAATGAATATCAATCGATACAACTGCAAGTATCAAAACCAAAGTGTACAACTATAAGATTAGGGAAGCAACCAGAATGGAGCAGAGACAAGTCAATGCAGACTCAAGCAAATGCAACATACACCAATGAATCGTCAAAGAGTGCAACAGATGGAGCTACAGGAAAGTACAGCAAGCTACAAGTTATATGAAATCAAAGTGACCAAAGTCAAAGCATCAGAGGGAATCATCAATATCCAAACTGCAGATATAAAGCTAAATGTATCAAAGCCGTGTTTTTAACAAGTCAACAGAAAAAGGAACGAAAACCGTGGTCATCACGAAATTGATTCAAAAGCCGCGTCAACCAAGGAATGTGAAAAATACGAAAGTGAACAAATCAGTGAAATCTCGTGCATCAATACCAGATCGAACGGCATATGACAAATTCAAATCAACATATACGAACGCAAAATAGGAAATCAAATCCTATAAAAACCCCAATCATCATCGGCATTATGACAAGAGTTCGAATACAAAAATCGAAAGGTAACAAATCATAAATTCTTACCAGAAGGAAGAATCGAACTCGGTAAAAATTGAAGGAGCCGTGAAGCAAAGAGAATAGAGCATCGATCATCAAGCAATCACGACGAATAATCCACCTGATCGAAGTAATTAAAGTCGGCTTCTTCAATTCTACACAAAGCCCTAATTTTTTAAAAGGAAGAAGAACGAACAAAGAAACATCGGCCGCCATTACGAACGAGGAAATAAAAAGAGACGGGCTGAATTACTAAAGAGGGCCGGCCTTATTCCTCTAAAAAGAATTCTATTTTATTAAGGGATTTTAAATTAGGGTTTTGTATTTTAAATTGTTTTTAATTTGTAATTTTCCTTTTTAAACCGTTTAATTTCTAGTCGTGTGACTAGGGGACAAGCTACGTGGCGTAGCTTGAGAATTCGCAACTCAGTGGCTGAGTTGTGGCAGGGTTTTGAGCGTAGAGTCAGATTAGTCAATATCGGGTATAGCGAGTTTACGTGTGTAAGCGAGGGACTATCTACTTTCTAGTAGAAACCTTGGGGGCAGCACGTAGGCAGGGTTTTGCCGAAGCTGGGTAAATTCTGTGTTGTTCTGTTTTTTCTGTTATTTATATTCTGCGATATCTGTGCTGCTATTCTGTGATCTGAATTGAATATTTTATAAGCTTCCGCGATTAATTTTTATAATTAACACTATCACCCTATTCACCCCCCCTCTAGGGTGAAATCGATCCTAGAAGATTTCCTCTTGAAAAGAAATGCATGTCATGCTATTTGACATAACGGTGCTCGCACAAAGCAATTATACGGATGGTCTCTACTCAACAGCCTTATTCTTCATGCTAGTTGACGGCATTACCTCCAGTGTCCTTGGCTAGCGTGAGTATAGAGGTGGGCGTCATAGCTTGGTATTAGAGCCAAACTTCGAAACAATGTAGAATAATCTAGCAAGGATCATTGTCCTAAGTCCTTCTTAGGAGTCGTGTCTTAGGATTTATTCGAGTCATTGGACCCGTTTTATCCATTTCTTTATATCCCTTGTTTTATCAATCATGATTGTTTGATATTCATTCTGAGAATAACTTTTTCTTCTTCTTTCTTTCTTTCTTAAAAAAGAGAAATGGTTAGACCAGCCGTTCCCAGCACTGGTCAATCCAGTGCTACTCCTCAGGATGGAGTATTTATGTCAGCTCAACAACTTCTAGATCTTGTAAAGAATGCTCAAGCTGTCGGACCTATTCCAGAGCGTACTCACCCTAAATCTGGGTTTGCACGCTTATGCAGCGATTATACAATTTGGGTGGAAAGCCATTCAGGGGGTTCCGAAAGTGTTATAGAAGTCCAGGCTTGGATTAGAATATGCGATCGCATCTTTTCTCGCATGAATCTTATTGATTTGTATCGTGTCCAAGTGGCTTCTAGTATGCTCCAAGAAAGAGCATTAGTTGGTATGAGCTTCTGATTTCTGAAATTATTGAAGCAAATCTTACTTGGGAGCAATTTTGGGAAAGATTTGAATTGAAGTTTGTGCCTGAAGCTGAAAAGGTAACTTTAGCTCGACGCTTTATTGACCGTTTTCAAGGTGAATTGTCTGTGACGGATTACGCTGCATCTTTTGAATCCCTCTCTAAATATGGGGTCGAGTACATTAATACCCCATTGAAGAAAAATCAAAGGTTTGTCTATGACTTGAATAAGAATCTCAAAAAGCCTTTACTTCTGAAATTGAAAGTTTCTTTCGACCAACTTGTTGACATCGATCTTCGACTCGAAGAGGCCGATAAAGAAGATGATGTTGAGGTTGTGGGTGCCAAACCGAACTTCAACAATAACAAGAAGAGGTCTATTAAGTTCGAAGTTCCTTATCGCAACAAGAAAGGGAAGCAAGCAACTCCGGTAGCAAAGACTACTACTTCTAGTCATGGGCAATGCTACAATTGTGGTTCTGAGGGCCATTTTGCTAATAGATGTTCGAAACCTCTCTTTTTTCGTTATTGCAAAAGTTTGGGGCATCTTTTATCTTCTCGTCCCAAACTTCAAAGCAAGAACGAGGGAAAGCTAAATGTTGTGCAAGCCCCTAATAACACTTCTCGTGGTCAAGGTATTTCTCATTTTATCCTTGATGGCATTATTATGTTTCGTGATCATCCTATTCGAGTTCTTTTTAATATAGGTGCATCCCATTCTTTTATATCAAAAGAACTTGTTGATACTTTTTCTTTAAGTGTTATGGCTTTGATGACTTCTTTGAGAATTACGAATCCGGTTGGTGGATCCGCAACACTTAGTTTGCTTTGTAAAGATGCCGAGATTATTTTGTGTGATTATGCTTCCAAAGTCGATTTGCATGTTATGCATTACTTGGGCTTCAGAATGATTTTGGGAATGGATTGGCTCAAACTTTATGAAGCCCATATCCTATGTCCTGAGCGGACTATTCATCATTGACATCCTGAATCTGTTAAGCAGATTTCCATTGTCCTTAAAGATTCAGATTCCAATTTGGTAACATCTTTATATTCTCTAAACCCTCATGATGATGACAATGATGATGAGGAAGATGTCATTTCTCTCATTCACGTTGTTCGTGAATTTTCCGACGTATTTCAGCCCATTTTAGAATTACCAGTTAAGCGAGCAATTAAGTTCAGAATTAATCTAATCCTTAAAGCTCTACCTATCACTCGTCCTCCTTATCATATATCCAATAAGGAAAATGAGGAGATGCGTAAACAATTATCCGAATTGGAGGAGAAGCAATTTATTTGCTCTAGTTCCTCTCCTTGGGGAGCTTCGGCTATTTTTGTAAAGAAATCCGATGGTACACTTAGGCTTTGCGTTGATTACCGCAAGCTTAATGATCTTACTATCAAGAATAAATATCCTTATCCCCGGATTGATTATTTATTTGATCAACTTAGTCGTGCTCGTGTCTTTTCACAGTTAGACTTAGCAACCGCTTTTCATCAGCTTTGTATTGCAGAGGATAACATTCCTTTGACATCATTCCGTACACGTTATGGATCTTATGGATGGCTTGTTATGCCATTTGGTTTAACGAATGCTCCAGCTTATTTCGTTGACCTTATGAATCGAGTTTTCAAAGACTTCCTCGATTGATTTGTTCTCATCTTTAAAGATGATATTCTTGTTTATTCTAAAACCGAGGAAGAGCATGAAAAGCATCTTCGGATTGTGTTGGAAACTCTTAGGAGCAATCAATTGAAAGCAAAATTTTCTAAATGCCACTTTTGGCAATCTCGGGTGAAATTTATCGGTCACATTATTTCCGAATCCGGAATTTCCATGGATCCTTCAAAGATCGAAGCGATTCAAAATTGGAAGAGACCGGAGAGTGTGACAGAAATCCGTAGTTTTCTTGGATTGGCAGACTATTACCGTCGTTTCATAAAAGACTTTTCTAAAATTTCCGTGCCTCTTACTAGTTTGACAAAGAAGGGGGTTAAGTACATTTGGTCCGACAAATGTGAAGCATCTTTTCAAAGGTTAAAAGAACTCCTTTCCAATGCTCATATTCTTGTGATTCCCGAGGGGAACCAAAACTTTATTGTTTATACCGTTGCTAGTCGTGTTGGTTTGGGAGCCGTTCTCATGCAAAGGGAACGTGTTATTGCTTATGCTTCTAGGCAATTAAAGCCCGCCGAGACTAGATATGCCACTCATGATTTAGAGCTCACGGCTATTGTTTTCGCCCTTAGACTTTGGCGTCATTATCTTTTGGGAGAGAAATTTGTTCTCTGTATCGATCATAAATCTTTAAAGTATTTATTTTCTCAAAAGGAACTTAATTTATGTCAACAACGTTGGCTTGAGTTCCTTGCATCTTATGATCTTGATAATCATTTTGCTCACAGAAAGTGAAATCGTGTTGCTGACGCCCTTAGTCGTAAGCAACAAGCGGTTGTTTCTATGATGATATCCGAATGGAATGATCTCGAGACTTTGTCCACTTGTGAGATTCGAGATCGTGAATCCGATTCAGGTTCATCTCTTGTTTTATGTAGCCTTGAGGCTCATCCTTCTCTTTTAGATCGCATTCTTGATGCTCAAAAGCTAGATGCCAAATTGGCACTTTCTAGCCAAAATTGTAGGGATAAAATTGATATTAAAGGTTTGAAAGACTTTGACATTGATGCTCGTGGCGGTATTTGAAAATTTGGTAGACTTATCGTGTCAAATATTAGTAATCTTCGTAAAGACATTTTAGAAGATTCTCATCGTTCTAAATTTACCATTCATCTCGGTAGTAGTAAAATGTACGCGGATATGAAGCGGCTTTATTATTGGGATGGAATGAAATCTGATATTGCTAACTTTATTAAGCGTTGCATGACTTGGCAACTCATAAAGGACGAGCATCAAAGACCCGGTGGGTTATTGCAACCTTTGGACATTCCAATTTGGAAGTGGGATCAAGTCTCCATGGACTTTATTGACGGACTTTTCCATTCTCGTTCGGGCCATGATAGTTTATGGGTGATTATGGATAGACTTATAAAATCCGCCCATTTTATTCCCGTTCGGTCTAATCGGACCGTACCTCTTTTGGCCAAACTCTATATTAAAGAAATTGTTAAATTGCATGGAGTTCCTACTTCTATCGTTAGCGATCGTGATCCATTGTTTACTAGTGGATTTTGGAAGAGTCTTCAAAAAGATTTGGGAACGAACCTTAATTTTAGCACCGCTTATCATCCTCAGTCCGATGGACAAACCAAGCGTGTGAATCAAACTCTTGAAGATCATCTTCTTGCATGTGTTCTTGATTTTGGTGGAAGTTGGGAAGATCATATTTCTCTTGTTGAGTTTTCCTATAATAATAGCTTCCAATCTAGTATTGGTATGGCACCTTTCGAGGCACTCTACGGAAGCCCATGCCGATCTCCTTCTTGTTGGCTTGAGGCCGGTGAGAAGCTGGTTTTAGGTCCAGATTTTATTCGTGATTCCACAGAAAAGATTGACCTTATTCGTCATAGGATGAAAGAAGCTCAAAGTAGGAAAAAATCCTATGCCGATAACCGAAGAAGGAGATTAGAATTTTCTATGGGAGATTTTTTGTTTATTCGTATTTCACCTAAGAAGGGTGTTGTGCGGTTCAGTCGATCAGGAAAATTAATGTTTCGATATATTGGTCCATTTCCCATCACCGAACGCATTGGTTCTGTGTCTTATTGCCTTTTATTACGGGCTCAATTTTTTGCTATTCATGACGTGTTTCAAGTTTCTCAATTACGAAAATGCTTTCGAGATTCCGATTCTATTCTTGAGCCCGGTGTTGTGGAAGAAATTGAATTTCGCCTAATTTGACATATGGGCAACATCCTATCCGCATCATTTCTACGGATGTTAAACGCCTTCGAAAGATGTCCCGATTGTGAAGGTTCAATGATCCTCAAATCCTAAGGATTGCTCTTGGGAATCTAGAGAATTTATCAAGCGTACAAATCCAAACTTACTCTCTCGCGCTCTTTAAGGTGAACTTCTTATTTCAAATTTTCTTTTGTGTTAATATGCTTTTATGGTTGTTACTCTTTATTTTCTTCTCAAGTATTATGAGGAAGCAATTTCTTTAAGGAGGGGAGTCTGTAACAACCCGCATATTTTACGATTGTATATTTAAATATTTTATTTAAATATAGCATCGTTAGCCGGATTAAAGTCCGAAAAGCTACTTTTTGCAAACAACCGAATTGGGACTCGAGATCACTTCCATTGAGTTCAAAAGCGTTTGCGACCTTTTTGAGTATAAACATCGATATGTTTGGAGTTAGCTGGAATTTTGATGTTTTCACTTAGGGATTTGGGTTTGGGTTTGGGTTTCAGCCCACTAACCCAACTCAACTTATATCCTAACTCCACCCCTCTTCTCTTCATTTGTTCTCATTTTCCAACACTTCAAGCTTTAGCAAAAATGGGGGAAGAGATTAGAAATTAAAATCCTAAGCCCTAGTTTCTTTTGCAAATTCAAGTTCTAGCTCCAAAATCAAAGAGAAGCTTAGGTAAGCATCCTCTTCTTCTTCTCTATCTCAATCTCTCTCCAATTTCAGAAATTTCCTATAATCTAACTTAGGAAATATTTGCTTATGATCTTAGATTGGAGCTTTTAGAGTTGAAATTGAAGAGTAGTTGACCTTCCTTTTATTTTCAAGCTTCTCCTTCCTTGTTTTTGAGCAAAAGGTGAGTTTTGGACTCACATCTATGTCTATAACTTTCTTTGTTGTTAGATATGAATTCCTAACATCTATTCTTGTTCATTTGCTTTGGATTGAATTGGTTTTATGAATATTCCAATTTTTGGTGTTTTGAAGTCAAAATCTTTAAAAATCATAGTTTTGATGTTTGAACATGTTTTTGGAGGTGCATCGAAGAGCTTATAGGGATGGGTTGCCGATTGGCGTAAACCCCAAGCGCCCATTGCTCGTCCGATCGCCATTTGTTGGGTTTTTTCCCTTAGAGGGGCTAGGCTGAAAATATTGGAATTTCCAGTTCAGTCGACTAAACCGAACCCAGGAAATTTCCTGGGCCAGTATCAGTCGACTTACTGCTCTGGGTCAGTCGATTGAGCCTAGAAACCGAAAGTTTCCAGGCATGATTCAGTCGACTGACCACCCTGGTTCAGTCGACTAAACCTGAAAACAGAAAGTTTCCAGGAATTGTGTCAGTCGACTGCCACTGGTCCAGTCGACTGAATCTGCTGTCTCAGCCCAATTTGCCTATTCTGCTTAGGTTTCCAATTTTAATCGGTTCATGTTGATCCAATTTGTTGTTATCACCTTTATTGACTTTGATAACTTCTTTTTCGGAATTTTTGAGAATATCCATTTCGATGGATTTGGTATGGATTTATTTGGATTTGATTCACGTCTTCGAATGTGAATTTTTGATGATTGATTATTTCTACAACCATTTCTGTGACTTGTCACTTTGAAATACAAAGGTTTCTATACTAGTAGTAAATATCAAAACTCTTTCATCAAAACGATTTCAATACTATTTTAATACAAAGCTCGTTTATTAAAACCGTTTTTCAACCTATTAGTATATACAAACCTTTACCTCGTTCGTACGAGAAAACCTAATTAAATGACTTAGCAAAACAAATGGTATGAAACGCTTGCGTTTAGTTCTTTGGTTAATTTTTGGACTTATTCGATTGAAACTCTTGTGACAATTTTCAAGTGGAGATCTACAATTTGTTCGTAAACATTTAAGCTAAGCCAGTGGTTATGGGACATGAAGCTAAACTCATTTATTTACTAGCTTAGTGTAGTTCATACTTTTTATTGATCAATGATGATCATTTTGTGATCTAGTCTAGCGATATGCTATGCCTTTTTTTCCACGTGGGGGACTGTACCTCGTTTTATTGAGTTTCGTCTCATTTCTTTTATAGGCTAACGATCTGTTGGTTCTTTGGAGTTTCGACTCATTTTTGTGGGCTAGCGACCCATATTCTTTTATGGAGTTCCGTTCAACGGACGTACCATTGTACTACATCGTTGTACCGGCTTATCAGGTTCATCGAACGTACCGTTGTACTACGCCATTGTTCCGAATTATTTGAGTTTCAAGTTTCTCGAGCATACCGATATTGTACTTCTTCGTTGCACCAGATCTATGGTTAGCGACCATGGGTTGCGACCCGTTTGTGATACACGTGTTGGTGAGCTTTCATGCTCCCATTTTGTGAAAGGCCTCCCCCGTTTGTGATTTCTGGATTTCTAGAATTTATGTTTCACCTCTTTTTGTGATTGGCAATGTTATGTTTGCCGGTATTTGGGTTTGGTGAATAAAATAAAGAATATGACATTCTTTTTAGTGCTTTGAGATTTCTTGAGATATTGTATGACCTTTTTGTGTTGTCTAATGCATCCTTTTCATAGTATGACATTATTTTTATCATACGTTTTTGTCATATGTCTTATTCTATCCCATTTTATCTGATATTTATAGCTAGACTGATCTGTTTATTATTTTCTTATTAAATAATACTCGGGTCAGACCGAGATGTTACAGGTGCTTCTGCTTGACTCCTCTTTTGTGAACATTATCTGACTTTTGACTAACTACTACAGTTTAGTAGTTTTTGTTGTTATACATACGAGATAGAGACTCCTTGATGTACACTTATTCTTTTGTCTAGCACTTGTACCTATTCTTTTGTGATATTGTGGATCTTATTTGACCACTACTCTGATAAACACTTCTATGTGTTATATTCATATCTGTTTCCGCCTTTGTGATATGGATATCTATAACTGATTGGTGTTATGCTTATTTCTATATTTGTTTCTGAAGATCATATAGCCACCGTGTAGTAGCTTTGAGTTTATATCGTAATGTCGGATTTCCTCTTGAAAAGAAATGCATGTCATACTATCTGACATATCGGTGCTCGCACAAAGCAATTACACGGATGGTCGCTCCTCAACAGCCTTGTTCTTCGTGCTAGTTGACAGCGTTACCTCGTAGTGTCATTGGCTAGCGTGAGTACAGAGGTGGGGCATCACACAATCAAACACAATGTAAATGATGGTAATATAAAGAAGTGCGTCCACTCGGGATAGCTAGTCCACTTGGCTGGTGCGGTACCTGTTTTAGTCATTTCAAATTATCACAAGCGCCAAGCTAATCCATCATCTTTCTCTTTCTTCAAATCCAGCAAACGATGCCAAATCAACCACTTCGTTCTGGATCATCACTCCACGTAACAGTTGTCAAAGTGGTTGCGATATCGATAGAGAGTATGCCCATATCCGGCTCTGGTCTCTTTAACAACCAAACATCATTTTACACACCGGTAGGTACTTTTACATTTCGAAATCCATTCATATTTGATATCAAGCTATCATATTCGTTTTAAAATCAAATCCATTTCGAAATCATCATATATACACAAAATATACTATTTTTATTCAAAATCATTTTCGCCTTAATATCTCGGTTTTGCTTCCAAAATCGTTTCGAATTCCAATTTAGGTTATAACCTCATGTTTACCCAATTTGTATTTAAATCCATGATTTAAAAAAAATCAAATAAACATTCCACCCTGAACCAGTTTGAAAATTTGAAAAATAGTTAGAATAGTTTAAAGTTAAATAATTAAAATAATGCAAATGGTTAAAATAGTTAAAAATAGATTAAATGGTAAAAGTAGTTTAATGTAAAATAGTTTGAATATTAAGATGGTTTATATAGAAAAATAATCTGGAAAACCAAAATATTTTGTATATTTCTGAAGATAGATTTTAAATAGTTTTATATTAAATAATTTATTTGAAAATAATTTCAAAGTCAAACCGATTCAATTCCAACTTCCCAACACAAATCAATTCCAATTTCCATTCAATTTCGATTTTAATTTAAATCAATTTCAACTTCAATTTCAAATTAATTCAATTCTGCTTTCAAATACATTAATTCAATTTCAATTCCAATTTATATCGATTTCGAGCTCGATTTTCAAAATATCGATTCAAAACATTTAAATCAAATTATCCTTTATTACTCAGTTTAAAATCCCAATCTTCAAATATAATTCAACTCCGAGCTCAATTACGAAATATGTTTTATATCACTTTTACTTAGTAATATTCAAAATTCGAATTAAATTTCAATACTTTAAAACAATCGATTTCCAAATTTCAAATTTCATTTCGATTATAACTTCAAAATCTCAACTTCGATTATTTAAACAATTTCGATTACCAAGTTCAAAATTTCAACATTTAGGGCTCAAGTTCGAAAATAATTTGATTTCTATGAATTTGGTTTTTTTCCTTTTAAATCAAAATCATTTAATAATTTCAAATCAGAAATTTTAAAATCATTTAATTTAACCAATCTGGTGTCCATATATAGTTTTCTATCCTATGGCAAAGTGATCAGTTATTTCAATTTGGATATATAACATTTCAATCCAAATTACAGTCATAGGTATATATCATTTCAACCTTTTTCTTAATTTGTTCGAAATAATCCAATTTACGGTCCATATACTAAATAATATACAGGGTGATAATAGGATACATCAGAGTAAATAAACATCCAAATCATCTAAAATATTAATCAATAGCATCCAACATAATCAATCATCCAAACAGTGAATATAATTCACAACAATTTCTTACTTATTATTATCGGGTATTTTAGTGGCAATTATGTAACAACCCTAGATTTTTGAATATAATTTAAATTTGACTTTATTTTATTTTGAAATTATTTTAAACTGGTTTTTTGTAAGATTTCATTTATAAATATTTTTAAAGTGATAATAAAATTTTTCCAAAATTTATTGCATTTATTTTCTATTTTTAAAGCCTAGTTTCCATTTTTCTGCTATTTTCTTCATTTAATTATATTTAAATTATAATTTATTTATTTATTTTTATGCATGAATTTTATTTTGCGTTCTTATCTTTATTTATAAATATTTTTCAAGTACATAAAAGTTTTCCAAAATTTGTTTCATTTGTTTTCAAATTTTCAAGCCTAGTTTACATTTTCTTAATTTAATTATATTTAATTAATTTATTTTTGTTTATTTATTATATTTTCATGTTTTTTGTCTGAATTTATTAGTAGTTTTCAATTATTTCAAATTTCAAAAGAAAATATTTAAATTTGTAGAGTTTTTGTGACTTTTGATTTGCTTAAGGGTTTTTATATTCTTGTCTTTTCATTTCAACCAACACCTTTTCATTATTTGCTGCCATAACTCATCCCTTTCAGCTGACTTCTTCATTTCATTTTCAGTACAAGAAAACTTCTCATCTCATAAAAAAATTCGGCCTTCATCTTTGTGGCTCTTCTCTCTTTCACTTTTTCATTGTTTTCATGTGATTTGCACTTACCTCCTTCACCTCTTTGGTTCGGCCTGCCATCTCCAGCCATGTTGCCGCCTCCACCACCACCTGAACCAGCCTCCACCACCTCCTCTCCAACCCTATACCAAGCCGAGCCATCCCATGAAGTAGATCCACATAAAAATGCACCAAACTCCTCTTGAATGTCCATAGTCGAGCACACCTTAGCACCACCATCTCAAACTCCTCCTTGGCCGCCACCTACATCACCACCACTAGCTGTTCCTGACCTGACACCCTCTTCCACGTCATCATTGACCAACTGAACCATGGCCGTGCCCATGATTTCTTTGGCCGAGCCATTGTTGCTTTGAAACTTTGTGTGTTGCCTTGTTGTTTCATGTGCATATATCCCTTTGCTCCATTTTTTTATGCTAGGTCGACCTCTTATGAACCCAAAACCAGATCAAAACCCATGCCTTTGCCGTTTATATCTGACTTATAGCTGAAGCATATGTGGTTGGAAGCAAGTGCAAATACTTTGGCTTTGTTTTATGCATTTAATTCTAACATTGTTTTATTATATTGGGTTGAAAACTTATATTGTTTATATTGTTTTGTTTGAATGTGTTCAAGGCAGTTAGCTTTCTCTCTCCCACAATCGAATCATTGTCGTGCTATCGTGCTTTTGTGGATCTCAGTTTGTGCATTTGATTGTTGTCTTCAGCTTATACCAGTGAGTTATTCCCACCAGATAGTTTTATACTTATATGACTTGTAAATCGATCACATTTGAATCTGTAAAATGCATCACCATGTTACTCCTGCTATGTTATGATTATATGATGTCCACCCATGCTTAAACACATGTTATATCATCTTTTACTCTTATATGATGCTATTCTGTTATTTATATCAGTTTATCACACTGCAAGTTCCCTTTAGATTAGAATCACTATGGGTTGAAATGATATATACCCGAACGGACTTTATAATGGGGAAAATGGTTATGGGCTGAAATGATAGGCCTGAACGATTTTCAATTATTTCATTTTACTTGAGACTGCGGCTTTGAAATGATAAAACCCGGGTTTTCTTTATAAATTATGGATTGAAATGATATATTATCCGTATCACTTTACCTAGGCTAGAAAATGATATACAGATCCGTGGTTAAAATATGTTTTTCTAAAAAATTTAAAATATTTTAGAAATGTAAATATTATAATATTTTGATTTAAATTTAATTAAAAATGATTTTTATAAAGTATTATTGATTTTCTAAGAATTTATAAGTGAAATAAATTAATGGTAAAGTTAGAAAATCTGAAATGTAAGTTATTTTGGAAATTAAAATTTGGTGATAAATGGAATTTAAAATAAATATGAAAATATGATAAATTTATGTTATTTTGAATTTAAATGAATTTAAAATGAATTTATAATATATATTAATGATTTTGAATAAATTTAAAAATGTTAAATGAATGAATATTTGAGTTGAATTTAGAAATATATCTTAAATGGGAAATTTATGAATTTTTTTAAAGGTGAATTTTAAGTTAAGTAAATAAAATGAAAATAAGTTATATTTGGAAATTTAAACTTAAGTGTTAAGTTAAAAATTTAATTTAAAGAATTGAAATTGAATGTGTGAATTTAATATGTGAATTATTATTAAATATTGATTTTTGAATGGAAATTTAACTTCATAAAATCATGAATAAGGGTATTTAAATGATTGTTAAAAAAGTGAAATTATATGATTTTATAAGTTTAAAATGGTTTAAATAAAAATTTAATTGTTCATAAAAGTATAGTGAATATTTGAAATTTAATTAACAGCATTTTTGAAATGCTATTATTTCTAATGAAAAGGATATTACAGCATTTGTAAATGTTGTAGTTGATGTAAATGAACCAAATGGCTAAATTTAAAAAAAGGGATATTATAGCACTTTGTAAGTGCTATAATTGTTAAATTTAACTATAGTTATATTTGAACTAAAGTAACCCTGGCATTGTGGGCGTAGTGGCTGCTACGTTACCACCAGCCCGTGTGCGTAATTGATATATCTACCCCGGCATTGCCTTGTGTGCCGTATCACCTACCATACCGATCCTTTACTACGAGTTTGTTTTTCTCCCGTTGCCCGTGTGGTATCCTCTGATAGTTTTTCGATCTGGAGATATCATGATATTGGATGGATTACTGGGACTATTATGTGTGAATGGTGATATGGGTAAGCCCGGGACGCTATTTTAAAGTAAGTTTATTTTACTGTGGACATTATTATAATAGCGGAATATTACTATATGGTAAATAGTTTAACGTATCCTTAGAGGATGGGCGGTCCCAGGCATCCTTTAAGTTACTTGTACCTTATTACAGTTCACTTGAGTTGGTTTATATTATATAAGTATATATCGTCCTGACTCAAGTGTTTTGTGTTTTGCTTTACGCTAGGGTCAGCCTGAGTATTCACAGCTTGGACTCTCTTTCTGGAGCTAGTCTTTGCTGGAGATTCTGCCTATCTACATTTAGATCTTATAACGACCCTGACTCAACCTTCGGAAATCGGCAAGGAATACGACACTCGTATTCCAATACCGCAGATCCAAACGTCGAGTCTGGTACGTCGGAGCTTATAACACATTAAGTATAACAACACAGCAGAAGAAAGGAAATGAATATCAATATATGCACATTGATGCAATAACAGATACAACATCTGATACAATATGATACAAAAGAACGGTACAATAGATATCAATACTATCAGAGATACACAACGGAAAAAATATCTTCAATAGAACGTATCTCCAAATCAAATGCTCCAATCCAAAACTAGCTCGAACTTCAGATCAAGTTGCACAAAGCTAAGCAAGGTCAGTCGTCCAAGACTAAAGAAGATCCTAAAGACCGAAAGCTACCAATCCAAAGACTTCGAAGGCTATCGAATCTACACCTATTACTTGATTATCTGAAAACCCAACTCTAGACTGCCCGTGTGGAAAATTGTGGGCACCCAGAGTTTAGGAAAGGAACAATAAACACCAGGTCAGTTGTGGGACTGGTGTGAGCAAAAAAAAAAACAGTTTTATCTTTAAAACAAACAAAAGAATTTAGATTGAAATCCGCAATGCTTTTTGGAAACTGAAACTACCATAAGGCCTCCCGACACACACACAATGCAATCGCACACATGGAGGAGATTTCTCCTTATGATAGTCAAATATGCTTAATACGAGAAAACTCTATGATTTATTACTAGTGCATAGTGGAAAACCTTTCGAAAGTATAATATTAATCTTAGACCAACATAGGTACCATTATACTATGCCTACTATAGCTACCATTTTAAATGGCAGGTTCTACAACTAAAACCGTACAAGGCTCGTATTGGATGATAGGATTTCCAACAAATGGTCAGGCTAAGAAACTTCCTTTTGGCACATGGAAACGCCTCTGGAGGGACGCTCCGAGAACCTACCCGGCTCTCTGCCAACACAAGGCCGGTTACCCCTTTCCGGGAGAATAAAACCTAAGATATGCCACCCTCGGTCATTTGCGACCTTTATCCGAGGGTCCTCTACACCAACAACATCACACAGTAATAAATATACTACAGTGTCCACATGAGTAAGTATTTAGGCTCCATATCATGATACCACCCTTTTCCAGAGGGAATGACCATACCCTAGGGGAGCTTCCCTTGAAATCTTGCCGCATCTTTCCTGTTTCGACCATTACCGATTTGTGAGGCTCGATGAGGTCTCGTCCACAAAGCTACGCTTTTTCACAAAGCCATGCATTGATCGACAAATAATCAGCAGCACTTCGTATGCCACATTACCAAATTGGGAATGTATCACTGGTAACCATCAACTACATAACCTCTGAGCTAGTACGTCTCAGAGAAGGGTGTTAAGCTAAGAGAATAAATCTCCACCACCAAACAGAATTGTATTTGATAGAAACCGGCTTTACATCTCAAAGTGTAATGTCCGACATACTTCCATACAAGTCTGTTCCGGGTTCGAACAGAACCGAAGGCACTTCTAAAGAAGCCATTGCAATTCAGGTATTCACAATCCCGATCGGACTTTCCATCACTTAGGGAATCTCTATAACGTAGCTACTCAGTGCAGAGACAATCGATAGGTCTCCTATCGTTCTCGCAAATATCCGATCTTCACCACCGGTCTTCAAATGCTATCCATAACGACGCATCATTATTCGGAATGGATTATATGACACAAGGTCCTCTCCCGGCTAAACCGAATAATGAGCGTAGTATTTAAACCCTAATTTGATCTCGAATAAAAAATTCAATGATTTATAAATTCCACTGGTATTTTTCTAGTGATGTCAAATGTTTAATCTGACTATGACGATGAACTCGAGGCCCAAGAACATTTAGATCATCAGAATTTTGCGAAAGTTCAACTTTCTGATCAACTCCAATATTTCAATCAAAACTTAATTAAAAATTTGCATTTTGCTTTCTAAAATCTTTATTTTTAAGGGGGATTCAAATCACATTATTGAATTTAAAATCTGTCAAGTTCGAATTTCTGAAAAATTTGAATGGTGACTGCATTTCAGAGTTTCCAGAAAAAAAAATTATATAACCTTTGCTCTAATTTTATTACTGGAACATAGTACAGTTTTAAAACAAACTTCAACTTGTGTTACAATCCATTTTCAGAAGAAATGAGGGAGAGAGGGATTTGGATTTGCTATGATCCACTCTGTAAACCAGAGACTCAATATGACTGTGTTTTCACAGTTTCTAGAAAGAAGGAAACTACAAAACTTGGTTGTATTCATTTACTTAATTCATTAATAACAGTAATTTTTAAATTACTTACAGTTTGAATTTCCTTTATGTAACAAAGAAGTTTTTTTTCTGCAACTTGAAAACCAGAAGTAAATCTAATCTTTGATCTTGATTTCTCCTACAAATGATTGATTCAATCGATTAATTCCTGCCTTAATATTGTTTAGCAAACTCAAATTTTAAATCTTTAAAAGAAATGATTTCACATGCCTTAAATTATTTCCAGAAAAACTTTGCACTGCTCTGGCCCAAAAAAAACTGAAGCGCATTTTTTTACAAATCTGCAGTTTTTTTTGAATTTGTTGTTAAAACATAATTACAAAATCATAATTTCATTAAACTATAAAGTTTAAAAATCTACCTGAGATATGGAATCATAAACTGTAGCTTGAAGCTTTAAGATGATTCTCAGATATTTACTTTTGAATTGAAGAAGGTAGGCAGTTTTCTTTTTTTTCTTTCCGATTTTTTTCTTGAGTGTTGGAGTTTGGAATGCTAAATCTTAGTTACTGTACTTTTTAGAGATTTGGAGCTAAATAAATTTGAAAATAGAAGCTGAAAAGTTTCCCGTAAATTTTTAATTTGATTATTTTATTCAAGCAATGATATATCATGCCATTTGTAAACAATAATCGTGAGATCTAAATTTTGTTAATCTCTGTACTCTATCTCCCATGTGAATGTATATTTAGCATTTGTGATTTTTACAAGACAAAAGAATTTCCTCTTAAATTTTTACATCATATTCATTTTATAAATGAATACACCCCCTTATTCATTTGTATGTATATATACAATGTTAAAAGAAATGTTGTTTTAACCAATATTTATATCATATACATTACATCTTAATGATTTTAAATGCCACTTATTTTTAAATTTAAATTCAAATCTCAATTCACTTGATTTATAAAAATCCATTTATGTCTATTCATATATTCATATCCATCCCTACACAATTTAAATTCAAATTCAATGTTTGCATTCAAAACTACTCATATATGCAATATACATATATGTATATAAATTTGAATTCAAATGACTTTTTTAAAACATCCATTATTTCAAATTTTTAAACTCAAAAGAAATTGGAATTTATTTATATATTATTATCACTTATTTTATTTGTTTGAGATTTTTTTTCAATTTATTTCCAAATTAAATTCTAAAAGTTAAAATATATTATTAATTTTAATTGATAAATTTTTAGGATGTTACAGATATCCCCTCCTTAAGAAAATTTTATCCCCAAAATTTGCCAGGGAGACAATATAGATTGGATAGATACGCAAAGATAGAGAATCGACTCACAAATCAAGCCGATTATCTATTCTGTATTTGGCTTAGCAAATCAGAATATCAATAATAGATACAAGAACGAATCTATTTAACTCTTTACAAGATACTCGGGGTCATCCAGATCTAGAAATATACATGGGCATTGTTTAGTTTGAAGGGATAACTAACCGTTCGTAGACTATATCTAAACACAACAAAACAAACGATAGATACTCAATCCAGGTTGGAATATTTCAAAGTATACACCAACTGGTCCCTCTTCGGACTTTTATACTCACAAGCAATTACAATAAAATTTCAAATTTGGTTTTAATCGAAATCGTTTTATCGATACAAATTATTTAACTTTATATTTTAGTTAACCAATTTATTTCAAATAAAATTTTAATTTCGCTAAAGTTAAGAACGAAAAGCTGATAGAAAGTTGACCAAGAGAACACGAAATAGAGACTTATCTACGATTCGTAGGGCCACCATCACACCGAAGCTTCTTTCTGGACCTGTCACGAAGCCGTCAAAGAATTTGGAATCGAATCAAAAGAGATTGATAGAAAAATTTATTTCTACTGTTGTTACAGGTCATTGACCATTTGTAGTGGTATTTCCCTGTCCCCTATCTCGTCCTCTTCTTGCACTCACATTTACTATCAGTGAATAGTAAGAGAATTTATAAGGCATTCGAACGGATATCTTAGGGATTACTCATTCTAGGGTATACTTCACCCTATCTCTAATGAGTCACTTAATGTGTTATACTCCCGAGCTAAAGTTATAACCTTCAGCTCTGATACCAATTATAACGACCGTGACTCAACCTTCGAAAATCGGCACCGAATACGACACTCGTATTCCAATGTCGTAGATCCAAACGTCGAGTCTGGTACGCCGGAGCTTATAACACATTAAGTATAACAACACAACGGAAGAAAGGAAATGAATATCAGTATATACAACATCGATGCAATAACAGATACAACATCTGATACAATATGATACAAATGATACAATAGATATCAATACTATCAGAGATACAAGACACAACGGAAAGAATATCTTCAATAGAATGTACCTCCAAATCAAATGCTCCAATCCAAAGCTAGCTCGAACTTCAGATCAAGTTGCACAAAGCTAAGCAAGGTCAGTCGTCCAAGACTGAAGAAGATCCCAAAGACTGAAAGCTACCAATCCAAAGACTTAGAAGGCTATCGAATCTATACCTATTACTTGATTGTCTGAAAACCCAACTCTAGACTGCCCGTGTGAAAAATTGTGGTCACCCAGAGTTTAGGAAAGGAACAATAAACTCCAGGTCAGTCGTGGGACTGGTGTGAGAAAACAAAAAAACAGTTTTATCTTTAAAACAAACAAAAGAATTTAGATTGAAATCCGCAATGCTTTTTGGAAAATGAAACTACCATAAGGCCTCCTGGCACATACACAATGCAATCGCACACATGGGGGAGATTTCTCCTCATGATAGTCAAATATGCTTAATATGATAAAACTCTTTGATATTATTACTAGTGCATAGTGGAAAACCTTTGGAAAGTATAATATTAATCTTAGCCAGCATAGGTACCATTATACTATGCCTACTATAGCTTCCATTTTAAATGGCAGGTTCTACAACTATAACCGTACAAGGATCGTATTGGATGATTGGATTTCCAACAAATGGTCAGGCTAAGGAACTTCCTATTGCCACATGGAAATGCCTCTGGAGGGACTCCCCGAGAACCTACCTGGCTCTCTGCCAACACAAGGACGGTTACCCCCTTCCTAGGGAGTAAAACCTAAGATATGCCACCCCCGGTCATTTGCGACCTTTATCCGAGGGCCCTCTACACCAACAACATCACACAGTAATAAATATACTACAGTGTCCACATGAGTAAGTATCTGGGCTTCATACCATGATACCACCCTTTTCCAGAAGGAATGGTCATACCCTAGAGGAGCTACCCCTGAAACTTTGCCGCATCTTTCCTATTTCGACCATTACCGGTTTGTGAGGCTCTATGAGGTCTCGTCCACAAAGCTACACTTATTCACAAAGCCATGCTTTGATCAACAAATGATCAGCAGCACTTTGTATGCCACATTACCAAATTGGGAATGTATCACTAGTAACCATCAACTACATAGCCTCTGAGCTCGTACGTCTCAGAGAAGGGTGTTTAGCTAAGAGAATAAATCTCAGCCACCAAATAGAAATGTATTTGATAGAAACCGGTTTTACATCTCAAAGCGTAATGTCAAACACACTTCCATACAAGTCTGTTCCGGGTTCGAACAGAACCGAAGGCACTTCCAAAGAGGCCCTTGCAATCCGGGTATTCACAATCCCGATCGGACTTCCCATCACTTAGGGAATCTCTATACCGTAGCTACTTAGTGCAGAGACAATCGATAGGTCATCCTATCGTTCTCGCAAATACCCGGTCTTCACCACCGGTCTTCAAATGCTATCCATAACGACGCATCATTATTCGGAATGGGTTATATGACACAAGGTCCTCTCTCGGCTAAACCGAATAATGAGCGCAGTATTCAAAAACATATGGATGTGGGATTTCAGTTAAGTCACAACTTATTATCCAAAACCTTTCTTTAAATGGTTTAAACAAATTACCACTTTAAATCTTTTAAACAAAAAGATTTAATTCACAAAGTTACCAAACTTCCACAAAGGTTAATTCATAGTTTTTTTAAACTATTTACAATTCCATATCTTTTTATATATATAAAGATACAACCTCAAGATTCTCTTCAATTTGGAAACAAAGCTTACAATTCTTTCACAAAGATTTATTCACAGATTTCAAAACAATTTCCATTCCAAATTGGATTTACTCATCCAATCTTTAAATCAAAGATTTAATTCATATCTTTCAAACCATTTCCAATTCAAATCTTCTATATAAAAGATACACCATTTAAAATCCTCTTCGATTTCAAAACAAGGTTTAATAATCTTTCACAAAGGTTAATTCATAATCTTTCAAAACTATTTACAATTTCATTTCAAACTTGAAATCTTTCGATACAAATTGGAAATCCTTTCTTTTAATGAAAGCTATTACTAATTGAAACAAATAGTTTTCATTTTGGGAAAAATTGATTATATTTACATAAGTTAAAGCCATTCAAGAACAAAACTTGGGTTTAAATTGAAATTCCCAAAAACAATACTCTTTAAATGGTTAAAAACCATATAAACACATTTATAACTTGTATAATCCTTTTAAACCATAATTTCCAAATTATTGAATTCAATTTCAAATATTGAACTCAAATTCAAATCAAATTATTTAAATTTCAAAACTGAACCAAGTTATTCAAAATTACTTTTATTTTTGAAATCTCTTTTCAAAAGCTTTCAATTCCAATTTCAAAACTATTTTGGATTCAAAAATTAAATCTTTAATATCATAAAAAAAATCCGTGACTTAACCGATTTCCTTGTGCAATCCATATTTGTGTGTATATAGTGTGGTCCAGGGGTTTTACACAATAGTGCAACATCATCAATCATCATAGATTCAATCATTACGATTCGATATGGGTTTCGGATAACCAACTGGAATCCGACTCCCTGTCGCATCGAAATTTAAATGCCGTTTTATGGGCAAAAGGTTTTTTTTTACATACATATAGAGGCTAATCACAAATCACAGTTCATCACAAAGCAATCACAGTATCACAACAGAAATATCAATCCAGTACAGAATATTTGATGATAGTCAATCATCTTCGATTAAGGTGATTGTGATAAAAGTGAATTAACCATATAATTATCTTTATTAATTATTTTAAATCAATATTTAATTTTACTTAATTATGAATTAATGAAATCTTAATCAATTTTATTAATTAATTATTCCTTTATTAGTAATCTTAATTTACTAATTCTTAATTGTTAACTGATCAAGTTTAATTACCTTTGTTAATTGACTATTGTTTAATTGATTAATTATTAATTATAAAATCATTACAAAACATCAATTGTTAATTACTATTTCATCATTATAAATAAATTTGGTTTAAAGTTAACACTTGGATATTTGATTTACTTCTAAATTTTTTTATTAAGTTAAATTTTAAAACAACTTTTATTTAAAAGAAAATATAAAATTTAAAATATCTTTGAACTTCATAAATTTTAAATAATTGATTCAATATCATTTACCTCACATTCCACTTAACAAATTATCATTAATTTCTAAAGAATGGATTCAGAAAAAATTATTTAACATGTGTTTTCAAAATTTAGTTAAAACTGGATTTTGCTGTTTTCATGTCCAACCCAAGACTGCCTCGAGTTGTCCCCGAGACAAACATCCCCCTGCTTTGAGTTTTAACCCAAATTTACCCGACTGACTTTTTTTACAAAAATTTGTTTAAGTTTTTAAAACAACCCGATACAACCCCCAAACGAACACGAGCCCGTCTTCGAGTCTTCACCCCAATTCCCTAAGTAGTGCTTCGAGTCACCCCCTTTCTTCTTCCCACCCATCAAACTGATACCACAACCCCTACGTGCACGTGCACGTGCACAGCCGGATTCGTCACCGTTGGTCGAAGCTGCAGCCACCCTCGAGTCGACGTTCATCCCCCAAAACTCCACAAACACCCAGAACTCGAATAAATTTCGAAAACGAGAATCGAGTCATCTCGACCCAAACGACCCATCAGAACATCATCAGAAAAATGGCTCGCCCCTCCTCCCTTTGACCGTCAACGGTCACCAAATTTGGACCGAAGCTTCCTCAACGTGCGACGCCGCGATTGGCACCGGAGGCACGAAGTCCGATCACCCATTGATGGCGCAGCACCATCATTTCGAACGTGAACAGAAATGGGTTCTTAAACCCTAATTTGATCTCGAATAAAAAATTCAATGATTTATAAATTCCACTGGTATATTTCTAGTGACGTCGAACGTTTAATCTGACTATGACGATGAACTCGAGGCCCAAGAACATTTAGATTATCATAATTTTGCGAAAGTTCAACTTTCTAATCAACTCCAATATCTCGATCAAAACATAATGAAAAGTTTGCATTTCGCTTTCTAAAATCATTATTTTTAAGGGGATTCAAATCACATTACTGAAATTAAATTCTGTGATTCTAAAAAATTTGAATGGTGACTGCATTTCATAGTTTCCAAACAAAAAAACTATATAACCTTTGCTCTAATTTTATTACTGGAACATAGTACAGTTTTAAAACAACCTTCAACTTGTGTTACAATCCATTTTCAGAAGAAATGAGGGAGAGAGGGATTTGGATTTACTATGATCCACTCTGTAAACCAGAGACTCAATATGACTGTGTTTTCACAATTTCTAGAAAGAAGGAAACTACAAAACTTTGCCTTGATTAATTACTGAAACACAAAGCATGTCCAAAACCATAGTTTATCATTCAAATTCAATAGAAATAGAGGGAGAGGGTTTTAGTTTGGCATGGTTTACACTGTAAACCATAGAGTTAAAGGAAACAGAAGAGCAGAAAAAGAAAACAACATTTCCAGGCAAAGAAAAACACAAGCATACTAATTCATTCACATGCAAAAGCTATTCACATTCATGCAGGCATTTAAACAGCAGCAAAAGATAGAATAAAACATGGGTTTACTCACTTTTTTCCAGAGAGTTCCTGAAGACAGAAAGGCTCTTGACAGTTTCAAAAGTAAAGATGAAGCCTGACAATTTTTTCTTTTCCTACTTTAAATTTTGGAGTTTAGACCTGCAAGTTATAAATGAAAATCTTTGCTTATTCTTGGTTGTATTCATTTACTTAATTCATTAATAACAGTAAATTTTAAATTACTTACAGTTTGAATTTCCTTTATGTAACAAAGAAGTTTTTTTTCTGCAACTTGAAAACCAGAAGTAAATCTAATCTTTGATCTTGATTTCTCCTACAAATGATTGATTCAATTGATTAATTCCTTCCTTAATATTGTTTAGCAAACTCAAATTTTAAATCTTTAAACGAAATGATTTCACTTGCCTTAAATTATTTCCATAAAAACTTTGCACTGCTCTCTGGCCTAAAAAAAACCGAAGCACTTTTTTTTTTACAATTCTGTAGTTTTTTGAAATTTGTTAAAACTTAATTTCAAAATCATAATTTCATTAAACTATAAAGTTTAAAAATCTACCTGAGAGATGGAATCATAAACTATAGCTTGAAGCTTTAAGATGATTCTCAGATTTTTACTTTTGAATTGAAGAAGGTAGGCAGTTTTCTTTTTTTACTTTCTAATTTTTTTCTTGAGTGTTGGAGTTTGGAATGCTAAATCTTAGTTACTGTACTTTTCAGAGATTTGGAGCTAAATAAATTTGAAAATAGAAGCTGAAAAGTTTCCTATATTTTTTTTAATTTGATTATTTTATTCAAGCAATGATGTTTCATGCCATTTGTAAACAATAAGCATGAGATCTAAATTTTTTTAATCTCTTTACTCTATCTCCCATGTGAACGTATAATTAGCATTTGTGATTTTTACAAGACAAAAGAATTTCCTCATAAATTTTTACATCATATTCATTTTATAAATGAATACACCCCCTTATTCATTTGTATGTATATATACAATGTTAAAAGAAAAGTTGGTTTAACCAATATTTATATCATATACATTACATCTTAATGATTTTAAATGCCACTTATTTTTAAATTTAAATTCAAATCTCAATTCACTTGATTTATAAAAATCCATTTATGTCTATTCATATATTCATATCCATTCCTATACAATTTAAATTCAAATTCAATGTTTGTGTTCAAAACTACTCATATATGCAATATACATACATATATATATATATATATATATATATATATATATAAATTTGAATTCAAATGACTTTTAAAAAACATCCATTATTTCAAAATTTTAAACTCAAAAGAAATTGGAATTTATTTATATATTATTATTACTTATTTTATTTGTTTGAGATTTTTTTTCAATTTATTTCCAAATTAAATTCTAAAAATTAAAATATATTATTAATTTTAATTGATAAATTTTTGGGATGTTACATATCTGTTCCTTTTTCAGCTGTCCTAGTTTATCTCATGTATTAGTGAACTTCTATGTATTTGGGATTTCTATTATGTTGTTTTCAGACTGTTATTATGTATTTGGTTTGAGACTCTGTTATAGTAGCTTCATGAACTACTATGTATTTTTATATTCCGCTGCGAGTTATTCTGATTGTTCTATGTCTGTGATTCTGTGTATTTGATTTCATTTGCTCCAAATTTATTTACAATATGTTATTTTGCATCATTCAACTCCGACATGTGTGGATTATTGTCGATTTGAATGGCACGATATGGCGGGCCGTTACAATTGATATCATATCTTTGGTTTTTGGCAACCATTGCCTCTGTGGAGCAAAAACTCATTGGAGATCGGGTATTTCTACCCTAGAATGAGTGAAATCAATTTCAGAATCATATCTTTGTGGGAGACGTATTTTCAAAGTATAAAATGATTTTTCAAAATGTTTTCAAAAGATTTTCAAAGATTATTTTGATATATAAAAATTTTCTTGTTTTAAAGGATTTTCAAATATTTTCTAACTTCCTTTCTTTCATATCTTCCTTGTTAGATTTTTTTTCTTTAGGATATTCATCCTAGTGAATTCTCTTGTCTTTATCTTGTCCTAAATTCATTCTTAATTTTTCAGGAAGAATCGAGGAAATGCCAAAGGTAGGAGTCGTGGTATTGCCCCAGCTCCTCAACCTGTTGCTCCTGTCAGATTCACTGTTCTTTGTAAGAAATTCTCTCAACTTGGTGGAACCACATTCACTGGTTTAGAGAGCATCATTGAGGCTCAGCAGTGGTTGCGGAGTCTTGAGAGGATATTTACTGGTCTTGATATTACCGATGCCCAAAAGCGTCAGTTAGCAGCTTGGTAGTTGCATGATTCTGCTTTAGATTGGTGGGAGTCCGTTACGGCTAACACCATCGAAGCCGATATTACTTGGGAGCAGTTTAGGTATCCTTTGTGTTATCTTGAATTTTGTTTCTATTTTCCTTTTTCTTTAATTATATCTAAAGTTTTTTTAGTATCTCTTTTCCAAGGAGGCTTTTGTGGCAAAATGGATGCCAGAAGTCGGGAAATCTTAGCTTTATCGTGAATTTATGGATCTTAAGCAGGGTACCATGTCTTTTGCTGACTATGAGAGGAAGTTCAACGAACTTTCCAAGTTTGGTCCTAGCCTGATTGATACTCTTCTCAAGAAGAATGAGAAATTCATTGTTGGTGCTCGTCTAGAGTATTATAGTCGCCTCATTTCTCATGTTCATGGCTCTTTCATCCAGCTTATGGATATGACTATTCGCTATGAGAACCCTACTTCTTAAGGCCCTGCTGTTTCTGGTGCTCAATCTTCCTCTGCTAATTCCAAGAAGCGTAAGCTTAATTTCCATCAGCAGAAGAAGAATTGGCAAAAGCGTTCTGGTTTGGGATCTTCATCATTTGCTCCTGCTCAGAGGCATCCAGTTGATCTCTCCTCTATCACTTTCTTTAGGTGCGATCAGAAGGAACACTATGCCAATAGCTGTCCTACACTAGCTGGTGCTGCTGTTCCTCCACCTGCTCAGTTTACTAGGCGTGATCTCTGCCATATCTATCTCCAGCCTGGTCATTTTAAGAAGGACTGCCCTACCCAGCAGAGGGGTACGCCTTCTGGTATATTTGCTGTCACTTCTCCCTCATCTCCAGTTGCTCCACCTGCTCCTGCTCCTAGTGATGACCAAGGTACTCTCCAGGGTTCATTTACTTTATTCCATCATCCTATTCGTGTTTTATTTCATACTGCAGCTTCACATAGTTTTATTTCTGTTGCTTTGTGTGATAAGTTTGAGCATCTTCTTTCTTCTGAGTATGCTTCTGTTACATTATGTGTTTCAAATCCTATTAGGGGTCCTACTAACCTTAATCGGATTTGTAAGCAAGTGAAACTTCTCCATTCCGATCATCACTTTTGTGGTGATTTTTATATTCTTGGCTTCGATGCTTTTGATTTATTGCTTGGTCAGGATTGGTTCGGGCATCATGATGCTCATATCTCTTGTAATGCCCAGATTGTTCACCTTGTTGATGACCAAGGAAATTCCTTGATTATTCAGTGCCGCATGCCTCTGGATTTCGCTGGCAACTTTATTTATTCTCTGGATTCTTCTCCCAGTGATCATGATTCAACTCCTGTGGTGAGACTATATCTCGATGTATTTGGTGAAGTCACTTCTTTGCCTCCAAAGTGGAAAATTGATTTTTGGATTGATCTTATTCCTGGTGCTCGACCTGTTGTTCTTCCTCCTAGAAGAATGGCACCCTGTGAGAAGGTTGAGTTGGGAAAGCAAATTCAGGACTTGTCTTCCAAAGGTCTGATTAGGCCTGGTTATTCTAAATGGAGAGCTGCTGTGGTTTTTGTCACCAAGTCTGATGGTTCTCTTCGGATGTGTGTTGACTATAGGGAGATGAACAAGTTCACTATGAAAAACAGATATCCAATGCCTCGTATCAATGATATGTTTTATCAGCTTTATGGTGCCACTATTTTCTCTCAGCTTGATCTTGCAACAGGTTTTCATCAGCTCAGGGTTGATGAGGATAGCATTCCTAAGACTACTTTCCGCACTGAGAATGGGTTCTATGAATGGTTATCATGTCTTTAGATTTGACTAATGCTCCTGCTTTCTTTGTTGATTTGATGAATCGTGTCTTTCGTGCTGTGCTTAATAAATTTGTGCTAGTCTTTGTTGGTGATATCCTTGTCTTCTCTAAGACTAAGGATGAGCATAATTCGCATTTGAAATATGTTTTAGAGACTCTTAGAAATCATCAATTGAAGGCTAGATTTTCTAAATGCCATTTCTGGAAGGATGAAGTCCGATATCTCGGGCATATTGTTTCTAGTAATGGAGTTTCTGTTGATCCAATCAAGATGGTTGCGATCAATGTAAGTCTTTCTTCCTTTTCTTTTCTTTATCATTTTAATAATTCTATCTTTTCGGTTGTTCTTATGTTCTCCCTATTCTGTTTCAGGATTGGGAAACTCCAAAGACTCCATCTGATATTCGTAGTTTTCTGGGCCTTTCCATTTACTACCGGTGATTCATTGAGAATTTTGCTCGAATTGCTGCACCTCTCACTGCTTTGACTCGTAAGAATGCCAAGTTTATCTGGAGTGATCAGTGTAAGGCTGCACTCAATGAGTTGAAGAGCAAGCTAACTTCCGCACCGGTTCTTACCGTTTCGAATGGAAGTGAGGGATTGACGGTATATACTGATGCTAGTCATGAGGGTTTGGGTGCTGTTCTCATGCAGGATGGTAAGGTCATTGCCTATGCCAACTGTCAGTTGAAAACCCACGAGGCAAATTATGCTGCTCATGATTTAGAGTTACTTGCTATTGTCTTTGCTTTGGTACTTTGGAGGCATCATCTTCTTGGAACCAAGTTTGAGCTTTTCACCGATCATCAGTCTCTGAGATATATCTTTTTCTAGAAGGATTTGAATCCGAGGCAGGTTCGTTGTCTTGAGTTTCTAGCTTCTTACGACCTCGATATTAGCTATACTCTCGGTAAAGCTAATGTTGTGGTCGATGCTCTGAGTCGGAAGAAGGCTTTGTTGTGTCAGCTCGTTGTTTCTTCTTCTCCTCTTATGAATCGTATCATGGCTAAGCAGGATGAGGATGAGATGCTTAGATTGATGGAGGAGAGTGTTCGTAGCAGGCTAGTGGTAGAAGTAGTGGAGCTCAGATTGATGATAGAGGGATTTTGAGGATTAATGGTAGGATTTGTGTCCCGAATGTTGATGGTTTAAGGCAGGAGTTGCTTTAGGAGAATCATCGATCCAGGCTTTCTATTCATCCTGGTGTGTCGAAGATTTATTAGGATATGAAGAGGTTTTTTTGGTGGAAGGGGATGAAGAGGGATATCTCTATCTTTGTTAGTCGGTGTGTGACTTGTCAGCAAGTCAAAGCTGATCACCAGAAGACCCCTGATTTGTTGCAACCCCTTGAGATTCCCAATTGGAAGTGGGAACAGGTTTCCATGGATTTCATCAATGGTTTACCGAGGACTCGGAGGGGTAATGAGAGTATCTGGGTTATTGTTGATAGACTGACCAAGTCCGCTCATTTTATTCTGGTCAAGTCTACTTGTTCTACTTCTAGCTTATCTGAGATCTACATGAGAGAGATCGTTCGTCTTCATGGTGTTCCTCTCAGTATTGTTTGTGATCGCGACCCTATCTTTACCAGTCAGTTTCGGAAGGCTTTTCAGGAATCTCTGGATACTCGTTTGAAGTTGGGCACTGTCTACCATCCACAGACCGACGGTCAAACAGAAAGAGTGAATCGGATTCTCGAGGATCTTCTTTGTGCTTATGTGCTTGATTATAGAGGATCTTGGGAAGATCATCTCCATCATGCCGAATTCACCTACAATAATAGCTATCAGGTATAATTTTATCTTCTGTTTTTCAGTCTATTCTTAATCTTTTATCTATCTCATTCCATATTTGCATTCAGGCCAGTCTCAAAATGTCTCTGTTTGTTGCTCTATACGGATGACCTTGTAGATCCCCATCTTGCTGGATTGAATCCAGTAATCGTTTGGTTCTTGGTCCTGATGTGATTTTAAAAGCTTCTGAGAGAGTTGAGGAGATTAAGAAGAGGTTGAGAGCCGCTCAGAATAGGCAGAAGAAGTATGCTGATAGGCGTAGGCGGAATTTGGAATTTTCTGTTGGTGATCGGGTGTTCCTTGAGGTTTCTCCCTTGAGGAATGTCATTTGCTTTGGTCGTAGAGGAAAGCTTTCTCCTAGGTTTATTGGTCCTTTCCGCATTGTGGAAAGAGTTGGTTCTTTGGCTTATCGTTTGGATTTTCCCGAGAAGCTTTCTGGAGTGCATGATGTATTCCATGTCTCGCATCTTCACCGTCATCTTCATGATCCATCTCTTATTGTCCAACCTTCTTCTCTTGATAGCTTGGATATTGAGCCTAATTTGACTGTTGAGAGGAAGCCACTTCGCATTGTCGATAGAGATACGAAGCAACTCAGAAAGAAATCTGTTAATCTGGTCAAAGTACAGTGGAGTACCGACGATCGGGATTGTACCTGGGAGATGGATGAGAGCATTCGTGCTTCGAATCCAGAATTATTCGTTTCAGGTACTATTTTGTTTTCCTATCTTGTTTCTCTTTATTTTCCTTGCACGTTCTTTTCGAGGATGAAAAGATTTGAGTGGGGGAGAGCGTAACAACCCAAGATTTTTGAATATAATTTAAATTTGACTTTATTTTATTTTTAAATTGTTTTAAATTAGTTTTTTTAAGACTTAATTTATAAATATTTTTAAAGTGATAATAAAAAATTTCCAAATTTTTTTGCATTTATTTTCTATTTTTAAAGCCTAGTTTCCATTTTTCTGCTATTTTCTTCATTTAATTATATTTAAATTAAAATTTATTTATTTATTTTTATGCACACATTTTATTTTGTGTTCTTATCTTTGTTTATAAATATTTTTCAAGTACATAAAAATTTTCCAAAATTTGTTTCATTTATTTTCAAATTTTCAAGCGTAGTTTACATTTTCTTTGCTATTTTCTTAATTTAATTATATTTAATTAATATTTATTTATTTATTTTTGTTTATTCACTATATTTTCGTGTTTTTATCTGAATTCATAAGTATTTTTCAGTTATTTAAAATTTCAAAAGAAAATATTGAAATTTGAAGAGTTTTTGTGACTTTTGATTTGCTTAAGGCTTTTTATATTTTTGTCTTTTCATTTCAACCAACACCTTTTCATTATTTGCTGCCATAACTCATCCCTTTCAGCCGACTTCTTTGTTTCACTTTCACGTACAAGAAAAACTTCTCATCTCATAAAAAAATTCGGCCTTCATCTTTCTGAATTTTTTTTTGGTAAAGCTCTTCTCTCTTTCACTTTTTCATTATTTTCATGGTATTTGCACTTGCCTCCTTCACCTCTTTGGTTCAGCCTGCCATCTCCAGTCATATTTCCACCTCCACCACCACCTGAACCAGCCTCCACCACCTCCTCTCCAACCTCATAGCCAAGCCGAGCCATCCCACGAAGTAGATCCACATAAAAATGCACCAAACTCCTCTTGAATGTCCATAGCCGAGCACACTTAGCACCACCACCTCAAACTCCTCCTTCGCCGCCACCTACATCACCACCACCAGCTGTTCTTGACTTGAAACCCTCTACCACATCATCCCTAACCCACCTGAAGCATGTCCGTGCCCATGATTTCTTTGGCCGAGCCATTGTTGCTTTGAAACTTTGTGTGTTGCCTTGTAGTTGTTGTTTCATGTGCATATATCACTTTGCTCCATTTTTCTATGCTAGGCCGACCTCTTATGAACCCAAAACCAGATCAAAACCCATGCCTTGGCCATGTATATCTGACTTATAGCTGAAGCATATGTGGTTGGAAGCAAGTGCAAATACTTTGGCTTTGTTTTATGCATTTAGTTCTAACATTGTTTTATTATATTAGGTTGAAAACTTATATTGTCTTGTTTGAATGTGTTCAAGGTAGTTAGCTTTGTCTCTCCCACAATCGAATCATTGTCGTGCGATCGTGCTTTTGTGGATCTCATTTTGTGCATTTGATTGTTGTCTTCAGCTTATACCAGTGAGTTATTCTCACCAAACAGTTTTATACTTATATGACCTGTAAATCGATCACATTTGAATTTGTAAAATGCATCACCATGTTACACCTGCTACGTTATGATTATATGATGCTCACCCATGCTGAACACCTGTTATATCATATGTTACTGTTATATGATGCTATTCTGTTATTTATACCAGTTTATCACACTGCAAGTTCCCTTTAGATTAGAATCACTATGGGTTAAAATGATACATACCCGAACGGACTTTAGAATAGGGGAAAATCATTATGGGCTGAAATGATAGGCCTGAACGATTTTTAATTATTTCATTTTACTTGGGACTGCGGGTTTGAAGTGATAAAACCCGGGTTTTCTTTGTAAATTATGGATTGAAATGAAATATTATCTGTATCACTTTACCTAGGCTAGAAAATGATATGCAGACCCGTGGTTAAAATATTTTTTTCTAAAATTTTTAAAATATTTTTGAAATATAAATATTATAGTATTTTGATTTAAATTTAATTAAAAATTATTTTTATAAAGTATTATTGATTTTCTAAGAATTTATAAGTGAAATAAATTAATGGTAGAGTTAGAAAATCTGAAATGTAAGTTATTTTGGAAATTAAAATTTGGTGATAAATGGAATTTAAATGAAATATGAAAATATGATAAATTAATGTTATTTTGAATTTAAATGAATTTAAATTAATTTTATAATATGTATTAATGATTTTGAATAAAGTTAAAATGGTAAATGAATGAATATTTGAGTTGAATTTTGAAATATATCTTAAATGAGAAATTTATGGATTTTGTTTAAAGGTGAATTTTAAGTTAAGTGAATAAAATGAAAATAAGTTATATTTGGAAATTTAAACTTAAGTGTTAAGTTAAAAATTTAATTTAAAGAATTGACATTGAATGTGTGAATTTAATATGTGAATTATTATTAAATATTGATTTTTGAATGGAAATTTAACTTTATAAATCATGAATAAGGATATTTAAATGATTGTTTAAAAAGTGAAATTATATGATTTTATAAGTTTAAAATGGTTTAAATAAAAATTTAATTGTTTATAAAAGTATAGGGAATATTTGAAATTTAATTAACAGCATTTTTGAAATGCTATTATTTCTAATGAAAAGGATATTACAACATTTGTAAATGTTGTAGTTGATGTAAATGAACCAAATGGCTAAATTTTAAAAAAAGGGATATTATAGCACTTTGTAAGTGCTATAATCGTTAAATTTAACTATAGTTTTGTTTGAACTAATGTAACCCTATTATAGCATTTTAAATGCTGTCTTTTGTTAAATTGAACTGTTTTGAAAGTAACTTTCTGTAGCATTTTCCAAATGCTGCGAAAGGTGAATTATCATTTGTTTTGATAAGTTTAAGTGAATAAATGAACTTTAAAAGATTAAAATATTGAAAATTTAATAATTTAATTATTAAATGTAATAACTTCATTTAATGATTTAAATGAAGTAATTCGATTTGAAATATAAACTATTTTGAAATGTGAATTGAAAGGGTATTTTAAATTTGAATAAAATGAATGTGGTTTTGAAATGATATGATAAGTTGGATATTTTGAAATGGATTTGAAATGATATTGAATCATTAAATGATATTTGATTTTTGAAATATAAATACCATTTTTAAATTATAACCACGGGTTATAATGACGATTGGTTGTTAAAGAGACCGAGATCAGATATGGACATACTCTCTGTCGATACCGAAAACCACTTTAACAACTGTATACGCGGTGGAGATTCTAGAATGAAGTAGGATGGTGGCGATGTTCCTGAGGTACATTACGTGGACCTAACTCTCGTGAGTTAGCTTAAGGTGGCTAAAACAAGGGCGATCTCAGGCCAAAAGAGGTAGCACCTTTGGCCGGACACACTTCTTCGATACCATTCTGTTATTGTTGTGATTGATTGGGTGCACCCCTTGATTTTGGAGTGTTGTTCGGGGTGGGCATAGTGGCTGCTACGTTACCACCAGCCCGTGTGCTAATTGGTATATCTACCCTAGCATTGCCTTGTGTACCGTGTCACCTACCATTCCGAGCCTTTACTACGAGTTTGTTTTTCTCCCGTAGCCCGTGTGGTATCCTCTGATAGTTTTTCGATCTGGAGATATCATGATATTGGATGGACTACTGGGACTATTATGTGTGAAGGTTGATATGGGTAAGCTCGTAATGCTATTTTAAAGTAAGTTTATTTTACTGTGGACATTATTATAATAGCGCAATATTACTATATAGTAAATAGTTTAATGGATCCTTAGAGGATGGACGGTCCCAGACATCCTTTAAGTTACTTGTACCTTATTACAGTTCACTTGAGTTGGTTCACATTATATAAGTATATATTTCCTGACTCGAGTGTTTTGTGTTTTGCTTTACGCTCGAGTCAGCTTGAGTATTCACAGCTTTGGACCCTCTTTCTGGAGCTGGTCTTTGCTGGAGTTTCTGCCTGTCTACATTTATATCTGTTCCTGTTTCAGCTGTTCTAGTTTATCTCATGTATAAGTGAACTTCTATGTATTTGGGATTTCTATTATGTTGTTTTCAGAATGTTATTAAGTATTTGGTTTGAGATTCTATTATAGTAGCTTCTTGAACTACTATGTTATTTTTATATTCCGCTGCGAGTTATTCTGATTGTTCTGTGTTTGTGATTCTGTGTATTTGATTTCATTTGCTCCAAATTTATTTACAATCTATTATTTTGCATCATTCAAGCCTGACATGTGTGGATTATTGTCGATTTGAATGGTACGAAATGGCGGGCCGTTAAAAATTAAATTCCAATTTTAGATCTAACTTTCAATTATTTTTTACATAGTTAATTCAATGACTATTTATCAAACAACGATAAATAAATTTATATGACTTCATAATTTCAAATTTAACTAGCATAAAAATATTTTAGTATGTTGTGAGAGTTATAAAACACTCACCAAGATTTTCAATTTTAAATCAAGTCGAACGATATTCGATTTAACCTAAAATTTTAATTATCTCTAAATGACTCCAAATTTGATTCATGACGTAGTGCTCATTTTCACGATTCCATCGACGCTTGTTTCGTCAAATTCTGATAACGTATGAAGGAGTTACACAATTTTAAAGTTTGCGTACAATTCATAAACGATTTTTTTTAACCTCAAATAAATCAAAGCCATAGATTTCAAATTCCCAGATCCAAGCCGCATATGGCTTCTTCTCCCAAACGTGTACAGCAAGGTCGAGAGCACCAGAACCCAAAGCACGATCGAAACCATGAACGCCGCTCCCTCCATGCCTCACCAGAAGTTGATCGGAACCCCTCACCGCGTGCACCTGGCCGCCTAGCACTACCGCCCTAAGCCTTATTGAACTCAGTTAACCCAAAGCATAGAAAAACATGAAAGAATGCCACATCTTCTTGAGCGAACTGCGGCCAAACGAGGTTATGAAAATCGATTGCCAATGTTAGATTCGTAGATCTCTCCATGCTCTACAGTATTGTTGTTGAAAGATTTTCTAAATTATTTATGGATTTGGAGATAAATCGAGGAGAAAGCAGGAAGATTTCGGCCATTAAAGAAAATAGGGCCGGCGGCTACAAGATGGAGTTAGGGTTTTACTATGTACTTGTATTTATATACGTACATACATTAGTATATTATTATTTTCAACATTATCCGGACGAATTCCAAGTGAAGCGTGCCGGCTGACGTTTATAATGTTTTACCCCTATTCTGAACACAATGTAACATGTTTCGAGGCCTTCGATCGTATGTGGAAGATAGCTTTTTGAACCCAATTAAAATATTAAATTTTTGATATTTAGTTCAATGCGTTTCTATCCCGTACAACCAAACGATAACACCAGACTTTACAAAATTTAAAAGCCGATAATATAACACTATTACGGATCCAATGGAATTTATTTCATCGAAATCCGAGAATGTGCCCCGGATCGCTATTTTTAACGTCTCGATTATAATATAAAATTTCTGATTTCCAATTATTCACTTCTAAATCCAATTTTAAATGTTAACAATCTTTATTTTTTTTTAAATAAAAATTAAATCAACTTCCAACATCATTTTCAATCATAATTCAAAATTCAATTATTCAAATAATTTCTAATTGTTGAATTTAAACAATTTAACTATCCTATAAATCAATATAAATAAATCATTAAGTTCCAAATAAATTCTTTGTTATCAGCATCAAATTATTTCTATCTAAATAATTGACAATTATTATTATCCAACTTCAGTTATTGATTATAAACCTAGTTAATATATATAATTTCATTTTAGTACTCGTTATCGCCAAATCTTCGAAATTATTTTATTTCAAAATTTTATCCAAGTTCATATCCAATGACTATATTAATAAATCATTAAAATCTTTATTTTTAAACATTTTTATTAAATAATTACATTAAATTTAGTAATTTAAAATAGCTAAAAATATGGGTCGTTACAATCTCCCCCACTCAAAACTTTTCATCCTCGAAAAGAAACTAAGTACAAAATTTAACATTTGATATATTTTATTCAAAATAATCTTCTTATAAAACAATAATATCCTATTTATAAAACCATTACTACATTTCTACAATGCTACTCCTATTGGCTTACGGAATTTACAAGTTAGTTATCAAATAAGTTATAATTTTTTTTTGTTCTTTTTAAAACTTCAAAAACTTTGTAACACCTGAATTTACGAAAAATTTCGCCCTAGTCTCCTTTTCGTGGCTCGATCAGAATAACTACAAAATGCTACTACGGGCCTCAAACCAACAATAGAAAACAAAAGCCAAGTGGCTCCATCATAAAACCATCAAATCAAATTAAAAAAATAAAACGTACCATTTTGTCGGACAATCCAAATTTCTCTTGATTTTAAATGCCTGCCTCTTATTTACTAATGATACCCGATCATATTATTTAAAATCGTTTTATATTTTGCATTTTCAATTTCCAGTATCTGCTTTACTTAAGCTCGTACGATGTACAAATACCATCCGTGCACAATATCGAATTTGATCTTTCACTCGATCATACAATTTCACTTCCGAACTAGTATCGTTCACACGACTCTCTAGTGCGGACTCAGATGTGGTTCCTTGATCAAAAAATGTCATTCTCCTTGCGTAGCCATATACTATGATAGAGAATTCCAGAATCAAATTAAAAATACATATTCAGGGTTCGCCGTCGAGAATTGAGTGAAAGATCCTAACTCGGATCGATATACATTATCTCGAAATTTTATGCTCGAATCTGGATCAAATCATTATGCCAATAAAATAATATATATACAAATTATGTATTTATTTCTATTGACTCTTGACAATACCAAATTCCTCTGTTTACATTTACTTAATTTCCATTTAATTATTTGATTCATTTATTTCAACTGATTTACATTCATTTTCATAACTTGGAACATTTTTTTAATCATCAATTTAGTTTATAATCTTTCTATAATAGTCTAACTTCTTATATATGTCTTTTCTTAGTTTATAGTTATCTCAAAAGTTACAAATTCAACTTCACAATTTCTTTGCAATTTATATTTATTTCTATAACCAATTTACAAAGATATTATCAGATTCATTTGTCTACTTTCTTAAGCACGCTTAATTATTCCATTTAGTCATTAATCATTTCATAACATACTTAAGTATACAATAATTATTATTACAACCAAATTTCCATTTATATACATTTTAATTCCTTTTAAGTTTTGTTTACTTGTATAATATCCCATTACATATCCAAATCATCATTTTAACTTTTAACATTTGGTAAGTCTTATCATATGTTATTAGAATGCAATTTGGTATTATACAGATTAATCAGATTCATTTTACTTAATTAGAATATTCACTATTTTAACTTGTTTAAATTTTCTTTACTTTCTATTTAACTCTATAGTTTCTTAAACATTTAGCTTAGATTTACCAGTTCTCTTATTTTATAAGTTCTAGTTATTTGATATTTCATTTCATTCAAATAATTTTAAGATTATCAATTAACATAACTTAAAAATTTAAACACCAATTACATTTCAAATCATATGAAATAAGTATATGTACTTATCTCTTTTATATATTAAATCAAACCTATGAAGTTTAAACCAAAATCCGTTCATCAAAACAATTTCGAAGCAAAGCTTCTCAAAAGTCTCCACCACTTTGAGACCGAAAATGAACGTCGATGATGCTGCGCAGTCATCACCGAAATTATTTTCCGGCGACAGAAGAGAAGAGTACTGAATTCATTCCTTTTGAAATTTATTTGAAAACAATTTGTATTTGCATATACTTTTAAACAATACTAATATTATTTTACAAATCTTGAAAATCTTTTTCAAAAACACCGAAATTTAAATTCTCAAATGCTTAATTTTATATTTATTTTACTTGCAAATTATATTTTATAAATCACATTTACATAATTTAATTTTCTTATAATCATATAGTAGCTAATATTTTAGGAATATTGACTATTCAAACAACAAATGATAATGATCAATATTATCGTTTCTAACGAACAACTCACACTATATATACCCTAATAATTCCTGAAAATTATTTCTTTATATAAAAAATATAACCAGGGTAAAATTATTTCATTTACTCAATTTCAAAACAATATCTGTCGGTTTACCTTGTTTAAGAGTTTAGAAATCCCCATCGATACGGTTGTACTTCCCGTACCGACCAAAATTTGTAAACACTCAATCGATAAGCCAACACAATATAAAACATTTCATATTCACTAACAAATACACGCTCATATCTATTAATACACTCAAAATCATTTTAAGGTGCTACCGACCTTATCTGTAATGATTTACCCCATAAAGCTAAGGTTACCGCTAAACTAAAGCTCTGATACCAACTGCGATGACTCACATTTCGGAAGGTTCAAATCGACAATATTCCACACATGTCCAACTTAAACAATCCGAAACATAGATAATCAATGAGGTTAACTAAGAAGAATTAGAACAGAAGAAGAAAACAAAAATAGAATCTCGCAGTGGAATGATAAAATACAATAATCAGATAAACAGTTCATGAAGCTGTTTATACAATACGTTTGATTTTAATCTATACAACATTTATCAAATTTATATATATACACACACATCAAAGATAAATAGATAATGCTGCAGACAACATGATGCATGACTAATAATAGTAGTAATATACCAAATCTTCGTCTTTGTTCTTCAGAATAAATTTTCAATAAGTCGAAAAACTCAGGGCTGACCCGAGCGTAATGAAAAGACAAAACACTCAAGTTAGGACTAAAATATCCTTGTGTAAGTCTAATCTATATCGCATAAACATGAGTGTAAAGGCGTCAGAGATGTTTACGGGTTTTCACATCTCCTATCCAGTGTATAACGTGCGTGCAATAACTCAAGAGATGGTATGAGATTTTCCATCTCTTAAGGATCAGTTGAAATATTTATATGTAGTAGAATACGCTATATATGTAATGTCTAGTCAGTAAAGTAAATATTTTTCTTAGCATTAAGGCTTTACATTGATCCCCCTTAGCGCGTTTTTAAGCATTGTCGTACAGATTGCATATAAATACCAGTTAAATGATCGGTGGATAGGGATGCGCCGTAATACGACAACACTAAACCAAAATCGTATGGGTCTCGTTTAGGGATAAAAGTATGACAAGGCATTTGAGGCAATGCCCAAGGTAGGATACTACCAGTTTACCCTTCCCAGCTGGTGGTAATGCATCATAGCCATGATCGACCACTGAGTCAAACACTCCCATAATCCGAAGGGTGCGCACCAATCAATCACAATGTAAATGATGGTAATATGAAGAAGTGCGTTCGCTCGGGGTAGCTAGCCCACTTAGCTGGTACGGCTCTTGTTTTAATCATTTCAAATTGACATAAGTGTCAGGTTAATCCATCATTGTTCTCTTTCTTCAAATCCAGCAAATGACGCCAAATCCAACAACTTTGTTCTGGATCATCACTCCACGTAACAGTTGTCAAAGTGGTTCCGATATCGACAGAGAGTATGCCCATATCCGGCTTCAGTCTCTTTAACAACCAAACGTCGTTTTACACACCGGTTGGTACTTTTACATTTCAAAAACCTTTCATGCTTGATATCAAACTATCATATTCGCTTCAATATCAAATCCATTTCGAAATCATCATATTTACTCTAAATATACTATCTCAGTTCAAAATCATTTTCACTTTAATATCTCGGTTTTGCTTCCGAAATCGTTTCGAATTCCAATTTAGGTTATAACCTCATGTTAACCCAATTCGTATTTAAATCCATGATTTAAAAAAAGTAAACATCCCACCCTTGACCAGTTTGAAACTTTGAAAAATAGTCAGAATAATTTAAATAATTAAAATAGTGTAAATGATTAAAATAGTTAAAATGGTAAAAATAGTTTAATATAAAATAGTTTTAAGTATTAAGATGATTTATATAGAATATGGGTCGTTACAAGTTTCCTCTTGTGTAACCTTCAATTACATATTCACATTAGCATTTTAACCTTTTGAAATCTATCAGGTGAGTTATATATGTTTTAGAATGCAATTGAATATTATACAAATTAATTTTTATCCTAGTTCAACTGTTTCAAGTTGTTTCAATTTCATTTCTCATTTTAGACACCCTAATTATTCAAAATTTTGCTGCATTTTAATAATTATAACCATCTCCTAACATAAAATTTAAGAATTTAAATTTTCAATTTCACTTCAAACAATTTTGAAATAAATATGCATATATACATATTTTGTAAATCAAATCATACTCAGGAAATTCAAATCCGACGTATTTCCAAAACAAAAGTATAGCAAAGCTACCAAGTGGTGTCTTCACTTTGCGACTCGAAAATGAATGTCGATGATGCTCCAGTCATCACCAAAACTATTTTCCAGCGAAAAAAGAGAAGAGCATTGACTTACTACTTTTAAAAATTCTTTGGAAATAATTTCTGTTCGAAAATAATTTCAATTAACATATTTTCCCAATTTTTTTTTAAAAAGCACTGAAAATTAAACTCTAAGTCTTGAATTTAAATTCATTTCATTTGCAAATCGTTTTAAAAAGTTCAACTTTTTATAACTTACAACAATGGTTAACTATTTAGGAATGTTGACAAAACAATAAATGATAATATACTATTATCATATCTAACAACCAGTCCATTTAACTATCCAATTTTCGAAAATTATTCTCATATATAATATAAATTATTTCAATTACCAATTTCGAAAACAATATTGTGTCAGTTTGCTCTATTCATGTGTTTTGGAATTCCTATCGATAACGTTTATCAAATGAATCGATCGAAAACCCAAATCAACTCAACAACTCAAACAACACAATATAAAACAATTTTATATTATTTATAAATACGTTCTTTAGTAGATGATTCATGAATGGATTTTTAAAGCAAGGATAAAGATTCGAATTCAGAGGGACCCTAATCAAAGAGAATTCTAACTAAGAAGATTGCTCGAAAGGAAGATTGATAGACTTGCATTAATCGTGACGACCTTAACCGTGTCAACTGAGGCTAAAAAAACAAGAATATCGTTAATGAAAACCAAGACAACTTGTTGAGAACATCATGGAATACACGATTCATGAGATCAACGAAGAAGGCAAGAGAATATGATCAACCATTTGCAGAAACCATTCTTTCTTAAGAAAGGAAAAAAGGTCGAGCTATAGGAATATGATCGATGTAGAATTCAATTTCCAGCTAGAAGGTAGGGAAGTTACTTTACCAAAAGCATCCAAAAATAGATGGACCAAAGGGGTGTAGTCAAGACCGCTAGGCTAAGAATCAAGCGAAAAGATAAACTGCCTGCATAATTTTGAGACATTCGATAACCAAATAATTACCCTGGTCGTCTATTAAAGAAATGGTTTGGGCTTTGCAAGAGATAACATCATCATAACTGAGGATGTAGAATCTTTGGTGAATCGATGCCTGTTGTAAGGGAGTTTCACCCCTTTACAAATCATGCAAAGGTTGGTGGAATCGCTGATGGGATGGGTCACACATAAGGATGAAGTTGCCAATTGAGGTGGCAAGATGTTGAGAAATGAAGTTATGGGATGCTCCGATATCAAAAAGAACACGAATAGAAAGACACGAATGAATTTTAGAACAAAGGGGAGAAGTTCCAGAATTTAAAAGAAATCGTAATCAAAGAGGAAGAAATTCAAGCTTGAACGAAAGTGATTCTGTAGTTAATTTTCACTCCATATGCCAAGTTTTTCCTAAACCAGAGCTCTGATACCAACTGTAACGACTCGATATTTCGAACCATTGGCATCCACACAGGTCAGACTTGAATCACTCAAAAAACAGATTGTTAATTTATATTTGGCAAAACTTAACATATACAATAAATAAATCAATCATAGAATCACAAATATAGAGTAATACAACAATAAGCAGCGGAAGAAATAAATAGTAGTTCATGACGATATTATATAAACATCAGAGTCTGAAACAAATACAACAGAATCTCAGATACAAATGAATCTCTAATACATAAGCAACTGACGAGTTTGGACATAAATGACTAGAATAAACCGAAGTAACTGAAAGCTGGATAGATAAATATTCAAAAAAACTCCAATCTCCAAAGGTGAGTTTCAAATGCTGTGACACTCAGTCTGACCCGAGCATAAAGCAAAACACAAAACATTCGAGTCAGGATTAACATTCTTATACCAGTAAATTCAACTCAAGTGAACTGTCAACTGAAATATAAGTAACTTAAAAGGATGTTTGAGATTTCCATCCTCTAAGAATCTGTCGAACTATCAACTACGTAGTAATATACGCTATTATAATATGTTTATCAGGAAAGTAAATTATTAAAATAGCATTAAGGCGTTACCCATATCCCCTTAACACATTTTATATATTCAAATAGTCTATACAGTACCATAAGCTCCACCAAATCGGTGGTTTACCCAGAGGGCACTCTAAAGGTATGGTACAAAACAAACTCATAGAAGGCGCGATAAGGCATTGACAAGGCACGTGAGGCAATGCCAGGGTAGAAATAGCATTTGCACTCCCGAATTGGTGGTAACGCATAGTAGTTACTACTGCCCACCTCGAGACACACTCCCAAATCAAAGGTGCACCCAATTGAATCATAAAAGCGATAGAATGGTAAAGAAGAAATGTGTTCGATAGGGGGAGTGACCCCATTTAGCCACATCAAGCTGACTCATAGGAGTCAAGGCTGCATTAACACCTCATATAGAATCATCACCAAACCATCCTACTTCATTCTAGAATCTCCATCATGTACACAGTTGTTAAAGTAGTTTTCGGTATTGGCAGAGAGTATAAAATTATCTAATCCCAGTCTCTTTACAACTAAACGCATATTTCACGCCGTTGTCGTTTTATAAAATCATTTTATAATCATTTCAAATAGTTCAGACTTTGTATCAAATATTATATTCATTTCCAAATCATATCACTTTCGAAATCATATCATTTTCGAAATCATATCCACAAAATTAATTTAACCTATCATATCAAAATATTAGTATTTAAATCCATTAAATCTAAATCATAACTTGTGACGACCGCCCATGACTCCTGCACCAAACAAGGAAGTAGTGCGCTGAAAGGTGTGCCAGGCAGCCATGGACGATAGTCAGGGTTAAGGTAAAACAGTAAACTCTATCGTATTACTCACAGCGCATGGATAAAATACAATAGAAAAGTATACATAGTGAAGCTCCATAGAACAGAATTCATCATATAAACTCATAATAGTTTGGTACAATAATCTGAAAAGTCAATACAGCAAGCCTCACTACATATCACTCAGAGAATCATACAAACAGCGGAACATCCAGTACATATAGTAAGAAAACAATATGCAAAAGCCTCCAGCTCGTCTTCGTCATCAACAGCGTTAGTCACTAAGAACAGCACCTGTCACCTGCTACCTAGTCTGCCCATCCCAACATGGATGAACAACCCAAGGTAATAAGAGTTGAACATAAAACCTTGAGTCAGACAAAAGTCCTAGTGAGCAGTAAATCAACTATCAAACATACCAAAAGAGCATAAAGGGTAAAAAGGAATAGGAACTCAACCATCCCACTCCACCTCTTTCTACAGTGATAGCCCCCAGACACACAAAGCAGAAACAAACATAATAAATCAGACATTCAAAGTAAAGCTATTATCACTCGAGCCAAGGTCGGTGTTTTCCAAGTACAGACCCCCAAGGCCTAAACCAAGATCAGGTAAGCACCTTGAAAACATCGCTCTTGGCCCAAGTGACGATACAACCAAAATATCCAAACATCCATGACTCTGGCTATCACTGTTGTCATTGCCTCGATATCATCGTTAATTGAATGACCGGCTCATTCTTTCATCCGTCCGTCAAGGGCTAATGGTAACCCCGGTTCTAGACATAACTCCGCACGTCGTCGCAGCCCGTGCCTAGGACTAACGAATCTGCCCAGAGTACTTAGCACGTCGTCGCAGCCCGTGCCTGGGACTATCGAATCTGCCCAGCGTACTCTTGCTTTGAGCATGCTAGAACCTTCAATAACAATGAGATCTCAGCCTCCTAGTCATCCTCCTCAACGACTATTCACATACTAGCTCAAGCGCCTCTCGAGCCAACCATTATCAACAAACTCGAACCATATCACCTAGTTATCAACATGCTTGGAATGGTCCCGTCTGGATTAAACCAAGGTTATCTCATATCATGCTTTGCTTCATCGCATCACAGCAAAGTCCCATCTCAACATCATGCTTTGCCTTATCACATCATAGCAAAGTTCCATCTCAACATCATGCTTTGCCTCATCACATCATAGCAAATCTATCCATATGAGCTTTATCATCCGCTTCATATGCCACGAGCAACTTTCCTTATTCAAGAGACTTTTCACTTAGCTTTTGAATCATCTTCGACCAACTTGTCCAAATCAAATCATCAATCAACTAACTTCTAATAATCGATCAAATCAAACATTAACCCAAGTAACCAATCACTCAAACAAGATCTAAATAAACGGTTATAACAATAATGGAAATTCAGTTAATAAAGAGTCCGAATCTAACAAGCATGAATTCTAAGTAATATCTTGATGAATGAACTATCATAGGTTAACATGTAGTAAAATGGATATCAAAACTTGATGGACAATGGATCTACATGCAGACCTAAGGAAAATGCATGAAATCACTATCTTTAACACTCAAACAAGCCATCGATCCAATATACTCCTTTGGGTCCATGTGAGAGATAACCACCACTCACCGAATCACCTAAACACCTCGAAAGCAACTAACTTCAGATCTGGACAACAAAGGATCTCGCTCGATCCGCCAAAACTCCGCTTCAAACGATGAAATCTCTCTTCGATGGATGGAGATCTTCAACTTTGGCTCTAGGATCTTCGATTTGATCTTCAATCTTGGATGTAAGGAAGCACTAGATTAGAGTGGAGAAAAGAAGTGAAGAAGTGTTGAAGTCGAGCTCTCAAAATAGCAGCACTTCGTCGCTCCAAAATCCGGTGCCAAAAAGTGGACCAAAGTCGTGTATTTATAGGCAGAAATCCCATGAGTCGGCCGCCCTCCTTAAGTTGTCGCCGACCTAACCCTAGCCGACTTACGACCTAACGACTCAACTACCCCGACCTATGACCTAAAACACATCCGCATCCACGACCTACCGACTCATCACTCCACGGCTCAACGACCTACACATGCGCGCGACCCAACGACTCAAGCCAGTACACGACTCAACTGTACACGACCTAAGCCAGTACACAAGAATTCCTTAAGTCGGTCAATTCTATGGGTCGGTTACTACTATAGGTCGGTCTCCTCTTAAGTCAGCAACCACTATAGGTCGGTCTCATCTATGAGTCGTTAACTCCTAAGTCGCTAACTCCTAAGCCGTCCCAACCGACCTATACTTCTACACCGCATAGCCGACCTAAGCCACAACCTTTAAGTCGCTCAACCCTATAGGTCGCTCACTCCACTAAGTCGGTGACCTTCCTAGGTCGGTCCATTACTTAAGTCGGCCAATTCTATAGGTCGTTACCTTACCCTAAGTCGTCTATGCTCCTTAAGTCGTTCCAAATTATCAACCTTCCCTGGACGACTTAGACTATAAACGGCTTAAGCTTTAGTTGACCTATCAACAACCTGACATAAAGCATACAGTTGATAGTATCTCGATTCGTAAAAATACGGGTCGTTACATTCTCTCCCCCTTAAGAATTTCGCCCCCGAAATTCTAAACAAACAAGAGCAACCAAAACTATTCTGCATGCCTACCATCCATAGCAATCAACAAACCATGCATCCAATTACTAACCTAGCATGCAAAATTCTAAGACTAGAACAAGTTACAAATTCATGAGATGTCACGACACCTTAGGGCCATACCTCAAAGAGCTCAGGATGAGCTGCCTTCATTCTCTCTTCCTCCTCCCATGTACAGTCGTTAACATCATCACTCCATTGTACCTTGAGCAACCTGACTACCTTCCTCCTAAGCTGTTTCGTGTCAGTCTCCACAACACGAAGCGGCTTACGATGTCTCTTAACTACTGGATCAACCTCCAAATCTTCATAACTATCAGCAGAAACCACTGTACTTGGGTCGTGCACATACCTCCGTAGATACGATATATGAAAAACATTGTGCACACCCGACATCTTTTCTGGTAATTCCAATTTATAGGCGAACTTTCCAATTCGCTCGATGATCGGGAATGGTCCAACAAATCTCGGAGTCAACTTTCCTTTCTTCCCGAATCGAATAACATTCTTTAGTGGAGAAATCTTCACAAAAACCATATCACCTACGTCGAATTCCAACTCCTTACGACGCTTATTGGCATAACTTTTCTGATGGTCTTGGGCTGCCTTCATTCGTCGCCGAATGATCTCTATGCAATCGGAAGTCTGTCGAATCATTTCTGGCCCAAGTATCAATTTTTCTCCTGTTTCCAACCAACATGTTGGAGAGTTACATGGCCTTCCATACAATGCTTCATACGGTGCCATACCAATACTTGACTGGTAACTGTTATTATATGAAAATTCCACCAAATGAAGATGATCTTCCCATGATCCTCCGAAGTCCAAAACACAAGCTCTAAGGAGATCTTCCAAAACTCGGTTGACTCTCTCAGTCTGACCATCTGTTTGAGGGTGATAAGCTGTACTCAAACACAACTCGGTTCCGAAAACTTCCTGGAAGCTCTTCCAAAATCCACTAGTGAACAATGGGTCTCGATCGCTCACTATACTCTTCGGAATACCATGGAATCGAACTATCCACTTAACATACAACTCAGCCAATTTCGATGCAGTCCTAGTTGATCGAACAGGAATGAATCTTGCACTCTTAGTCAAACGATCTACTATGACCCAAATTCCTTCATTTCCCGCTCTTGTTCTAGGTAGTCCATCGATAAAATCCATCGATATTTGCTTCCACTTCCATGTAGGAACTTCTAATGGCTGAAGCAATCCACTCGGCTTCTTCTGTTCGGCTTTTACCATCTCGCAGTTCATGCACTTGGAAATAAAATTTCCAACATCTTTCTTCATACCTTACCAGTAATAGGTTCTCTTCATATCCCGATACATCTTATTTCCACCTGGATGAATTATCAACTTCGAGTGATGACTTTCCTTAAGAACTTCATCTCTCAATCCATCTATATCGGGAACAACTAGTCGTCCTTGCTTCCGAAGCCAACCCTCTCCATCGACTTCGAATCCTTTATCCTTCTCTGGGTCTGATCCAGATTCCAAATCTCGGATAATCTTGACAAACTTATCGTCTCGCTTTTGGCTCTCGCCAATTTTTCCACTAGAGTAGGTCTTATTGATAAGTTTGCCAACATCTCAGGTTCCAATTCACATCTAGGCCTGAAGTCAAATCCAGCTAAATACTCGAGACTCTTCCATTCTGAAAACATGGCTCCCAATCCTGCATGTCTTCGACTTAACGCATCTGCCACTGCGTTACCCTTTCCCAGAGTATAGGCTATACCAAAATCATATGATGCTAAAAACTCTAGCCATCGTTGCTGTCGAAGATTCAAATCCTTTTGGGAGAACAGATACTTCAACGACTTATGATCTGTAAACAACTCAAATCGAACTCCTAATAGGTAATGTCTCCACATCTTCAGAGCAAATACAATCGCCGCTAACTCCAAATCATGAGTCGGATAATTCCTTTCATGCGGCTTCAGTTGTCGACTTGCATACGCAACAACTTTATCCTTTTGCATTAGCACTGCTCCAAGTCCAGTATCACATGCATCGGTGTGAACCACCATCTCATCATTTCCACTTGGAATAGTCAAAACAGGAGCACTTGTCAGTCGCTCTTTCAGAATTCCGAAAGCTTGCTCACACTTAGCTTCCCATCTGAATACTTGATTCTTTTTCATCAATCCTGTTAACGGTGCAGCTATCTTGGAAAAGTCTTTAATAAACCGACGATAATATCCTGCTAATCCAAGAAAACTTCTCACATCAGATGCATTCTTAGGTCTAATCCAATCCTGGATTGCTGCCACCTTGACGGGATCAACCGCTATTCCATTTCCAGAGATAACATGGCCTAAGAACCTCACTTCACTCTTCCAGAAGTGACATTTCGAAAACTTAGCCCTCAGCTGTTGTTTTCGCAAGATTTCCAAAACAATACGCAAGTGCGTCTTGTGCTCTTCTTCAGTTCTGGAATAAATCAAAATATCATCCACGAACACAAGTACAAACTTGTTCAACTGATCCCTGAACACTCTATTCATAAGATCCACAAAATATGCTGGTGCATTGGTCGATCCAAACGGCATTACCAGCCACTCATAGAAACCAGATGGTGTCCTTAAAGCAGTCTTCGGCACACTATCCTTTGCCACTCTCAACTGGTGAAATCCCGTTGTCAAATCCATCTGAGAAAACACCTTAGCTTCGTGAAGCTGATCAAACAAGTCATCTATTCTCGGCAATGGATACTTGTTCTTCTTAGTCACTTTATTCAGCTCACGATAATCCACACACAACCTCAACGATCCATCCGCTTTGGTTGCAAACACAATTGGTGCACCCCATTCGGACACACTACGTCGAATGAACCCTTTCTGTAAAAAGTCATCAACTTGCACCTTCAACTCTTGCTGTTCCCTAGGCGCCATTCGCCTAAGAGGCATCACAACAGGTCTGGATCCTTCAACTAGATCGATACAAAACTCGATCTCTCTATGCGGCGGTAACCCTTTGACCTCGTCAAAGACATCCTCAAATCCATTCGCGATTGGCACCGACGACAGTCCATCCCGTGGAACAACCAGCGAATACATGAAGCTCATGAAGACGCCTTCTTCATGCTTACATCGTATCACAACCTTTTGCCCCTCCACATTCTCGACTGTCATCTCCAACCTTTCACAATCAATTCTTGCCGCATACTTCCTAAGCCAGTCCATACCCAAAATAATTCCGAACCCCGCAAAGTTCAGAACAAAACAATCACAAATAAAAGAGCAATCATGACTCGAGACAACCAGACCACGACATATCATACACAAACAAGACGAACCCCTACTGGTTAGTCACAACCAATGGTCTATCAACAATATCCTGTTCCAAACCCAACCGGCCTACAAGTTCACTACAAACAAAGGAATGCGACGCCCCAGTATCAAATAACACTCTATCTGGAACACCACCAATGGAAAGAGTACCTTGAACCACCACACTCTTTCCCTCCTCTTCAGCAGTAGGAGCTTTCAAAAATGATGGCACAGCCCCCAAAGCATAAGCTTGCACAATCTGCTTGTCCTTCCTCGGTTCCGGACAATTCTTCCTGAAATGCCCCGTATTATCACAGTTGTGGCACTTCGCCGGCACTCTCAGTTTCTTACAATCTCTGGAGAAATGACCCTTCAGCTGACAGTTGTAGCAGGTCACTTCGCCCTTCGGCTTCTTCTGGCCATCCTTACCCTTCTGCTGCTGCTGCTGCTTCCTCTTCTTGTTTCCACTTTGCTCCTTGGTCACACCAACAACAGATCCTTCCTTAGGAAACAGATTCTCATGCCTGAGAGCTTTCTCTACAAGCTTCTCAAATGGGTCATCCAAATGATCCACCAACTGCGTCTCAAGATAACTGTCCAAGCCTATCACAAACTTCTCATTCTTCTGATAGGGAGATTCAATATATGACCGAGCATACTTGGACAAGGCTTCAAACTCCGAAACATACTCAAGAACTGGTCTTCCACCTTGCTTGAGTTCCACAAACTTCTTGAAAAAAACAGATTTCTGAGCTGTAGAAATGAACTTAGCTTCAAATCTGGCTTGGAATTGCTCCCAAGTAATCTCTTCCTCTGGAGTATCAATAGTGATAGAGTTCCACCAATCAGAAGCACTTCCCTGAAGCTGTCTTGATGCAAGCTTCCTCTTAGTTGCATCCTCAATTCCCAAATCACCAAAGATCCTTCTACAAGCATCTATCCACCTCTGAACTTCAATGGTTGATTCTGTCCCCAAGAAAACCTTTCCTCCAAGAGCAGTATAGTCTTTACACAACTTAGCAAAATCCACTGGTTTTGGAGCTTGAACCTGAACTCCAACATCTACCGATGGCCCTGGAACTGGCATCCTTCTCATGATCGAAGTCATCATGGCCACAAACATAGAAGCATAATCAGCAGCCCCATCAACATCACGGCCTTCCCTAGCAGCTGGTCTCCCTCTTCGACTCATTCCTAATATCTATAAGAAATGATTAATACATCTTAAGAACAACTGCATAAAGGGTTCAGATCCTTCTAAGCAACTATATTATATATAGTAATCATCCATCAAAATTACAATTACGTCTCTCATACGTAGTTACGTCAGCGAGCGTTGGCTAAAATCGATTAACCTGGCTTTGATACCAAATGTGACGACCGCCCATGACTCCTGCACCAAACAAGGAAGTAGTGCGCTGAAAGGTGTGCCAGGCAGCCATGGACGATAGTCAGGGTTAAGGTAAAACAGTAAACTCTATCGTATTACTCACAGCGCATGGATAAAATACAATAGAAAAGTATACATAGTGAAGCTCCATAGAATAGAATTCATCATATAAACTCATAATAGTTTGGTACAATAATCTGAAAAGTCAATACAGCAAGCCTCACTACATATCACTCAGAGAATCATACAAACAGCGGAACATCCAGTACATATAGTAAGAAAACAATATGCAAAAGCCTCCAGCTCGTCTTCGTCATCAACAGCGTTAGTCACTAAGAACAGCACTTGTCACCTGCTACCTAGTATGCCCATCCCAACATGGATGAACAGCCCAAGGTAATAAGAGTTGAACATAAAACCTTGAGTCAGACAAAAGTCCTAGTGAGCAGTAAATCAACTATCAAACATACCAAAAGAGCATAAAGGGTAAAAAGGAATAGGAACTCAACCATCCCACTCCACCTCTTTCTACAGTGATAGCCCCCAGACACACAAAGCAGAAACAAACATAATAAATCAGACATTCAAAGTAAAGCTATTATCACTCGAGCCAAGGTCGGTGTTTTCCAAGTATAGACCCCCAAGGCCTAAACCAAGATCAGGTAAGCACCTTGAAAACATCGCTCTTGGCCCAAGCGACGATACAACCAAAATATCCAAACATCCATGACTCTGGCTATCACTGTTGTCATTGCCTCGATATCATCGTTAATTGAATGACCGGCTCATTCTTTCATCCGTCCGTCAAGGGCTAATGGTAACCCCGGTTCTAGACATAACTCCGCTCGTCGTCGTAGCCCGTGCCTAGGACTAAAGAATCTGCCCAGAGTACTTAGCACGCCGTCGCAGCCCGTGCCTGGGACTATCGAATCTGCCCAGCGTACTCTTGCTTTGAGCATGCTAGAACCTTCAATAACGATGAGATCTCAGCCTCCTAGTCATCCTCCTCAATGACTATTCACATACTAGCTCAAGCGCCTCTCGAGCCAACCATTATCAACAAACTCGAACCATATCACCTAGTTATCAACATGCTTGGAATGGTCCCGTCTGGATTAAACCAAGGTTATCTCATATCATGCTTTGCTTCATCGCATCACAGCAAAGTCCCATCTCAACATCATGCTTTGCCTTATCACATCGTAGCAAAGTTCCATCTCAACATCATGCTTTGCCTCATCACATCATAGCAAATCTATCCATATGAGCTTTATCATCCGCTTCATATGCCACGAGCAACTTTCCTTATTCAAGAGACTTTTCACTTAGCTTTTGAATCATCTTCGACCAACTTGTCCAAATCAAATCATCAATCAACTAACTTCTAATAATCAATCAAATCAAACATTAACCCAAGTAACCAATCACTCAAACAAGATCTAAATAAACGGTTATAACAATAATGGAAATTCAGTAAATAAAGAGTCCGAATCTAACAAGCATGAATTCTAAGTAATATCTTGATGAATGAACTATCATAGGTTAACATGTAGTAAAATGGATATCAAAACTTGATGGACAATGGATCTACATGCAGACTTAAGGAAAATGCATGAAATCACTATCTTTAACACCCAAACAAGCCACCGATCCAATATACTCCTTTGGGACCATGTGAGAGATAACCACCACTCACCGAATCACCTAAACACCTCGAAAGCAACTAACTTCAGATCTGGACAGCAAAGGATCTAGCTCGATCCGCCAAAACTCCGCTTCAAACGATGAAATCTCTCTTCGATGGATGGAGATCTTCAACTTTGGCTCTAGGATCTTCGATTTGATCTTCAATCTTGGATGGAAGGAAGCACTAGATTAGAGTGGAGAAAAGAAGTGAAGAAGTGTTGAAGTCGAGCTCTCAAAATAGCAGCACTTCGTCGCTCCAAAATCCGGTGCCAAAAAGTGGACCAAAGCCGTGTATTTATAGGCAGAAATCATATGAGTCGGCCGCCCTCCTTAAGTTGTCGCCGACCTAACCCTAGCCGACTTACGACCTAACGACTCAACTACCCCGAACTACAAACTTAAACACATACGCATCCACGACCTACCGACTCATCACTCCATGGCTCAACGACCTACACATGCCGCGACCCAACGACTCAAGCCGGTACACGACTCAACTATACACGACCTAAGCCAGCTCACAAGAATTCCTTAAGTCGTTAACTCCTAAGTCGCTAACTCCTAAGCCATCCCAACTGACCTATACTTCTACACCGCATAGCCGACCTAAGCCACAACCTTTAAGTCGCTCAACCCTATAGGTCGCTCACTCCACTAAGTCGGTGACCTTCCTAGGTCGGTCCATTACTTAAGTCGGCCAATTCTATAGGTCGTTACCTTACCCTAAGTCGTCTATGCTCCTTAAGTCGATCCAAATTATCAACCTTCCCTGGACGACTTAGACTATAAACGGCTAAAGCTTTAGTTGACCTATCAACAACCCGACATAAAGCATACAGTTGACAGTATCTCGATTCGTAAAAATAAGGGTCGTTACATAACTGTTCCAACTTACATAGTTTAAACATTGAAAATAGTTTTATATATATTTTGAAATAGTTATGAATAAAAATATAGTTTAATTATATTTAAAAATAGGTTATAGATGAAAATAATTTATATATTAAGATAGTTTATACATATTAAAGATACTTTATATAACAAAATATTCTCCTCCAATTTCACAAATCGATTCAAATCAACTTTAATTTCAAAATTGAATTTAAATCAATCCCTGTTCAACCATTTCAATTTAAAAGGTTAAAGATTCAACTCAAATTTTCAATAAACCATTTCAGTTTATATCGATTTCAAGTCCAGGTTTGAACTATCACTTCAATTCCAATAAGATTCAAAGTTGAAATATTCAAAAATTTACAATATAAGTTTCATTTACTTCGACATTTAACTTTAAATTTTATTTAAATTGGAAAATTTACACTTAATCATTTTAATAACAATTTAATAAAACCTCAATTTATAAATTTAAATCAATATTAAATATTCAGTCTCAATTTTACTTAAAGTTTGAGAATATTCATTCAATCACTATTACTTACATTTTAATAAAACCTCCAATTACATATTTAAATCAAACTAAATATTCAATTTCAATTTATTTAAATTTGAAAATATTCATTTAATCACCTTTAATCAAATCAAGTTATAAAATCATATCTTTAAAATCTCAAATTCAATAAGTTTCAAATCAATTTTAATTTAAATACAGTTCTTAAACAAATAAAATTTCAAATAAATTTCAATTTATCTTCCTAACCTTAATTTACTAAAGTTATTACCAAATCTATTTTTTTAAATATAATTTTAAATAAAACATAATATAGACATTAATTAAATTAAATTTTAGTAAATTAAACCTTGTTATAAATATTTTGAAAATAATAAAGTTAGAAGAAAATTAAAAAGGTATATTTTCGAACAAACTTGTGAATTTAAAATTTCCTAAACATCTAATTTTAAAAAACTATATTTACATATATACAAAAATAACATTTATATATCATATTTTAAAAATCTGAAACCCATATTTTTCCTTTCAATACTTTGGAAATCATTTTCAAAATATTGACTAACGGTGTCCATATATAATTTCCTATCCTATGTTCAAGTGATACAGATATTTATCATTTCAATCCGCAATTTAAACATCTATGGTTATATATTATTTCAACCCACAATCCCAAAATTCAAAATAAATGAAAATAGCTTGGGTTTATCATTTCAACCCATAACGATTTTCCCTTATTCTTGTTCGGGTATATATCATTTCAACCTATAGGGATTTCTAAACTAATAGGGAACTTGCCGAGTGAGAACAAATATGGTAATAACATATCAATAAACAAGCATATATCATAACAATTTTAAATATATTATATACAACAGGTTATGGTGTAATATGTTATAGATAAAAAATGGCACATAATGACATATCATATTTAACAATTAAATAACTTAACAATTCAAATTTAACAGCATATTTCAATCGTCATTTCATGTGAATTAAATTTACTAAATATAAGAATGTTAATCGTGAGTGATTGCTCACCATTCAAGGCTAGAGATAACAGAAATAAGAAGCAACGGACATGGATACGACACGCGAATCAATGACAAAGCTAGAAACTGCTGCCGCGACCAATTCTGGACAGCGTTGAGACAAAAGTAGAGCACGATGAACTGGATTTTATGAAGACCAATTATATAAGTGAACTTATATATAAATTATAGATATATATATATATATATATATATTGAAAATCATATTTAAATTTAACACATATTAGAATAAAATCTATATTTCATTGTTTTATTTTAAACACATATTAAAATTTAACATAAAACCCTTACGTTATGCTCGAAAATCAAAACTCATGTGTATGCTTATATATATAGACTAATATATGAACTTATATATATATATATATATATATATATATCATATTTAAGATCAATATTATAAAATCAATATAAACTTACTTTATTATAATATATATAAATAAACCTAAACTGATAATATGTAAACTTATATATTCTTTTGTATACAAACAATAGATTTTACACGACTTACATAAACTATATACATATATACTAACGTATTTATAAACTTAAGTAAAATTTATAACATGTCATAACTTTAAAATATATACATATATAACTAATAATATATAAACCATATATAACTGACATTAACATACATACCATATATAACTGACATTAACGTATATACCACATAACTAATAATATATATATAGCATACTATTTAAGATATAACATGTCATAACTTTTAAAATATATACATATATAACTAATAATATATGTACCATATATACACACGAAGAGGATCTGGTGGGAGAAGCTAGATGAGGCGGCTCTGGGGTTTGGTGTGTGGGTTCAAAATGATAAGAAGGAGGGGATGCGAAAGTCTTGGTCGGATCTATCAGTGGGTTACATGGTTGTTCGAGCTCGCTTGGCGGTTGGTGTTGCTGCTGCTCGGGCTCAGGTTTGCTGGCTCTAGTGCTAGAGCGGAGTATGGCTGCATGCGGCAGGCAGTGGGAAGGACGTGCATTTGGAGGAAGGTGAAGTCTGGCCATGGTGTGGGTGGAGTGAACGGATCTGGGGTAAAGGAAAGGCGCAGAGCAATGGACATTGGCATGGGCTTGTTTGCGTGGAGTAGGGGTGCGGTTGTTCTTATGTGATGGTGGCAGAGATCAGGAAGCAAGGGGATTGTTATGGCTAATGGAGGCTGGTCAGCCGTATGAGAAACACAGTGTAGAGGAAGACAGGGCGAAGGCGGACTGTGCATGTGGGTTCGAGGCCACCAGCTGTTCGGCGGTGATGGTGGGGTCACGGATGAAGTTGCGGTGTGGGGAAAATGGGTGGATCGGCTGCAGACTGATGATGTGGAGTTTTCGTGTTGAAGGGAGGGTTCGAGATGCACGAAGACGAGTAGCTATAGGGTGGGTTCAGAGAAAAAAGAAAGTGAACAACTATTAAGCAATATATAGTTAATTGGTCTTATATGTTATAGAATAAAGAAAAATAGAAGCCATTGGAGAGAGAGACAAAAGATATATTATTAACTTCTGAGAATAGATGTCTATTTACATTACATGACCTACTTTATATAAGGGCTTCAGAGGTAAGGACTGAACTTATCCCACGATGTAGGACTAAACAAAACAATGTACAAGCATATTCACTTCATAATATACATATATTATAACACCCCCCTTGAATATGCGTCTTCAAAATCTTGAATGCTCGGATAATTTGGAAATTTCTGTTTCGAAACGTGTATGATGATTGCTCCCCCTCATTATTATCTTGTTTGCATTTATCTATTCAATCGATATAGATTTGCCTCATTAAAAACCTCTATTAGAAAAACCTAGTGGGAAAAACCTTGAGCGAGGAAAAGAGTGCAACTTGTGAAATCATAAATATCATACTAAAAATGATATTTCTTATAAGAGTTTGATACTTTAGGATCAAAATAATGCCTCATTAAAACCTTACTAAGAAAAACCCAATGGGAAAAATCTTAGTGAAGGAAAAAGAGTACAATGAAATATTTTATTTTCTTATTTCTTTAAATAAAGCTTGATACTTCTGGATCAAACCAATGCCTCATTAAAACCTTACTAAGTAAAACCCTATGGGAAAAATCTTAGTGAAGGAAAAAGAGTACAATATAGTATGTCATATTTCAATAATTTACTACATCAGATAGAGTTTCATACTTCTGGATCAATTTAATACAGCAGTAAAAAAACCTTACAAAGGAAAACCCGATGGGAAAAACCTTAGTCAAGGATAAAAATATAATTTAACTTCAATAACATATTTGAGATGTTATTTCTTGAAAAGACGTTTGATTCTTCTAGATCAAGATAATGCCTCATTAAAACCTTAATAAGAAAAACCCAGTGGGAAAAATCTTAAATAAGGAAAAAGAGTACATTATAGCTTATTTCAAATGTTACAGGGAGTTGATACTTCTGGATCAAGATAATGCCTTGTTAAAACCTTACTAATAAAAACCCAGTGGGAAAAATTTTAGTTAAGGAAAAAGAGTGCATTATAAAATACTTATGGATGCTCCCCCTGATTTAAAATTTTCCTCTGAATTCATATTCGTCTTTCGATAACTCAAATTGGTTATAGATACTTCTGGATCTATAAATATGAATCTCATTAATAATACAATTTATTAATAGTTTCCTTTGATACAATCAAATTTTCTAAGATTGTTTCTTCCAAACATGGTTTGCATTTCATGCATTTGTATGCTACTTTTATGAAACACACTTCATGTGCTTTCCTTATTATTATTATTTTTGCTTCAAATTATTTTTGTGCATTGCAACTATACATCTTTCATGAATATTAAAAATTTCATTACAACATTACTAGAAAGCAGGAAGTAATCTACTCATCTTGATGTATCAAGATTTTCATTACAACAATACTTAGAAGAAATTTGTAATCTACACTTCATGTCTTTTTCATTCTTTATAACTACAAAAGTTATATATATTCTTCAGAAATTTGTATACTTTAATAAGTATTTTCATATCGCAACTATCACTTCAATGGATATTAAGAGTTTCATTACAATGATACTTAAAAATAGGAAGTGATCTACTCATCATGAATTATATCAAGATTTTCATTACAACAATACTTAAAAGTAGGTTGAAATTTACTCTCCTTGTTCTTTGCATTCTTTATAACAATGAAAGTTATTTATATTCTTCAGGAATTTGTATACTTTCATTATTTAATATGATTTTAAACCATATTTATACCTTCGGGGTATATTAAGCATTTCGAGTACTTTTGGTACTTTGCGGACTATAAGTTCAGATTTCTTATTAAGGAGAATTTCATGATGGCCAATCATGTTTTTCTCTAATCAAGGATCTTTAATCCATTTATAAACATAAGCGCTTTATTATTTATAAATTTATCATCGATGATTATTTCTTGTCAGTTCTAGACATGATTTATTGAGATCTCTTTAATTATCATGTTTTAGGTACCTAACCACTTCTAGGGTTATTTGAGAATCATGTCATGGATCTCTTTCAGAGCATCCTTAAGTGTTTCTTCAAGAACACTTACCTCCTTTATTTGGCATCTTTATTACTTACTCCAAAAATATTTTGAACTGACTTTTGAACCATATTTCAAATGTGGTTTACAAATTTTGATCCTTCAGGGATTCAAATCTATACTGGAGAAAGTCTACTAGGGATATTACTGATAATTTATTCAAGTTACTTAATATTTTGCATCATTGTATATTTTAACAAATATTTAACATTGATGATCAAAATGAGCTTGTATCCCTTTATCTTCCCCCTCAATGTTGACAAACATTATCACATTAAATAATAATCATCTTTGGATTCTCATTTTTATCCATTATGATATTGCTACTAGCAAATACACCATACATATTAATAATAGGAGGATAATTCTTTTATTCATTGATAAGATGCATTCAATTGATATTGATTATTAGAGTTTGTTATCATTCATTGATCTAAGCTATTGGAGGAATTTACTTATTGTGTAGATCATTTGAATACAAACATGACTTCAGGTCATTCAGCATTTATGTTGATTGAATTTTAAATCACTAAATAATATCTATGCATAATCACTAAATAATAGCTTATAACAAACTTCAGGTTGTTAGCTAAATATTTACATATATGGATGTATAAGTGCGTCCACGTATCACATGTATATTGTAAAATTTTCATATTCTTTCTCATTTGAATTAGTGATTTTTGGAACAAACTATTACAAGGATCGAAACTATTAATTTCTATTTATAAATGAATGTCAATGCAAACCTGTCAAAACCGCATGATAATGTTCAAAACATTTGGTTTGAAACCATATCGAACTTCTGGTTCGAACAAAATATACACACAACTTCAAGTTGTTAAGTTTTATTCCTCAATTATATCTCAAATATCAGTTTTGAACACTAATTATGATTACTTATCAAGGAGTAATTTTTAATTGCATATAGACATTTCTACACATCTCTATTGAGAGTTCTGTAAAAAAATTACAGCAAAAATAATAATAGTATCTTCTAGATACTTGGAATGTTACAGATACAGATTTCCTCTTAGCTCTCAAACTTTTAGGATCTAATCTAAGCTAAATTAGGATCCTTTATAATCAAATTTATGTACACTTATTTGGTTTAATAAAATTACCAAATATATAAATAAGTCTCTTCTAGAGATATGTTATCATTTTCAAATTTATAAATCTCTTCTAGAGATATATTAGTATCACCACTTCTGGAGTGAACTTTCTCTTCTATATATATATATATATGCACTATTTGAATGCCATATCAATATACACTATTTATTTTATACATATTACATAATTACTACTTTTACATTAGCATAAAATATCCATGCTGGAGATTTTTATTGTAATTGCTTTTAAAATGGCATATCAAACTTTAAATACAGTGACAAAATTAGATTCACCAACTGAAAGTAAGATGCAAGAGATAACCACTACTTCTGGAGTGTAACATTGGTATACAATATCATTATTCTTTTTTTTTGAATAAATTATTGTTATTACTAAAAAAATTGTATCATTATTCCTTGGTTATATCTCTAATATTACTATTGAACATTAATTATGATTGTTTATTAGAAAATATATACTAACTTATAATTATATATAAACATCTCCTCTAGAGAGTTCAGTAAAATAGATATATTTACAACATAAATAAGAGTATCTTGTGGACCCTTGAAATGTTATAAAAATAAGAAATTATAATGGTTGCACATACCGATTTGTTCAAGACCGTATTTATATAACTTTAGTGAAAATTATGATACGACATATAAATTATCTCTTCAGGAGCATATCTAAAATATTTCTTCAAGAATAGTTATGCATATAATATTTGACTCATCGTAAGTTCTGAAAAGTAAAAGGTTACATATCACTATTTGTCTAATGGAGCTACTGGTCTATAACAATAGACGATTGAATTTTAGATAATTTATTATCACATTTGACAATATTTTATAGGCAATTCTTTTATAGTGCTATGCGATGATATATTATCACTTCTGGGGATATTTCATAAACACTGCTTCTAGAGTGTTACATATCACTTCTAAAGATACTTTATATGCATTGTTTTTGGGATGTCATCAATAATCAATATCTTTTTCTACATAATTGACATAATTCTACAACATCTCTTCTAGGATGTTTGGATTTTGAAATATAAAAATCATAAAACATCCCTTCAAGAGTATGTCATATGGATTATCTCTTCTGGAGAATATTAAAATGTACTTCTTCAAATATATAGTTTGGAAAACACACCCAAAGATTATCAAAACTTGGGTTTTACCAACTTCAAACTGATTTATTGAACTCAAATAAAATAAAATCCACATAGCAGACTTCAGGCTGCTATTATTGGTCAATTCGACCATATCATTTATTACTGCACTTAGACTTTCATCATTAATGAAGTTTCCTTCATGTTCGAAGAAATGATCTAACTTCAGGTTAGTATTACTAGACAATCCTTTCACATAATTTTAAAATAAAATTCCTATAACATCTCTTCTGGGATGTTAGATTTTGCAATATAAATATAAATAAATCTAAAACATCTTTTCAAGAGATTAATATACACACACATCCAATGATGTTTGAAATATCATATAACATAATATCTTCAGGATATTTGGTTAATATTGTGTAAATGTTAAGATATAAGGTAAGGTATAACTCATTTGGAGATTTTTGTAATCTCTTGAATGCAGCATCATTTTCTCATATGGTTATTTATTAATTTTCTTTAACTTCTTCAGGAAGTACAACCTTATCATTTTATATAATTTCAATAGAGCTTCGGGCTTCTAATTAATGAACTTCAAGTTCATTAATTTGTTATGAACTTCAAGTTTTTAAATTTTGTGTAAACTTCTCCCCTTTTTTGTACCATATCGTTATATATATATATATATATATATATATATATATATATATATATCCTTTTTTTTATAATTCAAGTTTCTGCTCTTATATTGAAACTTCTGGTTCTTTATTATAAGAAAACTTGAAATTTAATAATTTATGGAAACTCAAGCTTTTAGCATTATAGGAACTACAGGTTCTCAACTTTTATTTCAAATGCTAGAAATTAAGTTTACCGTATATGTTTTCATTAACGTTTCCATTCACTTCAGGTGTACTAAATCAATATTAATATTGGATCTAAACCAATATGGTCTTCTAAATATGTATTATTCTTGTATATATTTCTCTAAGAAATAATAAAATATTTCTTCTGGAAATATAAACAATATATATCAAAATAATCTCCAAAATCAAAATCAATCAAAGAGTTTTCGAAATGAAAACTTCATTTATCAAACATGTATATATTACTTAGATCTATATCAAAAACCAAAACGTAATCAAGATCAATAAATTTATTTGAATCAACAACAGAAATTGTCAAATTCAAAACTTGCTTTCCAAAATAATGAACTCAAAAAAACATGCAATAATAAGCAAGTTTGAAATCAATTCAAATCCAAATTCAAAAAAATCACAACATTTTATTTTTAAACAATGTACAAATCTCAACGGTATATTATTTGAGTGTGATTTTAAGATCTACAATATAATGAGATCAGAAAATAAGAACAAAAAAATCGGATCTATTGTAGGATGAGATCTGAAATATAATGACAAAAATACATGTACAGTGGAATAAGATCTATAAATTTAGATCTATAACAAAATAAGATCTTGAAAAGATAAGATCTATTAAAACTTAAATCCAAATCTAGAAAATTAGGAAATAGATATAGAATTGTGAAACAAGAATATTCAAATCTTGATCTAAATTAATAGCAAAATAAATCTAGGAAAAGCAGATCTAGAAAATTTCAAACCTGATTTCAATGGTTGAATAAGAGGAAGAGAAAGATCTGATTTCAGTAACTGAATAAGAGAAAGAGATCCGCCTACATGAAAAAAAAGGATCTAATCTTCTGGATTAGAATATCCAATGGAGAAAAAGAAAATCGTGCTGATAACGTGTTATAGAATAAAGAAAAATAGAAGCCATTGGAGAGAGAGACAAAAGATATATTATTCACTTCTGAGAATAGATGTCTATTTACATTACATGGCCTACTTTATATAAAGGCTTCAGAGGTAAGGACTGAACTTATCCCACGATGTGGGACTAAACAAAACAATGTACAAGCATATTCACTTCATAATATACATATATTATAACATTATATGTATTATTTGTTTTATCGAAGATATTGAGCTATTATGAAATGGAATGAAGAAAATAAAAACATAGGAATAGTGAAAGCCAGAGTTTTAATTTCTGTAAATATAAAAGGCTAGTGGCCACTCATTTTCACGGTGGATTATAAAAGGACATGGAACACCAAAAGGTTCTAAACGAGTACCAATACGGCTAATCATTTTGTAGATTTCACCACGTACCGGACACCGAAACACAGAAATGAATATACTATAGAAATCAGCACGACGAGATGAATAGAATGGTATACAGATATCAGCTATATGACCAAGTTATGGAAATTTTATTTTTCGATGCCGAAAAAGCTGCTAAAACACCGAAAATAACATAAACGGGGCTAGATCAGTCCAAATTTGATGAAACGAAATACGACGTCTCACTCAGAAATTTTTCTACATTTTTATTATATAAAAATATTTAGCTTTTGAAAATATTTATTTTCATCAAATTAACCGATTTTAAATTGAAATTGAAAATTACACAATAGAACTAACTTACATATTTTCCAATAAAAATTTACTAGTTGCTATGTTTAAATAGACGCATAGCAAATATCAAATTCTCATTTCACAATTTTATTATTTATTTTCATGAATTTTTTTAGTTAATTACGTTATTTAAACCATTAAAATTTATGGGTCCTTACATGTTATTTGCAAAACAGCTTCATAAACTGTTTATTTGATTATTATACTTTGTCATTCCGTTGTGAGATTCTGTGTTTTGTTTTTCCCTTTTTCTCTCTTATTTTCTTATTTACCCTATTAACAATCCTCCCTTTTGAATATTCTGAGTTGACATGAGTGGTTTATGATTGATTTAAACTATCCAAAAAGCTAGGTCGATACATAATCTCAAAACTTTTATCTTTAAGAGTACGAACTTAAATTTTTTTTTAAACTATAATTTAGGATTTTTGAATAAAGCATATTCTTCAAGTCCAGAAGAAAATGTTAGCAATTTAATTTAAATAATTCTTTTCCTTTTCCTTCAAATCAACTTTTCCTTCAAAATCTTTTCATAACAAAGATATTACTTCTCAAAAACAGGGAATTTTTAATTCAAACCATTTATTAAGTTTTGTTTTCACAAACCTTATTATTATAAAAAACCATTTTTTTTGAAAATGCACTTTATAGTGTTTCTAAAACATCTTTTATAACTTTTTAAAAAATTGAGTAGACAATAATACTTACACTCTATTATTTTCCTGCTACTTCCACTTCCAACCTTAGCGGAGGTTCTAATAGTATATAAAGGGACTTTTTAAAAGGTATGTGAAATTACTACATATATTTGATATAACGATCCACCTTTTTGACCCTGAAAGATCGATATTAATACATCCATGGTATTTACATGCCGAACATCTAAGTATCAGAAAGATAGATTATCGGGTTGAAGAAAAAGAAAAGACAGAATAGAATCTCACATTGTGATAAGGAATATATAATATTCAAATTATCTTTACGAAAAAAACCTGTATGGATACAACAATCAAAACAAACTAACCTATCATCAGCCTGGAAAGTTATAGCACATTGTCCTTACAAATGTTGATGTATACAAAACAAGTCATATAGCGGAAAATAGAATATGTGAATAGGTCATGGAAGCATCCAGCTCGTCTCTTGATGCTTCGAAGCGTCCATAGCTAAATCTGGAGATATACTTAGGGCTGACCCGTGTATTATAAGAAAATAACACCCGGATCACTCTAGTAAACCAGCGTGAGAAACCTAAATTATGTGGTTATTCATATTTATAAAACCCATCAAAAATAAAGGTATCTCATAAGACCATGCGCAAATAAACATGGACGGGTTTTTACCTTATGATAACTAAATCATTTTTATTAGAAAATCCAATGATTTTATAATAATATTTAGGGTTGAAAATAAATATATAACATAGCCAGAATGGTTACATCAATTACATTCAATGACATATTTAGTATACAGCTAAGTCCATAAGCACATATTGGAAAATGGATTCCATCATTGATAGGGCTACTGGGGTACCATCCGTTGTAGTACACACCTTGATAAAATGAACCGAGGTTACAAACCTTGCAATCCCTCTACTGGATAGTAACGAATATGGTCATCATGCCAACTGCCAAGTTGACAACCATTTTGGGCCCACAACATACATCGTCTGTAAATATCGATCTAGATACAAGTGATGATCATACCCTAATGGTAGTGAACCACATAGCCTTGCCGCATATCCCCTGTTTTAGTCATTATCAGATGTAAGGCTACATTTTACCATTTAGCAAATCCCACTTGGAATGCTAACACTGCACTCCAAGAAATAATGCAATGCCAACATTAATCCATATAATTTGTTCACGATATGAATAAACTGAAGGTAATACTTCTACTATATCCCTTTTGGAATCACCTTCAGGATTAGTAGCAGGTAGCCGTTGCACTACAAAACTCCATTTTCAGTTTACATAATCTTTAAGTTGTCTCCAATTCAAATGTTTACGCCAGTTGGAAGTGGTTTTCATATAACTTGTCCAATCCTAGTCTCTTCAAACCAACAATCGATTGTTTTCTGTTGACTCAATGCCATTTCTTTCAGATGCAAGCGGACGATATAAGAGTCTCAAGGCGATCTCAAATATCCCACCTTAAAGCAAGTGACGTTTCACTGGAATGAGTTCTCTGAAGGGATCTCAAATTGTATAAACATGTGAAGCTTATATATACTTCCTAAGTTAAAACCAGCTAAGATTTGATAGCCTGTTCTTTAACTATCAAATAAGCAAACAATCAAATTGAAGATTTAATTACATATGGAAACTAAACCATGACTAAGCACATATGCAACCACTAAGCCCTTTTTAATTAATTCTTTCATTAATTAAAATCTCCTTTCAATTATTTGTATTAAAATATCTTTACAAAAGATGTAAATTTCCTTTTAATTAATTAAAATCCATATACTTATATCAGTGGTATAAGTATATTCACAAATCTAAAGGAAGATTCCCCTTTATTCAAAAATCATATTTAAATGGACCAAAACAAATGTCATTTAAAAACATTGTTTACTATAAACCCAAGCCACTTTCCTTTTGGTATAAGTAAATGGATCATATAGAAATTAGACCAAATTTACTTGCCACCACTTTCTGATTTCAAACATGTACTGTCTCTCGATTAACAATGAAGTTGGACAAGTTAGAGAACTATCCTTGCCTCAACATACATTTTTAATTTTTACAGATAGAGACTAGTTTCCCTACCTCAGAGTTTAGTGTTAAGTATGAAAAGAATGCTTTCCATACCACCATAAATAATAAAGATCATTTATAAAAAACAAATATTCTACACTTTCTACGTTCCAGTATTTCGACTTACTTTATCCCTCGCCTAGAAATGAAGCCATGTAAGTCAGGGCACAAGTTGCTCCATCATTGTCTTAGTTAAGAGCTCCATATACTTAACATTAATCTTCGATTTTCAAACTTAAACCATCCTTTGGTTAATAAAAAAGCCGTTTAAGTTGGGGTATTATTACCTCTTAAACTTTGACTCAATAACATCCTTATCTTTCAGGATAGACAGAATTTTCCCTATCTTGAAGCTTAATGTCAAGTATAAGATTTCATAATTTATTTATAATATTCATAATTAACAAATTATTATAAATAAAATCCTTTCCGCTTTTTTCAAAACTATTTACTATAACAAGAATGTTATAGTCTATAGTCTCCTCCTACATTCCAAGACATTTATTACAACAAAGATGTTGTAATCCATAACTTCCATCCACTTTAAGATTCCACTTAAAATCCTTATAATACACTTTAAAATTTCCATATAAAATCTCACTTGAAATTCTTTGTTTAAAACTAAGTTTGATTTGGAAAGTCAAGATCCCCTTTTTCATAAAAGTACCACTTGCTTTATTGTATCAAAAAATCCTTTAAATCACTTATAAAAATTTTAATCTGTCTTTAAAATGCTTTAAACAAAGTTTAGTATTTCCATTCAAATCATAACTTAAAGCCATCACCTTTAAAAGAGAATTCGACTTTGAAAAGTAAAGAGATTTCCTTTACATAAACCACTTGCTTTACTACCTCAAAATAATCCTTTAAAATCACTTTACTTGTCCAAAAATAAATTTTTAACACTTAAAAATATAGTTCAAAGCTCTTGTACAAAAAATCTCTTGAAGATTATCATTTCAAACCAAATTTGATTTAAAAGATATGGTTTTTCCTTATATATAAAAGTAACTATTAATTTTAATTAATCCTTTAAAACAAATATATAATTTCAAATCACTTTATAAACCTTTGCACGTTTAAGAAACAAAAGTCAAGCTTAGAAATCGTTTCAAAATATTTAGAAATCAAAAGACAAAATCACATATAAAGGGAGCTATAGAAAATCCATGCTCCAGTGAAACTATCCTCGAAATCAAACAACTACAAATGTATTTCTTAATATTATAAAATGATAGAGACACACTAAAACCTTTTTAATCAAGTAAAAACCATAACCTTCTCCAAAAAGTATTAGTACGAGGCTTAACGACCACTATGGTACTTAAACCAAGCTACCATTTATTTTAATATCAAAGAAGTCAACTTTCGAAATTATTTTCGAAGTTACATACAGCATAGCCAAGTTACCAAGCTTTAGCACATAATCAATTCATATAAAAAGTTATTAATTAAATGTAAAATTAAAGGTAGCGAGAAATCCAGTTGGATCCTTCTATAAAACTCAAATCCTTCGAAGTGTTTCCATAACAATCTATTCACTAAGAAACACATCGACTTCCATTTCCTTGCTTTTGTCCCCTGCAAAAATGGTTAAGCATGCTATCCTCTTTCAAGAAGGAATAAAATAACATATATATATGTATGTATGTATAGTCATATACACATATGTACAACAATATACAGGATTTTATTACACAAATTTCACCATAATAATATATGACTTAAAGTGAGAATCTCACTTTTAAGCTCAACCAAACTTTCGCAAGAAACTACCACATCCCAACTCAACCTAACAACCAACACTTTGACAACAAAACCCCTTGTTTTTCCTTTGAAAACCCTTCCTCTTCACCCCTATTGCTTATGTCTAAGCCCACTAGGAATTCAAGAGTGCTCGGTCATGGGGGTTTATTGGGTATGTGGCACTAAAATTTACATCTTTGGGTAGGTAGAGGTATGCTTATGGTGTTTTAGGCTTTTGTAGAGAGTTTGGAGGAGAAATAGGGTTGATTTAAAGTGCTTAGAATTTAAATTTGAATGAAGAAAATAGAGACAAGGAGAAGCTAAAATGAAGAGTGAAATATAAAGTGAAAAATGAAAGTGGAGGCGCACCTTTATAGAAGTGCAACTATGGAAAATTACATTTCCTATCCTCCTGCCAAATTACCTTCCTCTCCCTCCATATTTTCGGCCATAAGTACCTTCCTAGGCCACCCAAGGCCACCTTACCATGCCTTAATGTGAAATTCATCAAATTTCCTTAAAAAGAGGCATATGTTTAGGAAATTAAAATACTTTTAATCACATTATATAAACAAGCTTCTAGAAAACATTATGGCACTTATTTATTTGATTCTTTGGCACTATTTTTATTCTTATTTGATGTGTATATGTGTGCACAAAGGTGTATGTATGTGTGCAACAATGCTGCAACAACTTTCATGTGATAAAATTCGAAAATCCGAAACGAATTTCGATCACATTTTCAATTTTCATTGAACTATTTATTTTTGTAAACAAATATTCAAAATGAGTGTACTATTAAATAATAAAATGAGTTTTAAGCTTTTAAAATCAGTTATTTAAATATATAAAATTAATTAAATATTCATAATCAAAGCGATAGAATTTTGGGTCGTTACATTAAGGAAACTATTCGTTTTCATTCTTTTAATTCCTATATTTTTCTAATTACTAACGTTATTTTATAAAAATTCTAACATTTTTTCTATTTATATTTCACAATGTTACTACCTTATAGCTTTCTTCTACCTAAACTGCTCTTATTTAAATTGCTTCTGTTTATATAACTTTCCTCTAAATTGATTGCCTTCTTTATTGAACCATTGCAGTGCGTACGCCTACTGCTTTATTTTGGACTCTAATCTTCTTTCCCATTCTATTTAACAACCATTCTAAACTTATACCACTTCTTGTTGTCCATTTCTAAAAAGAATTTAACAATTTAAAATTTAAATTTTCTTAAAAATCAATGAGCTATGCATGCTCTACTATTTTTTTTGCAAAAGAAATATTTCTTTATTAAAATCCCATTTTAACTGAAAATCCGGTTCTAAATATTTTTGGCTTTTATTTAAATAGTAAGGATATTTTATTCTATGGAAAAACTATTATTCACTTACTATTCAAAAATAAGGTTTTCTGCTTTAAATAAATCCCTTGGAAATCATTTCAAATAGTTTATTTATATATTTTTCTCAAACCTTTTTATAATAAATTCTTTCATATGGGGTCGAACTCAAAGTGTGCTTTCTTGTCCCTACTTTTGGATTTTTCTTCTTTTCCACTTACTTTCTGACTAGTCTTCTCATAGAATATTAAAAATCTGGCTATCGTCTTGGAGTGATTATTACACACCTTCTTTCAAGAACTTCTTTTTGGATAGTTACAACATATCGATTCTTACTTTTCCCTTATCTCGATCTAATATACATCATCAGTCAACAATCCTATAGGGATCTACAATCATGGGGCAATCTTGGCCCAACAAGGGATTCACGTACCATCCAGCTTCAGGGACACTTCTATATGTCACATTCATACTCTTCATAAGTCAATGCCTTCCAATATGACCTACTTCCCGTAGGATGATTGGGATATGAGTACATCTTCAACTTCATCTATTGTTCCAACTCATGGTCGTATTATCTATTTTCCAGAATACGGTTGCAACTACTTCTATTGTCAGAATTTGTAGAGTTTGGCGTATAATATATATATATATATATAATTATAGGTAAAAGTACAAATACGTTCACTAGTGTATCCTAATTCATAAATTGGACGAACCTAAGCTCTGATACCAAATGTAACAACCCATACACCAATGTGCCTGAACATTTACTAAATCGAAAACCCAAGTCCACCACAGTATGACTCGTTGGTGTTTGGTATCTTACAAATAGCAAAAATATATTAGAGTGCTATAGATATAAACTCACAACGAAATAGTAAAGTATTAACAAAACATATGATTATTGACCAAGGCTGACACCTTTAATCCTTACTGCTCTTGTTAGTGTCAAGTACGCATAAGAAAATCTATCCTTTCATCATTTTCACCTTGTACTAGTACTTGTTCCTCTAAAGTTATCTTGTGGGTTATAATGAGGAGGGGAGTCAGAACAACATTCTAGTGATTGGTAAAAAACAGACACTTTGTACATAAACTAGTTAATGCCAATTGCCTTCCATTACATGTTATGTCTTTTGTTTTGCTTAGTCATCTTAACTTCACATATGTGTACGATATGATTCATTTGCTTGAAGTACACCGTAACTACATACTTATGTGTGTGTGTGTAAGTACCACTGTCCCCCATTGGACCAAGATATTATCCTCGTTGGTATCCGTAATCCAGCTCCTCGTTAGGATCTATCATCAAAGCATTATCACGACCTCATTGTCATATATACGAAGGAACTCCCATAGTGCCTAATAACGATATTATAACTATTTAGCCGTATTATATTTCGGCTTGAAAACATCTAACTGCTTCATATCATGGACTCAGCTCCACAGACTATTAAGGTCTCAACTCCTCAAACCATCTTATTCATTTGAAAGACCTCTATTAAAAAGGTTATCTAGCCTTGCCTCCTAAATAACAAACAAGCCAATAAACAACTGTGAGTAGGTGCATGTCCTAAACGTGATCTACACTAGTAGGAGGTATGGTCCGTTTAGGCGTAACCCCTGTCATTCTGCTGACCATTCATGACCGATGATGTAACGACCCGCAATTTCACTACTTTAAAAATGAGAGATTTTGTTTATTTTGAATTTAAAAAGAATTTAAATATTAAATAAATATGTTACATATAATAAATAATAATAGAGAAATTATTCAATTTTATAGTTAATAATTAAAAGGTATAAATTTCGATTTTAGAACAAATCAGCAAAAGTTAAGTATTGTTAAAAATAAATAAAGGCTTAAAAAAAGTTTAAATATTTATTTAAAATGATAAATCTTATTAAAATAACTTAATAAAGATAATAAAAGTATATTAAAAGATTTAAAAGTATATTGCAAATCGTTTTACAAAAATATCCAAATTTTGTCGTATTTTATCAATTTTACATACACTGTAAAATTAGAGATTTTGATATTATTTAAATATGATTTTAAAATATGAATAGACATGTTTTAATTTATTTAAAAGAAGAAAAAAGTTCACTTTTAAGTTTGGTTTACTTGAATATATAGTCTAATAAAAAGCCAAATTTTGACTGTAAAATATGTCAACAAAAACACTGTTTTCAACCAAAACAAGTTCTCGCTACATTATTGCAACTATGATAGTATCATGTAAACATAAACATCTCTCTTATATTAAGAAAATATTAATTAAGAAAAAGAATTAATTAATTAAAGTAAAGCACAAAATGACAAAAGGAGTTTACTTTTACAAAATCTAACCAAATCTCGTTACTTTTTTTACTACAAACATCATCATTACACTCATTTCCATCACCATAAATGCATAAGACTTATCTTACATGGAAAAGGACCAAAATAGTATTTATGTAATTAAAAAGTAAAGAAAAAAGACAAAATTATTACTTAAGGACTTAAGATCACATCCAACCTTCTCTTCTCATTAATGCACATCCTTTTTCATCTTGAAAAAAGTGTTTAAGTATGGTTTAAAAGTCCAAAAAGTAGAGAAGGGCATTGTAGTCATTTGTCAAGAAACTACATGTATAAATAAGCATTGATTTCTTCACTTTATTACCAAAAAATCATTCTCCATCCTTTTTATTTCCTCCTTCTTCCTCCATTTCCATGGCTTTCCACCTCTCCATTCTCTTCCACCATCGCCACCAAGCTCCACCACCACCTAAACTCACATCCACCTGGCCCAACACACCTCCACCCACACCCAAGCTAAATTCCACCACCCCAAGGCCGTACCCACCCTCCACACCACCTACCCACGGCCACAAGCCTAAACCCAAGGCCAACGCGCACCTACCCAAGCTTTACCCGCTCCCACACTCACGTACCCCCACTTAAACACTCACACCCTTCATCTCCAAATCTGCACCCTACCACACACCTAAGGCCGAACTTCCACACTCCATTATAAAAAAAAGAAAGAGAAGAAAAAGAAAAGGAGAAAAAAGGGAAGGAAACGAAAAATTTGAGAAGCTAGGAATATAGCACGTTGCTCGAGAGGTGCGTATCTTACATAAAAGGTTGACGGAATGAAAATAAAAATGAGAAATTCTCACCTTTTTTAAAAGATCGTATTTTGATTTTGTTATAATAATCATCCTATTGCATACAAGTATACACCCTTTTGAAATGTTGTTATGGATGTTTGGATATGTTTGTGTTATGTTTGAATGGTTGCTAGTGTTTATGGTTGTGATTATTTATCATATTAGTTTGTGTATGGACCAAAATTATGTTAGTGATGAATGTTAAATTTGATCATGATCATTTTGATTAAATATTCCTTTTGTTAAATAAGACATTATTTTGGTGATATGATATACTTTGGAAAAATAAATCTCTTTTTAATTGGAGTTGAAAATAAAGTGCAAATAAAGGAGAATTTGAAATTAGAAGTGAAATTGGATTTGAAATGGAAAGTTAAATTGAAACTGAAATTGAGATGAATAGTGAAATTGAAATCGATTTGGAAAACTAAAAGTAAGATTAAGTTTGAAATTTTAATTAGGATTGGAATTAGATTTAAAATCTAAGTTTAAACTGATTTTAATTTGAAGTTAGAATTGAAATTGGATTTTAAAATTTAATATTAAAACAATAGGAATAAAATAATATTATAATATGGTGATAGTGAAAATATATTTTAAAAGCTTTAAAAAGTGATAATATTGATTTAAAATGATTTGTAATGATTTTATAAGTGATAAAATTCGATTTGAATATATTATTTCAACTATTGAAAAATAAGTTAAAACTAGGCGCGTCGTGTAACGGTAGTTCGCGATTTCGCGCTAAAAAGTTCAAATGAGTGTATAGAGTGGAATATAGCTTGGAATTCATCGAGATAAGAAAATTCGGAACTTTTATGTCCATATCTTCTAAATGAAGAAAGAAAATCAAAGTTTCGTTGAGTAGATCAGTCATTTGAACTTATATGAAAGAATATCTGACCTTGCATTCCAAATCATAATGAGTGATCTCTATAAGAGTATATCAGTCGGTGGCGGAGAAGACACCTTCTCTTAGCTTAACACCTTTTCCTGAGACATACGAGCTCAGGAAGTTATATGTTTATAAAAATCAATCATGTGAATATGGAATGGCAATATGACATTCAAAGTGAAAGAAGATGTGCTATGTGAAAAGGTAATCATTGCCGCAAGCCTCATCAACCGAAAATGACCAAAACAGGGTTAGATGCAGCAAGGCTAAGTGGGTCATTCCCAATTAGGGTATGATCATCCCCTTCTAGATATATTTCTTCCCACTATGATGTTCAGGATGTAAATTAATATGGTTTGTATGCTAGAGTGCGCTCGGTTAAAGGTTGGTAATGACCGAAGGATGATATATTTGGTACTATCTAGTTACAGAGATAGTCTTGTCTTGTGTTGGTAGAGGATCCTTTGTGATGGTCCTCGGTACATTCCTCTAGAGATATACTGCTGGAAGGTAGTCCCTTCACCTGGTCATTTGTATAGGAATCCATTCTCCAATAAGAACCTACGGTTTTACTTATAGAGCCTATTATGCTGAAATTTAATAATGGTAACAATTTCGGCTAAGATTGATTATGTCACGACCCGAAAGCGTTCGAAAATCGACACCCATACTTCACTTGTACTCAAATGCCGCAGATTCAACCGTTGAAACCCGATTCGCGCCGGAGCTTATAACACATTAAGTACAACAACACAGCGGAAGAAAAGTGAATATTATTGATATACAATATTCAATACAACAATTTGATACAAAAGGTATCAATATCAGAGATACAATAGCGGAAAGATAATAGCACAGCGGAACAATATCACCAAAAGATATAAGAGTATCCAAAGAATCCAACTCCATACTACAAAACTCCAAACCAAAGATAGCTTGAACCAAAAGCTCGAACCACCATCATCGATGTATTAAGCAAGGTCAATCACCTTGAACAAATGCTATCACCAAATCCAAAGGCAGGATGCTATCGAATCTACCCTACTATTTAATTATCCGAAAAATCGAACTCTAGACAGCCCGAATGGAAAATTATGGGCATCCAGAGTTTAGATAGGGAACAATAAACTCTGGATCAGTCATGAGACAGGTGTGAGCAAACAAAAACAGTTTATCTTTAAAACAAACAACAAAAGAAGTAAAAGAAATCTGTAATGCTTTTTGGAAAATGAAACTACCATAAGGCCTCCCACCGCACACACAATGCAAACGCAGAATTGGAGGAGATTTCTCCTTATGATTGTCAAACAAGCTTGATACGCGAAAACCATTTTGATATTATTATTAGTGCATAGTGGAAAACATTTTGAAATTATAATATTAATCTTAGCCAGCATAGACATTTCACACTTATGCCTACTATAGCTACCATCTTTAATAGAAGGTTACCGCCACATTCCATGACAGGTCATACAACTAAAACCGTACAGGGCGCGTATTTTTTTGTTTGGATTTCCAACAAATCGTCAGGCGAAGGAACTTCCTACACAAAATGGAATGCCTCTAGAGGAACGTCCCAAGAACCTAACCGGATCTCTACTACACAAGGTTGGGTTACCTCCGTAACTAGGTAACTACTGACACGCATATGCCACCTTGGTCGTTACCAACCTTTATCCGAGGTGCCTATCAACCAACAACCACAAAGCAATAAGTTTTGCAGCAATCACAAAGTTAAGTATCTGGGCTCCATACCATGATACCACTTATAATCTAGAAGGAAATGGACATACCCTCAGGGAGCGCTACCCCCAAATAACCTTGCCGCATCGATTCCTGTTTTGACCATTACCGGGTTGTGAGGCTCGATGAAGTCTCGTCCACAAAGCTATGCTTTTCACAAAATCCATGCTTCAATCAACAAATAATCAGCAACACTTCATATGCCACAATACCAAATTGGGAATGTATTACTAGTAACCATCAACTACATAACCTCTGAGCTCGTACGTCTTAGAGAAGGGTGTTAAGCTAAGAGAGTAAATTCTCCACCACCGAACAGAAATGTATTTGATAGCAACCAGCTTTACATCTCAAAGTGTAACGTCGGTCACACATCCATACAAGTCTGTTCCGGGTTCGAACAGAACCGAAGGCACTTCACAAAGAAGCCCTCGCAAATCCGGATAATCCCCAATCACGTGCGGACTCCTCATCACAATGGATGATCAAATCTCCATACCGGGGATCAGCCGGTTAGAGACATTCGACGAGTTATCCTTTCGCTTTCGAAAATATCCAATCTTCACCACCGGTCTTTAAATGTTATCCATAACGTCATATCACTATTTGAAATGGGTTATATGACACAAAGTTCTCTCTCGGCTAAACTGAATAGTGTGCGCAATATTTTAAAACCATATGGATAATGGGATCTTAGTTAAGTCACAGCTTAAAACCCAAAACCTTTCTTCAAATGCTTTAAAAATTTACCATTTACAAATATTTAAAATTCTTTTCACAAAGTTCACCAATCTTTCACAAAGATTCATTCATAGCCTTAAAAACAATTTCCCTTTTAAATCTCTTATTCAAAAGATACACCTTTTAGATCCTCTTAAATTTCAAAACAAAGAGTTTTACAATCTTTCACGAAGATTTATTCATAGCTTTCAAACAATTCCATTTCAAACTTGAAATCTTTCAACACAATTTGGAAATTCTTTCTTTATTTGAAAGCTATTATTATTTGGAAAACAAAGGTTTTCATTTCGAAAAAATCCAATTACTTTTGCACTAGTTGAAAACCTTCAAGTTTAAAATTTTTGGTTACATTTAAATTCCCAAACAATACTTTTAAAATGGTTTAAAACCCATATTATATAATTTATATATTATTTTTAAACCATAATTTCCAAACATAGGATTCAATTTCAAATTTTGAATTCAAATTCAAATCAAATTATTTAAATTTCAAAACTTTATCAAGTTATTCAAAATAAATTTATCTTTAAAACTCCTTTTCAAAAGGCTTTTATATTTAACCCAATTCCATTTCCAAAACTATTTGAATTCAAAAATTCAACTTTAAAACAAATAATATTTAATTTCAAAATATCTGTGACTTAATCGATTACCCGTGAAATCCATATTTGTGTGTGTATGGTGTAGTCCAGGGGTTTTACACAATAGAGCAATGTCAACAACCATTACAGATTCAAGTATAGCAATATCGATAAGTGGTATAATCTATAACGCTTATCGTTCATTCACAGATTCACAGATAATATACAAATGTATCGTAGAAAAATAATAAATTAATACACAGCTCAATTCATAGAACAGAATATCACAGATCAGATAGGACAATCAATTCAAGCATGTAATACAATACAACCATTCATAAGCAAACCATATTCAATAATCTTTTATAAGCATGATAAATTTAATTATTAAATCCTTAATTAATTCAGTTAAACTTTTTAATTAAATTAATTCCTTGTGAATTATTATCCAGTCCTGATTATAACTTAACTTAAACCATATTGATAAATTTATAATCCCAGTTAATTATCATTAATTAATTACAAACCTTTTAATTAATTTTCTTGTAATTGTTTATTAATTAACCTTAATAAATAAATAAACTTTTAACTATTAATCTTTAATTAATAAATCAATTAATCTTTAGTAATTAACCTTTAATTAATTATCTTTAATTAATTTTATAATTAATTAACCCATAATGAATTACCATTAAATAAATAAATTAATTATTCCTTAATTATAAATTAATAAACCTTAATTATTAATTAACAAAACTTAATTACAAATTAATTAATCCTTAATTACCGGTTGATTAATCCTTAATTAACAGTTAATCAATCTTTAATTAATCTTCAATTACAGATTAATTATCCTTTTAATTATTAATTAATAAGCCTAATTATTAATTAATTAAACTTAATTACAAATTAAGTATTTCTTAATTCCTAGTTAAGTAACCTCTAATTACATAATTAACTACCCACTAATCACTTAATTTATCAATCTTAATTAATTAATTCTTAATTACACTTAATTACTTAATTAATTAATCTCTAATCATTAATCAATAATCTTTAATTATCTAAATAATGATCTTTAATTACCAATTAAATAACCCTTAAATTAATTATCTTTTAAATCCTTAATTATTTATTAACTAAATCAATTAATTACTCTTAACTAATTTCTTAATTAATCCCGTATAATTAATTTAAATTAATTAATTATTATTAATTCCCTTTAATTAATTTAATTAACATCAAGACATTAAAACCTTAATTATCTTAAGATAAAACATTATCTTATAAATGCCTTAATTACTATTAACATATTTAAACCCTTTTATCTTATAAGTAATCTTTACTTAACTCATTAATTAAGTTTTAAAATAAAATAATCATTTAACTTGATAAATTGAAGTTATCAAAACATAACTTCCTTAAAATGTTTTAAACATTATCAAGTAATAGTTTTAAAACTAATTTCACATTAAATTTAAAAATTACTTTTATAAAAATCTTAAAATTTCATTACTAACTTAAATTTAAAATAACTTTAAACTTTACTTAACAGAATTTAAATTAATTTCTTTTCAAAACTTCTTAATAAAATATTAAAGAAAATGTTTATTATATAAAAAGTAATTTATATGAAAAGTTTAAACTAATTTAAATTTTAAATTTCAAAAGCCTTGTTTTTAAAAATCTTTTAAAACTACTCAACACATTGCTTCGGGTCAAACCCGAAGGCCACTCGGGTCTAACCCCGAGTTTCTTCCTCTTTTTCCTATTTTTTTAAAAACTTATATTTTTTTTAAAGTCAAAACCCTGTAGGCTAACACACAAAATCTACTCAAGTTTCGAGTCACCCAACCTATTACCAAGTACCTCTTCGAGGCAACAACCAAACCCAAACAAGTGACACAAAAGCCACCTCCTGCATATGCACCAACCAACGCCAGAGCTCCGACCCTCTATGGCACTCTCGGCACACCACCACCAAAATACAATCACAAGCTCTCGAGCAAGATCAAGCATTCCAATCGAATCTGAAACAAAAGCCTATGCCAGAAAAACCCATCGACCACACTGCTCCAACCATTAGAGGTCGAGCGACTCTGGCCACACCCTGCCGACCCACCATGCCACCATTTCCCAGAGTTTCATGCAACTCGCATCACCAGAGATGCAGTGGTGATCCTATTCCCGACCTAGTCAAAAATTAGGGTTAAAAGCCCTTTTGACCCACCACCGACGCCACAGTTCATGATCGCCACATCCACAATTTTTGCCAAACACCCCGATCATCATTCTAGCTCTAGACGAAATTCCGACCACTCGAGTTCCTTCGGCCACTAGTAAATGCTCAAAAACCATGTTCCATACATTACCAAAATGCATACTCAGTACCAAGTTAAAAATTATGATTTTTGTTTTAAAATTCCTAACTTCCAGAGATGATTCAAGATATATACTTGAATCAATAAAATTCAACATTTGATTTTACCATATTATTAAGATTGCTACTGTATTTCCATATGCAAGCATATTTTCAAACTTAAATACTTTGTTTGAAAACCAAGTCCTAACAGTGATTTAATAAAAAGATATTAAATCTCATTTTATCTTAAACTCTGTAACATGGAAACAGAGAAGCACAGATACGCACATTCAACATATACAAATATACAGAGATCATACATATGCAAACAATCTTCATCACAGAAAATTCACATGCAACCAATAATTATTAATTAAGCTTATTAATATATGTTTACTCACTTTTAGAAAATGCAAAGAGCTTGAAACTGGATTGAAAACTGAAGCTTTCAAAACAGTTTTGGACTTTGAAAACTTTGTATTGCTTGATTTCTTTAAAACTGAAAAGCTTTGAACTTGTAGAAGAAATACTTTGATCTTGGTTACCGGAAACTTTGATGACTTGAATTGTTTGAAAGCTTGCCTGTAGATAGTTGCTTGACAAACCTTTCTTCAGGATGCATTTGACGATGTTACAGGTTTTGAAAATGCTTTGAGGAGGTTATAGGCTTGATGTTTGATTTGTTTGAATATGTTTTTGTGGTGGATTTGAATACAGTTTTACATATATTGATTTTTAGAGGAAATGTTTTTAGGTTTGAGAAAAAAATTACAGGGTTTTGAAAAAAATGGTTTAAGGCCTTTGATCTTGAGTTTAGTTTGCTTTGAAAATAAGAAGATAAGAAAAAGAATGAAGGAAGAAGATGTAAGTTTATATTATGTAAATTATGGTTTATTAAAATTAAAGAAAAAAAAATTAAAGAAGGACACTTGTTCAATTTGTTACATTTGTCACAAACCCTTATTTAACTCTTAACACATGTATTTAACATGATTAAGAAACTAACACTTGTCATTACTTATTTTTATATTATTTTAAAAGATTTAAAAGCTTTTATTATTAATTTTCCTAATAAATAAGTGCTTTTTATTAATTTATAAATGCTTTTCTTAATTTTATATAAATAAAATTTTTTAAAAGAAAACAAAAACCAATTATATTCTAAGTAAAATCATATAAAATTATATTTAATCCATTTTTAAATGTAAATATAAAACTTTTATATTTATTTTACTTTTTCATAAACACTATCTTAATCTATGAAAATAAATTCTTTTAAGGAAAACAAATTTTATCTTAAATAAAACTTTATCTGTATATTTTTATATCCAAAATATTTTCAAGATATAGATCCTTTTAAATTCCAAATTTAAATCCAAATTTTAAATTTTAAAAATCCAATTTATTTTTCAAATATATATTTATTTTGAATTTCAAATCAAAATTCAATTTAAAATCAATTTATATACATATAATTAAACAACAAACAAATATCTTATTTTATTTGGAAATATTAAATAAATTCACCAATTAAATCCAAAAATTTATATAAATTATCGATTTAAATTTTACTCAAAAATTGGGATCATTACAGATTAGTTTATTTGCAAATGTTTTGAAAGAGATGTCATTAGAAATAATATAAAATGTTTTGATATAGAAATGTTTTAGTTATCATAAGGCAAAAACTCATCCGTGTTTATGTGTGGGCGTGGTCTTATGAGATACTCTTTCTTTTTAAAGAATTTTACTTAAAGGTTGATATATGACACTGTCATTTATTATTGAGTTTTTCTTGTGCTGGTTTATCAAGTCTGATCTGGGTATTTTCAATGCTTGGGTCTGATCCAAGTAGTTTCAAGTTTAATCAAAGACGGTTGGAGTTTCCAGAGGAGAGCTAGAGATATTCATCTACGTATGACATATTCTAGTATTCGGTGCTGTCTGTTTGTTTTTATTTGATGTTTGTCAGCAATTGTAATGATAGATGTTTATAACTGTCCAAGCTGAATTTAGGTTAGACTCTAATATATGTATTTTAAAAGTTTTCCGCCGTAAAGATTATTGTTCAATATTATATATTATTCCTTTCGTGTGAGATTCTATTCTGTCTTATTTTCTTTTTACCCTTCATGTTCTGCCTTTTCATTCAATTTGAGTTGGACACATGTGGTTTATTGTCAACTTAAAGGGTACGAAAAAACCGACTGTGACAGATGATGTTCTCGACTTATATAAAGACCTCATACTCCTCATATATAGTACCAATCTCACAATCATAGCACCGAGCCTTGCTCACCATCCCATTTAGATTGCCGATTGCAATCAAGGAAATGCCCACTTGGTTACTTAAACTGTACCTCCTAAAAGGTTGTAGCAGCCTCTACTTATTCTTTGATACTTCAACCAGAGTGACCTTTCTACTGGTATATTCCCTTCACCTATATGCAAAAGCATAAGCCCATAGGTCCTATAATTGGATATGTCCCACATCGATATAATATATACACAACTGCTGACATCCCCTTGTGGTGGGCAGAATTCTATTTTGTAACACTACTAGCCTCGCATTCCAACCCATTTTAATGACTATGTCATTCTTATTTAATCTAAGCTATTGGCTGAATTCAATCATTTACACTCGTCATAAACATATACTTGAGGCTAATTATAAATTCATACTTATTTATTTATTACACTTCCAATGTTCACTGTTAATATTCAGTTTTTTTACTGTAATGATCACATAGTATTCATATGCTGAGCATTCAAGTGCCAGAAAGATAGAAAAAATCTCATATCGTGATGAGTAATATATAATATACAATGATTCTTTACAAAGAAAAATTATAAAATACATACCTCAATCAAAGTACACAAAACAAATCGTTAGCCTGAATAGTTATAACAACTTGTCCTCACAAATGCTTTTAAATAAAACAACTAAAGCAATGGAAATAAATTATACGTGAATACAACATGGAGGCATCCAACTTGTCTCCTGAAGCTCAAAGTATCCAAATCGATCTTTAAATAGGCTCCGCCTAACCCGAGCATTATAAAAAATGACTCTCCGATCAGTCTGGTAAACTAGTGTGAGAAACACACATCATATCGATTTTAATGTTATTCGTAAGACCACATTGGACATAAACACAGATGGGTTCTTACCTTACCATGGCCAAAACATTTCATAGAAATCCTCTAATATTATCGTAGTGTCTAGGGTTTAAAATAAATATGGAACCATAGTCGAAATTGTTGCATTAATTAAATTCCAACATAATAGGTATACAACTAAATCCGTATGCACTTATTGGAGAATAGATTCCATAAAATAACCAGGCACCAGGGTACCACCTACCATAGTACACCACTAATAAATGTACCGAGAGCTACAATTGGACTCCCTGCCAATACAAGGCCGGCCTACCCCTTATTGGATAGTATCGAATATTTCATCATCCCAGTTGCTTTTGCAACCTTTATAAGAGCTCTCAAGCACAACCAAATTCATAAATAAATATATCTAGAAAGGTGATGACAATACCCTAATGGGTGCAACCCACTTAGCCTTGTTCAATCTCCCCTGATTTTAGTCATTCATGGTTAATGAGGCTTGAGGCTACGCTTTAACTTTTATATAGCAATCCCACTTGGAATTCTAACACTGCCCTCCAAGCAGAAATGCAATGTCAGCATTCATCCATATAAGTTCATTTTGGGTCTGAACGAAATCAAAGTCACTACTTCTACTACATCCATTTTAGAATCACCCTCAGGATTAGTAGTATGAAACCCTTACACTTCGAAGAGCTCCGTCTTTGATTATCTTTAAGATATTCTAATACAAAACGCTTATGCCGGTTTGAAGTGGTATTCGGATAATATATCCAATCTCGGTCTCTCTGAGACAACAATGATACTTTAAAACAGGCCAACATTTGATAGTCGATTATTTAACTATCAAATAACCAACAATTCAACCAGAGATTTAATCTCCAAAGGAAAATAACGCTGTAACTTTTGGATTTTTCATCTTTCGATTTTGAATATTTAAATGGTTTAAATATTGTATTTGGAATTGTAATTTTGTTAGTAAGTTTAAAAATTGAAATTTAAAGTGATTCAATTTTTTTCGAAATCATCGAATTTAATCGACAAATTAAAATAGCCATCCGGGGCACAGTTTCGAAATTTAATGAAACCAGTTCCATTAATCCGTAATATTATATTATTATCGAATTTAAGATTTCATGTCATTTAGAATCACCGTTTGGTCGTACAGTTTGGAAATGCCTAGAATAATTAATTGAATTTAATTTAAATAGTCTATTTAAAAAGCTATCTTATCCATACGATCGAATTAAGACTCGAAACTTATTCCATTGGGTTCGGAATAGCGGCATGACATTATAACTGCCAGGCGGCACACCTCGATAGGAGATCGGAATTTTAAACTGTTAAAAACGAGATATTTTGGAATAAATTTATATTATAAAATTTAAAATCAACTCATACACGTCAATTATATCCTTTTCAGCCTATCGTGTTCATTACGCTTCCCACTCCTCTATTAAATCGCGTCTCCTTTCCCCATTCATTTCTTTTAGTCGACGTCTCATTTAAAATAAAACCTGAAATCAATTCGAAAATCTCGTTCGACCATAAAAAGAAGGAAACCAGTTCTCGTATATAAAAAAATATGAAGGAGGAAGGAATCGAGCCCGAGTCGTGAGCTTGGTGGGGTTTGTGACGTCAAGCATGAAGGGCAAGCGGCGGCGGCGTTAGTGGCGCCCGAAGATGGAGGGGTTTTCGCGATGATGAAGTAATCGTGTGAGCAAAAGGGGACGGATCTAGGTGAGCACGATGGGCGGGAGGAGGCAAGCGCACGAGTTCAGGGGGTGGAGGCGCAGTCGTCACTAGCGACGACTGATTGGAGGGGGGTGTGTAGGTCGCGGCCGTGGAGGGGCAGGTAGGGTTTACGAGGAGGTCGCGATATTCTCAATGGTGCACTCGTGATAAGGAGCAGGAAGTGGTGAGGTTCGTGGTCTCGTGTTTGTTGCCTGGGCAACACAAGTTTGGACGAGAGGAGAGGTATCATTATAATAAAATTTAATCATTCGTTTAGCTATTCAATTACATATTAAATTTAGATAGCTAATATAATTTAATAAAATTTCATATGAGGTCCAAAAACCATGAAACAAGTCGAGTTTGGTTCATAGCTGTGTATTGGAATGGATTTGCAAATTTGAAATCAAGGTGAGATATTCTCACTCATTTGGATTGCTAGAATTAATTTTAATGATTAAAATTAATTGTTGGATGCTTGGTTGAATCAATAAATTATAATTATCTGTTGGATGATCATATTATATATAGTAGTATATATATTAGTAGTTGGATTGCATATTTTAGCGGATGAGATCCTATGCGCCCCGCATAATAGCAGATGACCTTATATACTGCGATATCCCCCTCAAAGTGGTATTAGCATTTTTATGTTGTATTACATCTATGGATACAGGGAAACAGGTTGGAGGGATCCAACTGGATTCCTCAAATTTATATTTGTTGTTTTTCATATATATAATAATGTATGATGTGTTAGAATAATCTGTTATAGATTATTTCTATGATGTGAATTATTGGACGCTATAGTAGCACTGGTCTAACTTTTGGTATTTTAAATACTGTAAATATTATTTTTGGAATTTGAAAGGAGATTTTGAATATAAAAATAATCATATCGAAAATTGGATCACTTAAAAAGAAATCGATTGGACAAACAATAAATTTGATTATGGTTGTACTTAACTAATTCATAAATTGTTAAATAGAGTTTTTACAAAATAATCTATAGAAAGGATTTTAAAATGATATCTTGAAAATATGGAAAGGGGTTGAAATTGATATTAAAAATAGAATTGGAAAAATAAAGGGAATTCATAAAGAAATGGGTTTATAAAATGGAATTTTATAAATGAGATTACATTTATAAAAAGTGAAACTCAAAAGAGTTATAAATTTGTCAACGTTATTTATCAACAAAGGAAATCGATCAGGTGATAATTTGGGAATATAAATTCATAGGGTAAATTTATATTAGAATATGGAAATAAGGTTGAGGAAAATAGGGGATACTATTTTTAAAAAGTGGAAAAGGTTAGGAGGATCGGAATGAAAGCTATTCGTTGGAAATCGAGAGGAATTTATAAATTAATTGGTTATTGAGATTTCAAAATATATTTTTATTATTAAGAAGTTAAGTTGTTTTACAAAGGAAGTTTTATTTATCAAACTCTGAAATTTTGAATTAGTAGAATTTAAGTACATCAGAAAGTGAATTTTTCAAATACTTAAAATTTATTTTAATAAATTCTAATTTCAAAAATCATCTTTTAAATTGATTTGTTTATATAAAAATTGAATTGTTGATGTTTATAAAAGGATTTCATATTTTTAAATAACTACTTAAACTTGTTTTAAAAATAAATTATTATTCTCTTAAATACTTATTATATATATAGGGTCTTGAAGTGATTGAAAAAATTGTTTATAAATTCTCTCGAGGTTCGTAAATGAGGCTTATAAATGGATATGATTTTGCGAGGGAGAATTTTATAAGGGATTTGGGGGAAATGAAATTTCAAAATGTTGGATATGGGAACTTCAAAAAAATGAAATCTGAATTCATAAAAGAAGTTATAAATTGTTGAATATGGCATAAATAAGTATACTAGGTTTCGGAAACTGTTAAAGGAATTTATCAATGATTCCGGAGACATATGAGATAAGTTAAGAAATATTCTCTGAAGTGTTGATATTTGAAATGATTTTGGAAAATGAGACTTATGATATTTTCCTGAGTACTAAAATGGAAATTTGAAAATATTTCTAATTGTTGAGATGGTTTGGAAATATCCTGTTATGCATTTAAGTATTTGAATTTGTTCTAAACATTGAAATATTAAAAAAAAGGGTATATATCGTATAAATATATTTTGAAAATAATTTTGGAAAATTTTAATTAATTGCCTAGCGACTGCTTATGGATGTTATTTGATATTTAAATAACTGAATATCAATATTGGTCAATTTCGTTAATCATTTCAAAGAGACCGGGATCAGATTTAATTATCCGAAAACCACTTCGATCCGGTTTGAACATTACGAATGGATATCGTGAAGATAAGTGAAGACTGTGATTCGGTTTTTCCAGACCCAGGACAACTTTTATGGACGAATGCTATTAGAACATCATCATTGGAGGACAATGAGCATTTTAAGTGGAATTGTTCTTGAAAGGTAACATATAGCCTCAAGCCTCATTAACCGAGAATGACTAAAATAGAGGAGATCCAGCAAGGCTAAGTAGGTCACACCCATTAAAGATGTTATCACTTTTCTAGATACCCTCGAAAATATATATAAATAATGGATATGGTTGTGCATGGAAAAGTGAATGCTCAGTTTTTAAGGGCGGGAACACCGAAGGTGATAACCTATTCAGATCTTTCCAAGTTAGGGGTAGACCTGTCTTGTGTAGCAAGGGTTCTCGACGAGGTCCTCGGTACATTTTTCTAGAAGTGTACTATGACAAACGGTACCTAGTCATTGTATAGGATCCATTCTCCAATACGAGCCATTACAGTTTTTTTGTAGAGCCTAGTATGCCAGAATTAAATTAACGTAATAATTTCGGCTATTTGAATAAGTATTTGTATTTAGATGCTATTATAATGTCACTAGATTTTCTATAAAATGTTTTGGATTATCGTAAGGGACAAACTCGTCGTATTTATGTGTGATGTGGTGTTACGAGATACCTTTGTTTTTCAAATGATTTTGATAACTCTAATAATTCAAATTGAGTGTGTTTTCTCACGCTAGTTTTCAAAATGACTCGGGTATTATTTTATTATAATTCTCGGGTTAGACCGAGTATTACAGATTCAGGATAGGATGCTATGGTGCTCAGGAAACGAGCTGAATGACAGAGACGTGTTTCCGTACTTTACTTATATTTCTGCTGTATGAGGACATGTTATTATAACTGTCTACATTGACGTATTGATTGTTGCACTCTGATGATTGAAAGTATAAAACAGTTACATATTCTTTTGTATAAATTTTGGTATTATATATTATATTTTGTTCCGCTGCAATTGTGATATTCTGTGTTGTTGTTTTTATTTTCTTCTATCTCTTTCTTCTTCTTTACCCTATTATTCACTCTTTCATATAATTGGGTTGAACCAGAGTGGATTATTATCAACTCAATGAGTATGGAATGGCGATTCGCTACAAACGCTAGTTAAGCACATATCACCTATTAGTCTCTTTAATTAATCCTTTCATTAACTAAAACCACTTTCTAAATACTATATCATGATACTTTTACAAATATATATTCACAAACCCTTTATACTCCTTTACATACTTGGAAAAATATCCATATACTAATTTTAACAGTATAAGTATATTCACAAAAACACTACACTTTTCCTATTTAGAAAATATATTCATATACTTATCTCAACGATATCAGTATATTCACAAAACATTTTGAAAATTTTCTTATTTCAAAATCATATCAAAGGATTAAAACAAATAATAATTTAAAGAAATGGAGATAAGGATAAACCTGGACACTACTTCTATGGTGTTAAGCATGGAACGAATGTCCACACCACCAAAATTAAGAAGGTCAATTTGGGGAAATCCAAACTCAATTTCTTTAATAAATTTCATTTCTTTATACAACTCTAAAATCATGTATAAAACCCCTTTTATAAATATCTAATTTTTTTTATAAAACTCTTTCCTAAATCTCTAAAACAATTCATAAAACTCCTTTTGTAAATTAAACCCATTTATAAAACCTTTATCTTTTATAGAACCTCTTTACAAAGATCCTTTATAAAAATCTCCTCTAAAATTACTCTATAACATTCTTTTCTAAAATCCCTCTATAAAATTCTTATAAATCCAAACTCCATTTTCATTTATAAACTCTTTAATAAATCTCTTTTATTAAATGAGATTCCTTTTATAAATCAATTTATTATCCATAAATACAATTGATCAGATAAATTAATTTACTTTAAAAATCCTAACTAAATAATTAATTAACTTACCAACATCATAAATAAAATAATTTACTAACTCTAAAACATTATTAATATAATAATTAATAACTTCAAAAATTATAAATAAATAATAATTATTTACTTCAAAACATTATTATATAATAATAAATTTTAACAACAAAACATTACTGATAAATAATAATTATTAACTTCAAAACATTATATATATAATAGTTAATAATTTCAAACGTTATTAATAAAACAATAATAACTAATCTTCAAACATTATTATAATAAATAATAATTAACTTCCAAAACATTATTAATATATAACGACGATTAATTCCAAAACATTATTAATAGTTAACTATTGTAAACATTATTAATAAATATTAATAATTAAAAACGTTATTAATAAATAACTTTCTATAATATTAAACCATTGATAAATAACTTTAAAACAATTAAATATAAATAAATAGTTTTTAAAACACTATTAAATAGTAGTTAAACAACTTTAAAACATTTCTAAATGGTTCAGAAAAGACAAATAAAAAGGTTGGGGTAAAATGGAGAAATTCAAAATCCGCTTAAATAAAATATTCTAGAAAATCAAAAGGTTAGATTTAAAATAATTCTTCCAATCAAGAACCAATTTTAAGCCAAACAATAATTATAGTAGTTCAGAAGACTAAATTGAGGCTAATAGCCACCAAGGCACTTAACCAATGTTGTTACTAATTTCTAACGCTACAACGGTTAAGTTTTGAACATATAACAATGCAACAATTAGTAGTGCTAGACAATCAACATCCAACAATTAACAATCCATATAACAGGGTTATAACTGAAATAGAACAACAAGAATATAACTGGAAATTAATGATTACAATTTTTGAGAAATCTAAATTTTTCTACAAATTTTCCTATTTTCAATTTTAAATATTAATTTCTTTTCAAAGAGGATATTTTGACCAATCAACCAATAATTTTAGTCAAACACAAACTTTAAAATTACCTATTAATATATCTTACTAATAAACCAAAAAGTTGAATTTTAACTCACCAAAATTCTAGTTATCGCCAAAGTGTTATGGTTCTGTTTAAGTGTTCGATTTTAGCTTGAAATTTTACAAGCTCCAATCTCTTCCAATCCAATTCCAAGATGTAGACAATGTCATTATGAATCCAATGCGACCGACCGAGTTCGATTTCGACCTAGTGTGAACAAGTTATTGATTTTATAACTTGTTCACACTAGGTTTAAAAACAATAATTATTTAACTAACAAAATTAATTACCCTACAAATCTAATCCTTCTCCAAACTCATTCTTCCCCAACATTAATCCAATAGTGCATAGGATGACACCAAACCTAAACCATTACCGTGCACACACACATCCAAATCCATCACCACTTGACGAAACGCAAATCTGATTTCATCGTTGATCTCCAAGTTGCCAAGCTATCCTTTCCACCCCAACATCCCATGTCCGACTCACCATGGCCATTCGCGACCAGGAACTCCCAACTCGACCTCATATAGGTCACACGACCAAAGTGTCTTCGAACTCCACCAAAAGCCGACCGTCGATGTAAATCACCGCCTCAAACTCAAATGTGGTCTCTGAATTCATCAAATCCACCTACAATTCCAACTAAGCCAAACCCTAGATTCGTTGCTCAAAATCGATATCCCCAAAATCTCGTCGCAGACATCAATATGTATGCCTAAATGAAGATTTATTCATAAGGAATCGAAAAATATTTATTTATAATTTTCAGAGGAGTATAGAACTCGTTTTGAATATTTGAAATGAAATTTTCTTGCTTTCCCAATTACAGGAGACACTTTCTTATTGGTTTTGAATGGTACGAAATGGAGACAAAGAAAAGAAGGGTTAGAGAATATGTTGGGTGGAGGTTATAACTATTTTCGAATTTCCAGCATCACAGTGCATAAATTTTTGATCGCATATGAACTCCGGATTATAAAACAAAAGTATGGTCGTGCTCAAAATAGCGTCACGACCTTAAAATGATAATAATATACACTTGTTATAGTATTATGTAAAATCACGAAAACACTGTCGTTTGCTGATAAATCGTCAAATCATAGTTTTAATATTTTCCAAATTAAAACTATGGAAAAATCATATAAATTAAATTAAAAATACATCAATAAAGATCGAGTCATTATATTGAATTAAATTTCTAATTATTTATTCGAACTGATTAATACTATAAGTAAATTACAAAATGAATTTCACCATTACTACTTAATTATTAAAAGGAGTTAATAAGACCCTTAACTCCATTCAATTTAAAATCAAATATTTTAAATCACTATCCAAACATTAAGTTCACAATCCGAATATTTATAAAATATCTATATTTGAATTCAAATCTAAAACCTTAAAAAATGATTATTCAAATATTTAAAATTAATTAAATATTCAAATCCAATGAACAATATCCGGGTTGTTACATTTACATAAGTGGCCCTTATTTCTTTAATGACAGTTTAATGTCATTTACCACTTATTTTTGACTTAAAATATTTAAACATCTTTTACTGTACTTCCCCTTTAATTCATTAGATTTCTTCTACTCTTCCTTTTCAATTCTTGCTATCTTCTTTTGATTTCTAACTTTCTTATTTACTCATTTCATTACTTTCCCTACATTTCATTGTTTATTATTTAATTTCTAATGTAACATTCCTGGTTTTTAGGCCAGAATTAAATTAGCATTAATATAAAATTTTGGTTTAATTTGGAATTAATTGAGAAGTAATGGAGAATTTATTTGAAATATTTGGAATATATATATAAGTAAATTTTAAAAGTAAATTTGGATTGAGGAATTGGAAAATAAAAATAAATTTTGATTTAGGATTCTATGTTTTAAGAAATATATATGTATGATTATTTATTAAATATATAAATTGTTTTAATTCATTTTTTTGTTATAAGTTGTATAAGTATAAATAATTGAAAATGTATGTATAGTGTATATATGATTTGAAACAAGATTTAATAAAAGTTTTAAAGTGTATATGTATTTTGAAAATATAAAACATATTACATAAATAAAGAAGGGTTTAAAACAAAGTTTAAAAATAAAATAAAAACAAGGGCTTATACAAAAAAATTTAAGTTAAGGGTTTAAAAACTAAATTCTATAAACTAAATCAAATAGGGGTTTAAACATAATTTTAATTTTATTGACAAGTGTATAACAATTAAGACATGAATTTAACAAGTGTTCATTTAAAATTTACAAGTGTAGGCATATTATTCATTTGTAATTACAAGGGGTACTATCATATCTTCTTCCTCATTTTTTTTCTTTGTTAATATTCAAAACAAAAGAAAATTGTAAACCAGGAAAAAATAATAATAAAACCTGGAAATTAAAAATGAAGAACAAAGCAAAGTTCGATATTCAACTCAAAAGTTCAAATCCAGAAGACAAAAACAGAGATCAAGTCTGGAAAAGATATCTCAAACCTATAAGATTGTATCAGAAAGGAAATCAAAGATTTTAAGCCTGAAAACATTTTAACCTGGACAAGAAAATGCAACTAAATAAGTAATTCAACCTGACATCAATTAAAAGCTTCAGTACAACTCAATCAAATGCAAGTACGAGATCCACTCAAATTCAAATATCAAGTTCCAGTTTTTTTTTTCAAGGCCTCTCTGTTTTCAAACTTTAAGGTGAGCAAACTTTCAACCTTTAAATCTTTTGATACTGATGCATGTGATATCTATGTGGTGATGATGTATATGTATGTTTTTCTAGATGTATTCAGCTTGAATATAGTAGAATTAGGCTATATATAGTATGCATGCCTGGATGTATATATGTATATACTCTGTTGTGTTTCCAAACCCAAGAACAACTAAAGAAAATTCATATCTTTTTGTCTAATCTATCTCAAGCTATGATTCCTAAAAGAAAAATGATTGTATAGATGCTAGTTTATTTGGTTTCATGTGTTTCTATTAAGCAATTAATTCAAAATCAATGAATTACAGTAAAAACAAAACAAAGTTAGGAAATTCGATTATCAAATTCTTATAATTTGATTATGTAATTAGAATTATGCTCGAAAGTGACGAATTTTAATACTAAAACCAGATTTTTTTAGTTCTAATTTGGGGTAGGATTTTGGGTTTGAACGGAATCATGTTCATCGTCAAATTACGACAATCAGTAATAGGTGGCGTGTTGTTCTCGTCACTGGAAGAAGATGGAGGTTGGATGATCATCAGAAAAATATTCAATGATTTTCTTGTTGACCGTGGCGATATCGTGACGAGATTTTAGGGTTTAGGCATCAGGTTGCAACGTAGTGTTGGTCGAGGCGATTTCTCGGTCATGGTTCAACTGGAGCTAATCGCACCAGGGGGAATCGTCGCGGCATGTTATGGTGCAGTTCTGGACGTGATGGCAAGACGTATGATGGTTGGGATCGTCGTTGGTGATGGATTTTTCTGATCCAGGCTGAGTTCCATAAAGTGGTCGTAGCACTCGATTTCGAGTGTGATTCAAAACGTGGATGGTCGGGATTGATGGAGGAATTCGTAGGAAACTTCTTGGCATCAGTGACGATGGTCGGAGACGACAGGGTGATTGTCCACATGTATGCATGCACGTTGGTGTCAGGAATGGTTGAGTTTGGGGAAGAAGAGTACAACCCAAAATTGTACTCGGGGATTTAGGATTTGGGATCGAAGAGGATCACTGGTAATTCTCGGATAAGATTCCAGTTTTAAAAAATTAAATCAAAATGAAATTTAAAAAAAAGAAAAAAAGAAGATTCACGGGAAAGAATAGGCTCTGTCTCGAAGCAAGTCACGGGTTCCATGGCATTTAGTTCGGGCTTCACCTGAAGTCGTCAGTTTTGATTTCTTTCAAAAATATAAACAAGGTTTTCAAATTTTAAATTTAATCAAACTTTAAAGATTTTCCTAATTAATAATAAATGGTTTAAATTAGTTTTGGTTACTTAGATTTAGAAATAATTATTTTCAAATTAATCAAGTTTAAGTGTTTTACTTCTTTATTTTAAATAAAAATAAACTCTTTAGTTTATTTTAAATAAACTTAATGTTGTAATTAAGAGATAAATTGAAAAGATAAAATGTCTTATAGTTAATTGATGAATAATTACTCTTTGTAATTAAAATAAAAGTTAAGTACTTTGTGAAATTGATTTAAAAGATAATCACTTTGAGTAATTAAATTAAGGTTAATTAATTTGTGATTAAATTAAAGAATAAATAATTAACTCCTTAATTGATGTTTAAAAATAATAATTAATTACTAGAAGATAATTACTTAATAAAAATAATTAAAGATTATTAATTAATAATTAAAGTTGATTAATCAAGTGATTAAAGAATAATACTTAATGTAAATTAATTTGTGATTTATTAATATAAGTGATTAAGGATAATCACTTGTGGTGATTAATTAAGGATAATTAATTAAGAGGTAACTGATTAAGAATAATTAATTAAATGGTAATTAATTAAGGATTAATTAATTAATGTAATTAGTTAAGGATAAATAATTAAAGGCTAATTATTTAATGATTAAAGAATGATTAAATTATTAATTAAAGGTTAACTAATTATAATTAAAGGTTAACTAAATTTATTACTAAAGCATAATTAATTAATATGGTTTGAAATTATTTAATGTTAATTAACCAGGATAAGTAATTAATCTGACTTAGATTAATCAGATAATTAATTAATCTTACTTATGGATGTTTGAATTCTATTGGATGCTAAATTATTTGATATCCCTGATATATTATGCTTTGTGTTATGAATTGTTTTGGTGTGATCTATGATGTAATTCATTTATCTGTGATAAATTTATATTATTTATCTGTGAATCTATGAATGAAGATAAGCGTTATAGTACTATACCGCTTATCGAATATTGCTGTGATTGAATCTGTGATGATTGATGATGTTGCAGTATTGTGTAAAACCCCTGGACTACACCTTACACACACAAATATGGATTGCACGAGGAAATTGGTTAAGTCGCAGATTTTTGAAATGGTTTTAAAAATTGATTTTTGAATTCGAATGGTTTGGAAATGGAATTGGGTTAAGATATGAAGAGCTTTTGAAAAAGAGTTTTGAAAATGAAAATTATTTTGAATAACTTGGTAAAGTTTTGAATTTTTAATAGTTTGATTTGAATTTAAATTCAAGATTTGAAATTGAACTCTATATTAGAAATTATGGTTTAAAATGGTTATACAAGTTATAAATGTGTTTATATGGGTTTTAAACCAATTTAAAAGTATGGTTTTGGAGAATTTGAATTTAAACCAAGCTTTATACTTGAAGAGCTTTAACTTGTATAAATGTAATCGGATTTTTCCGAAATGAAAACTATATATTTTCAAATTATAATAGCTTCCATATAAAGAAAGGATTTTCAATTTGTGTTGAAAAGTTCCAAGTTTGATATGAAATTTGTGAATTATTTTTTTGAAAGCTATGAATTGAGTCTTTGGATGAGTTAATCCAATTTGAAAGGGAAAGTGTTTTGAAAGGATATGAATGAATCTTTGTGAAAGATGGGTGAACTTTGTGAAAGATGGGTGAACTTTGTGAAGTGAATCTTTTTGTTTAAAAGATTTGAAAATGGTAATTTTTATAAACCATTTAAATGAAAAAGTTTTGGGTTTTAAGTTGTGACTTAACTGAAATCCCAATATCCATATGTTTTTAAATATTGCGCTTATTATTCAGTTTAGCCGGGAGAGGGCCTTGTGTCATATAACCCATTCCGAGTAATGATACGACGTTATGGATATCATATGAAGACCGGTGGTGAAGACCGGGTATTTTTCAAGAACGAAAGGATAACCCGTCGATTGTCTCTGCACTGAGTCGCGTCGATATAGAGATCTCCATACATGATGGGGAGTCCGATTGGGGTTGGGAATTCCTAGATTTGCAATGGCTTCTTTGGAAATGCCTTCGGTTCTATTCGAACCCGGAACAGACTTGTATGGATGTGTGTCTGACATTATACTTTGAGATGTAAAGCTGGTTTCTATCAAATACATTTCTATTGATGGCGGAGAATTTATTCTCCTAGCTTAACACCCTTCTCTGAGACGTACGAGCTCAGAGGTAATATAGTTGATGGTTACTAGTGATACATTTCCAATTTGGTAATGTGGTATACGAAGTGTTGCTGATTATTTGTTAATCGAAGCATGGCTTCTGTGAAAATCGTAGCTTTGTGGACGTGACTTCGTCAAGCCTCACAACCTGGTAATGGTCGAAACATGATCGTTGCAGTAAGGTTATTTTGGGGTAGTGCCCCTTGAGGGTTTGTCCGTTTCCTTCTGGATAAAAAAGTGATATCATGGTATGGAGCCCAGATATTTACTTATGTTGATTTTGAAGGTATTATCATGGTATGGAGCCCAGATACTTTACTGTGTGGTTGTTGGATTGAGGTCCCTCGGATAAAGGTCGGTAACGACCGGGGGATGGCATACTCGTGTCAGTAGTTACTTCCGGGCAGGGGTAACCCGGCCTTGTGTAGCAGAGATCCGGTTAGGTTCTCGGGGACGTCCCTCCAAAGGCGTTCCATTTTGTGTAGGAAGTTCCTTTGCCTGACCATTTGTTGGAAATCCAATCATCCAATACGCGCCCTGCTCGGTTTTAGTTGTAGAACCTGCCATTTAATATGGTAGCTATAGTAGGCATATTATAATGGTACGTATGCCGGCTAAGATTAATATTATACTTGTAAATGTTTTCTTCACTATGCACTAATAATAATATCAAATGATTTTCACATATCAAGCATTTTTTACTGTCATAAGGAGAAATCTCCTCCAAGTGTGCGCTTTCATTGTGTGTATGGCGAGAGGCCTTACGACAGTTTCATTTTCCAAAAAGCATTGCGGTTTTCAATTGTAAAATCATTTGTTTTAAAGATAAAACTGTTTTTGTTTGCTCATACCAGTCCCATGACTGACCCGGAGTTTATTGTTCCCTTCCTAAACTCTGGGTTCCCACAATTTTCCACACGGGCAGTCTAGAGTTGGGTTTTCAGATAACCAAATAAAAGGTATAGATTCGGTAGCTTTCAGTCTTTGGGAATCTTCTTCATTCTTTGGATGACTGATCTTGCTTAAGTCATCGATGATGGTGGTTGAGCTTATTGGATTGGAGTCCTCGTAGCTTTTGGGATGAGCTTTTGGGTTTGGAGTTGCAGATTGTGAATTCACTCTTCATCGAAGATCATATTTGAGTTATCTCCTTCGTTCTTATCATATTCCGCAGTTGTATATTTGTCTCGGATATTGTTGTATCATATTGTATCAGATATTGTATTCATTGTTATGTCAATGATACTATTCATTTTCTTCCGCTGTGCTGTTATACTTAATGTGTTATAAGCTTCGACAAACCAGATTCGGCGTTTGAATCTGCTGCATTTGAATACTGGTGAAGTATTCATTGCTGATTTTCGAAGGCCGAGTCAGGGTCGTTTCATTTGGTATCAGAGATGAAGGTTGAAACTTTAGCTCAGGAGTATAACACATTACGTAACTCATTAGAGATAGAGTGATGTATACCCTAGAATGAGTATATACCTAAGATATCCATTCGTGTGCCTCAGTAAATATTCTTGCTATCCACTAATAGTAAGTATGAGTGCAAAGAGAGGACGAGGTAGGGGACAGGGGAGTACCACTACAAATGGTCAATACCTGTAACAACAACGGAAACAACTTTCTCTATCAATCTTCTTTGATCCAAATTCAATTCTTTGATGGCTTCGTGGCAGCTACGAGAAGAGGGACTTTGGTGTTGTGGTGGCCCTGCGAATCGTTGAAAATAAGTTTCTATTTCATATTCTCTTCATCGGTTCCCTATCAGCTTTCCGTTTATAACCTTTGTGAATTTGAAATTTTAAAACTGAAATAAATTGGTTAATAAAATATGAAGTTAAGTTAATTTGTATCGATAAACGATTTTGGTTAAAACCAAATTTGAAATTCTATTGTAAATTCTTGTGTAGATCGAAGTCCAAAAAAGGACAAGCTAGTATATACTTTGGTTTGTTCCGACTTAAGTTTGCAATCCATATCTAGTGTTTGAGAGTTGTGGAAGATTAAATCCATTTATCTATTGTTCGGGTCTAGATATATTCTACGGACGGTTAGTTATCCCTTCGAACTAACCCGTGCCCTGCTTATTTCAGATCTGAATGACTCGGGTGTTTGGTAAATATCGTATGAGTTAGTTCTCATATTGTCGATATTCTGATTTGGTAAGCCAAATGCAGAATAGATATTCAATTTGATCTGAAAAGATATTTCTCTATCTTTCAACTGTTATTTGTTGTCTCCTTGGCAATTTTTGGGGATGAAATTTTTTTAAGGGGGAATTTGTAACATTCCTAGTTTTTAGGCCAGAATTAAATTAGTATTAATATAAAATTTTGATTTAATTTGGAATTATTTGTGAATTAATGGAGAATTTATTTGAAATATTTGGAATAAATATATGTGTATATAAGTAAATTTTAAAAGTAAATTTGGATTGACGAATTGGAAAATAAAAATAAAATTTGATTTAGGATTCTATGTTTTAGGAAATATATATGTATGATTATTTATTAAACATATAAATTGTTTTATCTATTTTTTCTTTATAAGTTGTATAAGTATAGATAATTGAAAAATGTATGCATAGTGTATATATGATTTGAAACAAGATTTAATAAAAGTTTTAAAATGTATATGTCCTTTGAAAATATAAAACATGTTACATAAATAAAGGTTTAAAACAAAGTTTTAAAATAAAATAAAAACAAGGGGTTATACAAAAAATTATACATATAAATTTAAGTTAAGGGTTTAAAAACTAAATTCTATAAACTAAATATAGGGGTTCAAACATAATTTTAATTTTATTAACAAGTGTATAAAAATTAAGACATGAAATTAACAAGTGTTCATTTAAAATTTACAAGTGTAGGCATATTATTCATTTGTAATTACAAGTGGCAATATCATATCTTCTTCTTCCTCATTTTTTTTCTTTGTTAATATTCAAAACAAAAGAAAGTTGTAAACTAGGAAAAAATAATAATAAAACCTGGAAATTAAAAATGAAGAACAAAGCAAAGTTCAATATTCAACTCAAAAGTTCAAATCCAGAAGACAAAAACAGATATCAAGTCTGGAAAAGAAATCTCAAACCTGTAAGATTGTATCAGAAAGGAAATCAGAGCTTTCAAGCCTGAATTTTTTTTAACCTGGACAAGAAAATGCAACAAAAAAATTAATTCAACCTGACATCGATTAAAATCAAGCTTCGTTACAACTCAATCAAATGCAAGTAACAGAACCACTCAAATTCAAATATCAAGTTCCAGTTTTTTTTTCAAGGACTCTCTGTTTTCAAACTTCAAGGTGAGCAAATTTTCAACCTTTAAATCTTTTGATAATGATGCATGTGATATCTATGTGGTGATGATGTATATGTATGTTTGTTTGAATGTATTCAACTTGAATATAGTAGAATTAGGCTATATATAGTATACATGCATGGATATATATGTATATACTCTGTTGTGTTTCCAGACCAAAGAACAGCCAAAGAAAATTCATATCTTTTTGTCAATCTATGTCAAGCTATGATTCCTAAAAGAAAAATGATTGTATAGATGCTAGTTTATTTTTAAAATTGGTTTCATGTGTTTATATTAAGCAATTAATTCAAAATCAATGAATTACAGTAAAAACAAAACAAAGTTAGGAAATTCAATTATCAAGTTCTTATAATTTGATTATGTAATTGGAATTGTACTCGAAAGTGACCAATTTTAATAATAAAACCAGATTTTTTTAGTTCTAATTTGGGGTAGGATTTTGGGTTTGAACGGAATCATGTTCATCATCAAATTACGACGATCAGTAATAGGTGGCGTGTTGTGCTCGTCACTGGAGGAAGATGGAGGTTGGATGATCATCAGAAAAATATTCAATGATTTTCTTGTTGACCGTGGTGATATCGTGACAAGATTTTAGGGTTTAGCCATCAGGTTGCAACGTAGTGCTGGTCGAGGCGATTTCTCGATCGTGGTTAAACTAGAGCTAATCGCACCAGGGGGGATCGTCGCGGCATGTTATGGTGCAGTTCCGGACATGATGGCAAGACGTATGATGGTTGGGATCGTCGTGGGCGATGGATTTTTCTAATCCAGGCTGAGTTGCAGGAAGTGGTCGTAGCACTCAATTTTGATTTCGTGCGCGATTCAAAACATGGATGCTCTGGATCGATGGAGGAAGTCGTAGGCAACTTGTTGGCATCAGTGATGATGGTCGGAGACAACAAGGTTGATTGTACATGTGTACGTGTGCACATTGGTGTCGGGAATGGTTGAGTTTGGAGAAGAAAAGTATAACCCGAAGTTGTACTCTGGGGTTTAGGATTTGGGATCGAAGAGCGTCACAGGTAATTCTCGAGTAAGATTCCAGTTTTAAAAAATTAAATCAAAATGAAATTAAAAAAAAAGAAGATTCACGGGAAAGAATTGGCTCTGGCTGGAAGCAAGTCACGGGTTCAATGGCATTTAGTTCGGGTTTCACCCGAAGTCGTCAGTTTTGATTTCTTTTAAAAATTTAAACAAGGTTTTCAAATTTTAAATTCAATCAGACTTTAAAGATTTTCTTAATTAATAATAAATGGCTTAAATTAGTTTTGGTTCATTATCTTTAGAAATAATTATTTTCAAATTAATTAAGTTAAGTGTTTTACTTCTTTATTTTAAATAAAAATAAACTCTTTAGTTTATTTTAAATAAATTTAATGTTGTAATTAAGAGGTAAATTGAAAAGATAAAATGTTTTATAGTTAATTGATGAATAATTACTTTGTGTAATTAAAATTAAAGTTAGTTACTTTGTGAAATTGATTTAAAAGATAATCACTTTGAGTAATTAAATTAAGGTTAATTAATTTGTGATTAAATTAAAGAATAATTAATTAACTCCTTAATTGATGTTTAAAAACAATAATTAATTGCTCAAAGATAATTACTTAATAAAAGTAATTAAAGATTATTAATTAATTATTAAAGTTGATTAAACAAGGGATTAAAGAATAATACTTTTGATGTTACCTTATTAAGGATAATCACCTTGATTAATTAAGGATAATTAATTAAGAGGTAATTAATTAAGGATAATTAATTAAGAGGTAATTAATTAAGGATAATTAATTAAATGGTAATTAATTAAGGATTAATTAATTAATGTAATTAGTTAAGGATAAATAATTAAAGGCTAATTATTTAATGATTAAAGAATGATTAAATTATTAATTAAAAGTTAATTAATTATTAAAGGTTAATTAATTAATAATTAAAGGTTAATTAATTTATTATTAAAGGATAATTAATTAATATGGTTTGAAATTAATTAATGTTAATTAACCAGGATAAGTAATAAATCTGATTTAGATTAATCAGATAATTAATTAATCTTACTTATGGATGTTTGAATTCTATTGGACGCTAAATTGTTTGATATCCCTGATATATTATGCTTTGTGTTATGAATTATTTTGGTGTGGTCTATGATGTAGTTCATTTATCTATGATAAATTTATATTATTTATCTGTGAATCTATGAATGAAGATAAGCGTTATAGTACTATACCGCTTATCGAATATTATTATGATTGAATCTATGATGATTGACGATGTTGCACCATTGTGTAAAACCCCTGGACTACACCTTACACACACAAATATGGGTTGCATGAGGAAATCAGTTAAGTCACAGATTTTTGAAATGGTTTAAAAATTGAATTTGGAATTCAAATGGTTTGGAAATGGAATTGGTTTAAGATATGAAAAGCTTTTGAAAAAGAGTTTTGAAGATTAAAATTATTTTAAATAACTTGATAAAGTTTTGAATTTTAAATAGTTTGATTTGAATTTAAATTCAAGATTTGAAATTGAATTCTATATTGAGAATTATGGTTTAAAAAGGTTATACAAGTTAAAAATTTGTTTATATGGGTTTTAAACCAATTTAAAAGTATGGTTTTGGGGAATTTGAATTTAAACCAAGCTTTGTACTTGAAGAACTTTAACTTGTATAAATGTAATCTGATATTTCCGAAATGAAAACTATTTGTTTTCAAATTATAATAGCTTCCATATAAAGAAAGGATTTCCAATTTGTTTTGAAAAGTTTCAAGTTAGAAATGAAATTTGTGAATTGTTTTTTTTTGAAAGCTATGAATTGAGTCTTTGGATGAGTTAATCCAATTTGAAAAGGAAAGTGTTTTGAAAGATGGGTGAACTTTGTGAAAGATGGGTGAACTTTGTGAAGTGAATCTTTTTGTTTAAAAGATTTGAAAATGGTAATTTGTTTAAACCATTTAAAAGAAAAAGTTTTGTGTTTTAAGTTGTGACTTAACTGAAATCCCAATACCCATATGTTTTTAAATATTGCGCTCATTATTCGGTTTAGCCGGAAGAGGACCTTGTGTCATATAACCCATTTCGAGGAATGATACGACGTTATGGATATCATTTGAAAACCGGAGGTGAAGACCGGGTATTTTTCAAGAACGAAAGGATAACCCATTGATTGTCTCTGCACTGAGTCGCGTCGATATAGAGATCTCCATATGTGATGGGGAGTCCTATCGGGATTGGGAATTCCCAGATTTGCAAGGGCTTATTTGGAAGTGCCTTCGGTTCTGTTCGAACCCGGAACAGACTTGTATGGATGTGTGTCTGACATTACACTTTGAGATGTAAAGCTGGTTTCTATCAAATACATTTCTGTTTGGTGGCGGAGAATTTATTCTCTTAGCTTAACACCCTTCTTTGAGACGTACGAGCTCAGAGGTTATGTAGTTGATGGTTACTAGTGATACATTCCCAATTTGGTAATGTGGCATACGAAGTGTTGCTGATCATTTGTTGATCGAAGCATGACTTCTGTGAAAAGCGTAACTTTGTGGACGTGACTTCGTCAAGCCTCACAACCCGGTAATGGTCGAAACAGGATCGTTGCAGCCAGGTTAATTGGGGGTTGCGCCCCCTGAGGGTTTGTTCATTTCCTTCTGGATAAAAAAGTGATATCATGGTATGGAGCCCAGATATTTACTTATGTTGATTTTGAATGTAGTATCACGGTATGGAGCCCAGATCCTTTACTGTGTGGTTGTTGGATTGAGGGCCCTCGGATAAAGGTCGGTAATGACCGGAGGATGGCATACTCGTGTCAGTAATTACTTCTGAGCAGGGGTAACCCGACCTAGTGTAGCAGTGATCCGGTTAGGTTCTCGGGGACGTCCCTCCAGAGGCGTTCCATTTTGTGTGGGAAGTTCCCTTACCTGACCATTTGTTGGAAATCGAATCATCCACTACGTGCCCTGTACAGTTTTAGTTGTAGAACCTGCCATTTAATATGGTAGCTATAGTAGGCATACTATAATGATACGTATGCTGGCTAATATTAATATTATACTTATAAATGTTTTCTTTACTATGCACTAATAATAATATCAAATGATTTTTGCGCATCAAGCATTGCTGACTGTCATAAGGAGAAATCTCCTCTAAGTGTGCGATTGCAATGTGTGTGTGGCGGAAGGCCTTATGGCAGTTTCATTTTGCAAAAAGCATTGCAATTTTCAATTGTAAAATCTTTTGTTGTTTGTTTTCAAGATAAAAATGTTTTTGTTTGCTCATACCAGTCCCATGACTGACCCGGAGTTTATTTTTTCCTTCCTAAACTCTGGGTGCCCACAATTTTCCACACGGGTAGTCTAGAGTTGGGTTTTTCAGATAACCAAATAATAGGTGTAGATTCGGTAGCTTTCAGTCTTTGGGAATCTTATTCAATCTTTGGATGACTGACCTTGCTTAAGTCATCGATGATGGTGGTTCGAGCTTATTGGATTGGAGTCCTCATAGCTTTAGGGATGAGTTTTTGGGTTTGGAGTTGCAGATTGTGGATTCACTCTTCATCGAAGATCATATTTGAGTTATCTCTTCCGTTGTTATCATATTCCGCTGTTGTATATTTGTCTATGATATTGTTGTATCATACTGTATCAGATATTGTATTCATCGTTATCTCAATGATGCTATTCATTTTCTTCCGCTGTATTGTTGTACTTAATGTGTTATAAACTCCAGCAACCAGATTCGACGTTTGAATCTGTGGCATTTGAATACTGGTGAAGTATTCGGTGCCGATTTTCGAAGGTCGAGTCAGGGTCATTTCATCTAACTTGGCTTTATTGAATATATTCATTTTATAATTAGACTGCTACTATTATTTCTACTTATAATTCTTTAGTTTATATAGTGATTTCTGCATTTTAATGCGTTCGAATTACTTCCTCCAAAAGGAAATGTTGACACTGTAAATTTCAAAACTTATCTGAAGAGGATTTGTGTTACGTTTGAAATTTAAAGGAATTTTTTTATTGAAATAGACAATGCAAAATACGGTAAACATCCTTATTTTATACATCTCTTTCTTTTAGGCATATTCCTTGTTATTTCAAACATTACACTTTTATTGTATTTATAAAACTAGGTAATTTATTGAAATTTACATTGCAACACACTTCAGTCTGATGAATTAAAAATATTCCTTAAATCCTGATTCATGTTATAATAACCTGTAATTCATACTTACTAACATATGTCATTTATCCAACAAGTTTGGATTTATTTTATAATTCATTAACTTAGGGACAAATTTTACCTTTACTTTCGAGATTCAATTACATATAATAATTAATTCAAGTTAACAGTTCATAGAATATGTAAGCATAGTTTTTCAGATTCATTACATATATAATTTAAGCCTACAACTCCAAAATAATTATATTCAGGCATATAAGGAATAGATTTACAAAAAATAAATCCAAAATTATATATAAAAAATATATAATTTTCCACTCACCTTTAAGCTTTCCAAATCTCTGGATCTAAACCTTATTATTTCTAATTAGCTCCCTTTTCTTTCTATTTGAATATGTACCACAAGCACATACATATTACAAATTTAGATTTGAGAAGAGTTTTTGAATTTAACTCAGATTTGGATTTATAATTATATTTTACATTAGCTTTGGCAATTTGATTTGATCATATTCTTCTTTCATATTATCCTCTGTTATTCTCTACTTGTATATATGTATATGGATTATAGTTTCATTTAGATTTAAGAAATGCGGAGAAGAGAAAACGACAGAGATTCGCCGTGCTTTAGAAAATTATAAAAGAAAAGTGAGACATTATGCCTGTATTTATAGAGGTTCGGATGGTTGCCAGCCATTAGAATATTCTATTTTAAATCCGGGCCATTCGACCTACTTTCAGATTATAACCGCTGCCATATACCGATTGATCACTACTCCTCCACCGGTCGGCCACTAATGTTTGACCGGTCGTAGTAAAAGGGTCAACCAGTTGTCATTTTGTGTTAATTAATTATATTGTTTCGTTATTTCCTTTTATAACCATTTACTTCCAATTTTTGACCGATCTGATTTAATGTTAATTGTGTTTAGATGTTAAGTAAACGTCAATGTTAATTAAATTAGTTAATGATATTTATTTCCTTAATTGCACGTATAATTATTGCTGATTCGAATTATTCAAAACTTGATAATTTTTCGTTTGAACTTCGTTAATAAAATGTTACATATGAAAATTGATCAGAAAATCGCCATGAACACAATGATGTATGTTTTGTAACCAAATTCTGGTGTTTGTAAAAAAAAATCTGCTTTTGGCATTTTTAATTATTAATTAATTTCTTTTTAATTAATTATCGTTCAATTTACAAGGTGTTATAGCCTATGCAATTAACTATGGATATAATGGAACTTTTGATCTTTGACCAAACTCCAAATATCCCAGTGATATAGTGATGATGAATAAAGAATGTGTGTAAAATATTGTTACTAACTATAATTAATAAAGAATAGAACTTGGATTTCACTTAAATGATCTATAAGCGACTGAACATATGCTCAAGACTGCACTTTAGCAAAGTCTATACAGGCTTTAATGTTTAAATTATTTAAATATGTATGGAGGACCAAGTTCACATCAGAGAGTAAACACAACCTTATTGTTAGTTAATTTCTGAATTTGACTAATGTAAGTTTAATTTATAAACATTAAAAATTAATAATGAAATTAATACAAATATTATATTAAATTGTTATAATTTTTTTTAAATATTTATTTGTAACCCAAAAATTAATTAAAACGATGTATAAAAGATATACATTGATTGTTTAAAGAGAAGGCTTGTAAAAATCAACTAAATAATTGATTTAGTAGTTAAATCTATTTCGCCAAAATTTGGAAGCCCAAACTCCAAAGGGGTCCATGACTTATAGAGACAGGAGACTTGGTCTTCAAGGACAGGAGAGAAAGAGGCTAGATATTTGTGATCTATTTGGCTGTAAATATCCATCATATTCATTCTCTCTTTAAACTGAACCAAACACTGACCCTAACCTCCGTTTTAGATCATTGATGAAGCCATTGAAGACGTGCATCCTAGAGACAAGGAGTAAGGAAAAAGGAGTTTGAGGAAGGGAACAACTAGTGACTAAGATGTTCGATAATCAGCTAGATCTTGATAAGGTAACATCATATTTAATTTAATTAATATACTTATATTTTGATGGATGCTCCCTAATATATAATTTGGCAATAATAAAAAAATCCAAAAATAAATAAATATATATACATGTATGTATGTATTTAAAAAAATTAAATTAATAACTAAAACATTAAAATATATGTATAAATCATTCTTGGTTTATTTTAATTTTTTTTTTAAATTTTCGGATATATAATTTTTTTATCACTTATTATATTCAGTTTAAATTATTTTTTTTGTTTTTATTTAAAAAAATTGGATTTATAAATACACAGACATACAGATATATATACAGCCCATGAAATATATTTATATATAAAAAAATTATTCATAGTTGTTGCTAAAATCCATTTTTATTTTATTTGAGAAAGTCAAATATTTTAAAATTCATATATTTAAAAAAGTAAAAAATATATTTTATATACGTATATTTATTTGAATGTATTATATTTAAAAAAATCTTTTGACTCTTGGTTTTGAAAATTAAAAAATATCCTTTAATTTTCAAAAAGTCAAATTGCTTTAAAATTCAAAGTTTTAAATTATCTAATATAAGTAGTTATAATAATTAATACATATATATATATATATGTATTATTAAAGCTAAAAAGTCTATTTTAAATATATATTTATATACACCAAAAATTATATTATAGTATATATATATATATATATATTTAATTTTTAAATCACATTATATATTTAAATAACAAAGTAATGGCTTAGTTTAAACAACTATTTTCAATACCTTACATTATTATAGATAACATCGTCATTCACCTATGACATCGTCATTCTCCTATGACATTAAACCTATTTATTGACCATAAATCTTAATGGTTAATTATACATCTATGACATATTTCCAATGTTACCCCTATCTTATATCACTGTACCGAATATAGTTATAATGTATGTATTGTAAATACAAACAATTAAAATATCAAAACATAAAATTAAATTAAAACTAAATTAATAAATTAAATTAAATTTTTTATCAATAATAATTATTATTTAATAATAACAAACAATAAAAAAATTAATATGCAAAATAATTAAATTATATCCCAAACTCCTTTAGTAATCAACACTAAATATGATTTGTTATAAATTTATTATTCATATATACACAAATAAGATCTTGTGCAAATCAATAAAAGGAGTTTTTTAAATTCTCCTTTTAGCCCCACTGTAAACGCACCTAATCTAATAATAAGAATATTAGTTCACTTTAAACACCTTAAAAATATTATATTACTATTTCCTTAATATACGAGTAATTATTATTTAATTCCATTAAAAGAAAACATCTTTATTTTTCACAAAATAATAGTTTTCCATAAAGCTCCTTTCTAAATCACTTTATTCTATATAACCGAATATAATAATAATAATACTCCAAAATAGATATCTTAAAAATATAACGTTTCATTTCAAATTACTAAAACAATATTATTATCATCTTGATAATACATATAATTTGACTCGAATAGTCTTGAAAATATCTCTTTATTATTACTACAAATATCACTTACTATAATTTACTTTAAATAATGATAATATCATTTTCCAATAAACCTCACAAAAACAATTATATTATTATATACCTAGAAATAGTAATAATACTCATTTAAATTCTATTAAACTATTTATCTCAAAGATGTAAATTTATTCTCAAATTCTTTTATATTTAGTTATTACTATATAACTTAAAATTAATGACAATTTACAAAAAATCAAATAATATTTGTTAAATACCATTTTTCTGTGTAACGATCTGGATTTTCGAACACATCGTAAATATCCGAATTATTTAAATATTTGAATCTTGGATTAAATTTTATTAAAGTGATTTAATAACCTGATTAACCTCCTCTTAAATCATAACTAATTATGGAAAACTTGTTTTTAAAAAATGTTTACAAAAATAAATACATTGAAGAAATATCGTAATGTGACTGAAAATCATTTTATTGATACACAGCTTTCTACTTATCAAAAGTTGTTCAAACTATTTTACATACACTTATTTACTTAGTAAATCATGTAAATGAAATAAAATACTTTACAATTCATGGAAATAAAGTTTTTTATGATGTCATGGGTGATGTTATAGAAGATATTTTGAAAATGAGCTTTTAAGGAAAGTCTTAAGTGTTAATAAATGAAAATGAGGTGTAAAGGTAGCATGTGAGAGGGAGGCTCCATTGTGACCTTTCATGGAAAGTAGAAGATGTTAATGATCTCTTGTAAAAACCTATAAATACACCCTTAAGGGTTTCATAATTTACTTAAGCTTGAAATGTAATAAAACGTGAAAATGGTGGAAGTGGATTAGCACTAATCCATTCTGTTCTTCACTAACTTTCTCTAATTAACTCAAATCTTCTACAAACTCCACCAAACTTTTGCCAACACTTTATAACAAATAAGGAAGCTTAAATCTAAAATTAATATGGAAGAAAAGTGAAGGAGAAAGGGGATCTTGGATGGGTCATGAGCAATGGAAGAGGAGGGGAGGTGTTGCCTTGGTTTGCAAGTGCTAAAGGTTGGATCTTTAGGAGTTCGATGATGGTAGGAAGTTTTCTTGAGCTTGGTTGTGCTTGAACATGTATTTGGCTTGGATCTAAGTGAGTTATCTCACTATCTTGTTTGTACAATAACAACTTTATATTGTATAACATCACTTCCATTACCCTCTTAAACATGTGGAGTGGCCTTGACTTTATGTTTAAATGGTTGTTTAGATTGTGTGTTCATTTGAAACATGTTTGAAAGTGTTTGAAGCGCGAATAGTCACTATAAGCGCACCTCGATATCCCTGAACTTTAACTAGTGTAAATGGAATTTTTATGAACTTAACTTAGGATAATTTAATTTGGTTGTGCTCTACACATATTTTGGTGTATTTGGTAAAGAAAGCATTTGGAAAATTATACAAACAAAGTTGTGAAAGTTAGAACAAAATAGTGGTTATAAATGTACTTTGCAAATATAGCCCGTAGTCAGTAATTTTTCTAAATAAATTTGAAGATATTCTCAAGGGTTCCTATCCATAGTTTTTAACACTCTAAGGGTGGTACTTACAATAAAAATATCAATTCTTGAATCATCTGTTAAAATCTTTAAAACTAGTCACAAAGATTATGCTTTTCAACGTGTTCTTTAACAAAGACTTTTAGTAGCATTTAAAATGCTATAGTAAGTTGCTTATGGTTTTAAGTGTTTAATCATAATATTTAAATTTGGTATTTTTCTCTAACTGTTTTAGATATATTTTCTAACTTATTTCGAAGTATAATAAAGTTGGTTTGAAGTTTATATATATTTTTAATAATTATGTATGTATTTTCAAAGTAAAGAAGTTCTATAATATAAAACAAGTACTTTAAGTATTTATATATATATAAGTTTTGAAAAGGTAATTGGCTAGGCTTAAAACTAAAGGTCAACGAGGTAGACTTCTCTATTTGTGAGAGTAAAGATTGGTATAGAGTAAGGATATGAGCAATAAAGTTGTAACCTACTGGTTTCCCTCTTGATCGAGTAATAATTAAGTTGGAATGTAGAAATGTCTTAATCTTTTTGTTTACTTATTTGTTTGAAAAGTAATTAAATGCGTTTGACGCTAAAAGACGACGAAGTAGGTTTATCTATTTATGAGAGTTAAGATTGATGTTCGAGTAAGGATATAAGCAATAGAGCTCTAACCTACCGGCCTCCCACTTGATCAAAGATTTGTTAAGTCATGTCAAAAACAGATTAATCATGTTATTTGTTACTCATTTACGAAAGTCATTAATACTATACTCAACACTAAAAGCCGATGGGATAGATTAATCTATTATAAGATTCAAGAATGAAGTGTTTAAGCAAGGCTTGGATATGCAACCAGTGCTCTAACTTATCTGGCTTTACTTTTAGACGAGGAATAGTTAATTTGGAATGTCGGAAACAACTATAAGTGACTGTTTTCAACTGGGTTGTCGATTAGTTGACTATTGAACCTAACCAAATATTAACTTAGATCTTTAAAAGAATGTTTTAAAGATAGTAATAAGAATGAAATGGTTTTGGGTTTGTTGTGACAATGTGTTAATAACATATTTCTTTAATCTTTTTTTTATAGTTATGAATGTAAGTAGATCTTTAAAAAGAACGTTTTAAAGATAAACATAAGTGAAATGGTTTAGGGTTTGTTCTGACAAAGTTTAAGTAACATTAGTCTAAAACCTTTTGAATGGATTTGTGAATGTACTTAGATCCTTAAATTGATATTTTAAAGAAAAATTATAAGTATGGAATCTTTTAGATAAAATAGAAAAGTATAGGTCTGAAGTACAAAATCTTTGTTAATGATTCCTAAATATACTTATGCCATTTTAGACAAGGATAAATACTTTTTGAGGTATTGAAAAAGTACGGATGAACAGTCGAAATTGTTAAACAATGTTTTATTAGATAAAAAATTTACTAATAAAAGAGGTTTTAATTACTAAAGGATTAATTAAAAAAAAGGATTAGAAGTTGCTCATGTGACTTAATCGTACTTTGTGTGACTTGATCGTGCCTTGTATCTTTATTCGTTTATGAAAACATTTAGTCGCATACTTAGCACTAAAAGCCGATGAAATAGGCTTATCTATCTATGGAAGTTAAAACTGATGTTCGACTAGAGATATAAGAAATAAAGCTCTAATCTATAGGCTTCACTCTTGGCCAAGGGATATTGTGAGATGAAAATATATGAAACGAGATTAGCATACGAGACTTGTTTTCCATATGCAATCATTCAACTTATTATTTAATGACCAAATTTGTCAATTCAGTCTTGAAGACTCCACGATTAGTAAGTGCTTTACTTGTCGAAAACCAATTCATGATTGAGGTACATTTTCTATCTCCTGGAAGTGGCTATGTTCGAGATGATGGAATCCATGTGTGGTTTCGAGATCTATTCAAGGTGCAGGAATCCAATTAGGGATTCGTGTTCTTTTTGAGTGATGAGGACTCATGTAAAAGATGACGAACATGACCACGACATCAAAAGTGGCTAAAGACAGAGTAGGCTACACAACTGGGGTTTAGCTAACTAGCGTTAGAGTTTTATCAACTCGATATCTAAAGATGCTTATCGATAGTTAACTACCGGGAGTTGATAATATTTGGTCCACGTTGTTCATGTTTATATTCGGATTATGGGCCGCTTGTGTTTTCCTTATGATATATTTTATCTAGAGATATATAACGTTCGGAAGATAAACTCTGATCCTTATTCACAAAGATTGGATTTTGGCTTGACCGAAGGGATCTCCGTGGAAAATCTAAAATGTGCATGTTCCTTATCGGTTTTTGACTGTACCCTCTAATATGCTATTGAATGTAACCAATGTAACCATTTCAACTATTTCCTGATTTGTATTCTTCACCCAGGCATTATCTAATATATCACCTTTTGTACTTATTAGATGGTGGTTTTTTTGAGGGGATAACCATTATGGCAATACGAGCAGTCTTAAAATACTGTTATATAATGTACACATATTTCTTGAGTTTCTTATACTAAACTTATATCCAACGCTAGGTTTTTATTTTCCTTAATTCCTGGCGTAGTCTTTTCGAGTAGTTTGAGAAAAGTAGGTTTTCACTGATGTTCTTTAGAGCTCGAGAAGATTAGTTGGATGTTTTACCTACCATAGTATTCTTTTTTCTTCTAAATTATTGTTGTACGTACTAACATTTGCGAGGATAGGCAGTTATAATTGTCAAGGTTGATGATAGTACTTTGGTTTTGTAACCCCAGAATTTATTTATCGGGGTAACCCTTTGCACTATTCTTTTGATATTATATGTTATCGTTCCTGCTAATACTTGGTGTTGTGTGATAGATGGTTCTCACTTTGTTAACTATGACGAGGCTTAAACTCTTACCCTTACACACCCTTTTACAGGTTGGTGTGAAGTCAAGAGGATCTCCATAATTGCAGAAATGAGATTCCTATTTGTAGTCATAGCCCGAAAAGAGGTAGGTCGTTACAACTAGTATCAGAGCTGAAGGTATCAGAACGAAAACCTTGGCATTGGTGTAGTATGACTCGTCAAGAGATACAGTAATGGAATGCCCTAGCATGAGTTAAGTGTATTATACATAGGAGAGCATATTCAATACCTTAATGGTAATTATAACTACGAAAATTGAAGATCTTATATAAAATAACTTATATAAGTGTGAACTGTTTGTGAGCTATTGAAGTATAATTTAATTAATGTAGGGATTAATGATGTTCATTCGTTACCCTCATTAATTTTTTAGCAGTGTTTTTTCAGTTTATTGGCATTGACTATGGTTCGTTGATTGTTGATTTGTGCTCTATCAGTTTATGAGCAGTTTTACCTTTTCACTACATAGGTCAGGTAGATAGTATTGGTAGATGCATTGAAATGAACACCTTGTGAATTGAGTTTCACAGTTTGACTATAAGGCGTTCGGTGATAATGTTAGGTTAAAATTGATTTTAGTAAAAGATGTTTATTTCAATCTGGGAAAGATAAGATATTTTGTAAAACAAACATTTGTGAAAAGAATTTATATAAGAAAGTGATTTTATATTAGGTTTAAAAAACATGATTTATAAACAAGAAGGATTTAACTAATATTTTGAGAACTTAAATCCCAATGTCTTTGAAAATGATTTTCAAGATTTTGAAGAAAATAAAAGTAGCGTTATTTGAAAATAAGTATTTGGGAAATTGGTTTATGAAATTAAGATCATTATACCTAGTCATATTTATGAAGTGTTTGACATCATTTTGGAATGATTTTAGTTAAGTCTGAAAGGCATGAAATGGATATACCGAACTCACTTCTGTCCCTTAAAAATAATTTCGGTGATGACTTTGACATCATCGATGTTTATTTTTGGGTTTCTAAGTAAGGAATATTTTAGTGAAACCGATTTCGTTTTGATTCCGAAAGTATGGTTTGTTATACAAAAGAGATAGGTATGTGTTATTATTTCAAAGTGATTTGAATAAAACCCGATGTTTAGTTCTATAGTTTTTCTTTGGAAATAAATTTGATATGAACTTTTTATGTAGAAAAGTTTGTATGTATTCTATGCAGGGTGCCGAAGTGGTAGTGGCATAGCCCAGAATAAATGTTGGAAATTTTCATATTTTCCCTTTTTGGGTAAAATGTGTTTGATAAATTGAAATTTGTTAAGTTATTTTATGGACACATGTATCCTATGCATTAGGATTGCATTGTATGTATATCATGTTACGATAGTTGTTTAGTAGATTTCATTTGTTAAAATGAAATGGGATTTTTCGATGATTTTGGACGGCTGAAAACTTTAGAATCGTTATAGAACTTGAAACTAAGTGTTTTGTGAAAATATAAAGATGAGTTTATATAACACTTGAATTGAGAAGGTAGTAAGTTAAAACAAGTTTTAAATTGGTTAAACCTGCTTGTTAAGTTAAAATAATTTGATGTTTTTGTATATACTCTTAAGATGAAGTAGAGTATCATACGAATATGAACTTAAGTTATAAAATGATTATAAACTAGAAGTTATGTTATATGAAATGGTTCGTAAACAAGTTTACTATTAATGAGACAAACTACTTGTGTAAAAGAATGTGATAAAAGATATTGATATAGTTAAGAAACCAATAGTAGTACCTAAGTTGTACGTAGATTATTTTATTCGCATGACTGTTCTTGATCTAGTATTCAAGTACATGATTTCGAGGTGATTTACATTGGTACGAACAAGGATTTTTCACCGGATTCTTGATGGTGAACACTTGATACGGATTCTTGATATGATAATGATTTTTCTATTATAGTGTATGGCTATGTTAGGGAAATGGAGGTATCTAATCATGGAACTGGATCGAAGTCCGCACTAGAGAGGTCAAGTGATCTATGCTAGTTAGGAAGTGAAATTTATATAATCGAGCAAGTGATCAGATTAGATATTGCATATGGATGGTCCATGTACATCATATGAGCTTTATTATATTTTCATACTACGTTTTGTTAGCCTATGGAGAGTTTAGGTTATGACTATTCAATTTGTTATAAGGTATTATGAATCATTGACCATGTAACAACCCTATATTTTCTGATTATTGTAATTGTATATTTTAATTATTTTAATTTAAATTCCTAATTTAAAAAAAAACTTTATTTTATTTATTAAAATGAATATATTTTGTTAATTGAAATACAAATGTTGATTTTGATGTGGATTTGAATTTCAATCATGCATAAATTAAATATTTCCACAAAAGTGAATTTTGGTCAATCTGGTCAAACTTTGACTTTTAAATTTTAAAAGTTTTAAAATTTTAATTTTACCTTTTGTTATGAAAGTAAATAAAATTTCAAGAACAATGCTTTTCGTTTCGTTGAAATCCGAATAATACTGTGAAAGTTATGCTTTTACAAAATTGGGTGTAAATTGTTTTATTTAACAATATTGTTTATTTTAAATTATATAGATAATTTTTATTTGTCATATCTTATTATAAATTGTATTATATGTTATGTTACATATATTTTTACCATTTAAATATTTTTAAAGAGATGTTTGAAATTTTCCAAAGCTTGTTGAATTTATTTTCTATTTTTAAAGCCTAGTTTCTATTTTCTTTGCTATTTTCTTCATTTAAATTATATTTAAATTAAAATTTATATATTTATTTGTGAATGCATTTTAGTTTATGTTATTATCTTTGTTATAAATATTTTTACAAGTACATAAAGATTTTTCAAAGTTCATTGCATTTATTTTTCATATTTTCAAGACTAGTTTGCAATTTTTGCTGTTTTATTAATTAAATTATATGTAATTAATATTTATTTATTTTGTTTACTTGTTTAATTTATTTCTGAGTTTATTTTATCTTTATTTATCAGTATTTTAAATGTATTTAAAATTACAAAAAGAATTAGAAAAATATGAAGAGTTTAAAACCTTTCATTTACCTTTGACTTTTCACCTCCCTGCCTTTTCAATTTCATCATATGCATTCAATTGGGGCTGTTCCTTATACCATCTTCAGCCGTATTTTTTTTTCTTCATTTTTCACGAAATTTCTTCCTCCTCATCTCTGAAAATTTTAGCCTCCATCATCTCCAAGAGTTTGGTAAAATTCTTTTTCTTTTCCATTGCTTTTCTACTTGTTTATGTTGTTTTCACTTGCTTTCTCACCCTTGTAGCTCAGCCCCTTGCTCCTCCTTCACCATGGCTGCCACCACCACCTCCTGAGCCAGCCTCCACCACCTCCTCTACAGCCCCAAGCCACTGGCCATGCACCCATGTGACCAAATCCAACAATATCTACACAAACTTCACCTATATGCACCATAGCCAATCACCTATGCCTTCATCACTTTCAACCACCCGTTGGCCGCCACCTACTCCACCTCCACCATCCATGGATGACCTGGAACCCGCTGCCACACCATCCTACAACCCACTACAGTGATGGCCGCACCATGCTAGCTTGTGGCCGAACCCATATGTTGCATAGGATCCATGGTAGTTGCATTGTAGTGTTAGTTCCGTGCACCTATCTCTCTACCATACTTTGCTCCATCATTTTCCCATGCTAGGCCGACCATTAGAAACCCAGACCAGATCCAAACCATGCCTTTAGCCGTACCATTTCAGATCTGGAGCTGAAGCATAGGTGGTAGAAAGCAAGTGCAAACACTTTGGATTTGTTTATGCATCCAATTCTATCATTGTTCAATGGTATTTTGTGTTGAAACTTATGTGTTGTTATACTTGTTTTGTTGAATGTATCTAAGGGAATTGATACTTTGGCTCTCCCACTCATCTTTGTGTCATGTTATCGTTCTTGTTGGGATCTCATTCGTGCATTCGTTGTTGTGTCTCCAGCTCAAACAAGTGAGTTATCCTCACCAGACAATATGTACATATATAACTAGTAAATTGACCCCTTTTGAATCTGTAAAATGCATTATCATGTTACATATGCTATATTATGATTATATGATGTTCACCCATGCTTAAACACCTATTATAACATCTGTTACTGTTATATTATGTTGTTCTGTTATTTTTATCAGTTTATCACACTACAAGTTCCCTTTAGATTAGAATCACTATGGGTTGAAATGATACATACCCGAACGGACTTTAGAATAGGGGAAAATCGTTATGGGCTGAAATGATAGGCCTGAGCGATTTTCATTTTATTTCATTTACTTGGGACTGCGGGTTTGAAATGATAAAACCCGGATTTTCTTTGTAAATTACGGGTTGAAATGATACATTACCCGTATCACTTTACCTAGGCTAGAAAATTATATACAGACCCGTAGTTAAAATATATTTTTCTAAAATTTTTAAAAATATGTTTGAAATGTAAATATTATAATATTTTGATTTAAAACATAATTAAAAATGATTTTTGTAAAGTATTATTGATTTTTTTGGAAATTTATAGGTTAAATAAATTATGGAAAAGTTAGAAAATTTAAATGTAAGTTATTTTGGAAATTTTGATTTAATTATAATTGGAAATTAAATTAAATATGAAATTATGATAAATTTATGATAATTTGAATTTAAAATGAATTTAAAATGATTTTATAATATATTAATGATTTTTTGAGTAAAGTTAAAAAATGAAAGGGATGATTATTTAAGTTGAAATTTTGAAATATAACCAAATGGGAATTTGTGAATTTGGCTTAAAAGTGAATTTTAAGTTAAGTGAATAAAATTGAAATTAAGTTGTATTTTGAAATTTAAACTTAAGTGTTAAGTTGAAATTTAATTTAATGAATTTAAATTTGAATGTTGAAATTTAATAAGTGAATTATTATTAAATCTTGATTTTTGAATGGAAATTTAACTTTATAAAATCATGAACTTAAGGAAAATTAAATGTTGTTTATAAATGTGAAAATGTATGATTTTATAAGTTAAAAATGTTTTAAATAAAAATATAATTGGTTGTGAAATTATATTGAATATTTGAAGTTAATTAACTGCATTTTTGAAATGCTATTAATTGTAATTTAAATGATATTACAGCATTTATAAATGATGTAGTTGATGATAATGAACTAAAAAGCTAAATTGAATTAAAGGCTATTATAGCAATCTTTTTAAGTGCTATAATTGTTGAATTTAACTAAGTTTATTTGAAATATTAAGTAAACCCTATTACAACATTTTTAAAAAATGCCGTCTTTTGTTAAATTGAACTGTTTTGAATGTAACTTTCCGTAGCATTTTCTAAATGCCGCGAAAAGTGAATTTTCACTGTTTTGATAAACTTAAGTGAATAAATGAACTTTGGAAGTTGAAATTTTTGGAAATTTAATAATTTAATTATTAAATATAATAACTTCATTTTTATGATTTAAAATGATTTTTGAAATATAAACTGTTTGGAAATGTAAGTTGAAATGGTATTTTAAATTGAATAAAATGAATAATGATTTGAAATGAATGTGGTTTTGAAAAGATATGATATTTTGGTTTATTAAAATGATTTGAAATGAAGTTTTGGAAAGATACGATATTTTGATATATTAAAATGATTGAAATGACTTGAAATGGATATGATATTTTTGATATATTAAAATGATTGAAATGAGGTTTTGAAATGATATGATATTTTGATATATTAAAATGATTTGAAATGTGGTTTTGTAATGATATGATATTTTGATATATTAAAATGATTTGAAATGTGGTTTTGAAAAGATATGATATTTTGATATATTAAAATGATTTGACAAGAATTTCTGGAAAGATATGATGTTTTAAAATGGTTTGGAATTAATTTAATCATTATTTTGATAAAGATTTGGATTTGAAATGATATCCTATTTTGAAGTATAAACATTATTTTAAAAGTTATAACTACGGGTTATAATAACGATTGGTTGGCAAAGAGACCGGGATCGGATATCTGGCATACTCTCTGTCGATACCGAAAACCACTTTGACAACCATGTACGCGGTGGAGATTCCAGAATGAAGTAGGATGGTGGCGACGTTCTTTAGGTATATTACGTGGACCCAACTCCCGTGAGTTGGCATAAGGTGGCTAAAACAGGAGCGATCTCGGGCCAAGTGAGGTCATTCCTCCGATCGGACACATTCCTTCGATACTATACTCTTACTTGTGATTGATTAGATGGCCATCCTCCGATTTTGATTGGGAGTGTGTTCCGAGGTGGGCGTATGTGGCTGCTGCGTTACCACCAGCCCGTGTGCGTAATTGGTATATCTACCCTGGCATTGCCTTGTGTGCCGTGTCACCTACCATACCGAGCCTTTACTACGAGTTTGTTTTTCTCCCGTAGACCGTGTGGTATCCTCTGACAGTCACCCGGAGTGGAGATGACATGATATTGGATGGACTACTGGGACTATTATGTATGAAGGGTGATATGGGTAGCCCGGAACGCTATTTAAAAGTAAGTTTATTTTACTGTAGACATTATTATAATAGCGAAATATTACTACATAGTAAATAGTTTAACGGATCCTTAAAGGATGGGCGGTCTCAGGCATCCTTTAAGTTACTTGTACCTTATTACAGTTCATTTGAGTTGGTTTACATTATATATGTATATATTGTCCTGACTCGAGTGTTTGTATTTTTATTTACGCTCGGGTCAGCCTGAGTTATTCACAGATTTGGATTCCACTTTCTGGAGATTGGAATCGCTGGAGATTATCTGCTTATCTAGTTTTATCTATTCCAGTTCTGTTGTTCTATTCAGCTTGTACTTGGTTATCATCTTAAGAATTCTGTTGTACTTTATTTAGTCTGTTGTATTTTATTTAACTCTGATATATTTATATAGTGGCTTCATGAACTACTATTTCTTTTACTTCCGCTGCATTATTAAATACTCTGTGCCTGTGATCTGTGATTTTATTTACTGTATATTCTGAGATTTTCCAAATTTTATTTACAATGCAGTATTTTGAGCAATTCAAGTCCGACATGTGCGGATGCGAATGGTTGAAAATATCGGGTTGTTACAGACCAAGTAATAACATGAGCCTGTTGAGCGTAAGGTGCGTTTAATAGATTGTTTATCATCCTTGTGCGATGAAACGGTTTTAGAACTTGGATAAACCAAGAGCTATGTTTTCTAGTGATTGAATATTGTTGAGTATTTCTATGTGGTTGTTTTGTTTTGTTGCTCATGTTGTAATTTCGAGGATGAAATATTCTAAGTGAAGGAGAATGTAACGACCTGAAATTTTGGACACTTCGTATTTAAATATCAATTTTTTTTAAATATTTGAATCTTGGACTAAAAGTTATTAAGGTGATTTAATAACCTTGTTAACTCCCTTTTAAATCATAACAAATGATGGTAAACTTATTTGGAAAAAAGTTTACAAAATAAATACATTGAAGAAATATCGATAATGACCGAAAATTGTTTTATCGATAAACAGCTTTTTACTAGTCAGATATTGTTCTTTGCATACACTCATTCACTTAGGAAATCATTAAAATAAAACAAAAATATTTTACAATTTATGGAAATAAATTTTTTAATACTCATGGGTGATGTAGAAAATATTTTGAAAATGAACTTTTAAGGGAAGTCTAAAGTGTTAAGAAATGAAAATGAGGTGCAAACGTAGCACATGAGAGGGAGGCACCTTTGTGACTTTTCATGGAAGGTAAAAGGTGTTAATGACCTATTTTAAAACCTATAAATTTACCATTAAGGATTTCATAATTTACATAAGCTTGAAACGTAATAAAAACTTTTAAATGATGGAAGTGGATTAGCACTAATCCACTTTGTTCTTCACTAACTTTCTCTAGTTAACTCAAATCTTCAAAAAACGCTACCAAACTTTCACCAACACCTTAGAACACCTTAGGAAGCTTAGATCCAACGTAAAAGTGGAAGAAAAGTTAAGGAGAAAATGGGATCTTGGATGGGTCGTGAGCAATGGAAGAGGAGGGGAGGTGCTGCCTTGGTTTGCACGTGTTAAAGATTGGATCTTTAGGAGCTTGGTGATGGTAGGAAGTGTTCTTAAGTTTGGTTGTGCTTGAGCTTGTATTTGGCTTATATCTAAGTGAGTTATCTCATTATCTTGTTTGTACATATTGTGTATATATATGTTGTGTTTTAAATATACAGTTAAAGTGACATTAACTAATAAGATTATAAACTTTGGACCCCTCTTACCTTTGAAAGCAAATTGCAGCTTTAAACTATATAATATCACTCCTATTACCCTCTTAAATATGTGGCATGGCCTCGAATATATATTTAAATGATTGCTCGTAATTATGTTTGAAAGTGTATGAAGCACAAATAGTCGCTATAAGTGCACTTTGATATCCTTAACTTTATCTTTTATAAATGGATGTTTTATGAACTTAACTTGGGAAAATTCGGTTTGGTTGTTCTCTACACATAGTCTGGTGTATTGGAATGTAAATAAATGGTTTGGTAAGTTATAGAAATGGTTAAACAAAGCTGTGAAATTTAGAACAAACGGGGGGTTATAAATACACTTCGTAAATATAGCCCGCTTTCGGGAATTTTTCTAAATAAAATTAAAGATTCAGAGGTTTCTTTCCATGATTTTTATGTACACTAAGGTTAGTACTTGCTATAAAAATTTAAATTCTTGAATCATTTGTTAAAGTCTTTAAATCTAGTCGCACAGATCGTGCTTTTCAATCCGATTTTTAACAAAAACTTTTAACAACATTTATAAATGCTGTAGTAATTTACATATGGTTTTAACAGTTTAAAAATGATATTTAAAGTAGATATTTTTCTCTAATATTTCTAAAGATGTCTTCTAACCTATTTTAAAGTATTTTGAAAGTTGGTTTGAATTTTAAATATTTTTTTTATAATATGTGTATGTTCAAAGTAAAGAGGTTTTAAAATATAAAACATGTTTTCATCAAATTATAAATTGTTTATTTACAAGTAATCGTTTACATAAATTTTTAAAACCTATTTACAAGTATTTTTAATGTATTTATTTATATATATAATATTTTAAAAAATAATTGACTTGGCTTAACACTAAAAGCCGACGAGGTAGACTTCTATGTTTGTGAAAGTTAAGATTGATGTCGCGTAGGGATATGAGGAAAAGAGCACTAACCTACCAATTTTCCTCTTAACCGTGGAATACTTAAGTTGGAGTGTAGGAAACATGTTAATCTTATTGTTTACTTATTTGTTTGAAAAGTAATTGACTAGGCTAAACGCTAAAAGACGATAAAGTAGGCTTATCTATTTGTGAGAGTTAAGATTGATGTTTAAATAAGGATATGAGAAATAAAGCTCTAACCTATCAGCTTCCCACTTGACCAAAGAATAGTTAAGTTTGAAATATTGATGTAATAATCCCACCATTATACCCATATTATCAAAGAACATTATAACTAATGTCGTCTAATAACACGGAGAATATGGCTTGAGATCCGAACACCAAAAGAGAGAAATCTCTAAAGTTCCAAATACTTTCACTTTAATAATCATAAGGACTTGACCAGAACGTCCCGAACCACTGGGTGAAATTCAAGCATTCACTAGAGGTTAGTAAGTTGCACTCGTTACATATATTATTGGGGAAGCGAACTATATGTCTCTTATGGATCTACCAGCCTACGCAAATGCTGAACACCAAAAGAGAATACAATCATAAAGTGTTAAATACTTTTCCAAATGCAATCACAAGAATTTAACCAAAGCAGCCCATACTACCTAGTAAATTTCAAGTATTCGCTAATGGGTTAGTAAATTCCACACAACATTCTATTCAATGAGTTGTACCATATTTGATGAAGCGTTAGAGAGCATTTAGACTAATCAATAACACTAAATCTATTGTTAGTATTTCTTATATTGTAGAATTAAGGCTCCCAAAATTTTCAAAACTCAAAACACAAAAGCTATTGGTGAAAGTGTAAGCTTTTCAACAAGGTAAGAATCATTAAAATCGGACTTATAGTTCAAAAGTTATGTTCAAAATGATTTTCAGTTTTAAATTATTTAATCCTGTCGTTTATTCTCAGGACAACCGACACTAAAATGAATGTTCGACCATATAAACCATAAAATATTAGAAAACTCAAAACATAAAATTTGTATGAAAATGTCAAACTTTCCAGAAGCTCAAAAATTATCGAATTCTTCGCAATAATGAAAAAGATATGGCCAAATCAATTTCAGTTTAAAATTCAAAAAATTATACTGAAGACAAAATTGTGATTATACTTTCAATTCTAGTTCAGGTCAAGTACATGGTAAAATATCAGAAAGTAACCAAAAGAGAATTTGTTTCTCATTGAATCTAGTTTCTAACCTAAAAAGATTGACCCCAAAAGGATTCGCAACGTGCAAGTTGTAGCTGTTTTACTTCAGCATATTTTCCTAATACATTTTTAGCAACTATATCATGTTTTCAAAAGAGCACTCCTTTCAATTACTACATAACCATGGCAATTTGATTCAATTTCTATTGAAATCGTCAACTTAATTAAATATACAAATATACAATCAAATTTAGAAATAGCTAGTGAAGTTTACTCACATTGATTCCTTACGATAGCTTTCCAAAACCCTAAATTTCAATCTAGACTTCTCATTTCAGCAAACCACCAATCTATTAGCTACAAAAGTGATCAATATCAACTCAAATCTGAAATTATTGGAGCTAGAAGATAGCTAAGAGATGGAATAACATGCCTTGATTTTTTAATAATTTCCTAGAATTTATTTGTAACTAAAATCACCTCTTTCAATTGATGGAACAAGTGGGTTATAAACCCTAGTTTCTATTTTTTTAAGTTTGTTTGTACAAGTGATCTAAATGAGGAAAGAGGAGGTAGCATTTCAAATTTACTTAGAAAATGGGTATGGGGTTATATTAGGCCCATATAAGTATAAAAATGCAAATTCTTTATATCTTTTCCCATTTTTAAATTCAACCTTTACGTTACCATTTTATAAAAAAATTGTTTTCTTCTTTGTTTATATAAAACACACACACACATATATCTGTATATAAAATTCCAATGCCATAGAAAAATCAAAATTCACAATTTTCCAAAATCACAAAATATAATTAAAATTCCTATCAAATTTCCCAAATTAACATTTCATCTTAAAAACCAAATTTAAATAATCGATTTGATAACGTTTCAAATTTAAATTGAAATCCTCTTTAAGAAATAAACTAAATAATTATTCCAAAAACTAGAGTTAATCACACAATTAAATTTTACAAATCTATGATAAAATTAATTAACCATGATTGACCTTAATTAATCAAGTAATTAACAACAGGGTTGTCATAGTTTGAAACGTGTTAATCATGTTGTCTGCTACTCGTTTACAAAAGTCATTAATACTATACTTAACATTAAAAGGCGATGAGGTAGATTTATCTATTTGTGAGATTCAAGAATGAAGTGCCTAGGCTAGGCTTTGATATGAAAGCAGTGCTTTAACTTACTTGGATTCACTTTTGGACGAGGAATGGTTAAATTAGAACTATGATTTCTATAAGCAATTGTTTTCAACTAGATAATCGATTAGTTGATTATCGAACTTAACCAAATATTAACTTCAATCTTTAAAAGAATGTTTTAAAAATGTAGAAAGAATGCAATGTTTTTGGGTTTGTTGTGACAATGTGTTAATAACATTCGTCTTTAGCCTTCTTTTATTATACTTATGAATGTAAATAGATATTTGAAAAGAATGTTTTAAAGGCAAGCACAAGCGAAATGGCTTTGGGTTTGTAGTGACAGTATTTATGTAACATTAGTCGTAAACCTTTTGAATGGATTTGTGAGAGTACTTAGATCCTTAAATGGATATTTTGAAGGAAAATTATAAGTACGGAATCTTTTGGAAAATGTATAAAAAATTAAAGGTTTTAAGTAAGAAACCTTGTTTATGATTTTTGAATATACTTATAGCATTTGAGATAAGTATGTGAATACTTTCTAAAGTATTGAAAGAGTACAAATGAATAGTAGAAATTGATAAACGATGTCCTATTAGATAAAAGAAATTTTACTAATAAAAGAGGTTATAATTAATAAAAGATCATTTAAACTGAAAGGAGATTAGAAGTCGCTTATTTGATTATCATGCTTTGTATGACTTGATCGTGATTTGTACATTTGCTCATTTATGGAAAACATTTAGCGGTATACTTAACACTAAAAGCCGATGAAGTAGGCTCATCTATATGAGTTAAGACTGATGTTCTGTAGGGATATGAGCAATAGAGCTCTAACTTACTTACTTCACTCTTACCCAAGGGATAGTGTGAGATGAAAATATCGAAAATGTGATAAGTATACGAGACTTGGTTTCCATATGTGATCGGTCGTGTGATGTAACGACTTGCCATTTCAAACCACTCAAATCGACAATCATCCACACATGTCAGATTTGAATTTTTCAGAAAAAGAGATTGTTAATTTATATTTGATGAAACTTAGCATATACAGTAAATAAATCAATCAGAGAATCACAAACACAAAGTAATATAACAATAAGCAACAGAATAGATAAATAGTAATTCATGAAGCTACTACAGAACATCAGAGTATAAAACAAAATACAACAGAAATCCGAATACATAGAAGTCTCAATACATAAACAAATGTAAGGTCTGACATAAAACTGAAATAACTGAAAGATGAATAGATATAAGATAGATCGTCAAGCAACCAAGCTCCGAAGGTGAGTCTCAAATGCTACACTCAATCTGACCTGAGCATAAAGAAAAACACAAAACACTCGAGTCAGGATTAACATTCTTATACAAGTAAATTAACTCAAGTGAAATGTCCAAGTGAAATGCAATATAACTTAAACGATGTTTGGGATTCCCATCCTTTAAGGATCCATGGAACTATCTACATACATAATACAATACACTACATAGATAATGTCTACAGTAAAGTAAAATATTAAAATAGTGTTAAGGCATTACCCATATCCTCCTTAACACATTTTACAACGACCCGTATTTTTAACTATTTAAAATTATTAAATTTAATGTAATTATTAAATAAAAATAGTTCAAAATAAAATTTTAATGATTTTGAACGTAAGTTATTGGACATGGACTTGAATAAAATTTTAAAATACACTGATTTTGAAGATATAAGTAGCAACAAGTATTGAAAATAAATGCTACTTATTGAATGAGTTTACCATCAATAGTGGATTAAATAATAATGTTGAATTTAATAGATGTAAATAAAGTAATTGATTGATAGCAAAAATTCATTTAAAATCCAATATTGGAATTTATCGAATATTGAACAATTAAACTGTTTAAATTCAATATTTTAATTATTTGAATAATTGAATAACGGGAATAAATGACTGTATAATGAAAATAGTTATTCTATAATTTGAGTTGTTTTAAAAGTTAAATCTTATAAGTTCATTAACTAATATTTCAAAAGATAGTGATTTACTGAATTATCCAAACTGGTTTCACTTAAAATTGTAATTATTTGGATAATTGAATTCCGATGCTAATGTGATTAGAAATGTTATTAAAAGCTGTTGTAAATTTTATTGAAAAAATAATGAAGATTGTTAACATTTAAATTTGGATTTAAAACTGAATAATTAGAAACTGGAAATTTTATATTATAATCGAGACATTAAATTAGCAATCCGAGGCACAGTCTCGGATTTTGACGAAACCAGTTCCACTGGATCTGTAATAGTGTATTATTATCGAATTTCAAATTTCTTAACGTTTGGAGTTACTGTTTGGTCGTACGAGATATAAACGCGTTGAAATTAATATCGAAAATTTAATATAATAACTGGGTCCAAAAACCTATCTTCTCCATACAATCGAATTAGGACTCGAAACCTTTTCCATTGCGTCCGGAATATGGGTATAACATTATAAACACTAGGCGACATGCTTCGTTTGGAGTTCGATCGGAAAATATGTGATAAATTGAAATGTATTAATAAAATAATGTTGTATATGTGTATATACTGCTCAAACAGTAAATCCTAAGCAGGGTTCGTAGTCGTCGTTTCTTCTAACATCAATGGCTGAAACTTCTTCTGCTTTCCCTTTAAATTCAGATTAATCCATCAAGTATTAATAAAATCTTTCTAAACGAATATCGTAGAGCTAACCGAGATTTGCTCATCCATATGACAGCGATGACATGTAGTGGAGAGACATGACGGTGAGGCATGTGGGAAGGTAGCGCGTTCTTTCGTGAATTTCTGGTCATCGGAGAGGCCTAGCTCACCCTGGTCGTCGGTGATGGCGCGGCGCGTGAAGAGCTTCTGGTGGGTGGTCTTCGATCGAGCCCTAGAAGACTATGGGAGCTTCAACGATGGTGGATCAAATGTGACCTTGGGATCGAAGGAACCCGGAAGCGTTCACACGATAGAGAAGGAGAGGAATCTTGCGGCTCTGATTTTCTTAATCCAGATGAACGGTCGATCATGTTTGGTAAAAAAAATTGTTTTAAATTATATATAAAAATTTTAACAATTCATATCTCATGCACACGAGGTCGAAATTGGATGTAACTGGCGATGCCGGAATCGCGGTGATGAGATCTATAGTGCAGTGTAGATCCGGAGATGTTTGGAGCTCGCTAAAATCTTAAGTTAAATCGAACGTCGTTCGATTTGATTTAAAACTGAAACTCAAGGCGAGTGTTTTATTACGCTCACAACGTACTAAAATATTTTTATGTTAGTTAAATTTGATAATATGAAGTGATATGATTTTAATTGTCGTTATTTTGATAAATTTAATTGTCATCTAGATTGTTACTGAGTTAACTGTTAAAAATTAAAATTTACAGTCAAATCAAAATTGGGATTTAATTTCCAGTAAATTATCTGATATTGACAACTATGAAATTGCGGTGAATTATATTTTCTGTTGTATGATTGATTGTGATGGATGCAAATTGGTTGATATTCAGAGGTTTGGATGTTTATTTGTTTAGATATATCCTGTTATCACCCCGTATATCATTTACAGTGTATAAAACTATAAATTGAATTATTTCGAATAAATTAAGAAATAGGTTGAAATGATATATACATATGACATTGAGATTTGGACTGAAATGATATATATCCATACTCGAAATTAAATTGAAATAACTGATCACTTGGCCATTGGATAGAAAATTATATACGGACACCAGATTAGTTAAATTAAATGATTTTTAAAATCTTAGATTTGAAATTATTTAAATGGTTTTGATTTAAAAGAAATAGAAATCAAATTTATAGAAATCGAATTAATCCCGAATACGAGTTCGAAATGTTGAAATAAATTTTTGGGTAAAAGAAATTGTTAAATAATTGAAGTTGAGATTTTGGAGTTAAAATCGAAATATGATTGAATTCCATAAATTGATTTGTTTAAAAGATTCAACTTTTGTGCGAACTTTGAATATTACTAAGAGAAAGTGATATAAAATAAATGATATTTTGAAATTGAGCTTGAAATTGAATTTATTTGAAGATTGGGATTTTTAACTGAATATTGAAGGATAATTTGGTTTAAATGTTTTGAATCGATACTTTGAAAGTCAAGCTCGAAATTGATAAATTCAAATTGAAATTGAATTAATTGGGTTGAAAGTGGAATTGAATTAATTTGAAATCGAAGTTGAAATTAATTTGAATTACAATCGAAATTGAATCGATTGAACGGAAATTGAAATTGATTAGATTGGGATGTTGGAATAGAACTGATTTGACTTTGAAACTATTATCAAATAAATAATTTAATATTAAACTATTTAAAAGCTATCTTCTTAAATATATAAATTATTTTGGTTTCCAAATTATTTTGCTATATAAACCATTTTAATATTTAAACTATTTTACATTTAACTATTTTAACCATTTAAACTATTTTGACTATTTTAACCATTTAAACTGTTTTAGCTATTTTAATTATTTAAACTATTTTGAAACTATTCAAACTATTTTTCAAAGATTCAAACTGGTCCAAGGTGAAATGTTTATTTTAAATCATGGATTTAAATAAGAATGGGGTTAAATGAAGCTATAACCCAAATGTAAATTTGAAACCATTTCGGAATCAAAATTGCGATATTAAGACGAAAATGGATTTCGAAGTGAAATGGTATATTTTGAGTAAATATGATGATTTCGAAATGGATTTGATTTTAAAGAGAATATGATATTTTGATATCAAGTATAAACTGGTTTCAGAACATAAGAGTACCAACCGGTGTGTAAAATGATGTTTGGTTGTTAAAGAGTCTGGGGCCGGATATGGGCATACTCGTTATGGGCATACTCTTTGTCGATACCGGAACCACTTTAACAACTACGTACGCGGACGAGAATCCAAAATGAAGTGGTTGGATTTGGCGACGATTGCTGGATTTGAAGAAAGAGAATGATGTTGGATAGACCCCGGCACTTGTGCCAATTTGAAATGACTAAAATAGGATGGCTTAACATGGCAAAGTGGGCTAATTACCCTGAGCAAACATTCGTTCTTTGATTTTCTTGGACTCGGTCCATATTATTACTCTTGATGTTAGTTTCGATTGGTGCACCTTGATTGGGATAGCCTCCCTTTGACTCGATATGGGATGGATGGATGCGGTGTGCAGTCATGGCTATGATGGGTTACCACCAGCCCTTCGACCCAAGCTTGTAGTATCCTACCATTGGCATTGCCTCACGTGCCTTGTTATACTTTTATCTCTATACAAGACCCATACGATTTTGGTTTAGTGTTGTTGTATCATGGTGCATCCCTATCCACCGACCGTTTAACGGGTGTTTTATATGCAAACAGTACGACAATGCTTAAAAACGCGTTAAGAGGGATTAATGTAAAGCCTTAACGCTATTTTAATATTTATTTTACTGATTAGACATTATATATATAGCGTATTCTACTACATATAAATATTTTGACGGATCCTTAAGAAATGGAAAATCCCGAACATCTCTTGAGTTATTGCACGCACGTTATACACTGGATAAGAGATGTGAAAACCCGTAAACATCTCTGACGCCGTTACACTCATGTTTATGCGATATCGATTTGGCTTACTCGAGCATTTTGTTTTTTCATTATGCTTGGGTCAGTCCTAAGTTTTTTAGCTTATTGAAGATTTGGTATACTACTACTTTTATTATTCCTGCATCATGTTGTTTGCTGCATTATTTATTTGCTTCTGATGTATGTATAACTCTGATAAATATTGTATTGAATATAATAAAAAAATTGTATAAACAGCTTCATGAACTATTTACTTGATTATTATATTTTATCATTCCGCCGTGAGATTTTGTGTTTGTTTCTTCTGTTGTTCTAATTCTTCTTAATTAACCCCATTAACAATACACCCTTTTGAATGGTTTGAGTTGACATGTGTGGTTTATTGTCGATTTAAACCGCCCAAAAAGGTGGATCGTTACAATTGGTATCAGAGCTTTGGTTTAGCGATAACCTTAGCTTTGTCTGGTTTGACTCATTAAAGATAGGGTCAGTAGTACCCTAGAATGAGTCTGAGTGTGTTAATAGGTGTGAACGCGTATTTTATAGTGACACAAAATTGCTTTATATTGTGTTGGTTGATTGTTGAGTGGTTATGGATTCTGGTCAATACAAGTAATTAATGTCATTGATAGGGATCTCTAAACACTCGAACAGAACAATTAGACATAGTATTGTTTTGAAAGTGGGTGAATGAAATAATTTTCCCCTAATTATATTTTATATATAAAGAAATAATTTTTAGAAATTATTATCGTTTGTTGATTGATTAGTCAATGTTTCTAAATTATTAGCTATTATATGATTTTACGAAAATGAAATTGTATAAATGTGATTTATAAAATATAAATTGCAAGAAAATGAATATAAAGTTGAGAATTTGAAAATTTTAAATTTCGGTGTTTTTGTAAAAGGTTTTTAAGGTCTTGAAAATAATATTAGTATTGCTTTTAAGTATATACAAATACAAATTGTCTTCAAATAAAATTTCAAAAGGAAGTACTTCCCTCTTCTGTCGTAGGAAAATAATTTTGGTGATGACTGCACACTATCATCGACGCTCATTTTTGAGTCTTAAAGTTGGGGGAGACTTTTGAGAAGCTTTGCTTTGTTTGATAAATGGATTTTGGTTTAAACTTCAAAAGTATGATTTGACATATAAGATTTAAGTATACACACTTACTTCAAATGATTTGAAATGAACTGTGTATTTAAAATTTTAAGTTCTATTAATTAATAATCTTTAATTATTTGAATAAAAGGAAATATTTGAATAATCAGAACTTATAAAATAAGAGAACTAATATATATAAGCTAAATGTTTGAGAACCCTTAGAGTTGAAGTTTGCAACCCTCCAATTGATAGTAAAGAAAATTTAAACAAGTAAAACTGTGAACATTCTAATTAAGTAAAATGAATCCTATAAATTTGTATAATATCCAATTGCATTCTAATAACATATAATAAGACTTACCAAATGTTAAAAGTTAAAAAGATGATTTGAACATGTAATGGGATATTATACAAGTAAAAAAAATCTAAAGGCAATTGAAATATACAAGTAAGCAAAACTTAAAAGTATTAAATTGTATGTAAATGGAAATTTAGTCGTAACAATAAGTGTTATATACTTAAGTATATTATGAAATGATGGATGACTAAATGGAATAAGTAAGTGGAACTTAAGAAAGCAGACAAATGAATCAAATAATATCTTTGTAAGTTTGGTATGGAATCATATATAAATTTGCAAAGGAATTGTGAAATTGAATTTATGACATTTGAGATAATTATAAACTTAGATAAATTCCAACTTCTTATGTATGACTTTTATAGAATGATTATAAACTAAAGTGACGATTAGTAAAATGTTCCATAAATAAAATTTGTATTTAACTGAAATTATGAAAATGAAGTAAATGTAAGCAAAGGAATTTGGTATTGCTAAGAATCAATGGGAAAGGAAATTTAATTTAATTAAATTGTATAGAATGTTTAAGATGAACTTGCGTAAGCAAATTCTATGGAATGATGTTTAAGAAATAATAGTGTTAAAGAATATGCTATGTAAAGAAATGGATATACTGAGTAAATAAGGGATATGAATAATGCATTGTGAATAATTAATTGTAAGTGAAATGAAGGTAAGCAAAAAAAATATAATTGAACATAGATTAATTGGATAGAAATCTATTGAAAGTTAATACTTAAGTTGTACATATATTATTTTATTCGCATAATGATTTGATCCAGATTCGAGCACAGAATTTCGAGATAATTTATATCGATCCGAGCTAGGATTTTTCACTCGATTCTCGACGGCGAACCCTGGATATGGATTTTGATTTGATTCTGTAATTATCTATCATAGTATATGGCTATGCAAGGAGAATAATGGTTTCCGATCAAGGAATAAAATCTGAGTCCGCACTAGAGAGTCGTGTGAATGATACTAGCTTGGAAGTGAAATTGTGTGATCGAGTGAGCGATCAAATTTGACACTGCATACGGATAATATATGTACTTCATACAAGTTTCAGTTAAGCTAATATTGAAAATTGGAAATGTAAAATATAAAATAATTGTTTTTAATTACATTATTGGATATCATTGGCAATTAAGAAGCATGTATTTAAAATCAGGAAAAATTTGGATTGCCCGACAAAGAGGTACATGTTTATTTTATCATTGGATTTGGTGATTTTTGATTGAGGCACTTGGCTTTTGGTTTTTTTTTTTTAGTTTAGGGCCCGTAGAGGCATTTTGTAGGTGTGTCGATCGAGCCGCGCAAAGGAGACCCTGTTGAAATTTTCCGTAAATCTAGGTGTTAGAGAATTTTTGAAGTTTTAAATTTTTTACAACTTGTTTCGATAACTAACTTTCCGATCGGAGTAGAATTTTGGAAGCGTAATAATGGCTTTATAAATGAAATTTCATTGTTATATAAGTGGATAACTTTGAATAAAATATATGAAATGTTGAATTCTCTACTTAGTTCCTTTTCGAGGACGAAAAGCTTTGAGTGGGGGAAGATGAAATGACCCGTATTTTTAGCTATTTTAAAATTATTAAATTTAATGTAATTATTAAATTAAAATAGTTAAAAATAAAATTTTAATGTTTTTGAATGTAAATTATTGGATATGGAGTTGAATAAATTTTTGAAATAGATTGATTTCGAAGATTTAAGTAGTAACAAGTATTGAAAATAAATGCTACTTACGGAATGAGTTTACCATCAATAGTTTGATTAAATAATAATGCTGAATTTAATAGATGTAAATAAAGTAATTGATTGATAAAAAATCATTTAAAATCCAATATTGGAATTCGTCGAATATTGAACGATTAAACTGTTTAAATTCAATATTGTAATTATTTGAATAATTGAATAACGGGAATTAAATGACTGTATAATGGAAACAGTTGTTCTATAATTTGAATTGTTTTAAAAGTTAAATCTAATAAGTTCGTTAACTAATATTTCAAAAGATAGTGATTTATTAAATTATCCAAAAATATTTCACTTAACACTGTAATTATTGGGATAATTGAATTCTAATGTTAATATGACTGGAAATGTTATTAAAAAATGTTGCAAATTTTTATTGAAACAACAATGAAGATTGCTGACATTTAAATTTGGATTTAAAACTGAATAATTAGAAAGTGGAAATTTTATACTGTAATCTAGACGTTAAATTAGCGATCCTAGGCATAGTCTCGGATTTCGGTGAAACTAGTTCCATTGGATCCGTAAAAGTGTATTATTATTGAATTTCAAATTTCGTAACGTTTGGAGTTATTGTTTGGCCGTACGAGATGTAGACGCATTGAAATTAATATCGAAAATTTAATATAATAATTGGGTCCAAAAAACTATCTTCTCTGTATGATCAAATTAGGGCTCGAAATATTTTCCATTGCGTTCAAAATAGGGATATAACATTATAAACGCTAGGCGGCACGCTTCGTTTGGAGTTCGTTCGAAAAATATGTGATAAATTGGAATATATTAATAAAATAATGTTGTATATGTGTATACATACTGTTCAAACAGTAAACCCTAAGCAGGGTTCGTAGCTGCCATTTCTTCTATCATCAATGGCCGAAACTTCTTCTACTTTCCCTTCAAATTTAGATTAATCCATCAAGTATTAATAAAATCTTTCTAAATGAATATCCTAGAGCTAACCAAGATCTGCTTATCTATACGGCGATGATGACGTGTAGTGGAGAGACGTGACGGGGAGGCATGTGGGAAGGCAGCATGTTCTTTCATGAATTTCTGGATGTCGGAGAGGTCGAGCTCATCCTGGTTATCGGTGATTTCGCGGCGCGTGAAAAGCTTCAGATGGGTGGTCTCCGATCGAGCCCTAGATGACTGTGGGAGCTTCGACGATGGTGGAATCAAATGCGAACATGGGATCGGAGGAACCAAGAAGCATTCATGCGATAGAGAAGGAAAGGAATCTTGCGGCTCTGATTTTCTTATTCCAAATGAACGGCCGATCATGTTTGGTTAAAAAAAATTGTTTTAGATTATATATACAAACTTTAACAATTTAATATCTCATTCATATGAGGTCGGAATCAAGCGAAACTGGCGATGCCGGAATCGCGGAGACAAGATCTATGCTGCAGTGCAGACCAGAGATCTTTGGTGCTCGCTAAATTTTAGGTTTCGATTTGATTTAAAATTAAAACTCAAGGTGAGTGTTTTATAACGCTCACAATGTACTAAAATATTATTATGATAGTTAAATTTGATAACATGAAATGATATGATTTTATTGGTCATTATTTTGGTAAATTTAATTGTCATCTAGATTGTTACTGAACTAACTGTTAAAAATTAAAATTGACAGTCAAATCGAATTAGGATTTTATTGCCAGTAAATTACCTGATATTGTCAACTATGAAATTGCGGTGAATTATATTGTCTATTGTATGATCGATTATGATAGATGCAAATTGGTTGATATTTAGATGTTTGGATGTTTATTTGTATAGATATGTTATATTATCATCCTGTATATTATTTACAGTGTATAAAACTGTAAATTGAATTATTTCGAATAAATTAAGAAATAGGTTGAAATAATATATATCTATGACATTGAAATTTAGATTGAAATAATATATATCCATTCCAGAAATTAAATTGAAATAACTGATCACTTGGCCATAGGATAGAAAATTATAAACAGATACCGGATTGGTTAAATTAAATGATTTTGAAAATCTTAGATTTTAAATTATTTAAATGGTTTTGATTTAAAAAAAATAGAAATCAAATTTATCGAAATCGAATTAATCCTGAATACAAGTTCGAAATGTTGAAATAAATTTTTGAGTAAAATAAATTGTTAAATAATTGAAGTTGAGATTTTTGGAGTTAAAATCGGAATATGATTGAATTCCATAAATTGATTTGTTTAAAAGATTGAACTGTTATGAGAACTTTGAATATTAATAAGTGAAAGTGATATAAACAAATGATATTTTGAAATTGAGCTCGGAATTGAATTTATTTGAAGATTGGGATTTTAAACTGAATATTGAAGGATAATTTGGTTTAAATGTTTTGAATCGATACTTTGAAAATCCAGCTCAAAATCGATAAATTGAAATTGAAATTGAATTAATTGGGTTCGAAAGTGGAACTGAATTAATTTGAAATCAAAGTTGAATTTGATTTGAATTGCAATCAAAATTGAATCGATTGAATGGAAATTGAAATTGATAGGATTGGGAAGTTGGTAAGGACCGGTTTGACTTTGAAACTATTTTTAAATAAATAATTTAATAAAAATATATTTAAAAGCTATCTTCTTAAAAATACAAATTATTTTGGTTTCCAAATTATTTTGCTATGTAAACCATTTTAATATTTCAATTTTTTTTTCTTTTGGCAAGGCCGGCGGGGTTAGATGGTCCTCGACCATTTTATTGCTGCACCAAAAGAACAAAACACAAACAACAAGTAGCAAAAATCAAAGAGTACAGGGGGACACTTGGCGCAACAAGCACAAGGGAGACATAAACAGGAAATAAAAAAACAGAAAATTACAACCCAGTTAATATGTACGAAATGATGCATATATCCCTGGGTCGATGGAGAAGGATTGCAAACTCATAGTGTTTTTGATCTCTTGAATTATCCAGTGCTTGAAATTATCATCAGATTTTGCGTTCATGGCATCAAACAACCTCGTATTTCGTTCTCTCCTAACTGAGCTAATGAAGCTCTTCAACACATCATTAAATAAACGTTTTTTCAGATCTTATACCTGCATTAACATAGATCTTTTCCCACTCCACCTGATTGTCGTGAGAGACATCAGTACGTTGAAGCCTCGCCATAACGTTAGTCCAGATTAGCTTAATAATGGAGCATTCAAGGTACAGGTGTTCAACTGTCTCAGTTTGCTCACGACAGTATAAACAGTAAATATTAACTCTCATACCCATGCATGCAAGTTTTGTTTTGGTCATTATCGCACGATTTAGAACTTTCCATAACATGAAATTTTCTCTCATTCTACCGTCATTGTTCCATGTTCTTTTCCACCATCTCCAAGTAGGGCACGAACTGTTCTTCATCATATATTCATATGCATCTCCTATTTTGAATTTAGCCTTTTTATCTCCCCAAACCAGACAACCAGATGTAGTTGACAGAGTGGTAGACATACGAATTTTAATCCAAATTCTTGTATCCTCTAATTAGAAGATGAATAACGTGCAGTTTTAAATTTGTAGAGAATGTCTCTGAACTTAGTAGCGAAATGAATTCCCATTTGCTGTATCTCACCATCCTCTAATCAAATTTTTGTCAGACCACATAGCCCAAAGGCTTTCAGAACAGTTGTAGTAGGTGTCTATATGTTTCGCAATGGCAGCAATGTTCCATTGCTTTAAATTGAGTATACCGAGACCTCCCTTGACCAGGGGCCTCTCTAATCTGCCAAATTTTATGGGGGCAATGTAATTGCCAGTAATTTTGCCTTTCCATAGGAATTTCATAATCGCACTTCTGATCATATTTATTAGCTTAAAGGGGAGGATGAAAGTTCTTGCCCAGTACACTTGCATTGAAAATATAACCGACTTAATTAGAGTTAATCTTCCTGCTTGAATAAGAGTCTTGGTGGTCCAGCAACTAAGCCTCGCAGTTATCTTCTCAAATAATGGGAGGCATTGATTAGTTGAGATCTTAGATGTAGACAGTGGAAGACCCAAGTATGTAACAGTGTTAGTGTTAAGATTCAAGCCAGTGATTTGTGAAATATGCGTACATTGTCGGTGCTAACTCCAGCCATGATTATGTCCGATTTGCCAAGATTAACTTTTAGTCCCGTCATAGCATAGAATTGGTCAAGAGTGTGCATTATGTTCTTGACAGTGTCGATTTCAGGAGTACAAAACACAACTAAATCATCCGCAAACACTAAAGCAGAGATCTGTGGTTCTTTGCATGCTGGATGTAACTTGAAGTTTCCTTGGTAAATAATTTTATCAAACAATCTAGTAAGAAGTTCCATGACTAGTATGAATACATAAGCAGATAGTGGATCTCCTTGCCTAATCCCTTGCTTACTAACAAAAAACCTTCATTCATTCCATTGATGTTAACAGAAAAAGTCGGGGTGGATATACATTCATATATCCAAGATATAAAATGTGGAGGAAAGTTCATGTACCCCATGATTCATACAATGCTATTCCATTGCAGCATGTCAAAGGCTTTCATAACGTCGAGCTTCATCATCGCTTTCGGAGGAGCGTTCTTGCGTTTGTATCCCTTAATGAGTTCATGTGAGAGTAGGACGTGGTCCAGAATGTTCCTTCCAGGCAAAAAAGCAGCTTGATTTTTGGAGACAATATTTGGTAGGACATGCTTAAGTCTTGTTGCAATAACTTTAGAGGTGCACTTATAAATTGTATTACAACAAGAGATAGGGCGGTATTCGTTAACATAGTGAGCATTCTTGTGTTTGGGTATAAGAGCTATATTAGTATAATTTAAAGATTTGAAGATTTTACATTTTTTGAAGAATATGAGTATGGCATTGGTTACTTCTGCTGAGACAATCGACCAACAAGATGTATAGAATAGTGCATTCAGCCATCAGGGCCTCCACATGGATTGGTGTTAAGAGAGAACATAGCTTGTTTTATTTCTTCAGGGGTGACTTCATTGCAAAGATTGGTATACTCATCTGGTTTGAGTCTAGGCAGGATGTCATCAGGGATCAGATCTATATTCAGTATGAAGTTGTTATTGTTGCTGTACATGGCAGAGAAATGATTTACAAAGGCTTCCTTGACTTCAACAGGAGTAGAGTGAAGATCTCCATTCATATCATAGATTGTGGTTAAATTTTCTCTTCTTTGGTTATTCCTGAGGCTTGCATGGAAGTAGGCACTGTTTCTATCTCCCTTTTCTCGCCATTTTATTCTCGATTTCTGCCTAATCATATCATTTTCTTTAGCTAATGCTTCATAGTATTGCAGAGACAAAGTACTTTCTGTTTCTGAGAGATTTTGCGTTATTCACAGTAGACATCATTGCTGTTTGCACCTCAATAAGCTTTTCCTTTATCAATGAGCTCATCTTGTCACCTTTACCATATCTTTTTAAACACCCATTGTTTCAAGACTTCCTTCATGTCTTTAATTTTTTTCCTGCAAAACAGACATATGATTACCATTATTAGTTTTATTCCATGCTATCAACACAGTAGATTCAAAGTCTGGTTCAGAAACCTAAGAATTAAAAAATTTAAAATTTGATTTTCCCCTCTTGTCCGCTTCACGAAGATGGATAATCTGTGGAGAGTGGTCAGAAAGAAGAGGGGGAGGGAGGTGGTTGAAGAGAAGAGGCCAGTTGGTTAGAGCACATTGATTAGAGAAGGAATGATCAATCCTAGAAAAGGTTCTGCATCCATGTCTCCTCTTATTATTCCACGAAAATTGCATACCTACAGATCTGAATGTTACTAGATCCGCATCTATAAGGGTATCAGCAAGTGGTTTGATTTCATTAAGAGAGAGGGGATTTCCTCCAACTCTATCAGAGAGAGTGTAACAACAGTTGAAGTCCGCAAGGATAATCCATGGGTGGGTGGACTGTCTGAGGGATGGTATGACCGAAAGAAGCGGAATTCTTGAAGCTGCTGAGTTGTATGCGTATACAAATGAGACGTAGAATGATGATTTGTCAGACAGATCTATAGCTTGACAGTGAATTAGCTGGGAAGTAGAAAGAATGGGAGTTAGTTGTACTTGACTGGGGTTGAAGAGAATCAATATCCTACCATACGGTGCTTCATCCAGATTGTGGATGTAACTCCAAGTAGGGTCAATATATGCTGCTGCCTTGATAGACAAGGTAAGATTTAACTTTGTTTCAAGTATTGCTAAGATTGACAGGTGGTGTGTTTTGATAAGTTGTTTACATTGATCTTGCTTGATTACATGATGTCCACCACGTATGTTCCTTGCTCCAATGATAGGCATCATTGGAAAACTCGTGCATTGAGGTGTTCAATCTTCATTCTCCTAGTTACTGCCTGCTTAGAGGACTAGCAGTTTGGAATTGTTGCTGAAAGAGGGGTTGCTTCATAGTTTATTGCTTCCTCAGTTGTAGGGGAGGTGGTCAGTGTAGCAAGCTGGGGAATGGTTTGCATTGAGTTTGAAGAGGAGGGCATTTCCACAGGGGGAGGATCTTTGTATGCTGGAGGAGGCTTGATTTTGGAGTATATGTGTTGTGGAGAATGGCTTGGTATATTGACATTTTCTTGGGATGGAGAATAAGTAGATTGTATATCAAGCTGATACGTAGTGCATATGTTATCTTCGTTGTGCATGTTCTCTGTCTTTTGAGCAAAATTACTGTGCTTGGAATTTTTGTTACTATTTCTTCTGTTCTTTCTACCACTAGATCTACCACTAGAGCTATTTTCTTCTCCTTTTTTACTATCACTTTTTGATCCTTCATTTTTGTTTCCATTGTCTCTAGTTACCAGACTTTGATTTTCATTCACTGTTTGTTCCATCTCATGTTTCCCTTGTTTTATACTGTTTCTACTATCTTCTTTTTGAGTAATATGGTTTTCAGTGTCTTTTTGTTCCTCTGCCACACTGCGTACAAGTGCTTCTTGGCCGTGATTATCATCTTTCATACTTACTTCTACCATTTCATTCATGTTTTCCTCATCTTCCAGATTAAGCAGAGCATTAAATTTGTTGAAGATTAAGAGATTTCCATCAGCATCATTTTCATCGTTTAATCCTTCTCTTTCCGTTCTTTTATCCTTACTCACAGTGTCTTTTGGAATTTGAATGTTGGCTTTATCACTTTCATTAAAGTCTTCATTATGAACTACTTTATTACCACTTTGTCCATTGTCTTGTTTCTCATTTATTTTCTCTTCATTGTTCTCATTTCCTCATTGCTTCCTCTATTTTGCACCATTGTACATTCCTTATCTGCTATCTCTGCCTTCTTTTTGCTCACACATTGCCATGTCCTGATATTCATTTCTGTATTGGTCTGACATTTCTATTAACATGGGTAACTTCAGTTGTTTCTACCATGATCTCTTTATTGGCATTGTTTTTGGTTTCCTTTTTGCTGTCTTTCTGACTTTTTTCCTTATTATCACAATTATCAGTTTCATGTCCAAATTTCTTGCACAACACATAAACATCTGGTTTCCACAAATATTGAACATAGATTTTTTGATGTCCTCCTTTCACCAACTTGACCATAAACTCGTCAGGAAGCTCCCTGTCTGGTTTAATTTCAACTAAGCATTTAGCATAGCTCAGTCTTTCCTGCTTTTCTGTCATTTCATCCATACATAACATCTTCCCCAAATGGCTACTTAGCCAGTTAATCCCTAGAGGTGACCAAGCATATATTGGGAGATTGTACAGTTGAGTCCACACTAGAACAGCAGTGATAGAGCCTGATACGTTACTTATAGCTGCATCATAAGGTTTGACTATGAACAACTTATTATTCATAATTATAGGATCACTTTGAAGTATCTTTGCTATATCTTCAGCACACGTGAAATTAAATAGAAAAATGATTCCATTAGACTTTACTGTAACCGAGCCTTTTGGTTTCCATATCTTCTTAAGCTTTAAAATTACCGCTGTGTATGACAATGGCTTGTCTAAGAAGAAACCAACTAGTGTTTCATTCCAGATCACTGCTCCAGCTTCTAGAACTTCTAGCGACGGTACTAAAACATCATCTTCATACTCTGGATTTAGATCAACGGGGATGTACTTCCCAGCATTCTTTGGTTTGTGCTTAAAAAGTGAAGTTCATTTCCGTTCACACTGAGGGAGAGAAGGCAATACTTCGGTTTGGGATAAAAGATTTGTATTTGGTGGTTGAGCTGTAGTCGGATCGGATCGAGGGGACATGCGGGGGGAGGGGGGGTATCTGGGGGAACAGTAAGAACCGAGGGGCAAGGCGGATTATGGACAGAGTTGGTGACAGAATTTACTAGGGTAGAGGGATATGAGGGCGATGGTTTAGATGGGACTGGGGAAAGGACATAGTAGACGGCGTTGGGTGGGGGAGGAACTACAGTGTTGTCAGAGGAGATGAGGGGAGGTACTACTGAGTTGACGTAGGGGATATGGGTTCGGTCTTCATGGGCAGACATGAGGGGATATGGGTTTGATATTTCAATTATTTTACATTTAACTGTTTTAACCATTTAAGCAATTTTAACTATTTTAACCATTTAAAATGTTTTAGCTATATTAATTATTTAAACTATTTTAGAACTATTCAAACTATTTTCCAAAGATTCAAACTGGTCAAGGGTGAAATGTTTATTTTAAATCATGGATTTAAATAAGAATGGTGTTAAATGAAGTTATAACCCAAATGTAAATTTGAAACCATTTTGGAATCGAAATTGCGATATTAAGACAAAAATGATTTTCGAAGTGAAATGTGATATTTTGAGTAAATATGTTGATTTCAAAACGGATTTGATTTTGAAGTGAATATGGTATTTTGATATCAAGTATCAACTGTTTTCGAAATATAAAAGTACCAACCGGTTTGTAAAACGACATTTGGTTGCTAAAGAGTCCGAGGCCGAATATGGGCATACTCTCTGTCGATACAGGAACCGCTTTAGCAACTGTGTACACGGTGGAGAAACCAAAACGAAGTGGTTAGATTTGGCGATGATTGCTGGATTTGAAGAAAGAGAACGATGATGGATAGACCCCGACACTTGTGCCAATTTGAAATGACTAAAACAGGACGGATTGACAGGGCTAAGTGGGCTAATTACCCCAAGCGAACATCTGTTCTTCGATTTTCCTGGGCTCGGTCCATATTATTACTCTTGATGTTGGTTTCGATTGGTGCACCTTGATTGGGATTGCCTCCCTTTGACTCGATATGGGATGGATGGACGTGGTGGGCGGTCATGGCTATGATGCGTTACCACTAGTCTTGCAACCCGAACTGGTAGTATCCTACCTTGGGCATTGTCTCACGGGCCTTGTCATACTTTTATCCCTATATGAGATCCATAGGATTTTGGTTTAGTGTTGCTGTATCAAGGCGCATCCCCATCCATCGACCATTTAACTGGTGTTTTATATGCAAACTGTACGACAGTGCTTAAAAACGCGTTAAGGGGGATTAATGTAAAGCCTTAACGTTATTTTAATATTTGTTTTACCGATTAGACATTACATATATAGTGTATTCTACTACATATAAATATTTTGACGGATCCTTAAGAGATGGAAAATCCTGTAACATTTCTTGAGTTATTGCACGCACGTTATACACTGAATAGAAGATATGAAAACCCATAAACATCTCTGATGCAGTTACACTTATGTTTATGCGATATCGATTTTACTTACATAAGGATATTTTAGTCCTGACTCGAGCGTTTTGTCTTTTCATTATGCTTGGGTCAGTCCTGAGTTTTTCAGCTTATTGAAGATTTATTCTGGAGGATGAAGACGAAGATTTGGTATGCTACTACTATTATTATACCTGCATCATGTTGTTTGCCGCATTATTTATTTACTTCTGATGTATGTATAACTCTAATAAATGTTGTATTGAATGTAATAAAAAAATTGTATAAACAGCTTCATGAACTATTTATTTGATTATTATATTTTATCGTTCCGCTGCGAGATTCTTTGTTTGTTTCTTCTACCGTTCTAATTCTTCTTAATTAACCCCATTAACAATCCACCCTTTTGAATGGTTTGTGTTGACATGTGTGGTTTATTGTCGATTTAAACTGCCCAAAAAGGTGAATTTAAAATATTAATATATATAAATTATATATATATATATAAATATTTAAACATATTGTATATATATATAAGTTATTACTAAATCTATTTAAAATATTAATATAAATTATAAATAAATATTTAAAACATAATATATATATATATATTAGTTAAAATAAATTCTTATTAAATTTTATTACATTAATTATTATTAAATTAAATTTTATTATTATTAAATATATTTTAAATCTTATTTTATATATTTTAAAAATAATAAAGTTATAAGTAAGATTTTATAATTTACATTTTAAAATCTTAACTTAAAATTTTAAAAATTTCCAAAACATATAATTTTAAAAATCTAAAATTTTAATGTATATTAAAATTAAAATATCTTTATATTATATTCTAAAAAGCAATACACATATATTTCTCCTTTTCAAAAATTTGGAAATCATTTAGAAATAGACCAATGGTGTCCGTATATAATTTTCTATCATATGGTCAAGTGATAAAGATATTTATCATTTCAGGTGACAATAATTTAAATTTACCCGTATATATCATTTTAATACGCAATCCCAAAATTTCAAAATCAATAAAATCGCTTGGGTTTATCATTTCAACCTATAATGATTTTCCCTAATCTAAAATATCGTTCAGGGATATATCATTTCAACCCATAGGGATTTCCTAAACTAACAGGGAACTTGCAGAGTGAGAACAATATCATAATAATTTAAAATAGCATAACATATCAATTATAAGCATGGATCATAACTAACAATTTAAAATATATTATATATACAATGTGTTATGGTGTAATATGTCAGTCATATGTCAATTGACATAGGTTAACAAATGCAGATAATAACATATCATACTTAACAATAAAATTTCTAACCAATTCAAAATTTAACAAATATTTCAATCGTCATTTCATGTGAATTAAATTTAATAAATATAAGAATGTTAATTGTGATTGATTGCTCACCTTTCGAGGCTAGAGAAAATAGACAATACAACAAGCTATGATTTTGAATCACAAACTCTACATTCGACTAATCCATACGACAATTTCCAAAGCAAAGCAAGGTAAACATGAATTCGACGAACAAAGCAAAGCTGATATCTTGGAATCGCTGAAAAAATCAAAACTAACTTGGTATAGACGAAAATAAAATATATAAATATATATGTAATATATATACACACCTCTTTTTTTTATAATAAAGAGGAGAAGGCAGTTAGCAAGCCGCCGAGAAGGAAAGATGGGCTCGGTAGAGAGGAGTGGTCGAAGGGCTGAAGGTGATGAAGCGGTGCTTGAGCTGGCTGCTGCTTTTGGATCAGTAGGTCAGTGCTATGGGCGAGGGTTCGGATGGGCTACTCGGGGCTGTTCGGCTAAGGTGGAGTGAGCAAGGCTATGGTATTTGATGCACAGTTTGGAAAGGGTGCATGACGTGGCAACAGGGAGGGGAAAGGCTGAGGATCACAGGCGGTAGATGGGTTTTTGCTCGACTATTAGGCAATGGAGTGGAGAAAAAGGTGTGTGCTGGCTGTGGAGAAAAGGGGCGGAGTGGAGGTGGCGGCGGGCGAGGCTATTGCGATCGCGGGAACAAGGAGAGGTGGTTATTGGGTTTCGGCCAGGGGTAGTGGGTTGGGTTTATGGTGGAATGGTGGTGAGGCATAGGATGTTGGACATGGAGGGCTGCTAGGCAGAGAACTAGGCCAAGAGGGAGGAAAAGTTGGCTATTGGGGAAGAAACGGATCTCGGTTGTTGTGGCTAGCTGGGTGAGCTGTTATGGTTGCGGGAAAATGATGAACGGAGGAAGGTGGTAGTTTGGGTTGGGTCGGCATGAGGAAGAAGGAGTATGGTTGCAAGAAGAAGGATGTGAGCAAGGTTTGAGGCAACAGGAGAGAGCAATCTATTGGAACGAATACATAAGAATGCCTTTTATATAACCTTTGTTATATTAATTTTTCTTTCTTAGCACAGAATCAAACAAAAGGAAATGAGGGAAGGGAACAAAAATGGAAAGCAACCAGCAATATACTGAAAAGTTGGAATAAAAAAAGTTAGGAACGAATTTATGAAAATATTAAAAGCAAGTGGCCATTTGTTTTCTCACGTTGGATATGTGAATGGTCATAGGAAGACCCAAAAGGCCCAAAATGGTACCAACAAGGCTAATCGTTCTGCAGATTTCGCCACGTACCGGACGTAGAAACACACAAATGAATATACATTGGAGATAGGCACGACGAGACGAACAGAGTGATACACCGATAGGAGTGACACGACTCTGCTATCAAAACTCGATTTTCGCTACCAAATATGCTGCTAAAACACCGAAAATAAGATAAACAGAGCTAGAGCATCTAAATTTAGCGAAACGAAATATGACGTCTTACACAAAAAATAATAAAATTTTTTATTATGAACAAAAAATTCAGATTTCAAAAATAATTCACTTCCAGCAAATTTTTAACTGATATTTAAATTTTAAATTTGAAATTTCACAACCGAACAAACTTACATATCTTCTGATGAATATCTGACACTTCCTACGCTTGAATAGGCGCATACCAAATATAAAATTTTCATTGCCAAAATTTAATTGTTTATTTCATGAAAAATTTAGTTAATTACGTTATTAAAAATGGCTAAAATTTCTGGGTCGTTATACTCTCCCCCAGTCCTAAAAAAGGAACGGGATAGGAGAATAGAATCAAAAAAAGGAAACATAGATTTGAAATACATTGTACCTGAACAACAATTAATATAATACTATATAAAAAAATTTGGACGTCTTATTACTTTCATTTATGTTATATACTATTCAATTACATGTCCCCATTACATTCAAACTTTTTCCAGGTAAGTTTTATTAATGTTTTCGAATGTAGTTTAGCACCATACAAATTCACCTTTTATTTACAACATTTCTATTAAGAAAATTTTTAGTTTGAACATTTTTATTACTTAAGTTTCCTCTTATATAACCTCTAATTACATATGCACATTAAATTTTAACTTTCGAATATTTCAGTTAAGTATATATTTTCTAGAATGCAATTGAGTACTATACAAATAAATTTTATCCTAGTTCAGTTGTTTCAATTCCATTTCCTATTTTAAACACTTCAATTATTCAAAAAAAAAGTTTTCTTCATTTCAATAATTGAAAACCATCACTTAACATAAAAATTAAGAGTTAAATTCCGGTTTTACTTCAAACTATTTTGAAATATGTGTGTGTGTATATATATATATATATTGTATATTAAATCATACTCAAGAAATCCAAATCAAATTCATTTTCCAAAACAAAATTATAGCAAAGCTACTAAGTGGTCTCTTCACTTTGAGACTCGAAAATGAATGTCGATGATGCTGCAGTCATCATCGAAATTATTTCCAACGAAAAAACAGGAGAGTACCAACTTACTTCTTTTATAATTCTTTAGAAATAATTTCCATTCAAAAATACTTTGATGCTAGATTTAGAAAAGTACCGAAAATTTTATTCTCAAATCCTTAATTGAAATTCATTTCATTTGCAAATTAATTTTATAAATCATGTTTTTAAAAATTTCGTCTCTTTATAACATACAACAATAGCTAACAATTTAGTAATGTTGACAAAACAATAAATGATAATCTAGTGCTAGCATTTCTAACAACCCATTCATTTAACTATCTAATTCTAGAAGATTATACTTTTATATATAAAACATAATCATACATAAATTATTTCATTTACCGATTTCGAAAATAATATTGTGTCATTTTGCTCTATTCAAGTATTTTGGAATTCCTATCGATAACGTTGGCCGGACGAATCGATCGAAACCCAAAATTCAAACTTAACAACTCAAACAATACAATATAAAACATTTTTATATCAATTACAAATACGTTCTCTCATAGGATAATTCAAGAATGTATTTTAAAACAAGGATAGAGATTCAAATTTAGAGGGAACCTAATCAAAGAGAATTCTAACTAAGAAGATAGGTTTGGAAGGAAGATAAGATAGTTAAATTACAAAAGAGGAAAGATGGATAGACTTATATTAATCGTGGCGACCTTAACCGGTCAACCGAGATTTAGAAAAGAGGTGGATATCTTTAATGGAAATGAGAACAAAATCATAGAGAAGACTCCTAAGAGTTTCCAGCAATTTGGCATTTAGAAATTTGTCTTTCAACTGATGACTCCTAGGAGTTTCCAGCACAAAGCCCAAATGAGATTCATGCTTCTTTTCAAACTTAAAAAAGACGAGAATATTAGCAATGAAAATGGGGACAAACTTGTTGAGAACATCATGGAAAACGCGATTCATGAGATCTACAAAGAAGGCAGGAGCATTGGTTAATCCAAAGGGCATGACTAACCATTTATAGAAACCATTCTCTATTCAGAATGCTGTCTTGGGAATGCTCTCCTCGATTACACGAAGCTGGTGAAAACTGGTAGCAAGATCCAGCTGAGAGAATACTTTAGCTCCGTAGAGATGATCGAACATATCCTTGATACGAGGCTAAGCATCTACCAAGATTCAATTCCTGCTTGGAAGTATAGAAGTGACTTCACCAAAGACATCAGTATATTCCTAGACTATCAAGGTGGAGTCAAAATCACTAGGTTGAGAATCAAGCGAAAAGATAAAGCTGCCTGCATAATCCTGAGGCATTTGACATTTGATCACAAGAGAATTACCTTGGTCTTCTACTAAAGAAATGGTTCAGGCGTTGTAAGAAAAAAACAGCATCATAACGCTTCAACCAATTACACCCAAGTATGATATCAATGCATCAAAACCGAGGATATAGGAAACTCCGGTGAATCGACACCTCTAGTAAAGGAGTTTCACCCTTTACAAATCATACCAAGGTTGGCGGGACCGTCGATAAGATTAGTCACACATAAGGATGAAGTTGCCAATTGAGGTTGTAGGATGTGCTCAAATTTATTACAGAGATCAATAGAAATAAAGCTATGAGATGCTCCAGTATCAAGAACTCGAATAGGAAAAGACAAGAATGAATTTTAGAACAAAAATAAAGTTCCAAAATTCAAAAGAAATCCAAATCAAAGAGGATCCTAACAAAGAATTTCAAGCTCAAACGAAGATGATTCTGTAATTAATTCCACTCATTCTATGGTATTACTACCCTATCTCTAGTGAGTTCTAACTCCATAAGCTAAGTTTTGCCTAAACCTCACTCTGATACCACTTGTAACGACCTGCCATTTCGAACCATTTAAATCGACAATAATTCACACATGTCAGACTTTAATTGTTCAAAACAACAGATTGTTAATTTATATTTGGAGAAACTGATCATATACTGTAAATAAATCAACCACGGAATCACATACACAGAGTAATATAACAATAAGTAGCAAATAAATCAACTATAAAATCACAGACATAGAGTAATATAACAATAAACAGCGGAATAGATAAATAGTAGTTCATGCAGCTACTATAGAACATCAGAGTTTAATAAATACAACAAAAATCCCTAATACACGGAAGTCTCAATACATAATCAAATGGAAAATCTGAACATAAAATTGGAAATAACTGAAATAAATGAAAGATGAATAGATATAATATAGATCTTCAAGCAAAGATCCAAGCTTCAAAGGGGAGTCTCAAATGTTGTGACACTCAATCTAACCCGAGCATAAAGCAAAACACAAAACGATCGAGTCAAGATTAACATTCTTATACAAGTAAATCAACTCAAGTGAAATATAATATAACTAAAAGGATGTTTGGGATTCCCATCCTTTAAGGATCCATGGAACTATCTATATACATAGTACACTATGCTACATAGATAATGTCTATAGTAAAGTAAAATATTAAAATAGCATTAAGGCGTTACCCACATCCCCATTAACACATTTTATATAAATGTTGTTGTCTATACAATACTGTAACCTCCACCAAAACGGTGGGCTATCAGGGAGCACTGCATAGGTATGACATAAACCAAATTCGTAGTGGGCACAATAAGGCATGTGACAAGGCAAGCGAGGTAATGCCCAGGGTAAGATACTGCCGTTTTGTGGATCCAGACTGGTGGTAACGCATAGAAGCTACTACCGCCCATCTGTAGACACACTTCCATAATCAAAGGTGCATCCAGTCAAATCACAAAGTGATAGAACGGTATTGAAGAAGCATGCTCAATCGGAGGTGCGACCTCACTTGGCCCGGCGTGGCTCATGTTTTAGTCACATCAAGCTGACCCGAAGGGGTCAAGGCTACGTTCACAGCTCATATAGACGTTGCCAAACCATCCTATTTCATTCTGGATTCTCCACCACATACATAGTTGTTAAAGTGGTTTTCGGTATTGGCAGAGGGTATGACAATATCCGATCCTGGTCTCTTTAACAACCAAACGCTTATTTCACACTGTTGTCATTTTCATTTCAAACAGTTCATACTTCATATCAAAATATCATATTCATTTTAAAAATCATATCAATTTTGAAATCATATTCACTTTCAAAATCATTTTTCACTTTAAATCATAATAATTCCAACTTAAACAGTTGAATATTGAAAGTAGTTTATATATTGAATAGTTATATGTTAAAAATTGTTTATATTTAAAAATAGGTTATAGATTAAAATAGTTTGTATATTAAAAATAGTTTATATATTAATATATATATATATATATATTTAAAATAACATATATTAAAATAGTTTATATATTCAAAAGAGTTTATATCAAAAATGGTTTCAAATTAGAATTGTTTCTTCCAATTTCACCAATCAATTCAAATCAAGTTTAGTTTCAAAATTAAATTTAAATCAATCTCGGTTCAACAACTTCAATTAAAAAGGTTAAAGGTTTAATTCAAATTATCATTAAAACCATTTTTGATTTATATCGATTACAAATCCAGATTTGAACTACAAATTTAAATTACTTCCAATTCAATAGATTCAAAGTTAAATATTCAAACAATTTATAATAACTCAATTTAATAAATTTCATCTATATTTCAAAATTCAACTTTAATTTTATTTAAATTTGAAAGTATTCACTTAATCATCTTTAATAACATTTAAATAAAATCTCAAATAATAACTCAAATATTCTATTTCAATTTTATTTAAATTTGAAAATATTCATTTTATCAACTTTAATCAAAATCTAGTTATCAAGTTAAAAAATCATATCTTTAAAGTCTCAAAATTAATAAGTTTCAAATCAATTTTTATTTAAATTCAATTCTAAAACAAATTAAAATTTCAAATCAATTTCAGTTTAACTTTCCAACCTTAATTTTTTAAAGTTATTACAAAATCAATTTTCAAAATACTAGTATAAATTTAAATAAATATTTAAACATATTATATATATATGTTATTACAAAATTTATTTAAAATATTAATATATAATGTAAAATAAATATTTAAAACATAATACATACATACATATATATATATATATATATTAGTAAAATTTAATTCTTATTAAATTTTTTTATATTATTTATTATTGAATTAAATTTTATTATTATTAAACCTGTTTTAAATCTTATTTTATACATTTTAAAAATAACAAAGTTATAAGTAAAATTATATAATTTACATGTTAAAGACTTAATTTAAAATTTAAAAATTTCCAAAACTTATAATTTTAAAAATATAAAACATTCACATATATTAAAATTAAAATATCTTTATATTATATTCTAAAAATCAATACACATATATTTCTCCTTTTCAAAAATTTGGAAATCGTTTAAAAATAGACCAACAGTGTCCGTATATAATTTTCTATCCTATGGTCAAGTGATACAGATGTTTATCATTTCAATCCGCAATAATTTAAATTTACGGGTATATATCATTTCAATCTGCAATCCCGAAACTACAAAATCAATAAAATCGCTTGGGTTTATCATTTCAACCTATAACGATTTTCCCTAATCTATAATATCGTTCAGGTATAAATCATTTCAACCCATAGGAATTTCCTGAACTAACAAGGAACTTGAAGAGTGAGAATAATAGCATAATAATTTAAAATAGCATAACATATCAATTACAAGAATGGATCATAACTGCCAATTTAAATATAATATATATACAACATGTTATGGTGTCACATGTCAATCAACATAGGTTAACAATTGTAGATAATAACATATCATACTTAAAAATAAAATTTCTAACCGGTTCAAAATTTAGCAACATATTTCAATCATCATTTCATGTGAATTAAATTTACTAAATATAAGAATGTTACTCATGATTGATTGCTCACCTTTCAAGGCTAGAGAAAAGAGAAAACACAACAAGCTACGATTTTGAATCATGAACTCGGCAATCGACCAATCCAAACGACAATTTCCATAGCATAGCAAGGCAAACACGAATTCAATGAATAAAGCAAAGCTGATATCTTGGAATCGATGAAAAGCAAATCAAAACTAGCTTAATATAAACGGAAACAAAATGTATACATATATATATATATATATATATGTAATATATATAGCTCTTTTTTAATAATAAAGAGGAAAAGGCTACTAACAAGCTACTAGGGAGAAAAAATGGGCACGACAAAGAGGCATGGTCGGAGGGCTAATGAAGGGGTGCTTGAGCTGGCTGCTGCTTTTGGGTCGGTAGGTCATTGATATGGCAGATGAGCCACTCAAGGCCGTTCGGCTGAGGTGGAGTGAGCAAGGCTGTGGTGGTTGATGCACAGGTGGGAGAGGGTGCACGTCGTGGCAGTAAGGAGGGGAAAGGCCGAGGATTGCTTGCGGTAGATGGGGTTTTTCTAAGCTGTTAGGTAATGGACTGGAGAAAATGGCACGTGTTGACTGTGGAGCAAAGGGGCAGAGTGGAGGTGGCGGCGGGCGAGGCTGTTGCGGGCGCTGGAATAAGGAGAGGTGGTTATTAGGTTTCGTCCAGGGGAAGTGGAATGGGTTTATGGTGGAACGGTGGTGAGGCATGGGAAGTTGGACATAGAGGGCTGCCAGATAGAGAGCTAGGTCGAGAGGGAGGAAAATATGGCTGTTAGAGAAGAAGCGGATCTCGGTTTCTGCAGCTAGCTGGGTGAGCTGTTATGGTGGGGGGGAATGATGGTCGGAGGAAGATGGTGGAATTTGGGCTGGATCGACACGAGGAAGAAGTATGGTTGCAATAGGAAGGACGTGGGCAAGGTTTGAGGCAAAAGGAGAGAGTAGCCTACTGGAACGAATATATGAGATTGCTTTTTATATAACTTTTATTACATTAATTTTTCTTTCTTAGCACAAAATCAAACGAAAGGAAATGAGGGAAGAGAACAAAAATTGAAAGCAACCAACAATATATTGAAATGTTGGAATAACAAAAGCCAGGAATGAATTTCTGAAAATATTAAAAGCAAGTGGCCAATTTTTTCTCACGTTGGGTATATGAATGGTCATAGGAAAACCCAAAAGGCCCGAAATGGGTACCGATACGGCTAATCTTGTAGATTTCGTCGCGTACAGGACGCGGAAAAACACAAATGAATATACAATGGAGGTCAGCACGATGAGACGCACAAAATGGTACACAGATATGAGCGACTGACCCTCCTATAAAACTTCGTTTTCAATGCTAAATATGCTGCTAAAATGTCGAAAATAAGATAAATGGAGCTAGAGCATTCCAAATTTTGCAAAACGAGATATGACATCTTACTTAGAAAATAATAAACATTTTTATTATGTAAAAATATTCAGATTTCAAAAATTATTTATTTCCAACAAATTTTTAACTGATATTTTAATTTTAAACTTGAAATTTCACAACTGAACAAACTTACATATCTTCTGATGAAAATCTGACACTTCCTATGCTTAAATAGATGCATACCAATTTTTCATTGTCAAAATCTAATTGTTTATTTGCTTGAAAATTTTAGTCAATTACGTTGTTAAAAATCATTAAAATTTCCGGCCATTACATGTGACGACCCGTCTCCTTGACCCTTAGAAATTGACACTAATACATACACGGTATTCACCTGCCATAAATCCAAGTGTCGGAGAGGCAGGTTATCAGGGGTGTAAAATAAAATAAAGATAGAAGATAACACAATAATAGAATCTCACATCATGTTTAACATTTTAATTATACATAAACGATCACACTAAGTGATTTATCAGAGTTAAATAGAAATCCAGCGGGATAGTTATAATTGTCTATCCATACGTATTCTAGGAAATACTACTACATAACACAGTAGAAAATGGTTAGATATCTACATAGGGTACTTCATCTTCATAGCTCTAAAAGACTTCTCTAAAATTCTCCCCAACATTCTCCAAAATTCTCCTAAGGTATCCTAACTACATAGCTACCCAAAAAATAGGGCACCCAGAGTTTAAAGGGAAAAACAAACTCTGGGTTAGTATTGGGACTAGTATGAGAACTCAAAGTACGATGTTTTGAAAACAAAAAGGTATCTCATAAGATCATGCCGAACATAAACACAGAACGTTTTTTGACCTTATGATAACCAAAACTCTTTATTACGTAAAATTAAGGGATATTACTTTTAATGACATTCTTGAAAAACACTTCCAAATAAACTTATTAATCTTAGTCGAAATTGTTACCATTATTAAATTCCAGCATACTAGGTTCTACAAACAAAATCGCAAGTTCTTACTGGAGAATAGATTTCCACACAAATGACTAGGTGAAGGGACTACCTTCCGATGAATACACCTCTTGATGGATGTCTCGAGGATCCATAAAAAAGATCCTCTACCAACACAAGGCCGGCCTACCTCTATAACTAGATAGTGCCGAATATGTCATCACCCGGTCATTATCGACTTTTATCCAAGCGCGCTCTAGCATAAAAACCACATTAATTTACATCCCAAATGTCATAGCTTGAAGGAGTATATCTAGAAGGGGATGATCATACCCTGACGGAATTAACCCACTTAGACTTACTACATCTTCCTTGTTTCGGTCATTTTCGATTGATGAGGCTTATGGCAACTATTACCTTTTCACGTAGCATAAATTCCTTTCGCTTTGAATGCCACATTGTCATTCTATATTCACATGACTGGCCTCTACAGATATATAACTTCCTGAGCTCTTATGTCTTGGGAAAGGGTGTTAAGCAAAGAGAAGGTGTCTTCTCTGCCACCGACTGATATACATTTTATAAAGATCACTCAATGTGACTAGAATGCAAGGTCAGCCAATCGTCCATAGAAGTTCGTTCTGTGACTGAACGAAACCGAATGTACTTTCCTTGGCTATTACAAAGAAAGAAGTCATTGTTTTTCTGAGGTTTTTCATAATAAAGAGACCACTGCTACAATAACTAAATCAAGAGTTTATCCCCAATTAATAACAGGTAGTCCTTCCTTGTTATTTGTCTTAATATCTCTGTCTCCAACAAGCTTCATTCTTTGAACATGTAAATTGGTTCGAAGTGGTATTCAGATAGGAATCATACAAACCCAATCTCGGTTCCTTCGAAATTCAATCATCGATAAAAAATGATGTAATTAGATGATTGCTTTTTGATTAATTCATTTCTCTTATCAAAAATATCTTCACGAGATATATATCTTTAAAATCTTCTTCTTGAAATACGGAATCATTTAAACGTCTCTTTTGAATATTTCTCAAATCTTTTTAAGGAGTATCTTTTGAGAAAATAGGATTATAGGAATCACTCTACTTTTTTTCAATATTGACTTTCGTTTCAACAAGTGCTATGGGTGTAACAATGGTGAGATCACCTTTTAAATTCCATAAATAGGACAGGTTCCCTATTCAGATTTTAATAATGAGCATAAGAAGATTATTCCTATAAAATCCAAGTTGAGAATCCGGGCTTTCCTTTCGATCCATTCCATCCCTCGTCTAAAAGATAAAGAGAATACCAGGTAAGTTCAGGGCATTGGTTGCTTCATTTCTAACCTTAGTTACATGCCTTATTTTACCGTTTAGCTCTCTAAGGCGGGACGAATGTACTAGTCCTTTCCGCATACTCATTTTTCCTTTTTAAGTCACTTAATTATTTGTTTATCCACCTTTGAAATAATTTTAAATTATTCAAATCTCTTTTAAAATACTTTATTATTTACTTAAAAATTTATAAAGGATTTGGAAAAGTATTGTTAAATTTCAACCATTATTTCAAAAGTTATAGAAAAGCGTTGCGAAAAGTGTTGTAAAAAGTGTTACAAAAAGTGCTTTAAAAGCTATATTCTTCAAAACAACTTTTAAATCATTTACAAAACCATATTTTAAACTTAAATTACTTTTAAAAAATTTAAAAGATTTTTAAAATTTATTTCATATATTTAAAGCGCGTTTTTTCTGAAAAAATATTTTGGACATATTTTTAAAGCTACTTAATGAAATTTTATTTTCTTAATTTTTTTGAAAGATATGGATATAATAGTTTGAAAATTCTTATCTGGAAGAATTTTGAGCTAAATTCTACTCTGTATACTTATTTAAACTCTTAGGTGCGAAATCGCGAACTACCATTGCGCGACGCGCCTAGTTTTGACTTATTTTATGTTTCTATTCAAACTTGGTGAAAACAAGTTTATATGTTTAAAAAACATTTCCAACCATTTTAAAAGGTTTTAAATGATTCCATATCACTTTTCAATTTATTTTGGAAAATGTTTTCCATGTGGATCGATGTCGTGTATATCGTGACTTGTTTCAATATTTTCATGCAATAAACAACCTATGGAAATCAATATCATTACCAAACATCCAAACAAACATATCACAACATCACAACCAAATATATACATACAAATTAGGAGTTCTCACCTTATTTGGAATTAAACTAACTTTAAATTGAAATAGCTCTTCGAACTCAACTCAAAAGCTCACGAACACTTTCTTTAAGACTTTTAGGTGGCTTGACTTTGCTTGTGGAGGCCTTTGGAGCTTTGTCCTGTGAGTTTTAAGGGGAGATTGGCCTTGGCCTTGGTTAGGTGGTGGTGGTTGGCTCGGCTAGGGTGGTGGTGGGTGGTGGCCATGGGTGAGAGGAGGAGAAAGAGAGGGATTTGAAGTGGTTTTGAGGTGGTTTGCGACATATTTCTTTTTATATAATTTTTGGAATAATTTTGGCATTATTTTATTAAGATAGGAAGCCATGGAAAAGAGTGAGAAGAAGCTTGAAATTTTGAGAAGAAGAAGTGTGGAAGGAAGTGAGAAAGTTGGTGTGTATTTACTGAATTTTTTTGGATTAAAATATTATATTTGCAAAATACCCAAATACATTTACTTACTTTTAAAGTAATCTTATTTTTCAACACTTAACATCATATTTCAAATTTTTACTTTATGTCCTTATCACTTAAGGAGTAAGAAACCTTAAAGTAATAATGATGTTTCTTTTGATTTGACATGTTTTGTTTTTTATTAGTTTACTTTTCCTAATTATATTCAATAATTTCCTAATTGTGTTTTAATAAAAGTAAACCTAATTAGCAACTTAATAACACTTACTACATTTATATAAGTGTATATAAAGGTGCAACAATGTTGCGACAATTTAAATCGACAAAACGTTAATTTTCGACAAAATGTTTTACGGTCATATATTGACGTTTTAGTTAAACTATTTATTTATGTAAACCAAATTTAAAAATAAATTTTTCTAATGTTATTTAAAAATATAAACACTCATAAATAATTTAAAATAATTTATTAAACCATTTAAACTTACTTTTTTCTGAACTCAAGATTTTGTCATTTTTGTCGATATAAGCAAATGTTAATGTTTTTGTGTATATTTCTATTTCCAAATCCTATTTAATATTATTTAAATTATAAAACCTCTTATATTTTGTATTTAAAATCACTTTAAATGTTAAACCAGAGGTGGTCAAATTCTGGGTCTTTACATTCTCCTCTACTTAAAAGAATTTCATCCTCGAAATTAGATATAAAGAAAATGGCTTCAAAAGGAAATATATATTCGATAAAATGGAGTATATACAATTAGTGACTACACCATAGACGGTGTGTACAGTCAAACGATAGGTAAAGTCTATAAATCGATCCTACACTCGAGATATGTTTTCTCATTCTATCTTCTGTTTCCCACGTGCAATCATTAGCATCTCCACTCCATTGAACCTTGACTAATCGTACGACCTTCCTTCTTAATCGTTTCTCATCTTGATCAATGATTCGAACAAGCCTTCTAATAACCGCTAAGTTTGGTTCTATCTCTAAGTCGTCTTGAGAGGCTATTTCTGTGTTTTGTTCTGGGTCATATACATGCTTCCGTAAATGAGATACGTGAAAAACATTGTGTACACCAGGCAATCTTTTAGGCAATTGTACTTGATAAGCTAGTGGACCAATTCTTTTGAGAATGGAAAAAGGTCCAATATATCGAGGTGCTAACTTTCCTACTCTTCCAAATCTTACTACTACCCTCATCGTAGAGACCTTCAAAAAGACTAAATCTCCAACTGAGAATTCCAGATTTCTACGCCTTTTTTCTGCATAACTCTTTTGCCTGCTTTGTGCTTCCTTTAGCTTCTTTCTGATCATATCAACTTTCTCTGAAGCTTCTCGTATAATATCTGGGCCAAGCACTAACCGATCTCCGGTTTCTATCCAACATGCTGGCAATTTACATGGACAACCATACCATGTCGATACTAACTTGATAGTTGTTGTTGTAGGAGAACTCTACTAGATGTAAATGATTTTCCCATGAGCCTCCAAATTCTAGAATGCATGCTTTCAAAAGATCTTCCAAAATTCTATTGACACTTTTTGCATATCCATAAGGTTGGGGGTGATATGCAGTGCTTATACTCAGCTTTGTTCCCAAAGCTGTCTGTAGTGCTTTCCAAAACTGACCGCTGAAGATTAGATCACGATCGCTTACTACACTGCTCGAAACTCTATTCAATCAGACAATCTCCTTCATATATGTCTCTGCAAGGCTTGTTGTAGATCTTGTTGGATTTAGCGGAATAATGCGTGCAGTCTTGGTTAATCGATCTATGATAACCCAAGTTTCTTCATTTCCTTTCCTTGTTCGGGGTAAGCCATCAATGAAATCCATGGGTATTTTGATCCAACTTCCAAGCTGGAATCTCCAAAGGTTGAAGTAATCCTACAGCCTTCTATTGGTCACTTTTAATTCTTTGGCAATTTTCACAACGGCTGACATAGATAGACATATCCCTCTTCATACTTTTCCACCAAAATGTTCGCTGCATGTCCTTGTACATCTTATGAATTCCCAGTTGAATACTAAGTATGGCTGTGTGGTATTCAGCTAGTACTTCTTGCCTAAGATTTTCAACATCTGGAGCACAAATGCTTCCTTTTAACCGAATACTCTAAGGTTATATATTTTAAAGCTTGAATTTTTCCTGATTCGACTGCTTTAATGTATTTCTCAATCTGTTTATCTTCTCCCTATTTATTGGCGATTCTTTCCAAAAGAGTTGGAGTTACTAAAAATAATAAATAATAGCTAGCTTCGTACTTAATTTGTCAGCTACTATGTTGGCTTTCCCAGGTGTATATTAAATATCCAGATCATATGACGCGAGAAATTCTAGCCAGCATTATTGTCTCATATTTAAGTCCTTCTAGGTGAAATGATGCTTCAAAGAATTGTGGTCCGTGAAGAGTTCGAATTTTTCACCTAAAAGATGGAATATTATTTACTAAGATTAATTCGAAGTTTTATCGAAATAAACTACGAAAAATTCTTATTTTGCAAATAACGCCTCCATATCTTTAAAGTGAACACAACGGCTAATAATTCTAAGTCGTGTGTTGCATAATTCTTCTCGTGCATCTTCAGATGTCTACTTGCGTAAGCAGTACCTTCCCATCTTGCATTAAAACTACACCAACTCCTTCTCCACAAGCATCTGTATAAACGATCAATCCACTATTTCCATTTATAATTGCTAAAAGTAGAGCGGTTGTCAACCTTTTCTTTAGTTCTTGGAATGCTTCTTCACATTTAGGAATCCAGATAAATTTAGCATCCTTCATTGTCAACTTCGTTAGGTGATAAGCAATCTTAGAGAAGTCTTGAATGAATCTTCTGTAATATCCTGCCAAATCTAAGAAGCTACGAATCTCTTTAGGAGTTTATGGCTACTTCCAATCTTGAATAGATGTATTCTTCCCTGGATCTACTGAAATTCCATCCCTAGATATGATATGTCCAAGGAATCTTGCCTCCTTCTTCCAAAAATGGTACTTTGAGAATTTGACTTTAAGCATATTATTCCTGAACTTCTCTAACACAACTTCTAGATACCTTGCATGTTCTTCTTTTGTCTTCGAATAGATAAGGATATCATTGATAAAGACCAACACGAATTTGTTTAACACACCTCTAAACACTCTATTCATAAGGTCAACAAAATAAGTGGGTGCATTAATTAGCCCAAAAGGCATAACCAACCACTCATAGAAATTATTTTGACCTTTGAGTGCAGTTATATGGATGCAATCTTCTACGATCCTTAACTGATGGAATCCAGTAGTTAGGTCCATTTTAGAGAAAATTCGAGCTCCGTGTAATTGATCAAACAAGTCATCTATTCAGGGTAGAGGATACTTGTTTTTGATTGTTTGCTTATTCAGATTCTGATAGTCTATGCACAATCTCAAAGTCCATCTGACTGAGCAACAAAAACTACTGCCGATCCCTAACTTGAATGGCTGGATCTTATCAATCCTTTCTTTAATAGCTTTTGGGTCTGGTTTTCAACTCATCCCTTTCTTTTGGATCAATCCTTCTATCTCATTGTTTAATTGGCATTGCATCAGGAACTAATTCGATATAGAATTCGATTTCTCGATGTGGGGCAAACTTTTTACCTCTTCAAAGACATCTGCAAATTCTTTAACAATGGATATTGTTTATATTCCTATCTGGGATGTAACTAAAGAATAAATAAAACCATCCCTTCTTGGACTAGGATCTTCACAAGGTATTTCTATGAGTTCCCCTAACTTTGTTTACACTACAACCGTTCTTTTCAAACAACTAGAATAGCTTCATTTTTAGTTAACCAATCCATACGAAGTAAAATTTCAAATCCAATAAAATCTAAGACGAAAATATCAAAAGGAAGTGATGGGGAGGATAGGAAATTGGGGCTTTTTTACAATGCATACAAAGATTAATGGAACCTGCATATAGGGTCATCAACAATTTCAGATTTAAGTTCCAATTCTTCTACAGTATTTTTAGGAATAAAACTATATGAAGCTCCTGTATCAAATGATACTCTAATTAAAACATCTTTGATAAAAATATTACCTTCCAACCCTACATTGCCCTTCACATCTTGCGATGTTGAAGGCTCATCCTTTATAGCATACGCCCTGGCTTGTTCTCCCTTCATCATCAGGTGGTAATTCTTAATCATGTGCCCTGATTGATGATAATTAAAGCAGCTTTTTGGTGTTGATCCTTGAGTTCCTTGAGTTCTGGGTTTTCTACAATGAGTTGATAGGTGGCCTTTTGTTGGCAATTATAACAAGTGACATCTTTATAGTGGTTATCTTGAGATCCTCTATTGGGTTTTCCCTACCATGGCTTCTTGTCATTGAACTTCCTCTTCTTTCATTTATTGTTGTTTCTTCCTTATACTACGGATGTTCTATCTTATCTAAAGCTTCATATCTATATCCCATGTCCACTAAGTCTATAAACGGTACTTTCACATGCCCGATCAGCCTTCTATGGTATTGCTTCTTCATTCCCAAGATAAACCTTTCATTCTTCTTGAGGGGCGTATCTATCAATCCAGACCCAAAACAAGATAATTCGTTAAACTTGTTAGCATACTCCTTAAACAATATCTCCTCATCCTGGTTAAAATCCATAAAATTGCTCCTCCAGAACTTCTTTGAATCATTCCCATGAGAAATCATTTTCTGACTCATTTTGAGTAATAAATTCCCACCAATCTAGAGCTCCATCTTGTAGTTGCCAAGAAGCTAAGAATCTCTTCTGCTTATTTCCAATATTCAGTCCTATGAAAATTCTTTCACAAGAGCGGATGTAAGCTTGTAATTCAATGATGGTTTTCGTTCCTTTGAAAGGTTTACCACCAAGGCTAGTATAGTTCTTGCATAAAGTTGCAAAGTTGACTTGGGGCTGTACAAGAACTACTACTTCCTCGACTACTGTCGCTACGGGAGTTTGACCATTTATGGTGTTACTTCCTCTTATACCAAATCCTCTTCTTCCACTCATTTTCTACTATCTGTATATATTAAGAAAAAGATCTTTAGGATATATAGACGAGATATCTTAGGGAATGCTATAAATTTTGGGTATATTAATTCAAGTCAAAGTTTAAATTAACTCTCTAACTAAACTCATTCTAGGGTATTGCTAACCCTTTCTCTAATGAGCCACAGACCATCAAAGCCAAGATTCTCGATTAACCTTCAACTCTGACACCAAATGCGATGACCCATTTCCTCGACCCTCAGAAATCGACACTAATACATCCACGGTATTCACGTGCTGTAAATCCAAGTGTCGGGGAGGCAGATTATCAAGAGTGTAAAAGAAAACAAAGATAGAAGATAACACAATAATAGAATCTCCTTACATTCAACATTTTAATTATACATAAATGATCAGTCCAAGTGATTCATCAGAGTCAAATACCAATCCAGAGGGATAGTTATAACTGTCTATCCGTACATATGCTAGAAAATACATATTATATAACACAATGGAAAATGGGTAGATATCTACATAGGGTACTTCATCTTCATAGCTCCAAAAGACTTCTCCAAAATGTTATCAAACGTGCTCCAAAATGCTCCTAAGTTAACATGACTACATGGCTGCCCGAAAAATAGGGTATCTAGAGTTTAAAGGGAAAAACAAACTCCGGGTCATTTATAGGACTGGTGTGAGAACTCAAATTACGATGTTTTGAAAACAAAAAGGTATCTCATATAACCATGCCGCACATAAACACAGAACGAGATTTTACCTTATGATAACCAAAACTCTTTATTACGTAAAACTAAGGGATATTATTTTTAATGACATTCTTGAAAAACATTTCCAAATGAACTTATTAATCTTAGCCGAAATTATTATCATTATTAAATTCCAGCATACTAGGTTCTACAAACAAAACTGCAAGTTCTTATTGAAGAATGGATTTCCATACAAATGACCAGGTGAAGGGACTATCTTCCGTACACCTCTAGATGGATGTCCCGAGGATCCATTACAAAGATCCTCTACCAACACAAAACCTGCCTACCTCTATAACTAGATAGTGCCGAATATGTCATCCCTAGGTCGTTACCTACCTTCATCCTAGCACTCTCTTGCATACAAACCACATCAATTTACATCCTGAACATCATAGTGGGAAGAAATATATCTAGAAGCAGACGAACATACCCTGGTGGGAATGACCCACTTAGCCTTCCTGCATCTACCCATTTTCGGTCATTTCCGGTTGATGAGGCTTGAGGTAACGATTTAATTTTCACACAGCATAAATTCCTTTCACTTTGAATGCCCTATTGCCATTCCATATTCACATGACTGGTCTCTACAAATATATAACTTCCTGAGCCTGTATGTCTTGGGAAAGGGTGTTAAGCCAAGAGAAGGTGTCTTCTTCGCCACCGACTGATATACATTTTATAGTGATCGCTCAATGTGATTAGAATGCAAGATCAGATACTCATCCATACAAGTTCATTCTGGGACTGAACAAAACCAAAGGTAATTTCCTCGGCCATTACTAGGCGAGAAATCCTTGTTTTTCTAAGTTTTTCATAACAAAGAGACCATTACTACAATAAGTAAATCGTGAGTTTATCCCCAATTAATCGACAATAATACTTACAACATTTATATAAGTGTACATGAATATTAAAATATAGTGCAACAACGTTGCGACAACTTAAAATTGATAAAACGTTGATTTTCGACAAAATGTTTTAGGGTCATATTTTGACGCTTTAGTTAAACTATTTATTTATGTAAAAGAATTTAAAAATAAATTTTTATAATGTTATGTAAAAATATAAACACTCGCAAATAATTTAAAATAATTTATTAAACCATTTAAACATACTTTTCTGAAATCAGGATTTTGTCACTTTTGTCGATGTAAGCAAATGTTACTATTTTTATGTATATTTCTATTTCCATATCCTATATAATATTATTTAAATCATAAAACCTTTTGTATTTTATATTTAAAATCACTTTAAATATTTTATTTTGAGGTGGTCAAATTCTGGGTCGTTACAGTTCTCCAAATTATTGAATGACCAAATTTGTCGTTCAGTCTTGAAGAGACCAGAATCAGTAAGTGTTTTACTTATCGAAAACCATTTCAAGACTGTGTTACGTGTTCTATCTCTAGGAACTGGATATGTTCAAGATGTTGGAATCCATGTGTGATTTTGATATCTGTTCGAGATGTAGGAAACCATTAGGGATCCATGTTTTTTTTCGAGTGATGAAGACTCGTGTAAAAGATGTCGAATGCGACCTCAACATCAAAAATGGCTAAAGATGGAGTAGGTTGCACAACCTAGGGTTTAGCTAACCCGCGTCATGGTGTTATCAACTCCATATCTGGAGATGCTTATCAATTATTGGTCGGCGTGCATTGATGATATTTAGTTAACATTGTTCATGTTTATATTTAAACGATATGCCACTTGCGTTTTCTGTATGATATATTTTATCTAGAGGCATACGATGCTCGAAAGGTAACTTCTGATCCTTGTGCATGGAGATTGGATTTTGGCTTGATCGAAGGGATCACTATATAACATCCAATATGCGGATGTTCCTTATCTGTTTTTGAATGTACCCTCTAACATGCTGTTGAATGTAACCAATGTGACCATTCCAGCTATTTCCTGATTTATATTCTTCACCCTAGACATTATCTAATATATATCATCTTTTGTACTTACTAGATGGTATTTCTTTTGAGAGGATAACCGTTATAGCATTCTATTCGGTTTCAAAAGTACCGTTATATGTTGTATACATATTCTTGAGTTTCTCATACTACACTTATGTATGGCGCATGGTTTTTGTTTTCCCTAAATTTGACTCATATTCTTTCGAGTAGTTTGAGAAAGGCAGGTTTTCGTTGATGTTCTTTAGAGTTTGAGAAGACGAGATGATGTATCACCTACCATAGTATTCTTATTTCTGTTGCATAACTATACTGTACATATCAACATTTGTAAAGACAGACAATTATAACTATCCAAGATGATGACAATACTTAGGTTTTGTAACTCTGAATTTCTCTATCGGAGTAATCCTTTGTACTATTCTTTGGATATTATATGTTATCATTCCTACTAGTGCTTGAGTTATGTAGTAGGGGGTTCTCGCATTATGAACTGAGACAAAGCTTAGACTCTTACCCACACACCCCTTTATGTGGTGGCGTGAAATCAAGAGGCTCGCTGTAAAGGCAGGAAAATGGTTACCAATTGTAGTCATGCCCCAAAAATGGGTAGGTTGTTACAGTTGATATTAGAGCTCAATGTTAAGAGAAAACTTTGGCTTTGGTGGGGCATGGCTCATTAAGACATAGGTTAATGGAATACCCTAGCATAAGTTGAGTGCATTGTACATATGAGATCGTATCTGTATTTGTTCTAAATGCATACCTTTATGGCAATTATAACTGCGAAAATTAAAGATCATATGTAAAGTAACTTATATAAGTGCTTGAATTGTTAAAATATAGTTCAATTAATGTAGGAATTAATGACGTTTAAGGTTACCCCCATTAATTTGTTTAGCCATGCTCAGCCAGTTTATGAGCGTTGACTATTGTTTGTTTATTATTGATTTATGCTCGACCAGTTTATGAGCAGTTTTACCTTTTCACTACATGGGTTAGGTAGATGGTATTGTAGAAGCTTTGAAACGAACACCTTATGAATTGAGTTTCATAGTTTGATTATAAGGCATTCGGTGATAATATTGTGTTAAAAGTTGAATTTTTTAAAAGATGTTTATATTAGTTTGGGAAAGATAAGATATTTTGTGAAATAAACATTTTTGAAAGGATTTAACTGATATTTTAGGAACTTAAATCCTGGTGTATTTAAAAATATTTTTCAAGGTTTTGGAGAATATTACAGTAATATTATTTAAAAGTAAGTATGTGCGAAATTGGCTTACAAAATTGAGATCATGGTACTTACTAATATTTACGAAGTATTTGATACCATTTTGAAATGATTTTGGTTAAGTTTGAAAGGCAAAAATTTGATGTACCAAACTCACTTTTGTCACTTGAAAATAATTCTGGTAATGATTTCAACATCATCGACATTCATTTTTTGGTTTTTAAGTGGGTGATGCCACATGGTTGTTTTATTGAAATACATTTCAATTTGATTCTAAATGTGTGATCTGTTTTACAAAAGGGAAATGTATGTATTATTATTTCAAAGCGATTTGAAATTAAACCCGGTGTTTAGTTCTAAAGTATTTCTTTGTAAATAAATTTAATATGAACTTTTTATAAAGAAAAGTTTTGTATGTATGCTGTATAGGGTGCTCGAGTGGTAGTAGCATAGCCAGAATAAATGTTGGAATTTTTCATATTTTCCCTTTTTCGGTAAAGTATGTTTAATTAATTGAAATTTGTTAAGTTATGTTATGGACACATGTTTCCTATGCATTAGGATTGTATGGTCCGTATATCATGTTGTGATATGTTGTTTGGTAGATTTCATTCGTTAAAATGAAATGGAATTTCTCGATGATTTTGAACAGTAGGAAACTTTTGAATCGTTATAGAACTTGTAATTATTTTGTGAAAATATAAAGATGAGTTTATATAACACTTGAATTGAGAAGATAGTAAGTTAAAATAGGTTTTAAATTGGTTAAAGATGTTTATTAAGTAAAATGAATTCGATTTTTTGTATATACTCTTAGGAAGTAGTAGAGTATTATACGACTATGAACTTAAGTTATGAAATGATTGTAAACTAGAAGTTATGTATTATGAAATGGTTCATAAATGAGTCTAATAATGAGACATACTACTTGTATAAAAGAATGTGATAAAAGATATTGGTATAGCTAGGAAACCAATAGAATAAGTACCTAAGTTGTACGTAGATCATTTTATTCACATGAATGTTCTTAATCTTGTATTTGAGTACATGATTTCGCGGTAATTTACACCGGTCGGAACAAGAATTTTTCATCGGATTCTTGACAGCAAACACTTGATATGGATTTTAATATATTCCTTTATTTTGTATCATAGCATACGGCTATGTAAGGAGAACAGATCTTTCTAATCAAGGAACCGGATTGGAGTTAGTACTATTGAGGTCAAGTGATCTATACTAGATGGGAAGTGAAATTTATGTGATTGAGCAAGTGATTAGATTAGATATTACATATGAATGGTCTATGTACACCGTACGGGCTTTATGAAAATAAATATTTTGAAGAAATATAAATCGAAAATCGTTTTGTCGATAAACGTCTTTTTAATCATCAGAAGTTGTTCAAACTTTTTTCGCATACACTTATTTACTTAGAAAATCATTAAAATGAAATAAAAATTTCTTACCGCTTATGGAAATAAAGTTTTTGATGATATCATGGGTGATGTCATGAAAGATATTTTGAAAATGAACTTTTAAGTAAAGTCCTAAGTGTTAAGAGATGAAAATGAGGTGTACAGGTAGCATATGGGAGGGAGGCGCCTTTGTGATCTTTCACGAAGGTAGAAGAAATTAATGAACTCTTGTAAAAACCAATAAATACACCCTAAAGGGTTTCTTAATTTGCATAAGCTTAAAATGTATTAAAAACTTGAAAATGGTGAAGTGGATTCGCACTAATCCACTTTATTCTTCACTAATTTTCTCTAATTAACTAACATGTTCTCCAAACTGCATAAAACTTTCACCAACACTTTATAACACCTTATAAATCTTAGGTTAAAATTCAAAGTGGAAGAAAAGTGAAGAAAAAAGGGGGATCTTGGATTGGCTATGAGCAATGGAAGAGGAGGGGAGATGTTGCCTTGGTTTACAAGTGCTAAAGGTTGGATCTTCAAGAGTTTGGGGACGGTATGAAGTGTTCATGAGTTTGGTTGCACTTGAGAATGTGTTTAGCTTAGATCTAGATGAGTTACTTTATTATATTATTTGCATATATTGTGAACATATATTTTGTGTTTGAAATATAAAGATAATGTGACATTAACTATTAAAATTATAAACTTGGACCCCTCTTGCTTTCGAAAGCAAATAAAATTTTTATACTATGTAGCATAACTATTATTACCCTAATAAACATGTGGTGTGGTTTGAATTGATGTTTAAATGGTTGTTACGATTATATGTTGATTTGAAGTATGTCTGAAAGTGTCCGAAGCGAGAATAGTCGTTATTAGTGCAATTCGATATCCTTTAACTTTAACTTGCAAATGAAAGTTGTATGTTAACTTTGAATAATTTGATTTGGTTGTCCTCTACACATATTTTTAAGCGAAAAAATGTTTGGAAAAGTTATAGAAATGGCAAAACAAAGCTGTGAAAGTCGAAACAAAACGATGGTTATAAATACACTTTGTAAATATAGCCTATTTTCGAGAATTTTTCAAATAAATTGAAAGGTATTCTCTTGGGTTTCTTTCCATGCCTTTAAGTACCCTAAGATTAATGGTTAGTTTAAAGTTTTCAAGTCTTGAATCATTTGTTAAAATTGTTAAAGTAGTCGCAATGATCGTGTTTTTCAACGTGTTCTTTAACAAAGACTTTTAACAGCATTTATAAGTGTTGTAGTGAGTTGCTTATGGTTTTAAGTATTTAAAAATGATATTTAAATTTGGTATTTTTCTCTAATCTTTTTAGAGATGTTTTACAACTTATTTTGAAATATTCTAAATTTGGTTTGAATTTTAAATATATTTTTAGTAATTATATATATATTTTCAAAGTAAAGAGGTTTTACTATATAAAACGTGTTTTCATCAACTTATAAATTAGATTTTCAGGTAATGTTTTACATAGATATTTAAAACTTATTTACGGGTATTTTTAAAATATTTACTTATATATATATATATATATATATATATGTTTTGAAAAAGATAATTGACTAGGCTTAATACTGAAAGCTGACGAGGTAGCTTCTTAATTTGTGAGAGTTAAGATTGATGTTGAGTAGGGATATGAGCAACAGAGCACTAACCTACTGGTTTCCCTCTTAACCAAGGAATAGTTATGTTGGAATGTTGAAAACAATTTCATCTTATTGCTTACTTATTTAAAGTAATTTATCGTGCTTAATGCTAAAAGCAGACAAAGTAGGCTTATCTTTTTGTGGAAGTTAAGATTGACGTTCAAGTAGGGTTATGTGCAATAGAGCTCTAACCTATCGGGTTCCTTCTTAATCGAGGAATAGTTAATTTGGGAATGTCAGAAAGCTGCATTCATGTTGTTTGTTACTCATTTATGAAAGTCATTCATACTATACTTAACACTAAAAGCCTACGAGGCAGATTTATCTATTTGTGAGATTCAAGAATGAAGTATCTAGGCAAGGCTTTGATATGCAACCAGTGTCTAACTTATCTGGCTTCACTTTTGGACGAGGAATTGTTAAGTTGGAATGTCGAAAATGAGTTGGATATACGATCCATGATTTCTATAAGCGATCGTTTTTAACCGGATAGTCCATTAGTCTACTAACGAACTTAACCAAATATTAACTTAGATCTTTAAAAGAATGTTTTAAAGATATTGACAAGTACAGAATGATTTTGGCTTTGTTGTGACAACGTGTTAATAGCATCTATCTTTTACCCTTTTTATTATACTTATGCATATAAATAGATCTTTAAAAGAATGTTTTAAAGATAAGCATATGTGAAATGGTTTTGGGTTTGCAGTGACAATGTTTGAGTAACATTAGTTTTAAACCATTTTAATGGATTTGTAAAAGTACATAGATCCTTAAATGGAAATTTTGAAAGAAAATTATAGGTATGGAATCTTTTGGAAAAAAGATAGAAAAAGTATTGGTTTTAAGAAATCTTGTTAATGATTTCTGAATACTCTTATACCGTTTGAGATAAGTATATGAACACCTTTTGAAGTATTGAAAGAGTACAAATGAATAGTAGAAATTGATAAACGATGTTTTATTAATAAAAGAAGTTTTACTACTAAAATAGGTTTTAATTAATAAAAGATTAATTAAACAAAAATGTGATTAGAAGTCGCTTATGTGACTTAATTGTGATTTGTATGATTTGATCGTGATTTGTATGTTCACTCGTTTATGGAAAAAATTTAGCAATATACTTGCATTAAATGCCGATCAAGTAAGTTTATGTATCCATGGGAATTGAGAATGATGTTCGAGTAGGAATATGAGCAACAGAGCTCTAACCTACCGTTTCACTCTTGAGTGAGGGATGGTGTGAGGTGAAAATATCAAAAATGTGGTAAGTATATGAGACTTGGTTCCCATATGCGATCGTCATGATCATTATTGAATAACCAAATTTGTTGATTTAGTCTTGAAGAGACTAAGATCAGTAAGTGTTTTACTTATCGAAAATTACTTCAAGACTGAGATACATGTTCTATCTCTTGGAAATGGATGTGTTCGAGATGTTGGAATCGATGTATGGCTTTGAGATCTATCTGAGATGTGGAAATCCAATTGTGGTATCGTGTTTTTTTCAAGTGATGAAGACTCATGTGAAAGATAACGAACTTGACCTCAACATTGGAAATGGCTATGGACAGAGCAGGCTGCACAACTTAGGGTTTATCTGACCTAGGTCGGGGCGTTATCAACTCCATATCTAAAGATGCTTACTGATTGTTGGCCGACATGTGGGTATGATATTTGGTTCATATTGTTCATGTTTATGTTCGGATGATAGGCCGCTTGTGTTTTTCTTATAGTATATTTTATCTAAAGATATACGGCATTCGTAAGGTAACTTCTGATTCTTATGCATGGAGACAATATTTTGGCTTGACCGAAGGTATCTCTATGGAAAATCCAATATGAGAATATCCCTTATCTGATTTTTATTGTACCATCTAATACGCTGTTGAATGTAACCATTCCAGCTATTTCCTTATTTATATTCTTCACCCTAGACATTATCTAATATATCATCTTTTGTACTTATTAGATGGTGGTTCTTTTGAGGGGATAACTATTATGGCATTCCATGCGGTCTCAAAAGTATTGTTATATGTTGTACATATATTTCTTTAGTTTTTCATACCAGACTTATGTCTGAAGATCAGTTTTTATTTTCCCTAAATTCCATGTGTTCTCTTTTGAGTAGTTTAAGATAGATAGATTTTCGTTGATGTTCCATGGAGCTTGAGAAGATAAGCTTGATGTTTCACCTACCATAGTATTCTTATTTCCACTTCATTACTATATTGTACATATCAGCATTTGTGAGGACGAGCAGTTATAACTATCCACGCTGATGATAGTACTCACATTTTGTAACTCTGAAATTTCTATATCGTAGTAAGCCTTTGTACTGTTCTTCAATATTACATATTATCGTTCCGCTGAGAGATTCTGATATTGTATTCTCTTCTTTCGTGTTTATTTTTTTGTTTTATTTTATCCTACCAATTCGTCATTTCGGCACTTGAGTGCTCGGCGTGTGAATACCATAGATGTATTAGTATGGTCATTGAGTATTTGAAAAAGCAGGTCGTTACATTCTGTATAAATGAAAAAACTTTATCAAATTCCCTTTAATTTTTTTATTATATACGAACTTTCCTAAAAACTCCTAAATAATAACCTTACTAAAATCTACACATTGATTTCAGTACAACTCATCAATTATGATTATTTATAAATATTATCCTAGGTTTTATAAATAATCTTATTACTCCATAGTTACACGTTTTACACTTATTCTCCCATAAATAAATTATTTTCTCTGAATCTACAACTAATTACTATAAAATATTCATTATTCAACAATGCAGCAACTAAATTGATAAGCAGTCAAATCAAAATATACATCATACCAAAATCATCACAACATTAACATGATCATAAAGAAGTATAATGTACCTTAACGGATACATATATATAAGTGAATATATGTTTAATATTTTAAAATATAAATACTTAAGACCTTTGAATCCCGACAAGGCACTTTCACAGTCAATCGCAAATCCTAGCAAACAATTTGGCCGAATGTTCGGAATCTTGTCATAAATCCAAAGCAACAAACCCCGCCTCAAATGTTGTATATAGAATTTATTAAGTATGTTAGAAGTGTGGAGGCATTATGTTGCTACATTACCTTCTTATCTTCGACATCGTCACCCCAACCGCACAAAGCCAACGTCTAAGACCGTTAGAGCCATATCGCAACCTATCTTCGACCTCTCTTGCCTCTACCTACATGATCATAACCATCACCACCACCTTAGAACACCATCATCGCAGACCCTATTCCACCACCTTCCATCCTAGATTCCAACCAATCCAAGCACACTTGACTAAATGAAACGATATGAAACGAATTTACTCGCCACATTCTATACAACGATTCCCTTCAATCGTCGTCTAGTCATCATTTGCGAAATTCTGAAATTAATGGTTGAGTTTGTTTTCAATTTTCTAGCCATCTTGTGCATAAAACCAAAAAAGGTGTTATTGTATTCTCTTCGTCTCTCCAAGATGAACAATATAACATATAACTTGATGTGATTTGGTATTTGTGTAGTTTTTAACACATTTTGGATTAAAAAGTCTAACACCCATTAAAATGTAAGTAAAGAGGACTTTGGGATTAAGGAGAAGAAATAGATCGGGTGAGGGCTAGGGTTAAGATAAACACATATATGTAGTGAGTATTTAGGGAGGCCTAAAGCCATTCAAGGCCCAAAAATACCTATTTCAATCCAAGTATTCAAACCCTAACATTTTATATATCAAAAACTGTTTCTCAAATATTCCAAACACTAAATGCTTCCCAAAAGGACAACTTTTCTCAGATTTCTCTTTATCGCCCTTTAAATTTAACGACCACTGATAATTAATTAATATTAAATGCGTCAATTTGAGGGTCATTACAACAACACAAATGAATTGTTGCCTTTATATAATCTTTTGTGTTTTACCTCAATATGGGGATGATCTTTATTTATATATCATACTACTTCCTAAATACAGAGTAATATCAAACCACTCATACTTGAATAAATAAGCTTTAGACTCTTATACCATCGAATAACTAGTGAGTCCAACTACTTCTATTGACACTCTATAATAGTCTTGTAAATCATCACTATGTTCATCGCCTTTGACACATACCCTACTACTGTAAATTATTTTATTAGCTCCAAATTCCATTGTTTGAAACTTAAAGTCGCTAAAGTACAAGATTAGCATTTCCTCTATTTCATTAATGGACCATATGCAAGACTTTAATAACAAATATCAGTGATTCCATTATCATCAACCTACTGAATTAAATCAATACACATTAATATATATAGTAAGCATTATTTTAAATTAAATTTATTCGATGGTCATGCTTACATGTTTCTAAAACCAAGCCTCAACTCCTTTACTGTCTTAAACCCTTGGATTTTGTTGCTCAATTGACTCTTTGACAATTTATATTGTTAAGATAAATTTAATTATGATATATAACACATTTGACTGTAAATGAAAAAAGTATTTCATACCTTATAAGATCTGATAGTTCTTCTGTAACGATCTGCATTTTTTCGATAATTAAAATATTGAATTGAATAAAAAAAAGTAATTTAATATTAGAAGAAATTAAAATTTGTGATTTATTAATGAGAATAATAACTAGAATGAAGTTTAATGATGTTAATTTAAGATAATCGGTAACTATTTAATGCAATTTCACTTAATTGAAATAATTGTAAATTTAAGATTAGTTATAAATTGAAAATAAATTAATAAACCAAATGTCGTATTTAAATGATAAAGTTGTATGTAATGAATTGGAATTCGTTAATATGGAATGGTTAATCAGTATGTGAATTTATTAGCTTGGCTTGTAAATAATAAACATAGAAATGTGTTTGAATTGGTAAGTTGTAATGATGATTTAATTATAAATTAACTATTTAATTCGTTGAAATAAATTGAAAATCAATTGCAATTAATTTTTTGAAATATTGCAGTTAATGTGAATTAAAGTGATAACTGTTGAATATTGATGTAATAAATAGTAAACCAATGTTACTTATATCGAGAGTAATAATGGATTGAATAATGAGTATAAATCAAAATAAAAGAATTTATTTGAAAAAAAAATTAATTGGATTTTTATCACAGTTGAAACCGAACGTTGTAATTAGTGTAATATGTAACATTAGATTGACATGGAAATTTATTGTAAAAAGACTATAAATTAACAGGTAATCAAAAATGATAAGAATTATTAGTTACTAAATTTGAATTTAAAAAGTGATTTAATCAATTTAATAATAATTTATTTAATTAACGTAAAAACAGCCATTTTGGCCGCAGTCTCGGATTTCGACGAAACTAGTTTCATCGGATCTATAACAGTGAATTACTGTATGATTTCAAGTTTTATAGCGATCGAACTTGTCATTTGATCATACGGGATTGAAATGCGTAGAAATCAATTTAGTGAATTCAATTTGAAATAAGCTAATTTTAAAAGCTAACTTCTGTATACAATGGAATTTAGGTTTGAAACATGTTCCATTGATTTTAAAAATATCGAAAACAATAAATTTTGACGTATGGGATGACCTCCTTTCATTCCAGACGTGGAATAGGCTTTTCGGGTCGTTATTGTCATTTTAAACTAATTCGATGCGTTCATTCTTTCTAATCTGATTTCTAAACCCTAACAGCCTTTCTATTTTTTTATTACAGTACGTACAACTTCATTTGTTTGTTCCTCTTTCTCAAAAGGCAGAAACCCTAATTCCTTGATTCAATTGCAAATCAAAATCAAATCGGAAAATTAAAACTCCTCAAACTATATCATATTATATATTGTTGGAAAGCTCTCGATGAGCGTAGTCCACTACAACAATTCGTTTTTCAACTTGGTTCATCGTTTGATAAGAAATCGAGGATGGACCTTGGTCTTTGAAATTAGGTTTTCACGATCCAATGATGGATCATTGACTGTTTGACAATCGGAAAGCGAAGTTGGGAAGAGGATGAAGAGCGGGTCTCGAGGTGGTATTTGTTCGTGGTAGAAGCGCTTGAATTCGCCGTGATAGGTCTTTGAATGTGTGGCGATGGCGACGGCCTATGGCCCACTTTAGGCTGTCGTGCCACTTCTGCTAGGCTTGACTAAGCCAGGGCTGTCAGTTGGAGGTGTTTGATCATGGTGATTGTCAGCGTGGCGAAGATGCAAGTTGATTGACTGGTGGCGGCCTTGGTGAGGGATAGTTCGCTCATGATGCATATGAAAAGCTAGGGTTTGGAACGACTGTTCCAGATGATGATGTATAAGCGTTGTCTTTTTGTTTGCTTTATTTTAATTTCATTTTAATTTTTCAAACTTCTAATCATCATATCTTTTACGTATGAGATCGAATTCTCGTGCGATTTTCTCCGCTTCAAAGCGAAATTCCGGACATTACGGAATTGATATACACTCTAAGACTATTCAAATTTGGGCCTTTATTTAGATTTTAAATCGAAAAAAATTCAAAGGTGAGTGTTTTAACCCACTCACGACTACTAAATTATCTTATGTTAGTTAAATTAAATTTATGATGTGATTAGAAATTGATTGGGTATTGTTTGGTATATTTAAATTGTCATTCCAGTTAAATCTAACTTATATTGAATTTGATCTCCATTTAATTTAATATTGAATTTTAAATTGCTTGTTAATACCTGTTATTGATAATCAGTAAATTGTTGTTATTTATTTGTTGATTTGAATAGTGGTTGTGATGGATGTTTAATTATTGATATTGGATGGCCGGATGTTATGTTATTTTATATATATTGATATCATAGTGCAAATTCCCTTGGTTTATTTTTCGGAAACATCACTGTGGGTTGAAATGATACATACCTGAATGATCAGATAGATTAAGGAAAAATCGTTATGGGTTGGAATGATAGACCCGAGCGATTTTATGGATTTTGAATTTTTATTCGGAATTGTGGGTTGAAATGATATATATCCGTAAGTATAAAATATTTATGGATGAAATGATAAATATCTGTATCACTTGACCATAGGGTAGAAAATTTATACGGACAACGAATTGGTTAAATTAAATGATTTTAAATCCTTAAATTTTGAATTTAATTAAATGATATTTTGAAGAAAAATTGACTTATATAAACTAAATTATTTTTGAAAATCCAAATTTTAAATTTTGAAATTGGAGTTAGTTTAAATTGAATTTTAAAGTAAGATTTGAAGTATAAATGAACTTTATTGAAATTGAGTTATTGAAAAATTTGAATAATTAAACATCAAAATCTTCTAGATTTGAAATAGTTTAAATTTATAGCTTGAACATGGATTTGAAATCGATATTGATTAGATGGTTTTAAATGAGAATCTGAATTGAAAGACAAAATTGAGTTTGTTGGTTTGGAAGCTAGACATAGTCCAGATGTGTTGAAATGAAAGAAATAGTTAATTTGAAATTAATATCAAATTAATTATTTTAACATAAACTATTTAAAGATCTATCATTTTAAAATTCTAATTTATTTAGATTTTAAAATATTTACTATATAAATTATTTCTATAATCAAACCATTTTATATTAACTAATAAAACTATATTTAATCTATTTTAAACCATTTAATCTATTTTAAACCATTTTAATCTATTTTAAATTGTTCTAAACTATTTTAAACTATTTAAACCGTTTCAATTTAATTTAAGCTATTTGAATATAATTTAAACTATTTTAAACCATTTAAACTATTTTAAAGTAATTTAAACTATTTTAAATGATTTTAAAGTACTTTAAAGTATTTTAAACTATTTTAAAGTATTTTAAACTATTTTAAAGTATTTAAACTATTTAAAGTAATTTAAACTAATTTAACTATTTTAAACTATTTATGACTATCTAAACTATATTTCTAAATTTCTAACGGTGTAAGGTTGAATTTTTTATATTTAAATCCTTGATTTAAAAGCGAATATGGTTGAATGATGTTACAACGTAAGTTAGGATTTGAAATAATATTTTCTAATGAAATGACGTATTCGAGTGAATATGGTGATTTTGAAATGATGATTTAACCTATTTTGTCGATATGATTTCGAAAGTCAATATGATTTCGAAAGTGAATATGATTTTGAAAATGATATGGTTTGAATTGAATAAGATATTTTGATATCTATTATGAATTGACTTTTGAAATGTAAAACAGCCATCCGGTGTGAAATAAGCATTTGGTTGTTAAAGAGACCGAGATTGGATCTTGTCATACTCTCTACCAATACGGAAAACCACTTTAACAACTGTGTACGTGGTGGAGATTCCAGAATGAAGTAGGATGGTTTGGCAAACGATTCTATATGAGGTATTTATGTAGCCCTAACTCTCATGAGTTGGCTTGATGTGGCTAAAATAGGAGCTATACTAGGCCAAGTGAGGTCGCTCAACCTATCGGGCAAATTTCTTCAATACCATATTATGACTTTGTGATTGATTTGGTGGCCGCCCCTCGATTTTGATTTTGAGAGTGTGTTCTGAGGTGGCGGTAGTAGCTGCTAGCCGTTACACCAGTCCGAGAGTGCAAATGGTAGAATCCTATCCTGCCATTGTCTCGCATGCCTTGTCAAATGCCTTATTGCGCCTTCTACGAGTTTGGTTTGTACCATACCTATGGAGTGCCGTTTAATAGCCCTCCAGCTTGCGGAGGAATTATGGTACTGTATGGACTACGAGAATATATAAAAATCTGTTAAGGGGGATATGGGTAATGCCTTAACGCTATTTTAATACTTTACTTTACTGTAAACACTTTTATAATAGCGTATTGTACTATGTATGTAGACAGTTTGACAGATCGTTAGGGGATGGAATCCCGAACATCTCTTAAGTTATTGCACTTACGTTAGACACTAGACAGGAGTTGTCAAACCCCGTAAACATCTTCGACGTTGTTACACTCATATTTATTTACTGTTGATTTAACTTACATAATATTTTGTAGTTCTGACTTGAGTGTTATGTCTTTTAAATTCGCTCGGGTCTGATTGAGCTTTTCAGTGTATCGCAGACTACTTTCTGGAGGACAAAGACGAAGATGTAGTACCATTATTATCATTTATATTTGTATTACTGCATCATGTTGTTCCGCTGCATTATTTATTTATTCTTATTGTATATAACTCTGATCTGTATTGTAAAAGTGTAATCAAATGTTATTTGTAAAACAGCTTCATGAACTATTTATTCGATCATTATAATTTGTCATTCTGTTGTGTGATTCTATGTTTGTTGTGACGACCCGCCCTTCTACTACCAGAAATATGTATCATCATTAAGGAAAGAAAGGGAGAGAAATAGAAAAGAATAAGAAAGAAAGAACAACAACATCAGAATCTCACAGCGGAACGGAACAAAATATAATACATCACATAACCATTACATAGTTTTTAACTATATCAGAGTTATACAATATCATACATATGACAGTCATACACACATATGTCACTACATACATCAGAGATACAGTATACATCAACTATAGTAGATACATACGTCTGGAAACTCCTGCTCCAAGCTCCTCCAGAAAACAAAGTCCAAATCCTATCACTTGGCTACTCATAAAAATTTGAGTACCCAAGAGTTTATGAAAAACAAAATATAAACTCTAGGTCAAACATGGGTTAGGTATGAGTAAAAGGTTTAAATTTTTTAACTTTGAAAAACATTTGAAAAATAAAGGTATCACGTAAGACTCCCCCACAAATAAACACGGGTAAGTTTTTACCTTACGCTAACCCAAACATTTTAAAGGAAATCAAGTGATATTATAATAGTGTCTAAGGTTTTCAAGTAAATAAAAAATAGTCGAAATTGTTACGTCTATTAAATTCCAGCTACTATCCACCAAGGAGGGTAATACAAATCAAAACCGTAGGGTCTCGTAGGGAAAATTGATTTCCATCAATGGCAGGGCTACTAGGGTACCTCCCGTCACAGTACGTGGCCTAGATCACCATACCGAGGAGCCACCCTAACTCCACTACAACACAAGGACGGAACCATTTCTTACTGAACAGTCCCGAACAAGATAACCCCGCGGTTGTATCTAGCAACCGCCCACACAGCCGAAATAAAAAGAGACATCTAGACAGGGGTATATCTCATCCTGCTTAGGCATGACCCACCTAACCTTGCTGCACATCCAATGTTTTAGCCATTCCCGGTAGATGAGGCTTGAGGCTGCGATTACCTTTACATAATATATCTCTTAGAATGCTCATCGTCCGCATGACGATATGCTGAAAGCATTCAATCCATACAAGTTCATTCCGGGTTCGAACAAAACCGAAGGCATTATCTCGTTACACTCGTTTTGGAATCACCCTCAGAGTCAACGACGATAACCCTTGCATTCTGAAAACACCATCTAGATCACCACTTGAGATTTCACGACCTATCGCTTAATTTGGATCGATGTGGTTTTCAGATAATCATAAATGACACCCAATCTCGGTCTCATCGAAATCACAACGCCATTTTAAAGGACAAGTTGTCTTATTAATTGAAATAGTTTAAATTCAACAATTGAATTCACATAACATTTATCACAAATGAATCATACATAATCACCATAGATATATCCCAGCATATCACAGAGCATCACAAAATATCATCAAACAAATATCACAAATCAGATATTCTACATACAGAACATTCATAAACAATCATCTTTGATTCTTATTGTAATTAATTCAATTAAACCAATTACTTGAGAATTTATCTCTTAATCTTGTTTTATTAATTGTTAATTATTAATTAATTACTTATTTCTTTTCAAATTATCTAATTTAATTAATCATTTCTTAATCAATTATTAAGTCTTAATTATTTATATAATTAATTATTTTATTTCACACTATTTAATTAATTACTTCTTAATCGATTTACTTAACTTTAATTAGTTAATTGATTACCCTTAATCATTAATTAATAATCTTAATTATTAATAAAACTTAATTTCCCATTTATTAACTGCTAATTACTTAATTAATCATTTATTAATTCTTAATTAAATCACTTGATTAATTAACTATTAATAACTCATTAATTAACTTAAGTAGTTAATTACAATTTACTTATCATTTAAACATTAATAAGTTCAAACTCTAATTACAGTTATAATGTAAGTATTCTTAATTACTTTCTAAAAATAATTAATTAATATTAATTATTCAACTTAATTAACATTTGAAAGTCTTCTTTTAAATTTGAAAATCAATTTATTGTTAACTACAAAACTTAATTGTTAATTAACTTTATACTTAATTAAATTTATTACTTAATTAAAATATTAAGTAAGTGTTAAAAACATTGTTAATGTATTAACTAAAATAATTAAGGCTTGTATTAGATTCTTGACTTAATTAATCCCTTTATTAAGTTATAGTTCTTAGAACTTAAAAACAAGTTTTCTTAACTTCATTAATGAAACAGTGCAGTATTGAGGAAACCTGAGACTTCCTTTGGTCTACTCGAGTTACACTTCGAGTTGCACAATCATCTTCCCGAGACTCTCCCCTATACGCAGCCTTTCTTCTCTCTTCTCTCTCTTTTCTTTTCTTTCTACAGCAAGTTAAGTTTTAATCTAAGTATGATTTTAGCATCAGGATCACTCACGCACACGAACTAAAACCCCGAAGCTACCCCTCTCCAAACTCGATCACGACTCGAGTGCGATACACGACCAAGACACCAACGTCCCTAAAACACATCATCGTTGCCGTGCACATGCATGGAGGCGTGACCCAACTCCGGCAATCACCAATAACATCGGCAAGTCACGAATCCTCCATAGATTCGAAAACCAAACCCAATTCGACCCTCAAAATATAGAATCGATAAAAATGCCTTCCGCTCGAAAAACTGTAGCTCACCACAGTCGACAAAATGACTTCGCCACCGCCGCCGTGACCACCGAAGACCCTCAAACTTTGGCCACACCACGACAACACGTCAACCTTCCATTTCCCAAATATTTGTGCAACTCAAACGCGCGTTAATGACGAACTCGACCAATTACAGACAAGTGCAAAAATTCGAAAATAAAACCCTAAAATGATCTCGTTCTCCCAATTCACGCAATAGATAATTTTTTTCACATTTTTTCCAAGATCATGGATGGTTATACTTGCTTCAATTCAAGTTTCAAAAATTAAAATTGAACCAATCAGTTGAAATAGGAAGAAATGCAAATTTTGTTCAACTCCAAACTGCTCTTCGAATATGAAACAAAAATTCTTCATTTTTGTTTTAAAAATCATAAATTTCAATCAAAATTCAAGATATAAACTTGAATTAATATTTTACAACATTCGAATTTTATCAACTATCATTTGATTACTTGTATATCAATATTACAGTGGTATACTTTATAAATATGGTTTAAATCAACCTTTAAAAATCTAAATATGAGTTTAACATCTTGTTTTGTTGAGAAAACAAAGCTTAACAATGATTTAAATAAGAATAATTTGAGTTTTTGAACTAACTATGTAATCTGCATCAATTACAGAGAAGCAACAGAGCGTCACACAAATATTCACAGATTTATATTCAAATATCAAACAGATTTCATAGCATATAATGAATGAATCATCTTTATTGATTTTAAATAAACTCAAAATTTTAAACTTGATGTTTACTCACCAGGAAATCCTTTTGTAACGACCCGACTTCCTACACCCAGGAAGACGTATCGTGTATAAGAAAGAAAAGGGTGAGAAAATAGAAAAGATAGAGAAGAAAGAACAACAACATCAGAATCTCACAGCGAAACGAATAAATTATATTAATCACATAAGTATTTACATAATATATAACATCAATCAAAGTTATACAGATAATACATCACATACCAGACAGTTATAAACACCTGTCTAGTTAATATACCTCAATACAATACAGCTTAGACAATAAGACTCAGAGATACCAACACAGCGGAACTATATATATATATATACAACGCTGAAGCCTCCTGCTCCAATGCTCCTCCAGAATTCGTCAAAGATAACCTGAATCCCTTAGCTACCCGTAAAAATTTGGGTACCCGAGAGTTTATGAAAAAAATAAACTCCGGGTCAGACATGGGTCTGGTGTGAGTAACAGGTTAAAGTTGCTTAATTTTCAAAATCCTTTGAAAACAAAAGGTATCACGTAAGACTTCCCACAAATAAACATGGAAAAGTTTTTACCTTACGCTAACCAAAACATTTGATAGGAAATCCAGTGATATTATAATAGGTCTAGGGTTTTCAAGTAAATAGAAAATAGCCGAAATTGTTACATTCATTAAATTCCATCTACTAGCCACAAAAGTGGGTAATACAATCAAAACCGTTGGCGCTTATTGGATTTTGGATTCCATATAATGGCAGGGCTACTGGGGTACCGCCCGTCACAGTACGTGGCCTAGATCAACGTACCGAGGATCACTCCCGACCCCCTGCAACACAAGGCCGGAACCATTCCTTACTGAACAGTCCCGAACAAGATAAACCCCGCAGTTGGCTGCAGACCAACTGCCCACACAGCCGAATAAAAAGGGACATCTAGACAGGGGAATATCCTTGTCCTGCTTGGGCATGACCCACCTAACCTTGCTGCACCTCCCCTGTTTTAGCCATTCTCGGTTGATGAGGCTTGAGGCTACGATTACCTTTATAGAACATATCCCTTAGAATGCTCATCGCCCGCCTGACGATGTGTTGAAAGCATTCAATCCATACAAGTTCGTTCCGGGTTCGAACGAAACCGAAGGCATCATCTCGTTACACTCATTTTGGAATCACCCTCAAAGTTAACGACGATAATCCTTGCATTCTGAATCTTCATCTTCACTTTAGATTCACGACCTATCGTTAATTTGGAATAGATGTGGTTTTCGGATGTTCCAAATAAGGAAAACCGATCCCGGTCTCATCGAAATCCAAAACGTGTCTTTTAAGGCCAAGTTGTCTATTTAGTCTTAACAGTGAATTCAATATTATCAATATGCACAGATAGATAATTCACATCTCATAATAGATAATTACATTATCACAAACAGATAATTAATATCATCATCCAAACAGATAATTAAATATTATCATACTTAAACCATACATCCATATCACATAGATATTATCCATCTCATCTCTGAGATCACAATCAATCAATGAAATATCAATATCATCCATCAGCATGATTTATGAATCACAATCTATAATTAATTTAAAATGATTTAAATTAACTACTTCTATCATTAATTAATTTAAAATAAATTAAATTAATTACTCATTCCATAAATCCTGCTTCCATAATCATTAATTAATTATAAATCAAATTAATTAATGATTCTCTAATTACAAGAAGTAATTTAGTCTTTAATTAATTTCTCAAATGAGTTATTCTAAATTATTCATAGCAGATTAACATTTAATTACTTTCCTACTAATTATTCCTTAATTAACAATTCTTAATTACATCATTAATTATATTAATTAATTACCACTAATTTATATAAAATTACTTTATTTAAATTAATTACATTAAGTGATTAATCTTTATTTAAACACAATTACTAATGACCCTTGATTAATAACAAAACAGTAATTAACTACCCTTCATTACTTATTAATCATCCCATGATTGATTAATTACATAAATTAATCCTTTGATTGATTACAAAAGAAATTGCCCAAATTACTTCACTTACAAATCATCTTGTATTAATTTCATCAAGTATTTATCATCTGATCAATTTTCTAAGTAATTATACTCCATTAATTACACTAAGTAATTACACATACCAAATCATCAAATGATTTCTTAAATTAATTTACTTAATTTATATCTTATCATCAATTACTTATATATCCAAATTAATCATCTTATTTAAATATCCTTTGCAGCATTCCAGTAGTTTCCTTAATTTATTTGCAGAAATTAATCTTGAATAAATCCATTAATTAATTTCATTTATATAGATTATTACCATTTAATTATCTTGTTGATTTATTATTCCCAAATAAATCAATTTCTAATCCCATCATTAATTATATTAATTAATGATTTCTAATTACATTTTCATTTGTTAATTATATTAAGAATACAAATCTTCAAATCACATATATTAACCCTCTTGATTAATAACATACAATAATTAACCGTCCTTAATTAATTACTTTTCAATAACAAGCTTAATTAATCCCTTGATTAATTTCAAGTAATTATACTCCAATTACTTCCATTTTCCATCATCCAATGATTTCATCAATTACTTCACTACGTAATTTACTTCCAAAATATCAGTTAATTAAACTAAATTAATTAACTCAATTTAAATCAATTTACTCAATTAATAAGTAATTAATTTCTAATTACTTTCCAAATAAATAATTACATTTAAACTATTTCAATGATTAGTATTGAATTAATTAATCCAATTAATTTATTAAAAATCAATTTCATTAATTATAAAATAATCTAGTTAATGACCTTCATTAACACTTATTTAATTATTTTCTTCTAAATAATTAACTTATATTAATCATTATTAATTATAAGTTTGATTAACCATAAAATTTATTAATTTAAATAAAAATCTAATCTATGGTTCTTAATCACATATTAGTTAATTAATTCATTATTCAACTTTGATTAATACATTTAAATTCATAATTACTAATTTAAATAATATCAATCATTAATTATTCATACTTAATTAACTTAAAGGTTAATGAATATAAATTCCGAGTCTTCATTACTTAAAGTAACTATTCTTATTTTTTAATTAAATTTTCACTTCCAATATGTTTTAAACATTTATTTTAAATTACTTTCTAAATAAAAACCAATTTATCCTGAATAAAGTTTAAAACTAAATTTTTCCCAAAACCCTTTTAAACTTACATATTCAATGGCATTAAAACTTATTTGAATCAATTTAAATTATAAAACTTTATTTTAGTTCCAAATCTAGAATTTCATATCTAAGTCCTGATTTCAATTTTGGAGTTAACTTGTTTCTATCTTTCCTTAATAGTTTAAATTTTCATTTGAACTCAACTCTAGTTTGAAAATACTTTAATTATTAAACACTTTTAAGTTATTAAAATAATTTAAATAATGAAACTTTATTTTTTCCAACTCTATTTCAAAACTAACTTAAATTCATTGTTTAAACTTGAGTTAGAACTAGTGCTTGACTTTGATTAAATTTTAAAACCAAGATTTCAAAACTGTAAAAACAGTTACGGGTTTTAAAACCTGAATCCCAACAAACCGAGCCCCCTCTGGTTTACTTTGAGAAAACACACGAAGTTCCACGAGAGAAACAACAACCTACTTCGAGTTTCACCAGCGCGATAAAACGAATATGAGAAAAACAAACCTGGAAACACAACTCCACATACCCCTCCCCAAACCTGACAACGCCACGTGCGCGATGCTCCAACCACCGGAGGCCACCAAATTCCGGTCGCGACATCGACCATCTCCCCTCTACCTCCCCTCAAAACCACGTGCCACTCGATCGCCTGCACTGGCCGCGGTGATCAAAATTCAAACTCAGTAAAATTTAGGTTTAAAAACTTTAAACCCACGCCGACGCTTCCACGACCCATTGCGCTGCCATCCACTATTTTTCCTTGATCCATGGTAGCCTCCTTCACCCCCAGACCGAAGCTCAACCCTCCAGATCAACGTGATCGCCTACGGCGTCTCAAAATGCCCAAAGTGGACGAACTCGAACTGCACCTTACCCCCTTCACTAAAAATCACCATATTCATTTTAAAAATCATAGTTTGGTTCAACAATTCGATCCATGTACCTGAATTTATGAATCAAGATGTTCGAATTTTTGCTATTATTGAGATGCTCAGTTCTTTTTTTCTTTTTCGGTTTCCAGAGTTATATATTTATTACTTTGATTTAAGTAAAATCCGAAACTAGGGTTTGAAATGAAACTTACAGATTTCATTTAAATCTTAAGGCTAAACAAAGATTAATTAAAGAATTTGAATTTAAATGAACAAAACTGGAAACAGAGAAAGTACAAAAGTTCAAATAGCTGCACACATCATACTTCAGAAATTCAAAAATATAAACACGCAACCATACTTTACAATACAATATTTATAACTGCAATAACATTCAAACTAATTTATACTTTAAATTCCTTTTAAAAGTGGAGTTACTCACCAGTTCAAAAAGAACAGAGACACCTGTTGAACTGAAATGTGAAACAGGCTTGAATACAACTGAAACTCTTTTCTTTGCTTCTCAGTATTGATTTATCTTGAGGGTAGATTAAACTGAATTTTGTTTAAGTTTGCAATAGTTTTATTTCATATTTTAGTTTGTATGAACGAATTAGAAAGGGTAAGACTGAGGTATAAATAAAAGAAAGAAGACAGGGATATTAAGAAAAGAATTGTACAGGGTATATTATTATGTTTCATACACTGTGATATATTTGTACAATATAGCATACAAATCTTTGTTTGTACAGATTTTAAAACAGAGATATTTTATGATGGAGGCTGAGATAAGAAAAAAAATGCGGCTTGCATTAAATGCTTAAGTACTTCATGTTTAACTTACTTTGTTAATTATCTTCCTTAACTTGCCTGCATACCCTACAGCCTACAACAACTCACTTTACTTTGCTTTTGTTTGTTCAAAGAAAAAAAAATGTTGTCTTCCTTAGCAAGCCTTTACAAACTTTATTTTTCTTTGGCCAGAGGTTAGCAAACACTGAAATGATTTTTATAACATTCGAATTGACTTCTTTGTTGGCTGAGGTGAAAACATTTAATGTATATGTCCTTTATGCTTGTATGTGTTCAAAGACATATCTTATATTTGCCTTGCATACTTATTTGATTTTGTTTTTCAGCCTGCACATATTTTAGATTTTGTTTGTGCAATCACATAATGGCCTTGACGCTTTAAACATATATATATATATATATACATATATATATATGCTGCAGTTCATTCTTATGTTAGTTTACAAACTTGAAAATTATTTGTTTCTAGTTTCATTGTTGTCTTATTATTATTTTGAAATGTATGTGAATGTTATCATTTTTGTTTTGTTATTTGAAAACTAAATGAACTTTATAGTTATTATGTTATTATAATTTAACCAATGTACTTACTTTATATTCTTCCCAATTTATCTTATAGTATTATATTTATATTATTTTTTTATTTTTTGTTTTGTTAACATTATTTTAAAGTAACTCATTTACCAATTTGAAATGATTTATAAAAGAAATTATCTTTTTGTTATAGATTGCTTATTTTATTAATATATACCATTTTATAAAATTGCATTAAAACTCATATATCATTTTAAATCCATATTTTAATCAAGCTATACTAAAAAGAAAAGAAAACAAATCCTTTTTATAAATAAATTTAAATCTAAACTTAAGTTAAAATAAGTTTTAAACTATTTAAGCATTTATCCTATGTATTTAAAACCCTATATTTATTTAATTAGCCTTGAAAAGTTTATTTTAAATAAATCATAATTTCCAATTCACTAAAATGTATATTAGAATCTGAAACATAATTTATTAATTAAACTTTAAAACAAATCTCATCTATTTACAATGTATACAAATATATACATTTATAAATAGAAAACAATTCAATTAATTTTTAATAGATAAAATTTACCAATTAAAAGAAAAGTATCAATTCAGATCTAATTAACAAAGACATATCAAATCAATTTAATTTTTAATGCAGATTATTAAATTGATATTGCTCGAAAATTCCGGGTTGTCACATTCTTCCCCCTTAAAAGAATTTCGTCCCCGAAATTTAAAAGCAAATGTGCTTTAATACTCTATTTAAGATTTTAATTAATTTTAAATCATAAGCATATATCAATCACATGCTAACAATCATCACAACAAATCTACTCAATCAACAAGGCTAACTATCTAGACAAAATTCTGGATAGAGCTCCCTAGAGTTTCCCAGTATAATACCGGAATACTCAATCTATAGAATCCAAACAGTCTATACTACTAATCTATGGAACTCCTTTGAATCAGAGAAAATCCATCCAAAATCAAATCTCCGACTTCGAAATCCAAATTCCTTTATCTCTTATCCACCAAATACTTCTGACAATCCAGAGTTGCCTTCAACTTACTGATCAGCTCAACCTTTGCTGATGACTCCTAAAACAATCCGAATCCAAAAACAATTCAGTAGAATGAGCTTCTCAGAATCAACCAAAACCAAGAACACAACCTTTACTATCATCAATAGAAAACAACTTCTCTTTTCCAGAAAAGAAAAAAAATGCACTCCCAACTGCTTCCGCTGCAAAACTCTGATCTGGGGTAGATGAAAATGCTGATGATACACATAAGCACAAACTGGACAACACATTATAAAAATATGGTTTAACAGATCCAAAATAAAATTCAGAAGTTCCTCCAAAATCTGAGCTGCTTTACCAATTCCTCTCTAGAAACCATTCTATTACTAAGCTGAACCATCGGTACCACTTCTGGAATCCAGTCGATACCAAACTCAACTCCGGATGCAAGGGCTACCCGCTGAGCTCTTCAAAGATATCCAGAAAAAGATTTTTGATAAACCAAGAGAATGCCCAACTGTCGCAAGTCACTTTTGCGATCAAACCAGGCTAATATACAAAGAAAACTGTTCTCTCCTTACCAATCCGAACAGCTTAAGCTTATCCAGCCAATTCATTTAAGAAATGGATCCACAAAACTGCCTCTGAACTTCACCTCTAAAGAACTGCTGACAGATGACCTCCTCGCGTGCCGGCAGAACAATCTGAGCTGCAACACTGCTGCTGATGCCAAAAATTTCTTAAACCAAAATTCCTCGAAAAACTTGGGCCTCAAATCCAAACACAACATTCAGCTGAACTCAGCCTCAAAACTAATGCAGACACACTTCCTTATCCAAAGATCCTTGAGAACTTCTTCGGGAATAACCCATCGCTACTGCATCTCAACACACAACTACTATTACTTGAGTTACCAAGATAATATTTCTAGCTTCTATTCAACTGACAAAAATCCAAATTCTACTCATCCAAACTTGTACAACAAAAATGGACTCCAAATCTTAACAGGTTTCCTCCAGAGATTTGTGAAATCCTTACATCACAAATTTACTCGAGACGGTATTAGGTCTACAGTCTCGTCAGGTATACTTCCAACCATAGGTAGTCGTGTTACACACACCACTACCCGATCTACTCTTATTCTTATATTGGAAAACCCGAACAGGTAATCCAACAAATAGATGAAATAAATAAATATATATATATATCAAAATTACAAATACGCTCTCTCAGGAAAGAAATCACTCAAGAGCCTAGGTATTCACTCAACCTAGCGCTCTTATACCACTGTAACGACCCGACTTCCTACGCCCAGGAAGACGTATCGTGTATAAGAAAGAAAAGGGTGAGAAAATAGAAAAGATAGAGAAGAAAGAACAACAACTTCAGAATCTCACAGCGGAACGAATAAATTATATTAATCACATAAGTATTTACATAATATATAACATCAATCAAAGTTATACAGATAATACATCACATACCAGACAGTTATAAACGCCTGTCTAGTTAATATACCTTAATACAATACAGCTCAGACAATAAGACTCAGAGATACCAACACAGCGGAACTATATATATACAACGCTGAAGCCTCATGGTCCAATGCTCCTCCAGAATTCGTCAAAGCTAACCTGAATCCCTTGGCTACCCGTAAAAATTTGGAGACCCGAGAGTTTATGAAAAACAAAAATAAACTCCGGGTCAGACATGGGTCTGGTGTGAGTAACAGGTTAAAGTTGCTTAATTTTAAAAATCCTTTGAAAACAAAAGGTATCACGTAAGACTTCCCACAAATAAACATGGAAATTTTTTTACCTTACGCTAACCAAAACATTTGATAGGAAATCTAGTGATATTATAATAGGTCTAGGGTTTTCAAGTAAATAGAAAATAGCCGAAATTGTTACATTCATTAAATTCCCGCTACTAGCCACAAAAGTGGGTAATACAATCAAAACCGTTGGCGCTTACTGGATTTTGGATTCCATATAATGGCAGGGCTACTGGGGTATCGCCCATCATAGTACGTGGCCTAGATCAACGTACCGAGGATCACTCCCGACCCCCTGCAACACAAGGCCGGAACCATTCCTTACTGAACAGTCCCGAACAAGATAAACCCCGCAGTTGGCTGCAGACCAACTGCCCACACAGCCGAATAAAAAGGGACATCTAGACAGGGGAATATCCTTGTCCTGCTTGGGTATGACCCACCTAACCTTGCTGCACCTCCCCTGTTTTAGCCATTCCCGGTTGATGAGGCTTGAGGCTACGATTACCTTTATAGAACATATCCCTTAGAATGCTCATCGCCCGCCTGACGATGTGTTGAAAGCATTCAATCCATACAAGTTCATTCCGGGTTCAAACGAAACCGAAGGCATCATCTCGTTACACTCATTTTGGAATCACCCTCAAAGTTAACGACGATAATCCTTGCATTCTGAATCTTCATCTTCACTTCAGATTCACGACCTATCGTTAATTTGGAATCGATGTGGTTTTCGGATGTTCCAAATAAGGAAAACCGATCCCGGTCTCATCGAAATCCAAAACGTATCTTTTAAGGCCAAGTTGTCTATTTAGTCTTAACAGTGAATTCAATATTATCAATATGCACAGATAGATAATTCACATCTCATAATAGATAATTACATTATCACAAACAGATAATTAATATCATCATCCAAACAGATAATTAAATATTATCATACTTAAACCATACATCCATATCACATAGATATTATCCATCTCATCTCTGAGATCACAATCAATCAATGAAATATCAATATCATCCATCAGCATGATTTATGAATCACAATCTATAATTAATTTAAAATGATTTAAATTAACTACTTCTATCATTAATTAATTTAAAATAAATTAAATTAATTACTCATTCCATAAATCCTACTTCCATAATCATTAATTAATTATAAATCAAATTAATTAATGATTCTCTAATTACAAGAAGTAATTTAGTCTTTAATTAATTTCTCAAATGAGTTATTCTAAATTATTCATAGCAGATTAACATTTAATTACTTTCCTATTAATTATTCCTTAATTAACAATTCTTAATTACATCATTAATTATATTAATTAATGACCACTAATTTATATAAAATTACTTTATTTAAATTAATTACATTAAGTGATTAATCTTTATTTAAACACAATTACTAGTCACCCTTGATTAATAACAAAACAGTAATTAACTACCCTTCATTACTTATTAATCATCCCATGATTGATTAATTACATAAATTAATCCTTTGATTAATTATAAAAGAAATTGCCCAAATTACTTCACTTACAAATCATCTTGTATTAATTTCATCAAGTATTTATCATCTGATCACTTTTCTAAGTAATTATACTCCATTAATTACACTAAGTAATTACACATACCAAATCATCAAATGATTTCTTAAATTAATTAACTTAATTTATATCTTATCATCAATTACTTATATATCCAAATTAATCATCTTTGATTTAAATATCCTTTGCTGCATTCCAGTAGTTTCCTTAATTTATTTGCAGAAATTAATCTTGAATAAATCCATTGATTAATTTCATTTATATAGATTTATTACCATTTAATTATCTTGTTGATTTATTATTCCCAAATAAATCAATTTCTAATCCCATCATTAATTATATTAATTAATGATTTCTAATTACATTTTCATTTGTTAATTATATTAAGAATACAAATCTTCAAATCACATATATTAACCCTCTTGATTAATAACATATAGTAATTAACCGTCCTTAATTAATTACTTTTCAATAACAAGCTTAATTAATCCCTTGATTAATTTCAAGTAATTATACTCCAATTACTTCCATTTTCCATCATCCAATGATTTCATCAATTACTTCACTACGTAATTTACTTCCAAAATATCAGTTAATTAAACTAATTAATTAACTCAATTTAAATCAATTTACTCAATTAATAAGTAATTAATTTCTAATTACTTTCCAAATAAATAATTACATTTAAACTATTTCAATGATTATTATTGAATTAATTAATCCAATTAATTTATTAAAAATCAATTTCATTAATTATGAAATAATCTAGTTAATGACCTTCATTAACACTTATTTAATTATTTTCTTCTAAATAATTAACTTATATTAATCGTTATTAATTATAAGTTTGATTAACCATAAAATTTATTAATTTAAATAAAAATCTAATCTATGGTTCTTAATCACATATTAGTTAATTAATTCATTATTCAACTTTGATTAATACATTTAAATTCATAATTACTAATTTAAATAATATCAATCATTAATTATTCATACTTAATTAACTTAAAGGTTAATGAATATAAATTATGAGTCTTCATTACTTAAAGTAACTATTCTTATTTTTGATTAAATTTTCACTTCCAATATGTTTTAAATAATTATTTTAAGTTACTTTCTAAATAAAATCCAATTTATCCTGAATAAAGTTTAAAACTAAATTTTTCCCAAAACCCTTTTAAACTTACATATTCAATGGCATTAAAACTTATTTGAATCAATTTAAATTATAAAACTTTATTTTAGTTCCAAATCTAGAATTTCATATCTAAGTCCTGATTTCAATTTTGGAGTTAACTTATTTCTATCTTTCCTTAATAGTTTAAATTTTCATTTGAACTCAACTCTAGTTTGAAAATACTTTAATTATTAAACACTTTTAAGTTATTTAAATAATTTAAATTATGAAACTTTATTTTTTCCAACTCTATTTCAAAACTAACTTAAATTCATTGTTTAAACTTGAGTTAGAACTAGTGCTTGAGTTTGATTAAATTTTAAAACCAAGATTTCAAAACTGTAAAAACAGTTACAGGTTTTAAAACCTGAATACCAACAAACCGAGCCCCCTCTGGTTTACTTCGAGAAAACACACGAAGTTCCACGAGAGAAACAACAACCTACTTCGAGTTTCACCAGCGCGCAAAAACGAATATGAGAAAAACAAACCTGGAAACACAACTCCACATACCCCTCCCCAAACCTGACAACGCCACGTGCGCGATGCTCCAACCACCGGAGGCCACCAAACTCCGGCCGCGACATCGACCATCTCCCCTCTACCTCCCCTCAAAACTACGTGCCACTCGATCGCCTGCACTGGCCGCGGTGATCAAAATTCAAAACACAGTAAAATTTAGGTTTAAAAACTTTAAACCCACGCCGACGCTTCCACGACCCATTGCGCCGCCATCCACTATTTTTCCTTGATCCATGGTAGCCTCCTTCACCCCCAGACCGAAGCTCGACCCTCTAGATCAACGTGATCGCCTACGGCGACTCAAAATGCCCAAAATGGACGAACTCGAACTGCACCTCACCCCCTCCACTAAAAATCACCATATTCGTTTTAAAAATCATAGTTTGGTTCAACAATTCGATCCATGTACCTGAATTTATGAATCAAGATGTTCGAATTTTTGCTATTATTGAGATGCTCAGTTCTTTTTTTCTTTTTCTGTTTCCGGAGTCATATATTTATTACTTTGATTTAAGTAAAATCCTAAACTAGGGTTTGAAATGAAACTTACAGATTTCATTTAAATCTTAAGGCTAAACAAAGATTAATTAAAGAGTTTGAATTTAAATGAACAAAACTGGAAACAGAGAAAGCACAAAAGTTCAAATACCTGCACACATCATACTTCAGGAATTCAAAAATATAAACACGCAACCATACTTTACAATACAATATTTATCACGGCAATAACATTCAAACTAATTTATACTTTAAATTCCTTTTAAAAGTGGAGTTACTCACCAGTTCAAAAAGAACAGAGACACCTATTGAACTGAAATGTGAAACAGGCTTGAATACAACTGAAACTCTTTTCTTTGCTTCTCAGTATTGATTTATCTTGAGGGTAGATTAAACTGAATTTTGTTTAAGTTTGCAATAGTTTTATTTTATATTTTAGTTTGTATAAACGAATTAGAAAGGGTAAGACTGAGGTATAAATAAAAGAAAGAAGACAGGGATATTAAGCAAAGAATTGTACAGGGTATATTATTATGTTTCATACATTGTGATAATATTTGTACAATATAGCATACAAATCTTTGTTTGTACAGATTTTAAAACAGAGATATTTTATGATGGAGGCTGAGATAAGAAGAAAAAAATGTGGCTTGCATTAAATGCTTAAGTACTTCATGTTTAACTTACTTTGTTAATTATCTTCCTTAACTTGCCTGCATACCCTACAGCCTACAACAACTCACTTTACTTTGCTTTTGTTTGTTCAAAGAAAAAAAAAACAAATGTTGTCTTCCTTAGCAAGCCTTTACAAACTTTATTTTTCTTTGGCCAGAGGTTAGCAAACACTGAAATGATTTTTATAACATTCGAATTGACTTCTTTGTTGGCTGAGGTGAAAACATTTAATGTATATGTCCTTTATGCTTGTATGTGTTCAAAGACATATCTTATATTTGCCTTGCATACTTATTTGATTTTGTTTTTCAGCCTGCACATATTTTAGATTTTGTTTGTACAATCACATAATGGCCTTGATGCTTTAAACATATATATATATATATATATATATATATATATATATATATATGCTGCAGTTCATTCTTATGTTAGTTTACAAACTTGAAAATTATTTGTTTCTAGTTTCATTGTTGTCTTATTATTATTTTGAAATGTATGTGAATGTTATCATTTTTGTTTTGTTATTTGAAAACTAAATGAACTTTATAGTTATTATGTTATTATAATTTAACCAATGTACTTACTTTATATTTTTCCCAATTTATCTTATAGTATTGTATTTATATTTATTTTTTATTTTTTGTTTTGTTAACATTATTTTAAAGTAACTCATTTACCAATTTGAAATGATTTATAAAAGAAATTATCTTTTTGTTATAGATTGCTTATTTTATTAATATATACCATTTTACAAAATTGCACTAAAACTCATATATCATTTTAAATCCATATTTTATCAAGCTATACTAAAAAGAAAAGAAAACAAATCCTTTTTATAAATAAATTTAAATCTAAACTTAAGTTAAAATAAGTTTTAAACTATTTAAGCATTTATCCTATGTATTTAAAACCCTATATTTATTTAATTAGCCTTGAAAATTTTATTTTAAATAAATCATAATTTCCAATTCACTAAAATGTATATTAGAATCTGAAACATAATTTATTAGTTAAACTTTAATACAAATCTCATCTATTTACAATGTATACAAATATATACATTTATAAATAGAAAAAAATTCAATTAATTTTTAACAGATAAAATTTACCAATTAAAAGAAAAGTATCAATTCAGATCTAATTAACAAAGACATATCAAATCAATTTAATTTTTAATGCAGATTATTAAATTGATATTGCTCGAAAATTCCGGGTTGTCACACCTTTTGAACAGAAAGTACACTTCTTGTTTTCTTTTGAAACCTGTAGTTGAAAGATTGCCTGAAGTATAGAACTATCTTTGAATTAAATTTTGATTTTACTTTCTTTTTTCTTCTTTCTTTTTTTTTTCAGATTTTCTTATAAGATTGCTGAATGAACATGAAATGGCAAGATGAATACATATAAATACAAGATAACAAGATGCTTAAGGGAGGTGTAATTAGTTAGGTTGTTTCTCATTTTTGTTTTGATATGAGCAGATCTTTATAAATATTCTGAACTGACAAAATGTTAGGCTTGAGCAGATAGTATTAAATGTTTTGTTTCCAATTATGTTTACACTATTATCATTTTGTCTTGCTGTGTATAAAGATATTTTGTATATAAACGTACTCTTTGCAGGTAAATGTTTGGCTTGTATATGAAGCTATTTATTTATAAATATTTGTTTTGTATAAAAATGTTTGTATAAATATATTTGTCTTCTTGCTTGATTCATATACACATGTTTGACTTAATACTTCTAGCTGAACTTCAATATACATATATGTTTGTATTTATTAACTTCTAGTTTGGATAATGTACATACATATGTGAGTGTCAGGTTTATACTTTATACTTTGACTGATTTCCATTTTTTCTACTTTGTTTTCATACATATTTGTCTTGTATTACTTTTTATACCGTGTACTTATTTTTTTTATACTTGTTCTTACAAATTTAAATCTATTTTATATGCTTGCTTATTCATTTTAATTCTATTTGTATGTTAACTATCAATATTTAAATTAGATTCATAAGTTTGACTTACTTATATTTTACTTATTTTTATATTTATTTCTATTTGTATTTTATTTAAATTATATACATAAGTTTGACTTATATTTCACATTTATATTTTATATTGCTAGAATTAGATTTTAATTTTAAACATTAGCATCCACCTCTATATATTTATTTATCACATGTTAACAAGACAAAGTAATTTAATTCAACTATACAAGACAATTTTATTATAAATATTATTAAGAGGTTTATTTTAAATTTCGAGATCAATTTTTCTTTTCAAATACAAATCCATACAAATAAATGGAAATTATTCCACAAGTATAATCATTTTTAAAATGATCAGTTTACATTTTATTTGATTAGATTAAATATTTATTAAAATAAACAGGGCCAAAATCCAGGGTCGTTACATTCCTCCCCCCCCCTTAAAGGAATTTCATCCTCGAAATTTAAAACAAAGATAATTCAAAAGCTTTTATACCAACCATTCAAACATATATATCATTCATATATAGCAAACAACCAAACAGTCTATCCTAACAAACATCACTAGCTATCTGACACAAATCCGGATAAGCTTTCCTAAAATTATCCAGAGTTTCCCAGGTGCAATCACTGGGATCCTCGCTCCACTGCACTTTGACAAGATTCACTATCTAACTCCTGAATTGCCTCTCATCTTGATCAACAATCCGAACTGGATTCCCGATCACAATCAAACCCGGCTCGACTTCCAAATCTTCCTTGACTACTGGTCTAAAACTAATGATGGATCATAAACAAATTTCCTTAGATAGGATACATGGAATACATTATGAATTCCAGACATCCATTCTGGCAATTCAACTCTGTAAGCTACATCACCAATTCTTTCCAATACCCGAAATGGTCCAATATATCTTGGGCAAGTTTTCCCGTCTTTCCGAGTCTAACAGTACCTTTAATTGGGGAAACTTTGACAAAAACTAAATTACCAATCTCAAATTTCAATTGTCTCCTTCTCTTATCTGCGTACTTCTTCTGACGGTCCTGAGCAGCTCTCATCCTACTCTTGACAAGCTCAACCTTAGCAGAAGCTTCTCGAATCAAATATGGCCCAAGCACAAGATGATCTTTCTACTCTATCCAACAGAATGGGGATCTACACGGTCTTCCATGAAATGCTTCACAAGGTGCCATCTAAATAATTGCTTGGTGACTGTCATTATAGGAGAATTCTACCAAATGAAGATGGTCTTCCCAAAATCCACCGAAATCCAAAACACAAGCTCGAAGCATATTCCCTAGAATTCGGTTCAGCCTCTCTGTCTGTCCGTCGTCTGAGGATGATAGGTTGTACTCAATCTCAAACTCGATCCCATAGCTGATTGCAGAGTCTCCAAGAATTTGATGGTGAAGATAGGATCACGATCACCTATTATGCTGATAGGGATACCATGCAATCTGATTATTTCCCTCAAGAAAATCTCTGCTAGAGAAGCTGCAGTACGAGTTACTTAACCGGTATAAAATGAGAACTCTTAGATAACCGATCCACAATAACCCATATTCCTTCATTTTCGTTCTTAGTTCTAGGCAAACCGTCGATGAAATCCATCAAAATAATCTCCCATTTCCATTCAGGGATTTCCAAAGACTGCAACTAACCGGCTGACTTCTGTTGATCTCGTTTCACTTGCTGACAGATAACACAACTATTAACGAAAGCAGCTACATCTCTCTTCATGCTCGGCCACCAGAAAATTCTTCTCATATCTTTATACATCTTATAAATTCCTGGATGAATATTTAGTCTGGAGCGATGACACTCAACTAAGACTCCATGCCTCAATCTATCCATATTAAGCACACACAAACGATCATTAATCCTCAAAATACCTTGATCATCCACCTTGAAATCAGAATTCCGACCGTCCTTAGTTCCAAGAATTAGTTCCTCAAAAGATCTATCCTCTATTCACTTACCTACGATTCTGCCCTGGAGAGATGGAACAACTTCCAATAGAAACAAAACTGCATTCCTGCTAAGAGCATCAGCCACAACATTTACCTTTTCTGGGGTATGCAGAATATCCAAAACATATGATGCCAGAAACTCGACCCGACACTGCTGCCTCAGATTAAGATCCTTTTGAGAGAAAAGATATTTTAATGATTTGTGACCCGTGAATAACCCAAAATTCTCTCCCAAGAGATAATTCTCCAAATCTTCAAAGAAAAAACAATGGCTAACAACTCAAGACTATGCGTAACGTAGTTCCTTTCATGTGGCTTCAATTGCCGACTCGCATACTCAATCACTCTTCCATCCCGCATCAAAACTGCTCCCAAACCAACTATACAAGCATCCGTATAAACTCAAATCTGCTTTTTCCATCCGGAATAGCTAGCACTAGCGCATTGTTAAGCCTCGTCTTCAATTCTTGAAAAGCTTCTTCACACTGGGATGTCCATTTGTAACGACCCAGAATTTTATTTAATTTAAATTTGAATATTTAATTAATTTTAAATATTAATAAGTGAATTTATAAGTCAAATAAATTTTAATTTGAATTATTGGATTTAATTGGATAATTAAATCGATAATTTAATATGTTAAATTATGGAAATAATTGAAAATTGGGTTAAATATGATTGGAAATGATTTGTAAAATTTTATTTTATCATATGGGAGTTAGAACGATATTTTAGAACTTTTAAAATCGAATTAGAAGTTAATTTGTGAAAATTGAATATTTTAATATTTAATAATCGACTGTAAAATAGCCAATTTTTGAACAGTCTCAGAATTGAACGAAACCAGTTTCATTGGATCCGTAATAGTTAGTTATTACCGGATTTCAAATTTCGTGTCAATCGGAATTATCGTTTGATCGTGGCAGCTCGAAACGCATCGAATTGTTTTTAATTTAAATTTGGCGAGCTAAAATAGCCATTTTTCAAAAAGTCTCGGAATTCGACGAAACTAGTTTCATCAGATCCGTAATGTGATATTATTGTAAGGTTTCAAATTTCAAGTCAATTGGATTTACCGTTTGTCCGGTACAAATTAAAACGCCTAGAAATCGATTTAAATCGGTTTAATTTAAATTGAGCGTTTGTTGCCATAACTCGCACATACTTCCGAATTAGCTTCCGAAACCTGTTCCATTGTGTCCGGAACGCGGGATAAACCCTAGGTACGCTGGTTACGACGCCTAAATCGGAGTTCGGAATTCCCGGGATGAATAGTGTTTACGCTAGCTTTTTCTATAAATACATCTCACCTCTTCATAAATTAAAATAACAAACCCTAACCCTAATAATTGCTAGCCGCCACATTCATAACCTATGGCCAGAAATTAATCTCCTCTCCCCCTTGATTTCTCCAAATCCATCAAGAATTAGCAAGAAAGTTCAACTACAAAGTGATAGAACACGACGAGAGCTACGAGATCAACGGTGGAGATCGCGAATGGAGCTATGGATTGTGAGATAAATGGGGCCGACTGTCATAACTTTCGCACGCCTTTCTAGGCTCATTGTGCAGCCGAGTTTCACCTAGGGGGGGCCGAGCATAGCTTGCGTCGTGCTCTTCGACGTGGCGGTGTTGTGATCGAGTTTCATCAAGTATTTAGTTTGCAAATTTAAACCCTAGATTCGATCAAATGGGTTCTTTGTTCGGCTGTAGAACGTGAGATGGTGGAAGGAGAAGGTTGCGTTCAAGGGCCAGATGCAAGCAAGAGCAAATCCTACGGTCTTGATGTTGTGTGGGTTTAAGGTTATAATTTATGTTATAATTATTGAGTTAAAATCGTGTACGAACTTTAAAAATTCATAACTTTTTCATACGAGGTCGAAAAAATGCAAACTCAGTTGCGTTGGAATCGTATAGACGAGCACTACGCGATGGAGTTAGTTTGGAGTCGTTTGGAGTTAGTGAGAATTTCGGGTAAAATTAAACGCGCGTTTAATTTTATTCGAAATAAAAGCTAAAACGGAATTTAAAATCAAGGTGAGAACTTCTCACTCAATCGAATCGGTTTCGATTTTATTTTAAATAGTTAGATTTAAAATATTTGAATGCATGTTTGAATGATGACTGTAAATTATTGATTGTTAAAATAGACATTATACGCCGTTAGTAAGCGGATGTTATTTAGTAAAAACATATACCGCGAATATTTCATAAACAGTGAAATTGGTATTATATATAATATCAATATATATATATATATATTGGCATATGTATATATTGCAGTTGTTGATTTCCCGCATTTTTTGTTTAGCGGATGAGACCCTATTACGCCGTTATTAAGCGGATAATATTTAATAAGAACATATACCGCGATAATTTCGTACTGGAGCGAAATTGGTATTGTGCTAATGTTTTTGGATGCAGGAAACAGGTTGGAGGGATCCAACTGGATTCCTCAACAGTATTTATTTAATTTCAGATATTTTGATATTTGATTGATTATCATATCGATATATGATATCGTTGTAGTCGTGATTGACTATTTGGTGTGTAGCATCATTGGACCCAGATTTTGGGATTTTAAAATGATTTTAAAAGTGATTTTGAAAATATACTATATTTTTGGAATTGATCCATTATAAATAAATAAACGTTATAATTTTTAAAGTTATAAAAATTATGGTTTTTGTGAAATATAGTTAAAAAGCTGATTTTTAGAAATACGATTAAAAGTCGATTTTTTGAGAAATATGAACTAATGATTTTATAAAATAATTTAGATTGGATTTTTGAATATATGATAAAAGTTTAAATATAGGATTTATAAAATTTGATTATTTTATAAATCGAAATGATGAAATTATAAAGGAATTTAAAGACGTTTTAGAATAATAATATAAACTGATTTATATTAAGAGATTTATAAATGGATATTTATAAATTGAAATATAGACATTATAAAACGAGTTTTTATAAGTGTTTGAATGTAGTGAAAATGAATTTCATAAATGAATGAAATTTATAGAATTATAAACTGTGAAGTTATAAATGAAATTTATAAATAGTAAGATTTATAAATTTGTGAAGTTAATTGAAGAATAGATTTGGTTAAATAAATGAATCTTATAAGTTATAAGATTTATAATTATGAAGTTTAAAGAACGATTTTATAAAATAATCGTTTTATAAGTATTTAACTTATAATATGAACTTTTAGTTTATAATTGAGATATGAAATCAAATAGGTTAATAAAGGAATTTATAAAAAAGAAGTTTTTATAAATAAATAGAAACGGAATTTATAAACGTTGTTTTATAAATTCACAAACGGCTTATTTTGATAAGTTAATTGTTATAACCTATTAATGGAGTTATATTCACGTTGTAAACAGTGAATAATCCTTTAAGTTAAAGTGAATAGAAATGATGAAATTTGTTAAGGTAGTATATTCACGTTTTTGAATAGTGAATAATACGTTAAAGAAATTGTTTTAGATATGATGTTTTAAATAGAATTAAAACGATCTAACGATGGTTTAAAATGTGTTGAGATTCGAAACCATAGATTTCAACATTTATTGTTGAAATAGACGATTTCGAGAAATAAAAGGAAATGTGGACTATAACACTGTTGTTATAGTAAATGATTTCCGAAAGGAAATGTTTTGAATAGTATTGGGATTTATATATCTATTTAATTTCGAATCCCTATACTAGTGATTTTGGGTTGTCGTAACGATGTTTTACGTAACATTCGTTTTGGCCCAAATAAATATGTTTAAGAGAATGATTTCCTTAAAGAATGAATTATATACTTAATTCGATTTAAGTATATTGAATATTTTCTAAGTGTTGAAAATAAAAGGAATTTGTGAATTACTTATGAATAAATAAGTATGGAAATGTTTTCCAATATGAAGTGAATAATTAGGATTTATCTTTTTCTGAAGATAAATTGAAATGAATTATTGAAATCGCATATGCATGGATATCTTGAAATATAAATTCATTATGGAATTTATATGTGAAAGTGAAATTGGTTAAAAATAAATATTGATTTATTTTTGAAGTGTTGAAATTATATATATCTTGTAAAGATATTTTGGAAAATAAATAATTTGGAAAATTATTTGGAATCTGGTGATGTGTGCATATCCAGTGATAGTTCAATAACCGACTATCAGTATTTCCCTTTTGAATGGGTATTTGATGTGAATTGATTGAATTTGAATGCACACTTATTTTTGAATAAGCGCTCACTATTCGGGTTAACCGGGAAAGGACCATGGGGTCGTATAACCCACTCCGAATATGTGATACGTCGTTGTGAATCGCATTTGAAGATCGGTGTTGAAGACCGGTATTTGCGAGAGTGATAGGATGAACTATCGATTGACTCTGCACCGAGTAGCTACGGTATTGAGTTCTCCATATGTGATGGTGAATCCGATCAGGATTGTGAATATCCGGATTGCAAGGACTTCTTTGTAAGTGCCTTCGGTTCTGTTCGAGCCCGGAACAGACTTGTATGGATTGTATGTCTGACATTACAATTTGAGATATAAAGCCGATTTCTTTCAAATATATTTCTGTTGGTGGCGGAGAATTTATTCTTTGCTTAACACCCTTCTTTGAGACGTACGAGCTCAAAGGTTATATAGTTGAAGTTATCAGCGATATATTCCCAGTTTAGTAATGTGACATGCTGAGTGATGCTGAAATGATCATTGTGTTGATTATTGTGATAGGATCATTTATTTGATCGTCTATCTTAGTGATCATTGTGTTGATCATTTGTTGACCCAAAGCATGGCTTTTGTATAAAGTATGTTTTTGTGGACGTGAATTCGTCGAGCCTCACATCCCGGAAATGGTCAAAACAGGAAAGAAGCAGCAAGGTTATGAGGGGTAGCACCCTTTAGGATGTGTCCATTTCCTTCTGGAAAAGGGTGGTATCATGGTATGGAGCCCAGATACTTACTCATGTTGAAACACTTTGTTTTTATGATTGTGTGAATTGATTAGAGAGCGCTCTCGGATAAAGGTCCCAAAGGACCGGGGGATGGCATATTCGGTCAGTTGTTACTCAGTTAGGAGTAACCCGGCCTTGTGTTGGTAGAGATCCGGTTTGGTTCTCGGGGATGTCCATCCAGAGGCATTCTCATGTGGCAATGGGAAGTTCCTTGGCCTGACCATTTGTTGGAAATCCAAAGAAACAATACGTGACTTGTACGGTTTTAGTTGTAGAACCTGCCATCTAATATGGTAGCTATTAGTAGGCATAATATAATGGTACCTATGCTGGCTAAGATTTATATTCTACTTTCGAAAGAATTTGTTCTACACTATGCACTAATAATAATATCAAATGTTATTTTAATGCGTATCAAGCATCTTTGACTAACATAAGAAGAAATCTCCTCCAAGTCTGCGTTTGCATTGTGTGTGTGGTGGGAGGTCTTATGGTAGTCACATTTTTAAAAGCATTGCGAATTGACTTTAAAAATATTCCTCTATTTTTGATTTTAAAGATAAATAAACTGTTTTTGAGTTCTCACACGAGTCACATGACTGACTCGGAGTTTATTGTTTTCCTTCCTAAACTCTGGGTGCCCACCAATTTCCACACGGGAAATTAAGAGTTAGGTTTATCAGGATATTCTGGATATTCAGGAGTTGCTGGAGGCAAGCTGGATGGCATGGCGTATTACTAGTATATAGTATTTCTTTTTCCGTTGCACTGTTTATTGTTGTATGTTGTTGTACACTCTGATGATATGATGTAATGTAATGAAATGTAATGTAATAACTGATATAGTTCTTTGTTTAAAGATTATTCATTTATTATTATATGTTGTTCCGCTGCGAATTGTGAGATTCTGTTGTTGTTCTGTTATTTCTTTCTGTTCCGTTCTATTTTTAAAATTTTCTATCTTCTGTTTTTCTAATTCTCTGTTTTCTAAAAAAAATTGTCTATCTTCTTTTCCCTCTATTTTTCTTTTTCTATCTTCTCTTCTCTCTTCTTTTTTTTTCTTAATTCTTTTTAAAACCCATAACATCTCGGTTTTCGGCCTTTGATTTCTCGGCAGTCGATAAAGTGAGTGTCGATGTTGAATTTTCGAAAGTCGAAAATTTTCGGGGCGTTACACCATTTGAATTTAGCTCCGTCCCTTGTCAACTTAGTCAGATGCGAAGAAATCTTGGAATAATCCTTGATAAACTTCCTGTAGTAGCCAGCTAAATCCAAAAAATTTACGAACTTCCATCGGCGGCTTCGGTTGCTTCCACTCCAGAATAGTCTCGACCTTTGCTGGATCTACAGAGATACCTTCACCAGAAACAATGTGCCCCAAAAATTTGACTTTCGATTTTTAGAAATGGCACTTGGAAAACTTCGCCTTCAAAACATGTCTCCTCAGTGTCTCCAACACTATACTCAAATGCTGCCTGAGCTCTTCTTTGGACTTAGAATAAATCAGAATATCATCGATGAATACCAGAACAACTTATTCAGTACATCCATAAAGACTCGGTTCATCAGGTCAACAAAGAACCTTAGTGATCCATCCGGTTTAGTGATAAACACTGCCGCAGAACCCCAACAAGAAAAACTGAGCCTAATCAACCCCTTCTCCAAAAGATCCTAAAACTGCTTAACTAACTCCTCTCTCTCTAGGAACCATTCCCCTACTAGGCTGAATCACCGGCACTGCTCCTGGAATCAAATCAATACGAAACTCTATCTCTTGATGGGGAGGCACACACTTGACTTCCTCGAAACATCAGGGAAAACTTGGACCACATCGATAACTTCAACCTTCTCTTGAGAAGTCTCAACTCCATGCAAAAGACTACTCAAGTGAATTCCATAATTATCACACGACACTTTGGCAATTCCACACAAATCAGTTTCCAACGAAACTGCTCTCTCATCACAATTCAGAACAGCTTATATTTATCAAGCCAGTCCATCGAAGAAATGAAACTACTCTGCTGCTTTTGAAATTACCTCAAGAAAAACTGCTAACTAGAAAATCTTCTCGACGGCACACAAAACACTTCGAGCTAACTGCTGACTCGGATGCCCAAAGACTTCCTATCCAAAGCTCTTCGAGAAACTCGGACCTCGAACCAAACAAAAACATCCTACTGAACTTAGCCACAACACCAAAGCAAACATACATCCTTAATTTGTTCCAAAGAAACATCTTCGAAGACATCCATAATCACTGTGTCTCATCACATAGCTATTACATCCTGAAGTATCATAACTTGCTTCCGTCCAACCGATAGATCCATACTCAAGCTCATCCAAACTTACACTTCAAAGATGAACTCCGAACCTTAACAGGTTTCCTTCAGAGATCGATAAAATCCTTACACCACTCAAAGTTCACTCGAGACGGTAATAGGTCTACAGTCTCGACAAATATACTTCCAACCACAACCATTCAAACTCCAACTATTGGTAGTCGTGTTACATACACCACTACCCTATCTACCTTTATAACTTATATTGGAAACCCGAACAGGTAACCCAACAAATAGGTAGAAATAAATAATATATATATATATATCAAAATAATAAATACGCTCTCTCAAGAAAGAAATCACTCAAGAGCCTAGATATTCGCTCAACCTAGCGCTCTGATACCAATTGTGACGACCCGCCCTTCTACTACCAGAAAGACGTATCATCATTAAGAAAAGAAAGGGATAGAAATAGAAAAGAATAAGAAAGAAAGAACAACAACATCAGAATCTCACAGCGGAACGGAACAAAATATAATACATCACATAACTATTACATAGTTTTTACCTATATCAGAGTTATACAATATCATACATATGACAGTTATACACATCTGTCACTACATACATCAGAGATATGGTATACATCAACTGCACAACGGAACTAGATAGTTAGATACATACGTCTGGAAATACCTGCACCAAGCTCCTCTAGAAAACAAAGTCCAAAACCTATCACTTGGCTACTCATAAAAATTTGAGTACCCAAGAATTTATGAAAAACAAAACATAAACTCCGGGTCAGACATGGGTCTGGTATGAGTAAATGGTTTAAATTGTTTAACTTTTAAAAACATTTGAAAAATAAAGGTATCACGTAAGACTCCCCACACATAAACACGGTTAAGTTTTTACCTTACGCTAACCCAAACATTTTATAGGAAATCCAGTGATATTATAATAGTGTCTAGGGTTTTCAAGTAAATAGAAAATAGCCGAAATTGTTACATCTATTAAATTCCAGCTACTAGCCACCAAAGTGGGTAATACAAATCAAAACCGAAGGGTCTCGTAGGGAAAATGGATTTCCATCAATGGCAGGGCTACTGGGGTACCGTCCGTCATAGTACGTGGCCTAGATCACCGTACCGAGGAGCCACCCTAACTCCCCTGCAACACAAGGCCGGAACCAATCCTTACTGAACAGTCCCGAACAAGATAACCCCGCGGTTGTAGCTAGCAACCGCCCACACAGCCGAAACAGAAAGGGACATCTAGACAGGGGAATACCTCGTCTTTCTTGGGCATGACCCACCTAACCTTGTTGCACATCCCCTGTTTTAGCCATTCCCGGTTGATGAGGCTTGAGGCTGCGATTACCTTTACAGAATATATCTCTTAGAATGCTCATCGTCCGCCTGACGATGTGCTGAAAGCATTCAATCCATACAAGTTCGTTCCGGGTTCGAACGAAATCGAAGGCATTATCTCGTTACACTCGTTTTGGAATCACCCTCAGAGTCAACGACGATAGCCCTTGCATTTTGAAAACACCATCTAGATCTCCACTTGAGATTTCACGACCTATCGTTTAATTTGGATCGATGTGGTTTTCGGATAATCATAAATGACACCCAATCCCTATCTCATCGAAATCCAAATGCCATTTTAAAGGCCAAGTTGTTTAATTAATTTAAACAGTTTAAATTCAACAATTGAATTCACATAACATTTATCACAGATGAATCATACACAATCACCATAGATATATCCCAGCATATCACAGAGCATCACAGAATATCATCAAATAAATATCACAAATCAGATATTCTACATACAGAACATTCATAAACAATCATCTTTGATTCTTATTGTACTAATTCAATTAAACCAATTACTTGAGAATTTATCTCTTAATCCTGTTTTATTAATCATTAATTATTAATTAATTACTTATTTCTTTTCAAATTATCTAACTTAATTAATCATTTCTTAATCAATTATTAAGTCTTAACTATTTAATTAATTAATTATTTTATTTCTCACTATTTAATTAATTACTTCTTAATCAATTTATTTAACTTTAATTACTTAATTGACTACCCTTAGTCATTAATTAATAATCTTAATTATTAATAAAACTTTATTTCCCATTTATTAACCGCTAATTACTTAATTAATCATTCATTAATTCTTAATTAAATCACTTGATTAATTAACTATTAATCACTCATTAATTAACTTAAGTAGTTAATTACAATTTTCGTATCACTTAAACATTAATTAGTTCAAACTCTAATTACAGTTATAATGTAAGTATTCTTAATTACTTTCTAAAAATAATTAATTAATATTAATTATTCAACTTAATTAACATTTAAAAGTCTTCTTTTAAATTTGAAAATTAGTTCATTGTTAACTACAAAACTTAATTGTTAATTAACTTTATACTTAATTAAATTTATTACTTAATTAAAATATTAACTAAGTGCTAAAAACATTGTTAATGTATTAACTAAAATAATTAAGACTTGTATTAGATTCTTGACTTAAACAATTAATCCCTTTATTAAGTTGTAGTGCTTAGAACTTGTAAAAAACAAGTTTTCTTAACTTCACCTTTATAATGAAACAGTGCAGTATTGAGGAAACCCGAGACTTCCCTTGGTCTACTCGAGTTACACTTCGAGTTGCACAATCATCTTCCCGAGACTCTCCCCTGTACGCAGCATTTCTTCTCTTTTCTCTCTCTTTTCTTTTCTTTCTACAGCAAGTTAAGTTTTAAGCTAAGTTTAATTTTAGCATCAGGATCACTCACGCACACGAACTAAAACCCCGAAGCTACCCATCTCCAAACTCGATCACGACTCGAGTGCGATACACGACCAAGACACCGTCCCTAAAACACATCACCTCTGTCATGCATATGCACGGAGGTGTGACCCAACTCCGGCAATCACCAATAACATCGGCAAGTCACGAATCCTCCATAGATTCGAAAACCAAACCCAATTCGACCCTAAAAATATCGAATCGACAAAATGCCATCCGCTCGAAAAACTGTAGCTCACCACAGTCGACAAAACGACTTCGCCACCGCCGCCGAGACCACCTGAGACCCTCAAACTTTGGCCACACCACGACAACACGTCAACCTTCCATTTTCCAAAAACTTGTGCAACTCGAACGCGCGTTGATGACGAACTCGACCAATTACAGACAAGTGCAAAAATTTGAAAATAAAACCCTAAAATGATCTCGTTCTCCCAATTCATGCAATAGCTAAAATTTTCACATTTTTCCCGAGATCATTGATGGTTATACTTGCTTCAATTCAAGTTTCAACAATTAAAATTGAATCGGTCACTTGAAATAGGAAGAAATGCAACTTTTGTTCAACTCCAAACTGCTCTTCGAATATGAAACAAAAATTCTTTGTTTTTGTTTTAAAAATCATAAATTTCAATCAGAATTCAAGATATAAACTTGAATTAATATTTTACAACATTCGAATTTTATCAACTATCATTTGATTACCTGTATATCAATATTACGGTGGTATACTTTATAAATATGGTTTAAATCAACCTTTAAAAATCTAAATTTGAGTTTAACATCTTGTTTTGTTGAGAAAGCAAAGCTTAACAATGATTTAAATAAGAATAATTTGAGTTTTTGAACTAACTATGTAATCTGCATCAATTACAGAGAAGCAACAGAGTATCACACAATTATTCACAGATTTATATTCAAAGATCAAATAGATTTCATACCATATAATAAATGAATCATCTTTATTGATTTTAAATAAACTCAAAATTTTAAACTTGATGTTTACTCACCAGGAAATCCTTTTGAACAGAAAGTACACTTCTTGTTTTCTTTTGAAACCTGTAGTTGAAAGATTGCCTGAAGTATAGAACTGTCTTTGAATTAAATTTTGATTTTACTTTCTTTTTTCTTCTTTTTTTTCTTCAGATTTTCTTATAAGATTGCTGAAAGAACATGAAATGGCAAGATGAATACATATAAATACAAGATAACAGGATACTTAAGGGAGGTGTAACTAGTTAGGTTGTTTCTCATTTTTATTTTGATATGAGCAGATCTTTATAAATATTTTGAACTAACAAAATGTTAGGCTTGAGCAGATAGTATTAAATGTTTTGTTTCCAATTATGTTTACACTATTATCATTTTGTCTTGCTGTGTATAAAGATATTTTGTATATAAACGTACTCTTTGCAGGTAAATGTTTGGCTTGTATATGAAGCTATTTATTTATAAATATTTGTTTTGTATAAAAATGTTTGTATAAATATATTTGACTTCTTGCTTGATTCATATACACATGTTTGACTTAATACTTCTAGCTGAACTTCAATATACATATATGTTTGTATTTATTAACTTCTAGTTTGGATAATTTACATACATATGTGAGTGTCAGGTTTATACTTTATACTTTGACTGATTTCCATTTTTTCTACTTTGTTTTCGTACTTATTTGTCTGGTATTACTTTTTATACCGTGTACTTATTTTTTTATACTTGTTCTTACAAATTTAAATCTATGTTATATGCTTGCTTATTCATTTTAATTCTATTTGTATGTTAACTATCAATATTTAGATTAGATTCATAAGTTTGGCTTACTTATATTTATACTTATTTTATATTTATTTCTATTTGTATTTTATTTAAATTATATACATAAGTTTGACTTATATTTCACATTTATATTTTATATTGCTAGAATTAGATTTTAATTTTAAACATTAGCATCCACCTCTATATATTTATTTATCACATGTTAACAGGACAAAGTAATTTAATTCAGTTATATAAGACAATTTTATTATAAATATTATTAAGAGGTTTATTTTAAATTTCGAAATCAAATTTTCTTTTTAAATACAAATCCATACAAAAATGGAAATTATTCCACAAGTATAATCATTTTTAAAATGATCAGTTTACATTTTATTTGATTAGATTAAATATTTATTAAAATAAACAGAGCCAAAATCCAGGGTCGTTACATTTGTTTTCTTTCTTTTCTCTTCTTTTTCTTATTTACCCATAACAATCCCCCTTTTTGAGTGGTTTGAGATTGTCATGTGTGGTTTACTTTCGATTTAAACCGTCCAAAAAGGTGGGTCGTTACATCTTCACAATTAAGAAGCTCCATTGCTTTAGCTATAGCAAACTCTTTAAGTCTTTGAAAACTTTCATTCTTCCATTTATCACATGGACGTCCCCGTTATTGAAAAATAGAAAGATAAATTTCAGTTGAATTATCTATAAAATACTCGTTACAAGGACTACATTAAAATTTATCTTAACGTGACATTTGAAATAATAAGTGAGAAATGTGGATGCTTATTCGACATAATATGGTTGATTTATTAAACTTTCAATGCATGCTTTTAGTTTCATCTTTTAAAGGTGACCTGTATACTTTCGTGTGACCATGTGCAAAAATTTTATAAATTATACTTTTAATGTTAATTGCCGAATAGAATATAAATTCTACTTTTATTATGTGTACCTCTCAAAAGGATACATCCGTACATAATACATCGATCCTCACATCAAAGCTTCAGTTTGTAGATGTATAAGTGGACGTTCGTGCAATTGAAAACTCCATGAAGTAATTTCTCCAACTTTCATAACAATTTGGATAAATCTATTTCCAATTTCTTCAAATGAGTTTTGTTTTTTTTGAGAAAAATGTGCGATCCTCTATAAAATAGAGCAGAGCACACATGCAAAATATATGTAACACAATAGTACGGTGCTGCCAACATGCCTGGCAGGTAACAAAACTAAATACGAGTAGCAAAATCACAAAAGCACAAATACAGGTGCTCCTAAGATGAGTTCCGGCAAGGCCACCATCCATAACACCCCGATATCGAGTTCTGGCATAGCCACCACCCGATACTAAGGTGTTAGGAATACCTAGAAACAAGAGAGAATGATGCTCTAAACATCTCTGTAACGAATACGAATTTTCGCGTTCGAAAATCAACATCCATACTTTACATCGTACTCGAATGCCACAGATTCGAACGTTCAAATCCGAGTCGCCGGAGCTAATAACACAATTAAGTATAACAATACAGCGGAAGAAAAAAGAATAATACATTGATATACAACATTGATACAATATCTGATACAACAGATGATACAATAGATATCAATATACATCAGAGATATGATACAATAAAATAGCAGCGGAAAAAGAAAATAGCTAACACCAGCAGCGTAACAAATAACTCGAGATAGTCTTCAAGAAAGAACTCCAGCAGCAGCTCGAACCAACATCACGATGGACTAAGACAAGCAAGTCTCGTCCACATCCAAAGACTGAACTAGCTTCAAATAATCTACCAAACCTAACTATCAGGAAAAAACCCAACTCTAGACTGCTCGTGTGGAAAACTAGTGAGCACCCAGAGTTTAGGAAAGGAACAATAAACTCCGGATCAGTCATGGGACTGCTGTGAGTAACAAAAACAGCTTATCTTTTAAAACAACAACGAGAGAATTTTAAAGTTAATTCGCAATGCTTTTCAAAATGAAACTACCATAAGGCCTCCCGCCACACACACAATGCAAACGCAGACTTGGAGGAGATTTCTCCTTATGATAGTCAAACATGCTTGATACGCAAATTTCTTTGATATTATTACTATAAGAGCAAAGTGCAGAAAACATTTCGAAAGTATAATATAAATCTTAGCCAGCATAGGTACCATTATATTATGCCTACTATAGCTACCATTTTAAATAGCAGGTTCTACAACTAAAACCGTACAGGTCTCATATTGTTTTGATTGGATTTCCAACAAATGGTCAGGCTAAGGAACTTCCTACTGCCACATGGGATCGCCTTTGGCGGGACGTCCCGAGAACTTAGCCAGCTCTCTACCAACATAAGGCCGGATTACCTCTGTAACTAGGTAACTACTACACGAGCATGTCATCCCCCGGTCCTTTGGGACCTTTATCCGAGGTACCTCTAATCCAACAACATCACACAGTAATAAATGTATGGTGTCCACCTGAGTAAGTATCTGGGCTCCACACCATGATACCACCTTTTTCCAGAAGGGAATGACACACTCTAAAGGGAGCGACCCTCATAACCTTGCTGCATCTTTCTTGTTTTGACCATTTTCGAGCTGTGAGGTCCTGATGCAGTCTCATCCACAAAGCTACGCTTTACACTAAAGCCATGCTTTGATCACAAATGATCAACACGTAGCAGCACTCAGCATGCCACACCACCAAATTGGGAATATATCGCTGAAAACCTTCAACTACATAACCTTTGAGCTCATACGTCTTAGAGAAGGGTGTTAAGCTAAGAGAATAAATTCTCCGCCACCAACGGATATGTATTTGAAAGAAATCTGCTTTATATCTCAAAGTGTAGTGTCAGACATGTAACCATACAAGTCTGTTCCGGGTTCGAACAGAACCGAAGGCACTTCCATAGAAACCCTTGCAAATCCGGGTATTCACAATCCCGGTCGGACTACCCATCATTTAGGGAATCTCTATACCGGCGTGACTCGGTGCAGAGACAATCGATAGGTTATCTTATCGTTTTCACAAATACCCGGTCTTCACCACTGGTCTTCAAATGCTATCCATATCGACGTGACATTATTCGGAATGGGTTATATGACACAAGGTCCTCTCCCGGCTAAACCGAATAATGAGCGCAATATTTAAAATATATGGATATTGGGATTTTAATTAAGTCACAACTTATTACCCAAAATCTTTTCTTTAAATGGTTTAAACAGTTTACCATTTCAAATCTTTTAAACAAAAAGATTTATTTCATAAAAATCCACTCAGTTCACAAAGATCCATTCATAGATTTCCCAAATCAATTAACATTTCAATTGGATTAACTCATTAAATCTTTAAATTAAAGATTTAACTCATAGCTTTCAAAACACGTTTCCAAAGATTCATTCATACTTGGAAAACCATTTCCAATTCAGATCTTTTATATAAAAAAGATATACCATTTAAAATATTCTTCGTTTTCAAAACAAAGTTCAACGACCTTTCACAAAGATTAATCCACAGCTTTAAACACAACTTAATTTTAAATTGAAATTCTTGTAACACAAATTGGAAATCCTTTTCCTTAAATGAGAGCTATTATTACTTGAAACAAATAGTTCTCGTTTTGGAAGACACTGCTTACAATATACACAAGTTAAAGCTATTCAAGTATAAAACTTAGATGTAAATTTAAATTTTCAAAATCATACCTTTAAGTGGTTAAAAACCCATGTAACACTTTTATAACTTGTATAATATTTTGACCAAGTCATTGAATTCAATTCCAATCATTGAATTCAAATTTAAATCAAATTATTTAAATTTCAAGTGTTATTAAGTTATTGAAAATAACTTTTATTTTTGAAACTCATTTCAAAAGTTCTCAATTACAATCCCAAAACTATTTTGGACTCAAGAATTAAATCTTTAATATTTATAAAAATCTATGACTTAACCGATTTCCTCATGAAATCCATATTCGTGTGTGCATGTGTAGTCATGGGGTTTAACACAATAGTGCAACATCATTCAATCGTCACAGATTAAAACACAGAAATATAGTTGATAAGCGGTATAAACTATAACGCTTATATTTCATTCACAGACCACAGATATATATATCACAGATAATAAATTACATTACGGATAATGAATTATATTCATCACAGCCAAATAACAAATCAGAATATCACATATCAGATAGGATAATCAATTCAAGGCATTTTATACAACACAATCATACATAAGTAAGGTCAAGCATTCAATGGTCTTTCATAAGCAGGATTAATTAATTATTGAATCCTAATAAATTTAATTTATTTCCAATGAAATTGATTACTTATGAATTAATTATCCAAATCCTGATTTTATTTATTACAAATCATTTGATATAGATTAAGTTATCAAACACTTTAATTAATTATTCTTAATTAATAAATAAATTAGATTAATCTTAAGTTAATTACATAATCATTTAACCTTAATTAATTTCATTAAATAATCATCTTTAAGTAATTAATTACCTTTATAAATAAATCAACCTTTAATTACATTAAATGTAATTTTATCTTAATCACTTGATTAATTAACTTAAATCATTATTTATAAAAATTGATTAACCATAAATAATTAATTAATCCTAATTAGTTAAATGATTTGTTAATTGTAACTTAATAAATCTTTATTTGTTTTATTAATTAACTCTTAATCATTACTTAATAATCTAATCCTATGAAATTAATGATTTCTTGATTACAATTAATTAATTCTTGATTCATTCACTTAAACCTTTAATTTATTAAGTTAAACCCTTAATTACTTAATCAATTAATCCAAATCATTAATTTATTTAACTTAAAATTTTAGTGAACTATAAATCATTAAATCTTACTTATCTTTGAGATAAAACAAATTTTTTATAAATGATTTAATTATCATTTTCAAACACATTTGAAAACATTTATTTTCAAATTCAATTTTTTTAAATTTCATTTCAAATCAAAGATTTGAAATAATTTCAAATTCAACCTTTAATAAATTTAAACCAAGTTAAACACTTTTAAAGTCAATTGTCGTAAAACATTTACCTTTATAAATTAATTATATAAGAGTTTAAACCAAATCGTTTGAATTCAAATCGTTTTATAAAATATACTTGAACATTTTAAAGTTGTTTAAATACTTTAAACTTTATCAAACTTCATTTATTTCAAACTAAAATTCAAAAGTTAATTTGAATTCCAAATTCTGATTTTAAACTTATATGAAAGTCTGTTTTTTAAATTCAAATTCTGTTTAAAATTAAACAGACAGGTTTCACAAAAACCTGTAACAAATCAAAAACTGACCCGAGGCCAGAAAAAAGTGCTTCGAGTAAAACACTTCACTACTTCGGGTCCGGCACTCAAATTACCCGAGCCCAACACGAAACTCTCTCGATTTCACACTCGAGACAATTACCAGGGAAAAAAACATGCTTCCATCTCCATGAAAAAAACAGCAGTCCATCATCGAAAACTGCTCTGTGCACATGCACGGAGCCACCGCTCGTCACTCGACAATGCCTCATCCACGAGCAGGTCGGCTACCACCCACTGACCGGTCCCCATCCACCTGAACATCGATATCTTTCAAAAATCGCAATCGAGCTCGTAAAGAGAAAGCCTGGAAACGCAACACGAAAAACACCTCCAAACCTGGAAATCGCCGCCCTCCAAACTCCGACCGTCTGAGAGCCATCACCTCCGGTCGTGGCTTCGTCTACATCCCCTCTACCAAACCCTACAAGCGCGAGCAACTCGATCGACGAACGGCAATGAACGAGGCGAAAACGGTAGACCACACTAAACTAGGTCACCAGACTTCGAATGCCTCCCGCCGCCACCATGATCATCGGCCGACCATCGCGACATTTTTCCCATACTCCCTGATCACTTCTCCACCTCCAGACTAATTCCCGACCATCACCAACCAGTGGATCACCGGATATAACCCAATTTTCGGTTTCAGTTCTACCCAAAAATGCAAGCCCAAAACTCAATTAAAAATTTTGATTTTTCTTCTAAAAATCATGGTTTTTGATTACGTTTTAGATCATATATCTGAAACAAGAAAATAAGATGTTTGGTTTTTACTCCCTTCAAGTTTGTTCTGTTGTTTGGAATTACCAGGGAAATAATTCGAAATTATTTAAGCTTAAATAAATTTCAAACTCTAAACTAAGACGTAACAAACAATTTTTGTTTTAATGTCAATTCTAAACATCAAGTAGTTTAAGTGAAATTTGATTCTTGAATCAACTCCTGTGTTTAAACTTTAGACAGAGCACCTGTAAACCAAGCCTGTAACACTACATCCACTTTAAATATACACATAGAAGTCCAACAGATATACATACATGATTATTCACCAATAAGCATTCAACAGATTCATTCATTAGCTTTTAAAAGTTACTCACCTGGCATTTAGAAGGACAGAGGACAAGAAGAACAGAGGACAGAACTTGTTTGCAACTGCAGATTGATTTTTTCTTCTTGAATCCTGTTTTGTTGTTGAATGTTGTTTTGAGTTTTATAGATGTTGATGTTTACTTTAAATTTTTTCTCCACTTTTAATGACCGAACTGAGGTGGAGAAGTTGATATATAGGAAAGAAATGTACAGGGTGACATATTTTATGTTTGTACAATAGGGTATATTATTTGTACAGGTTAATATTTTATTTCTTTGTTCAGGGTGACATTACTTTGTACAATAGGCATACTGAAGTGATATACATCTTGGCTAGAGATAATCTTGCATTTAATGCTAAGTACTAGAGATCCAAACTTTAATTGATATTTGTACAATACTATACTTGAATATATATATATATATATATATATATATATATATATATATATTTCTTTAGTCTTGTTTTTCAAAAGCTTATGCGTATCAGAATGTATTTTGTTTCTTGCTTTGCATACTTTGTTTATGTTTTACCTAGCAACATACTTGTTGGATGCATACTTGTATCTTTTTATATTTGTTTTATGCGAATGTATTTACACTGTCTTGTGGATGCAAATCTCATTTTGTATGTTTGCATTAATTATTTTGTCCTTTGCTTTAGTTATATATATGTTTACTGTCTTCAAGCTTTTGTTTTTCTTCCAGGTCTTTGTTTCGTTTTATATTTCTTCAAACTTATCTCTTTTATACTTGTTGTCTTGTTTCTTTTGAACATAAATAAAGTTCCATTTTTAATATGTTGTTTTGGTTTTATCATTTTGCAAGTGTGCATGCATATAAAATTTCCTGTCATGTTTTATATCATTCACATCAAATTTGATTTTTTTTATTTTTGTTTCTATCCATAAATCAAAAGCTTTCAAATAAATTTTTATACTATATCTTTCTTATTATTATCATATACATATTATTTAAAAGAAAATGCTATTAATAAAAATTTATTTTGTATGACGTTATTTTAAAGTTTTAACTATCAACATTTTGTATGTCATTTATTTATTAAATACAAATTCAATATTCAAATTCAAATCCTAAGGTCAAATTTAAACTAATTCAAAATTTATTCCAAAAATTTACATAAATTATTAATTTAAATTTGATTCAAAATTCGAGATCGTTACAAATTCCCCTCCTTAAGAAATTTCGTCCCCGAAATTTGCAGGCACGAAACAACCAAGATAGATGAAGAATATTTCATCAAATCAATTGAACATCTATTCTGCATTTGGCTTACCAAATCATAATATTAACAATATGAGAACAAACTCATCCAATACTACACAGGATACTAGGCCACCAAATCTACAAAATATGCAAGGCACTGGTTAGTTCGATGGAAAACTAACCATTCGTAGGATATATCTGGGCCTAAAAATAGACAGATATATGGATACAATTTCAAAACTTTTAGTTTAGAACTGAAGTATACCTATTAACCATAGCAATCAAAGCAACCAATTCATCCAAACAAACAGTTCTGGCCTATTTGGAGTTTATGTCCCATGCAAATATATCAAATCTTCTTCCTGAATCTATCAGGAACCGTCAAAGAATTGAAAAGAGATGCTGAACAAAAGAGATTGGTAGGTGGATTCATTCTTCTACAATTTTTCAAACAAAAGATATGGATTCCAAACTCAAGTCGGAATATCTCAAAATATATACCAATTTGCCCCTCTTCGGACTTCGATCAACCAGAGAAATTATAATAGAATTTCAAATTTGGTTTTAAACAAGATCGTTTTATCGATTCAATTCAAATTATCCTTCATATTCAATTAATCAATTTAACTCAATTTAAATTTCCAATTTATTCAGAATTTCCAATTTTTCAAATTTTAAATTTATTAAAGTTTAAATCAAAACTGATGAGAAATCGATGAAGATACGAGGTAAAAATTTTCTTACAACGATTCGTAGAGCCATCATCACACCGAAACTTCTTCTGGAGCTGTTACGAAGCAATCAAAAGAATTTGGAAACGAATCAAAGGAAATTGAGAAGAAAATTGTTTCCACTGTCGCATGGTATTGACCATTTATAGTTGTATTCCCCTGTCCCCTATCTCGTTCTCTTCTTGCACTCATACTTACTATCAGTGGATAATAAGAGAAATTACTAAGACATTCAAACGGATATCTTAGGTATATACTCATTCTAGGGCTTACTTCACCCTATCTCTAATGAGCTACTTAATGTGTTATACTCCTGAGCTCAATTTTAACCTTAGCTCTGAAACCGCATGTAACGAATACGAATTTTTCGCGTTCGAAAATCGACATCCATACTTTACATTGTACTCGAATGCCGCAGATTCGAACGTTCAAATCCGAGTCGCCGGAGCTAATAGCACAATTAAGTATAACAATACAGCGGAAGAAAAAAGAATAATACATTGATATACAACATTGATATAATATCTGATACAACAGATGATACAATAGATATCAATATACATCATAGATATGATACAATAAAATAGCAGCGGAAAAAGTAAATAGCTAACACCAGCAGCGAAACAAATAACTCAAGATAGTCTTCAAGGAAGAACTCCAGCAGCAGCTCGAACCAACATCATGATGGACTAAGACAAGCAAGTCTCGTCCACATCCAAAGACTGAACTAGCATTAGATAATCTACCAAACCTAACTATCTGAAAAAAACCCAACTCTAGACTGCTCGTGTGGAAAAATAGTGAGCACGCAGAGTTTAGGAAAGGAACAATAAACTCCGGATCAATCATGGGACTGGTGTGAGTAACAATAAAAGCTTATCTTTTAAAACAACAACGAGAGAATTTTAAAGTTAATTCGCAATGCTTTTCAAAATGAAACTACCATAAGGCCTCCCGCCACACACACAATGCAAACGCAGACTTGGAGGAGATTTCTCCTTATGACAGTCAAACATGCTTGATAAGCAAATTTCTTTGATATTATTACTATAAGTGAGAGCGCAGAAAACATTTCGAAAGTATAATATAAATCTTAGCCAGCATAGGTACCATTATATTATGCCTACTATAGCTACCATCTTGAATGGCAGGTTCTACGACTAAAACCGTACAGGGCTCGTATTGTTTTGATTGGATTTCCAACAAATGGTCAGGCTAAGGAACTTCCTACTGCCACATGGGATCGCCTCTAGCGGGACGTCCCGAGAACTTAACCAAACCTCTCCCAACACAAGGCCGGGTTACCTCTGTAACTAGGTAACTACTACACGAGCATGCCATCCCTCGGTCCTTTGGGACCTTTATCCGAGCTACCTCTAATCCAACAACATCACACAGTAATAAATGTATGGTGTCCACATGAGTAAGTATCTGGGCTCCATACCATGATACCACCCTTTTCCAGAAGGGAATGACACACCCTAAAGAGAGCGACCCTCATAATCTTGCCGCATCTTTCCTGTTTTGACCATTTTCGGGCTGTAAGGTCCTGATGCAGTCTCGTCCACAAAGCTGCGCTTTACACTAAAGCCATGCTTTGATCACAAATGATCAACAAATGATCAACACGCAGCAGCACTCAACATGTCGCACTACCAAATTGGGAATATATCGCTGAAAACCTTCAACTACATAACCTTTGAGCTCGTACGTCTCAGAGAAGGGTGTTAAGCTAAGAGAATAAATTCTCCGCCACCAACGGATATGTATTTGAAAGAAATCTGCTTTATATCTCAAAGTGTAGTGTCAGACATGTAACCATACAAGTCTGTTCCGGGTTCGAACAGAATCAAAGGCACTTCCGAAGAAGCCCTTGCAAATCCGGGTATTCACAATCCCGATCGGACTTCCCATCACTTAGGGAATCTCTATACCAGTGCGACTCGATGTAGAGACAATCGATAGGTTATCTTATCGTTTTCACAAATACCTGGTCTTCACCACTGGTCTTCAAATTCTATCCATATCGACGTGTCATTATTCGGAATGGGTTATATGACACAAGGTCCTCTCCCGGCTAAACCGAATAATGAGCGCAATATTTAAAATATATGGATATTGGGATTTCAATTAAGTCACAACTTATTACCCAAAATCTTTTCTTTAAATGGTTTAAACAGTTTACCATTTCAAATCTTTTAAACAAAATGATTTATTTCATAAAAATCCACTCAGTTCACAAAGATCCATTCATAGATTTCCCAAATCAATTTCCATTTCAATTGGATTAACTCATTAAATCTTAAAATTAAAGATTTAACTCATAGCTTTCAAAACACGTTTCCAAAGATTCATTCATACTTGGAAAACCATTTCCAATTCAGATCTTTTATATATAAAAGATACACCATTTAAAATATTCTTCGTTTTCAAAACAAAGTTCAACGACCTTTCACAAAGATTAATCCATAGCTTTCAACACAACTTAATTTTAAATTGAAATCCTTGTAACACAAATTGGAAATCCTTTTCCTTAAATGAGAGCTATTATTACTTGAAACAAATAGTTCTCATTTTGGAAGACACTGCTTACAATTTACTCAAGTTAAAGCTATTCAAGTATAAAACTTAGATGTAAATTTAAATTTTCAAAATCTTACCTTTAATTGGTTAAAAACCCATATAACACTTTTATAACTTGTATAATATTTTGACCAAGTCATTGAATTCAATTCCAATCGTTGAATTATTATTTAAATCAAATTATTTAAATTTCAAGTGTTATTAAGTTATTGAAAATAACTTTTATTTTTGAAACTCATTTCAAAAGTTCTCAATTACAATCCCAAAAATATTTTGGACTCAAGAATTAAATCTTTAAGATTTATAAAAATCTATGACTTAACCGATTTCCTCGTGAAATCCATATTCGTGTGTGTGTGTAGTCCTGGGGTTTAACACAATAGTGTAACATCATTCAATCGTCACATATTAAAACACAGAAATATAGTTGATAAGCGGTATAAACTATAACGCTTATATTTCATTCACTGACCACAGATATATATATATATATATATATATATATATCACAGATAATAAATTACATTACGGATGATGAATTACATTCATCACAGCCAAATCACAAATCAGAATATCACATATGAGATAGGATAATCAATTCAAGGCATTTTATACAACACAATCATTCATAAGTAAGGTCAAGCATTCAATGGACATTCATAAGCAGGATTAATTAATTATTGAATCCTAATAAATTTAATTTATTTCCAATTAAATTGATTACTTATGAATTAATTATCCAAATCCTGATTTTATTTATTACAAATCATTTGATATAGATTAATTTATCAAACACTTTAATTAATTATTCTTAATTAATAAATAAATTAGATTAACCTTAAGTTAATTACATAATCATTTAACCTTAATTAATTTCATTAAATAATCATCTTTAAGTAATTAATTACCTTTATAAATAAATCAACTTTTAATTACATTAAATGTAATTTTATCTTAATCACTTGATTAATTAACTTAAATCATTATTTATAAAAATTGATTAACCATAAATAATTATTTAATCCTAATTAGTTAATTGATTTGTTAATTGTAACTTAATGAATCTTTAATTGTTTTATTAATTAACTCTTAATCATTACTTAATAATCTAATCCTATCAAATTAATGATTTCTTGATTACAATTAATTAATTCTTGATTCATTCACTTAAACCTTTAATTTATTAAGTTAAACCCTTAATTACTTAATCAATTAATCCAAATCATTAATTTATTTAACTTAAAATTTTAATGAACTATAAATCATTAAATCTTACTTATCTTTGAGATAAAACAAAATTTTTATAAATGATTTAATTATCATTTTCAAACACATTTGAAAACATTTATTTTCAAATTCAATTTTTTTAAATTTCATTTCAAATCAAAGATTTGAAATAATTTCAAATTCAACATTTAATAAATTTAAACCAAGTTAAACTCTTTTAAAGTCAATTGTCGTAAAATATTTACCTTTATAAAGAAATTATATAAGAGTTTAAACCAAATCGTTTGAATTCAAATCGTTTTATAAAATATACTTGAACATTTTAAAGTTGTTTAAATACTTTAAACTTTATCAAACTTCATTTATTTCAAACTAAAATTCAAAATTTAATTTGAATTCCAAATTCTGATTTTAAACTTATATGAAAATCTGTTTTTAAATTCAAATTTTGTTTAAAATTAAATAGACAGGTTTCTCAAAAACCTGTAACAAATCAAAAACTGACCCGAGGCCAGAAAAAAGTGCTTCGAGTAAAACACTTCACTACTTCGGGTCCGGCACTCAAATTACCCGAGCCCAACACGAAACTCTCTCGAGTTCACACTCGAGAAAATTACCAGGGAAAAAAAATGCTTCCATCGCCATAAAAAAAAGCAGTCCATCATCGAAAATTGCTCTGTGCACATGCACGGAGCCACCGCTCGTCACTCGATGCCGCCTCATCCACGAGCAGGTCGGCTACCACCCACTGACCGGTCCCCATCCACCTGAACATCGATATCTTTCGAAAATCGCAATCGAGCCCATAAAGAGAAAGCCTGGAAACGCAACACGAAAAACACCTCCAAACCTGGAAATCGCCGCCTTCCAAACTCCGACCATCTGAGAGCCATCACCTCCGGTCGTGGCTTTGTCTACATCCCCTCTACCAAACCCCACAAGTGCGAGCAACTCGATCGACGAACGGCGATGAATGAGGAGAAAACGGCAGACCACACTAAACTAGGTCACCAGACTTTGAATGCCTCCCATCGCCACCATGATCATCGGTCGACCATCGCGGCATTTTTCCCATACTCCCTGATCACTTCTCCACCTCTAGACCAATTCCCGACCATCACCAACCAGTGGATCACCAGATACAACCCAATTTTCGGTTTCAGTTCAACCCAAAAATGCAATCCCAAAACTCAATTAAAAATTTTGATTTTTCTTCTAAAAATCATGGTTTTCGATTACGTTTTAGATCATATATCTGAAACAAGAAAATAAGATGTTTGGTTTTTACTCCCTTCAAGTTTGTTCTGTTGTTTGGAATTCCCAGGGAAATAATTCGAAATTATTTAAGCTTAAATAAATTTCAAACTCTAAACAAAGACGTAACAAACAATTCTTGTTTTAATGTCAATTCTAAACATCAAGTAGTTTAGGTGAAATTTGATTCTTGAATCAACTCCCGTGTTTAAACTTTAGACAGAGCACCTGTAAACCAAGCCTGTAACATTACAACCACTTTAAATATACACAAAGAAGTCCAACAGATATACATACATGATTATTCACCAATAAGCATTCAACAGATTCATTCATTAGATTTTAAAAGTTACTTACCTGGCATTTAGAAGGACAGAGGACAAGAAGAACAGAGGACAGAACTTGTTTGCAACTGCAGATTGATTTTTTCTTCTTGAATCCTGTTTTGTTGTTGAATGTTGTTTTGAGTTTTATAGATGATGATGTTTACTTCAAATTTTTTCTCAACTTTTAATGATCGAACTGAGATGGAGAAGTTGATATATAGGAAAGAAATGTACAGGGTGACATATTTTATGTTTGTACAACAGGGTATATTATTTGTACAGGTTAATATTTTATTTCTTTGTTCAGGGTGACATTACTTTATACAATAGGCATACTGAAGTGATATACATCTTGGCTAGAGATAATCTTGCATTTAATGCTAAGTACTAGAGATTCAAACTTTAATTGATATTTGTACAATTCTATACTTGAATATATATATATATATATATTTTCTTTCTTTAGTCTTGATTTTCAAAAGCTTATGCATATCAGAATGTATTTTGTTTCTTGCTTTGCATACTTTGTTTATGTTTTACCCAGCAACATACTTGTTGTATGCATACTTGTATCTTTTTATATTTGTTTCATGCGAATGTATTTGCACTGTCTTGTGGATGCAAATCTCATTTTGTATGTTTGCATTAATTATTTTGTCCTTTGCTTTAGTTAAATATATGTTTACTGTCTTCAAGCTTTTGTTTTTCTTCCAGGTCTTTGTTTTGTTTTATATTTGTTCAAACTTATCTCTTTTATACTTGTTGTCTTGTTTCTTTTGAACATAAATGAAGTTCCATTTTTAATATGTCATTTTGGTTTCATCATTTTGCAAGTGTGCATGCATATAAAATTTCCTGTCATGTTTTATATCATTCACATCAAATTTGATTTTTTTTAATTTTTGTTTCTATCCATAAATCAAAAGCTTTCAAATAAATTTTTATACTATATCTTTCTTATTATTATCATATACATATTATTTAAAAGAAAATGCTATTAATAAAAATTTATTTTGTATGATGTTATTTTAAAATTTTAACTATCAACATTTTGTATGTCATTTATTTATTAAATACAAATTCAATATCCAAACTCAAATCCTAAGGTCAAATTTAAACTAATTCAAAATTTATTCCAAAAATTTACATAAATTATTAATTTAAATTTGATTCAAAATTCGAGATCGTTACAAATTCCCCTCCTTAAGAATTTTCGTCCTCGAAATTTGCAGGCACGAAACAACCAAGATAGATGAAGAATATTTCATCAAATCAATTGAACATCTATTCTGCATTTGGCTTACCAAATCATAATATTAACAATATGAGAACAAACTCATCCAATATTACACAGGATACTAGGCCACCAAATCTACAAAATATGCAAGGCACTGGTTAGTTCGATGGACAACTAACCATTCGTAGGATATATCTGGACCTAAAAATAGACAGATATATGGATACAATTTCAAAACTTTTAGTTTAGAACTGAAGTATACCTATTAACCATAGCAATCAAAGCAACCAATTCATCCAAACAAACAATTCTGGCCTATTTGGAGTTTATGTCCCATGCAAATATATCAAATCTTCTTCCTGGATCTATCAGGAACTGTCAAAGAATTGAAAAGAGATGCTGAACAAAAGAGATTGGTAGGTGGATTCAATCTTCTATAATTTTTCAAACACAAGATATGGATTCCAAACTCAAGTCGGAATATCTCAAAATATATACCAATTTGCCCCTCTTCGGACTTAGATCAACCAGAGAAATTATAATAGAATTTCAAATTTGGTTTTAAACGAGATCGTTTTATCGATTCAATTCAGATTATCCTTCATATTCAATTAATCAATTTAACTCAATTTAAATTTCCAATTTATTCAGAATTTCCAATTTTTCAAAGTTCAAATTTATTAAAGTTTAAATCAAAACTGATGAGAAATCGATGAAGATACGAGGTAAAAATTTTCCTACAACGATTCGTAGAGCCATCATCACACCGAAACTTCTTCTGGAGCTGTTACGAAGCAATCAAAAGAATTTGGAAACGAATCAAAGGAAATTGATAAGAAAATTGTTTCCACTGTCGCAGGTTATTGACCATTTATAGTCGTATTCCCCTGTCCCCTATCTCGTTCTCTTCTTGCACTCATACTTACTATCAGTAGATAGTAAGAGAATTTACTAAGACATTCAAACAGATATCTTAGGGATATATTCATTCTAGGGTTAATTTCACCCTATCTCTAATGAGCTACTTAATGTGTTATACTCCTGAGCTAAAGTTTAACCTTAGCTCTGATACCACATGTAACGAATATGAATTTTTCGTGTTCGAAAATCGACATCCATACTTTACATCGTGCTCGAATGCCGCAGATTCGAACGTTTAAATCCGAGTCGCCGGAGCTAATAACACAATTATGTATAACAATACAGCGGAAGAAAAAAGAATAATACATTGATATACAGCATTGATACAATATCTGATACAATAGATGATACAATAGATATCAATATATATCAGAGATATGATACAATAGATGATACAATTGGTAATACTTTTGGCTCTTTTATATCCAGACTCTATCGAAATCACTATTGTACTCGATTTTTACTGTTGTAATTTGTTGTAACCAATAAGCAAAAGTTAATAAAAATCAATCATTCCATAGTGGACGTAGGCCATACGCCGAACCACTCTAAATATTTGTGTTTGTCTATTGTTTTTCTGATTATTATTTGGAGTGTTTGTTAGATAATCCTTTTTTTCATTTATTTTCTTCGTTTTATCTCTTCAAACACTTTCGAAGAGTGTTGTGCCCAATTTTGGTACAAACAGGGATGCTCTGTAGATCATGCTGGAGGTGTTGGCTCGTTCATATCAAGGTAAATGGTGATATAATAGCATGATGAAAAGCTATGGTCTTTGGATTTTGCCTCCTGTTGGGAGTAGGGTCCGAAGATTGTAGCTCGTAAAGGAAGGAGCCGTAACATCGAGGAATGTGGGTGGGTTCTTCATGAATAATGGAAACTGGATTGAGATTGGTATCCAAACAGAGCAAAGGTGGTCTTAGGTATTGGTGCTAAGGAATCGTTAATGCTCGGAGAGTTTTGAATTATACTTGATGCAGGGGTATTATAATTGGGGATGCCTATGGGTTAATTAAGGGACTTATTTACCTTGGACCTGTGGCTTTGGGTCTGGCATCTAGCTTTGGGCCACGAGATACATATCCAGCTTTGGGCTGCAAAATATGAGAGTACATCAGAGAACCAGGATTTCCATTAGTCGCTGGTTTGGGGGCCATATGAATTATCATATATTCAAAGCATAAGGAATGATAGTTTGGATCGTTAATGGATGCTATGAATGCTTTGGTTTTTTTCTTTAGTATGCTATCACTCGTAGGTATCACGGGAAGTAGGTATTGGAGCTAAGAATACCTGGAAGACTAGTATCCTTTATTTGATTTGTGGTATATCTTTATGATATTGTAGAGTGTCATATTTGTTATCCCATTATTTGGTCAAAGCTGGAATATCAACAATTGGGTAAGGAATGATGGATATTGGGATTGGAGATCGATTGGGATCAAGGCTGCAATCGATGTCGTCAAAATTTGGTTGAGCTTCGATCGGACAAAATTGATTGGAGATGGTGATAAGGACTAGGAAAGGCTATGTTTTAAATTTCAGGTTAATTGGAGTTCGTATGAAGGAGATATGATCGATTCAAGGTAGGAAGAACACGCGGTTCGTATCCATAGGTGTACAGGGGTTGGTTCATATCGATGCGTTTCGCATCGATCAAGAAGATGGTGGTTTGAATCGATACAGTTCGTATCGATCAAAAAGTGACGATTTCCAATCAATACCGTTCGTATCAATCAGCATGGACTCGAATCGATAGTGCTCGTATCGATCAGACTAGGTATGAGCGTCGTGTTCGTATCGAGCAAGGAAGAAACTCAGTGACAATGGATTTAGGATGGGTGGAAGGATGTTTGATGGATTGTTCGATTCGATCAGTTCTTATCAATCGAGAGGAAATATAGGAGTTTGTTTCGAATCGATGCACTTGCGCCGTTATAGAATAATAGGATGGATGCGTAGAAGTCCTTCATATCGATCAGCGTTGGATCGGTACGAAAAGGAAGTAGCGGTTTTGGGATTCTGGATTCGTACCGATCGATACGAAGAGGGTGTTCGAGAAGGATACGCGGGGAGTCGGCTTCATGGATTCGAAGGACTTAGGGACAATGTTCGTATCTATTCGAAACGATCGATACGAAGGAAATGGTCAGAGCGATACAAACAGAAGGATATGAACTGGGCACGAAGAATGGATACGAGATGAGGTGCCAAGCATGATTAAGCGCGTGGAGCATGCGCAGTTCAAGGGAAGAAACGTTCAACACGGTGACAAAGGTGGATCAACCCAGGGATCTCGCGACACGTCATCGATGCGCACGCGTTTTGGATCGAGTCGGAGGAGATGGATTCGAAGCAATGGATTCGAAGACGACAGCCAACGGACAACCGAAATTCGAATCGATCATAACTTAAGATCCAATGGTCCAAATGCCATGAAATTTTCGCAGTAGCTTGCATACATGTTGAAGAATGTCCACACCAAATTTTACCTCGATTGGTTGATTTTCTGATCGATTCGAACGGAGTTCGAATCGATCCCAAAGTGGGCCCAAATTTCCTGAGGTCGGTCGCGTGGGCCCACTGACGTGCCATAAGAAGTCTTCCGAAGTTTGAGCGCGATCTCAGCCTCCTACGCCTATAAATAGCATCCTGAATCCTACAGAAAAAGGATCTTTTTTGGCTGTTGGACGTCCAGACTCTGCCGGATTCATTTCTATATTTCAACACAACTATTGTACTCGAAATTCTTCATTATTACTGCTGTAATCATCTATAACCAGCAAGGATAATCAATAAGAGGATAAAACTTTGGAGTGGACGTAGGCCGGAGATAGCCGAACTACTATAAATCTTGTGTCTTTGTTCATTATTTTTGAATTGTTGTTTGATATTTGTTGAGATCTGATATTTGTGCTTTAATATCATTGGTTTGTGTTCATACACTGGTGCTTTCACGGTGTTTGGGTTTTTGACCAATTTTGGTGCATACATTTTGGTGCTTTCACTGAGAAGGACTAGCACCCGCTACATCGGATTTGAAGTTCATATTTGAAGAGTTTGGGGAGTTTTGATTTGGGAACAATGACTAGGAAAAATAGTAGAAGACAAAGGGCTAAGAGAAGCCAACAAGGAGAAAGTCGGGAGGCATCCTCTGGAGCAGTAGAAGGACATGCTTCCATCTACATCATCAGGGATGAAATGGAAGCTATGGCAAATTCTTTGCAAGAGAGATTGTTGAAGAGCCAACAGGAAATGATGTAGACTTTCTTTAAGCAAATGAGAGCTGCAGGGATGCAGAATTTAGGAACAGCTACAGCGGCCGTGGATGCAGGACAGGGGACTGGGGTTGTGGAACCCAATGGAGGACGGGATACAGATCCAGAAGGCAATCAACAAGGGCTTGGGGGCAGGCCTACAGGATCCAACACAAGAGAACCTTTAAAAGGAGTTCAACAGGCTAGGGCCAATGTCGCTGGGCCACACGAGGAATATGTGCCGGAGTTCCCTCGGGGACATGGGGGATAACCCCTGACAGACAACGCTGGATTAGTAGAGATAATCAGGAAAACTGTGCGAGGTGGTTTGACCAACAGGGACTTGGAAGGAGTGAATAGGAGTCCGTTCGCTCGGGAAATAAGGATGGCTCAGAACCCACCTAAGTTTAAGTTACCTAGCGTAGAAGTATATGATGGCAAGGCAGATCCAACTGATCACTTGATGAGGTACACCGACACATGGAGGTGCTGGAGGCATCGGAGGAAGTAATGGCGCGATGCTTTCCTTTGTACTTGACGGACTTAGCTGCAATGTGGTTTAGGCAGCTAGAAGAAGGATCTATCAGGACTTGGAGGGAATGGTGGATAGGTTTTTGGGACAGTTTCGGTTTCACATCAAGAGGCCGAAGAATGTGATGACATTGACATCGGTAAAGCAAAGGATGGATGAATCGCTTAGAGCTTTTCTAACCCGATTCAATGCGGCGGTTGCTTCGGTGGATCGGCCTGATCCATCGATGGTTTTAATGGCGGCAGTATCAGGAGTCAGGGAGGATTCGGATTTCAAGGTATCTCTGATATGAGATCCCCCACAGGATCTCGAGGAATTCTTTCACGAGGCAGAGAGGTTCCTTCGGCAAGAAGATGCGAGTATGGATTTAAAGTTGAAGGAGATAAATACAACTGAGGGTGGAGGACCATCCAGCAAAGGTTCAGATAAAGACAAAGGAAAAAGGAAGTTGGACGATGATTCTGAAAAATCTAGGAAGTGATGGAAGGATCCAAAGTTTTCCACATACACAGGATTGAACGAGACGTTGGAACGGATATACCTGGATACTCGGAATCACCTTCCCTACCGAAGGCCGGCTAGGAGGGAACCATCAGAATGGGAGAGGACATCAGGAAGGCACTGTCTCTTTCATGATTTGGATGGACATGATACCAACAGCTGCAGGCATTTAAAGGATATAATCGAGGATCATATAAGGAATGGACAGTTACGGCAATATGCCAGAACTTGGAATGCAGCGGTGGAACAGGAGCAGCCTCCATCTACCTCACACCATGACGATATGAGGCCCAGGAATGACAGTCGATTGGTTATCCATTGACCAGGATAATATAAAATAAGTAACAAGCTACTGGCAAACGGCCAAGTCATTTACACATGTACGGGGACGGAGATTGCCCCTAGGCATGCTCTGAATGATGATAAACCGCGATGCTATGGTTTGTGAAATTTGTTTTTTGTTTTGGATTGGACACTGGTTCTTTTTCTGGTTTGGTTTTGGAGTTTGAATTGAACTCCTAGTTTTGTTTTCTTTCTGATTTGGGTTTTCCTTTGGATGATTATTTTCGATTTTGGATGCTGGTCTGGGTTTCTGATTTTCTGGTTTTGATTTGGATTTTGGATTTGTAGTTTGGATTGGATTTTGATTGGATTTTTATCTGGTTTTTGGTAAACGGTCGTCGGGCATGGATTATGCCTGGCAAGGGATGAGTCGCTTTGCCCGAACGTGGTAAGTTGACTCATTCAGGTCGTTGAGTATGGACTATGCTCAGCAAGGCTCCAGAGTGACCAGGATTTGGCCTAGGACTTAGGCCCCATATTATCGATTATTGTTTCAGGTCGTTGAGTATGGACTATGCTCAACAAGGGTCCAGAGATACCAGGATTCGGCTTAAGACTTAAGCCATGGCATTGTACAACGTCCAGGGACACTGGACCACAGTCGTCAAGTGTGGATTGCACTTGGCAAGAACCCGGAGAGGTTAGCTCAACGTCCAGGGACACTGGACCAAGGTCGTCAAGTGTGGATTGTGCTTGGCAAGAACCCGGAGAGGTTAGCTCAATGTTCAGGGACACTGGACCAAGGCCGTCAAGTGTGGATTGCGCTTGGCAAGAACCCGAAGAGGTTAGCTCAACGTTCAGGGACACTGGACCACGGTCATCAAGTGTGGATTGCGCTTGGAAAGAACCCGGAGAGGTAGCTCAACATCCAGGGACATTGGACCACGGTCATCAAGTGTGAATTACGCTCGGAAAGAGCCCGGAGAGGTTATGGATTTGGATATCGACCCGGAGAGGTCCTGGATTCGGTTATTGGCTATTGGATAAGGATGGATTAGGACTCGGTTGTCGAGTTCGGATGGATATGGAATCGGCTAAGACTTTGGTTATTGGATTTGGAATTGGGCATCGACTCGGAGCAGTCAAGGATGACATACTCTAGCGAAATGGCTATGGACTTTGGATATTGGAATCAGAACTATTCAAAACACGCCTTCTTATCAAAAAGCATATTTTGGGGGCAAAGTGTTATCCCATTATTTGGTCAAAGCTGGAATATCAATAATTGGGTAAGGAATGATGGATATTGGGATTGGAGATCGATTGGGATCAAGGCTGCAATCGATGTCGTCAAAATTTGGTTGAGCTCCGATCGGGACAAAATTGATTGGAGATGGTGATAAGGACTAGGAAAAGCTATGTTTTAAATTTCAGGTTATTCGGAGTTCGTATGAAGGAGATATGATCGATTCAAGGTAGGAAGAACACGCAGTTAGTATCCATAGGTGTACAGGGGTTGGTTCGTATCGATGCGTTTCGCATCGATCAGGAAAATGGTGGTTCGAATCGATACAGTTCGTATCGATCAAAAAGTGATGATTTCTAATCGATACCGTTCGTATCGATCATAATGGACTCGAATCGATAGTGCTCGTATCGATCAGACTAGGTATGAGCGTCATGTACGTATCGAGCTAGGAAGAAACTCAATGACAATGGATTTAGGATGGGTGGAAGGATGTTTGATGGATTGTTCGATTCGATCAGTTCTTATCAATCGAGAGGAAATATAGGAGTTTGTTTTGAATCGATGCACTTCGCTTCGTTATAGAATAATGGGATGGATGCGTAGAAGTCCTTCATATCGATCAGCGTTGGATCAGTACGAAAAGGAAGTAGCGGTTTTGGGATTCTGGATTCGTACCGATCGATACGAAGAGGGCGTTCGAGAAGGATACGCGCGGAGTCGGCTTCATGGATTCGAAGGACTTAGGGACAATGTTCGTATCTATTCGAAACGATCGGTACGAAGGAAATGGTCAGAGCGATACGAACAGAAGGATACGAACTGGGCACAAAGAATGGATACGAACTGAGGTGCAAAGCATGATTAAGCGCGTGGAGCATGCGCAGTTCAAGGGAAGAAACGTTCAACACGGCGACAAAGGTGGATCAACCCAGGGATCTCGCGACACGTCATCGATGCGCACGCATTTTGGATCGAGTCGGAGGAGATGGATTCGAAGCAATGGATTCGAAGACGACAGCCAACGGATAACCGAAATTCGAATCGATCATTACTCAAGATCCACTGATCCAAATGCCATGAAATGTTCACAGTAGCTTGCATACATGTTGAAGAATGTCCACACCAAATTTAACCTCGATTGGATGATTTTCTGATCGATTCGAACGGAGTTCGAATCGATCCCAAAGTGGGCCCAATTTCCTGAGGTCGGTCGCGTGGGCCCACTCGCGTGCCATAAGAAGTCTCCCAAAGTTTGAGCGCGATCTCAGCCTCCTATGCCTATAAATAGCACCCTGAATCCTACAGAAAAAGGATCTTTTTTGGCTGTTGGACGTCCAGACTCTGCCTGATTCATTTCTATATTTCAACACAACTATTGTACTCGAAATTCTTCATTATTACTGCTGTAATCATCTATAACCAGCAAGGATAATCAATAAAAGGATAAAACTTTGGAGTGGACGTAGGCCGAAGAGCCGAACCACTATAAATCTTGTGTCTTTGTTCATTATTTTTGAATTGCTGTTTGATATTTGTTGAGATCTGATATTTGTGCTTGAATATCATTGGTTTGTGTTCATACACTGGTGCTTTCACGGTGTTTGGGGTTTGTGACCAATTTTGGTGCAAACAATATTATAGTGTTATATACTAACTCTTTGGTTGCAGGAACGGGTCAAGTATGGTTCATGTACTCTTGTTCCTTACCAAATTTACATGTACATTATTTTGAGACTCATTTACCTCTCACACTAGACTATTGTATGACCAAGATTTAATGCTTTGCTTCTTATTATCTTGGGTACTCTTAAATGAGTAGCTATATAACAGGTCTAGGTGACGTAGTAGTTGTTTAGTGGATGAGCTAGGTGGAGCTATCTCGTATGATATATATATATATATATATATATATGTATGTATGTATGTATGTATGTATGTATGTATGTATGTTTCTACGCTTTTTTGCTGAGCAACGTTGTAGAGTCCGTGACAGTGTTTGCTTATTTCTATTTATTGAAACAATTTATTTGAGTTTACTTCTGCTGTATAAACTCTACTACATTTGATGTATAACTTTGTGGATCTATTTCTCTAATGATGATTGGTTCACATAGTTATCACTATTTCTTTTATTATACCTGTGATATTATATTTTATCCATGCATTATGAGATATGATAGGTTATATGCTATATTGTTTTATTTCAACCCTGATGATCATCCTATATCAACCGGGCATGGACAATGCACTATTTATATATTATTGGTGTCGTTGGTATAGGCCGGTCATCACATTTGGTATCAGAGCATTAGTTACACAATTAGCTTGATTTGATACCATGATATAGTAGAGATAGGGAAGGTGTTATCACCTCAGACTAGATCGAGAGTATATATGTAAACGAGAGAGTGCATACTTGTTATAAGTTTGATTTTCAAAACTATGTAGTAATATATTGTATAGTATAAGCCGCATGCACATGAGCACCATAGACATAGTTTTATTTATGAGAGGATGATCATTCTTGTTATAGATAAGAATGAGTTGGCATACAGGGAATGCTCAGAGGAATTCTGCTTCAGGAGTAGAGGAAGGAGTTGGATCAGAAGCTGCTATGCCTGACGTTTAAGCCATATTCAATGCTACAATGGTTAATATGTTGAGGAATGCTCTTAGAGTGGTGATAAATGGAGGTGGAGGTGCTCCTACGTAAGCGCATAGTGCTGATTCGCCAAGCTGCATGAACATTATTCTACTCTTGAAGGTAAGTCATTTTATGGAACGAAGTCAGGCATAGAAATGCAAGATTGGTTGGATACTTGTGAGTGCATCTACGGTGATATGAAGATGGAAGAAGCTATGAAGAGGAAGTTGGCTTAATAGCTACAAGGCCGAGCCATGAAGGTAGAATCCTATTACTATTGCTACTCTAGAGGATCAATTCAGTTGGGATCAGTTCAAGGCAACGTTCGAGGAGAAGTTTATTTCGACTGCTTAGAAGTCGATTCTGTTCAGAAATTTTGCTAATCTCAAGCAAGTAGAGATTACAATTTCTGAATATGTGACAGAATTTGATGTTTGTCTAAGTATGGGATGTCATTTATTGACACTCCATTAAGAATGAATGAGAAATTCGTCATTGGTTTAGGCAACTATGTTGGAGAAAAGTTAGTAGACCATATTGAGGAGCCTATTGCGAAGCTGGTAGAGAAGGCAGTTCACCATGAAAGTTTATTCCCTAAGGCTAAGACTTTTATTGCTAAGTCTATTAAGAAGGAGGAGCCGAGCCACAATAAGGCGGTGAAGGCAAGAATAAGTGGAATGGAAAGAGAAAGCAGTCCCAAGGAAAGGGTGATAAGAAGAAGGGTAAATATGAACCTACTTGCTTTGGATGCAATGAAGATGGTCATTTGATTAAAGATTGCAACGCGAGTGAGAAGAAGAAATGTTACAACTGTGACAGGCCTAGGTATTTGAAGAAGTATTGTCCAAAACCGATAAAAGATAAGCATGTAGTGAAAGCATATGCCTTGGATGCAGTCTCGACTCCATTGAGTTCTCCCTCGGCAACTAAGAAGGGAAAGGCAGTCGTCGTTCAATTTATGCTTTCTATTGGTCATGTTCATGTTTGAATTTTCTTTGATACTGGTGCTTCTCACTCACTCGTCTATAGTGACCTAGTAGATAGATTGGGATTGAAACCTGAGATAGTAGACCGACCCCTAATCGCGACGAACCCTGTTGGAGGCTCTGCTAGGCTTTGCATGGTTTGTCATGACCTAGTTTTATCTAGTCATGAATATTCTTTGGTTTGTGATGTTTTGTTTTAAACTTTGTTAGGTTTGGGACTATCTTGGATATTGACTAGCTTAGGAAGTATACAACCATAGTGGATTACGAGAGGATATTGGTAACAATAGGAGATGTGGATGAGAGAATGGTAGTAATTAACTACAAACTAGAGTGGGTTGATGGTTAGCTTTCTATATTCGCTTAAGGTTCCATAGAAGGGATTGTCATCAGTGACTATTGCTAGATAGTATCCAGGTATCTTCAAGGAAGTGACTGGATTGCTGCTGCATAGGGAGATCGAGTTTTAGATAGACTTGGTGAAGGAAGCTAGACCGATAATGTCTTTAAGGCATATGAAACCCAAAGAGCACAAGGAATTAGAGGTGCAAGTGAACGACCTATTGAGGAAAGGGTTCATTCGAAGGAGCATATCTGAGTGGCGCGCACCTGCAATATTTGCAAATAAGGCAAATGGTGAGGTTGTGTTTAGATTATCATGAGCTGAATAAAGTAACGAAGAAAAAGAAGTATCCACTCTTGCTTATCAATGACTTGTTTGATCAGTTGCATGGTGCAAAGGTGTTTTCCCAAATGGAATTGGGGTGGGATTTCACCAGTTGAGAGTAGCAATGTGCCTATTATTGTGTTTCGTATGTCGTCGGGTTTTTATGAGTGGTCGGTGATCGTTCTGGTTGACAAATGCTCCGGCATACTTTATGGATCTTATGAATAGAGTTTTTAGAGACCAGCTGAATAATTTTGTGCTTGTGTTCATGGATGATATTCTGATCTACTCCAGAACTAAAGAGAAGCACAAGACACACTTGAGGAGTGTGCTAGAGATATTATGGAAGCAAAAATTAAGAGCGAATTTCATTAAGTGTCACTTCTGGAGACAAATAGTGAGATTATTGGGTCATGTATTTTCGAGATAGGATATAGCAATGGATACTATAAAGGTTGCAGGGGTCGATGATTGGAATCATCCTAAGAATGCTACGGAAGTGAGAAGTTTCCTAAGATTGGCGGGATACTAAAGATGCTTACTAAAGGACTTCTTGAAAGTAGTGGCACCATTGACCAATTTGAAGAAGAAGAATTAGACTTTCGTATGGGATGCAAAGTGTGAGCATGCATTTGCGAGTCTGAAATAGAGGCTGACGTGTGCAGCAGTGTTGACCATTCCAAGTGGAAATGAAGAGTTAATAGTATACACCGATGCTTGTGGTACAGGATTGGGTGCGGTATTGATGCAGAAGGGAAAATTTGTTGCCTATGCAAGTTAACAGCTAAAGCCGCATGAGAGGAATTACTCAACCCATGATTTGGAACTGGCATAAAAAAAATTGCTTCGAAGACATGGAGGCACTATTTGTTAGGAGATAGATTTGAGTTGTTTATAGGCCATAAATCCTTGAAGTACCTTTCCTCTTAGAAGGATCTCAACCTTTGACAGCAACAGCGGTTGGAGTTCTTGGTCTCTTATGATTTCAGTGTTTCCTACACTCTAGTAAATGGAATGAAGTAGCTGATGTATTAAGTAGAAGACATGCTGGGTTGGGAGAAATGTTCTTGGAATGGAAGTAGATATAATATATTGATGAATCTAATTTCAGGTGTCACCGCGAGATAGAACCTAAACAGTTGGCAAGCTTAGAAATTAGAGCTACCCTAATTGAAAGGATTGGTTCTAGTCAAAAGCGAGATGCTAGGCTAGCGGATATCATAGCAAAGATAGAGGAAGGAGTAGAATTTGAAGGCATGACACAATACAAACTTGACCATGCGGGTTGGCCTTGTAAAGGCGGGAGGTTGTTTGTTCCCGATGTTGATAGGTTAAGAGATGAAGTGCTAAGAAAGTGTCATCATTCTAGGTTGACTATTCATCCCAGTGGTAATAAGATGTACCGAGATACGAAGCAAACATACTACTGAGAAGGCATGAAGTGGGATGTTGAGGGATTCATCTCCAAGTGTATAAATTGCCAATTAGTAAAGGCAAAGTAGAAGAAACCTATTGGATTGTTGCAACCATTAGAGATTCCTAAATGGAAATGGAAGCAAGTATCGATGGATTTTATTGATGGATTTCCTAGAACTAGAGCAGGGTATGATGGTATTTGTGTCATAGTAGATCGGTTGACCAAGAGTGCGAGGTTTATACTCATTAAGTCAAGTAGAACAACATCAAAGCTGGCGGAGTTGTATGTAAAATGGATAGTATGACTTCACAGTGTGTCGAAGTGCATTATGAGCGACCGAGACCCATTGTACGCCAGTGGGTTTTGGAAGAGCTTACAAGAGGCGTTAAGGATGGAGCTGCACCTTAGTATAGCTTATCATCCACAAACGGATGGGTAGACCAAAAGAGTAAATTTTATATTGGAAGATCTCTTATGAGTATACATTATAGACTTTGATGGGTCATTGGACGATCATTTGCTGTTGGTGGAGTTTTCATACAACAGTAGTTATCAGTCGAGTGTTGGTATGGCCCCGTATGAAGGATTATATGGCCGACTATGTAACGCTCCCTTATGTTGGTAAGAATGGAGCGAGAAACTAATACTTTGGGTCAGATATGATTAGAGCGACTTCAAAGAAGATTGAAGTCATTCAGCAATGAATAAAAGATGATTAAGATTGACAAACAAGCTACGTGATTAAGAGAGGAAGAAGTTTAGATTTTTCTGTCGGAGATATGGTGTTTATGAAGGTTTTTCCTCTAAAGAATGTAGTTCGATTCGGTAAAAAAGGGAAGTTAGCACCGAGATTCATAAGTCCTTTCCAATAGTCGAGAGAATCATGAAGTAATCATATTGGATCGACTTACCTCAAAAGATGGTGGGCGTGCAAAATGTTTTTCATGTCTCTTATCTACGGACATTTGTGCACGATTTAGGCATGGTGCTTATACCGGATCAACAAAAAGATGTTTAGGTAGAACCAGAAGTTTCTATACCTCATAGTCCACTTCGTATTGTTGAGTACAATATGAAATAGCTTAGGAGAAAGACGGTGAAACTAGTTAAGGTACAATAGAGCGGATGTGATGACGATTTTATGTGGGAGATGGAGGAAAGCATGAGGACTAGGTGTTTGAAGCTCTTTAAATGGTAAGATCAAACGTATACTTTCACCATTGTATATTATACTCAATAACTTAGTATTCCATATATTAGAATAGGTTCATTATATTACTGGTCGCATGGCTGCTTGTTTGAAATGTTTAATGGTCACTTGTGATTTGTAGGCATGCGGGATGACTATGGTTGCTTATACTTTGAAATGTTTGGGGATTTCGAGGGCAAAATTCCCAAAGGGGGATAATGTAATGAACTGTATTTTACGTATTGGAAGATCGTAAAATATTTTTATTTTATTTGTAAAAGGTCGTATGATTCTATAGTGTTGGGATATGACTCTTAGGGACATTATACACACATACGATCTTTCCAAATTTCTATATGACCATTTTGACCCTAAAAATCTTTTTTGGACTATAACTTTTGATAGGGATCGAATAAGGATCTCAAATTAATTCTATTGCTTCAAGGTGATGGTTCCTCTTTCATAGAGTGGTTATAACTGAAAAACGGACTTACGGGTACAAGTTTATGCCTTTTTAAGTTTTCAAAGATGTTAGTCAAGATTAGCATGTAATTAATTAAGTCCATTGATGAGCCCATTAGTCTAACTAAAGAATATTATAAATAGTCAAATTAAAACTTTTCCCTCTTAGTATAAATCAGGTCTAAACCCTAATTAGTCCTAGATTGTAACGGAGTGCAATTTCGCAATTTCGAAAATAAGATATTTTATTTATTTTATATTTATGCCTATCAAAGTTTACGCCTTATTATTTTGAATAAGAAAGTAAAACCAAAATTTAAAAATGGTTGAACATTTTGGTAAAGCAAACAAAAGGAAATTTGAAATTGAGATATGAAAGAATTAACTTAAGAAAAGTTAAATGAAAGTGAATTGAATTTGATTTAATGAAATTAATGAAAAGAGATTAGGATTTGACTTAAATATAATGAACTTAAGTGGTAAAGTAATAATAAACATGAGATTATGTTGTATTAAAATGTTTACATACTTAGGTAAATAATATTATAGAATGGACATATAAATATGATGTTAATTAAACTTCCCTTTGGATTATCCTCTCAGAGCACTTCTTCTATCTTATATCCGATCAAATCTAATAATTTATTTTGAAATATAGAAAAAGATTATATAATATAAAGAAGCGTCATTACAAAAAGTGTTTCTTAAGAAATCATTTAAGAATATATTCTGTAAAAGTATAGTCTGTAAAACGAAGTGTAATTAGAAAAAAATAAAATAATGTTTGAGAAAGATGGTTTTGAGAATTCGTATCATAATGTTTTGAAAAAGTAAGAAAGGGAAAGTTACGTAATATAAAATAAGTTTTGAATAAAATTTATAAGGAGATTTATTAACTAAGAAATTTCAAAGGAATTTTGAAATAAGAATTGTAATGTTATTATTCCAAATAATGGATAATCGATTTCTTTTGGAAAAAGAATAATAATAGTATTATTTCTAAAAAGGGATTTTGAAAATAAAAAACAATCTTATGGTTAATCGACCCAAGTGGCTCGAAAGTAACTAAAAATGTGCAGGAGATGCGTTCGGATGGTAAATGCTTCTCTTAAGTATTCCTCTTCTCGTTAAGGAAATATGCAATACTATTGGTAGTACCCAGTTCCTTTGATATCATTTTGGAGTTACTCGATCAATATTATCTTCTAAAGTAAAAATCATAATGTGAATCACTAATTTGACACATTAATGGCTTAAATTTTTTATCAAAGTGTATTATCTTAATTGATAAGCATGGGTATGCTTTGATCTTTAAAATATATTTTTAAAGTTAACAATGAATCGTTTTGGATTTGTATTAAACGATGTTTTAGCAACATTTGTTTTAAACCCTTGAGTGATGCTTTGGAAGAAATCTTATGAGCATATTTAGATCTTTAATAATAGGATTTTAAAGATGATAATAAGTATTAGAGTCTTTTATGAAAAGATGGAAAATATTATAATTAATAAGTTAGAAAATGAGAAGTTCATTTTAACAATGTTTTAATGGTACTTGTTTTAACTCTTCGGTTATATTTTAAAGTAAAAATTGTGAAGTAAATTATGAACATACTTAAAACGTTTGAATAAGTTGATAAATACCTATTAAGTATTAAAACTAGTAAGTAAAGAGAATATATATGTATAAAAGAAGTTTACGGCGATTTAATGAACTATTTTGGAACTGGATTTTTCAAGAACCATTAAGATTTGTGTAGAAATGTTGTATAATAAAAAGATATTTATCTTTTGAAAAGAAATGTTTTTCTTTTAAGTTGAAATATTTTGGGAATAAAAATGTAAAATGGCCATGTAACGACCCGAATTTTTAGCCATCTGATATTAGTATAATTAGCCAATTTTTATTATTGAGATATAAATTTTATATGCCAAGTAGATAAAATTTCTAATATTTAAAATATCTGAATCTATAAATTGACTTAAACTATATTCAATTTTAAAATATAAATTTATGGATATAATAAATTTTATAGGTATATGTATGTAAACTCCACCATTAAAAATTTGAGATAGAATATCCATATATGCATATATATATATATAAGTATATATAAGCTTTATAATGTTTCAAAATATATATAAGTTATATTTGTGTGTATATGTATATAAATATGTTTACATGAATGTATATACTCCATAATGGCAGATTTCAAACATATGAAGTAATGTATATGAAAATATGTATAAATGCGTATATGATAAAATAAATAATTTCTGATTTATGAAATAATTATGTATCTATATTCTATATATATATATATATATATATATATATATATATATATATATATTTTCTGGAGCCTTTGATTTGAAAGCTTAAAACTATAATTTATGAAAATATTTAAATAAACTTCACTTTTTAAAATAGAATAAAATATATGTATACGTATGTATATACAAAACTTATGCTATAAAATTAATATAAAATATATATACATATATATATATATATATATATATAAATAAGAATAAATACTTGTAAATAGCCTTGTATATGTGTGTATGCTAAAATATAGGGTACATGTAATAATTTATACAAAGAAGAAGTAACTTTGGCATGCTAAAAATGGTGTTAGTAGCCAAAAACATATGCAAATGGTCAAAGTCATAGGAAATTCTATGTATATATTATACATGATGTATGTATATGGGAAAGGAACATTATAATGAAAATATATCAACTCAAGCACATAATAAATCAAATCATTTATGCAATATTCAAATCATAAAGGAAATCAAATCAACACAATTTATCAAATCAAGTCAACTTATTTTCAAATCAAATATAAAAAAATGTGTAAAGCCTACAAACTGCCCAGCCTCATTCTTTTTGCAATGCCCCTTTCCATTCACGTATATATATGTAGAGCCACACTTGTTCATTTATTCACACCTGAAAATAAAATAAAATAAAAGAATAAGAAAACTTGAAGCAGGGAAATACAAGCAAGGCAAGTTCATCCTTTTTAAAATAGTGAGTAAACATCTTTACATTGTTTACTAATTATCCCATATATATGCATGTAACTGTGGAATAATTGACCTGTGATAAATGTGTATGTATTTGATGTGTGTGTGTATGCATATGAATATGGGGTTGGATGTAGATAGTTCCACCTGCATCGTTCTTCTCCTAATAACTACTCTGTTATTGCTTTACTATGATAAAACAGTATATCCCTTCACTTAAAAATTTAATAACTCAACAACCAAATAGTATTAGAGCTTGGATCCAAATAAAAGATGTTTGTTTTTGAATATAGATTGTTTTAAAAATCCTTCCATCAATTTCGACAAGCAGGAAGAAAGGAAAAAAATACAGTAACACGGTTACTTAAGGCAAGTTTTCAATTATCCTAATTTGATGTATGGATTACATGAACGTAACCATTGTTGAAAAATGGGATTTTTAAAGTTGGTTTGGGTCTTTTTGTGGTGTATGGGAGAAGAAATGGAGTGATGAACAAAATTGGGGGAAATGGCGAATTCAGGCGACCGGGATGATTTCACGGCAAATCGTTGGTCATGGGGGAGGTTTGGGTGATGAGGCACCCAAAAAAAATGGTGCGGCATTTTTCAAGTGATCGTGGGATTGTGGTCTCGGTCTACGTATTATTGACGATAAGGAGAGAGAAAGGGGAGCGTGCGCATAAAGGGGAATTAATGAAGGAGGCTACAATAAAGCTAGGGACGGGATTTGGTGAAGAACGGTGCTGCGGATGGCCGATGCGAGGTGATTTTGGTGGTGCTATTGTTTCTACTTTTGTGTCCAAGTTTGAAAATTCGAACTAAGGTATAGTCAAGGGTTCTGGGTGGATGGAGTTGACGCGGTGGTCGTGGGTGATGTGTGTAGATGGTCAGCGGCGTGAACAGAAGGTTGGCGGCTTCGTGTATGTGCACATATACGTGCACGTCTTCATGTACTAAAGTGATGATCAAAGAAATATAGAACAGGGAGGAGAAGAAGAGGAATAATTAGTTTGGGCTGGTTTTAAATTATTGGGCTGGTCGTATTCATTTTAAAAGTAAAATTAAATTTGTTTTATTTTAAAATAACCCATAAGTTAAAAATATTATTCCTTTTCCATTCCGAATCCAAACAACACATGGAATTGTGTGTCGAGATCCCATCGTAGAGCAATGTCATTTGAAATAATGTCGTAGAGCATTCTGCAGCGTAAAATTTAATAATTTATACAGTTTAAAATAAATGAAGAGGTAATTTCTTATGTGATTAATTATATATTAATAAATCAATTGATTATTTAATGAACTATTTTAGTTTTAAATTTATTTAGAATAAATTATTTTACTTAATTTCTTTAATTGACAAATAATCGGGATCAAAAATATAGGTTGACTCGGTTATTAAATCCATTCAATTCTGATTGGTAAGTTGATTTTATATTAATTTTAAATGTTTGATTTAGTTATTGATTTATGTTTGACTGATATTGCTCTTATATATATATATATATTGATTTCAATTATCCGTGCCATTAGGTAGCCAAACAAATTTTGAAGTAAATAGAATAAGGCGTTAACACATTTTATTGGCGAGTAAATCGACTGGAACCGATCGCTATTCCGATTTTGAAAAAAATGAAATGATTTCAAGCGAATTATTTTCGAAGGACTAACCATGATAAGGTAAACATATGGAATGAATTTTCTTATGCAAATATTAAAATCCTGATTGTGAAACTGATATTTTAATGACTTGGACTTTTCAAATTTATTATTCGGATTAAATGAGACCGGGATCGAATTCGTTTCATCCGAAAACTACTTTGATTTAATAACCACCACGAACCTTTATGGTTTTGATTATAGAGTATGATATGCTGGAATTGAATTAATATAGCAAATTCGATCATTTTAAATAAGTATTTGTACTTAGACACTATTATAATATCACCGAGTTTTCTATAAAAGTGTTTTGGATTCGTAAGGAAAAAACCCGTCGTGTTTATGTGTGACATGGTCTTACGAGTTTCCTTTGTTTTCAGAAGGATTTGATAACTTAAGTGATTCAAATTAAGTATGTTTACTCATGCCGTTTCCATCCTGACTCGGGTGTTACTTGTGACGACCCGGAAATTTTAACGAATTAAATTGGAATAATTAATTGTTTTTAAATATTTAAAAGTTAATTTTAACTCGAATTCAAGATATCAATATTTACTTGATAATTAAGTTATTGAATTATATAGTTTAAATATTAAATTTAATAATTGAAAATTGGGTAAATTGTTGAATCAGAAATTTTTAAGCATGCTAAAAATAATTTGAAGGCTTATAAAATTCATTATGATGATACTGAAGATAATTTGAGGATTGGAATTTAATTTAAAGGTGATTTGTTCAATTTTAATAATATATCGTTTAAATTGAATTTAAAAATAGCCTTCCGTGGCACAGTCTCGGAATTCGACGAAACCAGTTCCATTGGATCCATAATAGTTAATTATTATCGGATTTCAATTTTCAAAGCAATCAGAGTTGTCGTTGACCCTGGTAGCTCAAAACGCTTAAAACTATTTTAATCGGTTTAATTTAAAATCGATTGTTTACTTCTGTAACTCGTGCATATGATCGAATTTGCTTTCGAAACAAGTTCCATTGTGTTCGGAACGCGGGTGAAACCTTATAAACACCTGTCGGCACGTCTGATTCGGGTTCGGGTTTTCGCGTAAGCTTAACGAGACGTTTTGAAAATTTTATATTATATAATAAATTTTGTAGTACTTTTAGCAGAGAAATTTTATCACCACTCGTACACAGGAAGCTACCTAAATCCCTATTTATCTTCGTTTCTCCTCTCTAATCTTCAAATAGAAACTTTAAAAAAAATGGCGACTGAATGAAAGTAAACAATATCGTTCTCACTTTCTCCCCTCTTAAAGGCCCTTCAGTTCAATAGAGCCATTCATTTCTCCTTTTTTTTCCCCAAAGTCTCATTCTCTCCTCCTAATCCCAAAATCGCGACCTGTAACAAAAAAAAAGGGCCCGCGCTCGAATTCGATGACTGCTTGGGTCGCGATGATGGTGGAGAGGGAGTCACGGCATCGTTTAGTGAATCGAATCAGTAGTCGCGCAACTCGTGGGAGGCGAGAGTCAGAGGGGGGGCGATCGAATTCCTGAGGCTTGGGCATCGCGACTTCGGGTCGCGCGCGTGCGTGGGTTTTGATCGTGGGACGAAGCGTTGTGGGTTCGACATTTGGGGCGAGCACTGGGCTTTGACGTCGAGCGCAGCGGAAGCATGCACGTGATAAGGAGGTACGTGCAAAAATCAGGGGATCGTTTCGATGTTTCAAATCAACGAAGGCCAGATTCAAGGAATCGTTCGTTGGGATTCTTCGTGAATGAAGTGAATGGTAATCAGATACTTAAGGTGAGTAATCTTCACTGATTTGCTGTTTTGAAATTGAAAGAAAACTTTTTAAATGTGTGGGAAAAATCAGTGAATCAGATACATTTATGAGTTGTTAGTTCAATAGTATTGGATTGTTAATCAATGATTAAGTATTAGTTATTCGAGTGATTAAAGATAAATTTAGTTAAAGTCTATCAATTGATGACATAATTAGAAATTAGATAGTTTGTAATTAAGAAATAATTATCGAATCAATTTGAAATCAAGTGACTAATTTAAGTTAAGTACTTTGAGAAGTAATTTAAGGATGGGTGGATGAATATAGCTAATGAAATATCATTGGTTAAAGGTTATTAAATGATTTATTAATGTAAGTAATTTAAGGTAATTAATTTCCTTAATTAATTAAGGATAATCAATTGTGAAGTTTGGAAGGTATAATTACTTAATGGAATTTATAAAGTAAATTAAGGGATGGCTAATAAATGGAAGTAAGTAATTTAGATTTAAATTACTTGGTGAAATTGATAAGAAGGGTAAATACTTAGTAGAAGTAATTGCAGGTAAATTTATCAGGAGATAAATTGGAGAAAAATTAACTATCCTTAAAACAAATATACTGGTGATAAATTTAAGATGGGTGTATAGGAAATGGTAAGTTAATGGAGTGTAACTAATTATTGTTAAGTAAGCAAGATTAAAATGATCAATATTGTGAGTTTAATTAATATAATTAATTTAGATAGTTAATGATGTAATCAAAGACAGATTAATTAAGTTTGATTAATCCATAATAAATGACTTGTGAGGAATTAATTTATGTAAGTAATTAAGGATTAACGTAATTGAAATAGTTAAGTAATTTATGAATTAATTAAGATTTCTAATTGGTTTGGTTGAGGATAATGCATATCGTGAAGTTAATTAAAGATAATTACATGAATGCAATTGGAAGGAAATTAATCCAGAGTGATTAATTAAGATGAATAGGGAAGGGTTGACTGATTAATTGATTTGGAATTAATAAATATTGTATGAAGGAATCTAAACGAACGTGGTTAGAAATTCAATTAGAATTAATTGAATTTATTTGTATCTGAATAAGTATTTCTTAGGGATGACATGAGATTCGAAGAGACCAGGATCGGGTATAGGGAAGATACCCGAAAACCACTTCGAGTTTAATATAAATTGATGTGAGAAATTGATGGGTTGGAATGAATGGATTTAAACGAAATAGATTATTTAATCTAAATTTTTGCACATAGAATACTTATTCGGAAAATAAGTTATGACTATGACTATGACAAAGTGTGACCTTGTGAATTGATGTGTGAAATAAAGGGGCTGGGAATCTTATCTGAGCTTGGTATCAGAAATAGATATGTGAAATAAGTGTTGTCTATAGCAAATTGTGAATTGTTTAAATTGATATATGTTACCCCGGGTTTATATAAGTTGATTGCTTGGTATTCCATGTTAGTTGGATTTACTCACGCTGGTTTCTAGCCTGACCCGGGTGTTACTTTGGTGTAATGCTCGGGTCAGGCCGAGTATTACAGATTTTCAGGTAGGTACGTTCTGGAGCTCAAGAGGCGAGCAAGATGGCAATATCGCTTAGAAAATTTCCGCTGTAATTATATTATTGTAATTCTGTGATAAATTGATTGTATATGACTAGCATTTGAATATATGTGAAACTCTGATGTATTGAAATGTAACCAACAGATTTAATATTCTTTTGTAAACTGTTATTATTTATTATTATATTTTATCCGCTGCGATTGTGAGATGTTTGGTGTTCTTCTTCTTCTATCTCTTTCTTCTTTTTCATAACTATCTGGAATTTTCAGCTTCGAAAATTTCGGGTCGTTACATTTGGTATCAGAGCTGAAAGGTTGAGCGAGAACCTTGGCTCTGGTGGGAATTACTCAGTAAATAGAGTCCAAAGTACTCTTGAATGAGTTGAGTGTATATATATGAGCGCGTACTTGTTATTTTCTTGTATAAAGGTTTTAAATGATTTTATATAAATAAATATATTTTGATATATAAAGGAATATTTCATTCTAATAAATATTAAGACGATTGGTTGTTAAATTATTTAAATTTAAAATTTAGAAGTAATATAATACAACCAAACTGAAGTCTTGAATTGGAATTAAATTAAGTAGAAATAGAAATACAACTAAATTAAAATTTAAGTGATTGAAAATGAAATTCTAAATCTAATCCCGGAATTTGAAATTTTGGTTTCAAAGTAATGAAAATAATAAATAAGTATTATTTGGATAACCGGGATTTGTTGAAACAATGGGTTGTTTGAAAATTGATTTGAATTTAAAACCAAAGGTGGTTTAAATTTTAAAATATGGCTGGGAGGGTCAAGAAATAAAGATGTATATACGTATGGATATACATGATATCAAAGATAATTTAGAATAAACTCTAAAAGGTTGAGTTTTGATTTTTCCCTGAAATATGATATAAAACTCTCAAAGTGATATAAGTTTCGAACTTATAAGAGGGAAAGAATTTTGAGGTTTGAAGCGGGAATTCAAATTGAGTAAGGTTGATTGGATTAGGTAAGTTGAAATTTAACTTGGAAAGTTAAATGGTTGTTTTGAATTGGAAATTTGTGTGATCTCAAACGGGTTTGAGATTTAAAATTTAAAATGGATGGACGTTCTAAAATAAATTGGATGATATCATCCTATTGTTAATAAAAATCTTTAAATTGAAAATGGTAGTGTATGAATAAAATAAATTTGAATAATTGAATTGTAAAATAAACTTTTTTAAGAACTAGCTTCAAACTGGAAAATTAAATTGAATAATAAATTAAAATTTAAAATAAAATTGTATTGAACCTTGAAATACATAAGTAAAAATAGTATAAAATGAGAATTTTGAGAAATTGGGCTCAGAAATCGGAATGATTAAACACTTTGATTTAAAAGTTAATTTGGTTTAAAGAGTTAAACCAACCTTTGAGAATTTAACTCGAATTTCTATAATTTGAGATAGTTTAAATTCAAGATTTAATTGAATTAGCTTAAAATTGAATTTGGTTTGAAGTAATTGGATTGGTGATTGAAGATGTATAAGTTAAAAAAAATTAAATGGGAAATCGATTGGATTAAGTTGAAGTGATTTGGATTCCGAAATTAAATTGATAATAATTCAAATTGATTGGAGTAGTATGAAATTATAGTTAAAATTGAACAGGATTTAAAATCAACTAGAATTTGATTTAAATTGGGGAAAGAATCAAGATTGATTCAACTTGAATTGAGGGTTAATCAAGTCCAATGGAATTTGGAGTTATTTGAATTGGAATTGGGTCAATTTAAATGAAGATTTAAATTGAATTGTTAGGAAGGTGAACAGTTGGCTCTTGACTATTTTCAATATAAATTGTTTTGATATAAACTTATTTTTCTAAGCTATTAAATATATACAACCTCTCTTTCTTAAAGCCAAATTATTTTATATACTTGTTTACGATTATTTTTGGGGCTATTTAACCATTTTTCAACTGTTAACTAAACTAATTACTATTTTTCAACTATTTCACAAACTAATTTCTATTTTACAACTATTTTGCAATTATCTACAAATTTTGAAACTATTCAACTATTTCTTAACTATTTTACAGTTAGTTACCTATTTATAGCTATTTTGCAAACTAATAATTATTTTTCCACTACTTATTTATTTTTAGAATTTTCAAGCTATTCTCTAAATATAAACTGGTCGGAGTTCAAACTGTTATTAATTTAAATACCCAACTGAGGTAAGAATTGAAGTATAAAAGGGGTTTTATACAAGCTTGAAATGATCCATAGTTTTAAAATTTTATATATCTGAATATATATAAAGGATCTTATGAGGAATTTGGAAAAGATTTTGAGAGCCTTTGGATTTGGAAAGGCTTTTGATTTTGGGTAAAATCAATATTGAATTTGGAAAGCGTAGTTTGAGAATTATCGATTTGGGATAATCGATTTTGTGTAAAGGAGCTGTGTATGATATCATACTAGGTGTATGATTTGAAGATACTATATGTGTATAGTATAAAAGGTTTTGATGATATCTCTGGGGGAAAAGGCGCTCCCTTGAAATGAACTTCTTAGGAGTGCCATCGTGTGGTGCTGCCTTGAGCCCCCCAGGGGGGTTTCTAAAGTTGATCCTGTGAGGAGTCCGGACAAAACTAGTTCCTGGGGATTATTGGGTAGCGTAAGTCGATGGCGTTGATGCCTGCAGAGGCATTTGGGTTATGCTGTGACGACAGTGTAACTCGATGTCGCTGCGATCTACTGTGGGGACCATAGCGAAAATCGTGTGGAGGATGAGTGTCAACGGTCTACACTTGATTTTGCCGGGAAGGAAATGCAACATCGGTAGACTGCGATCTATGGTCAAGTAGAGTGGAGAAGTTTCATTTTTGGCAGCGAAATTCGATGGCGCTGATGCCTACAGTTATATGGGTTTTTGCTGTGATAGCTACGTAACCCAAGTTGTAGCTGCGATCTGCCGGGGGTTCCATGGTGTAATCGAGGGGCGCGGAGGCCTACAGTTATCTGTGGATTTTGTCGGGATGGCAACGTAACCATCGGGTTAACTGCGACCATGGATGGGGGTGATGATTTCCAGAGCATCCTCAGCAAAGATATTTCCTCTATTTTCAAAAATTGTTTTCTATATTTCAATAAAATTATTTTCCAAATATTTTCACTGGGTGTTGAAAACGGGTTTACCAAGTACTTATAGATTTTCAGTCCTACGCCTAATCAACGTATGACTGAATTTCTGTAAGAACAAGGATGGACTGGTTGAGACATCGAGTTATAAAAGGTATTTTTTATAAAGAGTTATTTTAATAGTATTATGTGACTTTAAAAGCTTTTTTGAAATTTTAAATACAAGAGTTGGAATTTTGGGAAATAAAAAGGAAATCCAAACTAGAATTTTAATGAAGTGATTTTGTAATTAAAATCGAGTATTGATTTAAAAATTGGAAGTAAGCTAATTGGCTAAATAATTATTTGATTAAGTATATTAATAAAATTTAACTCGGTAAAATAATATGGATCTTAAATTAATAATGGAGTTTGGAATGAATTCAAGTTGTGGATAGAACTCGACTTGGATTTGGTAATGAATTAAATAAGGGGAGATGTTGTAAAGTAAAATAAAATAGAGTTGGGTTGAAAATGGGATGGTTTGAATTACAAATAAAATTCTAGTGTGATTTGAATAATATTTAATGAAATTTGCAAGTAAATTGGATATAAGAGAAGTGTTGTCATATGAAATGGAAGTGAATAATAATAGAAATGGTTGGGCTGCAAACAAAACCCAGATAAGTAGAAATAAACTAAAAATGGTTTTGTATAAATAAAATAAATTCGCAAATGAATTAAGAAAGTGAAATATAAATGAGTTAAGTATGTGCTTAGATATTATTTTGATAAATTGAGAAGGTAAATTTAAAATATAAAATGAAATGCAATGAATGGTTGGTTGATAAATTAGAAATGAAATGGAATTAAATATTAAATGAATTGAAAATTTATTTAAGGTAGCTATAAACTAAAATAAAATACCCTATTAAGCGAATATCGTCGAGATTGCATAACAATAATTGTTGTTTGGCGTAAACCAAAGTAATTAAATCCTATGAGTTAATGGAGATTAAATAAATTTGATTCTAAAACATGTGAAGTGAAAATGAGCTTATTTGAATTATAAATCAATGGAATGTAAGAGATTGAGTTCCAAACCATTGAAATTGAATGAAATGGTTTATAAATTGATTGAAAGCAATTGAATAAGCTTTAAAATCATATGAATCGCTTATGGGAAGCATTTGGCATTGGTTGTGTATGTAATACATGTGTTTAGCTATTGAAAGTAAGTGATATGTTAATAAATTTTCTATATGTGACACTTGCATTTTTAAATTGAGTAAGTACAGGTACCTGGAAGCCGTTTGACTAGATTTGGGGTATGCTAATTGCTAAAATAAATAAGCCGCATGCTTAAAATGCTAAATAAGATACGCCTACGCAATACAAATAGGAAATATGAACTGTTTTTGCTTTTTCCGACCGTGTGGGTCGATGTATATATTTATATCTCTTGTCAAATTGCAAAAGCTCCTCCATACAAAGAGGACTCTGCCAAAATTTTCTGAAAATTTTGGGAGTTAGAAATTTTTTGAAAATAAAATAAAACTGGTTAACGACAAAACAATTTTAAATTGGGAATTAAAGTAAACTAGTAAATGAAACTAATATGAATCAGATATACATAAAAGATTAAATTCAACATTCAAATTTTAAAGTAAATTGAATTCGTTTAGAAGTAGGGAAAACTAGTTTGAATAGAAATGGATATGGAAACCTATATAAGAGAATGTATAAAACAATTTGTAAGTTACGATTGAATATGGCTGCTAAACAAGATATGCAGGTATTAAAAAGGGAAAAGAAAGTTGGATTTGATTCTAAAAGTTAAATGCCCGACAAAAAGGTATGTATTTTAATTTCTGTATGAATTGGATTGGGTTTTTGATCTAGCCACTTGGCTTTCTGTTTTCTTTTTGGTATTTGGGAGCCCGTAGAGGCCTTTTGTAGTAGTACCGAGCTAGCCGCGCAAAGGAGACGCTGGCAAAAAATTTCAGGAATTTAGGGAGTTAGAAAATATTGATAAGTCAAAATTTGTTTTTTTTATTGAAATTTAGACGATTGAGCAGAGAGGTGTTGTTTGAACTATAGGAGGTTTTGGAAAGTTGGTTAAGGGGATAGTGGATCTTTAATAAAAGATAGTTGGTAGGATATCGATAAAACTGTTGGTTTTGGGGAAACGTAAACGGGTATTGGACCATGCTTCCTAACTAGTAATTTTGGGGATGAAATTCTTTTAAGGGGGGAGGAATGTGACGACCCGGAAATTTTAACGAATTAAATTGGAATAATTAATTATTTTTAAATATTTAAAAGTTAATTTTAACTCGAATTCAAGATATCAATATTTACTTGATAATTAAGTTATTGAATTATATAGTTTAAATATTAAATTTAATAATTGAAAATTGGGTAAATTGTTGAATCAGAAATTTTTAAGCCTGTTAAAAATAATTTGAAGGCTTATTAAAATTCATTATGATGATACTGAAGATAATTTGAGGGTTGAAATTTAATTTAAAGGTGATTTGTTCAATTTTAATAATATATCATTTAAATTGAATTTAAAAATAGCCTTCCGTGGCACAGTCTCGGAATTCGACGAAACCAGTTCCATTGGATCCATAATAGTTAATTATTATCGGATTTCAATTTTCAAAGCAATCGGAGTTGTCGTTGACCATGGTAGCTCAAAACGCTTAGAACTATTTTAATCGGTTTAATTTAAAATTGATCGTTTACTTCTGTAACTCGTGCATATGTTCGAATTTGCTTTCGAAACATGTTCCATTGTGTTCGGAACGCGGGTAAAACCTTATAAACGCCTGTCCACACGTCTGATTCAGGTTCGGGTTTTCGCGTAAGCTTAACGAGACGTTTTGAAATTTTTAATATTATATAATAAATTTTGTAGTACTTTTAGCAGAGATATTTTATCACCACTCGTACACAGGAAGCTACCTAAATCCCTATTTATCTTCGATTCTCCTCTCTAATCTTCGAACATAAACTTAAAAAAAAAATGGCGACTGAATGAAAGAAAACAATATCGTTCTCACTTTCTCCCCTCTTAAAGGCCCTTCAGTTCAATAGAGCCATTCATTTCTTCTTTTCTTTTCCCCAAAGTCTCGTTCCCTCCTCCTAATCCCAAAATCGCGACCTGTAACAAAAAAAAGGGCCTGCGATCGATTTCGATGACTGCTTGGGTCGCGATGATGGTGCGGAGGGAGTCGCGGCATCGTTTAGTGAATCGAATCAGTAGCGCGTAACTCGTGGGAGGCGAGAGTCAGAGGGGGGGCGATCGAATTCCTGAGGCTTGAACATCGCGACTTCGGGTCGCGCGCGTGCGTGGATTTCGATCGTGGGACGAAGCGTTGTGGGTTCGACATTTGGGGCGAGCACTGGGCTTTGACATCGAGCGCAGCGGAAGCATGTACGTGATGAGGAGGTACGTGCAAAAATCAGGGGATCGTTTCGACGTTTCAAAGCAACGAAGGCCAGATTCAAGGAATCTTTCGTTGGGATTCTTCGTGAATGAAGTGAATGGTAATCAGATACTTAAGGTGAGTAATCTTCACAGATTTGCTGTTTTGAAATTGAAAGAAAACTTTTTAAATGTGTGGGAAAAATCAGTGAATCAGATACATTTATGAGTTGTTAGTTCAATAGTATTGGATTGTTAATCAATGATTAAGTATTAGTTATTCGAGTGATTAAAGATAAATTTAGTTAAAGTCTATCGATTGATGACATAATTAGAAATTAGATAGTTTGTAATTAAGAAATAATTATCGAATCAATTTGAAATCAAGTGACTAATTTAAGTTAAGTACTTTGAGAAGTAATTTAAGGATGGGTGGATGAATATAGCTAATGAAAGATCAATGGTTAAAGGTTATTAAATGATTTATTGATGTAAGTAATTTAAGGTAATTAATTTCCTTAATTAATTAAGGATAATCAATTGTGAAGTTTGGAAGGTATAATTACTTAATGTAATTTATAAAGTAAATTAAGAGATGGCTAATAAATGGAAGTAAGTAATTTAGATTTAAATTACTTGGTGAAATTGATAAGAAGGGTAAATACTTAGTAGAAGTAATTGCAGGTAAATTTATCAGGAGATAAATTGGAGAAAAATTAACTATCCTTAAAACAAATATACTGGTGATAAATTTAAGATGGGTGTATAGGAAATGGTAAGTTAATGGACTGTAACTAATTATTGTTAAGTAAGCAAGATTAAAATGATCAATATTGTGAGTTTAATTAATATAATTAATTTAGATAGTTAATGATGTAATCAAAGACAGATTAATTAAGTTTGATTAATCCATAATAAATGACTTGTGAGGAATTAATTTATGTAAGTAATTAAGGATTAACGTAATTGAAATAGTTAAGTAATTTATGAATTAATTAAGATTTCTAATTGGTTTGGTTGAGGATAATGCATATCGTGAAGTTAATTAAAGATAATTGCATGAATGCAATTGGAAGGAAATTAATCCAGAGTGATTAATTAAGATGAATAGGGAAGGGTTGACTGATTAATTGATTTGGAATTAATAAATATTGTATGAAGGAATCTAAACGAACGTGGTTAGAAATTCAATTAGAATTAATTGAATTTATTTGTATTTGAATAATTATTGCTTAGGGATGACATGAGACTCGAAGAGACCGGGATCGGGTATAGGGAAGATACCCGAAAACCACTTCGAGTTTAATATAAATTGATGTGAGAAATTGATGGGTTGGAATGAATGGATTTAAACGAAATAGATTATTTAATCTAAAAAATTTCACATAGAATACTTATTCGGAAAATAAGTTATGACTATGACTATGACAAAGTGTGACCTTGTGAATTGATGTGTGAAATAAAGGGGCTGGGAATCTTATCTGAGCTTGGTATTAGAAATAGATATGTGAAATAAGTGTTGTCTATAGAAAATTGTGAATTGTTTAAATTGATATATGTTGCCCCGGGTTTATATAAGTTGATTGCTTGGTATTCCATGTTAGTTGGATTTACTCACGCTGGTTTCCAGCCTGACCCGGGTGTTACTTTGGTGTAATGCTCGGGTCAGACCGAGTATTACAGATTTTCTGGTAGGTACGTTCTGGAGCTCAGGAGGCGAGCAAGATGCAATACCGCTTCGAAAATTTCCGCTGTAATTATATTATTGTAATTCTGTGATAAATTGATTGTATATGACCAGCATTTGAATATATGTGAAACTCTGATGTATTGAAATGTAACCAACAAATTTAATATTCTTTTGTAAACTGTTATTATTTATTATTATATTTTATCCGCTGCGATTGTGAGATGTTTGGTGTTCTTCTTCTTCTATCTCTTTCTTCTTTTTCACAACTATCTGGAATTTTCGGCTTCGAAAATTTCGGGTCGTTACATTACTTTATTGTAATGCTCTGGTCAGAATGAGTATTATAGATTTAGGTTATGTTGCTTTGGAGCTCAAAAGACGAGCTGGATGGCAAAGACGTATTGCACGTATTTGATTATATTCCGTTATGTATCGTAGGTTGTATATTCAGCATTTTTGAGGACAAGTTAATATAACTGTCCGAATTTATATGTTGATGTTTGTACTCTGATAATTTATATATACATTGACAGTTATAGTTTTTCTTTTATAAAAAAACTGTCATTGTATATTATATTTTGTTCCGCTGCGATTGTGAGATTCTGTGTTATTGATATTTCTGTTTATTCCTCTATTTCTTTCTTCTTAATCCTAACAACCTGATATTTTCGACACTCGATTGCTCGACACTCTATATAGTAAACGTATTAGTGTCGATTTTCGGGGTCAAAAATCGCCTGGTCTTTACAGATTATGTATAAAATAGTATCTTTATAAAATTTTGAATAAAAGATGAAATTTTTATGAAATATTTTCATAAAAATTTTGGGAAGGAAAATAAATACATATGAAGTATATGGATTATTTCATCGTATGATTTAAACTAAGATTTTGGTGTAGAACTTTGACGTGTTTGACACTTATCCGAAAGAGGATTTATCACTTGATTCTTGACGACGAACATTGATGAGGATTCTTGGTTGGATGCTTGATTTTTCTATCATGGTTGAGAGCTATGCAAGGAGAACTAAAGTTCTGATCAAAAAGCCTGATCAGAGTTCGCACTAAAGGATCGGTGGATCAATATGAGTTCGGAAGTAAGTTGCGGATTCAAATAGTAGATCGAATCAGATATTGTGTGTGGATGATCTGTGTATATCATACGCATGTAGGTTTAAAAATATATTTTGGGCAAACCTTTGGTTTTTTGTTTGGGTTATTTTGAGGTCGTAATTCTTTAAAGGGGGAATATGCAACGACCTAGAATTTGATCACTTTAAATATACTATTTAAAGTGATTTTACATATAAAATATATGATAGTTTACGATTTAAATACTATTAGATAGGACGTACAAAGAGAAATATACACAAAAATAGAAATAATTGCTTATATCGACAAAAGTGACAAAATCCTGATTTCAGAAAAGTAAGTTTCAATGGTTAAATAATTTATTTCAATTAATTTATAAGTTTTTATATTTTTTAATAGCATTATATAAATTTATTTTTAAATTTGGATCACATAGATAAATAGTTTAACTAAAACGTCAAAATGTGACCGTAAAACATTTTGTTGAAAATCAACGTTTTGCCGATTTAAAGTTTTTGCAACTATGTTGCACCTTTATTTTCTTATATACAAACATATATTCAAATAGTACAAGTATTAATTAATTCACTAATCGAGTTTACTTTTACTAAACATACTTAGAAAATTCTAGAATATAATTAACAAAAAGTAAGCATGAAAAGACAAAAAAGTTTTAAAAGTCAAAAAGTAAACATCAAATTTAGGCAAACATAATTTTTATTCCTTAATTAATACTTAAGTGAAAATAACATAAAGTAATGATCTGAAATGTTACTTAAGTGTTTAAAAAAATAAGGTTGCTTAAAAAGCAAGTAAGGTTATTTTGGTAATTTAGCAAAGGGATGTTTTGATAACTTACCGCTTTATTTTTTCTATAAATACCAGCCACTTCCTTCACTTTATTTCACCCCATTTTCACCTTCTTCTTCCTCCTTTAAGCTCTCTTTAATGGCTTCTTATTCTCTTTTTTCTTTACTAACTTTTCTTAAAATCATATCAAATCAACCTCAAACAAAACCAAATTTTGCCAAATACCTTAAAATACTATTAAATCATGGTTTAGCATTTAAGAATTGAAGAAATGATGGAGGAAGAGGTGGAACCCATCAAGGCCGAACCATGTGAGAAAAGAAAGCAAGTTCGAGAACTCCGGAGCAAGAGAAAGAGAAGGAAGTGCCGTTGATTTCATTCCAGAAAGCTTGGAGCATATTCAAGGTTCTGCGGAAGCTCTGCTAGATTTTTGAGAGTTTGGAAGAAGAGGTTGATAGTATAAATCAAAAGGAATGTAGTAGAAGTTGATTAGTTGAAGTTTAAGTGAAGTGTTATTATTAAAAATGTTGGTAGGAAGTTAATCGATTTGGTTAAAGGTGAGTACTCATTTTTGAGTTAACTAATAATTCTAAGTTTAATAATATAAAATTTAAATATCTTAGATGATAAATATGTTTGATAACTTGGAAACAAAATTTGTTGTTTACTTGATTGCTAATATGGATGATTACTTGGTTTGATAAATGATTAAAGAAATGGTTAGAAATTAACCATAGTTCAGGTTATTTTATTATAATGCTCGGGTCAGACCGAGTACTAAATGTTCAGGTTAGGATGCTATGGAGATCAGGAGACAAGCTGGAGATAGAGACATATTCTTATACTTTTTTATTCCACTGCAGTGTTTGTTTGAAATTATCAGCAATTGTGAGGGCAGGTTGTTATAACTGCCTAGGCTGGTAATTATTGATTTGTGTACTCTGATGTGAGATATGTATATTACAGTTTTATTTGTGTAAAGTACTATTCATATTATATGTTATTCATTCCGCTGTGAGATTCTGTTTTGTTTAGTTCCTTTTTCCTTCTACCTACTTTCTTTTCCCTCAACAATCTGTCTTTCCGACACTCGATCATTCGGCATGTTATACAATGGGCGTATTTATGTCGATTTTCAAGGATCGAAAGGGCAAGTCGTGACAATCTCACACTGGTTTATCATGACTGATCCGGGTATTTTTAATACTCGGGTCAGATTTGAGTAGTTTTAGGATTCGCTGAAGATGCTTGGAGTTTCCAAAGGAAAGCTGGCGATCTTCATCATCATATGGACGTATTCTATTATCTGCTGCATCTATTGCATTTGTATTGTCAGCATTTGTAAGGATAGGTGTTATAACTGTCCAGGCTAAATCTAGATTAGACTCTAATATATGTATTTTAAAAAATTTCACTGTAAAGATTATTATTGAAAAAAAATATAATCCATTCATGTAAAATTCTATTCCGTCTTTACTTTCTTTCTACCCTTAATAATCCGCTTGTTCGTGCAATTTGAGTTGGACATGTGTGATTTATTGTCGATTCAAAGGGTATGGAAAAATGGGTTTATAAGCAAACAAATCGAATTTGCTTTCCCATTCAAATACGTCCAAATCGGATTTTCGTGCTACATGATAGGGGTTCTCTCTTCTTGTTAGGTAGCGAATGGATGGCTCTTACTCCTACATGTCCCTAGATGGAAAATGGTTGGTTTGCCAATTAGGCTTACAGTCGAGAGGCTGGCCGTAAAAGAAAATCGCGTTCTATTCGATGCGCCTGATCACCGTTATCAATAGGGATTTCTAAACATTTAAACTAGACAAACCGACACACTATTTTAAAAGGATTATATTTTAAGTATAAAGGAATATCTTCTGGAAAATATAGATATTTATGTGTGTCGGTTTATGGTTAAGGAATAATAATATTCCATTGTTCTCAATTGTTGATTTAATGAACATCTTGTGAATTAAGTTTCATAATTTGACTGTAAGATGTTTGATAAGAATATGGGGTTAAGGTTAGTGAATTTGTATAAGATATAAAGTAAGCATGTAGCATAAAAATGTACTTCACCACATAATTTTGTAAAATGTATGAAAGATATGTTATATAAATTTAAGAAACTAAATTTCAGGTATTTTGGAACAGATTTATAAATTTAAAAGAAATTAAGTTAATATAAGATGATTTTATGAAGGGATTTATAAAATGGATTTTATAAACAAATAAAAAAATGGTTTTTATATAACTAAGGTGAAGTAGGTGAAATTATATATAAGTATAAATTTATAAATATGAATTGTAAAGTAAAATGAGAAATCTAAAAGATATATGAAAAAGCACTAAACTCACTTTAGTCACTGGGAAATAATTCGGGTGATGACTGCAGTATCATCAGTATTCATTTTTGAGTCTCTAAGTGATGAATTGCTACTTAGTAATTTACTATTGATGTTTTGTCTTGATAAAACAAGTTCTAATCATAAAATTCCAAGTTTGATTTGATAAATATAAAAAATAATAATATGCTTTTGAACTTATAAATTTGAAAATGGTATAAAAAAAAGAGGAATAAGTTTATGCCATATTAATTTGAACAGGAAAGTAAAACTAAAATTTAAAAAAGGTTGAACATTTTGGTTAAGCGAACAAAAGGAAATTTGAAATTGAGATATGAAAGAATTAACTTACGAAAAGTTAAATGAAAGTGAATTGAATTTGATTTGTAATAAAATTAATGAAATGAGATTAGGATTTGACTTAAATGAAATGAACTTAAGTTGTAAAGTAATAATAAACATGAGATTATGTTGTATTAAAATGTTTACGAACTTAAGTAAATAATATTATGGAATGGATGTACAAATATGATTTAATTAAACTTCTCTTTGGATTATCCTCTCAGAGCACTTCTTTTATCTTATATTCGATCAAATCTAATAAGATATTTTGAAATAAAAAAAGATTGTATATTATAAAGAAGTGTCTTTATAAAAAGTGTTTTTAACAATCATATAAGAATATATTTTATAAAAGTATATTCTGTAAAATGAAGTGTAATTTGAAAAATCAAATAATGTTTGAGAAAGATGGTTTTGAGTATTCATATCATAATGTTTTGAAAAAGTATGAAAGGGAAAGTTATGTAATATAAAATAAGTTTTGAATTAAATTTATAAGGAGATTTATTAACAAACAAATTTCAAAGGAATTTTGAAATAAGAATTATAATGGTATTATTCCAAATAAAGGATGATCGATTTATGGAAAAAGAATAATAATAGTATTATTTCTAAAAAGGGATTTTGAAAACGAAAACAATCGTATGGTTGATCGATCTGAGTGGCTTGAACGTAACTAAAAATGGGCAAGAGATGTGCTTGGATGGTAAATGTATTTCTTAAATATTCCCTTTCTCGTCAAGGAAATATGCGATACTATTGGTAGTACCCAGTTCATTTGGTATCATTTTTGAGTTACTCGATCAATATAATCTTATAAATTTAAAAAGCATAATGTGAATCACTTATTTGACAAATTAATGGCTTACAATTTTTATCAAAGTGTATTATCTTAATTAATAAGAGTGGATATGCTTTGATCTTTGAAATGAATATTTGAATTTAATAATGAATCGTTTTGGATTTCTATTAAACGGTGTTTTAGCATCATTTACTTTAAACCCTTGAATGATGCTTTGGAAGAAATCTTATGAGTATATTTATATCTTTAATAATTGGGTTTTAAAGATAATAACAAGCATTAAAGTCTTTTACGAAAAGATGGAAAATATTATAATTAACAAGTTATAAAATGAGAAGTTCATTCTAACAAAGTTTTGGTGGTACTTGTTTTAATCTCTTTGATTATATTTTATATAAGTAAAACTTGATAAGTAAATTATGAACATACTTAAAACATTTTATTAAGTTGATAATACCTATTAAGTATTAAAATCGATAAGTAAAGAGAATATATATGTATAAAAGAATTTTATGGTGGTTTATCAATTTAATGAATTATTTTGGAATTAAGGTTTTCAAGAAACCATTAATATATATATATATATATATATATATATATATATATATATATTTAGAAATGTGTTATAATAAAAAGAAAATTTTCTTTTGAAAAGAATTGTTTTTCTTTTAAGTTGAAATATTTTGGAAATAAAAATGTAAAATTGTTATGTATAAAGAAGTATCTTTACAAAAGTTTGAATGAAAGATGAAATTTTTATGAAATATTTTCATAAGAATTTTGGGAAGGATAATAAATACATATGAAGTATATGGATTATTTCATCGCACAATTTAATCTATGATTCAGATGTAGAACTATGACGTGTTTGACACTTACCCAAAGAGGATTTATCACTAGATTCTTGACAACGAACATTGATGAGAATTTGTAGTTGGATGCTTAAGTTTTATATCATAGTTGAGAGCCATGCAAGGAGAACTGAAGTTCTGATCAGAAAGCCTGATCAAAGTCCGCACTAAATGATTGGGGGATCAATACAAGTTCGAAAGTAAGTTATGGATTCGAATAGTGGATCGAATCAGATATTGTATACAGATGATCTGTGTACATCATACGCATGTAGGTTTAAAAATAAATATTTTGGGCAAACCTTCGGGTTTTTGTTTGGGTAATTTCGAGGACGAAATTCTTTTAAAGAAGGAAGTATGCAAAGACCCATAATTTGACCACTTCAAAATATAATATTTAAAGTGATTTTAAATATAAAATATATAACATTTTATGATTTAAATAATATTTGATAGGATTTGCAAAGAGAAATATACACAAAAATAGGAATAATTGCTTGTATCAATAATAGCGAAAAAGTCTTGATTTCTGAATAAGTTTCAATGGTTAAATAAATTATTTTAATTAATTTATGAGTGTTTATATTTTTAAATAACATTATATAAATTTATTTTTAAATTTTTATTACATAAATAAATAGCTTAACTAAAACATCAAAATGTGATCGCAAAACACTTTGTCGATAATCAACGTTTTGTCGATTTAAAGTTGTTGCAACTTTGTTGCACCTTTTGTTTTCTTATATATATATATATATTCAAATAGTATAAGTATTAATTAATTCATTAATCAAGTTTACTTTTACTAAACATACATAGAAAATTCTAGAATATAATTAACAAAAAGTAAGCATAAACAGACCAAAAAAGTTACGAAGGTCAAAAAGTAAATATCAAATCAAGGCAAACATATTATTATTCTTTAGTTAATATTTAAGTGAAAATGACATAAAGTAATGACATGAAATGTGATATTAAGTGTTGAAAAAAATAAGATTGCTTAAAAAGCAAGTAAGGTTATTTTGGTAATTTGAAAAAGAGATATTTTGGTATCTTACCACTTCATTTTTTTCTATGAATACCAACCACTTGCTTCACTTTCTTTCAAACCATTTCCACCTTCTTCTTCCTCATTGAAGCTCCCCTTAATGGCTTCTTCTTCTCTTTTATATTTACTAACTTTTCTTAAAATCATATCAAATCAACTCCAAACACCATCAAACTTTATCAAACACCTTAAAATACCATTAAAACATGGTTTAGCGTTTAAGAAGTGAAGAAATAATGGAGAAAGTGGAGAAACCCATCAAGGCCGAACCATGTGAGAAAAGTAAGCAAGTTCGGGAACTCCGGAGCAAGAGAAAGAGAAGGAAGTGCTGTTGATTTCATTTTAAGGAGCTAGGAGAAAATTCAAGGTTCTGTAGAAGCTCTGCCAGATATTTAGGAGTTTCAAGAAGAGGTCGATAGCATAAAGCAAAAGAAATGGAGTAGAAGTTGATTAGTTGAAGTTGAAGTGAAGTTTTGTTAGTAAGAATGTTGGTAGGAATTTAATCGATTTGGTTAAAGGTGAGTACTCATTTTTGAATTAACTAATAATTCCAAGTTTAATAATATAAAAGTTAAATATCTTAGATGATTAATATGTTTGATAACTTGGATGCAAAATTGGTTGTTTACCTAATTGCTAATATGGATGATTGCTTCATTTGATAAATGATAAAAGAAATGGTTAGAAATTAACTATAGTTAATTAAATGAGAATTTAAATTCATATAAATATGTGTATGAAAATCATTTAGCCTCTTAATGATTTAAAATATCTAACAAGATCGAAAATGATATTACAATAATATAATATTGTAATATGAAATGAAATGGAAAATGAGTTTGAAATATGGAAATATTGTTTAAAATGATTTAGGAACTTTTTGTAAATATTTAAAAGTTTATCAATGAAGTTTGGAAAGAAATCGAAAAACAGGTCAAAATTAGGCGCGTCGCGTAACGGTAGTTCGCGATTTCGCGTCGAAAAGGTTAAATAAGTATACAAAGTGGAATATAGCTTGAAATCCTTCGAGAAAAGAATTTTTCGGAATATCCATAGTTTTCAAACAAAGAAAGAAAATCAAGATTTCATTAACTAGATTTAGAAATATGTCCAAAACAATTCGATAAAAACATCACGGTTTTGCAGTTCGAAATCCAAAAAGGGATTTCTTCAAAAATGATATTTTTAAAATATTTTAAAATAGAAAATAAATTCTAAAAATATTTTAAAATGTTTTTAAAGTAATTTAAGTTGAAAGGATGGATTTCTAAATGATATAAAAGTCATTTTGTAGAATATGGCGTTTTGCAATACTTTTTGCAATGCTTTTGCAACACTTTTTAATAACTTATGAATTATGGATTTAAACTCAATAATCCTTTTACAAATTATATATATATTTTTAAAAGAATAATTAATGTTTTAAATAATGATTCGGAAGTTTAACAAATCATTTCTAAAATGAAGATTAATAATTGAGTACGCGGAAACGACTAGTACATTTGTCCCGCCTATGAGAGCTAAACGGTAAAACAAGGTGTGTAACTAAAGTTAGGGATGGAAAAACCAGTACCTTGAACTTACATGGCCTTTACTTTATCTTTTAGACAAGGGGTGGAATAGATCAAAGGTAAAGCAGAGATGTTCTAAAATTTATATTAAAGTTTTCTTAGATAAAAGGTAAAATAAAATAGAATTATTCCGAGTTCAAAAAGGTTTAAATAAATCAAATGATTCGATAAATTTCAAAGAAAGGCAATAACGATTCCCTATTCACTGGAAGAATATTTTATAAAAGATTTATATCTACCGAAGATAGTTGATAAAAGGAAATGCATAAATCAACAATCAAATCTTCCAATAATCATTTTTTATTGATGATTGGTATGAAGGAACTGGGATCAAATTTAGGTGATTCCTATCCTAAAAATTGGGATCGTATATGGGTGACTCCTATTCAAAAATCCCTTCAAACTAATTTTAAAAATAAAATATATTGAAGGCAATGATCATTGATGATGAAGATATTCATGATATTGGACTACTTGCTATTAGTCCCTCGAGATGAATTTTACCATATCTAAGGTGGCAGTAGTGCTCTGTTATGAAAATCTTCGGTTTGCAAGAATATGATTTGATGTTAAGAAAGAAATCTTTGATTAATATTTAATGAATAATTTGGAAATATTTTCCTAATAAAAAGATGAAATGATTTGTAATAATTCCCAAATAAAAAGTGAGGTCTAAATCAACCAAATAATTTGATGAATGAGGCCTAATGATTTCATATGCTCTTGGAAAAAAAGGGATAAATTGAAAAGAATATCTAATAAAGATATTAGATTTAAATAAAAGATCATGTAATTGATTGATGACTTATAATCACATATGAATATAACATATTTTTATCGATAATTGGTTCTGAAGAAACCAGGGTCGGATTTGGGTGACTCCTATCTGAAAACCACTTCGAACCAATGTATACATTCGCAAGTGAAGATGTGTTGATGATGATGGTTATCGAAGGCTGAACATCTTCATAGCAGGAGAACTACTTATTGACATTTTCTGGGTAGCTCATAATATAAAGACATTTATTATAGTAGTGGTTATGTCGTGTTTGAAATCTCCGGATTGCAAGGGCTTCTCGCCTAGTTATTGCCAAGGAAAGTGCCTTCGATTTCGTTCAGTCCAGAACGAACTTGTATGGACGAATGTTTGACATTGCTTTGCTAAGATCACAAATGTTGACTTTTACCAACATACTTCTATGGTGGCGGAGAAGGCAATTCTCTTAGCTTAACACCCTTCTCAGAGGCATATAAACTCAAAGGTTGTATATTTTTAAAAGTCAAATGGTGATCGAAGGAATGGCAATGTGGCATTCTAAGTGGATTGTGCTTTGTGAAAAGTAAAGCGCGGTTTTGCATGAAAAGTGTGGCTTTGTCTAAGTTGAGTGTAACCTCACTCCCAAGCCCCACATCTCGAAAAATGATACAGGAACTATGTTACATTTTTTAGGCTTAGTATGACGAGGGTGGCATATGATCCCTCAAGGTGACTGACGGTATATGATTTAGGTCATCAACGTGTCCAGATGGGACCCTTATTGTATAGTATAGTGTCGTGTGAGTCCTTGCACAAGAAGCCACTGGATATTAAGAAGTGTGGCGATGTGAGGAATAGTGGTGTGTGAGTCCTTGCATGAGAAACCACCGGGTTTCGGTTGCTATGCGTGGTTATCGAGGTTCCATATCATGTTGGAAATCTTAATCCAATACGAGCTTTATGGTTTTGATTATAGTCTTAAAATAGTTGTAATGTTTTACAAACATTTCAGCTACCCCTTTTGGTATCATATATTACGTCCGGTATATTCCGTTTGACCTAGTCCGGATATATTCCCTTAGACTTAGTTCGGGTATTGATACCTTATTTGAATAAGTTTATTTGAAAGATGTTTTCCAAAAGAATGTCCTAAAAGATAATATCAAAATATTTTAGTAATAAAAGTGTTTTGTTTATCATAAGGTAAAATCCGTCCATATTTATGTGTGGGCGTGGTATTATGAGGCACACTTCTTTTCAAAGGCTTTGATAACATCGTCATGAGCTATACATTTAAAATTTCGAGTATCTCTGTAGCGACCTAGAATTCTGGTCGTTAGTTTTGAACATCTAATTTATTTTAAATGTTGAATTTGAATTAGTTAAATGGGTTAAAATTTCAAATATAGTGATTAATTGGTTTTGGTGAATATACTTTAATATTTGAAATTGGGTAGAAATGTGAATTTGAAGTAATTGTACATGGAAAAGATTTCTAAAGTTGATTTAAATTCTATTTGGAATTTGAATTATAATATTGGATTTTTTAATGGGATTAAAAGTCGATAAATTTAAGGTTTGAAATTTATATATTAATTTAATAGTGAAAATTAATATATGAGAATAATGTAAATAATCGAATTTTGATTTAATATGAATCAGAATGATTTCAAATATGAATATAAATTCTACTTGAATTATAATTGAGTTAGTATAATTTTAAAATTGGAACTTCAAACAATTTCGACGATTTTGAAAATTGCTCGATCTAATCGACGCGTTCAAATAGCCTTGTGGGGCACAAACTTGGAATTTGATGAAACTAGTTCCATTAGATCCGTAATAGTATATTATTATCGGATTTTGAATTTCATAGCATTTGGAGTTACCATTTGGTCGTACGGAATAGAAATGTGTTGATGAATGTCGAAAATTTAATATTTAAACTCAATTCAAAAAGCTATCTTCTACATACAATCGAATTAAACCCCAAAACATGTTCCATTATGTTCGGAATATGGGTAAAACATTATAAACGCATGGCGGCACATTTCATTTGGGGTTCGTTTGAAAAAGCACAATAAATTGAAAATAATAATAAAATATTGTGTATACGCGTATATATACACCCTCAAAAAGTGAAACCCTAACAAACTAATGTAGCCACCAATATTGTTTTCATTGTCTGAAACACTCCCTCACTCTCCCTAATTTATCTCTCTATCCATCCACTTTCGCGAGAGATTTCCAACAGCAATGTCGAAAAGCTCGTCGAGCTCGACGAGTTTTTCGACATCACAGTTGGAAATCTCTCGCGAAAGTGGATGGATAAAGTCCAATGGTGGAGATCGAGAATAACGTGACGAGGAGGAGAAATTGCGGCTCAAATCTCGGTTGTTCGTGTGCATTTTCCACATGATGGTGAAGACCGAGCTTGATGAGTTTTCAGCCAATGGTGGAGTTCGCAACGCTCTTCGTCATCACGATCGTCGATTGCGTTCTAGGTGGTCGATGGGGGAGCAAACATTGGTCAAAGCAACATCGTTTGGGTTCGTAAGGAAGGCTAGAGCGAACGTGAAGGAATTAAAGCAGACCCGTCACGATCCATCTGTTTGAAATGTATGGCCGAGATTCACTTGATTAAAAAAAGTGAATTGGTATATATAAATTTATATTCAAATTTTGAAATTGCATATCTTTTTCATACGAGGTCGGAATCGGACGAAACAAGCGGCGACGGGATCATAAGGAGAAACACTACATGCTAGAATAGATCTGGAGTCGATCAAAGTTAGCAAAAATTTTAGATTAAATCAAAAGTGTTTGATTTAATTTAAAATTGGAACGTTTGGCAGCGTAAAAATCAAGGTGAGTTAATCTCACACAATTTTGTACTGCTGGCTTTAGTTGTAAATAGTTAAAATTAGTAAATGACTGATTGGTTAAATTGATTTACTAGTTGGATGTGATATCATTTATAATATATATATATATATTGGAGTGATTAATATTCCTGCATTTATATAGCGGATGAGACCCTATGTGCCCCCAAATAATAGCGGATGACCCTATATACCGCGATATTCTACCTCGAAGCAGAATTGATATTTTTATGTTGTGCTAATATCTGTGGATGCAGGAAAATAGGTTGAGGGGATCCAACTGAATTCCTCAAAAATGTTGAATTCAATTTCATATATTTTGATATATGATCTGTTGGAATAATCGTGATAGGTTATTGTGTGATATGGATCGAGTGGATGTTGTGGCAGGTTTCGACCTAGATTTTGGGTATTTTTAAACACGATTAATATACGTTTTAAATTGGAAAAGCAAATTAAAAGGATTTTGAAGCAAAATGTTTATAAAGAATTTTGTGTTAATCAACTGGATAAAATAAATGGGGTGGGATTTGTACTTATCTAAATCGGGATATTATGAAGAGGATTTTGGAATCAAAGTATATAATAAGGGATTTTTAAATAATAAATCCGTAAATAGTATTTGTTTAAAATATTAAGGTCTTAAAATCGAGATTTTAAATATTTTGAAGATAGAAGTGAACTTGGGAAATAAGAATAAAATTGGTTAAACTGGAATTCAAGTGAGATATCCAAAATTTGCAAAATGGAATTGGAATCGAGGAATTTGACTTGTTTTAAAAAAAGGTTTTTTAATTATTAAATTGGTGATTTTAAAAGGGTAAAAAAAAACTCTAGAAATGAGTTATTTAAGTATTTTAAATTGTTTAAAGCATATTTAATTATTAATAGTTACTTCATAATGATTTTCGAAGATTTATTATTATTTAAGAACTAGTCGGCATTTTTGTTTTAAAGGATAAATTATTAAATTTTAACATGGCTTTGTATAGTAACTTTTATTTAAGTATATTTGACTAGATTTAACTTGAAATTTATTTTATAACTTATAAGAATCGCATTGAGATAACTTTTTTTAAAATTAAGTTTTCGGAAAGTAATGGTATACTCTCGTCACATAAATCGGAGGCAGTTAGTGCCTACAGTTAAGTTTTGGATTTCTTTGGGATAGAGACGTAACCATTGAGTTGTGATCCATGGTTTGATACCGCAGTGGTACTTTTCACATTATTTAAAAGGGTTTTCAAATATTTTTGAAAAAAAGAAGATAATTTGTGAATATGCTGAATTCGATAAGATAAGTATGTATAATTTGGACAAAGGAATTTATTTATTCAAAATTAAATTAAAAGAGACTTAGTGTTTTTAGCGTAAAATGGACTGCTAGTTGATTGATTGTTTATTTGATAGTTAAATAACCGACTACCAAATCTGGACCTTAATATAACTATGGAGATATCTAGAAGAAGTACAAGGATTATATGTTATAGTTATCATTCGAGGTGTTATACTATACGTATAAACTCGTTTCGTCCTTCTAGGGCGATGAGAATGAAATCCGTCCACTAATGGTTACGAGGTGACCTTCGATCTTATTTTCGTCTGTTTATTTTCTAAAGAACCGGGGTTGAGTTTACCAAAAATATCGAACGCTGTTTCGAAAACACCAGGATTGGATTTGTTATCCAAAAACCACTTCGATCCGACGAGTATGTTTTCGAAATGAAGACAAGAGCATGGAGTCGAAGATGGAGCAGTGAAGTGCAATGGCTAATCACTACTAATCCTGAGGGTGATTCCAAAATGGATGTAGTAGGAATAGTGCCTTCGGTTCCGTTCGGACCCGAAACGGACTTGTATGGATGAATGCTATCAGTACATTGTCATTGGAGGACAATGAGCATTCTAAGTGAATATTCTAAGAAGGTAATCATAGCCTCTAGCCTCATCAACTGGGAATGACTGAAAATCAGGAGGGATGTAGCAAGGCTAATTGGGTCGCACCCAGGTAGGGAATGTTTATCGACTTTCTAGACACCCTCGGATATTATTACTATGATTTATGGAAGGAGCTCGAAAAAGGGTGGGAACGGCCGGGGTGATAGCATATTCGGTCTATCCAAGTTAGGGATAGTCCAATCTTGTGTTGCAGGGGATCCCAACATGGTCCTCGGTATCCTATTCTAGACGTGTACTGTGACAGGTGGTATCCAGTTCCTAGTCATTCGTATTGAATCCATTCTCCAATACGTGCCTTTACATTTTTTATTGTAGAGCCTAGTATGCTGGAAGTTAATTAATTAACAATTTCAGCTATTTGAATAAGTATTTGTACTTAGAAACTATTATAATCTTAGAAGATTTTGATATGAAATGTTTTGGTTATCGTAAGGTAAAAACCCGTTGTGTTTATATGTAGCATGGTCTTACGAGATACCTTTAATTTCAAAGGATTTGATAAAGTTAATAACTCAAATTGAGTGTGTTTCTCACGTCGGTTTTCCAGACTGACTCGGGTGTTATTTTATTATAATGCTCGGGTCAGACTGAGTATTACAGGTTCAGGTTAGGATGGTATAGAGCTTGGGAGAAGAGCTGGAGACCGAGGCGTATTCTCGTACTTGTTTTATTCCATTGTAGTGTTTTTTTGAAATTATCAGCAATTATGATGGCAAATTGTCATAACTGCCCAGGCTGGTAATTATTGATTTGTGTACATTGATGTGAGATATGTATATTACAGTTTTGATTTTTGTAAAGTACTATTCATATTATAGGTTATTTAGTCCGATGTGAGATTTTGTTTTTCTTAGTTCCTTCTTTCCTTCCATCTACTTTCTTTTCCCTCAACAATCTGTCTTTCCAATACTCGGTCGTTTGGCATGTTATAAATGGGCATATTTATGTCGATTTTTGAGAGTCAAAAGGGCAGGTCGTGACAATCTCATGCTGGTTTATCATGCTTAACCCAGGTATTTTTAATACTCGGGTCAGATCCGAGCAGTTTTAGGATTAGCTGAAGATCTTGGAGTTTCCTAAGGAAAGCTGGAGATCTTCATCATCGTATGGACGTATTCTATTATCTACTACATCTATTGCATTTGTATCGTCGGCATTTGTAAAGGCAGGTGTTACAACTGTCCTGGCTGAATCTAGGTTAGACTTTGATATATGTATTCTAAAATTTTCCATTGTAAAGAGTGTTATTGAAAAAATATACTACATTCATGTGAGATTCTATTTTGTCATTATTTTCTTTCTACCATTAATGATCTGCTTATTCGTGCAATTTGAGTTGGACATGTGCGGTTTATAGTCGATTCAAAGGGTATGGAAAAATGGGTTGTTAAGCAAACAAATCAGATTTGCCTTTCTGTTCAAATACGTCCAAATCGGATTTGCTTGCTACATGATAGGGGGTTCTCGCTTCTTGTTAGGTAGCGAACGGATGACTCTTACTAGCTTCTTGTTAGGTAGCGAACGGATGACTCTTACTCCTACATATCCCTAGATGGAAAAGGGTTGGTTTGCCAGTTGGGCTAACAGTCAAGAGGCTGGCCGTAAAAGCAAATCGCGAGGTACCAGTGTGAACTACTGTGGAGTTTATCCACCATTGATGGTTGCAAAGCCTAGATCGTCACATTTGGAATCAATGCTTAGGTTGAGCGAATACCCAGGCTTTGTTGGCAGTAAAACTCATTATAGAATGGGTTAGCAATACCCTGGAATGAGTGACTCATTAGAGATAGGGTTAGTAACACCCTAGAATGAGTTTTGAGAGTATTATATATATGAGCGCATATTTGTTATTTGATATAAAAATGTTTTGTGTAATTTATCTGTTGAGTAGTTTATATATTCTATTCGATGCGCCTGATCACCGTTATCGATAGAGATTTCTAAACACTTAATCTAGACAAACCGACACACTATTTTAAAAGGATTATATTTTAAGTATAAAGGAATATCTTCTGGAAAATATAGATATTTATGTGTGTCGGTTTATGGTTAAGGGAATAATAATATTCCGCTGCTATCATTTGTTGATTTAATGAACATCTTGTGAATTAAGTTTCATAATTTGATTTAAGATGTTTGATAAGAATATGGGGTTAAGGTTAATGAATTTGTATAAGATATAAAGTAAGCATGTAGCATAAAAATGTACTTTACCAAATAATTTTGTAAAATGTATGAAAAATATGTTATATAAATTTGAGAAACTAAATTTTGGGTACTTTGGAACAGATTTATAAATTCTAAAAGAAATTAAGTTAATATAAGATGATTTTATAAAGGGATTTATAAAATGGATTTTATAAACAAATAAAAAATGGTTTTATATAACCAAGGTGAAGTAAGTAAAATTATATAGAAGTATAAATTTACAAATGTGATTTATAAAGTAAAAAGAGAAATTTAGAAGATATATGAAAAAGCACTAAACTCACTAGTCGTTGGGAAATAATTCGGGTGATGACTGCAGCATCATCGGTATTCATTTTTGAGTCTCTAAGTGATGAATTGCTACCTTAATAATTTACTATTGATGCTTTGTCTTCATAAAACAAGTTTTGATTATAAAATTCCATGTATGATTTGATAATATAAAAAATAATAATAAGACTTTGAAATTATAAATTTAAAAAAGCTATAAAAAAAGAGGAATAAGTTTATGCTTTATTAATTTAAACAGGAAAGTAAAACCAAAATTTAAAAATGGTTGAACATTTTGGTAGCAAATAAAAGGAAATTTGAACTTGAGATATGAAAGAATTAAATCAAGAAAAGTTAAATGAAAGTGAATTGAATTTGATTTGTAATAAAATTAATGAAACAAGATTCAAATTTGACTTCAATGAAATGAACTTAAGTTGTATATTAATAATAAACATGAGATTATGTTGTATTAAAACGTTTACGAACTTAGGTAAATAATATTATGGAATGGATGTACAATTATGATGTTGATTAAACTTATCTTTGGATTATCCTCTCAGAGCACTTCTTCTATCTTATATCCGATCAAATCTAAGAAGATGTTTTTTAAAAGATTATATAATATACAAAAATGTCTTTATAAAAAGTGTTTGTTGAGAAATCATATAAGAATATATTTTATAAAAGTATATTCTGTAAAATGAAGTGTAATTAGAAAAAAAAATACAATAATGTTTGAGAAAGATGGTTTCGAGAATTTATATCATAATGTTTTGAAGAAGTATAAAAGGGAAAGTTATGTAATACAAAATAAGTTTTGAATTAAATTTATAAGGAGATTTATTAACAAAGAAATTTTAAAGGAATTTTGAAATAAGAATTATAAAGGCATTATTCCAAATAAAGGATGACCGATTTCTTATGGAAAAAGAATAATAATAGTATTATTTTCAGAAAGGGATTTTGAAAATGAAAAACGATCTTGTAGTTAATCGGTCTGAGTTGCTCGAAAGTAACTAAAAATGGTAGGAGATGTGTTCGGATGGTAAATGCTTCTCTTAAGTATTCCCCTTCTAGTTAAGGAAATATGTGATACTATTGGTAGTATCTAGTTCCTTTGGTATCATTTTTGAGTTACTCGATCAATATAATATTCTAAAGTTACAAAGCATAATGTGAATCACTTATTTGACAAAGTAATGGCTTACAAGTTTTATCAAAGTGTTTTATCTTAATTGTAAGCATGGGTATGCTTTGATCTTTAAAATAAATATTTAAAATTATTAATGAATCATTTTGGATTGGTATTAATTGATGTTTTAGCAACATTTGTTTTAAACCCTTGAATGACACTTTGGAAGAAATCTTATGAGTATATTTAGATCTTTAATAATAGGATTTAAAGATAATTACAAGTATTAGAGTCTTTTAAGAAAAGATGGAAAATATTATAACTAATAAGTTGTAAAATGAGAAGTTCATTTTAACATTGTTTTGGTGGTACTTGTTTTAACTCTTCGATTATATTTTAAAGTAAGCAAAATTTGTTAAGTAAATTATGAATATACTTAAAATGTTTGAATAAGTTGATAAATACCTATTAAGTATTAAAACTAGTAAGTAAAGAGAATATTTATATGTATAGAGGAAGTTTATGGTGATTTAATAAATTATTTTGGAACTGAGTTTTTTAAGAAACCATTAAGATATGTTAGAAACGTTGTATGATAAAAAGATATTTATCTGTTGAAAATGAATCTTTTTCATTTAAGTTGAAATATTTTGGAAATAAAAATGTAAAATGGTTATGTAATGACCCGGATTTTTAGCCATCTGATATTGGGATAATTAGCCAGTTTTAGTTATTGAGATATAAATCTTATAAGTCAAATAGATAAATTTTCTAATATTTGGAATATTTGAGCCTATAAATTGACATATACTGTATTTAATTTTAAAATATAAATTCTGGATATAATAAATTTTATAGGCATATGTATGTAAACTCCACCACTAAAAATTTAAGATAAAATATCCATATATGCATATATATAAGTATATACAAGCTTTATGATGTTTCAAAATATATACAAGAAAAATGTGGTTCCTGCTGCCACTATCAAACTTGATATTTCCAAGGCTTATGATACAATCCATTGGGACTCTATTGTTAGGATAATGGCTGTGATGGGGTTCCCTAAAGTTTTTGTGTCCTGGATATATGTATGTATATCCACCCCTTCCTTTTCTGTTGTTATTAATGGCAGACCTGTTGGTAATTTCAGAAGTAGTAAAGGAATACGCCAAGGTGACCCTATATCATCATACATATTCTTGATGGTTATGGAAGTGTTAACAGTTATGCTTAGTGATAGGTACAAACTTAAATTCATTAAGTACCATCCTAAGTGCTTTGATTTACAAATCACCTCTATTATGTTTGCTGATGATGTTATGGTGTTTACCAAACCAGATTTGCATTCTTTGAATGGAGTTTTGGAAGTTTTGCATGAATTTCACTGTATGACAGGGCTATCTATTAATCATGGCAAGTCTTCTCTATTGGTCTCTGGTGTTAATCAAATACAGGCTGCTGCTCTTCATAGTCATACTGGTATCTCTTGCATGTCTAATGATATGAAGTATCTTGGTCTTCCTTTAATATCTTAAAGAATTACTAAGGCTGATTGCATTCCACTTTTCAACAAGATCACCTCTGCATTATCTTGTTGGGACAATAGGAGTTTGTCTCAGAGTGGTAGGCTAGTTATAATTAAGTCTGTTGTTTTTCCCTCATTGGTATACTGGGCCAGAACCATTATTCTACCTGTTAAAATGTTGCAACTAATAAGGTCTGCTATGATTAGATTTTTTTGGACAGGAAGTATTCATAACAGGAAGATTGTGCCTTGTTCCTATTCTAGAATTGAGACATCATTGAAACTTGGTGGATTGGGAGTTATAAATATCAGGAAATGGAATACATCTGCTATTAGTAAGCAATTTGATGCCCTCATAAATAATAAGAAAAGTTTGTGGGTTAGTTGGACATGGAAACACAGCATTAAGAATAAGCATTTTTGGACTATGGATACTCCTCAGAGCTGCAGCTGGATTTGGAGAAGTATGTTAAATCTAAGGCATGTTTTCCTCCCAATGATTCTTTATGCTGTGAATTCTAATATGCCTGTTAGTTTTTGGCATGATCCATGGGTTAGAAATGGTCATATCCTTTACAATGTTTGTGATCATGCACAGATGATACAGTCTGGAATACATCAAAATGCATTAGCTAATGACTATCTTCATAATGGCAAAATACTGTTACCAAATACCAGTAATCAAGTGCTAAAGCTGATGTGGGATGATATACATCAGCATTATTACAGTGTGAAGCAGGATGCTTGTGTTTCATGGGATAACAAGCCTCACACTGTCAAAACTGTTTACAATTACATTACTGATAGTGTACCACTTATAGCTGCTAAGTGGTACAATGTGATATGGAATACTGATTCAACTCCTAAAGAAAATTTAATGATGTGGAAAGTCATAAATCAGGCCTTACTAACAAGAAGTGTTATCAGTAGCTTTGGAATGGTTTGTTCCAACTTGTGCTTATTCTGTCAACTACATGATGAGACAACTGAACATCTTTTTTTTGGTTGTCCTGCTTTACAGTTCATTATTGACAGGATATGTAGTATTTCTGGATATCACTTAACTGGATCAACAACTAGTACTCTTTGGCATTTAATCTATAAAGCAACTAAGTGGAGAAAGGAGCAAGATAGAGCACTTGCTGTTGCATCGAAAATAAGTATGTGTGTGATCTGGACAGAGAGGAATTCAATGGTTTTTGACAATACTAGAAGAACTGATGCCTTAATATGGAAAGATATCAAGTCTCGTACTCATTCTCAGCTTGTTTTTAGTGTTGCTGTTTTCCCTCCTTCATTGGTTGATGCTTGGGGATGAGGTTGATGTTTATGTTGTTTTTTTTTATTTATTTGTTTTTTTCCTTTATGTTGTATCTTTTTATTGTATTGCAATAAAACTGGTAGGGGCCCAATTAACCCCGCTGGCTTTGCCAAAAAATATATATATATATATAAGTTATATCGTGTATATATGTTTATGAAAAATATGGTATATGTATATAAATATATTTACATGAATGTATATACTCCATAATGGTATATATAAAACATATGCTATAAAATTAATATAAAATATATGTACATATATAAATAAGAATAAATACTTGTAAATAGCCTTGTATATATGTGTATGCTAAAATATAGGGTATTTGTAATAATTTATACAAAGAAGAAGTAACTTTGGCATGTTAAAAATAGCGTTTGTAGCCAAAAACATATGCATATGGTAAAATCATGGGAAAATCTATGTATATATTTACATGATGTATGTATATAGGCAAGGGAACATTATGATGAAAATATATCAACTCAAGCACATAATAAATCAAATCATTTATTCAATATTAAAATCACCAAGGAAATCAAATCAACACAATTTACCAAATCAAGTCAGCATATTTTCAAATCAAATTAAAAAAAATGTGTAAAGCCTACAAACTTCTCAACCTCATTCTTTTTGCAGTGCCCCTTTCCATTCACGTATATATATCGAGCCACACTTGTTCGTTTGTTCACACCTGAATAATCAAATAAGAGAAGAAGAAAACCTGAACCAGGGAAACACAAGCAAGGCAATGTTCATCCTTTTTAAAAACAGTGAGTAAACATCTATACATTGTTTACTAATTATCACACATATATGCATGTAACCGTGGAATAATTGACTTGTGACTATGTGTATGTATTTGATGTGTGTGTATATGCATATGAATATGAGTTTGGACATGGATAGTTCCACCTGCACTGTTCTTCTCCCTAATAACTACTCTGTTATTGTTTTACTATGATAAAACAGTATATCTCTTCACTTCAAAATTTAATAACTCAACAACCAATTAGTTTTAGATCTTGGATCCAAAACAAAAGATGTTTTTTTTAAATATAGATTGTTTTAAAAATCCTGCCATCAATTTTCGATAAGCAGGAAGAAAGGAAAGAAACAAAATATAGTAACAAAGTTAGTTAAGGCAAGTTGTCATCTATCCTAATTTGATATATGGATTACATGAGCATAACCATTGTTGAAAAATAGGATTTTTAAAGTTGGTAAAATACAGTAACACAGTTAGTTAAGGCAAGTTTTCAACTATCCTAATTTGATGTATGGATTACATGAGCATAACCATTGTTGAAAAATATGGTTTTTAAAGTTGGTTTGGGGTTTTTTTATGGTGTATGGGAGAAGAAATGGTGTGATGAACAGAATTGGTGGAAATGGCGATTTCAGGCGACTGGGATGATTTCATTGCAAATCGTTGCTCATGGGGCAGGTTTGGGTGATGAGGCGCTCGAGAAAAATGGTGCGGCATTTTTCATGTAATCGTGGTGGCCAGACAAGGTCAGAGTAAGGTGTGAGGTTTGTGGTCTCGGTTCGCGTGTTATTGACGACGAGGAGAGAGAAAAGGGAGCGTGCGCATAGGAGGGAATTGATGAGGGAGCCTGTGACGAAGTTAGGGACGGGACTTGGTGACGAACGGTGCCAGGGGTAGCCAAGGCGAGGTGATTTTCGAAGTGGCTGTTGTTTAAGTTTTTGGGTTCGAGTTCGAAAATTCGCACAAAGGTATGGTCGGGGGTTCTGCATGGATGGAGTTGACGCGGTGGTCGTGGGTGATGTGTGTAAGCGGTCGGCGGCGTGAACGGAGGGTTGGCGGGTCCGTGTATGTGCACACATACGTGCACGTCTTCATGCACTGGAGTGATGATAAAAGGAAGAGAGAATAGGGAGGGGAAGAAGTGGAATAATTAGTTTTGGCCGGATTAAAATTGTTGGGCTGGTTGTATTTATTTTAAAAGAAAAATTAAATTTTTTATTTTAAAATAACCTATAAGTTAAAAACCTTATTCCCTTTCCATTTCGAATCCAAAGAATGTGTGGATTTTTGCATCGATATCCCAACGTGGAGTAATGTCATCTGAAATAATATCGTCGAGCATTCTATAGCGTAAAATTTAACAATTTATATGGTTTAAAATAAACGAAGAGGTAATTTCTTATGTGATTAATTATGCATTAATAAATCAATTGATTATTTAATAAACTATTTTAAATTTATTTAGAATAAATTATTTTATTTAATTTCTTTAATTGATAAATAATCGGGATCAAGAATATAGCTTGACTCGGTTAATTAAATCCATTCGGTTTTGATTGGTAAGTTGATTTAATATCAATTTTAAATGTTTGATTTAGTTATTGATTTATGTTTGACTGATATTGCACTTATATATATGTATATATTGATTTCAATTATTCATGAAATTAGGTAGCCAAACTAATTTTAAAGTAAATAGAATAAGGCGTTAACATGTTTTATTGGCGAGTAAATCATCTGAAACCCATCGTTATACCGATTTTGAAAAAAAAATGAAATGATTTCAAGCAAATTATTTTCTAAGGACTGGTCATGATAAAGTAATATGGAATGAATTTTCATATGTAAATATTAACATCCTGATTGTGAAACTGATATTTTAATGACTTGGAATTTTCAAATTTATTATTCGGGTTAAATGAAACCAGGATCTGATTCGTTTCATCCAAAAACCACTTCGATCCAATAACTTCCACGAACCTTTACGGTTTCGATTATAGAGTCTAATATGCCGAAATTGAATTAATATAACAAATTCGATCATTTTAAATAAATATTTGTACCTAGACACTATTATAATATCACCGGGTTTTCTATAAAGTGTTTTGGATTTGTAAGGAAAAACCCATTGTGTTTATGTGTGACATGGTCTTACGAATTTCCTTTGTTTTTCGAAGGATTTGATAACTTAAGTAATTCAAATTAAGTATGTTTACTCACGCTAGTTTCCAGCCTTACTCGAGTGTAACTTTATTGTAATGCTTGGGTCAGACCGAGTATTGCAAATTCAATTTAGGTTGCTTTGGAGCTCAGGAGACGAGCTGGATGACAAAGACATATTACACGTATTTGATTATATTTCGCTGTGTATCGTAGGCTGTATATTCAGCATTTCTGAGGACAAGTTATTATAACTGTCTAGACTTATATATTTATGGTTGTACTCCCAAAATTTACATGTATATTGACAGTTACAGTTTTTCTTTTGTATAAAAAGCTGTTGTTTTATAAAAAAAAATGTTCACTGCGATTGTGAGATTCTGTATTGTTATTATTTTTGTTTCTTCTTCAATCTCTTTCTTCTTGACCCTAACAACCTGATATTTCCGGCACTCGATTGCTCGATACTCTATACGGTGAGCGTATTAGTGTTGATTTTCAGGGTTGAAAATCTCCTGGTCATTACAGGTTATGTATAAAAAAGTATCTTTATAAAAGTTTGAATAAAAGATGAAATTTTTTATGAAATATTTTCGTAAGAATTTTAGGAAGGATAATAAATACATATATGTATATGGATTATTTCATCGCATGATTTAATCTAAGATTCGGTTGAATAACTTTGACGTGTTTGACACTTATCCGAAAGAGGATTTATCACTCGATTCTTGACGACGAACATTGATGAGGATTCTTAGTTGGATGCTTGATTTTTCTATCATAGTTGAGAGCTATGCAAGAAGAACTAAAGTTTTGATCAAAAAGCCTGATTAGAGTTCGCACTAAAGGATTGGGGGATCAATACTAGTTCGGAAGTAAGTTGTGGATTCGAATAGTAGATCGAATTAGATATTGTGCACGAATGATCTGTGTACATCATACGCATGTAGGTTTAAAAATAAATATTTTGGGCAATCCTTTAGGTTTTTGTTCGAGTAATTTCGAGGACGAAATTCTTTCAAGGGGGAATATGTAATGACCCAGAATTTAATCACTTCAAAATATACTATTTAAAGTGATTTTAAATATAAAATTATAGTATTTTACGATTTAAATAATATTAGATAGGATTTGCAAAGAGAAATATATACAAAAATAGGAATAATTGCTTATATCGACAAAAGTGACAAAATTCGAATTACAGAAAAGTAAGTTTCAATGGTTAAATAAATTATTTTGATTAATTTATAAGTTTTTATATTTTTAAATAGCACTATACAAATTTATTTTTAAATTTGGATTACATAAATAAATCGTTTAACTAAAACTTCAAACTGTGATCATAAAACATTTTGTTGAAAATCAACGTTTTGTCGATTTAAAGTTGTCGCAACGTTGTTGCACCTTTATTTTCTTATATATGAACAAATATTCAAATAGTACAAGTATTATATAATTTAGTAATCAAGCTTACTTTTACTAAACATACTTAGAAAATTCTAAAATATAATTAATAAAAAGTAAGCATAAAAAGACAAAAAAAAGTTATAAAGGTCAAAATTAAGCATCAGATTAAGGAAAACATAATTATTATTTTTTACTTAATACTTACGTGAAAATGACATAAAGTAATGATTTGAAATGTGACGTTAAGTATTGAAAAAAATAAGGTTGCTTAAAAGGGAAGTAAGGTTATTTTGGCAATTTGGCAAAGAGATATTTTGGTAACTTACTACTTCATTTTTTCTATAAACACCTGTTAGGGATGCGGATTAAGGATCTTAAGGCAGAAATAACACCAGAGGGGGGTGAATAGTGTTTTAAAGAATATATGAACTATATGACTAAATTAAAACTTTCAACATAAATCTAAACAAAATTCTAACACCATATGATCACAGAACATATAACAAATGCAAATAGTAAAGTAAAGCAAGCAAAAGGAAAGAACACACCGGATTTTATACTGGTTCGGAATCCTCCTACATCCAGTCCTGTACCAAAGCAATATCCTTGTACAGATTTTTATAAGCCAATATCCAAATTACAACCCTCAATTTCTAAGGCCTTGAGGAACCCTCCTATCTTCGAGTCTGGGGTAAACTCTCTTGATTTACGGGACACAAGATCACCCTAATACTTCTTAATAACAATCCTTTTGAATGGATAGACTCTATGGACTTTTTGAATACAAATTAATCCTATAACTCTGAATAGCACTTTGATCTTTAGTAGAATGATGGAGAATCAAATAGAGAGAGTATCTAAATGATTTCCTATTGAGAATTTGGCAGAATGATGGCACGATCTTGAAAATATGAAGTTTTATGGATATGGAATGGTGGAGAATAAAGAGTGAAGAAAACAAGAAAGTAGTTGTTAAAAAAATTCATTTTGGAAGCCTTTATATAGATGCACAACAGTTATAACCATTGGCGAAAGGTTTTCAAACGAATGGACACTTCTTTTGAAAATTGAATTTTGAGTCCAACTGTCACCATGTCGACATGGGGTATCTCCTTATGTCGACATCTCTTAGTTCAAAATTATAGATATGTTGTTTTGTAAAGACAATTGAATTTAAAACAAGTTGAAACTTCTCTGAAGCAAAGTAAAGTGTTTAAACAATATTTTGAGATAGAGAATGAATATAAAACATTATTTTAAATATATATATATATATATATAAAATTGATATAGACCGTCAATTATATAAGTAATATTTAAAATCAGAATAAGTTTTGATGTTTTAAAAATAGAAGTTTTTAAAATCAGAATAGAGGAATATTTCAAGGCTAAAACAAAGTTTGAAAATATTTTTGAAAATATTTTTGAAAACATGATTTTGAAAGCTAAAACATTTTGAAAACAGATTTAAAAACATTTTGAAAAATCTATTCAAACTGAAATTGCAAGAACCTTCCTACAGAGCTCCTCCATAGGACTCGAGAACTTGTACGAAGTAGTTTAAATGGTTTTGATTTTCGTGGGTTTGTAAGCCACTTGTCGTAGGTTTGTAAGCTACTTGTTGTGGGTTTGTAAGCCACTGGTTTCGATAGAAATTGGGTTCCATCCCAAAAGAAAATTAGAAGAAAGATGAGAGTGCTATTATGAAGTTTTAACAAAATACTAGACACTTATCTTGAGATCTTGAAATCTTGATTCTCTAGAGTCTTGAATCTTGAATCTCTAATCTTCATCTTGATGCTTGAGTCTTTATACTGATCAGTCTTCAATGATACCTGCATATACTTCCTATATACATGTATATATATATATATATATATATGAAAATGTTAGTATATATTTTATAAAGTAAAGTATAATAACTATATAAGGTTGTTGTCATCAAAAGATCATCAACTCAGTTCCTAACAATCTCCCCCTTTTTGATGATGACAACCTTTATTTATAAGATATTCTTACCATACCATAACTCTCCATAACTCCCCCTTACTCCGTGACTTCTTCTTAAAACTACAACTCCCCTTTATTCCATGACTCCCCCTTACACCAAGCATATATATTTTTATAACTTTCTCCCCCTTTGACATCAGCAAAAAGGAATAAAAGATTTACCTGTTCTAAGATAATCAAGTATATATAGAATAAAAGTGTAAAGTGAACGCGTAAGTGATCAAGTGTGTGAGCATATATATAAGTGTAACTTGACAATCAAATCAATATCATACATAGCAAACCAATCATGTATAGTATATGAAGTTATATACAAACCAAATCCAAATCAAACTTAAGTAAACAATTCAATCAAATCCTAATCAAATCTAAATCAAATCAAATCAAACAAACAAACATACATAATGATCAGACATTCCTTGGGACTTCCACCCATCCATCTTCTCCAAAGATAGGATCAGTTTTGATAACATCCCAATCATCTTTGTCGAGAGTGACTGGTGGATTTGCTTCGGGTTCGTCTTTGCTAAGGCTTGAGATCATCCAACAAAGTGCGTCGAAGTGTCTCTCTTGCTCTTTGATCATCTGCATTTGGCTTAATTCTAAGTGCCTTTGATTTCTAAGTATAAAAGAGAGAATATTCTTGAAAGAAGTAAGAGTTTCTTCAAGATTTTCACTTAAATTCTTAATTGGAGAAGCCATAATTTAAGAAATAAGTTAAAGTATGAGAGGAGATGAATAGAAATGGAGGTAGAAAAGTTTTTTTGGAAGAAGTAGGTATTTATAGGACTTATTGGCCGTTCAAAATGAATTGTCACTTGGTAGTTACAAGAATTTGAAGTTAGAAATTATAACTACTTTCTGACTGTTATATGTCGACATGGGGGGATGGGGCATGTCGACATGGTCTAGACAGAATGACCAAGTTGAGTTATTTTTTATTTCTAAGTTTATTTTTATACTAGTGGACCTATATAAACTTAAAATAAATAACTATCAGAGATATATAAAGCTGGAAAACAGAGAATAAGATAGCATTACTTATATTAGTTAACATTACATAATATTAACCAAAAAAAATAGAAAATACGAAGATAGATAAACGATGGCTAGAGAGATAATGGCTAGGATTAGTTTGATGAAGATGATAATGAGGACAAGCCAAGTTTCCTGCCTATCTTCCCAAAGAACTTGTCGATCTTGGTAGAGATTTTATCCATTTTCTTGCTAATAGATCTCTTAAGAACCTTTTGGTTTTGAGCAAGTATATTTTGGTTCTTGAGTATGGTTTTGTTGGACGGATTGGCGGGTGTATGTGGATACTCTATACTTTCCAAAGATGTTTCTTCATCTTCCTTTTCTTCTTCAATTTCCATTCCTTCCCCTTCTTCTTCCTCTTCTTCTCCCTCTTCTTCCATCTCTTCATGAGCAAGTATCTCTTCCTTTTTGGTAAGTGTTTCATACGGTTGAAACATAAGTGGGATTTTCATAAGGGAAATGTTCCCATGATTGAACACTTTCCTACTTACAAACTCTTCCTTTTTAACATCCACGCCAAACTAATTGAAAATCCGAGTAAGATAAATTCCATGACAAAGAGTGTTTTCTCCCATAGTAAATTTTTTGGGTCTTAACTCATCCAAAGTAGTTTGTGCCCAATTAATATCATATTTTCCAAATATAGCAAAAAGAGCTTTACACAATTTTGAGATGGGATTATTGTAGTTTCCCGACCTAGGAATAACGGTGTGTTGAATAAGAAGGTTGACAATTCTTGCTTTTGGGCGGAAAAAGCGATTCTTAAAATCCATGTGGTCATCGCTTTCAAAAATGTGATGAAAAGTCTCCCGATCGGTTTCATTGATTTGAAATTGCGAGAGATTCATACCGGTAGATTTGCAACCCAAAATAGTACCCAAAATATCGAAATCCAAAACAATAAGTGTTCCTTTAACACTACTCCAAATTTGATCTTCATTTCCATTATAAAATTCACGGTTTAGGTTTGCATAAAACATTTTGACAAGGTTTGGATAACAAACGAAATCATTTTGCTTGTTATCAATCAAGCTAAGAATGGAGTTTTCTTCAAAAAGTTGATCGATTTCATAAGAAGGAAAATCATCAAAAATAGCAAATTTTCCCGTATTGACTTTACCATAGTTTACATAACTTATGTAAGCTTTGATAGCCTCCGGGTCATTAAAAAGATCATTTTTGATGGATTTGGTCAGCCTCATAGTTGATGGGGTACTTGAGGAAGCCATTGATGAGTGTTTGAGAGGAGTAGAAGATAATGAAGAAAGTTTGAATTATGAGAATACAGTGAAAAGAGATGATAAGAGAAGTATATTAAATAGATTCTCTAAATTCATGTTCTCTGGTCAAGAGGTATCTTTTCAGAATTTTGAAGTAAGTGAAAAGGTGGAGGGAAATTCAAAAGTTTGAATTCAAATTTTGAAATCAAATTTCTGAGAGACATGTCGACATGGGGTATCCTGGCATGTCGACATGTGACTGTTGAATTTGAAAAGAGGCGTCTTTTTCTAAAATCTAAGAAATTCCTAAAATCTTAAGAAAACTAATCTATATTCTATATCTATATATAATTCCAGTAATAATATTAAATATAATAATATTAAAATATTATTAAAATAATATTGTTTTGAATTTAAAAATTCAAATTTCAAAGGGTGATTTTGAATTTAAAAATTCAAGAAATTGCAAACAAAATCAAAACAAGCAAGTATCCAATAAAATCAAAATAAATGTGTACCTATTTTTAGATCCAAACTCCGATCGTCTTCCGATTCGAGAATAGCAGTGAAGCACATATTTGAATTATCAGTTTTCTTCTCGTCATCACTGGATGAATCTGAATCGTCAAGAGTTGTTGCATATGCCTTCTTTCTTCTCCTTAGTTGTTTGTTGTTTAGTTGAAATGTCTGTTTGTCTGGATATGGACAATCTATCTTGTAATGCCCTTTTTTGTTGCAGTTGTAGCATCTATCACCATTGTTGTTGTTGTTGTTGTTGTTGTTGTTGTTGTGATTGTTGTTGTTCTTCGAAGTATTTCTGGAATTCCTTTGATCATTTCTTTTAAAGTTATTCATCTTTCTGTACTTCAGAAACTTTCTGAAATTTCTAGTCATGAAAGCAATTTCTTCATCACTATCTTGTTCTGAATCTCCAGTTGTTGCTTTGAATGCGATCGATTTCTTTTCCGTTGCCTTAGATTCTTTTCTCCCTTGTAGTTGAACTTCATAAGACATTAGATTACCGATTAACTCTTCGATCTTCATTTGACTAACATCATTTGCCTCTTCAATAGTAAGTGTCTTTTGACCCCATTCTGGAGTGAGTGAATTGAGTATCTTTATGACTTGATCTTCTTCTGAGAAACCCTTTCCTAAAGCTATCAATGAATGTACAATATCTTGAAATCAACAATACATGTCGGAAATGGACTCATTTTCATGCATTTTAAACAATTGAAACTGGTTAGTTAATATGGAAATTTTAGTCTGTTTAACTTTGCTTGTTCCTTCATGAGTTACTTGCAAAGTTTTTCAGATTTCAAATGTAGACTTACAAACAGAGACTTCATTAAACTCATTCCTATCTAGTGAACAAAATAGTATATTCATAGCCTTAGAATTGTTTTGTGGAACCGTCTTTTGCTCAGTAGTCCACTGGGCAAAATTAGTAGTTGGTTCAACACATTCAATTTGTGTCATATTCCAAGTATCTAAACTTATGGATTGTAAACAAATTTTCATCCTACATGCCCAATATGCATAATTACTGCCATTAAAAAGTAAAGTAACACAGAATGATCACAGAACATATAACAAATGCAAATAGTAAAGTAAAGCAAGTAAAAGGAAAGAACACACCGGATTTTATACTGGTTCAGAATCGTCCTACATCCAGTCCTGTACCAAGGCAATATCCTTGTACAGATTTTTATAAGCCAATATCCAAATTACAAACCTCAATTTCTAAGGCCTTGAGGAACCCTCCTATCTCCGAGTCTGGGGTAAACTCTCTTGATTTACGGGACACAAGATCACCCTAATACTTCTTAATAACAATCCTTTTGAATGGATAGACTCTATGGACTTTTTGAATACAAATTAATCCTATAACTCTGAATAGCACGTTGATCTTTAGTAGAATGATGGAGAATCAAATAGAGAGTATCTAAATGATTTCCTATTGAGAATTTGGCAGAATGATGGAACGATCTTGAAAATATGAAGTTTTATGGATATGGAATGATGGAGAAGAAAGAGTGAAGAAAATAAGAAAGTAGTTGTTAAAAAAATTCGTTTTGGAAGCCTTTATATAGATGCACAACAGTCATAACCATTGACGAAAGGTTTTCGAACGAATGGACACTTCTTTTGAAAAGTGAATTTTGAATCCAACTGTCACCATGTCGACATGGGGTATCCCCTTATGTCGACATCTCTTAGTTCAAAATTATAGAGATGTTGTTTTGTAAAGACAATTGAATTTAAAACAAGTTGAAATTTCTCTGAAGCAAAATAAAGTGTTTAAACAATATTTTGAGATAGAGAATGAATATAAAACATTATTTTAAATATATATATATATATATATATATATAATTGATATAGACCATCAATTATATAAGTAATATTTAAAATCAGAATAAGTTTTGATGTTTTAAAAATAGAAGTTTTTAAAATCAGAATAGAGGAATATTTCAAAGCTAAAACAAAGTTTGAAAATATTTTTGAAAACATGATTTTGAAAGCTAAAACATTTTGAAAACAGATTTAAAAACATTTTGAAAAATCTATTCAAACTGAAATTGCAAGAACCTCCTACAGAGCTCCTCCATAGGACTCGAGAACTTGTACAAAGTAGTTTAAATGATTTTGATTTTCGTAGGTTTGTAAGCCACTTGTCGTAGGTTTGTAAGCTACTTGTCGTGGGTTTGTAAGCCACTGGTTTCGAGAGAAATTGGGTTCCATCCCAAAAGAAAATTAGAAGAAAGACGAGGGTGCTATTATGAAGTTTTAACAAAATACTAGACACTTATCTTGAGATCTTGAAATCTTGATTCTCTAGAGTCTTGAATCTTGAATCTCTAATCTTCATCTTGATGCTTGAGTCTTTATACTGATCAGTCTTCGATGATACCTGCATATACTTCCTATATATATATATATATATATATATATATGGAAATGTTAGTACATATTTTATAAAGTAAAGTATAGTAACTATATAAGGTTGTTGTCATCAAAACATCATCAACTCAGTTCCTAATAATACCAACCACTTCCTTCAATTTCTTTCACACCATTTCCACCTTCTTCTTCCTCGTTGAAGCTCTTTTTAATGGCTTCTTCTTCTCTTTTTTCCTTACTAACATTTCTTAAAATCATATCAAATCAACTTCAAACACAACCAAACTTTTCCAAATACCTTAAAATACCATTAAACCATGGTTAAGCATTTAAGAATTGAAGAAAAGATGGAGGAAGAGGAGGAACTCATTAAGGCCGAATCATGTGAGAAAAGGACGCAAGTTCAAGAGCTTCGAAGCAAGAGAAGGAAGTGCCGCTAATTTCATTCCATGGAGCTAGGAGCATATTTAAGGTTCTGTGAAGCTCTACCGTATTTTTGAGAGTTTGAAAGAAGAGGTCGATAGTATAAAGCAAAAGGAATGTAGTAATTTGTTGAAGTTTAAGTGAGGTGTTGTTAGTAATAATGTTAGTAGGAAGTTAATCGATTTCGTTAAAGGTGAGTACTCAAATCTTAGTTTTATTTTAATAAAATTTAAGTTGATAATACACAAGTTAAATTAGAAATTAATATGTTGAATATTGGTTGATATTGGATGATAACTTGGTTGATATTATGGTTGACTATATGGTTGTGAAATGGTTGATAACTTGGTTTGATAAATAATAAGAGAAATGTTTAGTAATTAACCAAATTAAATTTAATGGAAACTAAATCTATAATAATATGTGTGTGGAATGATTTAGCCTTTAAATGATTTAAAAAAGGTCGAAAATGATATTATAATAATATAATATTATAATATGAAATTAAATGGAAAAAGAGTTTGAAATATGGAAATATTGTTTAAAATGATTTAGAAATGTTTTATAAACATCTAAAAGTATTTCAATGAAGTATGGAAAGAAATTGAAAAACAAGTCAAAACAAAGCGCGTCGCATAATGGTTGTTCACAATTTAGCGCTGAAAAAGATAAATAAGTATACAAAGTGAAATATAGCTCAGAATCCTTAGATGTAAGAATATTCCATACTATTTTATCAATAATTTTCCAACAAAGAAAGAAAATCAAAATTTCATTAAGTAGATTTTGAAATATGTCCAAAATAAAAACATCGCGGTTTTGCAGTTCGAAATCCAAAAAGGGATTTCTTTAAAAATGATATTTTTAAAATGTTTAAAAATATCAAATAAATTATAAAAATATTTTAAAATGTTTTAAAAGTAATTTAAGTTGAAAGGATGGACTTCTAAATGATATAAAAGTCGTTTTGATGAATATAGCTTTTTGCAACGCTTTTGCAACACTTTTTAATAAATGAATTATGGATTTAAACTCAACAATCCTTTTTCAAATCTTTTATAGATATTTTAAATGAATAATTTAATGTTGTAAATAACGATTTGGAAGTTGTTTGATGAATCATTTCTAAAATGAAGATTAATAATTGAGTATGTGGAAACAACTAATACATTTGTCCCGCTTGTGAGAGCTAAATGCTAAAACAAGGTGTGTAAATAAGGTTAGGGATGGAGCAACCAGTGCCCTAAATTTACCTGGCCTTCATTTTATCTTTTAGATGAGGGGTGGAATAGATCGAAGGGAAATCTCAGATACTCTAAAAATTATATTAAAGTTTTCCTCAATAAAAGGCAAAATAAAATAGAATTATTCTAAGTTCAAAACGATTTAAATAAATCAAATGATTTGATAAATTTCAAAGAAAGGCTATAACGATTCCATATTCACTAGAAGAATATGTTATAAAGAATTATATTTATCAAAGATAGTTGATAAAAGGAAATGGATAAATCAATCATCAAATCTTCCAATAATATTATTTTATCGATGATTGGTACGAAGGAACCGGGATCGGATTTGAGTGCTTCCTATTCAAAAAACCGGGATCGAATTTGGGTGATTCCTATCCAAAAATCCCTTCAAACTAATTTCCAAAATAAAATATATTGGAGATAGTGATCATTGATGACGAAGATCTTTATGATGTAGGATTACTTACCATTAGTCCCTCGAGGTGAAATTTACTATATCTAGGGGCAGTAGTGCTCTTTTATGAAAATCGTCAATTTGGAAGAATTAGATTTGAAGTTAAGAAAGAAATGTTTGATTAAAATTTAGTGAATAATTTGGAAAAAATTTCCTAAGAAAAAAATGAAATGATTTTGAATTATTCCTAAATAAAAAGTGAGGTCTAAATCAACCAAATAATTCGACTAACGTGGCTTAATGATTCTATATACTGTTGGAACAAAAATGAGATAAATTGAAAAGAATATATCTAAGAAAGATATTTGATGATTCTATATACTGTTGATGATTGGCTGCGAAGGAACCAAGGTTGTATTTAGGTGATCCCTATCCGAAAAACACTTTAAACCAATGTATACGTTCGCAAGTGAAAAGCTGTGATGCCCCACCTCTATGCTCACAATAACAAAAGTTATTATAAGGAATAACGCTGCTATTGTGAAGAATAAGGCTTGTTAGAAGCGACCATCCGTAAGTTATGCCTTAGACGAGTATTGATTACATCGATAGGAGTGGTGTAAATTACTCCCAAAGATATATACACTCAATCCAAATCTAAAACGAAACTACGGTGGCTTAAGAAAAATCCAGAACAATTCATAATAACAACAACACGAATAAGTATAATCACATCAGAACAGAAATATCAGATATATAGCGGAAGACAAGTCTGGATACATGCTACAACAATTGATGGTTCATAAGAACCCAATGTACAAATACATAGATATCATATCATACATGAGATGAGAGTCAATACACCAAAAGTACACCTCGAAGTCTAGACAAAAGATGAAGTGAAATCCTAAAAGCTGAAGCGGCAACGGAATCAGAGATAGCGGTTATTCTGAAATATCTCGGTCTGACCTGAGTATTATTTAAAAGAAAATAATAAACGGATCAGTCTAATTTAAACTTCAGAAATAAATGTATGATAAACAACACTTAAGCAAATCAATTATAATCTCGAATGAGAATATTCAACACAAATAATCAACATAGTTTAAATGAAGAAATCTCAATTTAAACTCCATTAAAATCAACTTTCAAATTCACAATTGAATTCAAAACAGCAATACACAAAAATCTAGAAATCAATTAAGATAACTAGAAAATCAGCATTCGCAAAATCTAGAAATCAAAATAAGATAACTAGAAAATTAAGTGGATCAATCCCATCATATGGCGAGTCTAAGCTACGCCACACGTGCATCAACATATGGCCAAAGCCTACCAAGTACTATGATTTTTGACACCTAACAAATGACCCGAAGGTCCAACATATGACCCGAAGGTCCAACAGATGACCCGAAGGTCTAGTACTGGTAATTGACACGAAGGTCCATCATATGACCCTAAGGTCCATCATATGACCCGAAGGTCCAGCATAGTGGCTCAAAAGCCCAACAAAATCATCAAACAACATCAAATATTTCAATTAACGAGTCCGAAATTAAATGAATTGTAAAAGTGTGGTTCCATACTCCACACTTTTGCTAAATCGTTCAAATCTCTTCATCGTTTCCTTGAAAGTGCAAAATTGTGTATTTTATATGAATAACATTTTACATTCTCAAACGGACAAGTTCGGAATTAAGCGAATCAGTAAAAGTAAGGGTTCATAGTCCTCAATTTTGTTGAAATGTTTAAATCGCTTCCTCATTCTTTTGAAAGGGAAAACTGTAAAAAAATTTAGAAACAATTTTTATTTTAAAACGATTTTTAAAACACGTGATTAAAACAACAATAACTATAGCAATTTCGATGAGGAAATTGCGCTTCACAAAACACCGTAAAAACGGATATCAAATCAGCGTTGCGGGATAACTGCTTAAAAATTCACTTTAAATTGACGGTTACTGAAGTCAAAATAACAATAATTTTTATTCGTCAAAAATGTCGTCAAAACAACACGCTTCAAAAATTTAAACTGGAGTAAAAATTCCGTTATAAAAATAACGACAATAAAACTCGTTTTAAAACCAAACACCGATTCAACGTAAATTAAATAGTAGATTGCATACTATATTCATCAAATATTTTGCACGAAAAAGTGACATTTACATGCACACGAGAAGTAAAATCTGGTATAACAAATAAATGCATGCACATATGAAGGTTTGAAATCCAAGAAATGTTTGCACGTAACTAAACAAAGGTTTGGCCATTTTAAAAAAATCAAGGAACACAACACTTTTTGGAAAAAATACAATCAAGGAGGACAGTAAACACGTGTCCCCTAATGGACAGGCATGCCATCAAATAGGCTTTAGCTTTCTTGTAAATAAATCACGAAATATAGTAACTGGGCATAGTTATATATATGTGCGCACGAAATAATGGGTAGCCTGGACCATTCATTTACACGCACACATCACACGCGTATCTGGGCAACGTGCTACAACTTGCACTAAATCATGCATGCACGAGCCAAAATTATATGGGCTAACGCACACAAATAAAGTTTAAAATATATGATGACCTAGAACTTGATTTCGTGCAAAGCTTACTTGCACGCAGATAATAAAAATAAAGAAAATCTGGTCTAAACAATATCTCCATGCACACACGTAATGTGATACATATAATAGCCTGACAACACCTATTTACACGCAAGTATGAATAAATGACCTAGAACAATTACTACTAACAATATGTGCGCACATTACAATTTTCATGGCACGTCATAAAAAACAAAAGAGTAAAATGATCCAGACTTGGTTTCCATGCAACACAGTTTACACGCAAGAATGCCTTAAAAAAATTAACTTAACTCAGATAGCATTCCTCTTGCACACGTAACAAAATAAAAACCAAGTTACCCGCACGTAACAAAGTAAAAAGGTCTAGACTCATTTTTTTTCCTTCTCTTTTGCGTAGCACGCTACTTATATACGCCAATTTTTTTGTGTGTACATTTTTGCACGCACGCACCGTGAAGGAGCACGTACAAATATATATATATAGATATATATATATTGTGCACCCTATACTTGCATGTAGGTCCACTTAAATGTGTACAATTGCACACACATGAAGAACTGCTTGAATTTACAAAGTTTTTAAAAGCAAAGTGTGAACACTCTTTGCTATCATCATTATATTATTTGCAGTCGTGTGTACTTCCTTCCCACTTTGCACGTTTTCACTAAATACCTTTGTACAATTGCGAGCACTTTTATTTGACTTGTTCACATTTTGAGAGAAGAAAAGTAGCCTATATCCTTTCTTTTGCTCATTTTTTTTCAACTGCATCATTTTGTTCCAAAATCTTCAGTAGCGGTGTAGGAAACATCAATGGCAGTTCAGAATTATGCTCTTTTTGGTCCGGGTTGCTTACTGATTTTGAAGCGAATTTAAGGTGAGTTCAAAACTCACGTTTCTAATTTAAATTAATTACCTTCTACCATGTGCAAATATTTTGTATATTTATTACTTGCGTGGAAATGGTCATTGGCATTAGTGGTTTCATTCGTGCTTTGATATAATGAGTCAGGTCTAATATTTTTGGTATATTTCATTTCGCGTGCTAGTTGAAACACAAGAGACCAATGTCAAGTTAAATAAATTTTTCAATTTTTCGTGCCTATTAAGCTCAAGCTAAACTTCTTATTTCATGTAAATAATATGATACGAAACTTAGCTCAGGAAAAATTGTTGCATGCTCTCTCTGGGTAGCTCCCAATATAGAGACATTTATTATAGCAGTGGTCCTATCATGTTTGAAATCTTCGAACTGCGAGGGCTTCTCGCCTAGTAATGGCCAAGGAAAATGCCTTTGGTTTCTTTTAGTTCTAGAGCGAACTTGTATGGAAAAATGTATGACATTGCATTGCTAAGATTACAAACACTGACTTTTACCAACATACTTCTGTGGTGGCGGAGAAGGCAACTTCTCTTAGCTTATCAACCTTCTCAGTGGCATACAAACTCAGAGGTTGTATGTTCGTAAAAGTCAAATAGTGATCAAAAGAATGACAATGTGGCATTCTAAGTGGATTGTGCTTTGTGAAAAGTAAAGCGTGGACTTGTCTAAGTTGAGCGTAACCTCAATCCCAAGCCTCACATCTCGAAAATGGTATGAGAACTATGTTGCATATTTCAAGCTTAGTATGACGAGGATGGCATATGATCCCTTAAGGTGACCGGCGACGTATGATCTAGGTCATCAAGGTGTCCAGACGGGACCTTATTGTATGGTATAGTGGTGTCTAAGTCCTTGCATGAGAAGCCACCGAATACCAAGAAATGTGGCAATATGAGGAATAGTGGTGTGTGAGTCCTTGCACGAAAAACCATCAGGTTCCGGTTGCTGTGCATGGTTATCGAGGTTCCCTATCATGTTGGATATCTAATTCCAATATGAGCTTTACGGTTTTGATTGTAGTCCCAAAATAGCTGTAATGACTTGCAAACATTTCAGCTATTCCTTTTGGTATCATATATTCCGTTAGGTATAATCCATTGACCTGGTCCGGATATATTCTCTTAGACATAGTCCAGGTATTGATACCTTATTTGAATAAGTTAATTTGAAACATGTTTTTCCAAAAAGAATGTCATTAAAGATAATATCAAATTATTTTGGTGGTAAAAGTAGTTTGTTTATCATAAGGAATAACCCGTCTGTATTTATGTTTGGGCAAAGTCTTATGAGATACCCTTCCTTTCAAATGTTTTGATAACATCATTATGATATATACATTTAAAATTTCAAGTATCTCACACGGGTATATCAAGCCTGATCTCGGTATTTTTATTACTCTGGTCACATCTGAGTAGTTTCAGGATTAGCTGAAGATGCTTGGAGTTTTCAGAGGAGAGTTAGAGATCTTCATCGTTGTATGGACGTATTCTATTATCCGCTGCATCTATTGCATTTGTTTTATTGTTTATCAGCATTTGTAAGGGCAGGTGTTATAACTGTCCAGGCTGAATCTAGGTTAGACTCTGATAAATGTATTTTAAATTTTTTCGATGTAAAGATTATTATTGAAAAAAATTAACTTATTCCATTCTTGAGAGATTATGTTCTGTCTTTATTTTCTTTCTGCCCTTAATGATCCGCTTGTTCGTGCAATTTAAGTTGGACATGTGTGGTTTATTTTTGATTCAAATAAGTATATAAAGATAACAACAGGTTGATGAAAGTTTTATAGTGATATATATATATATATATATATATACATACACACACACACGTTATAGTGATTGACAAATTTCATCGTGCATTGACAAAATCAATGTCATATATTTGCAAATGAATTTCGATATCGTTTTATATTATTTTATAAGTCAAATACACTTCTTTTCATTAATTAAAAATGATAACGAACTTATTTCCAAATTTTTTTACATAGATAAATAGTTTAACAACAACGTCAAAATGTGACCGTAACATTTTGTCGAAAATCAACGTTTTGTCGATTTAAAGTTGTTGCAACATCGTTGCACCTTTATGTACACATTTTTTTATATACATTATAACATATAGGAAGTCACTAACAAAAAAACTAGGTTCGCTTTATTAAAGCATGCTTAGAAACTTATAAAAACAATTAACAAAAGTAAGTAAAAAAGAAACGTCAAAAAAGTAAACATCACATCAAATCAAATCTTCTCTTTAGCTACTTTTTCATCAAATACATTTGTTTAGCTCTTAAGTGACTATGGCATAAAGTAAGAAGTGATGGTAAGTGTTGAAAAAGTAAGGTTACTTTAAAGTTAAGCAAGGTTATTTTGGTAATTTGGTAAAGGAATATTTTAGTAACTTGCCACTTTCTTTTCTGTACATACCAACCACTTCCTTCACTTTGTAACGACCCTTTTTTCCTTACAATTTGAATCAATAATAAACCAAACATGTCCAACTCAAATTGTATGAACAAGCAGATCATTAAGGGTAGAAAGAAAAATAAAGATAGAACAGAATAGAAAAACAGAATCTCACACGAATTGAATAACATATATTATTTCAATAAATAATCTTTACAGCGGAAAAGATTAAAATACAATATCAGAGTCTAACCTAGATTCAGCCTGGACAGTTATAACACATGCCCTTACAAATGCTGACAAAGAACAAAACAAATGCAATAGATGCAGCGGATAATAGAATACGTCCATATGATGATGAAGATCTCCAGCTCTCCTGTGGAAACTCCAAGCATTTTAGCAAATTCTGAAACTACTTGGATCTGACCTGAGTATTAAAAATACCTGGATCAGACTTGATAAACCAAAGTGAGATACTCGAAATTTAAAACGACGATGTTATCAAAACCTTTAAAAAGAAAGGCATCTCACAAGACCACGCCCATACATAAATACGGACGCGATTTTACCTTATGATAACAAAAACATTTTTATTACCAAAATAATTTGATATGACATTCTTTTGGAAAACATCTTTCAAATAAAGTATCGATACCCAGACTAAGTCTAAGAGAATATATCCGGATTACGGCAAACGAAATATACCAGATGAAATATATGATACCAAAAGGGGTAGTTGAAATGTTTGCAAGTCATTACAGCTATTTTGAGACTACAATCAAAAATTGTAAAACTCATATTGGAATTGGTTTTCCAACATGATAGGGAACGTCAATAACCATCCATAGTAACCGGAACCCGGTGATTTTTGGTCCAAAGACTCACACACCACTTTTCCTTATATTTCCACACTTCTTGATATCTGGTGGCCTCTCATGGAAGGACTCACATGCCACTATATCATACAGTAAAGGTCCCATCTAGAAACCTTAGTGACCTAGATCATACGCCGCCAGTCACCTTAAAGGATCATATGCCACCCTCGTCATACTAAGCCTGAAATATGTAACATAATTCTTATATCATTTTTGAGATGTGAGTCTTGGAAGTAAGGTTACGCTCAACTTAGACAAAGCCACGCTTTACTTTTCACAAAGCACAATACAATTAGGTTACCACGTTGCCATTCCTTCGATCGCCATTTGACTTCTACGAACATACAACCTCTAAGTTCGTATGCCTATGAGAAGGGTGTTAAGCTAAGAGAAGTTGTGTTCTCCACCACCACAGAAGTATGTTGGTAAAAGTCCATGTTTGTGATCTAAGCAATGCAATATCAGACATTCGTCCATACAAGTTTGTTCTGGGATTGAACGAAACCGAATGCACTTTCCTCGGCCATTGCTAGGCGAGAAGCCCTTGCAATCCGAAGATTTCAAACATGACAGGATCACTGCTATAATAATTGTCTCCATATTAGGAGTTACCCAGAGAATGTCAACAAGTAGTCCTCCCTTTATGAAGATCTTCGTTCTTCAATAATTATCACCTTTGACACATCTTTACTTGCAAACATATACATTGGTTCAAAGTGGTTTTCGGATATGGATCACCCAAATCCGACCCCGGTTCCTTCGTAGCCAATGATTGATAAAAAGATGTTAAGTTCATATGTGATTATCAATCATCGATCAATTGCTTCATCTTTTATTTAAATAAAATATCTTTCTTAGATATATTCTTTTCAAATTATCCCCTTTTTTCCAAGAGTATATGGAATCATTAAGCCACATTTATTAAATTATTTGGTTGATTTAGACCTCACTTTTTATCTAGGCATAATTCCGAATCATTTCATCTTTTTATTAGGAAAATATTTTAAAATTATTCATTAAATCTTATTCAAAGATTTCTTTCTTAACTTCAAATTTAATTCTTGCAAATCGAAGATTTTCGTATCAGAGCATCACTGTCACCCTAAACATGGTAAATTTCACCTCGAGGGACTAACGGAAAGTAGTCCTACATCATGAAGATCTCTATCATCGTTGATCGTTGTCTTCAACATATTTTATTTTGAAAATTAGTTTGAAGGGATTTTCGGGTAGGAATCACCCAAATCCAATCCCGGTTTTTTGGACAAGAATCACCCAAATCTGATTCCTGTTCCTTCGTATCAATCATCGATAAAAAATGATTATTGGAAGATTTAATGATTGATTTATGCATTTTATCTTATCAATTATTTCCGATAGATATAAATCTTTATAAAATATCCTTCTATTGAATCTGGAATCGTTTTAGCCTTTCTTTGAAATTTATCGAATCATTTGATTAATTTAAACCTTTTTTAACTTGGAATAATTCTATTTTATTTCCCCTTTTATTTAGGAAAACTTTAAAATAAATTTTAGAGTATCCAGGCTTTCCCTTCGATCTGTTCCACCCCTCTCTAAAAGATAGATGAAGGACAGGTAAGTTCAGAGCACAGGGTGTTCCAACCCTAACATTAGTTACACATCTTGTTTTATCGTTTAGCTCTCATACGCGGGACAAATATACTACTCATTTCCGCATACTCAATTATTAATCTTCATTTTAGAAATGATTCATTAAACTTCCAAATCATTATTTCAAAAACTAAATTATTCTTTTAAAAATATCTATAAAATATTTGAAAAGGGATTATTGAGTTAAATCCATAATTCATAAGTTATTAAAAAGTGTTGCAAAAGCTTGTAAGAAGCTATATTCTTCAAAACGACTTTTATATCATTTTGAAATCCATCCTTTCAACTTTAATTACTTTTAAAACTTTTAAAATATTTTTACAATCTACTTCATATTTTTAAACATTTTTAAAGAAATCTTTTTTGGATTTCGAACTACAAAACCGCGATGTATTTATAAAATTGTTTTGGACATATTTCAAAATCTACTTAGAGAAATCTTAATTTTCTCTCTTTGTTGAAAAACTATCGATATATTAGTTCGAAAAATTCTTATCTCTAAGTATTTCGAGCTATATTCCACTTTGTATTCTTATTTAACTTTTTTGGCGCGAAATTGCGAACCACCATTATGCGATGCACCTAGTTTTGACTTGTTTTTCAATTTCTTTCCAAACCTCTTTGAAACACTTTTAAATGTTTATAAAACATTTATAAATCATTTCAAAATCATTTTAAACAATATTTCCATATTCCAAACTCATTCTTATTTCATTTCATATTAAAATATTATAATATCATTTTCGACCCTTTTAAAATCATTTAAAGGCTAAATCTCTTCATACACATATTATTATGGATTTAAATTCTCATTTAATTAACTGTGATTAATTTTTAACCATTTCTCTTATCATTTATCAAACCAAGTAATCATCCATATTAACAATCATGTAGGCAACCAACTTTGCATCCAAGTTATCAAACTTATTAATCATCTAAGATATTTAACTTTCATATTATTAAACTTGGAATTATTAGTTAATCCAAAAATGAGTACTCACCTTTAACTAAATTGATTAACTTTCTACCAACATTCTTATCTAACCACACTTCACTAAAATAACATATACTTCACTAATACATCCATAAACAACTCTACCTTCCTTGCCCATGCTCACAACCATCCTTCCTCCTCCACTTTGCTCTTGGCCCAAACCTTCCTCCCACCTTCATAGATTATAGCTATATCCTCCTCATCCCAATACTCATGGCCAAATTCCATTTAAAGAAGAGAAGAAGAAGAAGAAGTGAATTAGGAAGAGGTTAGAGAGTAATTAGTGGATTGGTGCTTAAGCACTCCATTATTTTTAACACTTCTACTTCTCTTAAAGAAGAGAGGCCCTTAATGAGCAAAAGAAAGCTCTGTGAGAAATATGGATTATGGATATTAAGGCTAGAATTAACACTAGAGGAGGGTGAATATAAGGAATTACTAATTCTTTTTGAGTTTATATTAATTTGAACACAAATGTATGCAATACTCAAACACAGATATGATCACAGAATCAAACATAGATGCAGATATAAAGTAAAATCAATAAAGGAAAGAACATACCGAATATTATACTGGTTTGGAATTACCCTATATCCAGTCCTGCAACACAAGTATGGATTTCCTTTCAAAATCAATTCTTACAATTACACCCTCGATTTCAAGGCCACGAGGTACACCGCTCCAGGTTCACAATCCTCTGAGTAGGAATACTTGATTTTACGGGCAACAAGTTCACTCGATTGATTTTCCAAGATACAATCACACATTTTCTCACTCGATTGATTACAAAGAAGTCTATAACTCTGAATACACTGAGATCTTGTTAAGACAGTGATAGAGCATCAAACTAGAGATGATCTAGTTAGATGCAATGGTGATTTCGGCAGAGTAATGGTAAAAATGTATATAAAGAAATGAGGAAGAAGAAGAGGAGTGAAACCAGAGAATATATATGAATGTAAATTCGTTTAAAACAGCCCCTATTTATAGTAGGGCAACAGCCATGTCCATTCGTGAAAGGATATGACGAATAGACACTTCCTTTGAAATTCAAACTTTTGAAATAAAAGGTTACCTTGTCGACAAGGGTACCTTGGGGTTGTCGACGGGCCTAAGTTATTTTTGGTAAAAAAAATTTCTTTGATAATAACTTCTATCTTGTATTAAAACTATTTTAAACTTTATAAATATACTTAACTATGTTAAAATACATAAATAAGTATAGAGAATAAAATTTTGGTATATACAAAATTTACTATAGTTTTATATTTAAATCTAAGTATAAATATTAAAAGTTAAATATATTATAATTAAAAGATAATTTAAAATCAAGGATACTTGGATATTGAAAATAAAGATTATTTTGAGGCTAAAAGAATTTTAAAACTAGGATGGATGTTTTTGATTTAAAAAGGAAGATTTTGAAATCATTTTGAAAACAAGATATAATTTTGTAAAATAAAAGTAAGTGGATACAAAACAATGTTCCACTAGATTTTTCTTAGGTTCCATCCTACTTAGGGTTCCGTCCCTTTAACGGGCTCGAAGTGGATTCCATTCCACGAATAAAATGGATTTTAAGATGTCAGTGCTTTTTTAGGATTTTTAACAAAATTCCTAACTAAATTACTTATATTGAAATATTGAACTCTTGATAATCTTGATACTCATTGGTCTTGAATCTTGATATCTTCGATCTTGAGTTTATCAGTTCTTGAATCTCTATATTATAAAGTCTTCGTTCTTTGTTACCTGTATATATATCATGCAAATGCATATATATCTAAACAATAATGTTAGTATCTATATTTCATAATCTTATTTTAAGGTTGTTGTCATCAAAACCAACTTCTCAGGGACTAACAAGCTCAAAAAAGAAGAAGAAGAATGAGAAGTGTGAAGAAAATGAGAAGAATGGATGGGATATATAGGAAAAATTAAGAAGTGGTGAATTATAAAATTAACCCTTTGTAAAATTACCAAAATGTCTTTACTTTATCTTACTTTTTCAACATTTGCCATCACTTCATCATATCACTACTTTATATCTTAATCACGTACACATACATGTCCCTAGATGGAAAAGGGTTGGTTTTCTAGTTTGGCTTACAATCGATAGACTGGCCGTAAAAGCAAATCGCGAGGTACCGGTGCGAGCTACGGTGGAGTTTATCCACTGTCGATGGTTGCAAAGCCTAGATCTTCACATTTGATATCAGAGCTTAGGTTGAGAAAACACCTAGGTTTTGTTATGTAAAAACTCACTAAAGATAGGGTTAGTAATATCCTAGGATGAATAACTCATTAGAGATAAGGCTAGTAACATCCTAAAATGAGTTAAGAGTATTATATATGAGCATGTATTTATTGATTTTATAAAAAAGGCTTTGTTTTCAAAAGGTTCGTAAATTAAATAATTCTACCTAAGAGTTAAATTTTAAATATAAAAAGAACTATTTTGAAAAATTATATGGATTGAAATAAATGATTGTTTGGATAAAGATTTGTAAAATATGAACATTTTGTGATTTGAATTGCATGATTTTACTATAAGATGTTTCATACAACGAGTTAAGGAATTTCAAGAATCAAGATTAGTAAATATAAATGTAATCAATAGAATTTCACAAACTTATAGAAGAGTATTTTAATGAAAAGAATAAAAGTTGATGAGTTAGAAAAAAGTATTTAAAAGGAAAATTTGGAATAATATGGTTATTATGTTGATTACTGGATCAAATTGTTTAAATAACAAATACCATGTGAATTAAGATTCACAGTTTGACTGTAAGGTATTTGATGGATTTAAGGTTAAGAAATTTGATTGGAAAAAGGGATAGGTAAATAAAATTCTAAAGTAAGTAGATAATCATGGAATTAGTAAGGAAGAATGTACACTTAGTAAAGTTGTATTATCGATATATGGATAAGATAAATAATGTCAGCTAAATTAAGACCTTAAGTAAATAAAACTAAGGATTAAGTTTTATAACTTATTAATTCGAGATAATAATAAAATTCCACATTTGAAATAAAAAAACTAATTGAAGTAAAATAGTTTGAAGTTTGGGAATTTATACCCTTAGGATGTAAAGGTATATTATCTCAATAAAGATTTAAAATTATGAACTATTTCTATACTTAAGCAATGATGCAAGAGATAATTCAAAAACTGAATCTATAGCTATTTATAAACTTAAGAAATTTTTATGAAATGAATCAATAATAAAAAAAATATTAGGTGAAAATGAATAAATACGTATGATCATTTCGGCGCATAAATTTTGACCTAAGATTCGAGTATAGAACTTTGAGGTGTTTACACCAGTCCGAGAAAGGATTTATCACTTGATTCTTGTCGATGAATATTGATGAGGGTTTGTTCTTATGTACTCGAGTTTCTATCATAGTTGAGAGCTATGTAAGAAAAGCAAGGGTTTTGTGGTAAGAAACCTGATCAGAGTCCGCAATGAAGGATCGATGGATCGATACTAATTCGAAAGTAATAGTTGTGGATTCAAATAAGAGATCGAATCAGATATCACGTATAGATGATCTATATATATAATACAAAATTAAGTTCAAAATTAATCCATTAGGGAAACTCTTCTAAGTTTAAGTTCGGTGTAATTTCAAGGATAAAATTCTTTTAAGTAGGGGAGAATGTAACGACCCGTACCACTTTAGAAATAGGATATTTAACTGATATAACATATACACTCCCTATCGATATGTAAACCACCATTATCTAAGAGCAAATACCTAATCACCTAAAAGTAAACATCTAATCAAAGAAAGGTTACATATAATCGTAATAAATTAAAGATATGATTTGACATGTAATAAAGTAGTGATTTGATGTTATAAAGTTATAATGTGACATATATATATAATATATATAAAATATAATAAAGATTGGATGTGACACAAAGCAAGATTTGATATATAATTTGACATATGTATATAATAAATAAAAGTTTTGATTTGATAAAGTTATGATTTGACAATATACTAATAATAAAGAGTTAATTTATTTATAAAGATTTGATATAAAGACTTGATTTGACAAGATATTATAATTATTATAAAGGATTGATTTGACGAATGCTTTTTAGTGATATGACATAAAGATGTGGATATAATATTTTATAAAAAGAAATATGGTTGATATAAATTTTTGTTATGGTTTGCAAACAAATATTAATGATTCCGCGTAACTGCAATTTAAAAATATAAGTTATTAAAGATTTGTAAATGGTATTTTTAATAGTATAAATCGATTTGAGAAGGAAAGAGATTCATATCAAAATCATCTAATAATTATAACTAAAAGTTAATAAGGATTTGGAAAGCATACTTATTTAGAAAAAAATGTTGTATTCAACCAAAACAAGTTGTCGCAATATTTTGACAACATGATCACTTTATACATATGAAATGCATATTAACAAACTATGCACACTTTAGATTTTCATGTAAATGAAAATTCATTTTGAAAAGTCAAAGTAAATAAATAATTCAAAAGTAACATGATTTGACTATTTTTCATATTAAATAAAATTAATAAACATAATTATTTCACTTAAGTGTCATCTCAAATCAAGGCATCGGATAATCATAAATGATAGTGGTTAAAGGTCATTTATGCATAAAGAAATGTGACAAAATTTGATTTGATTGAAGGGATATTTTGGTCATTTTGGCTAAGGTTAGAAAAGTAACTTATAAGGAAATTTTCAACTATAAAAACATCTCCATCCTCTCTTATTTCATTCACAACAACTCTTCTTCTTCCTTCTTCTTAAGCTCTAATGCTTTTCTCTAATGGTTTCCAACCTTTCCATAGCCTCCTCCTCCTCATCTAAGCACCACCACACCCAAAAACACCTACACCCAAGCTCCACCCCACCTAAAATCGCCCCCACCCTCGGCCTAAACACCATACCCAAGCACCCCCACCATACACGCCTCCTACTCCTCTAAAAACCCTCCACTCGTGAGCTAAACTCACGTACCCAACAACCACACCACCTTACACCCACATACCTGCCCTCTAGGACCCATACCTGAGCCAAACACATCCATACCTGCTCCCTAAACTCACCCTTCACACACTCCCACTCTAAGGCCATACATTCCTAGCCAAGCACACACTCCCTTGTCCAAAGCTACACCCTCCTATAAAAAAAGAGAAAAAGAAAGTAAAGAGAAAAGGGAAAAGTGGAACACGCGTTAGTTCGTCAGACGTAAGCATGCTAGTTCACATAAAGATTGACAGAGTGGAAATGAAGGGGATAAATTCTCACCTCTTTTTAAATAATGTTTTGTTATGTTATAATAATCATGATTATCCCATTTATACGTTATGTTGATTATCACCAATTGATAATATGGACATTTGGCTGAAACGAATGTTTGAATATGTTGGTTGAAGAGTTAAGTCATTATAATATACTCACTTATTGATAATCACTATGCTATGAAAATGGATGTTATGTTAATGATGAATATTGAAAGTGATTATGCTCATTTTGGATTAAGTAATTCCTTTGTTATAAATGACCAATTTTATTAATATGGTATGTGTTGGAATTATTAAGCCCGTTTTCGAATAGTGGAATACAATTTGAAATTGAAAATGTTATTCAAAATAAAATTGAATATAATTGAATTTGAAATCGAAATTGGATTTGAAATCGAATTTGAAATTGTAAGTGAAATTGATTTTGAAATCAAAATAGAGATGAATAGTGAAATTGAAACTAAAATTGATTTGAAAAAATTGAAAATGAGATTAAGGTTGAAATTTAAATTAGAATCAAAATTATATTTGAAATCTAAGTTTTAATTTGAAGTTAGAATTGAAATTGAATAGAAATTGATTTTAAAATTTTAATATTAAGATACTAGGAATATAATAATATTATAATATGAGAATAGTGAAAATATACTTTAAATACTTTAATAAGAAGAAATATTGATTTATAATATTTTTATAAGTAATTAAGTTCAATTTGGAGAAATTATTTCAAGTTTTGAAATCAAGTCAAAACTATGCGCGTCGTGCAATGGTAGTTCGCCATTTCGTGCCAGAAACTTTAAATGAATGTACATAATGAAATATAGCTCGGATTTCTTCGAAACAAGAAATGTCCGGACGATTATATCCATAATTTTCCAAAGGAAAAAGAAAATCAAGATTTCATCTTTTATATTTTGAAATATATTCAAAATAAATTTTTAGAAAAATCGTGCTATTGAAGTAATGAGACCAAAGTTAGAATATGATGTTTTCAATAAATTTAAAATATGGAAAAAATCTCTAAAAATCTTTTAAAATGTTTAAAAAGTGATCTAAGTTGAAAAAATGGACTTTTAAATTATAGAAAGGTCATTTTGGTTGAATATAACTTTAAAACTCCATTTGCAACGCTTTTGCAGCAATTTTCTATAACTTTGAAAATATGATTCTAAACTTGGGGATTCTTTCCTGAATCATTTAGAAACGTTTTTAAATGAATAATAAAGGAATTTTAAGATGATTTAATCAATGATTGGGTATCCGGAAACGCTAGTACATTTATTCAGCTTGTGAGTGCTAAAACAATAAAATAAGGTGTGTAACCAAGGTTAGAAATGGAGCAAACAATGCCCTGAACTTACCTTGCCTTCGCTTTATCTTTTAGACGAGGGGTCGTACAGATCGAAGGGAAAGCCTGAATGCTCTAAAAAGATCGGATTTAGTTTTCTCATAATAAAAGAGAATGTATTTTTTCCAAAAATTAAGCAAGTAAAGTATAGAAGATTTTGATTTATAAATTACAACTTAGATTGCATAAAATGAACTTGTTATACTTGGTATTAAAGTTCGAAGAGGGAACTCGTCCTATTCGTGGAAGTTAAAAGATGATTTCACCGTTGTTCTTGCCCATAGCACCTGTTGACTACGGAAACTGATATTGAGGAAAATTTGAATGATTTCCATGATCTTATTACCCAGTAATGTTTTCTAAGATTTATTTTTGGGTCTACAGTAAACGATGTCCTAAATAACATTGTTTTTGACCTGCTTAAAAGTTCAAAAAATTTGAAGCGAATGTTAAGTAAGAAAATTGGAAATATTTTCCTAAGAGAAAGTGAATTAACTTTGAATTACTCTAATATTAAAAAGGGAATTTTCGTAATTAACTCAAAATAAATGAATGGGAAAGAGGCCTAATAAATCCTATGTGCTCATATTCAATGTTTATTGATAATTGGATTTCAAAGAAACCAAGGTCGAATTTGGGTGATTCCTATCCAAAGATCACTTTGAACCAATCTACGTATTCGAAGTAAAAGATCAAAAGTTGAAGATATTGAGACGAATGGTGACAAAGGAATGCTTGTTGATTTGATTAGGGATAACTCCCGAAATACTTATAGTAGCGGTGGTCTCTTTGTTATGAAAAAAAATCTAAAAAACACAAGGCCTATTCGCTGCCAATCTTGTGATGTAGTAGGAGAGTGTCTTCGGTTTGTCTTGTTCCTAGACAACTTTTATGGACGAGTGCCTGACATTGCATTCCAAATCATAATGAGTGGTCTCTATATAATGTATATCAGTCGGTGGCGGAGAAGACGCCTTCTCTTAGCTCAACACCCTTTCTTGAGACATTCGAGCTCAGAAAGTTATATGCTTATAGTAATTAGTCACATGGCTTTAGAATGGAAATGTGGCATTCAAAGTGGAAAGAAATGTGCTATGTGTAAAAGTAATCATTGCCTCAAGCCTCATTAACTAGGAAATAACATAAATACCCATCCAACTTGAAAAGGTATTACTTATGAAAGTTTAATTGTATTTCAAAACTTGAAATAAATTATGAAAATTGAACTTAATTACTTATAAGAACGTTATAAATCAATTTAAATCAATAATTTCAATTTTTAAAGTATATTTTCACTATTCTCATACTATAATATTATTATATTCACAATATTTTAATATTAAATTTTTAAAACCAATTTCTATTCAATTTCAATTCTAACTTCAAATTAAACTTAATTAAGTCTTAGATTTCAAATCTAATGTCGATTCAAATTCGAATTTCAACCTTAATCTCAATTTTAATTATTATTTTCAAATCGATTTCAATTTCACTATTTATCTTAATTTTGATTTCAAAATCAATTTCACTTACAATTTCAAATTCGATTTCAAATTCGATTTCAAATTCAAATTCAATTATACTACAATTTCAATTTGAATTTCATTTTCAATTTAAAATTGAATTCCACTATTCAAAAAGAGGCATAATAATTCCAACACATACCATATTAATAAAATTGGTCATATTTAACAAAGGGGATTACTTAATCACAAATGAGCATAATCACTTTCAATATTCATCAATAACATAACATCTATTCCCATAGCACAGTGATTAACATTTATTGAGTATATTATCACAACTCAACTATCTAACCAATGTATTCAAACGCTCATTTTAGCCAAACGTCCATATTATTGAATTGTGATAATTAGCATAACATATAAATGGGATAATCATGATTATTATTAAAAAATCGTGATTTAAGAAGCAGAGAGAATTTCTCACCTTCATTTCCACTCCGTCAATCTTTGAGCAAACTAGCATGCTTACGTCTAACGAACTAATGTGTGTTCCTCTCTTTCCTTCTTTTCTTTCCTTTTCTTTTCCTTTTTTAATATATAATGGAGGAGTGTGGGAATTAAGCCTTGGGTTTGTGGGAGGGTACGGCTCGGAGATGAAGGATGTGGGTGTTAAAGTTGGGGTACGCAAGTGTGGGAGGAGGTAGACCTTGGGTAGGTGGGTTTGGGCCTCAGGCTTGGGTCTAGAGGGTGTGTAGAAGAGGGTAGTGGCTTGGGTTTAGGCTTATGGCGGTGGGTAGGTGCTGTGGAGGGTGGGTACAGCCTTGGGGTGGTGGATTTTAGCTCGGGTGTCGGTGGAGGACGGTGGTGGAGGGAAGAACTATGGAATAGAAAGTAATTGAGGAGGAAGAGAAGCGAAAAAATGGAGAAGGAACTTAAGAAATGGAGAGAATGAGTTGTAAGATTTGGTGAGAATGGCAAGGCTATTTATACATGAAGCTTGCATGGAAAATGACCACACTAACCTTCACTGCTTTTGCATTTTTTCATAAATTTTGTATTTTAAAGAGAAGACTTTGCTTTGATTTGATTCTTCATGACACATGTTAACAAATTAGCATATGCATTAATGGAAGAAATGACGTTAAGGAAAAGTATGTAACTAGTAAAGAAAGGTGTCACCATTTCCATATTTAGTAATATTAAAACATATAACTTTGCATGTTTTCCATGTAAATACATACCATCTCATTAATAAGATAAGAGATGTAAGAAATGATGTTTTATGAAGTTAAATTTAAATTAGTCAAATCATGTTTTGTAAATTTTATTTAAACCAATTTAAATTCCTTTGCTATTATTATCGTAAATGAACATGTTACATAGTTTGTTAAGAGTATATATGAGTTAGGAAACATATTATGTTGCGACAACTTAACAACTTGTTTTTGTTGATATATTTTACAGTCAAAATTTGACGTTTTTGTTTAACTACTCATTAACGTAAACCAACTTAGAAATTGAACTTCCTACTACATCTAATAAATTAAAACAGGTCTATTCAGGTTAAACATCCATATCATTATGGTTAATATCAATTTATTGAATTTTGGCGTTGTATCGACAAAATGTAACAAAATTAGAATATTTTTGTAAAACGGTTATAAATATATTTTTCAAACCTATATTATAATTTTATTATTTTATTAAGTTATTTTAATATAGTCTGACTTTTCAAATAAATATTTAAAACTATTTATTTAAGCATTTATCCATTTTAACAAAACTTAACTTTTGTTGATTTGTCGTAAAAATCCAAATTCTTTATTTTCCATTATAAATCATAAGATAAATAATTTCTCCTTACTTATTCATTATTTACAACATATTTCTTGAGTTCTAAACCTTTTTAAATTTAAAATAAATAAAATATCTTATTTTTGAAGTTGTGAAATTATGGGTCGTTACATAGATCCATCTTAATTTCATCCAAAATCACCCAAATTGCTCTCTAAATAACACTAAATTGCGGACTAGAGATTAGATCCTTACTAAGAACTTAGAGATCATCAAACTGCTTGATGTGGAGTGCTTTTCTTCACTGTTCGGATTAAATCTACACATAAATTGATTGAATTTGATAATTGGTGAGTGGTATATGCCTTTTCACTATGTTATACATGTTTATATGGTAGAATTATAGGATTTAACATGTTCTAAATTAATTTTGGCTATAAAACCTTTTTCTAACTTTAATTACATGTCGATCCATGCATGTTATAGATTGATTTGAAATCACCATGATTTATGTTCATATATTTGTGCTATGTGTAGATCTATGTTAAAAATTGCTTTGTTTATCTTATTTTGATGGATTGCAAGTTTGATTGAATGAAATTGCTTGTTATTCTATGTTTGGATGATATGATTTGATGTTATTTGCTAGTGTTGTGATTGCATAAAATGTTAGGTCGAGGAATTGGGTAAATCGGAGGCAAGGTTAGTCGAAATCGAAATTGGAAAGTTTATACTTATAAATTGGAATAGGACCTTGATTACTGAAAAATATGAATTTCGGTGAAGATATTATTGTTTTTTGTAAACAATGTAATGATTGATTTTATGGCGTTTAATGTAACAAGTATTTTTATTTTCTGATCTATAAAATAAAATGGCATTCCGTGGATAATAATAATTATAATAAACATATGTTTTTTCCAAAAATATTTTTGGATAAAAATAATTACATTTTACGATAAATAGAGAGATAAAACGAGCTTCGGTGATTTAATATAAAATATTGTTTTTCTAGAATAAATAGTAATAACTTAATTTTAGGAAGTATCAAGGAATTTTCAACGTATACTATTATTTTAGTGTAAAAATAATAGTAATATCATTAGAAAACCAATCAGATAAAGATTTCTATTTTTGATTTAAAATGTGATGTTTAGAAGTATTTAAAGAAATATGTCACGACCTGAAATCCAACGTTCAAAAAGTCGACATCAACTACCTCAATTGCATTCGACTGCCGGAGATTCAAACATTGAACTCCAGTTCAGATGGATCTTATAACAAATGGTCAGGCCAAGGAACTTCCTATGCCACATGGGTATGCCTTTGGAGGAACGCCCCGAGAACTTAACCAGCTCTCTGCCAACACAACGCCGGGTTACCTCTGTAACTACGTAACTAACTGTCAGGAGTATGCCATCCCCCGGTCGCAACCAACCTTTATCCTGGGACCCCAACAACAACAACCACAAGGCAACATAATTGCAGTATTCACATAAGTTAAGTATCTGGGCTCCATACCATGATACCACTTTTTATCCAGAAGGAAATGCACATATCCTAAGGGGCGCTACCCCCAATAACCTTGCTGCATCCTTTCTGTTTCGACCATTTCTGGGTTGTGAGGTTTGACGAAGTCTCGTCCATAAAGCTAACCTTTACACAAAAGTCATGTTCGATCAACAAATGATCAGCAGCACTCAGCATGCCACACTACCAAGTTGGGAGTATATCACCAATAACCATCAACTACATAACCTCTGAGCTCGTACGTCTCAGAGAAGGGTGTTAAGCTAAGAGAATAAATTCTCCGCCACCAACATAAATGTATTTGAAAGAAATCAGCTTTATATCTCAAGGTGTAGTGTCAGACATACAACCACACAAGTCTGTTCCGAGTTCGTACAGAACCTAAGGCACTTCCAAAGAAGCCCTTGCAATCTGGGTATCCATAATCCCGATCAGACTCCCCATCACATATGGAGATCTCAATACCGGAGCAACTCAGTGCAGAGTCATTCAACAGGTTATCCTATCGTTCTCGAAGACATTCGGTCTTCACCACCGTCTTCATTTGCTATCCATTTCATCGTATCACTATTCAGAATGGGTTATATGACACAAAGTCCTCTCCTGGCTAGACCAAATAGTGAGCGCTCAATTTAAAAACACGTGGATAGATCAATCACGAAGATTCATTATTAAGGTTTGATGTGGGTTTCGGATAACCAACTAAATTCCGACTCCTTGTTGCATCGAAATTTAAATGTCGTTTTGTGGGCCAACGGGATTTTCATATTCGCACAGTAATATATTCATAGATATCACAGCTCAGCACAAAGTAATTCATATCACAAGGTATCACAATCACATATCAGGGATATCAATCAATACAAAGCATTCAACAAAAATCAATCATCTACAATTAAGATGAATTAATCGTGTGGTTTAATTAATTAATCACATAATCATTTTTCACTAATTAACCTTAATTACTGATTAATTATCCTTAATTGTTAATTAATCTTTAATTGTTAATTAATTGATCTTAATTAATAATTAATTAACCATTAATTGTTAACTAATAAATTAATTAATTATCCTTAATTAAAGCTTAATTAATTATTAATTAATCTTAATTACTTTTATTAATTAATTATTCTTTAATTAATTACATAAATAGATTTATCCTTCGTAGCCAAAGCTTCGTCGACGACCGATGCTTCGATCCCCCATGTCTGGTGTGTTCCGGTTTGACGATGATGTTGTAGTTCAACAAGTTACGACCAATATCAAATACAAGCTTTAAACCCTAGATCATCGAAATTAAGCCACCACGATGATAGGAAATTTTTTCCAAGCATTTTTCTCAAACTTCCCGACCTTCCAGCGATCCTCGGCCATGATCGCAAGACGAACTATGTCGTTGATCACTAGAAAAACCTTAAAACCTATTTTCTAATCATCTCACAAATGCTCATGATTTCCCAACTTAAAATTCCTTATTTTATTATTAAAAATCATAGTTTTCAAAAACGAATTGTGTCATGCAATTAAAACTTAGGTTTTAATCAATTAAATTTTTGAACAACATTTGATTTTTCTGGTTTTTCTTATATTTCCAGTAAACTCATTTATTTTTAATACTCAAAAATATTTTTAAAATGGAGATCTCGCCAATCCTAACATATTTAATTTAGACATCAACATCTCAAAATGATAAGAGAGTGGGTTTTTAATTTTTTTTTCAAACAGGTTTGAAACCTGTTATACTTAGAACAGAGACATTTCTCTGTTCTCAGCCTTGCATAGGCACATTTATACACATATATACAGACTTGTTCACATGCAAATGGATTTCAATAGCACTTCAGACATGATTACAGACAAAAGCTAAAAATTTAGATTTGACAAAGGCTTACTCACATGTTTGCTTTGACCAGAGGAGAAATCTGGGCTTTGAAATTTGAAGACTAGAAGTGTTTGATTGCTAAGTTGATCTTTTTTAATTTACTTGGTTGCTTTGATCCTTTGAATTGAACTTTTCTATTTGATATAATCTCAGGCTTAAAACTTTGAGTTGAAAAAGGTGTTGAATTTCCAGAATTTTTTTCTTTCATGATTTGCTGGTTTTAAAGTTTTTGATTTTTCTTCTCAGATTTGCTTTTGAAAATTTTGTTTGCTGGTTTTAGAATTTGTACAGGCTTGGTTTGGAATTATGTGGTAAAAGAAATGAGAAGGGGAAGATGTAATGATTTATATAACTTATTTCTACTATTTTCAAAACAAAAGAAAATAAAAAAGGAATTTGTCACTTGTTAATTTTCTTTCTTCATGGATTACACTTGTTAATCTGTTCACTTAAAATTTAACACTTTTTTAACTTATGTTTTATAAATTAAACACTTGTCCTTTTACATTTTATATTGATTTTTAATTACATTACCTTATTTGACAAATACATTTTCCTAATTTATTATTATATACAATTTTAAAAGAAAATGTTCAAACCAATTATACATTAAATAAATTTCATATATATATTATTTTAAAATCCAAATTATTTTACTAAGGCATTTATTGAAATTTTAAATTTAAATTCAATACAAATTCAAACCTACCCATATATATACACACATATATTTTTAAATTCAATTTTTTTGAAATATTCATTATTTTGAATCTTTAAACTCTAATTCAAATAAAATCTTATTTGTATATACATATATATACAAATTAACACTTAATTAATTTGTTTTGAAATTTTCAATTTAATTCCAAAATTTATATTAATCACTAATTTTAAATTTTATAAAAATTGGGATGTTACAGATTTTCCCTCTTAAGAAAATTTCGTCCTCGAAATTTGAAAGAGAGAGACAAATTAAAAATATAAGGACACAGAAAAAGATGGAGAAATGGCTTACCAAATTAAACCAAAATATCCACTCTGCAATTGGGATTGGACTTCTGCATGCTACCCTCTATTTTCCAAGTACAGTCATTTGGATCACCACTCCATTGCACTTTAACCATTTTCACAATTTTATTCCTCAATTGCTTTTCATCACGATCCATTATTTTCAATGGATCTCTTTTAACTGCCAGATTTGGTGTGATTTCCAAATCCTGTTGAGCAGCCTCCTCAATAATATAGTCTGATCGTGCACATATTTCTGAAGGTGTGAAACATGAAACACATTGTGTACGCCAGATAACCAATTGGGTAGCTGCACTCAATAAGCCAAAGGAGCCATCCTCTTCGGTTTTGGAGTAGATCAAAATATCGTCAATAAACACAAGAAATTTTTTATTCAATACCTCTCGAAATACACGGGACATTAAGTCTACGAAGTATGCGGGAGCATTGGTTAGTCCGAAAGGCATGACTAACCATTCGTAGAATGTGTCTGGACCCTTGAAAGTTGTTAAGTGAATACAGTCTTCAGCAATTCGTAGCTGATGGAATCCTTGAGCTAGATCCATCTCCGAAAAGAATCGAGTGTCGTGCAGCTGATCGAACAGATCATTGATTCTGGGTAAAGGAAATTTATTTTTGAGAGTTAGTTTATTGAGATTGCGGTAGTCCACACACAATCTCAAGGATCCGTCAAGCTTGGCCACGAACACCACAGCTGAACCCCAATCAGAAACACTAGGACGTATTATTCCTTTTTCTAGCAAATCTCGGGTTTGATTGACCAGTTCTATCCTTTCCCTGGGTGTCATCCTACGACTTGCATGAACGATAGGACGAGCATTGGGCACTAAGTCAATTTTGAATTCAATTTCTCTGTGTGGAGGTAAAGATTTAACCTCTTCGAACACGTCTAGAAATTCCCGGACAATAAGTATGGACTCCAGATTAGGTTCGGGATATCCTATAGTATACATCAACTTATCTCTCTTAGAACTCGGATCCTCACAGGATATTTCAATAAAATTTCCAATTTTTGTTTTGATCGATATTGTTCGATTGTTACAATCTAGTTTAGCTTCGTACTTCGTTAAGCGGTTCATTCCGAGTAAAATTTCAAATTCATTAAAGTCGAGAATGAAAAGGCTAATAAGTAATCGATGACAAGAATACGAGATAGGAACCTCTTGACAACGTAGACAAAGGTTCGCATGGCCACCAACTGGATTCTTCATGCAAATGGGCACATCGACAAATTTAGGTTTAAGTTTTAATTCGTTTACGGTTTGTTGGGAGATAAAGCTATGTGTAGCGCCCGTTTCAAACAAAACTCTAACAACTCTATCATAAATAATAAGGATACCTTCTAGAACTCCTTTTCCTTTATCTGCCCTTAAAGTTGAGGGGTCATCCTTTATTGCATACACTTTCGCTACCTGAGCAGCTCAATTGCTGGCCAATCTTTAACTACGTGTCCAGGCTTGTGACAATTATAGCATTCCCTGACTCCCTAACTAGTCTTCATAGGATGTTCTTTCTTTACTTGTTTCTTTGGAATTTTGCAGCTATTTGAATAATGGCCCTTTTCCCGAAAATTGTAACGAGTAATATTCCTCGTCGGGTTTTCCTGATTGCTTTTATTATCTTTGCCTTGATATGGTTTCTTACCTCCTAACTTTCTTTTTTCCCAATTCGGATTGCTCGTATTTCCCTTCTCCTCCGGAACTTCCGGCTTATCCAGGGTAGAACATATATAACCCATATCGATCAGATCAGAAAAATATTCCTTAACGTGGGCAGTCATTCTTTCGTGGAATTTCTTGTTCATTCCCCAAATAAATCTTTCATTTTTCTTTAGAGGTGTGTTTACCAACTCCGAACCAAATCGAGATAATTCGTTGAACTTATTCAAATACTCTTCAAACGACAAACTTCCCTGCTTCAAGTCCATAAATTCCTTGTACATTCGGGAGATACCAATAGACGACATATACCATTTCTCAAACACTACTTTGAAACAATTCCAAGTGAACCCATCTTCCGGCTCATCCACTGTAACAGTCTCCCACCACGCTAGGGCTTCCTCTTGGAGTTGCCAAGAAGCTATCAATCGCATTTGATCGTCTTTTAACTTCAACCCTCTAAAAATTCTTTCACACGATCTGACATAGGCTTGTGCTTCGACAATAGACTCCTTGCCGGTGAACGGCTTACCACCAAGTCTGGAAAAACTTCAATATAGATCAGCTAGATTCGGCTGAGATTGAGTAGGTAGCTGCTTCTGCTGTTGCAGTGACTTGACCAATTGTGGTTGTATATTCCCATCCCCTATGCCGTTCTCTTCTAGTGCTCATTCTCACTATCTGTAAATAGTAAGAAAACTTGATTTAGACCATGCGGACGAGATATCTTAGGGAATATCAACAGTTTAAAGAAATAAACCAAGAAATTTTAGGGTTTTGGTCTCTTGGTTTATACTCATTCTAGGGTATCCTTCACCCTATCTCTAATGAGCCACCTAATGTGTTATACTCCATAACTACAGTTCTTACTTAACCTTTAGCTTTGATACCACTTGTCATGACCCAAAATCCAACGTTTAAAAAATCGACATCAAATACCTCACTTGTATTCGACTGCCGGAGATTCAAACATTGAACTCCAGTTCAGATGGAACTTCTAACAAATGGTCAGGCTAAGGAACTTCCTATGCCACATGGGTACACCTCTGGAGGAATGCCCCGAGAACTTAACCAGCTTTCTGCCAACACAAGGTCGGGTTACCTCTGTAACTAGGTAACTAACTGTCGTGAGTAAGCCATCTCCCAGTCGTAACCGACCTTTATCCGGGGCCCCAACAACAACCACAAAGCAACATAATTATAGTATTCACATAAGTTAAGTATCTGGGCTCCATACCATGATACCACTTTTTATCCAGAAGGAAATGCACATACCCTAAGGGCGCTACACCCAATAACCTTGTTGCATCCTTCCTGTTTCGACCATTTTCGGGTTGTGAGGTTCGATGAAGTCTCGTCCACAAAGCTAAGCTTTACACAAAAGCCATGCTTCGATACACCAAATGATCAGCAACACTCAGCATGCCACACTACCAAGTTAGGAGTATATCACTAATAACCATCAACTACATAACCTCTGAGCTCGTACGTCTCAGAGAAGGGTGTTAAGCTAAGAGAATAAATTCGCCGCCACCAACATAAATGTATTTGAAAGAAATCAGCTTTATATCTCAAGGTGTAATGTCAGACATACAACCATACAAGTCAGTTCCGGGTTCGAACAGAACCGAAGGCACTTCCAAAGAAGCCCATGTAATCCAGGTATCCACAATCCCAATTGGACTCCCTGTCACATATGGAGATCTCTATACCGGAGCAACTCAGTGCAGAGTCACTCGATAGGTTATCCTATCGTTCTCGAAGACACCCAGTCTTCACCACCATCTTCAATTACTATCCATTTCATCGTATCACTATTCAGAATGGGTTATATAACCTAATGTCCCCTCCCGGCTAGACCGAATAGTGAGCGTTTAATTTAAAAACACATGGATATATCAATCACAAAGATTCATCATTAAGGTTTGATGTGGGTTTCGGATAACCAACTGAAATCCGACTCCCTAACGCATCGAATTTCAAATGTCGTTTTGCGGGCCAATGGGGTTTTCACATTCACACAGCAATATATTCATAGATATCACAGCTCAGCACAAAGTAATTCATATCATAAGGTACCACAATCACATATCAAGGATATCAATCAATACAAAGCATTCAACAAAAACCAATCACCTACAATTAAGATGAATTAATCGTGTGGTTTAATTAATTAATCACATAATTATTTTTCACTAATTAACCTTAATTACTGATTAATTATCTTTAATTATTAATTAATCCTTAATTGTTAATTAATTAATCTTAATTAGTAATTAATTAACCATTAATTGTTAACTAATAAATTAATTAATTATCCTTAATTAATGCTTAATTATTAATTAATTAACCTTGGTTAACCTTAGTTACTTTTATTAATTAATTGTTCTTTAATTAATTACATAAATAGATTTATGCTTAATTAATTAATATTTTAATTATATTATTTATTTAAAATAAATTAAGAATTAATTTATAATTAATAATCACATAATCAAAATAAACTTAATTAATTTAAACATAACTTTCTTAAACCCTTAATTATCTAATCTTTAAATCAAGACAATTATTTTTGAAAACATAAATTTAAAATGTTTTGAAATTTAAATCTGGTTTTAAAGTTAAAAAAAATTATGTTAGACTCGAGACTTGCCCGAAAGTTTCACGAGACAAAATCCTATTTACTTCAAGTTCCCCCCCTCCAAACAACCCGTATGCTCGTTTCAACTTAAATTTTTGTTTAAGTTCTAAGAAAACCCGGCGTATATATATAATCACCCAAACCAAGCTTCGAGCTAGCACGTAGTTTCCCCGAGGTTGACTTCGAGTTTACTTCCTTCTTCCCAAACTCAATATTACTAATACCACCAAACACATGTGCACGTGTATAGGTGGTCCGATCATCTCTGGTCGATGCTACGACCCTTGGCAAGTCAACGACAACCACCCCACATCACTTGGCCACCCAGAAACCTTGAACGACGATTAACTCACGACTTTGCTACACGACCCAATTCTGGAACAAAACCGAGCCATCAAGATCGTCTCGTTCTCCCTCCTTCGACCATCAGAAGTCACGCGATCGTAGCCAAAGCTTCGCCGACGACTGATGCTTCGATCCCTCCATGTCCGGTGTGTTCCGGTTCGAAGACAATGCTGCAGTTGAACAAGTTTCGACCAATACCAAATACAAGCTTTAAACACTAGATCATCGAAATTAATCCACCACGATGATAGGAAATTTTTCCGAGCATTTTTCTCAAACTTCCCAACCTCCGAGCGATCCTCAGCCATGATCGCGAGACAAACTTTATTGACGATCACCAGAAAAACCTTAAAAACTATTTTCTGATCATCTCACAAATGCTCGTGATTTCCCAACTTAAAATTCATGATTTTATTATTAAAAATCATAGTTTTCAAAAACGAATTATATCATGCAATTAAAACTTAGGTTTTAATCTATTAAATTTTTGAAGAAAAATTTGATTTTTCTGGTTTTTCTTATATTTCCAGTAAACTCGTTTATTTTTAATACTCAAAAATATTTTTAAAATGGAGATCTTGCCAATCCTAACATAATTCATTTAGACATCAACATCTCAAAATGATCAGAGAGTGGGTTTTTAATTTTTTTAAACAGGTTTGAAACCTGTTATACTTAGAACAGAGACATTTCTCTATTCTCAGACTTGCACAGGCACATTTATACACACATATATACAAACTTGTTCACATGCAAATGGATTTCAACAGCACTTCAGACAAGATTACAAACAACAGCTAAAAATCTGGATTTGATAAAGGTTTACTCACCTGTTTGCTTTGAACAGCGAAGAAGTCTGAGCTTTGAAATTTGAAGACTGGAAGTGTTTGATTACTGACTTGATCTTGTTTAATTTACTTGGTTGCTTTGATCCTTTGAATTGAACTTTGTTGTTGGATATAATCTCAGGCTTAAAACTTTGAGTTGAAAAGGTGTTGAATTTCCATATTTTTTGCTTTGATGATTTGTTGGTTTTAAAGTTTTTTATTTTTCTACTCAGATTTGCTTTTGAAAATTTTGTTTTCTGGTTTTAGAATTTGTACAGGCTTGGTTTGAAATTATGTGGTAAAAGAAATGAGAAGAGGAAGATGTAATGATTTATATAACTTATTTCTACTATTTTCATAATAAAAGAAAATAAAAGAGGAATTTGACACTTGTTAATTTTCTTTCTTCATGGATTACACTTGTTAATCTATTCGCTTAAAATTTAACACTTGTTTAGCTTATGTTTTATAAGTTAAACACTTTTCTTTTTCATTTTATATTGATTTTTAATTACATTTCCTTATTTGATAAATACATTTTCCTAATTTATTATTATGTACAATTTTAAAAGAAAATGTTTCAAACCAATTATACATTAAATAAATTTCCTATATATATTATTTTAAAATCCAAATTATTTTACTAAGGCATTTATTTAAATTTTAAATTTAAATTCATATTCAATATTCAAATTCAAATTCAAACCTACCTATATATACACACACATATATTTTTAAATTCAAATTTTTTTGAAATACTCATTAGTTTGAATTTTTTAAACTCTAATGCAAATACAATCTTATTTATATATATACAAATTAACGCTTAATTAATTTTTTTTGAAATTTTCAAATTAATTTCAATTTAATTCCCAAATATATATTAATCGCTAATTTTAAATTTTATAAAAATTAGGATGTTACAGAATAAAAGTCTATAGAGGGTTTCTAAGGTGTATTATCATTTTTGAAAAGATTATTATTGTTTCGATATATATAAATAATGCAAATTTTGTAATAAACAATAATAAGATAATTTTATACATAATTGAAATGCAATAGTCATATAAAATGTTTTGGATGGATGTTTTATGTAGTGGTTATTCATTTAAATTGTCACGTATGTTTGTTTTATGACGATGGAACTACATTGGGATGTTGATGCTATATTTTACCATATTTACTACCGAACGATGGTAGTTGATTATGGTTATCTAAAGATTGATGCCGTGTTACTAATTATTGGATGGACTAGTATAAAGTTAATGACTAATGTTGTGTTACTAATTTTAGGTCGCTTAATACACTTGTGATGATTGATGTTGTGTTACTATTGTGAGATGATTACTATACGTTTGAAGATTTATATTTACATTGGCGAAGTGTTACTGTAATGGATGATTAGTATGTATGTGAGTACATTTGTATTACTATTATTTTCTAATTTAATGATTAGGGTAGACGTAAAATATATGTGATGTTTAACGGCTAAGTGTGGTCATTACTGTTATCGCCCATATGATGATCTGTTGTGATGAACAAGTAGGAAAACTATGTTCTGCTTCTACAATTTGCATTTGTCGCATTGGCTGCGTTGGTTTTGACGGTTGCGTTGGTTACATCGGTAGCGATGGTTGTGATGGTTGAATGAATGTTATCGTTTTTATATACCATTAAGTATTTAGATGTAGGAGAAGAGAAAGAAATAAAACAAAGTGGTTTTGATCCTCCAAAAGATGTACGTAGGCAGTATTTTTCTATGTAATAGCCATTGGTTCCCTTGACGTCGAGGTGTGTAGAGATTTGCACCATCCCAAAACTAGTTGAAATCTTTTCCTCTTTATTCTATGCATATATGTATTTGTAAGTCTGTAGTTGAAAGTAAAGAAGGGAGCAAAGGGTCTGGAAGGAGCCATATCCACAGGATAGTTCGATATATTTTTTATAGTGTAGTTACACAGTTGTTGTTTTAATAACTTATGTATTGAAATGTGTATATTATGTAATTATATGAGGTTTAAGTAAATTCTGATTATTAAAATGATATGCATGTATATGTATACACCGATATTTTAAATTCCGTTGTGAGGTTTCCCTTTCTACGCCCATTGTTTTAGATTTATTTAATTTTTCTTGCCCATTGTCCATTGTTTTTAACATTTAGTCATAAGCATATTTTGATAGCATTTATAATTATTTTTAAATGTTAAAAATAGCGGTTCATTATAGCTTTTGACAAATAGAAAATATTTTTCATTTTGGAGTCAAATTCTTCCCCAAATCTGGTTCATTTATCCACATAATATGACCAATAGCTTCATGAACCATTATAGTCATTATGTTTTCTTCGATAGCTTTATCATAATCAAAATCTGTGTTTTTGGTTTTGTCTTCTACAATGTCTGTCTCCTCTTCTCCATGATATCTCCATACATGATAGTTGGGGATAAAACCAAATTTGTACAACTGTAACATTATAGCATCACACTCTAGAAGTTTCTGGCAATGAGATTTCAGATGCGAACATCGAACTTTTTTCATATTTGTTTTATCATGAGATTCCACTTTCATGGATTCTTCCATACCATTTCTAAATTACAATGGAATTGTTCCTTTCTATAACCTACATGAACATGCATCCAACTTCAAACCTTCAAAGAATCCATCTTTTACTGTACGCGTAAACAAAAAATTTATTACTTTTTACACAATTATATAATATTCATTTTTTTAATAAAACAAATTAGTATAAATAGTATGATATAATACTAACATCTAATCAACAAAACCATATATCATTAATTTTTATTACTATTAGCATATAATATTATTTTATTACTACTAATAATAATTTACTATTTTTCGTTAGTAATAACCATATATTGTACATCTTTATTAACAACACCATATGTTGCCATTTTTGTTTTTCTTCTTCTTATCATCATCGTCATCATCGATAATGCAATATAGCATCAATTTTTTTTATTAATACCATACATTATTCATTTTAATTAATAGTACCATTCATTGTTATTTTTATTATCACCGCCATGTTTTTATAATTATTTTTATAAATGATGCCGTACATTATTATTATTTTATCAATAATACAAAACATTATTATTTTAATAATGTAACACTATTCATTGTTATTTTTTATTACTTATAGTCTTCATTGTTTTTATAATTAAAGTTTCCGTATCTTATAGTTCACAGTGAATAATTCAATAACAATGGATTTCAAAAACAATTTGTAACAACAGATTTTACCAATAGTTTCAAAGTTATACCTAAGGATTTATACATGTTTTTTTAAATGATCAACCATCCTACTTCCATTACAAATGCAATAAAAGATTCCATGTATTGTACGCAAAAGAGCACACGTAAAGAACAAAAAGGAAGTAATATCGAAATTTTGCGAACCACTCGATTTGAAATGATTTATGAAACGTAGCTATTTTTGCTTTTATAATTTTTTCAATAATGGAGGAAATTTGGTAAATACTATATCAGATGAATATCGATTTCCTTTTTAGTTGAAAATTAATATTTATACAATGATCAATATAGTAGTTGTCAGACAAAGTAAATATCTAAGCGGTTTCATGAATAATTTTGCGACGAAAATGGAAATCATAAAAAATATGAAATATATTTATCATACCAATGTCAATATCATTCAATGTGATATGATATTTAGCTATAATGTCAATTTTAAAATATAATTTTTAGTAATTTCAACCACACCAATGTCAATTTCATGAATTAAACGTACCAATGTCAAACATACCAATTAAAACGTATCGGTTTCAATTTCAATACTATATACCAAAGAATGTGGTGTTTGACTTATCAATTTCAAAAAACAAAGGCATACTGATGATGATGCTTGTAAGGCTAGTTAAGGATCAGAGATTTGGCAAGGTTGAGAAGGGTGATAGATGTAGTAAATTGGAAGTTTTAATTATGGCGGCTTGGCTTTGGGATTTACAGGTTTAGGTGGCGATGAGGGTGCGACTGAGTCATTAGAAATATGTAACGACCCATAAATTTTGATAATTAAATTTGTTAACTTAATAGGGTTTTATTAATTAAATATTGAAAGAAATAGAAATTGGTAATTTGATAATGAAGTAATAACTAAAATGAATGGTAACAATGATAATTAAAGCTAATATTAACCATTTGGATGTAATGTATACTTAGTTATAAAATTTAATATATGGAAACAAATGTTAATATGAGATTTATTTAACGAAATAAAATTTAATGAATGGTAAGTGAGTAAAACCATTGTTATGTAAGCAGTTGTAACATTGGTCTGTAAACAATTATTATAAGTTACTTATATATTTAATCGTTAAGTTGAATTGGAATTTATCGCAATAAATCTAAATTAAATATTATGTGATGTAAATTAAGTGAAATTAAATATTTAAATATTACGTTATTGGAAATTTGATGGGATTTGGGAATATTAATGTAATAAATATTGGACCAATGCTAATTTCACCCATCTGATAATAACGGATTGAATAATAAGAAATGGTCGATTAAATGGAACTATTGGAATTTTAATTTACAATTTCTGTATTTATTGAATTTGAAAGTAAACCTAATAATTAGTGAAATAATTAGCTTTAGATCAACATGGAAACTTTTTTTAAGTTACTATAAATGTTTATGAAATCAAAAAAATGAGAAAATTGGTTGGTAAATTTATTTGGATTAAAAAGTGATATAATTAATTTAATACTTATTTATTCAATTAACTGAAATATGGCCATTTTGGTCACTGACTCGGATTTCGACAAAATCTGTTTCATCTGATCCATAGCAGTGAATTATTGTAGGATTTCAAGTTTCGTATCAATCGGACTTGTCATTTGATAGTACGGACTCGAAACGCCTAGAAATCAATGAAATTGAAATCAATTGAAATCAATTTGACATAACTTGATTTAAGCATAACTTATTCATACAATGGAATTTGGACGTGAAACCTATTCCATTGATTTTAAAATATTTTAAAACATATATTTTGATATAAGAGTTGACCCAATTTCGTTCCGGAGTCAGAACGGGCATTTCGGGCCATTTATCGTTCCACGGTCCAAGCCAATCGTATTCGTTCCTCTATTTCTCAGCCCTACCTATATATACCTTGTTATAAACCCTACCTATTTCCTATTCCTCATTTCTATATGTACAATTCTATTTGCTTCTCTTTTCCAATGGCAGACAAAAACCAAAATTCCAGTTGCAATTTCAAATAAAGTTCAAAGCCAAAATTTCACTCTCCACAAACTACATCAAATTATATACGGATTTGAAGCTCTCGACGAGCGCAAGTCAAATCCATGATTCGTTTTTCTATTTGAGTTTTTGAGTGCTCGGAATTCGAGGGATTATCAACGGCTGTTCATCACGCGTTGATGAACTTCGTCCGATCGAAGAATTGAAGGCACGGTCGGGTAGAGAAAACTGAGGGGAGCTCATCGGCGTAGTTTGTTTCACAAATTAACGGCTGGATCTTGCACAAGATTCGAACTAGGGTTCGAAATTGTGGTGGCCACTGTATTTTTTATTCAGGCGACTGATGGCGAGAGGAGAGGAGTCGCGGCGGTCAGGGGGGTTCTGTCGAGGCCGACTCGGCCGGTAGGCAGCGCAGGTGCATATGATTCGTCGAGGTGGAGTGGCTGCTTTAACTTCTGGGTTGGGTCAAGCCTGCTTGCGGGTAAAGGTTCGTGCATGTTCAGGTAGGGGAGATGTAACAAACGGGGATTTTAGACTTTCGAAAATTCAACATCGACACTCACTTTATCGACTGCCGAGAAATCAAAGGCCGAAAACCCGAGATGTTATGGGTTTTAAAAAGAAAAGAAAAGAAAGAAGAGAGAAAAAGAAGAAATAGAGGGAAAAGAAGATAGACAATTTTTAGAAAACAGAAAATTAGAAAAACAGAAGATAGAAGAATTTTAAAAATAGAAAAAGAGAATTTGAAAATAGAACGGACAGAAAGGAAACAAAAAGAACAACAACAGAATCTCACAATTCGCAGCGGAACAACATATAATAATAAATGAATAATCTTTAAACAAAGAACTATATCAGTTATTACATTACATTTCATTTCATTACATCATATCATCACATCAGAGTGTACAACAACATACAACAACAAACAATGCAGCGGAAAAAGAAATACTATATAAACTAGTAATACGCCATGCCATCCAGCTTGCCTCCAGCAACTCCAGAATATCCAGAATATCCTGATAAACCTAACTCTTAACTGCCCGTGTGGAAATTGGTGGGCACCCAGAGTTTAGGAAGGAAAACAATAAACTCCAAGTCAGTCATGTGACTGGTGTGAGAACTCAAAACAGTTTATTTAACTTTAAAATCAAATAGAGGAATATTTTTTAAATCAATTCGCAATGCTTTTAAAAATGAGACTACCATAAGGCCTCCCGCACACACACACATGCAAACGCAGAATCGGAGGAGATTTCTCCTTATGATAGTCAAAGATGCTTGATACGCATTTAAAATAACAATTGATATTATTACTAGTGCATAGTGTAGAGGAAAATCATTTCGAAAATAAAGATATAAATCTTAGCCAACATACGACCATTATCGTATGCCTACTATAGCTAACTATGTTCAATAGCAGGTTACCGCCACATTCCATAGCAGGTTATACAACTAAAACCGTACAAGTCACGTATTGTTTCTTTGGATTTCCAACAAATGATCAGGCCAAGGAACTTCCCATTGCCACTGAGAATGCCTCTGGATGGACATCCCCGAGAACCAAACCGGATCTCAACCAACACAAGGCCGGGTTACTCCTAACTGAGCAACAACTGACCGAATATGCCATCCCCCGGTCCTTTGGGACCTTTTTCCGAGAGCGCTCTCTAATCAATTCACACAATCATAACAAAGTGTTTTCAACATGAGTAAGTATCTGGGCTCCATACCATGATACCACCCTTTTCCAGAAGGAAATGGACACATCCTAAAGGGTGCTACCCCTCATAACCTTGCTGCTTCTTTCCTGTTTTGACCATTTCCGGGATGTGAGGCTCGACGAAGTCACGTCCACAAAACATACTTTATACAAAAGCCATGCTTTGGGTCAATAAATGATCAACACAATGATCACTAAGATAGACGATCAAATAAATGATCCTATCACAATAATCAACACAATGATCATTTCAGCATCACTCAGCATGTCACATTACCAAATTGGGAATATATCGCTGATAACTTCAACTATATAACCTTTGAGCTCGTACGTCTCAAAGAAGGGTGTTAAGCAAAGAATAAATTCTCCGCCACCAACAGAAATATATTTGAAAGAAATCGGCTTTATATCTCAAATTGTAATGTCAGACATACAATCCATACAAGTCTGTTCCGGGATCGAACAGAACCGAAGGCACTTACAAAGAAGTCCTTGCAATCCGGATATTCACAATCCTGATCGGATTCACCATCACATATGGAGTTTCTATACCGGCGCGACTCGGTGCAGAAACAATCGATAGGTCATCCTATCGCTCTTGCAAATACCGGTCTTCAACACCGATCTTCAAATGCAATTCACAACGACGTATCACATATTCGGAATGGGTTATACGACCCCATGGTCTTTTCCCGGTTAACCCGAATAGTGAGCGCTTATTCAAAAATAAGTGTGCATTCAAATTCAATCAATTCACATCAAATACCCATTCAAAGGGAAATACTGATAGTCGGTTATTGAACTATCAATTGATATGCATACATCACCAGATTCCAAATAATTTTCCAAATTATTTATTTTCCAAAATATCTTTACTAGATGTATAGTTTCAACACTTCAAAAATAAATCAATATTTATTTTCATACAAATTCCACTTTTCATTCATAAATTCCATAATGAATTTATATTTCAAAATATCCATGCATATATGATTTCAATCATTCATTTCAATTTATCTTCAAAAAGATAAATTCTAAATATTCACTTTATACTGGAAAACAATTCCATACTTATTAAATAAGTAATTCACAATCTTTTATTTTCAACACTTAGAAAATATTCAATATACTTAAACCGAATTAAGTATATATTTCTTTCTTTAAGGAAATCATTCACTTAACATATTTATCTGGACCAAAACGAATGTTGCGTAAAACATCGTTACGACAACCCAAAATCACTAGTATAGGGATTCGAAATTAAAATAGACATATAAATCCCAATACTAAACCAAAACATTTCCATTCGGAAATCATTTACTATAACAACAATGTTATAGTCCACTATTTCCTTTTATTTCTCGAAACATCTATTTCAACAATAAATGTTGAAATCTATGGTTTCGAATCTTAACATGTTTAAAAACGTCGTTAAATCGTTTTAATTCTATTTAAAACATCACATTCAAAACAATTTCTTTAACGTGTTATTCACTATTCAAAAACGTGAATAAACTACGTTAACCAATTTCATTCTTTTACTCATTTTAATTCAAAGGATTATTCACTATTAAAAAATGTGAATATAACTCCATTAATAGGTTATAACAATTAACTTATCAAAATAAGTCGTTTGCGAATTTATAAAACAACGTTTATACATTCTATTTCTATTTATTTATAAAAACTTCCTTTTTATAAATTCCTTTATTAACCTATTCCAGTTTATAACTAAATTATAAACTAAACGTTCATATTATAAGTTAAATACTTATAAAACGATTATTTTACAAAATCGTTCATTTAACTTCCCAAATTATTAATCTTAACTTATAAGATTGTTTATTTATCCAAAATTCATTCTTTTGATAACTTTATAAATTTTATAAACCTACTGCTTATAAAATTTCATTTATAACTTCACAGTTTAAAATTCTATAAATTTCATTCATTTAGGAAATTCATTTCCACTACATTCAAACACTTATAAAAACTCGTTTTATAATGTCCATAATTCAATTCATAAATATCCATTTATAAATCTCTTAATATAAATCAATTTATATTATTCTTTAAAACGTCTTTAAATTCCTTTATAATTTCATCATTCTCTTGATTTATAAAATAATTAAATTTTATAAATCCTATATTTAAACTTTTCACAATAAATTCAAATTTCTCAATTTAAACCATTTTATAAAATTATTAACTCCATAATTTCAAAAATCAACTTTTAACCGTATTTCTCAAAATTAGCTTTTTAACTATATTTCACAAAAACCATAATTTTTATAACATTAAAAATTATAACTTTTATTTATTTATAATGGATCAATTCCAGAAATAAAGTATATTTTCAAAAATCACTTTAAAAACATTTTAAAATCCCAAATCTGGGTCCAATGATGCCACACACCAAATAGTCAATCACGACTAACAACAATATCATATATCGTATATGATAATCCATCAAATATCAAAATATCTGAAATCAAATAAAACTGTTGAGGAATCCAGTTGGATCCCTCCAACCTGTTTCCCTGCATCCAAAAACATTAGCACAATACCAATTTCGCTCCAGTACGAAATTATCGCGGTACATGTTCTTATTAAATATTATCCGCTTAATAACGGCGTAATAGGGTCTCATCCGCTAAACAAATAAATGCGGGAAATCAATCAACTGCAATATATACATATGCCAATATATATATATTGATATTATATATAATACCAATTTCACTGTTTATGAAATATTCGCGGTATATGTTTATAATAAATAACATCCGCTTACTAACGGCGTATAATGTCTATTTTAACAATCAATAATTTACAGTCATCATTCAAACATGCATTCAAATATTTTAAATCTAACTATTTAAAATAAAATCGAAATCTATTCGATTGAGTGAGAAATTCTCACCTTGGTTTTAATTTCCGTTTTAGCTTTTATTTCGAATAAAATTAAACGCGCGTTTAATTTTACCCGAAATTCTCACTAACTCCAAACAACTCCAAACCAACTCCATCGCGTAGTGCTCGTCCATACGATTCCAACGCAACTGAGTTTGCATTTTTTCGACCTCGTATGAAAAAGTTATGTATTTTTGAAGTTACACGTGTTTATATACATAGATTTATAACATAATCTTATAAATCTTTATACCCAAACCAATCTAAGCCATAGGATCCAAAGCAAGCTACATCAGGCCGTCCCCCTCATCTTCCCATTTGCGTTCCATCTACAGATAATAGGCCGCACTCCATGAACCCATTATAGCAACTAGGGTTTGCTTTTGCCATCACAACGCTCAACTAGAATTCGATCGGGACGTTGCAAATCGAAGGCCATCACTAGCTCTAGGTTCGGCCTGACCCTGGTGGAGCTCGGCCATGGCAAGCACCTCGAAATACGTGCGCAGCTCCCAGTGGACGCGGCCCCCTATACCCCTCCACGTCGCTCCAAACATGATCATATCCGTATGGATTTGAAGTATTCGGCGAGCTCTTCGATTCTTTAGTTAACAACTTTTTCTAAAAACGAGTGGATTGAGAGATTTTGAGAGTTGAAATTGGGAAATTTCTGGCCATACATATGAAACTGGCGGCTGGCTATTATAATTAGGGTTTCTCTTTTTTTTTTTATTTTAATTTGTGTGTGGTGTATTTATAGAAAAAGCAAGCGTAAACACTATTCATCCCGGGAATTCCGAACTCCGATTTAGACGCCGTAACCAGCGTACCTAGGGTTTATCCCGCGTTCCGGACACAATGGAACAGGTTTCGGAAGCTAATTCGGAAGTATGTGCGAGTTATGGCTGAAAACGCTCAATTTAAATTAAACCGATTTAAGTCGATTTCTAGGCGTTTTAATTTGTACCGGACAAACGGTAAATCCAAATGACTTGAAATTTGAAACCTTACAATAATATCACATTACGGATCCGATGAAACTGGTTTCGTCGAATTCCGAGACTTTTTGAAAAATGGCTATTTTGACTCGTCAAATTTAAATTAAAAATAAATCGATGCGTTTCGAGCTGCCACGATCAAACGATAACTCCGATTGACACGAAATTTGAAATCCGGTAATAACTAACTATTACGGATCCAATGAAACTGGTTTCGTTCGATTCTGAGACTGTTCAAAAATTGGCTATTTTACAGTCGATTATTTAATATTAAAATATTCGATTTTTCACAAATTAACTTTTAATTCGATTTTAAAAGTTCTAAAATATTTCTATAACTCCAGTATGATAAAATAAAATTTTCCAAATTATTTTCAATCATTTTTAACTCAATTTTTAATTATTTTCATTATTTAACGTATTAAATTATCGATTTAATTATCCAATTAAATCCAATAATTCAAATAAAAATTTATTTGACTTATAAATTTACTTTTTAATATTTAAAATTAATTAAATATTCAAATTTAAATTATTAAAAATTCTGGGTCGTTACAATCTTTCCCCCTTAAAAGAATTTCGTCCTCGAAATTATAAGTAAGAAAGGTTACAGAATTTATTAACTTTCCAAAATTTATAATTAAATTCCTTACAATACTTTACTAAGTTTTCAAATCATACTTAGTTATCTTTTCTAAAACAATTTCTATTGTTTAACTTTCAATTCAAAAATCAAAGTTAAAATTTTCAAAATTTTCCCATTTTCTCAAAAAATTTCTAACGCCTTAAATTTTCGGAAAAATTCGCCATGTCTCCTTTGCGCGGCTCGATCCGAAAAAAAAATGACAGTATATATATCACAAATATACATCTCATCAAGTAATGAGGCATCCCGCAGGGAAAAAAAAGTATAAAAGTGCGATATTTAATCCGAGATATGTACCTTATATTTTATTAGCAAGCATATACGGCTAATATAGCGCTAAAGCGAACTCCAAATGCGAAGCAAACGCGATCCGCACCTACTAAACACTTAACAAACAACATGAGAATCATGCACATATGCAAATAATCTCAATGTACAACATATAGCAACATAATAACTATATCTGTCACATAGCAAATGCAACAATAGCAATATACATTCAACCATCAACCAACTAACATCCATATCCAATAAACATTCATTCATATTCTCATTCATATTTAATGAATTGGTTTTCACTTTAAATTACATTTGATTCATTTACATTGGATTTTATTAACATTCATTCTCAATTCAATTAGTTTACACTACTAATTAAATCCAATTCACTTTCAATTCTATTCAAATTTATTTACTTCTAATTTGAATTCAATTTCATAGCTTCCAATTTCATTAACACTTAATGAATTACATACAATCAATCAACAATCATATAACAATCAATGTATATTAATTTCAACCAAATTCCTTTGCTTATATTCATTCAATTTGGTTTAACACCATCACTTTCAATTTGTTTAATTAAATTGATTTCATTCAATTTATTCAACTCCCAATAAAATTAGATTTTAATGAATTAACACTTATATTCATCTTTTCATATCAATTATTCACATTCAATTGATTAACAGCCAAGCCATTCATTCAATTCAATTACAAAGTTGAATTCTATTACATAACTTAAGTTCATATTCTTTTAATCCACTTGATTATTTACTTCGATACCAAAATCAACTTAGTTCAATATCTCTTAAGTTATATTCCATTTAACTTTAAATTCACTTTTATTCACAACTCATATTCATAGATATATTCATTTAGTTTCACTTCTTATTTATATAAGTTTATTTCACAATTGTAAACACTTTAATTATAATTTTATTCTTATAATTCTTTTACTTATACAATTATTCTTTTATTTAGACTATTCAAATAACTAACAATCAACTTACATACACTTTAATAATTTTGAAAAATTATTCCTTTATATTCAAAATATAATCAAGGCAAAATTATTTCATTTACCCAATTTAAAATCAATATTGTGCCGAATTGTTCTATTCAAGTGTTTAGAAACCCCTTCGGCATAGTCTTGCGGACCACGTTGACGAAAGTTCATATACCACTCAATAAACCAATCATCACAATATAAAACAATTTTTATATTCACTAACAAATACGCTCTCATAGCTATTATTACACTCAAACTCATTCTAGAGTACTACTGACTCTATCTCTAATGAGTAATACCCTACAGAACCATGGTTCTCGCTTAACCATCAGAGCTCTGATACCAAATGTAACAAACGGGGATTTTAGACTTTCGAAAATTCAACATCGACACTCACTTTATCGACTGCCGAGAAATCAAAGGCCGAAAACCCGAGATGTTATGGGTTTTAAAAAGAAAAGAAAAGAAAGAAGAGAGAAAAAGAAGAAATAGAGGGAAAAGAAGATAGACAATTTTTAGAAAACAGAAAATTAGAAAAACAGAAGATAGAAGAATTTTAAAAATAGAAAAAGAGAATTTGAAAATAGAACGGACAGAAAGGAAACAAAAAGAACAACAACAGAATCTCACAATTCGCAGCGGAACAACATATAATAATAAATGAATAATCTTTAAACAAAGAACTATATCAGTTATTACATTACATTTCATTTCATTACATCATATCATCACATCAGAGTGTACAACAACATACAACAACAAACAATGCAGCGGAAAAAGAAATACTATATAAACTAGTAATACGCCATGCCATCCAGCTTGCCTCCAGCAACTCCAGAATATCCAGAATATCCTGATAAACCTAACTCTTAACTGCCCGTGTGGAAATTGGTGGGCACCCAGAGTTTAGGAAGGAAAACAATAAACTCCAAGTCAGTCATGTGACTGGTGTGAGAACTCAAAACAGTTTATTTAACTTTAAAATCAAATAGAGGAATATTTTTTAAATCAATTCGCAATGCTTTTAAAAATGAGACTACCATAAGGCCTCCCGCACACACACACATGCAAACGCAGAATCGGAGGAGATTTCTCCTTATGATAGTCAAAGATGCTTGATACGCATTTAAAATAACAATTGATATTATTACTAGTGCATAGTGTAGAGGAAAATCATTTCGAAAATAAAGATATAAATCTTAGCCAACATACGACCATTATCGTATGCCTACTATAGCTAACTATGTTCAATAGCAGGTTACCGCCACATTCCATAGCAGGTTATACAACTAAAACCGTACAAGTCACGTATTGTTTCTTTGGATTTCCAACAAATGATCAGGCCAAGGAACTTCCCATTGCCACTGAGAATGCCTCTGGATGGACATCCCCGAGAACCAAACCGGATCTCAACCAACACAAGGCCGGGTTACTCCTAACTGAGCAACAACTGACCGAATATGCCATCCCCCGGTCCTTTGGGACCTTTTTCCGAGAGCGCTCTCTAATCAATTCACACAATCATAACAAAGTGTTTTCAACATGAGTAAGTATCTGGGCTCCATACCATGATACCACCCTTTTCCAGAAGGAAATGGACACATCCTAAAGGGTGCTACCCCTCATAACCTTGCTGCTTCTTTCCTGTTTTGACCATTTCCGGGATGTGAGGCTCGACGAAGTCACGTCCACAAAACATACTTTATACAAAAGCCATGCTTTGGGTCAATAAATGATCAACACAATGATCACTAAGATAGACGATCAAATAAATGATCCTATCACAATAATCAACACAATGATCATTTCAGCATCACTCAGCATGTCACATTACCAAATTGGGAATATATCGCTGATAACTTCAACTATATAACCTTTGAGCTCGTACGTCTCAAAGAAGGGTGTTAAGCAAAGAATAAATTCTCCGCCACCAACAGAAATATATTTGAAAGAAATCGGCTTTATATCTCAAATTGTAATGTCAGACATACAATCCATAAGTCTGTTCCGGGATCGAACAGAACCGAAGGCACTTACAAAGAAGTCCTTGCAATCCGGATATTCACAATCCTGATCGGATTCACCATCACATATGGAGTTTCTATACCGGCGCGACTCGGTGCAGAAACAATCGATAGGTCATCCTATCGCTCTTGCAAATACCGGTCTTCAACACCGATCTTCAAATGCAATTCACAACGACGTATCACATATTCGGAATGGGTTATACGACCCCATGGTCTTTTCCCGGTTAACCCGAATAGTGAGCGCTTATTCAAAAATAAGTGTGCATTCAAATTCAATCAATTCACATCAAATACCCATTCAAAGGGAAATACTGATAGTCGGTTATTGAACTATCAATTGATATGCATACATCACCAGATTCCAAATAATTTTCCAAATTATTTATTTTCCAAAATATCTTTACTAGATGTATAGTTTCAACACTTCAAAAATAAATCAATATTTATTTTCATACAAATTCCACTTTTCATTCATAAATTCCATAATGAATTTATATTTCAAAATATCCATGCATATATGATTTCAATCATTCATTTCAATTTATCTTCAAAAAGATAAATTCTAAATATTCACTTTATACTGGAAAACAATTCCATACTTATTAAATAAGTAATTCACAATCTTTTATTTTCAACACTTAGAAAATATTCAATATACTTAAACCGAATTAAGTATATATTTCTTTCTTTAAGGAAATCATTCACTTAACATATTTATCTGGACCAAAACGAATGTTGCGTAAAACATCGTTACGACAACCCAAAATCACTAGTATAGGGATTCGAAATTAAAATAGACATATAAATCCCAATACTAAACCAAAACATTTCCATTCGGAAATCATTTACTATAACAACAATGTTATAGTCCACTATTTCCTTTTATTTCTCGAAACATCTATTTCAACAATAAATGTTGAAATCTATGGTTTCGAATCTTAACATGTTTAAAAACGTCGTTAAATCGTTTTAATTCTATTTAAAACATCACATTCAAAACAATTTCTTTAACGTGTTATTCACTATTCAAAAACGTGAATAAACTACGTTAACCAATTTCATTCTTTTACTCATTTTAATTCAAAGGATTATTCACTATTAAAAAATGTGAATATAACTCCATTAATAGGTTATAACAATTAACTTATCAAAATAAGTCGTTTGCGAATTTATAAAACAACGTTTATACATTCTATTTCTATTTATTTATAAAAACTTCCTTTTTATAAATTCCTTTATTAACCTATTCCAGTTTATAACTAAATTATAAACTAAACGTTCATATTATAAGTTAAATACTTATAAAACGATTATTTTACAAAATCGTTCATTTAACTTCCAAAATTATTAATCTTAACTTATAAGATTGTTTATTTATCCAAAATTCATTCTTTTGATAACTTTATAAATTTTATAAACCTACTGCTTATAAAATTTCATTTATAACTTCACAGTTTAAAATTCTATAAATTTCATTCATTTAGGAAATTCATTTCCACTACATTCAAACACTTATAAAAACTCGTTTTATAATGTCCATAATTCAATTCATAAATATCCATTTATAAATCTCTTAATATAAATCAATTTATATTATTCTTTAAAACGTCTTTAAATTCCTTTATAATTTCATCATTCTCTTGATTTATAAAATAATTAAATTTTATAAATCCTATATTTAAACTTTTCACAATAAATTCAAATTTCTCAATTTAAACCATTTTATAAAATTATTAACTCCATAATTTCAAAAATCAACTTTTAACCGTATTTCTCAAAATTAGCTTTTTAACTATATTTCACAAAAACCATAATTTTTATAACATTAAAAATTATAACTTTTATTTATTTATAATGGATCAATTCCAGAAATAAAGTATATTTTCAAAAATCACTTTAAAAACATTTTAAAATCCCAAATCTGGGTCCAATGATGCCACACACCAAATAGTCAATCACGACTAACAACAATATCATATATCGTATATGATAATCCATCAAATATCAAAATATCTGAAATCAAATAAAACTGTTGAGGAATCCAGTTGGATCCCTCCAACCTGTTTCCCTGCATCCAAAAACATTAGCACAATACCAATTTCGCTCCAGTACGAAATTATCGCGGTACATGTTCTTATTAAATATTATCCGCTTAATAACGGCGTAATAGGGTCTCATCCGCTAAACAAATAAATGCGGGAAATCAATCAACTGCAATATATACATATGCCAATATATATATATATTGATATTATATATAATACCAATTTCACTGTTTATGAAATATTCGCGGTATATGTTTATAATAAATAACATCCGCTTACTAACGGCGTATAATGTCTATTTTAACAATCAATAATTTACAGTCATCATTCAAACATGCATTCAAATATTTTAAATCTAACTATTTAAAATAAAATCGAAATCTATTCGATTGAGTGAGAAATTCTCACCTTGGTTTTAATTTCCGTTTTAGCTTTTATTTCGAATAAAATTAAACGCGCGTTTAATTTTACCCGAAATTCTCACTAACTCCAAACGACTCCAAACCAACTCCATCGCGTAGTGCTCGTCCATACGATTCCAACGCAACTGAGTTTGCATTTTTTCGACCTCGTATGAAAAAGTTATGTATTTTTGAAGTTACACGTGTTTATATACATAGATTTATAACATAATCTTATAAATCTTTATACCCAAACCAATCTAAGCCATAGGATCCAAAGCAAGCTACATCAGGCCGTCCCCCTCATCTTCCCATTTGCGTTCCATCTACAGATAATAGGCCGCACTCCATGAACCCATTATAGCAACTAGGGTTTGCTTTTGCCATCACAACGCTCAACTAGAATTCGATCGGGACGTTGCAAATCGAAGGCCATCACTAGCTCTAGGTTCGGCCTGACCCTGGTGGAGCTCGGCCATGGCAAGCACCTCGAAATACGTGCGCAGCTCCCAGTGGACGCGGCCCCCTATACCCCTCCACGTCGCTCCAAACATGATCATATCCGTATGGATTTGAAGTATTCGGCGAGCTCTTCGATTCTTTAGTTAACAACTTTTTCTAAAAACGAGTGGATTGAGAGATTTTGAGAGTTGAAATTGGGAAATTTCTGGCCATACATATGAAACTGGCGGCTGGCTATTATAATTAGGGTTTCTCTTTTTTTTTTTATTTTAATTTGTGTGTGGTGTATTTATAGAAAAAGCAAGCGTAAACACTATTCATCCCGGGAATTCCGAACTCCGATTTAGACGCCGTAACCAGCGTACCTAGGGTTTATCCCGCGTTCCGGACACAATGGAACAGGTTTCGGAAGCTAATTCGGAAGTATGTGCGAGTTATGGCTGAAAACGCTCAATTTAAATTAAACCGATTTAAGTCGATTTCTAGGCGTTTTAATTTGTACCGGACAAACGGTAAATCCAAATGACTTGAAATTTGAAACCTTACAATAATATCACATTACGGATCCGATGAAACTGGTTTCGTCGAATTCCGAGACTTTTTGAAAAATGACTATTTTGACTCGTCAAATTTAAATTAAAAATAAATCGATGCGTTTCGAGCTGCCACGATCAAACGATAACTCCGATTGACACGAAATTTGAAATCCGGTAATAACTAACTATTACGGATCCAATGAAACTGGTTTCGTTCGAATCTGAGACTGTTCAAAAATTGGCTATTTTACAGTCGATTATTTAATATTAAAATATTCGATTTTTCACAAATTAACTTTTAATTCGATTTTAAAAGTTCTAAAATATTTCTATAACTCCAGTATGATAAAATAAAATTTTCCAAATTATTTTCAATCATTTTTAACTCAATTTTTAATTATTTTCATTATTTAACGTATTAAATTATCGATTTAATTATCCAATTAAATCCAATAATTCAAATAAAAATTTATTTGACTTATAAATTTACTTTTTAATATTTAAAATTAATTAAATATTCAAATTTAAATTATTAAAAATTCTGGGTCGTTACAGGAGATGACGTGGGGCAGAATGCGTGAGGTGACATGTAGTTTGTAAAATTTATTTATTTCTCTTTTTAATTTAAAATTTTGATTTCAACTTGTTCTAACGCCCATAACTTTTACATTCTAGGTCGAAATTACGCATAGTTTTCTCTACTAGGATCGTATTGGAATTTCGAACATTTTGGCACTACTTTGGACGAATTCTGAGACTGTTCAAATTTTGGGTTTAAATTGGATTTAAATTCAATTTAAATTCAAAAGATGAGTGTTTTAACCCACTCACAACTTCTAAAATTTCTTATATTTGTTAAATTGATTTATGATGTGATTAGAAATTTATTTGTGACTGTTTGGCATATTTATAGTCATCATCTCAGTTTGTTTGAATTTATTTGGATAAAATAGTTATTTAAATTATTATTGAATAAACTGCCAGTAGATACCTGTCATTTATTATCTGTTCTATATTGCTGTTATTGATTGAATTGGATGATGATTGTGATAAATGTTTGATGATTGATATTGGATGAATAGATGTTGTATTTTATATTGTTATAAATGCAAGTTGGTATGGATTTTCTTTCATTTGGGATTGCGGTTTGAAATGATATATAACGTTATTTAAATTACGGATTGAAATGATAAATATCCGTATCACTTGACCATAGAATAGAAAATTATATACAGACACCGCGGTATATATATAAAAATAATTTGAAATGATTTCTATGGTTTTGTAAAGAATATATGGTTTTATATAAATATTGATTTTAGATATTATATAAATGATTTTTTTCTTGATTTTAAGCTATGTATAAACTTGTTTTAATATAGAATAAACTTAAGAATAATTGGTTTTTTTTTATGATATGGTTAAGTATTTAAATAATATTTTAATATAGTGTTTATAATGATTTAAATAAATTAAGGTTGGAAAATAAATTGAAAGAAATATTTGGTTATTTGTAATTTAGGATTTATTTAAAAGATAATGGATTTATTAAGTAAATTATTTCAAAACTAAATAATAGAAAATTGAGTTTGATATATATATATATATATATATATATATGAAATTACGAAACTTGGTTTTGAAATTTGTTTAATACGTAAAGTTTGAAATATATTGAATTTGGAATGGTTTATTCTGTGGATCAATCTGTTCTGAAATCGATATAATTCGAAATAATTTATTTGGAAACTGAATTGAATTGAAAGTTATGATTTAGGAATTGGTTAAAGTTAAAATTTAGAAATCCTAGTCGTTTTGAAACTAATTTGTGAAATTGAAGAAGCTAGTTTATCTTATAAAGTATTTGAATATTTTAACCATTTAAGTGGTGGAAGAGATGTTTCAAAGATATGAGTTTCAAAGTATTATCATTGGAAGTGCTATAATGTTGGAAAGGATATATTTGAAATAAAAATGATATTATATTGATTTGGGTTTTATTAAATGATATCATATTGGTTTAGTTTTTGAAATGGAAATAATATCATGTTTATATGGTTTTGAAATGGATATTATATTCTGGTTTTGAAGTATATATTATTTTGAAATGACTGCGGTGTAATAATAACGTTTGGTTGGTAAAGAGACCGGGATCGGAAGTTGTCATACTCTCTGCCAACTCCGAAAACCACTTTAACAACCGTGTACGCGGTGGAGATTCCAAAATGAAGTAGGATGGTGGCGGCGTTTCCTTTGAGGTATATACGTGGACTCGACTCCCATGAGATGGCATAAGGTGTCTAAAACGAGAGAGATCGACGGGCTAAGAAGGTAGCACCTTTTATCGGACACACTCCTTCAATACCATTCTATTACTTTGTCATTGATTGGGGCCCTTTTGATTTTAGAGGTGTGGCTCGAGGTGGGCGGTAGTAGCTGCTACGCGTTACCACCGGTCCGGAAGCGTAATTGGTATATCTACCTTGGCAATGCCTAGTTGTGCCGTGTCACCTACCCTAGCGCGCATTGTACGAGTTTGGTTTTCTCCCGTACCCCGTGGAGTATTTAGGGCAGTCTCCCGATCTGGAGATGCGCTGATACTGGATGGACTACTGGGACTATTACGTGGTAAGGGCTATATGGGTAACCCCTTAACGCTATTTAAAATTAATTTTATTTTATTATTAGACATTATTATAATAGCAAAATATTGCTGCATAGTAAATAGTTTAACGGATCTTTAGGAGATGTGAATCCCGAGCATCTCTTAAGTTACTGCATTCACGTTGACACTGGATAGGAGATGTCAAATCCCATAAACATCTCTGACGCCATATTATTTACCGTTGATTTAACTTACATAAGATTTTTTAGTTCTGACTCGAGTGTTTTGTCTTTTCAATTCGCTCGGGTCAGTCTAAGCATTTCAGGGTTTGAAGACTTTATTTCGGAAGAGCGAAGACGGAGATTGCATTAGTATCATTTATTATGTTATTCCACTGCATTCATACTGTTCCGCTACATTATTTATTATTCTCTGGTATGTGTAACTATGATATGTGTTGTATAAGCAAAATCAAATGTTTTGTAAAACAGCTTCATGAACTGTTATTTGATTATTATTTTTGTCATTCCGCTGTGAGATTCTGTTTTATTTATTTTTTTTATCTGCTTTTCTTATTTACCCCATAAAAATCCGTCCTTTTGTATGGTTTGAGTCTGACGTGTGTGGTTTATCGTCGATTTAAAGCGTACAAAAAGGCGGGATGTTACAAAATAAGTGGCGTTAAGGTGAGGTAGAGATGGCGTTGGAGAGGGGAAGGCTTTTGTAGACTATCGATGGGGTGGAAGAAAAGAGGACACCAAAGTAACTTTTCTCTAAACAATAAAGTAAAGAAGAAAAATACTACGACCCACTTCTCCTTCCCATGAGGGCCTGTATGGAATCTTTCACCATTTCTATGCCCCGCCTTAGTGTGTCATAGTTATTCATGAATATTTAAGTGGATATTTGATCATTTTTCTAATTATGTGCGGGAGCAAACATTTCACTGTAATCTACCCTTCTTCTTAGTTATACCTCTATGCGACTAGTCTAACATTATTTACAACAATTTTTTCCATTTTCATCATTTTATTTTTCTATAAATACTTAGTTCAGATGGAAGATTGCTCACCAGGTTAAGAAACTAATTCTCAAACTTTATTACGTTTAACTTGTTTTGAATCTTCTTGCATTGCCGATATCTAATACTTGTCTTTTGTGGCTTCTTTATTGTTTTTCGGATCTAAATTTGATACAAAAGTGGTATGACCCATTCCTTTATGTCGTCTTCTTGTTAGCACTTAGAAACATCACCGAGTACATTTTTAATTGGATGATCATTCAAAATCCTTGGTCATTATAAATAGTATTATTCAGAACATGATTTTCATTGTTGTTATTATTTTAAGCAGTCCTATTATTTTGGAAAACATTTTTTCAACAATTGTTGGTTGGTATATATTTGAAATTTTAGGTTTATTATATAATAAATTTAGCATTTTCATCAAAAGAAACATGTAGAGTTTCTTTACTAAAATTAGTTTTTATTAAAAGTTCTATATGCTTTACTTCTCACTAAGTAGCCAGCAAAGGTGTCTACTAGTTGATCTTTTGTATTACGTATAAAATATTTTAGTCTAAAAACTTTAACGAAACATTAGGTTTATTTTCATTAAAATCTTGTATGGATCAATACCTTATTGAAACTAGGTTTAAACATAATATGCAATAAATACTGCTTCAGTCCAGAAATTCCGAGGTAAAGCACTATTGCGGAGTAGCATTCTATCGCATTCCTGTAAATTTCTATTCTTTACTTCTACAACACCAGTTTTTGTAGTGTCCTAGGGAAAGAGAAATTGTGAATAATACTAGTTTTTTTACAGATATCATTAAACTGTTTGTTTTCAAAATCATTGTCGTGATTGCTAATTTAAATTTTTCAAGTTTTTAATCCTTTTAGTAGAAATCTTAAAACATTTCAAAAGTATCACTTTTGTGTTTCAAAAAATGTCCAAATATAGCTTGAAAAATCGTCAATAATTACAAAAACATACCCATTGTGATTTGTTAATCTAACTTGAGTCGAATTGAACATGAGGTAACTCTAAGGATTTTTTTTTTGAAATGGTACTTTATATACAACATGTCACTAGGACAACATATCACATGTAAGTAAATGTTCGAATCACACTACGCAAGTTTCGAACTTGTGACCTCTTGCACCAAAAACGAATCTCTGGGACAATGATGCTTGTCAACTCTAAGGATTTTTTAACTATGGTTTCATTTATTATTTTGAACGATGATTTTCTACGTTTTCCTTTTTGACAAGTATCACATAAATTAACTTTGAAATTCATTTTGCTAAACCATTAGGAATTTCATCGTTAGTTAATTTAGTCAAAGATTTAAAATAATATGATAGTATCACTATGTTATATCCATGGAGTGCTAAGATTCGCAAAAGGCTACATGTCCCTACCATATTAGACTTTCATATTAAAATATAAATATTACGTTTTCTAGTTCCTTCAAAATTTATCTTTTCATTTTTATTAAAAATATTACATTTATCCTTTTTCAAAACTAATTTTAGAACCCTTTTCATATAACTGACTTATTCTACATAAGTTGTGTTTTAAATGTGTTTTGAAATTTTTTTTACTAATAAAACATTAGTTATAAGAGGTGAGATAGGAGTACCGAAGTTGTTTTCATTCCGTCTTTCATAGACATAATCTTTTGAGTTATCACCAAAAATAACGGTGCCTTCCTCTATGTATTGTATATTTACAAGCCTCTCTATATTGCCCATCATTTGTTTGGAACATCTATTATTCATAATCCATCTTTCCTTCTTGATATTATTTTGGGGACCGATAAGAAATAAAGAACCTACGGCTAAGTTGAAGGTAACTATATCCAAGAGGACTTGGTAAAACCTTTGAAAATAGAAATACTATTATTTACATGAGAGACAAATTTGTCTACATACTTGTTTCTTATCAAACTATTATGTATCTTGATACCCATATTTTCGTTGTCTTATTATACTGTTTAGATTGACTCCTAGTGGGTTTCTTAAATTAAAATATAGCGAAGAAGGTTTCTTTGGATTATGCCTATTAATTCTAGTTTTCTTAAACCCTAATTTGTTTATATTATTCGAAGGTATTGAACTATTTATCAAGTTGGATAAATTTTCTTTTTATTTGTTCGACAAAATTTTAGGTTTAATCTTTAATTTTTTTTCCTTATCTTGTTACAAAGTTACCGATGCTTTTAAACTATGGTTTTCTCTTAATAATTTGTATTCTCATCCATAAACACCCCAAATTCATCATTTAGCACAAGAGATTGAGAACTCAAGTTCAAATAAGAAATTTAAGATTTTTGTAATTTTTATTAGAATCACTTTATCATCTGTTAAAATCGATACATCTAGTTCAAGTCTATTATTTATAGCAATTAACCCTTTCTTTTCTCTTTTCACTATTTTATATTTATCCAATGGGGCAAAATTCAACTTTAAGAGGTCATCGGATGAAAATTGATAGTGTATCTCATTGTCCATAGCCATAAAACATATGTTTGCTTGCTCGATGTCACTTTCACTATTAGACGATAAAGACGAGGAATCAAAGTCTTCCCATGTTAATTGAAATGTTTGCATTTTATTCTTTGGTTTTTACCTTATTCTTAAATCTCCTTTTTCCCATATTTAGTTTAGGATAGACGTTCTTTATATGAACTCTTTGTTGCATTGAAGCACCTCAATATTGGATGAACTGTTATCATTACTGGAATTCTTTCGAAGTTGCGCGTTAGTTTTTTTATTTTTCTTGCAGGTCATGCTAGTTCATTCCTATCAAAAATGAGTTCCTCTTCGACTTGGAATGTTATGGACTTATTTTCTCGATTTTCTTCCTTTTAATATGCAAGATAGCCTCGTATGATATCCGATTTCATACTAGGTATTCAGCTTTAAACTTGAGTTTAATATCTTAGTAACTATGTCAAAATTAGTGAATGTGACTCCTAAAGCGATGAGATCATGTTGTATACATTGGAATCTTGAATACATATAGAGTATAGTCTTATTATGTTCATTTTAAAAGCTCGCAATTGATGTTGTAGCATCAAAATCTTGCTTTGCTCAAATTTGTTTGCGCCTTCTTATGTTACTTACTATAACGACCCAGAATTTTGGTTATTTAAAATTGGAATATTTAATTGATTTTAAATATTTAAAAGTAAATTTTAACTTGAATTTCAAATATAACGATTATTTGCATAATTTAATTTTGAATTTAATAATTGAAAATTGGTTAAAACACTAAATCTTGAGTTTTAATCTTGATAAAAATAATTTAAAGGCTTATAAAATTTATATTAATAAGAATGAAGGTAAGTAAAAAAAATTAATTGTGTTTAAATTGATTTACTCGATTTTAAAAATAGCTCGTTTAAATTTTCGTATATAAATAGCCATCCGGGACACAGTCTTGAAATTCGACGAAACCAGTTCCATTGGATCCGTAATAGTATATATTATCGAATTTCAAATTTTGTAGCTTTTGGAGTTATTGTTTGGTCGTACGGAATATAAACGCATTGCAATTTATATCGAAAATTCAATATAATAATTGGGTCCAAAAAGCTATCTTCTCCATACGATCGAATTAGGACTCGAAACCTTTTCCATTACGTTCAGAATATGGGTATAATATTATAAACACCTAGCGGCATGCCTCGATAGGGGTTCGAGATTTTGAGTTGTGTAAATCAAAATGTTTTAAAATTTAAATAATATAATTATTTATTGATTGACCATATTTCCATTAGTTTCTTTTTCCTCTCACTTTAAGTCACTATCTCTTTTATAATAATAAAAAAAGAATTGAAAATTGTATATTTAAACTTCTTGTAAACTTATAAAAAGTATATCTCTCTCATACGAGGTCCCTTTTGGGCGAGACTTTTTGCATCACGATCGTGATGGCGAGAGCTTCGCAATAAAACTAGTTTGGACTTGGAGCTTTTTGAACTTTCAGATAAATTCAAAAGCATTTGCTCGATCGATTTCCTATATAAGAAACCTCCGGAAATGATGTGGGGTGGTAGATAGACCCAAAAAGGCTTGAAATGCAGAATTTCGTATGACAAAAGGAAGGGCTCAAACGCAAGCACCTTAGGAGGTACCTCCAGGCGCACCTCTCATTGGTATTTGTAGCAGATCTAGACATCGAATCGACAACTTGCCCACGTGACGTTTCTAACTATTCCTTAAGGGGATTAAATCGGAACCAGAACGCGAAAGTGACAATAAAAATCAATATGAGTTAGTCTCACTCAATTTTGGATTACTAGTTAATTTTAAATAGTTAAAATTAATTATTTATTGATTTTTGAATTGATAAATTATTACCAATTGAATGTAATGTTGAATATAGTTGTATACATATTAGTAGTCGGATTAATATTCTCGCATATAGTTAGCGGATGAGACCCTATGCGCCTCGCATAATAGCAGATAACCATATATACCATGATATCCCAACATCTACGGATGCAGGAATACAGGTTAGAGGGATCCAACTGGATTTCTCAAAAATGTTATATGATTTGTTTGAATAATCTGTGATATATTATCGTGTGATTTGAATTTATTGGATGCTATGGTATTACTAACCTAGATTTTGATATTTTAAAATATCATAAATATATATTAAATTTGAAAAGGAATTAAAAAGAGATTTTGGAAGTGAAGTATTTATACTGAAATTTGGATCAATTAAGAAAAATTATTGGGATAAAATAAATGGTTGACTTTGTAGTTGAATATTTCGTGATGTTTAAAATGGAGACTTTAGAATAATGTAAATAAAAAATTTAAATAATAAAACTTAAGCAATATTTGTTTAAGTGTAAAAGGTTTTAAAAATCAAGATTTAAAAATAGATTGGAAAAATAAAAAGGAAATTTGAAAATAATTATAAAATTGGTTATATTAGATCCTCAATAGGATTTCTAAATTACGGAATGGAAGTAAAATCGAGATTTGGTTGTGTTTGGAATATAGTTTGGACTATTTAAGAAATTGATTTATAAATGGAAATTAATTTATAAATCAATTTATAATGGATGTAAATGATGTGAAACCGTTATAAATTGGAATTGAAAACTGTGGGATCTATAGACAATGTTTATATATTAAGTAAAATGATTTTTCATTTGATAAATTGAAGTTATAAATTCATGGTGAAGATTTATAATGAGATGGTTAAATCGATTTAAAAATAAATAATAGATTTACTTTTAGAAATGCAAAGTGGGGATTTACGAAATTGGGACGTAAATCAAATAGGTGATAAATCGAGTGAGATTTATTAATATTAGACTCACTATATTGAAATTGAAAAATATATTTTATCAAGAAGTTAAGTTTGTTTTAAAAAGAGGAATTTAAATTATTAAACTAGGTAATTTAAAAGTGTTTAAAAATATTTCAGAAAGTTAGCTATATAAATATTTTTAAATTTTGTCAAAATGAATTATAAGTTTTATAAACAAGTCTTGTAAATCGACTAGAATCTTATTAACAAATCAGAATTAATTATTGTTTCAAAGTTATGTAAATATTTTAAATTGTTTAAGGTTTATTAAATTATTAATTAAGTTAGTTTATATTGAGTTGATATTAAGTTAATTGTTATTTAAGAATTAATCAGTATTATTATTATTTTAAAAAGATAAATTATTCAATATTAATATTAATTTATATAATAACTTTTATAGGAGGGCATTTTCCTAATTAAACTTATAAATATTTATATAGAAACTTTATAAGTATTATTTTGAGAATATTATTCGGAACGTAATGGTATACTTTCATGGCGAAATCGGAGGCAGAGATTGCCTGCAGTTAAGTTTTGGATATTTCTGGGATAGTGATGTAATCATTGAGCTGCAAATTCATGGTTGATACCGCATGGTACTTTCCATATTTATTTTAAAATGCTTCCCAATATTTTACATACCTTTTGATAAAGAGATTTAATTTATTTAAAATTAAATAAAATGAGACTTAGTGTTTTCAGTGGAAAATGAACTTTTGGTTGAATGATTGTTTATTTGATAGTTAAATAACCGACTATCAAATCTAGACCAAAAAACCGAACTTTGAAAATATCTAGAAGAAACACGGAAATTATATGGCACGGTTACTGTCGGAAGGTGTTATACTGTACATATAAACTCATTTCATTCTTCCTGGACGATGATAAGGAAATCCGTCCATTAGCGGTTTGGAGGTGATCTTTGATCTTATTTTCATCTATTTATTTCCTAATGAACCAGAGTTGAGTTTACCAGAAATATCGACATTGTTTCGAAGAGACGGGGATCAGATAAGTTATCCGAAAACCACTTCGATCCAACCAATACGTTTCGAAGTGAAAACAAGAGCACGGAATTGAAGATGGAGCATTGAAGTGAAAGGGCTAATCGCTACTAATCCCAAGGATGATTCCAAAATAGATGTAGTAGGAATAGTGTCTTCGGTTTCTTTAAGACCCAGAACGGACTTGTATGGATGAATGCTATCAGTATATTGTCATCGGAGAACAATGAGCATTCCAAGTATAAATTCCTTAAAAGGTAATCGTAGCCTCAAGCCTCATCAATCGAGAATGACTAAAAATCAGGAAGACGCAGCAAGGCTGTCACACACAATTAGGGTATGTTTATAACCTTTCTAGATACCTTGGATATTGTTACTACGGTGCATAGAAAAACTCGAAAAGGGTGGGAACACCCAGGTTGATAGCATATTCGGTCTATCCAGGTTAGGAGTAGTCTGGTCTTGGGTTGCAGTGGATCCCGATATGGTCCTCGGTACATTTTTCTAGATATGTACAATGATAGGTGGTACCCCAGTGCCTAGTCATTCGTATGGAATCCATTCTCCAATACGTGCCTTTATGGTTTTGGTTGAAGAGACTAGTATGCTGCAATTTAATTAATGTAACAATTTCGGCTATTTGAATAAGTATTTGTACTTATACACTATGTAAAGGCCCGCAAATCCGTACCCCATTTAAGCTGGCAAAATCCCACAACAATTCAGCCCAAAAAGGGACAAACTTACGAATCTTTAGGGTTTAAAGAAGAAGAGGTAGAAGAAGAAGAAGAAAGAAGAAACAGAAACAATAACAGAATCTCATATTTCGCAGCGGAACAAGTATAATAGATAAATAAATATCTTTAAACAGAATCACTTTATCGGTTATTACATTACATCACACTATATTATCAGAGTGTACAACAACAACAGCGGAAAGAAATATTACATATATAAGTGATACGCCTCGCCATACAGCTCCAACTCCTGATTTCCACTGCAACTTCTTGATTTTACCCCCGAATAAAGATAACCTGACTCTATGATGCCCGTGTGGAAAATTGTGGGCACCCAGAGTTTAGAAAAGGAACAATAAACTCCAGGTCAGTCGTCGGACTGGCATGAGATCTTAAAAACAGTTATTTTCACAAAGAAAATAAAAAGAAATCCGCTATGCTTTTGGAAAATGAAACTACCATAAGGCCTCCCGACACACACATAATGCAATCGCACACGTGGGGAAGATTTCTCCTTATGATAGTCAAATATGCTTACTACGCAAAATTCTTCTTTTATATTATTATTAGTGCATAGTGGAAAACATTTCGAAAGTATAATATTAATCTTAGCTAGCATAGGTACCATTATATTATGCCAGCTATAGCTTCCATTTTAAATGGCAGGTTCTACAACTAAAACCGTACAAGGCTCGTATTGTTTTGTTTGGATTTTCCAACAAATGATCAGGCTAAGGAACTTCCTACTGCCACATGGGTACGCCTCTGGAGGGACGCCCCGAGAACTTAACCAGCTCTCTGCCAACACAAGGTCGGGTTACTTCTGTAACTAGATAACTACTACATGAGTATGCCATCCTCCGGTCCTTTGGGACCTTTATACGAGGATCCTCTACACCAACAACCACAAAGAAAAGTATTTGCAGTAACCACAAAGGTTAAATATCAGGGCTCCATACCTGACACCACCTTTTTCCAGAAGGAAATGACATACCCTAATGGGAGCGACCCTCATAACCTTGCCGCATCTTTCCTGTTTTGACCATTTCTGAGGTGTGAGGTCCGACGAAGTCTCATCCACAAAGCTACACCTTTCACAAAGTCATGCTTTGATCAACAAATGATCAGCAGCACTTCGTATGCCACATTACCAAATTGGGAGTGCATCACTAGTAACCGTCAACTACATAACCTCTGAGCTCGTACGTTTCAGAGAAGGGTGTTAAGCTAAGAGAATAAATTCTCCGCCACCAACAGAAATGTATTTGATAGAAACCAGTTTTACATCTCAAAGTGTAACGTCAGACACACATCCATACAAGTCCATTCCGGGATCGAAAGGAACCGAAGGCACTTCAAAAAAGCCCTTGCAAATCTGGATATTCACAAATCACGTCCGGAATTCCCATCACAAAGGATGATAAAATCTCTATACCGGAGCAACCCGGTGCAGAGACATTCGACAGGTAATCCTTTCATTTTCGAGAATACCCGATCTTCAACACCATCTTCAAATGCAACCCCATTTCGTCGTATCATTATTCGAAATGGGTTTTATGACATAATGTCCTCTCCCGACTAATCCGAATAACGAGCGCTTATTACTTTTTTTAAAATAAGTGTTCGTTCAGATTTCAACAAATCACAACAATTTTTCACTTCGATCTTTTAAATAAAAGATCCATCACAATCACAAAGGTTCGATGTGGTTTTCGGATATCCACTTGGAATCCGTCCCCCGGTTGCATCGAAATTCAAATGCCATTAAAAAGGCCAATATTGATAGTCGGTTATTTAACTATTAATCAACATTCACAACAACACCAAGATTTAAATAATTTTCCCAATTATTTATTTCCAAAATATCTTTGCAAGATACAATTTCACACTTCAACCATTTGAAAACAAATTTCAAATCATTTTTCACTCACAGAATAAGATTCCCGATATTATTTATTTCCACTGAAGGTCTGTCGAGTTAAATTACTTTAAAATAATTTAAATTACTTATCCAGACATATATACTTGAAAATATTTAAAATAAAACTATTTTAAAACACTTACTTAAATATTAGTTGTGAAGATATTATATTAATATCTTACATAAACTTCAAAGTCTAAACTAACTTTAAAATAAAATTAGTAGATAGTGTATAACTATTTTAAATAACCATTTTCTAAACAATTATCAATTTATTAAAATAATTCTTCCTATAAGTGATTAAATAAATCCATGTTTTAAAGATTTAAAACAATTTCCAAAAATAATTCCTCCAACAATAAAAAAATTTCCAAAAAATTTCTAGAACCTTTAATTTATACTTCAAAAGCTACATTAACAATATACTCGGCTTTCCAGGGAAGAATTCTCTTTCCATTTATATCAATTAATAAATCTTCTCGATTTATTTTAATTTACATACCAAATCTTTAAATTGCTTTGTAAATTCCCATTGTGAATTTAAACTTCTAAATATCCATTGATATACGATTTTCAAATCGATTTCTAAATATTCATTTTCAGCACCGAATTAAATTCTAAATTGATTTTCAAATTGATTTTCAAATACCAAATAAATTTCCAAAATTGATTTCTAAATTTTTTTCAACACTAAATTTAATATCTTTGGAAACAAATTCCTTCTTTTAAATCTATTTAATTTTTATAATATTAATTCACTATAAATTTTCTACTAATTTCAAAAAGAAACAAATTTTATTTATTTCCGGTATCCTACGATACCAAAAATATATTCGGCTACAATTTTAGCCTACAAAAATTTCAATTATAATATAATCACACAGAGATTATCAACACACAACATATGAAACAAATTCAATATTTGAGGAATCCAGTTGGATCCCTCCAACCTGTTTCCCTGCATCCACAGACGTTAGCACAACAATTAAATGCCAGTTCCAATTCGAGGTGGGATACCGCGGTATATGGGATTTATAAAATATCATCCGCTATTATGCGGCGCAATAGGGTCTCCTCCGCTATATAATGCGGGAAATCAATCGCCCAATATACATTATATACTACTATATATATAATATCATCCAGTGAATAATTATTATAAACCAATTATCCAAGCACAAAGTCAACAATTAAATTTAACTATCACAATTCAACCATCAATTAATAATTGAAATTTTCAATTATTATAATTTGAGTGAGAAGATCTCACCTTTGATTTGCGATCCATTTCCATTCCTATTTGTTTCCTTCATGTTTTCAAACCTTGTATAAACAATTTATACAATTATTAATATCTGAATCAATCAAACAATTAATTTCCCATTTAATAATTTAAACAAATGATTTCATTTAAACTAATTATTATTATTTTTTATATAAGCTTCAACATGTTAAAATTCCTATTTTACCAAACTTTATCTATATAATCTTTGTATTTTACAATCTATTTATATAAATCAGGATATATATATATATTGAACAAAATTTATATATAAATATATTTTGACTGTCTGTCCAATTTATTGGATCGTTAACTTGAAACTACTATACTATTAATTCCAGATAAAAGAAATAAAAATTAACAAATTAAATTAGGGGTTTTAAACTTGAAGTACTATAAATTTAAAAATGCTTAAAATTTTAAATTACCTCAAATCGACTGGAAACAAAATCAACGGCTTAACTCAAAGCTCCATATGAGACTGCTGACCTCGACACTCAACCCCTGTTGCGTCCATGGCTTCCACCTTAATCCATCGCAGCCTGTACCCTAGAACGGAGATCGCCTTCGATTCGTCGCCCTAACTCCTTGGCGAGTTGCCGAGCACCCATGACACTACTCGATTGCCGTAGGTCGAAACCCTTCGAATGCGAGACCTCGAATCGAGCACTACAAATCGATTTTCCCCAACCCTAACTCAAATCGGTTTGGGTAAAAACAGAAGGCAACTCGACTATCTTCGAACGACTCTGTTTTGAAAAGAAATGAACGAGGGGAAAGAGGATGCGATTGAATTAGCTTCGTTCAGAAGTTCGTTCTTCTTCTTATTTTAACTGAGAGGATTTGGTTCGAAACTTTGGAAAGGAAACGGGGAGCACGGCCGTTATTTGATTCGAATGAAACAAAGTTTGTTTTTTTTCTCTCGGTCAATCAAGAGGGAGAGGAAGATTGATTTTATAAAGGAGGAAGCTTGCGATTTCTTGAACAGCGGCCATTATATTTTTATTTTCTTTCCATTTCTACTTTGAAAGGGTGTTGCATGAGATTTGTAAAGGAAATTGGGAGACAGGGATGAGATGTTGGCGTGTGGAGGAAGGAATAGCTACAGTGATTTTTGTAATTTGATATTCAAAATATCTCATATAACCTAGCTCGAAATCCAGAACTCCTATCGAGGCATGCCGCCAGGCATTTATAATGTTTTATCCGCATTCTGAACATAATGGAACATGTTCTGGAGGCTAATTCGATCATATGCACAAGTTACAGAAGTAAACAATCAATTTTAGATTGAATCGATTAAAATAGTTTCTATGCATTTTGAGCTGCCAGAGTCAAACGACAACTCCGATCGCTAGGAAAATTGAAATCCGATAATAACTAACTATTACGGATCCAATGGAACTAGTTTCGTCGAATTCCGAGACTGTGCCTCGGAAAGCTATTTTTAAATATTGATTAAAACGATATAATTTCAAAACTGAACAAATCATTCCCAAATTCAATTCTGAAGCTTCTATTATCTTCAGTATTATCAATATAAATTTTCTAAACCATCAAATTATTTTTAACAAGCTAAAAATTGAAAATTCAAATTTTTACTCATCATTAGTAAATTAAATTCAATAATTTAATTGCCAAATTCATAGTTAATTTTGATATTCCAGATTAAAAACAACTTCCAGTATTTAAAATCAATCAAATATTTCATTTCAAATGTTAAAAATTTTTGGGTCGTCACACACAATTATAATATCAGAAGATTTTGATATAATTTTTTTGGTTATTGTAAGGTAAAAACCCGTCATGTTTATGTGTAGCGTGGTATTACGAGATACCATTGGTTTTCAAAGGATTTTTATAATTTTAATAATTCAAATTGAGTGTGTTTTCTCGTGCTGGTTTTCCAGACTGACTCGAGTGTTATTTTATTATAATTCTTAGGTCAAACCGAGTATTACAGATAATGATAGTATACTATGGAGCTCAGGAGATGAGCTGGATGACGAAGACGCATTACTCATATTTGATTTTATTTCAATGTGTATTGTAGGCTGTATATTCAGCACTTGTGAGGACAAGTTATTGTAACTGCCCAATATTGAGTTGTTAATTTATCATACTCTGATGATGTGATGTATAAGTAACAGTTATAGTTGTTTTTGTATAAAGTCATGTTAATATCTATTATATGTCGTTCCGCTACGATTGTGAGATTATGTTTTGTTATTTTTCTGTTTTCATCTTGTACCTCTTCTTCTTTTCCTCTAACGACCTGGTTTCTGGCACTCTATTGCTCGGCATGTAATACAGTGGACATATTGATGTCGATTTTCGAGGGTTGAAAATTCGAGGCCATTACACTTGGTATTGGAGCTGAAGGTTAAGTGAGAACCTTGGCTTTGATGGGGTAACTCATTAGAAATAGGGTCACTAGTACCTTAAAATGAGTTTTAGTGTACTAATAGATATGAGCACTTATTTGTTAGTGAATATAAAAGAGTTTTATATTGTGTTGATTGATTTATTGAGTGGCTTGTGGATTCTGGTCAATACGAGTAATTAATGTTATTGATAAAGATCTCTAAACACTTGAATAGAGCAACTCGGCATAGTATTGTTTTGAAAATTGGTAAATGAACTAATTTTATCTAGATTATTTTTATATATAAAGGAATAATTTTCAAAATTATTACAATTATATATGGTTTTCTTAGTTATTAAGGAATGATAATATTAAACCATTATCATTTCTTGTTGTGGTGATTGAATAAAGGTTGATATTTTAGTCAATAGTGAAAAATAATTCATATAACGAAATGGAATTATGTAAATGAGATTTTGTGGATGTGATTTAAAAATTGGTATGGTTTATAAAAACGATTTATAAAGGATTTAAAAGTTGGAAATTTAGGAATTTAAAACAAGTTGGTTTTGAAATGTTTTTCAAAGGTTTTGGAGAATAACAGCAATGTTATTTTGAAAATACTTGTGAATCGAAATACTTTTAAAAAAGGTTTTTAAGAAATAAATGCACTAAACTCACTTCGGTCGCTAGAAAATAATTTCGATGATGACTGCAGCATCATCGACGTTCATTTTCGAGTTTCCAAGGGAGGAATTGCCACCTTAATGATTTGCAATCGGAGTTTGTTTTGGAAAAACTGGTTTTGGTCTGAAATGCAAAAGAGCGATTTGATAAACCAAGGGATTTTTTTTTTGTGTGTGTGTGTGTGTGATTTCAAAAACGATTTGAAATACTTAGAACCAAAAATATTTAAAGCTTGGGAATTTGGTTTCCACGCTTATTGGAAATATGAGAAAATAAGATTGAACTTATAAAATCTAGAAAGCAAAAATTTAGATGAATATTATCTAAAGGTAATTTAAATAGAGTGGATAAAATTGAATGTGAAAACGGAGAATGAAATTTAGCTTAAGAGAAGTTAAATGAAAACGAGTGTGGTAATGAAATAAATTAGTAAAGTAAACTAATTAAATGAAGTGAATTGGAAGAAAATCAGTGAATGAAATAGAAATAAGTTGATAACTTATAAAGTTTGTAAATTTACAAGACAAAGCAATGTTTAAATTGTCGATTAAGAATGCAAGAAAATTAAAAATTTGAAATTGAATTGTAGAATAGAAATTTAACTTGAATTAAGTTAAATAAAGTGGAATTGAAAATTTAGCCTAAGTTGGACTAAATAAAATAATTATTGGAAATGGAATATATTGAGATTTGGAATGAATTAGTGGATGGAACTAATTAAAATAATTAGTGAATTAAATATGGTTTGAGAGATGGTTGATAAAATTCAATATTTAAAATTTGGAGATAAATTGAGTTAAATCGGAATATTGAAATTGAACTTGAATTGAAATGGGTATAAACTTAAGTCGTGAAGTGGTAATTAATCTAAGAAGTTTGTATAAAATGTTATAATGGACTTAAGAAAATTGATGGAAAAGTTCTTAAGTGGAATTAGTACTTAAGATATATATACTAAGTAAATATTTGAATGCAGATTAAATAAGGGATGTGAATAGTGATTTGTGAATAATTGAATGGAAAGGAAGTAAATGTGGTTAAAAAGAATTTAATATAGCTGATAAGAATTAGAAATTAATACGTAAGTTGTACATATATTGTTTATTCGCATGATGATTTGATCCAGATTCGAGCATAGAATTTCGAGAAAATTTATATCGATCCGAGTTGGAATTTTTCACTTGATGCTCGATGGCGAATGCTGGATACGGATTTTTGATTGATCATGGAATTCTCTATCATAGTGTGTGGCTATGCAAGGAGAATGACGGTTTCTAATCAAGGAACCAAATTTGAGTCTGCACTATAGATTCAAGTGAACGATACTAGTTCAGAAGTGAAATTGTGTGATCGAGTGAGCAATCGGATTTGATTTTGCGTACGGATGATATATGTACATCATACGGTTTTGATGAAAAAAATATTTGAAATTGAAATTACTGAATAAAATGATTTTGAATTGAATGATTGGGTATTATTGGTAAGTAAGGTGCAGGTATTTAAAGGAAAAAGCTAAATTGATGCCTTTGATATCAAAAATAAAAGTGGATTGCTCGACAAAAAGGTACATGTTTAAAATTTGCTTGGATTTGATGGCTTTATGATTGGGTCACTTAGCTTTTGTTTTCTTTTGATGATTTGAAATGGTTAAGTAAATAATTTGAAATGCTTGGGTCACTAGGCTTTTGATGATTTGAAATAATTGGGCCACTTGGTTTTATGATTTGAAATGGTGTTTTTTTGTCTATCCGGGTTAGGGGTAGTCCGGTCTTGTGTTGCAGTGGATCCCGGCTTGGTCCTCCGTACATTTTTCTAGACGTGTACTATGACAAGTGATACCCCAGTGCCTAGTCATTCGTATGGAATCCATTCTTCAATACGTGCCTTTATGGTTTTGGTTGTAGAGCCTAGTATGCTGGAATTTAATTAATGTAACAATTTCGGCTATTTGGATAAGTATTTGTACTTAGACACTATTATAATATCAGAAGATTTTGATATAAGAAGTTTTGGTTATCGTAAGATAAAAATCCATCGTGTTTATTTGTGGCATGGACTTACGAGATACCTTTGTTTTTTAAAGGATTTTGATAACTTTAATAATTCAAATTGAGCGTGTTTTCTCACGCTGGTTTTTCAGACTGACTTGGGTATTATTTTATTATATTGTTTGGGTCAGACCAAGTTATAGATACAAGATAGGATGCTATGGAGCTCGGGAGATGAGCTGGGTGACGAAGACGTATTACTTGTATTTGATTTTATTCCACTGTGTATTGTAGGCTATATATTCAGCACTTTTAAGGATAAGTTATTATAAGTGCCCTATATCGAGTTGTTAATTTATTGTGCTCTGATGATGTGATGTATAAGTAACAATTATAGTTATTTTTGTATAAAGGCATGTTAATATCTATGTTGTTCCGCTGCGAATGTGAGATTCTTTGTTGTTGTTTTTTAATTTTCTTCTTCTACCTCTTCTTCTTTTACTCTAACGATCTGGTTTCCAGCACTTAATTGCTCGACATGTAATACAGTGGACGTATTAATGTCTATTTTCAAGGGACGAAAATTTGGGGTCGTTACACTTGTAGAGTGTGCCAATATCATATGCAGAATTATAAGCACTGATTCTATTAAGTTCATTTTTGTCAACTACATAAAATGATATATTTATAGGTTTAGAATTAATTTTTAGCCATTGTTTTCCGCTCAATAGTAAATTTTAAGAATCAATATTCGGTTCCTCAAACTAAACTTGAGTCATTTTCCAAATTGCAAAACCAATGGCTAGCATATATATATTCTCGCCGTAGTAGACTAATATGTATAGTTTGACCCCGAGAAAAGTTGTGGTCGTGCAGTAGATTGATCTTCTAAAATTGTGATAATGTTATCAGTGGTCACATTAATATTCAAGCATGGTGTTGACATTTTGAAAAGTAGGGCTCTAATACTAAATGATAGTCTAGGGGTCAGATCGAATTATATAGCTAACTAATTAATTACTTAATTTACAATTATTAACTAGCATTCGATAACTAATTACTAGCCAAGTAAAAATTAGATGATGGAAAGTATATAGGTACATAATAAGATCACACCGAGAATTTTTATACTGGTCCGGACTCCCATCCTACATCCAGTTTTGGAACTTCTTTATGGAATTTCACCAACACTACCCTCACTTAATACAAAGGAATATTACTTTTACAACAAAATTGCTAGAGCTATCAAATAATACTTTATATAGTCTACTTGTTTACTTCGCAACAAAACATTGACTTCAATACGAAAGTGCTTTTATAGAATTTTTGTCTCTTCGATGTACAAACATGTTCTTTTTTAATATTCCTAAAACAAACAAAATAAACCTGTGGTATGAATGAACAAATGGTATATGAAGTAATTTTAATATTATTTACATGAAAATGAATGAACATAAATTGATTTGCTTTAGAAAAACTGAAGGAAGTATAGTTACAAAGATTTTAGAGCAAAAATCAGAGAGTAAGAGAAGGGATTTACTCTAAGATGCATTAAGGGACTTTTAAAATTTATGTGGACATGTTTATGAAAGATTACAACTCTTCGAAATGAAGTGGAGTGATGTTTTAAATGAAGAGAAGTGATTGGAAGAATATTAGAGTGAAGAGATGCAAAGAAGAACATCATGAGTTCAAAAGAAATTATGCTCTTTGATGTGCACGTAAATTTGCGTATTTTTACCGCGATATTTAATCTATTTAAATTAAATAAATGATCATATTGAGTATTTTAAATTATTTTCAAAGTGTCACATATTCATCTTCATACAGTGGTAAAATGGTCATTTTTGTGCATTTATTAAATCGTGAAAATTAACTTGGAATTTTCTATGTTGTTTTGTAGGAAATTTGGTGAATTTTACAAGTGGTTTATGATGAAATATGCATGCACAAAGAAGATACAAAAGAATGAAGAAGGAAATAATTCAAAGTGAAGAACATGGAGGACCCCACCCACCTACCTTAATGTACAAATTAGAGGCTAATGCACATGCTTATGGAATTAATGGCTTCATGTAACTTAAATGATGATTAGTAGAAGCTAATGATTACTTGGCCTCCACACTTTCTCAAGGGAATTTTGGGAATTTCCGAAAAATATGAATTAGGGTTTAACATATATATATATACCCCTTATGTTTCATGTAACACTCTTCCTCTCTTAGTTTTTAGCTTAGGAAATAAATAAAAGCTCTTCTCTTCTTTTCATGGCTGCTTAGCCATTTTCTTTTCATGTAACTTTTTATGCAATTTAATACATGTTCTTTTCCTTTTCTTGTTTATTTCCTTTCATGTTGTAGTGTAGATCTCTTTTATTTTATACAAGTAGAATAGTTTTTCATTTAACTTTTCTCTCTTTTCCTTTTCTTTTTCTTTCATGTTGCAAGCAACATTTGTTAATCAAATGACAAATATGAGAGGCTAATCCCCTTCAATTTAGGGGTAATGAAGCTCTCTAATTATGTAGATTCAACTATTTGTTAATTCATGCTTTCTTTTTGTGCTTAATGATGATCAATGAAGTGTTTTATTTATTGTTCTTGTTTTGAATTTGATAGCCTATATTGTTGACACCAAATAGGCTATGCTTAAACAATCACTAACACAAATGCCTCTTCATCAAAATATAATTATGGCATAAGAAAGTGATTTGAAATTAAAATTTGATGGTCTATATTTCTAATCAATAGTTAGGCCAAACTTAAAATAAATTTCATTTTCATTTTCTTTGTCAAGTTTCATGAAAGTTAGTAAGTGCTTTAAGGGATGTGTTATAGTTTGATGGCTTATGTTCGCTAATCAATAGCACAAATATGTCATACTTATGATAAGCACATCATTTAAAGCACTAATGACCATAGAAGAGAGACCATAATTTCATTATTGTTGAACTATGTGATCTAGAGAGTGAATTTATCTTTAAGTTGTTTTTCTACTCTCATATTTTTATCACTTTTTTTTGTCATTTTTCTCATTTTCTAGCTTAAACACATTTTCAACTTTGGTTAATTTGATTGAATAGATTTTTAAAATCAACAATTCCCTATAGATCAACCTGTACTCGCCATGTACTAGAAGTGTACGCCATGCGCTTGCGATATAAATTTTATTATAAATTCTTCTACGGTTTTCTAACTCGATAGAAATTCCATCGATTAACAAGTTTTTGGCGTAGTTGCCGGGGAATATGTTTTGATTTTAATTTTTTATTCTTCGGATCATTTTCATTTGATTTTTGTGTGTTTTTATTTTGTATGTTTGTTTGCATTTACAATAAAAATTTGTATGGTTGTTGCTTTCATTTGTTTATGTTTGTTTGCATTTGCATTGCTATCAAAAAAAGTCAAAAGGAAAAAACAAATTATTTTTTTACAAATTGCATTTCATTTATAAATACAATTCTCATTTTACAAATTCTTTTACAAATTGCCTTTCTATTTACAATTCTCTTGCCTTTACACTATTCATTTACTGTTTCATTACATCACTCATACATCCATCTCTCAACTTAACCATATCCTTCCTCTTACATCATAGCAACTTCAAGCTTCCACAATAACACTTTTGTGATTGTTTCGAATCCACCATCTGCTTCAAATCCCTCTTCAAGTCCAAACTGCTTGCCACCATCCTCTGCAACACCTCTAACTCAGCTACATCCTCAACCATTCCACTTCTCCATCCAAAAAAAATTTCATACAAACCTTCCTGTGATGACCCGCCCTTCTGTCCACAGAAAGACGCATCATCATTAAGAAAGAAAGGGGTAGAAAAGATAGAGAAGAAACAAAGAAATAACAATAGAATCTCAACAGCGGAACGAATAAATTACATTAATCACATAAGTATTACATAATATACAACATCTATCAGAGTTACATAGCTTACACAACACATACTAGACAGTTATAAACACCTGTCTAGTTATTACAACTCAAAATACAATTCAAACAAACAACTCAAAGATCACACAGCGAAACCACCTATATATCTACAAAACGCTGAAGCCTCCTGCTCCATACCTCCTCCAGAGTTCGTCAAAGCTAACTTGATTCCTGTTTGCACAAAAAATGGGGAAACACCTCCAAGTCGTATGGATTAGTTGATTTTATGTTGTTTTTAGTGATTTGGGTGGTTTATGCAAATATATAAAAAAACAGGGACTAAACTGTAAAAGACACATAGATTTATAGTGGTTCGGCCAGAACGTGTCTACGTCCACTTTATATGTTATTCTCTTTTTCTCTTCAGATTATAAGTACAAAGCTGATTACAAGTAACTGAAAGTTGTTTGAAAGTTTTCTCCGTGCTTGAGCTCTCAAACTTGTCTACCATTGTTGTACCCCTGCCCCTCTATTTATAGAGTGAGGTCGGGGGGCAGGGGTCTTGGATGTATATGGCTGCTGGTGGGCCTGGGCTGAGGCAATCTGGCCTGGTAGTGCTAGTCCGGTACGCCTTCCTCATGTTGGTTCGCTAGGAGGGGGTATGTTGTTTGGACCGGTGGTAGGTGGAGTTGGTCCGGTGGTAGCTTGGGGATGAGCTGGTCCGGTGGTAGCTTGGGGATGAGCTGGTCCGGTGAGATGTTTGGACCGGTAGGGCTCGGTGGAGAGTTGGTTCGGTAGGAGCTAGGGAGTGGTTGGTTCGGCATTGGCTTCCTCCTCCTTGGTTCGGTGGTAGGTGGATGGTCCGGTCCGGTGCTGTTTGGACCAGTGGTGTTGCCTTCTTCTCTTGATTCGGTGGTAGGTGGAAACCTGCCCAACATTTGCCCCCCAAAGTAGGGCATATACCTGTATATGGCATGCTTTGTTTTAAGCTGGGTATTTTCGTTCGGCCCTATGCGCCGAACCATCCGGTCCGGTTATCCTGCGTTCGTTTATAAGTAGGGGCGTTAGGCCTTCGTTATTCCCTACCAAGCTTGATAGCCGAATCAGATTTCTCCTGCCGAAGCAACTTTACTGCCGAATCACTTTAGTTTGTCGAGTCAGGTAATCAGCCTCCCTTCGCCGAATGGCTTTGCGTTGTACCGCCGAATGGACACGGGGACTTGGCTCACCGAATGAAACTCGTGTGTTCCAAGTACCGAATGACATTTTTACACTTGAATTGCCGAATGGAAAATGGGTGCTCGGACCACCGAATGAGGCTAAACTGTATAAGTGCCGAATGAACCCAAATCTTGGGTTATCGGATGATATTCAAACCTTGAATTTTTTCATGTTTCGAATTACAAGTGAGATTCTAGACTACATAGTTTATGTGTTTTAACGATATACTTTCTTGTGTCGCAGATAAATGTCTCAAAGAGTGGAAACCCGATCAGATAAGAGGAAATCTATGGACAGGAGAGAGTCTCCCGCCGTGCCCCCAGTCCAGCCGGAATCAGTGCGACATGGACCTGCCCCGAGGTCATTAGTGGACGGATATGGCCCTCAAGAGCTTCTGAACTCTCCTCCCGATTGCTTTCCGAGCTCCCTTAAAGAGGGACAACTTGATGTCATCGCTCGTTCCTTTGGGATTGACAGAGCGAGCATGCTGTTGCTGGGGGACGGTGTGATGCCGTATGATCCTCCTGAAGGATATTTCGCCTATAGCCGATACCATTGCATGTGCGGGGCCATTCCTCCGATCAATGCCTGGATAGTCAGCTTCCTTACTTACTTGAAGGTGGCTCCATTCCAGCTTCAGCCCAACTCCTACGCTATCCTGGTGTGTTTGTTCATCATTTTCCAGAGGAAGTACGGGCGCCCCCCTTCCAACCGGGAGATTCGGTACCTATATAATTTGAGAGGTTACAAGAAGGGGTCCCCATACATCAGTTTGGAATCGGCCGTGTCCTTCAAGCCGGTCTTGGACTTATACACGAAGTTCACCATGTTTAAGAAGGAATGGTTCTTCGTCAAGGACGACTCTGTTTCTTTTCGCCTTTTCACTTCTGGCTGTAAGTTGAATTTCATTTGTAATTTCTCTGTCCCGACTGCAATGCTTCTTCTTATATGCTTCTGTTTCTTGCTAGCGACAGGTGGCTTTGCGGTCGTGGAGAATGATCGCCTGGTACAGATGGTTGCGGAGATAGAGGCCATCTCAGGAAGGGATAGGTCAGCTTCTTACCTGATCAGGAATACCACTCTCCTGGAGCACAACTTGATTTTGCCACGTCAATTTGTGGTTAAGGAGAGAGATACAGCCGAGGAGAGGGCTGCCAAAGCTAAAGCGGGGCCATGACAAAGAGCAGCAAGAGGAGACCCTTCTCGATACCTCCAGTCATCGGGGGGAAGAAGCTTAAGAAATATGATGGACCCTCTCCCAGCACATGCCCAGATGTTCCATAGGAGGAAAGTGGAGAGGAGGAAAGAGGCGGGGAGGAGAGCGGAGGTGATGGAGATGGTGACGGTGGTAACGGTGGCGAAGGGCAGAGTGGTAGTGGCGTTGGTGCCTTGACTTCTGGGCAAGCGGGTGAGATTCAAGAGTGGACGGATGATGCCTTCCGTCAAGCCTTTGAGGGGTTGGAGGAAGGGCCGACCTTGGTGGATAAATCGAAGAAGTCTGATAAGGCCGGGACTGGTGCCAGTCTATCTTCTGAGAGTATTTCATCTAAGGCAACTCCGGCGGCTCAAGGTGAATTCTTAACTCCTTTTTTTAACTCCATATGTTTCTTGAATTATAGTCTCATGCATGCTTGTAATACTTGGTTTTTATTCCAGGATCGGTTGAGGCGGCCAAGACATCAGACATTCGGCACCGCCTTGAGCAATTCAAACTCTTCAAGGCTTCTGCTAAACCGAATCCCTCGACTGACCGTTCCGGGAGCGTAGTCAGTTACCGTCCTCTTCTCGGAGTTATCGAAGAGGATATTCAAAAGAGAAAGAGGAGGCGTTCCATGTTCGAACCTTCACTTGGACCTCATCCCCAACCCAGCCTATTCATGACATCACGGAGGAAGATACTGAGTTCATACCATCTCCGCATCCATCAGATAATCCTTCCGTTACTCACATTGATCGTCCTGGCTTGGCTCGTCACCCATTTGCGGGTCATCCAAATCTGGACCCGAGTTCTCATGATATTTCCTTCGATGAGGTTACCGGTGAGCACCTCCTACCTCGCAATCCTATGGTAAGGGTTCCTGATGAGGCTAAGGCTTTGGATCTCGACTTGTTGACTACTCAGATTGTGACTATGGGGGATGAGGCCAAGGCAAACATCGATCGGGTGGCTGAAGAGACCAAGAAGTTAATGGAGCATCACGCCCGACTGGTCAAGGCTGGAGAGGAAATCGAAAGTGCTAACAGTCGGCTGCGGCTAATGGTTTCCGATCAGGCCAAACAGCTTGCCGATCAGGCCATTCAGATCTCCCAGCATGAGGCGACCTCCAGACGGCCAAAGAAAACTATGGAGAAGGCTAGTAGAGCCGAGCTGCGAAAAATGGAGGCCACCTGCAAGGAAAGAATTGACATGGCCATTGCCACTGTGGATGAGGTTCGGAGAGCGGATCTTGAGCAGATAGAGGAGTTATCTGGGAAGCTTGAGGCCGTAGAGCTTGCTCAAGCTAAGCTGAAGGAGGAGATGGAGGTGATGCGGAAATCCCTTCAGGCTGACTGCTCGAGATACCGATTGGAGAGAGACGCTGCCGTTGCAAGGCTGTCGGCTTCCGAGGCCCGGATGAGGGAGTTTGAGGAGAACGAGGGGATGATGGATGAGATGCTCCAAGACATGTACTTCCGTACTTGGAAGCAGGGCAACCTGTCCTGGATGGACGATTATCCCCGGGTTATGGCTAGGATATGTCCCCGGGCTTTGGAGGAAGCCAAGGCTGAAGCGGATAAAGAGGGTGGCGCGGCCTTCAGAATGGATGTGGTTACCGCACAGTTCACCAAGGAGGAGAAGGTGGCGGTGAAGGAGGACATGCGGCTGCTTACCGCCGAGGAAGTGGGTGTGCAATTGGAGGATGATGATCAGGGAGCAGACGCTGGTAAGTCTTCCCTTTTTAATCTTTTCTCAACTTGATTGCTTATCGTTTGTCTAATAGATTCTTCTCCTGAATTGGACAGGTGGGACCTCTAGTCAGCATGCTGGGAGTTCTGATCCTGCGGTCAAGTAGATCTTGGGGGGTTGGAAGGATAGAGATGAAGTTCTAATGCTACCGACTATTTTGACTTGATTCGGGCATTTTTGGTTTTACTTGACATTCCTGTATACACTAGTTCTAAAACATTAATGTACTTTCAGGTTGTAATTATTTCATTGCAACGGACGACTTTATTTTTAACATGTAATTTTATAACATGAGCTGATTCTGTCATGTTTGAATGCTATCGTTATTTTGATGCGTTGCATAAGAAATATAGTTGTGTATATGTATGTGCTTTAATCGCGTTTGATGCTAAGCTCTTGCTTAAAATGTAATTTCATGTCTCGCAATGTTAGTGTGATGTGTGAATAGGCTATGGTTACAAGTGTATGTACAAGAAAAGGAAGTACCGCCCTTCATGTTTTAGTTGTAGACGGTAGCTTTGAATGTCTTGTGTGACTGAGAATGGAATGCAGCTGAGTGACAGGTTATCCAGTCGTGAGTTCTCATTTCCACTAGCGAGTGTCTCCCATTTTGTGTCCTGTACTTTAGTGATCATTATAGAGGATAGGAGGAGAGTTTTTATAAATAAAATGGAAATATAATAAATAGTAAAACTTCCAATCACGGAAGGCCTTCGATGTGCTTAAGTTCATGGGAAACGGTTTTGTAGTTACTTTCCCTAGCTGTGGGTCTTGGAGACATTCGTCACCCATCTTACGCCTCCACGGGGAGTTTTCTTTTTTACCACAGCCGTACTTAAGACACATCGGAGCCGAGATCGCGCACAGTAAATACCCGAGCCATTAGGGCCCGTAATCGTGGGTATTATTTGATTTACCGTGGCCGGCTAGCGTGGGTGCCGATCGTCAACTGTGAACTGCCCCTAGCTGGCCACACCTTATGTTGGGGCTTATAATCGGATCACAGTCGCCGACGAGCCGAACGCCGTAATGAGCTGCCTCGGCTATAGTCGGCCTTCTCGGTGGCTTATGATCGGCTCATAACAGTTGGCTTTGAGGGCCGTCGCGAGCAATGAGTTGACCCGCAGCAGAGGGATGCCGGAGCAAAAGTGTCTCATTGACGAGGACATAGATTCGTATAGTACCTGTTAGGTTTTGTCCAGGTGAGGTTGTGACGTGAAGTGTCCAGAATGGAAATGCCATTATACAGGATTTTGTTCAACAGAAAAGGATAAAGCTTAATAATCAGCCAAGATATAAAGGAACAAGTTAAAAAGAGACAAGATTTTTAAAGTGGTTCGGCACGAAAATGCCGTCCACTGATTCTCTTTGTTAATTCACTTCATATGGGCAGTACAAGTTACAAAAAGTATCGACGAAAGTGTTGGATGTTCCATGCCCTCTGGAACACCTCTCCGTCCACTGTTGACAAAATATAAGCTCCGTTGTGGAGATCTTTATGAATTACATAGGGTCTGTCCCAGATTGGATCTAGCGCTCCGGGGCATGAAAAGATCCGTTTAAGGACAAGATCTCCTTCTTGTAAGCTGCGGTGTTTGACCTTGGAGTTGTATTGTGCTGCCACTTTTTGCTTGTGAGCTGCCGCCTTGAGCGCTGCATCATTTCTTCTTTCTTCAATTAGGTCCAAAGACATGTGTAGGAGTTCTTCATTTTCTTCTGGGTTGTAGTGGATCCTATGGTGGGAGGGCACTACAGTTTCAACTGGGAGCATGGCTTCCGATCCGTATGCCAAAGAGAAAGGAGTATGTCCTGTTGATGTTCTGTAAGATGTGCGGTAGGCCCAAAGTGCCATAGGAAGTTCATCCACCCAAGCGCCTTTTGACTTTTCAAGTTTCTTCTTGATTAGAGTTTTGAGGATTTGTTGACAGCTTCGACTTGTCCGTTTGCCTGGGGATAAGCTACAGATGAGAAGCTTTTGTGAATTCTGTACTCTCGGCACCAGTCGGTGAATTCCTCGCTGTCGAATTGAAGTCCATTGTCCGATATGATTTTGAGTGGAACCCCGTACCTGCATAAAACATTTTTGATCAAGAAGTTAATAACTTTTGCCGAAGATATTTTATTTAAAGGTTCCGCTTCCATCCATGTGGTGAAGTAGCCGACTGCCACTATAGAATATTTGGCTCCGCCTCGGCCCGTTGGCAATTCGCCAATCAAATCAATTCCCCATACTGCAAAGGGCCAAGGGCTGGTCATTTGAGTAATCTCATTTGTTGGTAGTCGAGGAATCTTAGCAAATTTATGGCATATTTATGGCAACTGTCACATCTTTTGACGAAGTCTAAGGCGTCTTTGTTTAAAGTGGGCCAGTAATACCCGTATCGGAGTATTTTCTTTGCTAGAGTCTGCCCTCCAGTGTGATCTCCGCAACTTCCTTGATGGATGGGCGACAAGACTTCCTTGGCTTCCCTTCCAGCGACGCACCTTAATAAGGGGTTGAGAAGTCGCGCCGATAGAGGATGCCTTTTTGTATTGTGTAGCGGGAAGCTTTCCTCAGGATTTTCTTAACTTCACTACGCCCGTCGGGTAGTGTGCCATCTTGCAAGTATTTCCGGATAGGAGTCATCCAAGTTTCTTCTTCGATTGCAGCTATCAGATCCTCTTGTTCGAAACTTGGGGCAAGTTGTTTTGAGACGGCTACCGTTCCGGAAGTGGTGTCGTCCTTCATGCTAGCTTGTTTTGCCAGCTCGTCGGCCTCCTGGTTCTCTCCTCGAGGAATGTGTTTGATTAAATAGTGATCCAACTGATTGAGCAGCAGCTTGGTCTTCTTTAGATATGTTGTGAGTCATTTTCCTAGAGTCTGGAATTCTCCCGGTATTTGATTTACAATAAGTTGAGAATCACTATGGAGACATAAAGAACCGACTCCAATTTCTAGGGCAAGTTCTAATCCGGCTATCACTGCTTCGTATTCTGCGTCGTTGTTGGTGGCAGCGAATTCCAATCTTAGGGCATAGTGCAGCTTCCTTCCCCTAGGGGTGATTATCAAAATACCTGCCCCCGAGCCTTGTTCGTTTGATGCTCCATCTACAAAGAAATTACACTTGATATCTTTTGCTATTTCAGATTGGTCCTTACCTTCGTTGGTAGTGAATTCAGCAATAAAATCGGCCGTGACTTGTCCCTTGATGGCGGTACGAGGATGGTAGGTGATATCATACTGACCCAATTCAATACACCATTTAAGTAGTCGCCCAGAAGTGTCGGGACAATGGAGTACCTGCCTTAGCGGTTGATCGGTTAAAACTCTGATGGAATGAGATTGGAAATAGTGTCACAGTTTCCATGACGTGATTAGCAAACAGTATGCTAGCTTTTCAAGTTTAGGGTATTTGGCTTCTGCCCCTGTAAATTCTTGCTTACAAAGTATACAGGCCGTTGCGCGCGGTTGTCTTCTCTTACCAGAGCGGTGCTTAAAGCATGTGACGATACAGCAAGATATAGGTATAGTTCTTCGCCTTCATTTGGGGTTGAGAGTACTGGTGGTCTCTGAAGGTGTTCGATTAGGTTGAGGAAGGCTGCTAAGCATTCGTCAGTCCATTCGAACTTTCCTTTGTCTTTCTTAAGAGCTTCAAAGAAAGGGATGCATTTGTCGGTTGCTTTAGAGATGAACCTGCTTAGGGCAGCCACCTTCCCGTTTAGGCTTTGCATATCTCTTCGAGTGGATGGTATCTTGATATCTTGCAAAGCACGGACTTGTTCGGGGTTTGCTTCAATCCCCCGGCATGGACAATGAATCCCAAGAACTTTTCCGACGATACTCCGAAGGAGCACTTTAGAGGATTCAGCTTCATTCCATATTGGCGAAGTACTTGAAACATCTCGTCCAGGTGATTTATATGATCGTTGGCTTTCCTCGATTTTACCAGCATGTCATCCACATAAACTTCCATAGTTCGTCCTATTAATTCCGCAAACATCTTGTTGACGAGGCGCTGATAAGTAGCTCCGGCGTTTTTAAGTCCAAAAGGCATTACTTTGTAGCAGTACAACCCCCGGTCAGTGATGAAACTAGTGTGGTCTTGATCGGGGGCGTGCATAGGGATCTGGTTATATCCTGAGTATGCGTCCATAAAGGATAAGAGTTCGTGTCCGGCTGTGCTGTCCACGAGTTGGTCGATTCGGGGGAGTGGGAAGCAGTCCTTCGGGCAAGCGTCATTTAAGTTGAAGAAGTCGATGCATGTTCGCCACTTCCCGTTAGCCTTCTTTACCAGTACCGGGTTGGCGATCCATTCTGGGTAGATGGCTTCTCGTATGAAGTCATTAGCAAGTAAGTTCTTTACTTCTTCCTCGAGGGCTGCTGATCGTTCTGCCCCCATGCTCCTCTTTTTCTGCTTCACCGGCACCTTGGTGGGATCGATGTTCAGTACGTGGCATGCTATGTCTGGGGAGATTCCTGTCATGTCGGCGTGCGTCCATGCAAATACATCCATGTTGTGGCGAGTTGACCCTTCAACTTCGCTCTTAACCGAGACCCAACTCTCAGCAGTCTACTTGGGTCATGTTTGTCTACAGACACAAATTCCATAGCCTCTGCAGGCTCGGTGGTGACCTCCTCCTCTTTGTCCCTGGGGTCTAATTCGTTAAAAGGATCGCTGGTATATCGAAGAGGAGGGGTTTTCTTTAATTGCTATGCTTCCAAGTTTTTCTTGCAGAGAGAAGTCTCTGCATCCTTCCCTTTATCCTTCCTGCGGTTATTGCGAAGTTCAGTCACATAGCAATCTCGAGCGGTGTCTTGATCCCCCTCTACTTCCCCTATTCCGTTGTCTGTTGGAAATTTCATCTTCAGGCACCATGGGGCTAGGACAATTTGGAAGTCGGCCAAGGCTGGTCTTCCCAAGAAAGCGTTGTAGGCCGAGTGATTATCTATTAGCACGAATGTCTGTTTCCGTACGGCGGAGCGGGGATGACTTCCTATTTCAACAAAAAGGTCCAATTGCCCAAGGGGCATCTTCGCATCTCCAGTAAAACCGTGTAGTGGTTTGTTGCAGGGAGACACATCCTTCATAGATAGCTTCATTTTGTCGAAGGCATGTTTGAATAGGATGTTTACAGAGCTCCCAGTGTCTACTAAAACTCGGAAAACTTCGGCTGGACTGAACCATGCAGAGATGACTATAGGATCCATGTGAGGGTATTGCCTTCCCTCTAGGTCACGTCTACTGAATGTGATGTCATCATTTCCTTTCCGCTTCGGGTGGCGTTCTTCTACAACAGAGTTAACGCAGTCTTCTTTGTGTCTAAGCGACTGCCCATATCTCTCCATCTCCGCCCAGCTTCTGTCGGCGATGTGTGGTTCTCCTGATATAGTATGAACCACTATCTTTTCTTGACTGGAGCCACTAGTGTTATGATTCCCTCTGCCCGCTTCTGGAGGGGGGTGCCTTGGGTTCTCATTGGTAGGAGCCGGAATCCTGTTTTGACTTCTTACATAGCGTTCCAGTTTCTTCCTTCGGATGTGCTCTTCAATCAAGTCCTGGAGATGATGACATTCATTAGTATCATGCCCATGACATTCATGGAATCGGCAGAACTTTCCAGACTTAATTGCATTATATGATTCCTTCTTGTGCGGGGGGCGCTTGTATCTAACTTCGTCTTGGGTGGCCAGGAAGATGTTTTCGATTGTTTCATTCAAAGGGGTGTAAGAGTCGGTCCTGGTCGATATAAAAGCTTTTCTCCCTTCTTGCCCCCAGCATTGTCTCTAGAGTCATTTCTCCGAATATCCTTTGCTGCAGCGGGAACCCTGTCTGGAGTTGCCTTAGCCTGTTGTCCCGACTGCCTCTCAGTGGCAGCGTCTTCAAGTCTCATATATTTTCCAGCTTCATGAAAGAAATCAGGTAAAGTAGCTGGTTTTTCTTTGTTAGTCTTCTAGCAAATTTAGTATCCGGATGCACGCCACTGCAGAGGGCCATTAGGATAAGTTTCTCATCGGCATCTTGAACTGCAGCCGCTGCGGCATTGAATCGGGTTAAATGTTGCTGCACTGTCTCTCCAGGCTTTTTTTTGATATTAGATAAGGAATAAGCGTCCTTGGGCTGTTCCACATGAATGCAAAACTGGCTGATGAACTTTTCTTTCAACATTTCCCACGAGCTGATGGACCCTTGGGGTAGATGGCAAAACCAGGAGGTAGCTAGATCTGCCAAGAATAGCGGGAAGCATTTACACAACACTCCCTCTGTTGCTCCGCTCATGAGCATATGCTGTGTGTATCTTTGTAGGTGTACGACGGGGTCATAGGTTCCCTTGTAAGGTTCCATTGTTGGCATTTTCCATTCTCGGGGGGTGATGGCGATTTCGATATTGCGGGTGAAGGGGCTGGTCACCCTAGTGCCTATCCCTCGATCTCTTTGATCCTATTGGACGCACTCTCTGAACAATCGCGCCATCCTTTCATCATAACTTGGAGCGGATAGAAATGAGTTTGGTTCCTCTATGCGGGATTGATTTCGTCCAGATGACCTGTAAGGATGGTATCGTCTATCACTCCTAACATTCTCCAACGGCTGCCTCTGGTCTTCCAGGGGCATGCTAGGGTCAGCCACAGTTGGCCCTTGCCTTGATCTTCCCCTGCTAGGTTCTGTCCTCAGCACTTCCTTGGGTCCAACTTCGGGCTGGACTCCATCTCGGCCCCGTCGCTTGGTATTTCCATGGTTAGGTAGCATGGCGGGCTCAGCTACATCCGACCCTTGCCGGGTACCTCCCCCATTGGGTTCGGTTCCAAGCGCTTCCTCGGGTCGGGATTCGGGCTGAGTCCGGGCTCGGCTCCTACCATAGCTGTTTCTGTTGTTAGCCTCTTCGAAGAAGAAAGACCCTTGTCGTCTCCTAGATCCTCCAGACTGGGACTCACCCCATGATTCAGTGTTGCGGTTGGTTTCTTCAACATCCCTTAAGCGTAACATGAGTTGATCCACTAAGGCTTCTTGTTGAGATGCGAAGCGGTTAGTTACTTCAGCCACAACCCTGTCCAGATCCGCCCTTGTAATTGGTTGTTCCGTAGCAGGGGCTGTTGGATTTTCCTGATTTAAATTTGCTGTTGGAACTGGGCGATTGTCTTGGTCTCTGATCAATGGATCTGGGATATTGCCAGTTGCGATGTTCTTTCCTTTGTTAGCATCTTTCTTCCGTCCGGGAGGCATGTTTATCAAGCAATGAACGATGCTGATAGAAAAAGGGTTAAGTGGGAGAAGCTGAAGCTTCGAGCTCCGTTCTCAACGAAAGCACCAAAAATGTTTGCACAAAAAATGGGCAAACACCTCCAAGTCGTATGGATTAGTTGATTTTATGTTTTTTTTAGTGATTTGGGTGGTTTATGCAAATATATAAAAAGCAGGGACTAAACTGTAAAAGACACACAGATTTATAGTGGTTCGGCCAGAACGTGCCTACGTCCACTTTGTATGTTATTCTCCTTTTCTCTTCAGATAACAAGTACAAAGCTTTGATTACAAGTAACTGAAAGTTGTTTGAAAGTTTTCTCCGTGCTTGAGCTCTCAAACTTGTCTACCATTGTTGTACCCCTGCCCCTCTATTTATAGAGTGAGGTCGGGGGCAGGGGTCTTGGATGTATATGGCTGCTGGTGGGCCTGGGCTGAGGCAATTTGGCCTGGTAGTGCTAGTCCGGTACGCCTTCCTCATGTTGGTTCGGTAAGAGGTGGTATGTTGTTTGGACCGGTAGTAGGTGGAGTTGGTCCGGTGGTAGCTTGGGGATGAGCTGGTCCGGTGGTAGCTTGAGGATGAGCTGGTCCGGTGAGATGTTTGGACCGGTAGGGTTCGGTGGAGAGTTGGTTCGGTATGAGCTAGGGAGTGGTTGGTTTGGCATTGGCTTCCTCCTCCTTGGTTCGGTGGTAGGTGGATGGTCCGGTCCGGTGACTGTTTGGACCGGTGGTGTTGCCTTCTTCTCTTGATTCGGTGGTAGGTGGAAACCTGCCCAACAATTCCCTTGGCTACTCATAAAAATTTGAGTACCCAAGAGTTTAAGAAAACAGAAAATAAACTCCAAGTCAGACATGGGTCTGTGTGAGTAACAGGTTAAAGTTGCTTAACTTTGAAAAACCTTTGAAACAAAAGTTATCTCGTAAGACTTCCCGCACATAAACACGGAAAAGTTTTTACCTTACGATAACCAAAACATTTATAGGAAATCCAGTTATATTATAATAAGGTCTAGGGTTTTCAAGTAAAATATAAAATAGCCGAAATTGTTACATCCATTAAATTCCAGCTACTAGCCACAAAGTGGGTTATGAAATCAAAACCGTAAAGGGCACGTAGGAAGAATGGGTTTCCATCAATGGCATGGCTATTGGGGCACAGCCCGTCATAGTACGTGGCCTAGATCATCATACCGAGGATCCACCCTAAATCCCCTGTAACACAAGGCCGGAACCATCCCTTACTGGATAGTTCCAAACAAGACAACCCCGCAGTTGTTTGCAACCAACTGCCCACACAGCCGAATATAAAGGGACCTCTAGACAGGGGAAGAACTTGTCCTATTTGAGCGTGACTCACTTAGCCTTGCTGCACCTACCCTCTTTTAGCCATTCCCGGTTGATGAGACTTGAGGTTATGATTACCTTTATAGAACACATCTTTCTTAGAATTCTCATCGTCCACCTGACGATATGCTGAAAGCATTCAATCCATACAAGTTAGTTCCGGGTTCGAACGAAACCGAAGGCATTATCTCGTAACACTCATTTTGGAATCACCCTCAGAGTTAACAACAATAACCCTTGCACTCTGAATCTTCATCTTCACCTGAGATTCACGACCTATGGTTTTCGGATATCCAAATCTGAAAACCCGATGCCGGTCTCATCGAAATCCAAAACGCCGTCTTTTAAAGCCTAGTTGTTTTAAAGTTAAAACAATTTGATTCATTATCAATATTCACACAGATAGATAATTCATAATCTCACAAATAGATAATCCATATTATCACATTTCAACCAACGCACCCAATATCACAAATCAACACATATCTCATATCAGAGATAAACAATTCAAGGTATTCAATAACATTCGGTCGTCCATAAGAAAAGATCTATTAATCACACCATCTATAATTAATTTAAAATGAATTAAATTAATTACTGCATCTCTATTTAATTTAAAATAAATTAAATTAATTATTTTCATCACTATAAATCTTGCTTGTTTAACCATTAATTAATTACAAATCAATTAATTTATCATCCTCTGAGTATTCATCTTAAATAATCACCCTTGATTAATCATTTTCTAACTACATTAAGTAATCAGCCTTTAATTAATTACAAAAATTAATTATTCTTAACCATTTACAGTAATTAACCATTAATTACTTCCATCAATTAATTAATTAACTATGATTAATTATATTAACCCTAAATTAATTACATTAATTAATTACTTTATAATCACTTCATTGATTAATTACCCTTTAATTAATCAATTCTCAATTACTTCATTAGTTATATTAATTAATGATCCTTAATTACTTCTTTAATTAATTATTGTTTTAATTAATCACATTTAATAATTAATCTTTATTCGTTAATCCCCCTTGATTAATCACATTCAGTAATTTAATTACCCATAATTAATTGCATTACTTAATTAACTTCTAAATAAATTTTATTAATTAACTCCTAAATTAATTACATAAAGTAATTAATATTTAATTACTTCCACTAAGTAATTATCATTCTTATTAATTACACAAAGTAATTAAACCAAAACTACTTTCAATCTTCAATTAATTACATCCTGTAATTACCATCACTAATTACTTCACTAACTAATTGCAATTTTTAAATCACATTAAGTAATTATACCTAACAAATCATCAAGTGATTATTTTAAATTAATTAAACTAATTAATTAACTTAAACTAATCGCATTAACTTAATTAATTACATTGAGTAATTAATCCTTTTAATTACTTTCATTAGGTAATTATACTTAACAGATTCCACAAATGATTATCCATAATTAATTAATCTAATTAATTATTAAAATTAATCACATTAATTAATTATTTAATAATCCCTAGTTAAAGATCTCCATTAACTATTAACAATTCTTAATTATTTCCCTAAGTAATGAGACTTAAATTGATCATCTTTTAATTACAAATTATTTAATTTTTAATAACCGTTAATCCATCTCTAATTACTCAATTAATTAAGTGCTTAATTGTAATTTAATCAACCTTTAATTACTTGATTAATTAATTTCTAGCCATTAATTAAAAATCTTAACTTATTTAATTAATGATCCTTAATTACAAATTAATTAACCCCTAATTAATTAACTTACAACCTTTAATTACTTATTTATTAATCCTTAACCATAGATTAAGTTAAATTAATTAATTCCTCTTTAATTACCTTATCAAATTAATTAATTACAAATCATTAAATCTTCATTAACTTAAGATAAAGTTTTATCCTTATCAATGACTTAGTTATCATTTGCAAATGCATTTAAAACTTTAACTTTAAATTTACCATTAAATTTCATTTTTAAATTTAAGATTTAAAATTGATTAACACATTTAACTTTAACAAAATTTAAATCAATTTAGAAACCTTTTTAAATCAAATATTAAAGAACACTTATTTTATAAAATAAATTTACATAAGAGGTTTTAAACCAAATTCATTTAAATTCAAATCTTGTTTTTATTTTATAAATTCTTTAAAAATCTGTTCTATAAAGTTGCTTCGGGTTCAACCCGTAAGCTACTCGAGTAATACCCGAGAAAAACCCTTTTTCCCTTCTTTTCAAAATTTGTTTTAAATTTTAAGGTATAAAAATGAAACTAAATCACTCACGAACCAACCCGAGGACTTACTCAAGTCACCTTCCTAAAATCACGAGTTCATCTTCGAGATGTAACCCTAAACCAAGCTACTGATACACCATCACCGCTGTGCACATGTTCCAATGCCACCACCTCCGACCACCCACGAAGACCTCCTCGCATCGGCGATCATCCTCGCACCCAAACCCGATCACCAAAACTACGATCCTCCCTCAAATCCAAAACCGACACACTCTGCATAAACCTGGAACAACAAACCAAACATGAAACATCCACGAACTCGCTCCTCCGACCACCGGAGTGTCAGAGACTCCATCCACGCCTTCGAAAACCTCCAAGCTTCCAATTCCCAAAGTTTAGTGAAACTCGATCCACCCTAGATGCCGTGGTGGATACATTTCCGACTAATACCCAAACAAGGGCTACAGACTTCTCTGGTCATCCACCGCCGTAGTACCTGAAACACCCACTGACATTTTTGCCGACCTCCCCCATCATTCCACTACCTCCAGTGAGAACCACGACTATGCCGAGCTACTAGATCGCCAGAGGCAACCCAAAACACCCATTTTGATCAAACACGATCTGCTCCCTCAATCCTCTTCTAAAAATTTTGATTTCAGTTTTAAAAATCAAGTTTTTGAATAGGAATTTAGTTTATATTCCTGAATTGATAAATTAGGATGTTTAAATTTTCACTTATATTAAGCTTGCTCTGTTGTTTTTGTTTCCAGAGACATTTCAAACTTATTTTTACTTAAATAAAATTATAAACTATAATTTATGATGAAACAAACAATTTTTGTTTGAGACTTAAATCCAAACCAAGACTAGATCAAGAGATAATGATTTTAAATCAAACTTGAGCTTGAAAACAAAATAGGAATGTCACAGGAAACAGACATGCACACACATCAATCATCCAAACATACACAGTAAATTCATATATACACAAACATACTTTGCTTCAGAGATTCACATGCAACCAGATTTCATACTTAAGTTTTTAAAAAAATATGTTACTCACTTGTACACAATGAAGAATAGAGCACTTTTAATTTGAAATAGCTTTTCAGCTTTTAAAAGTTGAGTTATTGGAATAAAATGTTTCTTTGATTTCAAAACTAGAATGCTGAAGATTTCTTGTAGGCTTTGATTTTACTTTTGATTATTCTTCAGGTTTGCTTGCCTTGATTGTCTCAGGTTTGAAGCAGATGTTAAGGTTTTGGTTTTAAATCTTGAAAATGAATTGCAGTTTTGACTTGAAGATGATTAACAGTTAAAGAAAGTGTTATAGGAGGCAATTGATTTTTGGTTTGAGGAGGATTTAGTTACAGGGTGTGATTTTCTGGTGGATTGATTTCTGGTTTGTGAGGCAATTTTTGATTACCAGATTTGTTTTTGAGAGAATTTGGTTTTAGTTTCTTCTTGGCTTTGAATAGAAAAGGATAGAAAATAAAATGAAGATGAGAAGCATACGTATTTATAAAGGCTAAATTGATTAATTTAAAAAATAAAAGAAAAACAAAATTAACAATGACACTTGTTAAAAATTCAACATATGTCATATGGTATTATTTATTACTTAACACCTGTTATAACAAGTCTAATATATTTACATTTGTCACATAAGTAATTTTATTTATTTTAAATGTAAATAAAATACTTTATACTTACTTTATGAATTCTTATCTAAATTTATATATGAATTACTTTAAAGAAAACGTTATAAAACCAATTATATATAAATAAAAGCTTAAACATATATTTTTAAATCCAAATATTTCAAAATATCTACCTTTTGATTTCGATTTTAAATTCAATTTCAAATTCAAATTAAATTCTAAAAATCCAATTAAAAAATCAAGTTATATATATACATATGTAGCAATACATTAAATCTGAAAATAGCAATTCTATTTTCTTTAAAAAATCTACTTATATTTATATAAATATAACATATTATTATTATTTGAAAATAACACATTTGCCAATTTAAATAATATATAAAAGAGGTTATCTAATTATTTATAAATTACTTACATTATTAAATGAATTAATATATCATATGTTAATTGAATTTTAAACTCTTATATGTAGTTTCAAATCATATTTATCAAGCATTATTAAAAAATATAAACATTTTTATTAACTTTATTTAAATTTAAACTTAAGCTAAAACATATTTTCAACAATTAACATTTACCTTAAACTATATAGTTATTTATATTAAATAACTTTGAAAAGATTTATATTCAGTTTACCATAATTTCCAAATTACCAAAATATATTAGAATTTGAAAACAAGATTTTTATTCATTTATTAAATTTCAAACCAAAGCTTTATTATTTACAATATACAAATATATATATATATATTATAAATAGAAAACATTTTATTAGCTTTAAAATTTACTCATTAAATATTTATTTGCTTTTTAAGAGAATTAATTTGTCAATTTAAATTAAAATTATAAAAGAAAATTATCAAATCAATTTAAATTATTAATACAGATTACTAAATTGATATTGCCCAAAATTCTGGGTCATCACATTCCTTCCCACTTAAAAAACTTTCGTCCCCGAAATTTAAAAGCAAAATAATTTAATAACCCATCAAAGATTTTTATTTTAAACCACAGGCGTATATTATCAACCATATGCTAACAATCATAGCAACCAATTCACTAAATCAAACAATCTAATGATCCTGACACAAATCAGGATAGATTTCCTAGCACTATCAAGAGTTTTCCCAGTATAAACACTGGAATACTTGCTCCACAGAATCCAAACAATCCATACTGCGAAGCTACTGATCTCCTACTCATCTAGATCTACAAAACTGAACAGGATACCAGATCATAGACAAGCCCTGCTCAACTACCAAATCCTCCTGAACTGCTAGTTCTAAAACCAGTGATGGATTATACACATACTCCCTCAAAAATACGTGAAACCAATGAATCCCAGTCTTTCAAACTGGCAATTTAATTCTATATACCAAAGCACTTATCCTTACAAGAACACAGAGAAATCCAATATACATCGGAGCTAGCCTCCTAGTCTTATCAAATCTTATAGCTCCTTTGATCGGAGAAAACTTATCCAAAATCAAGTCTCCGACTTCGAAATCCAAATTCCTCCGTCTCTTATCCACAAAACTCTTCTGACGATCCTGCGCTGCCTTCATCCTTCCTGATCAGCTCAACCTTCGTTGATGCCTCTTGAAATAGACTGGACCAGAAAAAACCCAACAAAATGATCTTCTCACGATCAACCAAAATCAAGAACACAAACTCTACTCCACAAACATCAGTGGACACTAACTTCTTTTATTCGAAAAAGATAAACAGGGCACTTGCCAATCTTGCTTACGCTACACAACTCTAATCTGGAATAGATGAGAATGTCGATGATGAACCCGAGCACAAACTTGACCGACACATCCCAAAAGACACGGTTCAACAGATCCATAAAGAGAAAACTCAAAAGTACCACGAACTTCTGAGCTGCTACACCAAACGCTCTCTCTAGAAACCATCCTTCTACTAGCTGAACCACCGGCATCACTCCTGGAATCCTAGTCGATACGAAAACTCAATTTCCAGACGCTATGGCAGACCTTGACCTTTACGAAGACATCCGGAAAATCTCTGACAACTCGATACCCTAGAGATACCTCTATCCCAAGCAAAAGATCACCCAAAAGAACACTCAACTATCGAAATTCACTTTTGCGATCAACCCAGTCTAATATCCAAAGAAACTGTTCTCTCTTACCAATTGGAATATGCTTATCCAGCCAATCCATCGAAGAAATGGATCCACTCTACTGCTTATGAACTCCACCTCTAGAAAACTGCTTAGCCAGATAACCTCCTTGACGGCACACATAACACTCCGAGCTGCAACGCTGCCACTGATGCCAAAGACTTCTATCCAAAGCTGTTTGAATCTTAAAGCTATATTATCCAATCCCACACAGAACCTAGAGATGGGCAGACATCTCCTCAAGAAACTCGGCCTCAAACCAAACACAAACACCCTGCTGAACTTAGCCTCATCACTGATGCAGACACACTTCCTTAAACTTGCTCCAAAAGAAACATCTTCGGAAACATCCATAGTCACTGCATTCCACCACGCAGTTGCTTCTTTCCGAAGTTGCCAAGATACCATCACTCGCTTCTGCTCAACCGATAGATCCAAACTCTACTCCTCCGAACTTGCACTTCAAAGATGGACTCCGAACCTTAAAAAAGGCTTCCTTCATAGATTGGTGAAATCCTTGTACCACATCAAAGCTTACTCGAGATGGTATTGGGTCTACAGTCTCGGCAGATACTTCCAACCTCAACATTCAGACTCCTTCCATTGATAGTTGTGTTACACACACCACTACCCTTCCAACCTCTAGAACTCAAATCGGAAGACCCGAACAGGTAATCCAACAAACAGGTAGAAATACACACACACACACACACACACACACAAGTACGCTCTCTCAAGAAAGAAATCACTCCAAAGCCTAGGTATTCACTCAACCTAGCGCTTCGAACTAACCAATGACCTGTATATTTCGTAGACCAGATGACCCAAATATTTCATAAAATGTTAAATGAGTTTGTTCTCATATTTACATTCTAATTTGGTAAGCCAAATGCAGAATAAATAATCAGCTTGATCTGATAAAACATTCTCTATCTATTCTTTTGTTGCCTCCCGGTCTTGCAAATTTCGAGGACGAATTTTTTTTAAGGGTGGAATCTATAACGATCCCCATTTTTATGACTTAAATTTAAATTAATAATTAATTTTTGGAATTAAATTGTGAGTTTATTTGGTATTTTCCAAATTTAATAGATATTTGTTGTTTATAAATATAAATATGATTTAAATAGTATTTCTAATTGGAAATTCAGAAAACAAATATTTTAAATAATATATTGGATTCGGATTTATTTGTGAATTAATTGAGGATTAATTTCAAATTTGGAAATAAATATATATATATATATATATATATATATATAAGTCGATTTTTAAATAAAGTTGATTTGGAAATCTAAATATTTGGTAAATAGATTATAATTTGGAATTTGAATTTGAAATTCAAATACATATATGTTGAAAAAAATATTTGAAAAAAATATATTTATAGATTGTGAATGAATAAAATATATATTTATAAAAAAAATATTGTTTATTTATTTATAAATACAAATTGATTGTATATTAATTTTTGAATTTGAAATTTAGAAAAAAAAGTTTTGAATAACATAATGGATTTGAAACTCAAATATAATTATTTTTAAAATAAATTGGATTTAAAACTTTATATTTTGGAATTTATAGAAACTTGTTTTCTAATTATAATAGATATAAATATATGTATTTTAAAAAAATTATTTGAATATAATATAGTAAATTTTCAAAAGTTATTTGAAATTTAAACTCTATATTTTTAAAATATGTATGTATGATTATATGTTTAGTACAACTAGATTTCAAACTCATTTTCTTGTATAATTGAAAATATATGAAATGTAAGAAAACAAAATAAATAAACATGTTTTATAAATTTAAAATAACGTAAGGGTTTAAAAATATAAGTGTTTAATTAATTATTAAATTATATTCTTTAAAGTCGTAAACATATATAAATAGAAAATATAATATAAAGTTATATTTAAATGAAAATTTAAAGTATTTAAAATATAATACATATGTAAATAAGAACATGATTTATAAATAAATTAACGTAAGGGTTCGAAACTAAATTTTAAAAATTAATTAAATTAAAGGACTTAAACACAAAAATACATTATTGTGACATTTATAGAGTTATAAAAATATGATTAAAACATTTGTAAGCTTCCTATGCTATGAAATAAACAAGTGTCAAGTATTCATATTTATTTTCAAAAATATGAAAAATCAAAGCTTATAAAATTGAAGAAAAAAAACAGGCCATTTTTCTTCACTTCTCATTATTCCCTTCATCTTTCTATTCAAAATTTTCTTTCATCTAAAACCTGAAAACCAGAAAAGAAAACAGAGATTAGATTCAAGCAAAATTCCAGATTTAAAACAATCAAATACAGATTAAAACAGAAATCTGGAAACCAAATTCAAATCAAAACAGATAAGAACTTAAAACTTGTAAACAACTTCAAACGTTAAAAGTCCTCAACCTAGAACCAACAACTCAAAGTAGCAGATCATTTTAGAAATCAAACTACCACCTGAATTATCAAAGTTCAAGTTCAACTCTCTGTTCTTTGCTTCCAGTTCCAGGCCCAAAATATATTCATCTGTCCTCTATTCTTCCCACACAGGTGAGCAAATCCCCTCGACCCTGTTATATTTCTAAGTGTTGAATTTATATCTAAAAGATGTATATATGCTTGTGTGATTGTGAGAAAATGCCTGTATATTGTGTATATATGTACTTTGTGTGTGTGCATGTATGTACATGCCTCTGTTTAGAGTGGCACATATAAGCTAATTTCAAAACTCAAGAATCTCACTCCTCAATCTCTATTAGAGTTCGATGTTTGAACAAAGTAGGACCAAAACATCAAGATTTAAATTTTAAAAATACTTTTAAGTATTAGAAATAAATGGATTTACTGGGGAATGTTAAAACACAGTAAAGATCAAATTTTGTTCAAAATTTGATTGAGTAAAATTCGAGTTTTGATTACTTGATCATGTTTGTCTTCATAAGCCATGAATTTTGAGATCCGAATCAAGATTTTTAGTTGTACAAATCGAGGGAAATTGTGAGATGATCGGAACGTGCAAATTTGTCAAATTTAGATGATATCGTGATTCTGTAGCATCAGGCTTTGAGTATATGGTTACTGGTCAATCGACGATCGATGGAGAAATAGTGGGAAAACCTAAAATCACTCATTGTGGCTGGTGAAGGATAATTTAGGGTTTTCTTTGCCAATGGGATTCGTTAGAGTTCTCGAACGATTTCTCCGTCGTGAATGTTTTGAGTTCGATCACATGTGGGCGAAAAGGTGAGTGGATGGTCGGCGAAGCTATGATCGTGAGGCCGTGGTCTCAGGTGGTCGTGGATGGTGATATGGGGTGGTTATCGTTGATCGATGGATTCCAGTGGGTAGCTTGATTTCTCATTTTCGATTTCAGGGTTGTTTTAGGGTTTGGGTGATCGAGATCGAAGAAGCAAGTCAACGTCGATTTGTTGACGATGGTAACGATGGTCGAAGCCGCCGCATTTGGCTGTGCATGTGCACAGTGGCGTGGTCGTATCATTTAGTTGGGTTGTGAAAGAAAGGCTATGAACTCGAAGTATTCTTCGAGAAAACTGGGTGCAGACTCGAGCATTAATTCGAGTGTTTTGTGTTTTACCGGGTAATAAAAAGAAGCAAAATTTTAAGTTTTAAAATGAAATTTTTGGGAGACGCTCGGTTTGTTTAGGGGAAAACTCGAAGTAAATAGGTTTTTATCTCGGGAAGCTTTCGAGGGAGTCTCCGGTGTTATGATTTCTGGTTTTAAAACTTTAACAATTTAAGTTAAATTTATTTCTAAATTTGTTCTTTTAAAATGACGATTATTTGTTAAGTAGGAATGTATAGTTAAAGGTTTTGAAATAAAATATTTTAAAATTAGTTAGCTTTAAAAATGTTTTAAACTTATATTTTAAAAGAGTTTATTTTAAATAAACTTAACAATGTACCTAAGGAGTTAATCAACTATTTTTAAACTGTTAACGTAAAAGTTAAGTTAATTTATATTGTTAATGATAATTAACTAACTAAGGATTTTAATTACTTAATAATTAAAGACTGATTTATTTTAAGATTAATTAATTATTAATTAAAAGGTTAATTAGTTATTAATTAAAAGGTTAATTAATTTATAATTACGAATTTATTAATTAAGGTAATTAATTAAAGGTTCATTAATTAATGAAATTAACTAAGAGTACACAATTAAGGGTTAATTATTTAATGATTAGAGGTTGATTAATTTATTAATTAAAGTTGATTAATTAATAATTAAGGGTTAATTAATTTATTATTAATGGTTAATTAATAAATGATAAAAGGTTAATTAATTAAAGTAATTTGTAATCGTTAGTTAACCAGGATTAGTAATTAATCTGGTTTAATTTAATCAGATGATTGGTTAATCTTACTTATGGATATTAGGATTCTACTGAATGTTGAATTGTTTATTATCCCTGATTTGTGCTGCTTTGTGATATGAATTTAATTGATTTGAAATGTGATGAATGTGATTATCTGTGATGAATGTAATTTATTTATTTGTGATAAATTTATTTTATCTTTGAATCTATGAATTAAGATAAGCGTTATAGATTATACCGCTTATCAATATTGATATGATTGAATCTGTGATGATTGATGTGTTACACTATTGTGTAAAAACCCTAGACTACACCATACACACACAAATATGGATTGCACGAGGAAATTGGTTAAGTCATAGATTTTTAAAATGGTTTTAAAGTTGAATTTTGAATTCAAATGATTTTGGAAATGGATTTGGGTTAAACATGAAAAACTTTTGAAAAGAAGTTTTGAAGGTTATTTTGAATAATGATACGAAGGTTTGAAATTTAAATAATTTGATTAAAATTTGAATTCAAGATTTGAAATTGAATTCTATGTTTGGAAATTATGGTTTAAAAAGGTTATTCAAGTTATAAATGTGTTTATATGGGTTTTAAATCATTTTAAAAGTATTGTTTTTGGGAATTTGAACTTAACTCAAGTTTTATATTTAAAGGGTTTTAACTTGTGCAATGTTATCCCATTTTTTGGTCAAAACTGGAATATCGACAAATTAGCAAGGAATAATGGATGCCGGGATTGAAAATCGATTGGAAGCAAGGCAAGAGTTCGTTCGACACTACACTCCCCGAGTTCATCCGGTAGTAAGTGTCATCCGGTACTTGAAGCTCCTCAGTTCATTCGGCATTCTCATATGTGAAGCCTCATTCGGCAATGCAAGACCAAGTCCATCCGGCTAGCCTCCCTCTCATTCGGCCTTGGTTCATCCGGCATGGGCTCATTCGGCCCTCTATATTCGGCACTCCTAAGTATCCTTTGGCATCCCTCTACCCTTCCTACCGAATCAGCTACTACAACCTCCTTTCCATCAAAGCCAACACCCTACCGGACCCTTCCCACCGAACCAGCTAATACCGAACCAAACCAAAACCCATGCTCCACCGGTCCATCATCACACTTCCATGTACTACCGAATGAGATCCACCGAATCGCCACTACCGGACCAGACACCACCGAGCCAACCACATACCTCACCACCGAATGAACCTCCATCCCACTCCATCACCGGTCCAAGCTCCATACCGAATGAAGGCTCGCCGAACCAGAATTGCCAGTCCAGATTGCTTCAGCCCGGGCCCACCAGCAGCTATATACATCCAAGACCCCTGCCCCCTACCTCACTCTATAAATAGAGGGGCAGGGGTACAACAATGGGGGACAAGTTTGAGAGCTCAAACCTGGAAGGAACTTTCAAACAACTTTCATATACTTGTACTACAAGCTTTGTACTTGTAATCGGATTGGAAAAGGAGAATAACATATAAAGTGGACGTAGGCACACTTTGGCTGAACCACTATAAATCTGTGTGTCTTTTACAGTTTGGTCCTTGCTTTTTACATATTTGCATAAACCACCTAGATCACTACGAACAACATAAAATCAACTAAATCATACAACTTGGAGCTGTTTGCCCATTTTGTACAAACATCTTTGAGTTATTTGCTGAGATCTGTGATTTGTGTTTGAATATTGCTGACTTATATTCATACACTGGTGCTTTCACGGTATTGGGTGTTTGCGGCCATTTTTTACGCAAACATTTTGGTGCTTTCATTGAGAGGGACCAGCTCCCACTACATCGGATAGAAGCTTGGATTTGAAAGACAATGACTAGGCAAAACAGTAGAAGGCTAAGGGCTGAGAGAAGCCAACAAGGAGGAAGTCAACAAGCATCCTCCGGAGGTGAGGAAGGACCGGCTTCGATCTACATAACCCGGGATGAAATGGAAGCCATAACAAATTCACTGCAAGAGAGGTTGCTGAAAAGTCAACAGGAAATGATGCAAACTTTCTTGGAGCAAATGAGAGCTGCAGGGATGCAGAATTTAGGAACAGCTACAACGGCTATGGATGCAGGACAAGAAGCTAGGGTTATGGAACCCAACGAAGGACAAGATACGGAGCCAGGTAGCAATCAACAAGGGCTTGGGGGCAGGCCCACGGGATTCAACACAGGAGAACCTTTGGAAGGAGTTCAACAGGCTAGAACCAACGTTGCTGCTAACGAGCCACACGAAGAGTATGTACCGGAGTTCCCTCGGGGGCAACCCCCGACAGACAACGGTGGATTGGTAGATATAATCAGGAAGACTGTGCGAGGTGGTTTGACCAACGGAGACTTGGAAGGAGTAAACAGGAGTCCGTTCACTCGGGAAATAAGGATGGCTCAGAACCCACCTAAGTTCAAGCTACCTAGCGTGGAGGTATACAATGGCAAGGAAGACCCTACGGATCACTTGATGAGATACACTAGACACATGGAGGTGCTGGGGGCATCAGAGGAGGTGATGGCTCGATGCTTCCCTTTGTACTTGACGGACTTAGCTGCGATGTGGTTCAGGCAGCTGGAAGAAGGATCTATCGGGACTTGGAGGGAATTGGTGGAAAGGTTTCTGGGACAGTTTCGGGTTCATGTCAAGAGACCGAAGAACGTGATGACATTGACATCGGTAAGGCAAAGGATGGATGAATCGCTTAGAGCTTTTCTAACTCGATTCAGTGCCGCAGTTGCTTCGGTGGATCGGCCCGATCCATCGATGGTTTTAATGGCAGCAGTATCAGGAGTCAGGGAGAACTCGGATTTCAAGGTATCTCTGATACGAGATCCCCCACGGAATCTCGACGAATTCTTTCATGAGGCAGAAAGGTTCCTTCGACAAGAAGATGCGAGTACGGATTTAAAATTGAAAAAGGTTAATGCAGTTGAAGGGGGAGGACCATCCAGCAATGGTTCGGATAAAAACAAAGGAAAAAGGAAGTTGGACGATGATTCTGGAAATGCTAGGAAGCAATGGAAGGATCCAAAGTTTTCCACATACACAGGATTGAACGAAACACTGGAACGGATATACCTGGATACTCGAAATCGCCTTCACTACCGGAGGCCGGCTAGGAGAGAACCTACAGAACGGGAGAGGACATCAGGAAGGCATTGCCTCTTCCATGATTTGGATGGACACGACACCAACAGCTGCAGGCACTTAAAGGACATAATTGAGGAGCATGTAAGGAATGGACAGCTGCCACAGTATGTTGGACCTCGGAATGCAACGGCGAGGCAGGAGCAACTGCCGCCTACCTCAAGCTACGATGGTGGGAGGCCCAGGAATGATGGTCGGTTGATCGTCCCTTGACCAGGTTAACATAAAATAAGTAGCAAACTGTTGGCAAGCAACCAAGTCATTTACACATGTACGAGGACGGAGATAGCCCCTAGGCATGCTCTGAATGATAATGGGCTGCGATGCTATGGTTTGTGAAATTTATCTTTTGCTTTTGGATTGGACACTGCTTTTCTTGTTGGTTTTCGGTTTTGGAGCTTGGATTGAGCTCCTGGTTTTCCTTGCTTTTTGATTTGGATTTTCCTTTGGACAATTGTTTTCGGTTTTGGATGTTAGTTTGGATTTCTGTTTTTATGGTTTTGGATTTGGATTTTGGATTTGGATTCTGGATTTGGATTTTGGATTTGGATTCTGGATTTGGATTTTGGATTTGGATTCTCGATTTGGATTTTGGACTTGGATTTTGAGTTGGATTTTAATTGGATTTTTATCTGACTTTTGATAAACGGTCGTCGGGTATGGATTATGCCTGGCAAGGGGTGAGTCGCTTTGCCCGAACGTGGTAAATTGACTCATTCAGGTCGTCGAGTATGGACTATGCTCGGCAAGGGTCCGGAGTGACCAGGATTCGGCCTAGGACTTAGGCCCTATATTATCAATCGTTATTTTCAGGTCGTCGAGTATGGACTATGCTCGGCAAGGGTCCGGAGAGACCAGGATTCGGCTTAGGACTTAAGCCATGGCATTGTACAACATCCAGGGACACTGGACCAAGGTCGTCATGTGTGGATTAGGCATGGCAAGAACCCGGAGAGGTTAGCTCAAAGTCCAGGGACACTGGATCAAAATCGTCAAGTGTGGATTACGCATGGCAAGAACCCGGAGAGGTTAGCTCAACATCCAGGGACACTGGATCATGGCCGTCAGGTGTGGATTGCGCTTGGCAAGAGCCCGGAGAGGTTATGGGTTTGGATATCGACCCAGAGAGGTCCTGGATTCGGTTATTGGCTATTGGATAAGGATGATTTGAGGCTCGGCTGTCGAGTTCGGATGGACATGGAATTTGCTCAAGCTTTGGTTATTGGATTTGGAATTGGATATCGACTCGGAGCAGTCAAGGATGATCTACTCTACCGATATGGCTATGGACCTTGGATATTGGATTCGGAACTATTCAAAACACACCTTGTTATCACAAGGCATGTTTTGGGGGGCAAAGTGTTATCCCATTTTTTGGTCAAAACTGGAATATCGACAAATTAGCAAGGAATAATGGATGCCGGGATTGAAAATCGATTGGAAGCAAGGCAAGAGTTCGTTCGACACTACACTCCCCGAGTTCATCCGGTAGTAAGTGTCATCCGGTACTTGAAGCTCCTCAGTTCATTCGGCATTCTCATATGTGAAGCCTCATTCGGCAATGCAAGACCAAGTCCATCCGGCTAGCCTCCCTCTCATTCGGCCTTGGTTCATCCGGCATGGGCTCATTCGGCCCTCTATATTCGGCACTCCTAAGTATCCTTTGGCATCCCTCTACCCTTCCTACCGAATCAGCTACTACAACCTCCTTTCCATCAAAGCCAACACCCTACCGGACCCTTCCCACCGAACCAGCTAATACCGAACCAAACCAAAACCCATGCTCCACCGGTCCATCATCACACTTCCATGTACTACCGAATGAGATCCACCGAATCGCCACTACCGGACCAGACACCACCGAGCCAACCACATACCTCACCACCGAATGAACCTCCATCCCACTCCATCACCGGTCCAAGCTCCATACCGAATGAAGGCTCGCCGAACCAGAATTGCCAGTCCAGATTGCTTCAGCCCGGGCCCACCAGCAGCTATATACATCCAAGACCCCTGCCCCCTACCTCACTCTATAAATAGAGGGGCAGGGGTACAACAATGGGGGACAAGTTTGAGAGCTCAAACCTGGAAGGAACTTTCAAACAACTTTCATATACTTGTACTACAAGCTTTGTACTTGTAATCAGATTGGAAAAGGAGAATAACATATAAAGTGGACGTAGGCACACTTTGGCTGAACCACTATAAATCTGTGTGTCTTTTACAGTTTGGTCCTTGCTTTTTACATATTTGCATAAACCACCTAGATCACTACGAACAACATAAAATCAACTAAATCATACAACTTGGAGCTGTTTGCCCATTTTGTACAAACATCTTTGAGTTATTTGCTGAGATCTGTGATTTGTGTTTGAATATTGCTGACTTATATTCATACACTGGTGCTTTCACGGTATTGGGTGTTTGCGGCCATTTTTTACGCAAACATGCAAATGTAATCGGATTTTTCCGAAACGAAAATTATTTGTTTTCAAATAATAATAGCGTTCATATAAAGGAAGATTTTCCAATTTGTATTGAAAAGATTTCAAATTTTGAAATGAAATTAGTTTGAATGCTATAAATGGATTTGTGAAAAATTATTGAACCTTGTTTTGAAATTGAAGAGGATCTAAAAGATGTATCTTTTGTATAAAAGATGTATCTTTTGTATCAAAGATTTGGAACGAAAATTGTTTCTAAAACCTATGAATCTTTGGAAATGGTTTTGAAAGCTATAAATTGAATCTTTGATTTAAAAGATTGGATGAGTTAATCCAATCTGAAAGGAAAGTTGTTTAGAAAGGCTATGAATTAATCTTTGTGAAAGATGGGTGAACTTTGTGAAGTGAATCTTTTTGTTTAAAAGATTAAAATAGTAATTTGTTTAAACCATTTGAAAGAAAAGTTTTGGGTAATAAGTTGTGACTTTACTGAGATCCCATTATCCATATGGTTTTAAATATTGCGCTCATTATTCGGTTTAGCCGGGAGAGAACCTTGTGTCATATAACCCATTCCGAATAATGATACGAAGTAAATTGATGGCATTTGAAGATGGTGGTGAAGACCGGGTGTTTTCGGGAATGATAAGATAACCCGTCGAATGACTCTGCACTGAGTAGCTACGGTATAGAGATCTCCATATGTGATGGGGAGTCCGATCAGGATTGTGAATAACCAAATTGCAAGGGCTTCTTTGTGTAGTGCCTTCGGTTCTGTTCGAACCCGGAACAGACTTGTATGGATGTGTGTCTGACGTTACACTTTAAGATGTAAATCTGGTTTCTATCAAATACATTTCTGTTTGGTGGTGGAGATTTATTCTCTTAGCTTAACACCCTTCTCTGAGATGTACGAGCTCAGAGGTTATGTAGTTGATGGTTACTAGTGATACATTCCCAATTTGGTAATGTGGCATACGAAGTACTGCTGATCATTTTTTGATCAAAGCAAGGCTTTGTGTAAAGCATAGCTTTTTGGACGAGACTGCATCAGGACCTCACATCCTAGAAATGGTCGAAACAGGATGGATGCAGCAAGGTTATCAAGGGTCGCACCCCTCGGGTATGTCCATTTCTCCTGAAAAAGGGTGGTAACTTAACTCATGTGGTCACTGCAAATTTATTACTTTGTGGTTGAGAGCTCTCGGATAAAGGTCACAAACGACCGAGGATGGCATACTTGTAGGTGTTACTTTCGGGCAGGGGTAACCCGGCCTTATGTTGGCAGAGAGCCGGGTAGGTTCTCGGGGCGTCCCTCTAGAGGCGTACCCATGTGGCAATAGGAAGTTTCTTAGCCCGACCATTTGTTGGAAATCCAATCACCAATACGCTCCCTTTACGATTACAGTTGTATAACCTGTCACCTCAGGTGGTAGTTATAGCAGGCATAATATAGTGGTACCTATGCTGGCTAAGATTAATATTAAACTTTCGAAATATTTTCCACTATGCACTAATAATAATATAAAAAGGATTTTGCGTAGTAAGCATGTTTGACTATCATAAGGAGAAATCTCCCCCAAGTGTGCGATTGTGTGGTGTGTGTGCTGCAAGGCCTTATGTAGTTTCATTTTCCAAAGAGCATTGCAGATTTCAATTTTAAATTCTTCTGTTGTTTGTTTTTGTTAAAACTATTTTTGTTTGCTCATATCAGTCCCATGACTAACCCGGAGTTTATTGTTTCCTTTCTAAACTCTTGGTGCCTTACACGAGCAGTCTAGAGTTGGGTTTTTAAGATAATCAAATAGTAGGAGTAGATTCGGTAGCCTTCACTCTTTAGAAATCTTCTTCAGTCTTTGGATGACCAACCTTGCTTATGTCCAACTTGATGGTGGTTTAAGCTTTTGATTTGGAGTTTTGGAGCATTGGAGATGGAGTTGCAATTTAGATTCTCAAGTTGTCTCTCTCTTTTGAAGGCATATGATGGTGTTCCTCTTTTGAAGTTGTTCCTTTCCGATGTACCTTATATCTCTGATATTATTGATTAATTCTGGTTGTATCATTGTTGTACATCATTGGATATTGTATTCATTGGAGATATATGATATTCATTATTCTTCCGCTGTGTTGTTGTACTTAATGTGTTATAAGCTCCGACGAATCGGATTTTTACGGTTGAATCTGTGGCATTCGAATATGTGTGAAGTATGGATGTCGATTTTCGAACGCGAAAATTCGGGTCGTTTCATTTAGCTTCAACTAAGGCCTTATACTACCTCAAAGGGACATGTAGGGGTAAGAGTCTCCCGTTCGCCACCAAATGCGAAGCGAGAACCCCCTATCATGTTGTACTGAAGCAAATCCGATCCCCGTCTCATCGAAATCCAAAACGCCGTCTTTTAAAGCCAAGTTGTTTTAAAGTTAAAACAATTTGATTCATTATCTATATTCACTCAAATAGATAACTCACAATCTCACAAATAGATAATCCATATTACCACATTTCAACCAAAGCACCCAATATCACAAATCAACACATATCTCATATCAGAGATAAACAATTCAAGGCATTCAATAACATTCAGCCATCCATAAGCAAAGATATATTAATCGCACCATCTATAATTAATTTAAAATGAGTTAAATTAATTACTTCATCTCTAATTAATTTAAAACAAATTAAATTAAGTATTTTCATCACTATAAATCTTGCTTATTTAACCATTAATTAATTACAAATCAATTAATTGATCATCCTCTAAGTATTCATCTTAAATAATCACCCTTAAGTAATTAGCCTTTAATTAATTAAACAAATTAATTATTCTTAACCATTTATAGTAATTAACCTTTAATTACTTCTATTAATTAATTAATTAACTATGATTAATTACATTAACCCTTAATTAATTACATTAGTTAATCACTTTATACTCACTTCATTGATTAATTACCCTTTAATTAATCAATTCTTAATTACATCATTAATTATATTAATTAATGATCTTAATTACTTCTTTAATTAATTATTGTTTTAATTAATCACATTTAATAATTGATCTTTAAATTAATCTTTATTCGTTAATCACCCTTGATTAATCACATTCAGTAATTTAATTACCCTTAATTAATTACATTTCTTAATTAACTTCTAAATAAATTTTATTAATTAACTAAATTAATTATACAAAGTAATTAATATTTAATTACTTCCACTAAGTAATTATCCTTCTTATTAATTACATTGTGTAATTAAACCAAAACTACTTTCAATCATCAATTAATTACATCCTGTAATTACCGTCACTAATTACTTTACTAAGTAATTACACTTTGTAAATCACATTAAGTAATTATACTTTAAAAATCATCAAGTGATTATTTTAAATTAGTTAAACTAATTAATTAACTTAAACTAATCACATTAACTTAATTAATTACATTGAGTAATTAATCCCTTTAATTACTTTCATTAGGTAATTATACTTAACCAATTCCACAAGTGATTATCCTTAATTAATTAATCTAATTAATTATTAAAATTAATCACATTAATTAATTATTTAATAATCCTGAGTCAATGATCTTCACTAACTATTAACAGTTCTTAATTATTTCTCTAAGTAATTAGACTATAATTGATCATCTTTTAATTACAAATTATTTAATTTTTAATAACCAATTAATCCATCTCTAATTACTTAATTAATTAAGTGCTTAATTGTAATTTAATCAATCTTTAATTACTTGATTAATTAATTTCTAACCATTAATTAAAAACCTTAACTTATTTAATTAATGATCCTTAATTACAAATTACTTAACCCCTAATTAGTTAACTTACAACCATTAATTACTTATTTATTAATCCTCAACCATAGATTAAATTAGATTAATTAATTCCACTTTAATTACCTTATAAAATTAATTAATTTCAAATCATTTAATCATCATTAACTTAATATAAAGTATTATCCTCATCAATGACTTAGTTATCATTTGCAAATGCATTTGAAACTTTACCTTTAAATTTCATTTTTAAATTTAAGATTTAAAAAAGATTGACACATTTAACTTTAACAAAATTTAAATCAATTTACAAACCTTTTTAAATCAAATGTTAAAGAATACTTATTTTATAAAATAAATTTATATAAGAGTTTTTAAACCAAATTCATTTAAATTCAAATCTTGTTTTTATTTTAAAAACACTTTAAAAATCTGTTTTATAAAGTTGCTTCGGGTTCAACCCGTAAGCTACTCGAGTACATACCCAAGAAAAACCCATTTTTTCCCTTCTTTTCAAAATTTGTTTTAAATTTTCAGGTTTAAAAACTGAAACTAAATCACTCACGAACCAACCCGAGGACTTACACGAGTCACCTTCCCAAAATCACGAGTTCATCTTCGAGATGAAACCCCAAACCAAACTGTCGATACACCATCACCGTTGTGCACATGCACCAGCAATGCCACCACCTTCGACCTCCCACGAAGACCTCCTCACATCGGCGAACATCCTCGCACCCAAACCCGATCACCAAAACTACGATCCTCCCTCAAATCCAAAACCGACACACTCTGCATAAACCTGGAACAACAAACCAAACATGAAACATCCACGAACTCGCTCCTCCGACCACCGGAGTGTCAGAGACTCCATCCACGCCTTCGGAAATCTCCAAGCTTCCAATTCCCAAAGTTTAGTGAAACTCGATCCACCCTAGATGCCGTGGTGGATACATTTCTGACCAATACCCAAACTAGGGCTATAGACTTCTCTGATCATCTACCGCCGCCACAGTGCCTGAAACACCCCACTGACATTTTTGCCGACCTCCCCCATCATTCCACTACCTCCAGTGAGAACCATGACCACGCCGAGCTACTAGATCGGCAGAGGCAACCCAAAACACCCATTTTGATCAAACCCGATCCGCTTCCTCAATCCTCTTCTAAAAATTTTGATTTTCTGTTTTAAAAATCAAGTTTTTAGATAGGAATCCAGTTTACATTCCTGAATTGATAAATTAGGATGTTTAAATTTTCACTTGTATTAAGCTTGCTCTGTTGTTTTTGTTTCCAGAGGCATTTCAAACTTATTTTGACTTGAATAAAATTTTAAACTATAATTTATGATGAAACAAACAAGTATCGTTTAAGGCTTAAATCCAAACCAAAACTAGATCAAGAGATAATGATTTTAAATCAAACTTGAGCTTGAAAACAAAAACAGGAATGTCACAGGAAACAGACATGCACACACATCCATCATCCAAATATACACAGTAAATTCATATATACACAAACATACTTTGCTTCAGAGATTCACATACAACCAGATTTCATACTTAAGTTTTTTTTTTTAAATGTTACTCACCTGTACACAATGAAGAACAGAGCACTTTTAATTTGAAATAGCTTTGAGCCTTTAAAACTTGAATTGCTGGAATAAAATGTTTCTTTGATTTGAAAAATTAGAATGCTGAAGATTGCTTGCAGGCTTTGATTTTACTTTTGATTATTCTTCAGGTTTGCTTGCCTTGATTGTCTCAGGTTTGAAGCAGATGTTTAGGTTTCGGTTTTAAATCTTGAAAATGAATTACAGTTTTGACTTGAAGATGATTAACAGAGTAAAGAAAGTGTTACAGGCTACTGAATTGATTTCTGGTTTGAGGAGGATTTAGTTACAGGGTTTGATTTTCTGATGGATTGATTTCTGGTTTGTGAAGCAGTGTTGATTACCAGATTTGTTTTTGAGAGAATTTGGTTTTAGTTTCTTCTTGGCTTTGAATAGAAAAAGATAGAAAAGAAAATGAAGATAAGAAGCATATGTATTATAAAGGCTAAGTTGATTAATTTAAAAATTAAAAGAAAAACAAGATTAACAATGACACTTGTTAAAAATTCAACATTTGTCATATGGTATTATTTATTACTTAACACTTGTTATAACAAGTCTAATATATTTACATTTGTCACATAAGTAATTTTATTTATTTTAAATGTAAATAAAAGCCTTTATACTTAATTTATAAATTCTTATCTAAATTTATATATGAATTACTTTAAAGAAAATGTTATAAAACCAATTAGATATAAATAAAAGCATAAACAAATATTTTTAAATCCAAATATTTCAAAATATCTATCTTTTGAATTTCAATTTTAAATTCCAATTTAAATTAGATTTTAAAAATCCAATTTAAAAATCAATTATATATATACATATATAACAACACATTAAATTTGGAAATAACAATTCTATTTTCTTTTAAAATTCTACTTATATTTATATATAAAAATAACAAATTATTATTATTTGAAAATAACACATTTGCCAATTTAAATAATTTATAAAAGAGATTATCTCATTATTTATAAATTACTTACATTATTAAATGAATTAATACATCATATGTTAATTGTATTTTAAATTCTTATATATAATTTCAAATCATATTTATCAAGCATTATTAAAAAAACAAACCTTTTTAATAATTTTATTTAAATTTAAACTTAAGCTAAAAGATATTTTAAACAATTAACATTTACCTTAAACTATATAGTTATTTATATTAAATAACTTTGAAAAGTTATATATTCAATTTACCATAATTTCCAAAGTACCAAAATATATTAGAATTTGAAAACCAGATTTTTATTTATTTATTAAATTTCAAACCAAAGCTTTTCTATTTACAATATACATATATACATATATATATACATTATAAATAGAAAACATTCTATTAGCTTTAAAATTTACCAATTAAATATTTATTTGCTTTTAAAAGAATTAATTTGTTAATTTAATTTAAAATTGTAAAAGAAAATTATCAAATCAATTTAAATTATTAATACAGATTACTAAATTGATATTGTTCAAAATTCCGGGTCATCACGTTTCCTCCTGACCATTACTACATCCATCACTCTACAATCCAAGCTACCACATACTCCTTCAACATCACTTCCTGCTCCTGCCAAAACCACTTACACTTCCCCGACATACAACATTCCTACCAACCATTGCCATCATTTCAAACGTCAACACAATCCACTGTCAAACCCCCTACTTCACCTTCAAATTTAGACAACATCTTCTTTGGCAGCCTGTACATCAACCAGTGCGCATCACCATCAACTACTTCAACTGTTACAAAACTGCTCTGCTGTCTTATCAACTCACCCGCATCCAACATCAACCTGTCAACTACACCTAACTTCCTTTCACCACAGTCAACATTTAATCACTTACCGCCTTTTCTTCCTCTACCATAGTGCACTGTCGCTTCAGCTACAACTTCTACTTATACTTCAGCTCCCACCAACCAGTCAGACAACCTCACCCGCAACCAGAAAATCCACCTTACAGTCATCTTCCACTATTTCCAACATATCACAAACATCACATCAGCCCCTTCTTACATCTCCACTACACTGACAACACCACCGCCTTCCTTTTTACCCACTGTCTTCTTGACACTCACCATCACAAACATCATCACTGCCCTGTCAAATGCCTCTGCATCCCCTTCAAAGCTGTCCAACATTCTCCCCGCTTCTGTCTACTGCCTTAAATTGCTTACATCCAACCTTACATCAACAACGGACAGTCCATTAACCACTTCATCATTCATTCACCGTGCCGAACTTCACAAGCACCCCACTGCACCTTCATTGCAGCCACAACAGAAATACCAAATAACTCTTCCACTCATTGCTACCATTCCACCAGTCGACACAAGGGGAACAGTCACCACAGTCATCACCTCTTGCCAATTCATCATCGCAAATTCTACCACCTGCTGCAAGACTCCTCTCTGAAACTGCAGTCTTTCTTTCTGTCGCTAATATCAAACACCCCCACACTTCACAACCTCGTTGCCAATCACCTGAACCACCGAAACACCATCACCTTCCTCGACCAGCAATCGGGGTTTCGCCCATCTTTATATCGCACCGCCTCGATTCTGCAACCCCCTTCCACCACGAACTAATCACGACAACCATCATCGCAACTCCTACTTGGTGAAACCACCACGAATTCATCCAACTGCATCCTATTTGTATCGAGTTGTGAGAATTTACTGCAGTTTTCGACTTGCGATTTGATTTCCAGAAGTTGAAACTCAATTTTCATTTTGGTATTTTTGAGATGAGAGAATTATGATGGGGTACGGGAGGGGTCCGTCTATTAACCCTCCGTTATTTTCTCTTCACACCCCGGTTAAAGTTTTAGAAATTTTATTCCAATTATACCCTTCAGTAGTTAAATGAATATCTCATTCAATTTACCTTACCTATTGTGTTAACCTACAAAACCAAAATAAAAATAGTGACAAATGCATTTCCACGCGAATTAGGAAGGAAAAAAATGCCGTAAGACGAAAAAAAAAAAGGTAAACGCTGGACACTGCACAGCACGTTCCACACGAACGAGGTTGTTTAACCAACCTCGTCCGATCAACACGTGGTTGTTGTCACAACCACGTTCGTGGCGGACGAGGTTGGTTCAACAACCTCGTTCGCGTGGAACGTTGTTGTTCAAATAAATACGACATACTCGAATCAGCAAAATCGAACCAGCATTGAAACAAAAGATTCAAATAAAATTCGACTCTGTATAGAATTCAATTCGCTAAATCACGCACCGTGTCGATTTTTGCTCCTTCTTTCCTTCTCCATAGCACGACGGCGACTGGAAAGCGCGACGGCGACTGGAACGCGCGACGAAGAGGAGCTTTTTTTCTATTTTTTTTAAAAGAAAAGGAAGGGTAGTATTGGAAGTAAACGGGGTGTGAAGAGTAAACAATGGGGTGGATTTTTTTCTCTCAAAACATCGGGGTGAGAAAAGCAAAATACGGGGTGAGAATAGACGGACCCGTACGGGAGAGTTGAGTAAGTTTGTTTCTGGGACGTTTTCCTTATTATTATTTTTTTTGGTTCTTGAACGACGAAACCGTGCTTTGGGGAAATTGGTTTAGTCTCAGGTTTGAGTTGGGCTGTGTTTTGTATTATTTTTATTTTTTTGTTTTCCTCTTTGTTTTAAATTTTTTAAGTTGTTTTAGTCCTCCTTTCTTTTATACAAAAAAAAAACCGAGTTTGTTTTCGTTTAACTTTTTATTTATTGAACATGTTTTCTGCAAAGTGAGTTTGGTTTCAGTTGTTTTAAGTGGCTTCTTTGATTCTAGAAAAAAAATTATCTGTGTATATATCTTTGTTTTGTCTTTCAGGTTGCAAAAACAAAGAAGAAGGATTGCGCTACTAAGTTCGTCCAAAAAAAACTGCTTGCTTTATTGTTTTTATTTATCTTGCATTGTTGTTTGCTTGCATTTGCATAAAAAAAATTCAAAACCAAAACAAAAAATTCCATTCGTAGTTGCATCGTTAGATTCTCGTTTAATTTCTTCTTTACATTTCATATTAGATTTTGTAATAATAACGGTTAGATAACTCTTAATTGTATATAAACAAGTTGTCTTCTTTGAACATTTTAATTTCTTGATGCCTAGGCTACGACAGAGTAATAACCATTTATAAATATTACGGTGATTCGTAAATATTATAGTGGTTGTTTCACTGAAGGTACATAAACCTTCGACTGTCGTGGTGCATCGATAAATCCTGCCCGTTACCTGGCTGAGTACTATCTTGTTTATCTAAGACAATATGTGAGTATACAATTTTGGGTTAACTTAGGATAAATCATTTGTAATTAACCCTTGCATTCATTTAGTTGCATTAGTTCATGCATATTTAAAAAAAAATCAAAAATCCAAAACTGAAAAAAAAATTGTAAACATTCATTTTACTTTCTTTGAAATTTTTAAATCTTTTTCCTGTGAAATTTCAAAAATCCAAAAAAAAATATAAAACATTTAAAAAAAGCCAAAAAAATTTGAAAATCCAAAAACAAAACAAAAATCAACTTTTCATTTTGAAAATAATTTCTATTTGTAAATATTTTTCTTTAAAAAAAAATTCTTGAAAATGTCCGAATTTCCCCACTTACGTGAATTTTACAATAGTTGTGAAAATTAATATAATTTCACTCCAAATTCATATGGATATTTTAACGACAACTATGGTTTAAACGATTCGAGTTTTGAGCTACAAAATTTTCAAAATTACGAACAACCATCGAATCTCAAAAATAGCATTTCATCGCTACTTGAAATCTCTATATAAAAAATTCGAGAGATAAGTGATTTGTGTAATTCATATTTGTCCAACAACTCAAGTCAAAATTTTCAAAATAATCAAAATTTGAACTCACATTGAAATTCAAATGATTTCGAGTATAGCCCATGCCAATTCAATTTCGATCTTTAAGCCGAATTTCAAAATCGGAACGAAAATGGAAACAACTTTTCAAACGAATTTGGCAATGGGAATAATCTTAACCACGTTACGATTGAAAATCTTTGTTTTCAACAACTTCAAAGTGAAAATCCTCATGTTCATAACTATAAATTCAATTTTGTTGAGTAAATTAACGAAATTTACAATGATCACACGGATTCGTTGTTTGAAACATATATGAAACAACGTGAAAACAAACTCAAATCCCAACATGTGACGTGTCAAATAATAATCCATCTTTTATCACAGTTGACGATTTTCAAATAACAACTTTTGAATTTGAAAACGAAAATCTTAACGAAGTTGTTGAAAATTTGGTAATTAAGTTGCATTTCAATTCTTTTGAGGGCGTGGAACCAAATTTAAAGTTTGATCTTCCTTTTCTCGATTTCAAAAATTTGAATACAACAACTTTGGATTTTGAACTTGATATGCGCAATGAAGTTGTTGATAATTCAACAAAGGAAGGCGAGTTTAACGAACACGAATTTTTTGGACTTTTGGATGACGAGTTGTTAAATTCCAACGGGAAAGACTTAAATCACCACTTTGATTTTGAAATCAATAATTTCAAACAATTTTTTAATGAAAAACTTGAATTTCAATTTGGTGAAAATAAACTTGAATTTCTATCAATCGTTATATCTGCCCTAAAAATCATTGAAAATAAAACAACTTGTACGATTTTTAATAAAACGACATTCGTTTTTCCAAATCCATATTCGATTTCAAAATCTTTTATGATTTGGTTTTCTACACTTAAGATGTGTCTTGCATACTTGGCGAGATAAATGAATCGGTTTTTGGAAGACCGATTCATTTGCTCTTTAACGGCATACTTTCTAATGTCATGTAAATAATAATCTTTTCATTTTCATTTAAAAAACTGTTATGTTTTAATTTTTCACCTTCCACTCGGGTTAATTGTGGGACATAGTCAAAATCAAGTGTGGGGGAGACTCATCTTCATTTTTTCATTTTTCATGATTTATTTTTTACTTTTTCTTTGCAAAATAAAAAAAATCTCAAAAACAAAAAATAATAATTTTTTATATTTAAGCATTTTTGATTTACTTTTAAAGAAACACTATAGAATAAATATATGGTTTTGGCTTATTAGATTGAAATTTTTAAAGTTTATTTGTCTTAACAGAAATATAAATAAAGTTTGATTACAAATAACGATCGTTTAACTAATATATAGCAAGGTACATATGTGATAATTATAAAATATATCCTAATTGAAATTTTTTGTTTTAAAAAGTGGTTGATTTAAAGTAAAGATATAACATTTTTTGTCTTCTAAGTTAAGTGGTGCTAAGATGATTTTGCAAAAACTCTCTCTTTCAAAAATTTTTATTGTATATTTGTAAATATTTTCTATTAACACCTACGGTCGACAGGTGTACACACTTGTGCGTACACTCGCCATGCTCTATACCTTTCTCACATAAGCCCGAAGGACAGTGCATGATCGGTATATCCAGCCTCAGTTTATCTGAGCTAGGTGTATATATATATATATAAATTCTTTTCTTTTATTAATAACGCCTATAGTCGATAGGTGTTCACACTCGTGTGTTCACTCGCCATGCTCTGTATTCCCTTGACATAAGTCCGCAAGGCAGTGCATGGTAATATATCTGGCCTTAGTTTATCTGAGTTAGGCATATATTGTAAATATCAATAAAAAAATTTCAGAAAAATAAGAGAGAGTAAGCAATTGAAATCCTAGCACTATTTTTAACTTATTTGATTTGTCTTGTTATTGAAAAGAAATGAATATACCACTTTGATAAACTTTGATAATCAACTAAAGATCCATTTTATAATTACACTTTGCTATCAACTGAAACAACAAGTTAAACTATAGTCTATTTGTTATGATAACTTAATTTTTGTTGGAAATTTTGACGAGTAAATGACTTAAATTTTCAAGATAATGACCAAAACCTATATTTAACTTATTTGTTTCGATTTAAAATAAATCCTTTATTTGAAAATATTTTCAAAAACATTGCATTCACATCTTTGTAAATAAAATCTTCCATTTTGTAAATATTTTCATCCTGCATTTGGATTTTGTAGGCAGTATCCACTGAAAACCCTCACGAGAAAACACTCATCCTACTAGGGACACCTAGAGGTTTAACGGCTTGTTGCATACGCTCAATGCAATCGTGTTTCCTACAAAAACAGATTTATCTTAGTTTTTTTTCCTTTATTCGAGGACGAACAAAAAGATGAGCGTGGGTGGTATTTGATGTGCACGTAAATGTGCATATTTTTACCACCATATTTAATCTATTTAAATTGAATAAATGATCATATTGGGTATTTTAATTTGTTTAAACCAAAATTCAAATTATTTTCAAAGCATCACATATTCATCTTCACTGTGCAGCTAAAGCGCTCGGCAGATTCAAAACGGTGGAGGTGCAAAAAGTCATAGCGGGGATACAGCGAGGATATAGCAAGATATAGCGGATGGCTCTAAAATAGCATATAAAAATCGTACTTAATATTTTTACAAATATATAAATGGTAATTAAATGAAAAATTATCATTCAATTGAATTATAATTAATACATAAGTAATTTTAAATAAAAACATGTGCGAATATACTTTAAATAAACGTAAAACTTTTATATAACATAATTTAATGTAGTAGAATATTAGAAATTTTCATTTCTGAAAATATATTAAAAAGTAAATCAAATAAATTAGTTCCATAATTTTCATAATGTATAGATACAAATTTTCAATTCATTTTATTAAAGAAGATATAGCGGAATATAGCGGGAATAACGGGATATAGCGGGACTTAAAGCGGAAAGGCTATATTTTGGGGCTATATGGAAAAATCGTAGCGGTAGAAATCCGATATGAGATATAGCGGGGTTATAGCGGGGTATTAGCGGGGCATTAACTATATAGCTGATCTTCCTACAGGGTTAAAATGGTAATTTTTGTGCATTTATGATGAAATAGGAATTTTCTATGTTGTTTTGTAGGAAATTTGGTGAATTTTACAAGTGGTTTTATGATGAAATATGCATGCACGAAGAAGATATAAAAGAATGAAGATGGAAATATTTCAAAGTGAAGAACATGTACGACCCCACCCACCTACCTTAATGTACAAATTAGAGGCTAATGCGCATGCTTATGGAATTAATGGCTTCATGTACACTTAAATGATGATTAGTAAAAGCTAATAATTACTTGGCCTCCACACTTTCTCAATTGCATTTTGGAAATTCCCCAAAAATATGAATTAGGGTTAACGCATGTATATATACCCCTTATGTTTCATGTAACTCTCTTCCTCTCTTAGTTTTTAGCTTAGGAAATAAATAAAAGCTCTTCTCTTCTTTTCATGGCTACTTAGCCATTTTCTTTTCGTGTAACTTTTTACCAATTTAATATATGTTCTTTTTCTTTTCTTGTTTATTTCCTTTTATGTTGTAGTGCAGATCTCTTTGATTTTATGCAAGTAGAACAGTTTTTCATTTAACTTTGCTCTCTTTTCCTTTTCTTTTTCTTTCATGTTGCAAGCTACATTTGTTAATCAAATGACAAATATGAGAGGCTAAACCCCTTCAATTTAGAGATAATGAAGCTCTCTAATTATGTAGCTTCAATTATTTGTTAATTCATTCTCTCTTTTTGTGCTTAATGGTGATCGATGAAGTGTTTTATTTGTTGTTCTTGTTTTGAATTTGATAGTCTATATTGTTGACAACAAATAGGCTATGCTTAAACAATCACTAATACAAATGACTCTTCATCAAAATATAATTATGGCATAAGAAAGTGATATGAAATTAAAATTTGATGGTCTATATTTTTAATCAATAGTTAATAGGCCAAACTTAAAATAAATTTCATTTTCATTTTCTTTGTCAAGTTTCATGGAAGTTAGTAAGTGCTTTAAGGGATGTGTTATAGTTGGATGGCTTATGTTGGCTAATCAACAGCACAAATATGTCATACTTATGATAAGCACATCATTTAAAGCACTAATGACCATAAAAGAGGGATCATAATTTCATTATTGTTGAACTATGTGATCTAGAGAGTGAATTTATCTTTAAATGGTTTTTCTAGTCTTATATTTTTATCACTTTCTTTTTGTCATTTTTATCATTTTCTAGCTTAAAAACATTCTCAACTTTGGTTAATTTGATTGAATAGATTTTTAAAATCAATAATTCCCTACAAATTGAACCGTATTCACCACGTACTACAAGTGTACGCCATGCGCTTGCGGTATAAATTTTATTATAAATTCTTCGATGGTTTTCTAACTCGATAGAAATTCCGTCGATTAGCACTCTTGGATCTCATAAGTGGACCCATTAAGGTTCACAGTTCGACTTCTTTTTCTCTATAAGTCGACATATGGAGAAACCACATGTTGACCTATGGAGTATCGAAGGTCGACATATAAGGTTGACCTATGTGTTATGGCTGAAATTTGGTGTATTAGCCTTTGTCTTCCTTTTTTATTGACACTTCTACTATTCTCGAAAGTCCCAAAAAACCCTCAAAAATCCAAAAAACTCTCAAAATTACTCTGGATTGTGTAGAAGGTTGTGTAAAAGTTTGGGGTGATTTGGAGATTGTTTGTGGGCTTTTAAAAAATTTAGATTAAAATGGCTCTTTAAACAACATGCTTGACTTTTGCACCCGTTTGCCTGTCTTTGAGTATTTCTTCAACGTTCTTGTATTCAAATAGATTTTTTGACTCCATTAAACACCTTTGAATTTTTATCCTCCGTTGTATACATCTTTATCTAATTCGATAATTTTCACATATTCAACTCTATTGAACTTTTATCGATTGCAATTATATCACATCTATATAAGTGCTATTGTAATTGAAAAAACTCAATAAACATGTTTCTAGAATTTTCATACGGTTGTTATAATCAAAATACTAGAATCGTGTTCCTTGTAGAGAATGGAATTGGTGTCTAATTGCTAATTTAATTTTATGGAAATCACCGATAAAGATTGTGGATGCATGCTAGGTTGAAGTACTAATGATTACAATTAACCCCAACCATTTGATTACTTGATAGAAGAATAGAAAATCCAATGGCATAAGTAATGTAGTCTATAGGCTTAACATAGCTAAAAAGTGCTTAAAATTATGAATGTTTGTTGCCAGTGATTTATTACTAAAACTAGTTGGAGATCTCTCATTATTCTCAATTTTTGCTAAAAATGTTATCGATCAGGTGTTAAAACCTACATGGGATTGGTCGTTGTTTCAGTAATGCAGATTTTCAATAGACTAAATACTAAAATGTTCATAACTTTTAAACCGTATCTTCGATTGAATCTTTAAATCACAAACATTTAACAAAATTGTTATATGTTGTGTACTTTTTTTGAAAGCATTTATCTTGTATGTAATCGAGAGAACATATTATAAATTTGTGTCAGTTTGGAAAATTCATTTAAATGTATGGAATTTCCAAGCTAGAGTTAAAGTTAAATTTATGAAATTCTTGAAACAAAATACAAAATTTAAAATTTTTGATAATCCAAATTGAAACGAAAACGAAATTTTGAACCATCGTATTCGTAAAATGATTTGAAATTGAAGGTTTAGATTTTAGACATTCAGCATTGTTTAATCAAAATTTGCAACTAATTAGCCAGCAAATTCTTATTTAGGACTGTCAACGGATACTTTCGGATACGGATAGTGCCATATACGTATCCGTATCCGAAATTATTTTCGGATATTGGATATTTGTATCCACTTAATTTTCGGATGTCGGATATCTGTATCAGTTTAATTTTCGGATACGAGCGGATATTGGATATTTATCTGCTCCGTCCATAATCAATAAATTTAAAAGTATGAATAAAAAGGTTTGGAGCAACATAAAACAGTTTTTTTTACTGATGTTCATAAAAAAACCAAGGAATAAGATATGCGATGATAAAAAATTGTTTTATACCAATATCCGTATATATATCCAAAAATATTCAAAAATTAAATACTAAAACTGTCTGTTTCACTAAAAATGAGCAGAAAAACCATATCATGGTAACATCCAATGCTTAGGAAATAGTTGGAAATCGTACATTAATTAAATATAATTTTAATTAAATAAATATATATATATATATATGTATTAGTTAATCGGACAGATATTTTTGGATACGGATACCACATTAACCATATCCGTATTCGGAAAGCTTTTCGGATATCGGATATCCATATCCGCTTTTCGGATAATGGATATTTTTTTATATTTTCGGATACGGATTCGGACGGATATTAGATTTTTCGGGTACCCATTGACAGCTCTATTCTTATTGTTTATGATGAACTTTTTGCAAAAATGTATTCCTTTATTTATACCAAAACCGTTGTAACTAAAATCAATTAACGAACATTGATCCACTCAATTTTGTCACACTATCGACATAATACTCTACATAATAGACTAAAAATGTATGATATATTAGTTTGGGCTAATTTGATGCTCTAGCTTCAATGACTAAATTATCAAAGGAAGTTTACTGCCCGATAGTCACAAAAGGGTCGATCTCTCTTACATGCTACTTTGAATCAACATGGATGCATTACAATACATAAAATATTTCTAAAATAATTTGTATCTCATCTCAGCACAAAGTAACATGTATGAGTTTCCTAGACCAAATAATACAGTATTAGAGACATATAATAATATTCCAAATTTAACAGAAATTGAAGGAAATAAAAATAGATAACAAATGTCATAACTAATGTCTGATACAATATCTCATATATCTACATATCATTATAGAATACAATGCTAAACATATAATACATCATTATCATCTAATACGACCGAGTCTCGATATAAGCAAAACGAATATCTACCATGGCCACCGACTCCATTTCCATGCCATAGCCCACAAAGCATGTATGAGTATAACATTAAACCTACATAGCAACCTTAGACTAAATCGAGGCTGTTAAGTACATAACAAACTCCGAGTCAGGCTAGAAATCTAACTGTGTGCATAACAAATCCAAAAACAATAAATATGCAGCGTTGGGTATAAAGGTGACATTTTCAAGCACATGGATGTCACTATTACCATACTAAATCATGCCCATAATTCATTTTTACAATTCAGTGATAACATACGTGTCACGGCTCTATTCACCATGACTCACGGTTGTAACTCTGGTCAATTGGGATATCATATTCTACCCACATTATGTGAGTTTATTTTTGTTGTATAAATACAAATTATGACATTTTCTACTTTCACCGAGACTCCTTTTCATACACTCTTCTGGGAATCCCGGCAGAATTGCACTTTGGCAAATCTCCTCTGTGGATTTACCCTCTATTAGACTAATTACCTCAACAAGCCCCTACAGTCTTTTTCACCCACTGCTTATGACAAGTTGTGAGTGCACATTGCACAAATCCCTTAGTTGCACCGCCTGTCTGGCTTCTGAAGTCGTATACTTTTTATTGTGTTGTAGACGCTTGTCCATTTCAATCCTGAAGCATTAGCTCCCATTGCAGTACACTTTCCATTCTTCATTAACTATCATCATATGTTCATGCAATAAATCATTGGAATTTGTGATGAAGGACACGATTGTCACATTTGGGTTACGATCCTCGAATTAGTACGCTAGGATGGATTCTAACAATCTAGTAGTCACAACCTTTTGTCGTTCTCGTCAAATGTTAAATTTATTATTTTCGAAATATTTACCCCTTCAATCTTTATTTATTTACCAAATGATGTTATATTCCATTTTCATTAATTTAATGTCATGTATGTGCAATTCATTTCATGCTTTTATATCTTGATAAATATAACACGACAAATCATATATTCACTTCAACATCATTATGGAAAATAAATAGACTCACAGTTTTCTTATCCTGTGTAGAACACACATCATATACATATACTTGTACATAAAAATCAAACGAGTTTTCAAAAGCACCTATAATTATTTATGTACAGATTTTATTCAAATCATTCGAAATTCATTCATAGCATACTTGGCAACTAATCATAAATTTGATATAATTTTAGCCCCAATTGTAGCCAAGCATTAAACAATTCGTTTATTTCCAAACTAGCCAATTTTTCAACAATTTAGCACATCATGAGTATATTTACATGCTTAGGTGAAACATAAGGTTCAATCACTTATATCATAATCAAACATCAAGTTTAAACCACTCTAAATATATTCAAATAGGATGTTCCATTTATTGTACTCATGATTTATAAAATAAATATATATATGCTTGGTTTTTATTTTCAAACCCATACTTTTATCATTATACTTTACCAAGAATTAATCAAACCCAATTGTTATTTATTCATTTTGCAAACTATATGCGCATACTTTATAGTACAACAATGTACTTAATGTAAGTTAGTCTCCTTTGCTTAATTAAATGGATTAAAACTAATTTTTTTTAAAGTCATGTGAAGATAAATTTAAATCCATTGACAAAATTTGTACGAAAACAAATTAAATCTCATTTAAGGAATCATATAAAAGTGAGTGAAATCCATTTATAAAATCCACATAAAATGAATTGAAATTCATTTATAAAACTTTACATCAATAATTCAATAAATCGATAACATTGCATGGCATATAGATATAAACATGCAAAATTTACTTTGCAAAAAATGAGCAATATTTCTTTTCAAAACCATTTGTAAAACGTACAAATCATTTCAAATTCTTTGATTTCATTTCAAAGCATTTTCATCTCAAATTTATTTCAATAGCATACCGAACAAACCAAAGAAAAACTCATTTTCACTTTATTTTAAATTATTAAAATGAAATTCAGCTCAAACTTATATAATATCATTACACTACTTCATCAAATTTGGATTTACGGTTCATGGTCTCCATAGATTCAAATTTCAGACAATAAACCAAGCACGTGTCCTTCATTTCAAGTTATTATTAATACTAAAACAATTATCTAAAGGTGTAAGTATACTATAACAGCAAATAACACCACCATACACATACAAGGTCAAACAAATGGACTTTGATCGTATATATATTTATATATGTATGCATGTATTTATGTGTGTGTACACACACACGAAGTTGCTAATACGAATGTTTTGCTTTATTTCAGTATAATGGCAAATAAACGCTTGTTAGATCATATATAAAACCAATTAATCCAAACAAAGCAAAGCACACTCACCAAATCGATGTGTATTATTACCAATCTACGATATCCTAATCTGCATTAGCCACCATTACAACCTCAGCCTTACTCTTACTCTAGCTACCAACATCGACCATGCATACACTCCTGACCATGTGCACATAGCTGCATCCGCCTCAGGTACCCTCCTCAATGTCGCACAAATCCAGCCCAACTGTCGCCATCTTCTTGTCGTCACCATGCCTAAGCATCGCATCATCGTTTATTTCTCATTCGCGATTTAGAGTGGATGAGAAATGGAAAAATATAATAGATTGGAAAAGGGAATGAGTTTTATGAGGGAGAGAGGCAATTTAGATAAAAGATAAGGATGGCTAGAGTATGATAAAGTGTGGGCCAAGTGTTTGGTCCAATGAAAAATAAAAGAAAAATAAAACAATACCCCTAACCGCCTTTAAATCAACGTGTTACAACCGTTTAAAATCTAACTCAAGGCCTTTTTCCATTCAAAAATCCATTCAAGATGTTGTAAATAATTTTCATAATTTTATTTCTTTTATCAAAACATCGCCTTTTACTTTAAGCAATATAAAATAACTGTTTTATTTCTTAAAACAATTCCATAATTTCATAATTATTACTTATTGTGCCAAAGTAAATTTTTAGAAAACTTTTGGATTTTTAAAACACAATTCAAATTTCAAATTCAAATGTCAAATTAATATTCCTATTTTATTATCAAATAAATCCAAAAATTAAATTTAGTGAATCAAGTTCAATAAAATATCCAAAATAACTTTAGTTATCCATAGAAAATACTTATTTAATTCAGTTTAAATCTCAATTCCAAATTTTATATTCAGGTATTTGAATTAGGAATTCAAATATCCAATTAAATTCCCAAAAGTCCATTTTGGTATATTTATTTTATTTTAACTTTAAACAAGGATGTTGCACTAATTCTATTGTAACTCGTAAAAATGTAGAGTAGCCTCCAAAAATATTCCAAAATCAATAACGCCTAATATTACCATGTATACCACCGACTCAAAATCTCGTGCTAAATAGCGTGGAGGTTCGAAAAAAATTCAACTATTCCAACGATATTCCTCATTCTCTCAAACTAACGCAGCTATATACCCTTATCATATAATTAAACAATTATTCTTATGATAATGGAAAATTTACATTTATTATACCATTACCAAGTAACTAGCGATAAATATTGAGTTACATCTGTATATTAATGTTTATCGTATAAAAATGGTAAATTTACTATTGTTATCGGTGAATTTAGTGACAATGAAATATCAAAACTAGTGGTAATGATAATTTTCCTAATCATATGAATATATATTCTTTATTATTTTATTAATCATAACCATGAACACTTTAAGGATATGTTAGATTTTAAGAAGTTGTTTGTAATTTTGTTTGATGATGTTTGTTTGTTAGTTTTTTTAACTTCAAATTTTAAGATTTACGAACTTATTGTTTCGTATTGTTCTAAGTAATCTGTAATGAATTAAAAATATTTTTATCAACTAAAGTTAATCAGAATGCTGATATATGCGTTAGTATACTTGGAATCAACAATAACTAATTTTATGCATTATCAAAGTTTTAATACAATTTTTTTAATGTTGTTCCTATTGGTAAATTTACCATTACCAATTAATCGGTTACCAACGTCTAATGACATAAGTGTTGTACAATCAAATTTAAAACTAACATTTCGTTTAGTTTGAAAATGAATTTTTGGTTTTATTTTTTCATTATGTATGTTAAAATACATGGAAGATAAGAAAGGATGGACAATGAGAAATTTAAAATGATGTTAACGTATAAAATTGAATTTTTTTTATTTTCTGCCTTTTGGAAAATATAGGAATTATAGAAACTAAGCTGAAGGGGTTCTTGTCTGATTTCTCTAGAACAACACTTTAGAATAATTGGTTTAAACGATGAAAGATAACAAATGGATAATTTTACAGAAAAATTATAAATGAAATTATCTTTTTTTATCATTAAAAAATTTATCATTTTCATCTGTTGTTTATCTACAAAATGATGATTTCTTTAACTTTGTCATTAAAATTAATTTTTTGAAGGGATATTTGAGAAACTTAATACCATGGTCTTTCATTGTAATGATTAGCATTTTACAAACTCTTGTTTCCTTTTTCATGCCATTTGAAATACATAAACACAAAATATAAATTTTTCCAATTATTGTAGCATTTAGTTATTCTAAAAAGAATGCATTAATTTGAACAAGAAGTTGAAATTTTGTCCTAAATTTAAAAATTTTAATAATGAAGGCAAAGGAGTAAATTTACGTACGAAGAAGTTAAAGAATGCGTCATAACCCATTTATTTGTTTTCAATCCAAAGAAGTAGCTTAACATTTTACTAGTTTTCAATATAACTAGCCATTTTTGATACCTTTACTTTAAACATCTCCGCAATAGAGTACCATTAACTTGTGCACTAAGGGTACATATTAGCAATGATTGATTTATACTTACACCAAAAACATTTTTTAAATAACTATTTCATCTGTTGTGCGGAAATTTCAATTGATTTGCACCAACTCCAAAAACGCAGCGGAATGCTAATGCGCGGAAACAATCAAAAGAAGGATCTAGCTTGTCGATTAATTATCAACCACAAATTCAATGAAAAATAATCATCGAATAAAGAGAAATAGAAGAGCGAAGAATACAAAGATCTAACGTGATTCGGCTAGATTGCCTACGTCCACGGACCGAATAATTATTCTTTATTTCACTGAAGAAAGAGAGTACAAAAGAGAGAGATTACAAAATTATAGGTGGTAGTGGAGAGACTAACCTATAATTATAAATTGAATAATCAATTTATCCAAAGACTTGTTTACGCTCAAAACCCCTAATTGATTGACTATAGAAATTAGGGTTTACTGAAAAAGAGGATAATGGTGGATGCTCTATCACACGCTCACACCAATATGAAGACGAACTTTCTCATTTAAATAGGCATGAAAATGAAGGATGCTTGGAGATGAAGAAAATTAATTTCTAGATTATGTTTGAAACCTTTCCGAATATCCATGATTTAGTTTCTATGTAAATGGATAATGGTGATCTTAGTTTCCATAATTTTCCTTGCTTGAATCAATCTCCATCGGCAATCTTTTCTTTCTTCATATAATAAATTCTTTGACTAATTAATTGGTTTGCAATTAATTAATTTCACTTCTCTAAAAGATATCACATATCTTTTCTCTTTATCTTTCCATATATCGCCTAATTAATTGATTGATTGAATCAATTAATTATTTTCTTGTCTTTTTTGGAAAATATTTGAATCACATAAATTCAACACTCCACCTTGATTCAAATATAACAATCTCTCTGCATCACCTCATCTCGACAAATTGTTGGGTCTACATCAACAAGCTCAATGTGAACTATTTTGGGCAATATTGCTTAAACAGAGCTTCCAAATCTTTCTCAAGCATAAGAAAGATAGTATGCACATCAGCAAACATAATGCATACGAGCAAATACCAAAATTCTTCAACAAATTCGATGTTGGAGACGAACATGTAGATAATAATCTTCGAGAGACCAATGGAGATTTAACAGCGCACTCCACCTTCTCCATTCCAAATTGAGCGAGGACATACTCAATATTATCTACTCCAATCTCCTCCATAAGAATTTTGCTATACTTTCCTAACTCAACATCAGCAGACTCACCAATGAGCTCCACAACATTCAAAGCATAAGATGAAGAATCATCGCTACAAATATACTTACAAATAGGGCCAAGTGAACTAAAAGGCCTTTCCAGCAAGTGAGCTCCACCTAGAGTCTGAACCTCTGTAATCTTTTCATCAACCATGGTATCATTGGAAATGCCAATATCTCTCCGAATATGGAAACAATCCGATGACTCCAAATGTGTTTGGAAATTTTCTGTCCTTGCAATGTCATCATTTGATAGAGGCTCCACCTTCAACAAAGACCTCTCATCAAATATCGCATTCCTGCTAGTCACAATTCTCCTAGTTGTTTTACACCACAACTTATACCTCTTCACTCCTTCTCTATAGCCTAACAAAATGTGCTTGCTTTCCCTAGGCTTCAACTTATCATGTCTCTCGTCCTCTAAATAAGATGAACAACCAAATACTTCAAGGAATGAACAATCAACAGGCTCTATTTTCCATGTCTCTTCTGGGATCTTCATATCTATGGCAATAGAAGGTGTGCGGTTGATGAGAAATGCTGCCATAGATATCGCTTCTACCCAAAATCTCTCTTCTAGATCAGCAGTCTTTCTTAAGCTTATAGCTCTCTCCCACAATATCCGACACATGCTCTCCACCACTTCATAAAAATGTGACTCAACAGAAATAGAAAAATCTTTAATTACATGCTCGGACGCACAATAGTTGGTGAATTCTTGTGACATAAATTCACTACTATTTTTAACTTTGAGAACCTTCAAACGCTTCCTCGACTGCTTCTCTACCAAGGTCTTCCACTTACAAAACTGGGCAAATATTTCGTCTTTGGCCTTTAAGAAATAGACCCATACCTTACGTGAGAAATCATCCACAAATAAGACGAAGTAACTGGCTCCACTAAAAGATATAACTGTGGTGGGTCCCCGCACATAAGAATAAACATCCTCTAGAAAATATGTAGCTCTAGGTCTTCCAACATCAAATGTGACATGCTTCTTCTTTCCAAAAGAACAATCTCCACAAGGAATAGGCTTCGACTGACAAACACCATCTATCAATCCACGCTTATTTAGTACTTCAAGACTCTCCTCATCAACATGACCTAAACGAAGATGCCATAACTGAGTAGAATCTGAAAAACTAAAATCAGTAGAAACTACCGACTCTTCTAAGACTGTCTCTCCATAAAGGACATAAATATCATTAACTCGCACCCCTTTCATCACTACCAAGGAACCCTTCGCTACTCTCAAATTTTCTTCATCTATTATTATCCTCATACCAAGTCCATTCAAAGCTTTAACTGATAATAAACTTCTACGCAGCATTGGAACATGTCTCACATCCGTGATAGTCCTAACAACACTATCATGCATCCTAAACCTCACACTTCCAACGCCCACAACATGACAAGATATGTCATTTCCCATATGAACTGCTCCGCCATCATTTTTTTTGTAATTGACAAAACAGCTCCTATCTGGTGTCATATGACAAGAGGCTCCAGAATCAATCACCCAACTAGTATGCTCTAAAGGTGAAATACTGGCTGAAAGTAATGATGTATTACTATCACTTATATCCGCATCTGACCTAACTGCTGGCAAAACTGAAGCTTATTCCTTCTTCTCTCTCTCCTTTTTAAGAACTAGACAATCCCGTATGAAATGTTCCTTCTTCTTACAATAATAACAAGCACCCCTTCTGGGACCCTTGAAGTGGGAGCCATGCATATCTCTACCTCTAAGGTGCTTTTGGCTTTTATCTCTTCCTTTAGATGAACAAAGTTATTGCTGAAGAACAACGTCATTAGTCTTCACCTTCCATATCCCAAAAGCTCATTTTCTAACAAATTTGGTGATGCCATAATTTTTCATACCACTACTGAAAGAATTTGCCACTGATAACTAATCTAGAACAAGACAGCTAGCTCCGATACCATGTCGTAATTGTTTCGGCACCCCCTCACATCTTCCGCTATGCATGCACTTCATTTAGTGTAGAAGAGGCAAGACCACTGAACGAAACTCTTTTGGTGCCAGCGTCATGGTTGGATATCACTACATCCGCCCAAAGCACATATATTTTCATGGCAACATTTATTTGTAACAAAAGGAATCTCTTATTGTTACATGCTATCAATCCCATATATATGTTGATTTCTTTTAGAATATCTTACGATGTTGGACTAATCATAATCCAATCTACGCACCCACTCTAATACAATGCGAGCCACACCTAACAGATCTCCACATTGGCAAGCATTTTCTCAATTCAACTTGAAGTTGTATAGGATCCTCAAACACTTGGATAAGGTCGCTAACACCTTCAGCAGTTTATAATAGGTCGCTAACACCTCCAGCAGTTTATATTAGGTCGCTACCACCTCCAACAGTTGGGCCAAGCTGTTTCACAAAGAGTTCTCTTTCACACGGTTGGAGCAGGCCACGTTCTAACTTTATAACTCCACCTTAATGAGAATCCTCGAGCTCAAACCACACATATTGGAGCGTACTTACGTCAACGCTGCATCATATTGGTCCCATCGAACCATCGGCTTCGATACCATGTTGTAACTGACAAAAAAGCTCCTATCTGGCGTCATATGACAAGAGGCTTCAGAATCAATCACCCAACTAGTATGCTCTAAACGTGAAATACTGGCTGAAAGTAATGATGTATTACTATCACTTCTATCTGCATCTGATCTAACTGCTGGCAAAACTGAAGCTTTTTCCTTCTTCTCTCTCTTCTTTTTAAGAGCTAGACAATCCCGTATGAAATGTCCTTTCTTCTTACAATAATAGCAAGCACCCCTTCTAGGACCCTTGAAGTTAGACCCATGCATATCTCTACCTCCAAGGTTCTTTTGGATTTTATCTCTTCCTTTAGATGAACGAAGTTGTTGCTGAAGAATATTGTCATTAATCTTCACCTTCCATGTCCCAAAAACTCCTTTTCTAACAAATTTGGTGATGCCATAATTTTTCATACCACTACTGAAAGAATTTTCCATTGATAACTAATCTAGAACAAGACAGCTAGCTCTTATACCAAACTGTTGTGCGGAAATTTCAATTGATTTGCACCAACTCCAAAAACGCAGTGGAATGCTAAGGCGCAGAAACAATCAAAAGAAGGATCTAGCTTGTCGATAATCATCAACCACAAATCCAATGAAAAATAATCATCAAATAAAGAGAAATAGAAGAGCGGAGAACACAAAGATTTGACGTGGTTCGGCTAGATTGCCTACGTCCACGGACCCAACAACTATTCTTTATTTCACTGAAGAAAGAGAGTATAAAAGAGAGAGATTACAAAATTATAGGTAGTAGTGGAGAGACTAACCTATAATTACAAATTAAATAATCAATTTATCTAAAACTTGTTTACGCTCAAAACCCCTAATTGATTGACTGCAGAAATTAGGGTTTACTTAAGAAGAGGATAATGGTCGATGCTCTATCACACGCTCACACCAATATGAAGACGAACTTCCTTCATTTAAATAGGCATGAAAATGAAGAATGCTTGGAGATTAAGAAAATTAATTTCCAGATTATGTTTGAAACCTTTCCGGATATCCATGATTTAATTTATATGTAAATAAATAATGATGATCTTGGTTTCCATAATTTTCGTTGCTTGAATCAATCTCCATCAGCAATCTTTTCTTTCTTCATATAACAAATTCTTTGACTAATTAATTGGTTAGCAATTAATTAGTGTCCCTTCTCTAAAAGATATCACATATTCTTCCTCTTTATCTTTCCATATATAGCATAATTAATTGATTGATTGAATCAATTAATTATTTTCTTGTCTTATTTGGAAAATATTTGAATCACATAAATTCAACATCACCATCCCACAAAAAAATGAGATATGGAATTCAAGCAGCAAATCAGGTAAATAAACAACTTAATGTGCACCCTTATAGCACATGTTAATATTTCACTTACATTTAGTAGAAATTAAGGTCTACTTTCACTTTATATTTCGTGGAAATTAGGACTGCCTCTTATTTTCAAGTTTCATATATAATAAACCCTTCAAAAAAAATCATTTGAAATTACACTCGTATCTTTATTTTTGGTAATTTTTTCTCATTTTTAATATTAAATCTGAACTTTTTTTTAGTAAGGCTAGCCGGATTTAAGTGTGCCATCCACTTTTATTGATAAACATAATTAACAGGTGTCCGGCACAGACGCCGGAACAACTAATAGAAGGTATAAGAACATGAGATAGGTAGAATTACCTATGCTACTAAAAGACAAGGAACTCTTGTCCCCATCAACACCATTGTTATCATCAACAGGTCCTATCACATGAGAATATCCTGAAAAGATCGATGCCAGATCAAGCACAAAGTTCCTTGAACCAAGAGAGTATAAGTGTTTTCAATTCCAAATTTCATCCTGCAAGGTACACTTATTGCATTCTCCATCTTCACAGACTGAAAATAAGAGCAATCCATCCCCCTCAACACAATAAATCAAAAACCGCTCTTTGCTTTCTCCTCCTACATATATATGATGCTGCCAGTCTTCGAGTTGAATCTCATTTCAGTAGGAACATGAACCCAAGCACGCTCACAATGATTCCAAACAATAATACGGTTAGCAGGAGGGGCTGCAACCGCTGTGACCATAGCATGAGGCTAGGGACATCCTTCAACTTCTCCTCAACTACATCAACAAGAACAACATCATCAACATCTAAGGTAACCACAGCTGCGATCACAGAAGGAGTAACAACAATAGCAGAGCGAGTCTTCGGAACCCACTTCATGGCCGAAGGGCAGAGGAGAGGAATCATATCAAACATCATAAAATGGATATCATTAGGCCGAAATTTACAAGCTCCAGGAGATGTCCAAAAGTGTGACACTTTAATCACATGTCTGTATAATCAATTTTTTTTTTTTTTTTTGAAAAGCGAAAATATTGACAGCTTTTCTACAAATATTTTCAAATTTTTCTGTATGTATTTGCAGTTGATAAACTTCAAATATTTGCAATCTTTTCTATAAATATTTGCTGTACATTTTTGCGGTTAAAATTTTTAAAATATTTGCACTTTAATCTACAAATATTTTCAAATTTTTCTGTATACATTTGCAGTCAAGAAATTTCAAATGTTCATAGTTTTTTCTACAAATATGCAGAAACTTAAACGTAAGGATTTTTATTTTTATTTTTATTTTTATTTTTTATTTTTTTACACACTTGTTTTTGAGAAGGGAAGGCAAGTTGAACCCCAATACAAATTTGACTAATTGAAACGTCTCAAGTGGTATATCTGATCTCAAATGAATTTGACTCGTTGAGTAAATTCTTCAAGTTAGTTGATGCCTTTTTCTAATAGTCATTAACATGACTCTATCAGCTCTAACAAAAATGTTTCATATTCCTTTTCAGCATTTAACTTAATACGAAAGCCAAAGACAAACAGACTTGGTGGAAAATTTTCTGAAAGTCTATATAACATTTTTCAACAAGAGTTGGACAAATGGATTCTTGTATTGTAGTATATATAATAGAGAGTTTGCGTAAGCTAAATTTTGCGATATGTTGTGAAAATACTTAAACAGATAAACCGATGAAGAAAAAGTTGTGGTGACATGACTAAACAGGATTCATACACTCTTAGATATGCCAAGTCTGACCATGCCAAAAAAACAATTCTGCATTTTTTAAGTTCATTAAATAAAACATAAAGGTTCAAAAGCTAAAATGACTTATACGACTACAATAGAAGCCTTGCCAAACCCCGTCTCTCTCCCTTATCCCTAATTCCTTTGTACTCCATCTGCATGTGGCTGTAAATCCATCGTCGTAATGATCATCTCGATCCGTTCTATGTAGATCTTACCGTAATCTATGATTGCTTTAGCTGATTTGTGTTCAAGGTTATGGTACTGATAGGGCCTAAATGTAATAAAATAAGTGTGTTATGGTACTTATAAGGAAAAAAAACTCATGCTTTGTGGGTAATGCTTCGAACCTTAACCACAAACTTCAACTTCAGATTTTCTCGTGCTCTTTTGTTACCTTATGAAGAAGATATGGTATTGATAAAGAAGTGGGATTAGAAAATGAAAAGGAGAAGAGAATGTTTGATTAATAATGCCGAGTTCTGATAAAATAGCATCACCGCCAGTAACCAAAAGAAAACAATTAGAATCTGATGCCATGAAGAGAATCGACGAATGGTTTTGTGTTCTTTGACCCTTTGTTCTGCGTTTCCTTTTATTGTCATCATTTTGTTTCATGTTTTATATGGGTTTAGCTCATGTATAGTCTGTCATCAACATGGTCATAAGAGTTTCGTTAGACATGTGAATCCAACTTTTCAGATCCTTCTACTACTCCTCTAATATAAATCCTATATAACATCAATCTAGCTAATATTCACTTGATCTTGTTTACTCTTTTTTTTTTTTTTTTTTTGTACAGGATAATATCTCAAGAAATTTCTAGTGATTTAACTGTTCAAGTTGGAGATGTTATGTTCTCTTTGCACAAGGTAGGTCTACCTTCAAGCCCTTAGCCTAGTGAAGATATCATGCATTCTTTCAAAAATACAAACTAAAGTACATCTCCCTGAAATCAAAATGATGCGATATGTTTACTTTTATGCCAAGATGCTGTTTTCATTTATCATGTTTATCCTACCAGACCGTTGAACTACAAATTTGATACCAATTGTTGTACTGAAATTCACAGTTTAAAGATATTGGCCAATCTAGAAGGGAAAGAAAAAGAACACATAATTTTAAAAGACAACGCGAACGTTGCAATCGACCTTTCATTTATTTGACTTGAAAATAAATAACCAATTCTTTCTCATTTAAGAACCAATGAACTACATCCTTAGATGGTTAAATGATTACATAGTTGAAGATGTTTATAAGTAACCGTGGTCATAAGCATCAAATTCTTTTTGTGTGGATAGTTTTAATTATCAATGTAAAACTGGAAGAGTTTGAATAAAATGTATGACCTCATTATTGCAGTTTCACCTTTCAACAAAATGTGGATACATAAAGAACCTACTATCTGAATCCAAATATTCAAATTTTCCACTTCAAATTCTAGACCTTCCTGGTGGTGCAGAGGCATTTGAACTTGTTGCAAAATTCTGTTATGGCATTAATTTTGAGCTCACCAATAAAAACATAGCAATGGTTAGGTGCGCAGCTGAATACCTTGATATGTCTGATCAATTATCAGTTAAAAATTTGATCGGTATTGCTGAAACTTATTTTGAAGAAGTTGTTTTAGCAAGTATAACGAGCGCAGTTACAGTTCTTCAAAAGTCAGAAGATTTACTTCCTACGTCCGAGAAGGTAAAATTGATCAGCCGGTGCACTGATGCCATAGCTTATCTAGCATGCCTTGATAATCAGTCCTACTTATCAAACAGTATGGAGAATTTGCAATCTGGACCTGTTGTAGAATGGTGGGTAGAAGAATTAATGATTCTGAGGATCGACACTTTTCGGAAGGTTTTAATGGCTTTAGAGAGTAAAGGTGTAAAACAATATGTTCTTCGTCCGATCCTTATGCTCTATGCTCAAAAATCTTTGCGCAGTCTAGTGAGTGCACACTTAATCCTCTTTTTTTCTTTTTTTCTTTTTACATTTGTACCTGTAAGAACTTAATTGATATATATGTAGTGTAACAGGAAATATTTGGAAAATATAAGAAAAGGATGGAGCCTAAAGAAGAGCATGAAAAGAGAGTGATACTGGAAACAATAGTTAGCCTACTGCCAAAAGAAAGAAATGCAATGTCAGTCAGTTTTCTTTCAATGCTTTTAAGAGCATCTCTTTGTCTAGAAACAACTGTTGCTTGTCGCCTTGATCTTGAGAAAAGAATAAGCATGCAGTTAGAGCAAGCAGTATTAGACGATCTCTTAATTCCTTCGTTCTCAAATAACACTGATGCTTTATTTGACGTTGATACAGTTCAAAGAATTTTAAACAATTATCTTGATGACGAGTTTGATGGATCTCAGTCCGATGATGGTTATGTGCCGCCTCCTCCTGCTAGTATGGAAAGTGTAGGAAAGCTTATGGAAGACTATCTTGCAGAAATTGCATCTGACCAGAGTTTAACGATTTCAAGTTTTATCAGCATTGCCGAGTTAGTACCTGAGCAAGCCAAAGCTACTGAAGATGGCATATACCGTGCTATCGATATATATTTGAAGGTAAAGCTATTTTTATACGACATATAAGAGCTATCTTTTTTCATTATCTTTTGATCATGTAACTTGTAGGCACACCCAGTGTTAACTGACATGGAAAGGAAGAAAGTATGCAGCTTGATGAACTGCCAAAAACTATCCCGAGAAGCGTGTGCTCATGCTGCTCAGAACGACAGGCTTCCTGCACAAATAGTGGTACAAGTATTGTATCATGAACAACAACGCCTTTGTGGTTCTACTAATGCAAACAGTTACATGGGAGGTGGAGGAGATTCTCCTGCTTTATCTGATAGATCTTCATCGCAGGCCATGAATAACAGCTATCAGGTAGAAGAAATTTCTCGATTGAAGAAAGAGAACGATGACTTGAAGCTTGAACTTGTGAAAGCACGAATGCAGCTGAGGGAGCTGCAGACAAAAGAGTTGCAAAGACCGTTAGGGAGTGCCGCATCGCCTTTACCATCTGGCAAGCCTCCATTGCCAAAGAAGTCGATAATGAATTCGGTGTCTAAAACGCTTGGAAAATTGAATCCTTTTATTGATGTGATGAAGCCTAAAGCAAGAACCAAACCACCAAAAGATCGCAGGCATTCGATTTCTTGAAACGGTCGACATTGTGTGGTATGTCATTTAATACACTTTGTGGTATATGCTGAGCATTGCCATAACATCTTATGTAAATACTATCTTAGTGGTGGATACCATTATGAGAACTGGAATTTGTTCCGGCAGTGTGCATCATTGTCAGTTCTGCCTACAAGTTTTGAATACTATAGTTCAGAATGTTTCATACTTGTATCAAGGACTTTGATGCATGCTCCTTAAATTGATAAATTTAAAGGGTCGTGCAAAAGGCTGAAGTTGTTGTGCTTATATCTGAACAAAACGCTGGAAAAGTACTATTTTGTATGAGATGGAAACCAAAAATAAAATAAAAAATAATCATGAAAATCATTCCAAAATAAGGTATCTTAATTTCTTTTGAAAATAAATCTTTGAGCGATGAGGGGCCCTCAATATTATTATTTGTGAAAGAAAGCGTGAGGGATCAAATGCAGTGTACTTATGTTTTTGAAGAAAATGATAATACGTAGGGTTCCTCTCTTCTATTTGTTCTTCCAGCCGGTGATTCTCTAATAATAAAAAGCGTGTCACAAGTTCCCTGACAAGTGACACAGCTAAATACAAAAGGCAATAATGAACCAAATTAAATTGTATGTATGACGCATCTTTTTTTACCTCATCTATACATAAATAAGCAGCAGTGCAGAGCACAGAGCACTGCTCCCCATCAATGCACATATGAATTCATTGTTCCCCCCCTCGACTCCTTCATTCAATTCTTTGGACCATTTCCCATGCTTCTCTCTCTCTTATTTATTACCAACGTTTTTTTTTTTATCATTGGCAATATTTATTTGTACTATGCTAGCTCTCTCTGTACATAAAGCACCATTTTCTTCAATAATGTACACTTCTTTTATCTAAAACAAACTCAAGTTAAAGAAGCAAAGAAAAGCGCAAAGAAGATAGTGGCTGCTACAATGAAGTCTTTTGTTAAGTTGTTAGTTTTTATTTTTGTGCTGGTATACGCGGCTGTCTGCAACTGCACCAGTATTTCAGGTTTGCATCTATATTTTGTGAACCCAAAAAATTAAAATATTCTTATTAGTTTTCACTAAATATCATCTATGTATCATGTGGATTAGCCTAGTAGATTATCTTGGTTGATTTTGATAGCATATACCTTCCAATATTTTGAAGAATATATGCACAAGAAGGATTTCATTTGAGTTCAACATCAATATTATCCCGTAGAGGTAACACATACGTATGAATCAACTGACTAGTGAATAGTGGATGTGAACCTACATCTGTGTTTATATATTTTTCTACTTTGAATACTTAGTACATGGTTGCTTGTGAGTTGGTTACCATAAATGCCCAAACAGATAAGTTTGTTCGTAGTGGCTAACAAATCATTGTATGCAAGGGTGTTACAAATGAATAAGAAATTCAGAATACTAAGCTCCAAGCTAGGGGATTAATGTTTATCCTGCAATCCTGTTGGTGCAAATTAACAAGATTAACGTATTATAATAGTGTGTACATATTTACATATATATAAAATTTGTTTGGATATAGACACTAGAGAAATGTTATCCCCACCAGGACCAAGCTATATAATTTTTACCAAACGTTTTTTAAACAATTAAAATGAAGCAGAGTCGGAAACAACGAATCCATTTTGCAATCTTGTTATTATGTGTAGTTCCTACAAAGGTCAAACTAGTGACGTATACAATATACTTGAATTATCAATATGACCAGTGATGTATACAATACTTCAATTATCGATGTAGATGCTACAAGAGATGTAAACCATTAGGTTTTCCTCTAAATTCAACTGCAATGAAATTCCATGTCTAACGTTTATTGTGTTTCCATTTTATGTCATAATGGTCATTCCTGTATATGCTTATATAGTTTTGGAGAAGAGAGTACGAGAAAGAGAAAAAGAAGAGAATGTGTGAATGGATAAAGTCCTACATACTTGTATAAATATAAAAAAACATTAGTCAAATTTGATCTCTATGGACATCCAATGTTTTCTTCCGTTGAAAAGAGATGTCACGCATTATAATAACAGTCCGACCATGCTGATTTGGGTTTACCTTCACAAGATATGTTCTTGGACTGGAGTATAAAAGTTTTATGGTTTATGGCACATCGAAGCTAGGGATGTCAATGGATATCCGAAGAATTCAAAATCTGTCTGCATTCGTATCTAAAAGCAGATAAATATCCGATATTCGAAAAAACGAATGTGGATGTGGATACGAAGACATTCACATCCGAAAATTATCCGTATGGTTTTTGTCAAGATTATAGTTAAAATTATATGTATTTTAGTACAATTAAGAATATTCTTTATTGCTTTATTAAGTTAGTAGTTTGTATTATACGCATTTAATGCATATTAATAGCTCAAAACTAATTATTATCATCATATTTGTTTATTTTTAACACTTTTAAAGTCAATGTGATTTTTTAAAAATTACATTAAACAATAATGTTCTATTTATGTTTCTTAATTTATCTGTCTTTAGCGATAGAATAATTATCTACGTCCGTATCCGTGGATGTGGATATTCGACATCCAAAATGATTTCAGATGCGGATGTGGATATGACACCATTCGTATCTGAAAGTATCCATTTACAGACCTAATTCGGACCGTTTTTCTGCCAAATGCTTTTGTGAGAAAACATAAATGGATCGACGGATGGGTGCTAAAACCATTTTTCTTTGAAATTTGAACCAAATGGTCGTGTCTTTTCGTCAATGAACATACCCTATTCAAGCTAGCAGTTGTATCCTCACTTGCTTATATACAATATAAAGATGCTGTCAAGGCATTTGAAACTTTCGAAATGCCATAGAAACCTTTACTTCTTTGCCGCTCTTATTTCTACTATTACATACTTCTTAAATTATACAAAAACGCTGCCGAATTGATAGTACTACGTACAAGCTATACACTTGATACTCTTATCGCTGCAGACTAACAAGAGTTTTGAGTCTATTTCGTGGGTGCTAATGTAATCAATCGAGATTCAACAAGATTGAATTTTCAAGCTTCACTGTATATTGAAGACGAATAAATCAAAAGCGCCTATTAATTTGATTAAGAAGTGGCAAAACCATTTATTTTCTTAAAGGTAGCTTCTCAACCCATGCCTTGAAGCTATTCCTTTTGGATTGCACGATTGTAATTGTCAACTTGCCAGAAACGAGAAATACCGTTAATAATCCGGAAAAGAATGACACTAAGATCAACATATAGATACTCAATGAGACAAGTATCCTGATATTTGGCATCCTTCAATATGATACATACCTTTTGGTATGGTTAAAATTTGATCTTGTTTTATTTCTTATACATCAAGTCAACGATGAAATCATAAAGGAGCTGGGTTGTGTTTTTGTTGGAAATCTTAGGTAGTGTTTGGTTTAAAAACGAATTTTTTGTTTTCGGTTTTCAATATGTATGTCAAATATGAGAAGAATGAAAGAACAAAGGAGGGGATGAAAGAAAGACAAATGAGAGAACGAAGGGGACAGAGAGAGGACAAAAGAATGGATTGTTTCACGTGCTTTTGTTATTTTTCAAAACACGGAAAATAAAACAAAGTTGTTTTCTATTTTGTATGTTAACTTCGTTTTTCTAAATTAGTCGTTTTCGACAATACACATGCGTCATGTGAATTTTTATACGGATGAAATTCCAAAACTAAAAATAACAAACCAAACACTACCTTATAGTTTTTAAAATGAATTATTAAAATAAACATTTTCAAGCAAGTGAAGATGTACGCAGCTCGGCCGAAAACATTGTTGATAATAGTTTTTATTTGGTTGGTGTGGTGTTGTAAGAATCTTTTATTATGTTATTATATATATATATATATATATATACACACACACACACACATACATACATACAGACACGCAGTGGTTGGAATAGTTCCTACCCGTTTTATCTTTGAACTTCTAACAACAACACATACCTGTTATAATTGAACTATGAAAATTGTGGCATACCTTAACAAAGACCCTTTTATATTTTCTTCTATAGCCAAACATTCAAGTTGTGTATTTAACATGACAACATCCACTCTCTTTAACTAAGCATTCGGATTCGGATTGCTTTTGACAAATTGGCTTCATAATAGATAACATTTGACGTTTCCTTTTTCATTCCATGTACCTAATAAAATATGTTCAACTTAGCCCATCGAGAATCCTCCAATCCTTGACAATATGTCAACTAGAGCTTAGATTTAATTGTGCAGAACCTAACAAATGATATTGTGAGTGTCTTTGTGTTTGTATCATTCAAGTCACGAAGAGATAATTACAAATATAGAATAGCATACAAACACACCAACAATGATAACAACAATTTGCAAACAGAAAAACAATAAAGAAGTCAAACACAATGTCAACATCTTTCAAGTTGCAATGTTTATACGTTATTGTGGATTTTTGATGAAGATGGGTAGGTTTAGTAGAATATTTGTTGTTTGCACCTATACTTCGTCATAGATGTTTACAAAGTTAGTCTTTAGCCAAATTCTCCAAAGGTACAAGAGCGAGTGTGGAATAAATATTGATTTGGAAGCTACTACATAAGGTAATATTCAAGCTTTTTTTTTTATGTGTGATTGCATCGTGTTAGAGTCAATGCTTGTATTGAATTGTAATTATCTACATATCGTAAGTTTTCTGAGAGGAAATATGATATAATACATGATCAATTATATGTAGCAACAAAAAATTATGTTGTTATAAGCGTTATTAAGGCCAAGGTTCAACATCCCCGTCAACGTATCGAAACTCCAAAGATTCCATTTCCATTTTGATTTTGATCGGACCGGAATATGTGAAAAATACCATTTTGGATATAGATTACATAATTTGTATAAACTTTATTTAGAAATTATTTATAACTTCGAATTATGGAAAATCCTGATATAACGTAATTTATATAACAACAATCATATAATTCTCAAAGAAGCGGTTTTTTGTATTCCTTTTTTTATGTTGTATGTTTTGAATCTTCTATGTAATTTAAATAATTTACCGTAATTTAACATTAGTATTGCATTATTGGCATATTTTCAAAATAAGTACCGGACTTCGCAAATCGGAATAAAAATGGAATTTTCTAAACTGAATCGAAATTTTGAAATTTCTAATGGTTGGAAATGAAATGAAAACCAAAATGTTGAACCTTGGTTAAAATCATTGATATGCCCTACGGAGATCTTAGGATATTAAATCATGAGCTTGGCATCAAAAGTGTCGCCAATAGTTTACACAATCAACACTCAACGAATGTGCATATGAGGGGGTGTTCAAACTTTAAATTGGTATAAGAGATGATGATTCAAGAAACCGTTATATGATGCAAGGGCGACCATAGCAAGGAAAGGTGAAGAAGCTCGAGTGATACTAAACAAGGTGGAGAAGATCCTAACCTTAGCATATCTCTTGAAATAGGCTTATGATGCTCTTTATGGTGGATATTTGTTTAAGCAACCTTAACCAACTGTTGAAAGAGGACTCATTATATATATATATATATATATATATGCAGTCCAACTCAACTACAAAGATAACCCAGTATCCTCAAGGTGAATATCTGTTATGTGTGGCTCGCATTATATTACAGTAAATGCGTGAATTGAATTGTGATTAGTCACACATCAAAATATTTCAAAAGGAAACATGGTATATATGAGATTTTTTTTGTTACAACAAAAGTTCAAGACCATGTATATGTCCTAGGTTTGGTGTCAGAACTTTCAAGCGAGATTTTGGCACCAGAGAGTTTCGTTAGTGCTCTTCCGCGATCAAAACTCAATGGAAGCTTGTGCATATGGGAATGTGGGGAGGTGCTTCACGTTTCTTATCAAAATTGGAAGTTTCAACTCATTGTCAACGGCGTGTGGATTATTTCAAGGTTCATACTGACAAACAAGGAAAAACAAGATTTTGTTCTAGAGCGCACACCTATGGTTAGTGGTTTTACTAGTTTACAAACCAAACATAGAAAAAACGGACATGTGATGTGTGAGTGTGATATTATTAACTATTCAATGAGAATTTGACATTTGACAACTGCGTGATCAACATATAGTTTTAAACGACTTACTTTTTGCCTTTCCAAAAAAGGCAAGGATAATTTTGCTTTAAATCACATACGTTGCTATGGAGCCGTATCACGAGCAAAAGTGCATTATGACACTTACTGTTTTAAATTGGTTCGTTGTGGCAAGTTTTTTGTACTGGGATTATTTTGGTTAGATTTATGTGATTGGTATTGTGTGTTGGAACTAGTAAGATTGTTTAATGATGTTTTTATGAAAAAATTACAAGGACAAATCTAGATATTATTGAAACAGAGTTCTACATTCTCAACTGGACAATAAGGAATTTATAACAACCGCACTTTCCCATTAAACCACAGTTCGACCTTTCGTCCGACGTGCCAAAATCCCGGTCATTCAGACCGGTTTTGATGTTCCCATGACCGGAATTTTTTTTAAAAAAACCTTTTCCGATTGACCAAAAAAATCCATTTGTAATCAACTTCTTACTACGTAACTAGCAACTTCCAGCAGCAGAGGAAGTGGAAGATTCGAGCATCGACCTTTTAGGCCTTGATGATTTTAGGATTACATGGAGCAAGAGAAATTGTAGATTTTAGCATAAAACATCATCTTTAGGCGGTAAAATATCTGAGTAAACGCAGGAGCTTGAGAGGGAAAAAAAGGAACGGTAAATGAAAACGTAAAGGGGTGCAGGGAGGAGGAGATAAATGGTAAAAGGAAACTGAGAACAGAAAAATAGCGTCAAGAACAAAATTTCTCAATATTTTAGTCTCAAGTACCGGTCTTCAATATTTTATCGTGAAGAACAATTTTTGAATTTCAATTCAAAGACATGACAAGAAATTAATGAACATAACATACACACAAATGAGTGTGGAGCGCATCAAGCTTAGGCGGCGTTGTCGGCGAGGGCGATTGTTGCGATGGCGTTGGCTGCGAGAGTGGTTGGTTCGACAGTGGATGACAACAACTAGAGTTTTGAATTAGCTCTATTTGAAGTCATCTGATGATGGAAAATCGATGACTCTGATGGCAGGGATGCCACGATGAAGTGATGATTTAGAATAAATAACAATTAAAGAAAGAAGAAGAGCAAGCTATGGAAGACTTATGGGAGAAGAAGCGGTATCAGCTGTTAGATATCAGTTTTCCAGTTTGTAGGTATCATTTTCGAAAATATTTGTTATTTTTGAGTTTGTGCTTTAAATATGTGATGAACTAATTTTCTACAAGGATGATTGTTATGATTGAAATGCTTGTTCAAGAATAAACTGTAAAATTAGATAATGGTGATCAAATTTGATAAATTTGAGAAGCTAGGAGATTATAGGTGGTTTATTTGAGTATCAGCTGTTAGTATCGGTTTTAGTTGTCGGTAGCAGTTTTTTGGTAGCAGTTTTCAGTTATGAGTTTTTTAGTTGCAGTTTTTAGGTATCAGTTTTTAGTTACCGGTAGCAGTTTTTACGTATTAATTTTTAAATTAAAAGTTACAGGTTGCATGTGATGATAGCGGATGGTGTTGGGGGCGGCGGCAAGGCTGGTGGTGCAGATGGTGGCAGTGGGTGGTGGTGTGACGGGTGATGGTTGATAATTTTGACGGTTTGTCCTTATGACTAATTTTGAAAGAATATTTGTCCTTGACACTAATTTTGGGAGAATGTTTGTCTTTATGACTAAAATATTGAGCTTGGGTCTTTGAGGCTAAAAAAATACAAATTTTTATCCTTTATACAAAAAACCCAACTGAGAATAACCAAATCGGCTGTGTATAAAATGATATTGTAGGGTTATGGAAAGGTTTTTAGGGTTATAATAAAATACAAATTTTACTTGGGCTTTGGACTTTGATTTGTATATTTTACTCCTGAAAAAGGATTTCAGTATAGAAATTAAAAGTAAGTGTAACATACTACTGTATGAATTTATTTTATTTATTTATATCGAAAAAAATTCAAAATGATATATAATCCAAAACCGGAATTTAAACGGAATGATCGGAATTTTCGAAACGGAATCAAAATTTTGAAAATTCCTACTGACCATAATGGAACCGAAAATCAGAATTTTGAACCTTGCTTTGAGCAATATCAAAACATGAAGAAAAAAAATTATTTCCTTTTAATATCTGTAAGTAAGGATCATTAAGGGGGAATATGAAATATTGCTCTAATATAGGTTAGAATCGTTGTTAAAATTCAGACAATGGCTTGTTATAACATGCAGGCATATCAAATTTGGTATAGGTACCAAATTCTGTGTTCAAAACATTGTCAAAATTTTTTGGGAAACAAAAGCTTATATATGTACTTTATATGTTAGATAGAGATGGCTAAATTAAGTATGATATATGTGATATTTCTAGGATGTAGATTGTTTGGCAGTAACTTGAGGTTTTGCTAGCTAAAAGATTAATCCATATTAGAAATCAATAATCTAATATATGTAAATACACTAGAAGATGCTTTTGCTCAACTCAGCCCAAAATTTATTTATGTACACCACAAGTAAACTGACATTTTACATCATAATTAAACAGAATCAACCATGTACGGACATGAAGTTGCATCAAAGAAGCACATTGCTCCAATGGATATTACTAACAGGAAGCTCAAGGAAACAAACCATGGCATGAAATATAGAGATTTAGGCAGCATTAATGAAGATGACTATCCTCGGTACGACCCATCTCCAAGCTCAAAAGCATCTATAAGCTCCGGTCCTATTGAGCATGGAACTCCAACCATGCCGTTCGTGCCACATGCTACACCTCCAACTCATCCTAAGTATGGATCTCCTCCTTAATTCTTTTCTACTCTACTTTGTATTTGTGTTTTTTTTTCCTTCCCTTTTATCCAACTATTAAGTAACTAGTGTTTTGTGCTATGTTATCTTCTTTTTGTGGGTATTGTTGTATAATTAGAAACAAGCAATGTTATTAACTTATTATGCTTAGACTTTATGTTTGCCTCATTTTGGATGTAGTTATGGTTTCTCTCGGTTAGCAGTAGCTAAACAGAATATTATCTTAACAACATATGCATTCAAATTAAGTTATTAGTTGTCTTTGATGTAAATGAATCTTTGTCACTGAAGTTTATAAGTTGTCACTGTTGTTGATATGCACTCCATCAAGCTTTCACAAGAAAATATTTTACTTCAACGTTGAAGATGTTATTTGTTCAGTGTACGATTTTTTCTGTTGGTGATTCAAATTAAGTGTGTGTCTAAGTTATAGCTCAGCTGCGTTAATGTCCCACTAAAACGCTTAGCACACTTCGATTACTAAGCTTTTTTAGTTTAGCGCTACTAAATAGTAGATCCGTTTAAAGTTCTGCTATTTTCCACTGCAGTCGCTTAATTAAGGGTTTTAGCATCTGCTTTAGTCAATTTAACATAAAAAGATTAATTTCACTAGTTCTTTTAAAAATCAAATCAACAAATTTAGGATATAAGCACTCAACATAATCAAAACCCTATTTTATTCACCAAGTCTAAACTATATGGATCAGAATATTTTTCGGTTTTTTTATATAAGAGCGAACAATGTTTTCCTTTTTTATACAAATGATATGAGAATAAGAGAAATAAACTCTGAAATTTTGATTTATCTCTAATAAAGATATTTACACATCTGCTATTTTTGAAATATCACCGCCGTATTCCTGCTGTAGTTGTTTGCACTCCACCGCTTTTAAACTGTTGAGTGCTTTAACTGTAAAAAGGGTGTGCGTGCATGTGTATATATCGAAAATCCTCATCTTATTCATCCTCCTCCGTCTTTTCGTGTAAAAAATTTTTAGATCAAAATGAATTTTTGTAGATGTTTTTACGTATTAACGAGATCATTTATGCAGATTTTGACTTATTTCAAAATGTTTAACTCCTTTAAAATCACAAACCACTATGAACCGTCGGAAAATATTTATTTAAACCGTCAATTTTAAAAAGTAATTTTGAAAGAGTTAAATGTTTTGAAATGAATCAAAATCTTGTTGTACATGTATTTCATTGTGTGTGACGAGACCATTTAATAAAGCTTTCAATGTGTCTGCGTTACGATTGAACATCCGCACATCGTCTCCTCGATGAGCATATCTTGGTCTTAGCAACACTCGATTGTAACAGAAGAAATTTTTGATGTTAAGTGTTATCAGTCTCATATATACCACATTTATCTCATATTTCTTACGATGTGAGACTTTATTCATCCAAGACACACACCCACAGTATGAGTCACACTTAACAATCTCCACATTGGAGAGTATTTCCTCAAGCTTTCTCAGGAGCATACTGAAAAAGCTCCGCATTTTGGTAAGGCTTCTTTCAAGAGCCTTTTTTTCACAGGTATCCCTATTATCAAATCTCTAACTTCAAGAGTGTACTTCCACTTAAGTTATCTTGGAGATATAAGTCCTCAATGTAATGGGGTGAGGCTGCGTAACCAATGAGTCCTCTTCCAATAGTTGGTTAGGCTGCTAAACCAAGTCCTCATCTTAATGGGTCATTCTCTACTGAAGCCTCATGCAGTTTTGTTTGGTCACTCTCGAGTTATCTAATGGTCCCTCAAACATCAGCTCTAATACCATGTTAAGTTTCAACATTAGTGCATTGCCCTGTATATGCATTTTATTATGTGTGAGGTGACCACCTAACAAAGCTTACAATGTGTTGTTGTCTAGATTGAACATCCCTTCATTGCCTCCAACAAGAATATGCTTGGTCTCGGCAACATTTGATTATTACAAAAGGAATTCTTTTTGTTGCATGCCAAAAATCCCGTATATGCACAACATTATATGATATATTTTATGGGACTTATTTGTTCAATCTGTGCATGCATAATGTGAGCTGCATTGAACATAACACACACAAAAATCCACTTTATTCCTTGTTTTCGCACAAAGGATGAATATGATGGAACTGGGCCACTCGAAAGCGGGTGCGATAGGTATATTTCAAAAAGAAAACCTATTTGGATTCACCGAGCTTATGAAGTCTAAAGGTATATCAGATTCAAACTAATAAAGTTTTAAACAAAATCATATTTTATTTAAATGGTTTAAAATGGTGTTTGAATTTAATATAAATTTAAATGTATAAGTGTCAAATACACTCATGTGTCAGCAATTACATATTAATAAAGAGAAGAAAACCATTTGTTTCTCTTTCTAAATTAATGCAATTAATTGAAGGAGGATTTTGCATTATTTGAAGAGAGAAACCTTTCTTTTCTCTCTCTTTAATTGAACTAAAAGATGTACTAAATATCATTATTGAGTAATATATGTACAACATAAAATTGCAAGTATATCCAAATATGCTTTAGTGAATATTGTGTAAGTGCAATAAATAAATAATGTATATATATGTGTAAATAAACATGTAAATTCTTTAGAAAAGGAAACTTTTTTCCTCCTTGTTAACTATATAATTAATTAAAGGGGAGATGAGGCTATATATGTAGAGAGAGAAACATTTCATCCCTTTTCAATTAGATTAATTGGCATTTTAAATTATATTTATAACTAAATTTACTAAGCCTTCTTGACTAATAAAATAAATATACGTAGATCTATAATATATATATATATATATATATATATTAAAATTAAGATCGACTATTTTATACATTTTGAAATCAAAACTTAAAACAAAATCTAATTTAATAAGATTTTGAGATTAAATTAATGATTTCACACAAGGATCTATTTTATAAACTTTATGTTAAAAACATACAATTAGATATATGTTTAAAATTAAAGATTATAAAATAAATTCCAACCTTAACTAAAAACGTATCAAAAAGGCATATGATATTTTGCATAAAAAGTCAACTTATGATATTTTAACTTACAATAAAGTATATAATGAAGAAAATAATTATATTCAAAACAACAACCATACCATAGTTATACTCAAGTTCCAAATGATTTCAAATAAATAACATGTGTGTTCAAGTTTGAATATGTATGTGTGTGTGTGTGTGTGTATAATAAGCAATAAAAATTATATTAATTAATCTATGATTAAATTTCAATCAAATTGTTGATTTTTTTGTTAACAATAATTTCTGAAACCAAGAACAAAAAGGATTACCTGAGCACATATAAATTTGTTTTAAAATTTAGATCTAAACTGTACGAACACTATGAATGACTAATTAAATAAAATGTAACATGTGATAGATCTAATGTTAACAAGGTGAAATGTGATCAAAAAGGGTATAACAGAAGATTGGATCAAAACCAAAATAACATTATGAACAAATATTATTAATGGACAAAATAGGATTTAATCTATGTTAGATGTTGTGTGTAAAAGATCCATAATCATACGAACAGGATGAATATATAAATAAATAAAATCTAGAATCTTACCTTAAGATGTGCCAAAAATAATGTTAATTAAAGAGAGACATTTTTACTTCTTTATATTGTTCTTTTCACTTTTAATTCTTTTGAAAAATTATCTTCCCCCCTAGTGTGGCCAGCCAAACATGGAGGCATTATGAGGCTCAAATGATCCTAAAATCACTCAACATTTATTTCATTTAAATCCAATTTAAACAATCTATCGATATCGTATATCGATACGATGTTTATAATTTTTATTTACGCACTTTATTAAATGCAAATGGTATTTAAACAAATCAAATTTAGTAACTAATATTTCATAAATATTAATTAATTTAATTAACTTACAATGATTATAAATTAATTAAAATATATTGTTTATTCGAAGTATTCATTATTACGGTTGTGTGACTCAAAGATGTAAATTCAATCAGCGATTAATATCGAATAATTCGAATATTAATGTTCACACACCACCTTAGCTAGTGGTGTGACATTTTGACTGAATTTATTGACTATACTTTTTTTTGGTAAAATCCAATTTTACTTTTTATAAGTGGTCTCTGGTTGTAATGATTATTTTACATCAATTCTCTTTGTCAAAACAATATCACATTAGGACTAATAGAATTTGGTTTTGGTCAAAATTCCAACATCGTCCACATTCAACTTTATAAGTCCAAAAACAAATTTCTTGGTTCAATAATAACATTTACTATTAACCGTACTACTCTAATCAGAGATTTGACTTTGAGGTGAATAAAGTTGATTGTGATACTAACCCCATATAACCGATGAGATGAGTTCTCTATTGAATAGTGTTCAATTTCCAACACTTCAACTGAAACCCAACTATAGTTATTCAGTGGAAACTATTCCATGATTTACTATAACCAAAGAGGAGTGTCAACATTGAAGTTCAATAGTATTCTCAAGTCGAGAGAACTATGTAACATTGTCTTTCCTTATTCTCTATTTGACCTTAGTTATGTTAACCAACAGAAAACTCTTGAGTGAGTCATTTTGTGGTTATCTGATAACTATTAGTACATAAATCCTTGGTGCTCCAAATAGCCACGAGAAACATACAATCCAACATTTGAAGATCATTACATACTCTAGTCTCAATGGATGGATCAATATCCTTTCTCAAAACATCTTGACTAGGAATGTTTAAAATAATATTATTTTTTCAGTGTGATAAATTTCTCATGATTACATCATTTTGTAATTTCAATTGCATAACATATCATTTAAGGATTTTCCATTTATATACTTTAAATTAATTACTTAATTATTTACGTCACTATATAATAAGTATATAATAGGAAGAAAAACATCTTCTATTTTGAACAAGATTGGTCACAGAGTTAGATTTATTTAACAAATCACATGATTGCCCATATGGCATAGTCCTAATTCCGTCAGGGTCCAATCGAACCCAATGGAAAAAGCTTATTAAAGTGTATAAAAGGAAATCTCGTGCATCAAAGAAAGACCAAAGTTTCTTATTGATGATAAGAAAGTGGATTGTTCATGATAACAATCCCATAATTTACTAATAAGCCATGTTGAGTATGCACTTTTCCATTTAGCATGATGCTTTAAGTCTGAATTGAATTCCAATTATGTTGAAAAATCAAAATTTCTAATGATATACTATAGCGACCGCCTTATACCTCCGGTACCCAATATAACCCGTGGAGTGCGCTGCGACGGTACTAGCCACTTGTAGGAAGATTATCACAAGTGAAAAGCAAGAATCATCCAAAACAAACCTATCATATATCTCACAATGCAAAAATAAAATATAACAATCAACATAGATATAAAAAATGTAGGATAGTAATAACTAAAATGAACCACATAATCAAAATGCAACAGGTTCATCATAGTCATATACATAGATTATAGAGTTTGTTCATCAAATAATATACCCAAATGTACTGTCCTTAAATAAAGTAAAGCATTGGTAGAGCTCCATAGTGATGCACCGTGGAATATAATCAATAGTAACCCTAAATAAAAATGTAACAAAGCATAGCCTCGTACTAATCTATTTTCACTACTCCATGTGCTTAAGAAGCAAAACATAAATCCTCGAGTCAAACTACAGTCTGGTACGAATGATCTCCAATCACAAAATACTATAAAAGTCAATACAATAAAAGGACATATGGTATGGAGAATCATACCTAACATATCCCTGCATCCAAAGAATTAGCACGTAACATCAATATATGTTAAGCAACTATCATCGTCACATGGGTGTAAAATAAGTCAAAGTACAATGTTGGGTGTCTAGGCATTTAAGTCAATAATACCCACATCATGTTACATTGAAACACCCCTACGTCTATACCCATACTATCTGAGAACACTACTAAGTAATATTGTCAGATAATAAGGAGAATGTGGCGATATGGGGTAGACACGTGAACTGAGGTAATATGGGTACACACTTGAATATTCCTATGGACTAACACCAGTACAAATTTCAAATTACATAATAATTAACATAGTTGTATGCGGTTTCAGTATAAAGTAATAAATACATGTGTGACTAGAACAAAACAATACATAACACAAATGAATAATAAAGTACACAAAGTTAGAATGCACCAGATAAAATAAAATATATCATATATACATAGTCTAGTAGGTTACAAAATGACATAAGCTGACCACATCATACATACATCATAATATCACACCACTTCACATATACAACGAGGCTACAAAATACACTAGAGAATGTATCATCCTAAGGTAACTACTAGCCTTCAAAAAGTCCATAAAAGCTATTGCGTACCTGCACCTGGAACACCTTGGACTAACCCGAGCATCATAACAATATACGAGTCAGTCTATGTTATAATGATAAATCGATCATGGTATTAAACGTGATACATGAGAACATGACCATAGAAATATGTATGTGTGTGTGTGTATATATATATATATATATATCTTATCACAATAATATAATCATTTCATTACAACCTAATTGTTCTATATTACTTATGTAAATTCATTCCATATAATTATAAGTATAGGTTAACATCATCAAAATCATACACACACGCCTCTCTCAATGTAAAGGGTGATGAGTAATGACTATACGACAAACACAACGTCCTAAGCAGATTCATATATATAATCTCATGAGTTGCCTAACCTTGGGTCGCCTAGCCCATATATATATACACTCAAAGTAAGGGGTATAAATAGTATATCCTAATCAACCACACAGTTAGAACCAAAAGGGAGATGATGGCCACATGTCGGGTCTAGAGTCACACATATGGGTCACCTAACATGACTCTACCATCTTCGGTTACCTCAACAGTCATCGTGATAAATACCCACCAATTTATCATCTGTGTGAAGCTGTCGGTCATGACCCTGCCCTTGCTTCTATAGGTAGCAGACTACTGGCCTAAGTGACACATGGGCAACACGGCACCTACCTTTTGGGTCATCAAACCCATTATATCTACTCTCAAGTTGTCACGGATCTAGGGCATGTCCCCACGATCGGGCCACTAGGGTAGATACTAGCCATCTGGTCCTCTCCGGCCAATAATCTTGGAGTACATCATGATAATGGCACATAATATCTATAAGTATAAGGGCATGTATCATGCTCACACTATAAGCATCACCTCACTTAAGTATGATCTCATAATACTATTCCCATCACATGTGTGCTATCGAATTACAATGAATAACCGAATAAATATCACAACAGCATCCCATGTCACTACAGGATATTCAAACGTTTATTCAGTGCTCATAAACTGCACTCAATCATCAAAATTATCTATGCAGAAAGTTCAATGAATAAGCAGGGAAATATTATCGAAAGTCTAATACCAAACGGTATTATAACCCTGTTTATTACAAATTTCTCATCGCATAATATTACCTTGCCTTTTGGACAAAGCCGGGATATCAACAAATTGCCTAAAAAAGGATGGATATTAAGTTTTAGGGATCAATTGGAAACAAAGCTATAATCGATACCGTTAAAATTGTACCTAGCTCCAATCAAGACGGTCGATAGAAAATGATGAACAAGGCTTGAAAAAGCTATGTTTCAAATTTCGGGTCAATCGGAGTTCATGTGCTCAAGTTATGGATAGATCAACATTGGAAAGGAATGATCTCGTATCGATACTTTTCGTATTGATGTAGTTCGTATCGATCAGGAATGGACTCAACAATTCACTTTGGATTGATGATATCGTATCGATCAATATGGGCATGGATTGGGGAAATGCACTTGGCACTTTACTTTGGATGGGTTATAGTGCGTATCGATCACTTTCTTGATCGATATGAAATGCTACACTAGGGATCGACACGAACAGGGGGACAACCGATGGATGTGAAGAAGCAAAGCTTGGATTGATACGAAGGAAGGATACAGACTTGATGGATACGAAGGCATGTGTTTCCCAGGGCGGCATCAAATCGATATGAAAAATGTGGATATGAACATGGCATGGATCGATACGAAGAGGCAAAGCAGGGGATCGATACGAACAGCATGGAAATGAAAGGCTATGGATTAATGGATATGAATAATGGATGTGGTAATAGGATATGATGGATACGAAAGCTGTAGTTTGATCGATATGAAGTGATGGATATGAGGCAATAAAGTATGATGGATACAAACAACGTGGGATACGAAGGCGAGGGATACGAAGGCAGGTGGATACGAATTGATGGAGGCGAATTGATGGATCCGAAGCTTTCACCCCACTTACAAACTAAAACTTGGATCGACCATATCTCTCAAACCATAAATCCAAATACTATGAAATTTTCAGAGAAGCTTCCTTATACACTCAAGAATGTTCATGATCGATCTTGGCTTCATTGGACCAACTTTGGATCAATATGAATAGTATGTGGATTGATCCCAAACGACCTCGAAACGATCTGGTGGGCCCACCTACGCATGAGAAGATGTATTCCAGGTTTTGGGGTGGATATTTTCAGATCTACACCTATAAATAGCGGGCCTATGGCAACTAAAAAGGGGATCTTTTGCTTCTCTTTACGCTGAAACTCTGCTATTTTGGTTCATAGATGTTCAAAGGCTTGTAATTATAATCTCAATACAAAAGGAATAAAAGGATTGATTCAAAGTGGACGTAGGCCGAAGATAGCCAAACCATTATAAACCATGTGTTCTTTTCTTTCTTGCTCATTTTAATTTTACTATTTTCTTCATTTTTATTCTCTACTTTTTCTAGATCTAAGATCTGTGCTTGGATATCGTGGATCTGTATATATACATTGGTGCTTTCTCTATTTTTGGGGTTTGTGACCAATTTTGACGCAAACACTTTGGTGCTTTCCAAGCACCGGGTGTGATGTTCAATGCCCGGTGCAAGGTCCCGGATGAGGTCTATAATTTCAAAATTTGTCCAATGAATATGGCAATATTTGAAGCTGACAGAAGGCCAGTCCTGGTCCAGCTGGTTGGTATTATTACGATTGAAATGCGAGACTTTTGGGCTTAGGCTTTGATTTAAGTTGGAAAATACATCGAGCTTACTTTTAGTCGAAGTGGTTAATGTTTGGGCTTTTGAAATGTCGTATTGGTTCAGTAAATTGGTTTTTTTGTGCTCGGCGATCATCCGGTTTATTTTTTCTTAGACTTTTTCTTCTTGTTGACTTATTTCAACATTGCGGGGGTGGCCGAGAACATAAATGGGTTGTGGTCGCGGTGGCATGTGAGTGGTCATAGGTGTGTTTTATTGTTGGGCTCCCTATTTTATTGTAGCTAACCAATGATAAACCACCATTTTCATACTTAGAGCTTGAGATTTGACATGTGCATTGTTGCCTTCTAATAATATTAAAAGGGAATTTTTCGATTCTTACATGTTTTGTTGTCCCTTGCCGTGCCTAGTGGTGATGCGGGGGATGACCAATGGTTGTACCTTCTTTGGCGTTGTCGACGATGTTATTTGTCGTTGGTGAAGTTGGTCATTAGGTGGTTCCAAAGTTTTATGGATATGGCGTACTGATTAAGATTTCAAGGGTGGGTCCCCTATTTGAATCCAAATTGTATCTCGGTTTGTCCGCACTTTGTGAAAAGACATCGCACGATTCTATCGTCGTCTCTTTTATTCACCTGTCATTACCATGGTAGGCCTTTATCCTACCATCGAAACTTGATAGGGCATAAATTTGAATGATGCGTCGCTGGCACAAAGGCCATGTGATCGGTCAAGTTATAATGAAATCATCAAAGCATCGGACAAAGCCCGTGTCATCCTTTTATCTAATAAATGCATCCCTTCCAAAAGTCGGGTTTTGTTGCATGTATTAGCTCTAGAATTACTATGGTTATTTGAGTAGCACGTACCATCAAACAAATTATAACTGATTTAATGAGCCATTCGTAGTTTCACAGTCTGAATTTGTTAATACTTACACATGCATGGCTTAATCTTTGAGACAAGCATATGACTACTGGTAGGATCAACCAGGTAGCACATCCTTAAAGGCACCGACAATATGATGCACACACTCTTAACTAAAAGAGATGACGACACAATCGTGTGATGTCTTTTCACAAATTGCGAACAAACCGAGATACAATTTGGATTCAAACAGAGGACCCAACCTTGAAATCTTAATCAATACGCCATATCCATAAAACTTTGGAACTACTCAATGACCAACTTCACCAATGACAAATAACATCGTCGATCAACGCCAAAGAAGGTACAATCGTTGGTCATCCCCCACATCACCACAGGGCACGGCGAGGGACAACAAAACAGGTAAGAATCGAACAATTCCTTTTTAATATCATTAGAAGGCAATAACACACATATCAATTCTCAAGCTCCAAGTATGAAAATGGTGGTTTATCATTGGTTGGCTGCAACAAAATAGGGAGCCCAATAATAAAACACACCTATAACCACTCACATGCCACCATGACCACAACCAATTTATGTTCTCCGCCACCCCCGCAATGTTGAAATAAGTCAACAAGCAAAAAAGGTCCAAGAAAAAATAAACAGGATGATCCGCCGAGCACGAAAAAACCAATTTACCGAACCAATCCGACATCTCAAAAGCCCAAACATTAACCAGCCTGACTAAAAGTAAGCTCGATGTATTTTCCAACTTGACTCAGAGCCGAAGCCCAAAAATCTCGCATCTCAACTGTAATAATACCAACCAGCTGGACCAGGACTGGCCTTCCGTCAGCTTCAAATACTTCCATATTTATTGGACAAATTTTGAAATTATAGACCTCATCCGAGACCTTGCACCAGGCATCGAACATCACGCTCGGTGCTTGTTTTGAGTATGTGGTACCACAACCATTTACCATGTCGTATCAATCCGTGCAACTACCTCCCATGTCGCATCAATCTGACATTTCAACACTTTGGATCACTGAGAAAGACTAGCACCCGCTATACCGGATTTGGAGTTCAAATTTGGAAATCTAAAGGATTAGATCTAGAAGGAATCTTAGCCAAGCAATCAACCAGAAGACAAAGAATGGAGGGAGCCACTACGAAGGAAGCCAGGATGCATTCTTAGGAGCTAATCAGGCCTCAATCTTCATCACTAGAGACAAGATGGAAACAATGTTGAAAAGGCAAGAGGACATGATATTGAATCTTCTCCGACAGGTTGGAAAAGATGGAGTGCAAAGCCAAGGGAACAAAGTTGCAGGGAATGCTGGGTATGAGAATCACGAAGCTGGAGCAGTAGGAGCAGAGGCAATTCAGGATCAAGACCGAGAAAATGAAGTAATCAGGATGCAGGACAGAGCAGGACCATTGGGAGCATCTCCAGTACTCTAAGGCATACCCCCGAATCATGTTGGCTCGATTCCAGGAAGGATATCAGGCGGCGCTGCGCAGTTTGGAGTTAACCGGGATATGGACGCTCGTCTAGAAGGACAGGTTTCAGGATTCCCTCGTGGACTCGGGGGGCAGTTTGTAGATAGCAGGTAAAGGCTACTACTCGATGACAATGATAGATTAGCGGACATGATCAGACGGGTTATGAGGGGAGGATTGGTGAATAGAGATTTGGAGGACGTGAACATGAGTCCCTTTACTCCTGTGATTAGGTAGGCTAGGAATCCATCAGACTTCAAATTACCAATTCTGGAGATGTATGATGGGAGAACGTATCCCGTTGTTCAGTTGAAAAGGTACATGAGACACTTGGAAGTGCTGGAGGGTAGCGGAGGAAGTGATGGCATGGTGCTTCCCTTTGTATTTGATGGATATAGCAGCACTATGTTTCAGACAGCTGGAGAGTGGCTCTTTTGGCACATGGACGGAGCTGATTGAGAGGTTTATGAGGCAATTTCGGGTCCACATTGTAAGTCCCAAGAATGTGATGACTTTGACATCAATGAAACAATGAAGGGAGAGTCACTTAGGGACTTCTTAACTAGATTCAATGCGGCAGTGGCCTCGGTGGATCGACCCGATCCGTTGATGGTTTTGATGGCTGTAGTTTCAGGAATTGCAAACGATTCAGATTTTAAGATGTCATTGGAATGAGATCCCCCTCCGGACCTTAGACAATTTTACCATGAAGCGGAAAGGTTTCTAAGACAGAAAGATGCGAAGGCTGAAAGATAAGGGAGAGAGGTAGAAGTTTATGCGGTAAAAGGTGGAGGTTTACCCAGGGAGGATTTAAACAAAGATGATAGATCCAGAAGGGAAATGATTGACAATGGCAACACTTTAAATAGGAAATGGAGGGAATCAAAATTTTCTTCTTACATGGATTTGACTGAAACTCTAGAAAGGATTTACTTGGATATTCGAGGGCGCCTCCAGTATCGAAGGTCGACAAAAAGGGAACCCCTTGAATACGAACAGGCATTGGGAAAACATTGCAATTTCCATGAGCTGGATGGGCACATGACGAACGATTGTAGGCACTTGAAGGATATCGTTGAGGAACACGTAAGGAATGGTCATTTGCAGCAACACATAGGGAATCAAGCTGTAGCAGTGGAACAGGAGCAGCCACTGCCCACCTCGAACGAAGATGGCGCTGGAGCTAGACATCGTTAACTTGTTATTAACTGAATGGATTTATGGCTTTGAATAAGTAATAGACCTCGAAGTAATACGGCTAAGTCACTTACACGTGTACGAGATCGAGGACGGTCCCTAGGCATGCTCTGAGATGATGATAAACCATGATGACCGGGTCTATAAAATCTTATTTTCTTTCTGTTTTTTGCAAACTTTGGTTTCTTCCTTGGTCTTACAGACATTTATTTAGTTTTTCCTGGTTGCATAGACTTTTATTTTGTTAATTGGACTTTGTGATGATTGGATTTGGATTAATGTAATGAACAATATAGGTCATGCGATTACGGTCTCGATTTGAGAGACGGGGCAGTGATCGCAATTTACGAGTCCCTTTGCCAGAGAGCAATGGAATGGACTCAAACTCAGTATGAAGGTCCTCGATCGGAGAGCGATGGAATAAACTCAGACTTAATATAAAAGTCCTTGACTGGAGAGTTGAGGTCGAAGAATATAAAAGTCCTTGACCGGAGAGTCGAGGCCGAAGAATATAAAAGTCCTCGACTGGAGAGTCGTGGCCGGAGAAAATACAAGTTCTCGATCGAAGAGTCGAGGCCGAAGAATATAAAAGTCCTTTACTGCAGAGTTGAGTCCGGACAATATAAAAATCCTCAACCGGAGAGTCGAGGCCGGAGAATATAAGTCCTTGACCGGAGAGTCGAGCCCGGAGAATATAAAAGTCCTCGACCGAAGAGTGGAGACAAAGAATATAAAATTCCTCGACCGAAGAGTCGAGGCTGGAGAATATACAATTCTTCGACTGGAGAGTCGAGGCTGGAGAATATAAAAGTCCTCGACCGGAGAGTCGAGGCCGGAGAATATAAAAGTCCTCGACCGAAGAGTCGAGGCCGGAGAATATACAAGTCCTTGACAGGAGAGTGGAGGCTGAAGAATATAAAAATCCTCGACCGGAGAGTCGAGGCCGGAGATATAAGTCCTTGATCGGAGAGTCGATGTCGGAGAATATAAAAGTCCTCGAACGAAGAGTCAAGGTTGGAGAATATACAAGTCCTCGACCAGAGAGTCAAGGCCGAAGAATATACAAGTCCTCGATCGAAGAGTCGAGGCCGGAGAATATAGGTCCTTGACCGGAGAGTTGAGGCTGAAATAGAATAAAATGACCCAGAAAGGTCATGGATTCGGTTATTGGTCATTGGATATGGATGGACTAAGACTCGATTGACGGGTTCAGATGGCTATGGAACAGGCTTGGGATTTGGTTACTGGATTTGGAATTGGATATCGACTCAGAGCAGCCGTGGATTTGGATAAGGATATGGCTATGGCACTTGGATAGAATGGCTTGGCAATGGATTGGATTATAGAATGTGGTATGGCTATGGACGGAATATGGACTTTGAGATATTCAAAACACGCCTTCTTACCACAAAGCATGTTTTGGGGGGCAAATATTACCCCGCCTTTTAGACAAAGCCAGGATATCAACAAATTGGCTAAAAAGGATGGATATCAAGGTTTGGGGATCGATCGAAAATAAGGCTATGATCGATACCGTCAAAATTTGACCGAGATCTAATCAAGATGGGATTGATAGGGAATGATGAACAAGGCTTGGAAAGGCTACGTTTCAGATTTCGGGTCAATCAGAGTTTGTGTTCTCGAGTTATGGATAGATCAACATTGGAAAGGAACATTCTTGTATCGATACTTTTCGTATCGATGTAGTTCGTATCGATAAGGAATGGACTCAGCAATTCACTTTGGATTGATGGTATTATATCGATTGATATGGACATGGTATGGGAAATGCATTAGGCACTTTACTTTGGATGGGTTATAGTGTGTATCGGTCAATTTCTTGATCGATACGAAATGCTACACTAGGGATCAACATGAACAGGAGGGCAGCCGATGGATATGAAGCAACAAAGCTTGGATCGATACGAAGGAAGGATATGGAATTGATGGATATGAAGACACGTGTTTCGCATGGCGGCATCAGATCGATATGAACAGTGTGGAGATGGACATGGCTTGGATCGATACGAAGAGGCAAAGCAGGGGATCGATAGGAATAGCGTGGACATGTAAGGCTATGGATTAATGGATACGAATAATGGACATGTGGTAATAGGATATGATGGTCACGAAAGCTGCAGTTTGATCGATACGAAGTGATGGACACGAGGCAATGGAGTATGATGGATACGAACGGCATGGGATACGAAGGCGAGGGATACGAAGGGCAGATGGATACGAATTGATGGAGGCGAATTGATGGATCCGAAGCTTTCAGCCCACTTACAAACTAGAACTTGGATCGATCATATCCCTTAAATCATAAATCCAAATGCTATGAAATTTTCAGAGAAGCTTCCTTATGCATTCAAGAATGTTCATGATCGATCTCGGCTTCACTAGACCAACTTTGGATTGATACGATGTGATAACCCGATTTGGTCATCTGATAATTGAATAGTTATCTGATTTTATTTGGTTATAAAGATAAAGCTTTGATAATTTAAAATATATCTAGATGTATATAATGGAGTCGAACTAGAATAAATGCGGATATCTGAATAGATATTTTAAACAGTTGGAAATGATAAATGTTATAATAAAATAACAAGGATAAAAATTGTATGCAAACTTTATAAGTTGAAATTTTATAAATATATATATATAGGTTTATAAGTGTATATTTTTTTCTTAGGAAAGTTGAATATTTGAAGTTATAAAAGTGAGGATATCTATAATATTAACACTTACATAAGATAATATATATATAGGTATGTATATCTATTGTAATTAGAAGCTTTGTTATGAATTCAAAAATATATAAAAAATAATAAGATCAATATTATTAAATTTAAAAGTATGATAGTTTAAGTAGGATTCAAATAAAAGATTAAAATCTTTCTTTTCTTTTTATATATACTTGAAATATAAAACAAAATACATAAGTATTAAACATTTGTAAGAAAATAAATTAATAAATTAACACTTGTAGCTAAGATTAGAGGCATAGTTAACAAGTGGCATTAGTTCCTTTAAATAAAATTTGTATAGACTAAATGTTTAGAAACAGGCTGCAAAGATTCATTCCACTTTCTCAAAATCCATTCTCCTCCTCCATCTTTAATTTTTTTTCTATTCAAATCAAAGGAGCATCTCATAACAAAGAAATATAAAGATCAAGCTGGTGCCTGTATCATATACTAGCTGAGACAAACCAGAGAAAATGCAACAGTAAAATTTGGAATACCTGCAACAAAATAAAACGAATTCAAGCGAAAGCAAATCAAGTTATAATTCAAGATCAAGTTTCAATCAACTATCAAATTTCAGGTTTTCACTTTTTTGCATGTGCAGGTGAGTAACAATTTATTTAAAAGATTTAACCCTGTTTTAAATCTTGAAACATGCAGTATTTACTTTAAAGTGAAATATGATATGAGTTTGCCTGAAGATTTAAAAGCAGAAATGCAAAGTATATACAAGTAAATGTAGTTATAGTTGTCTGGCAACAAAAGTTGCTCTGTTCTTCAGGTGTATATTTGTTCAATTATCAAACCTTTTTTTTTACCTAATCATCTATAGGCCTGGATTTACTAACAAAATCTGTTGTTATGTCAGGATCTAATTTTTTTTAGAGAAAGGTAAATTTTAAATTAAATATGGAGGTAGTTTTGTTTGGAAGATAAATAGCAGTAAAGCTTTTAGATATCAAAGTAACTCAGTTTTCAAAAAAAATCATCAAAGCCATTGTATGTTCATTCCAGTTTTTTTCAAACCTCTGTCTTTTTGGCATTAGGTGAGTAAACTAAGATTTAAAGCTTGATCTGTTGATATTTAATTCATGTGGTCAATTCTTAAAGGAAATGGTTGCGTTAGTGCAAACATGTCTGCGTATATCTGATTTGAAATTTTCAAGTATGTATACATGTATGCAGAGCTTTGTTGATTTACAGGATTCAAAACCTGATATAAATTCAAGAAATTCCATTTAGATGATTTTAGATCTCGATCTCTAAATAAATAAATAAAAATAAAAATTACAGGAGGATAGTACCAATTTCAAATGGTGTTCAAGTGTATTTAATTGAATAAATATTTTAAAACTTGAAATAACAAAAATAAACATTTTGGAACTGGAAAATCAAGCATTAAAAATTTGTACTTTCGAATGCATGATTGTATTTGAGCCTCGAAACCATGATGTTTGGTTTGAATTTTGAGATTTTTAGGTTTGTGAATTGGTGGGAAATTCGAGATGAACGGAATTGGGAAAATTCTCAATTCTTGGCGAACGGCGAAGGGTTATGGATCGAGTCTCTGGTCAAAGCAAGTTTGCAGTTCATGGATTTTAGGAAAAATGGCAATGAGTTTTATAGATCAGCGTAGGTGACAAACGCCGGTAAACTAGGGTTTAAGGTGTCTCTTGGAGGTGTCTTACATGACACAATTTCGCCGTCAAGAGCACACTAGAAGGGATCGGAGGAGGGGGAATTCGGAGTATAGTCAAGTGTCGTGGTTTGGACATGATGACGATGTCTCAGATGAACTATGACGGCGATGTTGGGGAGATATTGGTGGTTGACGTGTTCTTGGTTCAAGTGGAATTGCTCATTTGTGTTTGGGTGAGCCATTGAGTTTTCTAGATTTCTGATCAGGGTAAAGACAACGGCGTCGACGTGATGGTGGCTGCGGCGTTGGTCAGTGATGGCCAGATTGTTTGTGCATGTGCACCTGATTATCTGGTGTCACTCGTGTTGCTGTGCGTGCTGTGCTTCGAGGAAGAAAAGAGATGGCGTTATGTTGTACTTGAGTCCTTCGAGTTGGTGGAAACCCGGGTTGTAGCTCGAGTGAGTATGGATTTGGCTCGGGTTGCTTGATGAGTTTCCAGGCTGTTATTTGTGTAAGTAAAACTTAAATAGTATTTATAAATGGAGTGATAGTACAAAGTTTAAAAATAATTAAAACAGGGTTTCCAAGTTAAAGTATGATTTAAGTAAGTTATTCATAAAAATAAAATATTTTAAATATGCAAATGGAAATTAAGCCATTATTAAAACAATGTTTTATCTTAAAGATAATTAAGGTTTAATGTCTTGATATCAATTAAGTTAATTAAGGAAAATTAGGTACGATTAATTAATTTAATTAATAATGATGTGGGATAAATTAAAGAATTGATCTATTAATGTGATTTATTAAATAAGGAAATTAATTAAAGGGTGATTAATTTATTTAAGGCTAAATTACTAAATGTAATCAAGTAATGATAATTACTTAATGTAAGTAATTTAAAGGATTAACTATTGCGAACTAATTAATTTAATTAGTAATTTAAGGTTAATCACTTAATTAATCAATGATAATAATGAAGGTAATTACTTAATGCCATTAATTAAGATAGGTAATTAATGGGTAATTGCTAAAGGTAACTTATTTAATGGTAATTACTTAACGGGAGAAATTAAGGGTTAATTACTTGGTATAATGAGCTAAAAGATTGATTAATTTATGGAATTAATGAGTAAAAATTAATTAATCAATGGATTGATGGATAATCAAATTGGGTAATTATGTAAGATCGTAATTAAAGGTTAATTAATGTGTGGGGTTTGAGGATAATTAATTTGTGTAATTAATTAAGGGCAAATTACTCAATGTAATTAAAGAATGACTAATCAAGAATTATTAATCAAGATGAATAATTAAGGGATAATTAATTAATTGAATATAATTAATTAATGTTATATAAGTAAGATTTATAAGTAATAAGTAATTAATTTAATTCATTGGTAGATAATTGAATTAATTAGAAATGGTATGACTAATTTATCTTACTTATGGATGAATAAACGATATTGAATGCTTTGAATTAATTGTTATCCCTGGTATGTGATCGTGATGCTATGTGATATGAAATGTTTCTGTAATACGATATGTTGGGTTGAACAGTGATAATGTGGTTAACTATGATGAAATACTATGTTAAGTGGCATCCGGTGTTTAAAAGTAAATTGTATTCATTTGAATAACTTGGGATCAAATGACATTGGATTCGAAGAGATCGGAGTCGGGTATTATTTAATATCCGAAACCACTTCGATTCTATATAGATTTGATATGTAATCAATAGGCTGATATGGAATGATTTAAGTCAATTGGACCATTTAATCTAAGTTTTGGCACTTAGAAATTAATGTGTGAAATAGATGATGTCTATAACAACTGGTAGAGTTGTAAATTGATTTAAGTTACCTGGGTTTATATAAGTTGTATACTTTTGTATTCCATGTTAGTTGGGTTTACTCACGCTGGTTTCCATCCTGACCCGGATGTTACTTTGATGTAATGCTAGGGTCAGACCGAGTATTATAGATTTCAGGTAAGGACGTTCTGGAGCTCAGGAGGCGAGCTGGAGAGCAGGAACGTATGGAGAGCTTCTGATGTGATATATTATAGTATCTGAAACAGATTGATTTATCTGTTTTGTGATTGTAAATCTGCTGTAACTCTGATATAAAAAAAAATGACAAGTACAGTTTCCTTTGTATAACTAATATTTATGTGATATTATATTTTATCCGCTGCGAATGTAAGATTCTGAGTTTGAGACTTCTGTTTCTTCTTCTTTTCACTAACTATCTGGAATTTTCGGGATCGAAATTTCCGGGTCGTTACATTTGGTATCAGAGCAGAAGGTTAAGCGAGAACCTTGGCTCTGGGGGGTATACTCATTAAGGATAGGGTAAGTGATACCCTAGGATGAGTCGAGTATATATATATGAGAGAGTGTACTTGTTATTTTCTTATATAAAGGTTTTTAAATAATTTCAAAAGTAAATGAATCTTATATAAGAAATAGATTATCTATTTTATTAAGGAAATTGGTTGTAGTATTAATTAAACTAAAGGTAATAGTAAGAATTAAGAAGTAATAGAAATACAACCAAAAATGGAATTAAATTTGGGAAAGGTTTCAGGATAAGGATAATCAATTAATTTATGTAATTAATTAAACTTTATTTAATGAGATTAATTAATGGATAATAATTGGAAATGATAAATTAAGAGGAAGTTGCTTAATGAAGTAACTAGAGGTAAGTAATTTAAAGGACAATTACTTAATGAAGGTAATTAAGAAATAAGTTAATTACCGAATGTGATTAATTGAAATTAATTAATGGCGTAATTAATTTAAAGAAACAATAAATAATATTATTTAATGCATATGAATGAAATGGTCCTATTTCAAACAAGAGTTGTTTGAAAACTTAAAAAGAAATTTGTTTTGAATTAAAACCAAAGGTGGTTTAAAATTTTAAAGTATAACTTGGTATGTAAAAGAAATTAATATGTATACATGTGGATATACATAATATCAAAGGTGGTTGGAAATAAACTCTAAATGGTGAGTTTTGGGTTTGGAATAAGATGTGATACCCAAGGTGATAAGTTTTTGAACTTAATAAGTGGGAAGATTATTTATGTTAAGTTTAAAATTTGAAATGGAAGTTCAAATTGGGTAAGGTTGACTGGATTAAGTGAATTGAGTTTAACTTGGGAAAAAGTTAAATAAGTTGGAATGATCAACCTGATTTGGAAATTTCAAGATGAAATTAAGATTTAGCTTGGAAAGTTAAATGGTTGATTTGAATTAAGAAGTTTGAGTGATCCCAAAATGGGTTTGAAATCCGAAATTGGAAATGGATGGATGTTTTTAAAATAAAGGCTAATTTGATTTGTGGTATAATATGTTAGGTCTGAACTGTGAATTGAATTGTTTAAAACTTTAAAGATAAATTGATTTAAAGGAATTGAATCAATATTTGAAGTATTAACTCGAATTTATATAATTCGAGATGGTTTAAATCTGGAATTTGAATTGAAATTAGTTCAAATTTGATTTGAATTAATTGAAATTGTGATTGAAGATGTATAAGTATAAAGTTCAAATGGAAAATTTGAATTGGATTAATTTGAAACAATTTGAAATTGAAGTGGGTTTAATTTGAAATTAGTCCGAATTGATTTGAATAATTTGGAATTGTAATTAAAGTTGAATAAATTTTAAATTCAAATGGAATTTGAATTGAATTTGGGAAGAAATCAAGAATAATTCAACTTGATTAGGAAATGGAGTTTGAAATTGAGATTAGTTAAAAATGGAGTAGAAATGAATTAAAACTGGAACTAATTCAATTGAAATTTATTGGAACTAGTAGAAATTTGAGATCAAGGTTGAATAAAGTTAAATTTTGAAAGAAACGTTGTTAATCCAACTTGAATTGGAATTGGGTCAATTTAAATGGAAGAGGAATTTAAAATGAATTGATGAGAATGGAGATTGGGAAGTGGGCAGTTTTGACTCTGGGCTATTTTTTAATATAAATTGTTTTAATATAAACCTATTTTTCCAAGCTATTTATTATATATACAACCTTTCTTTTAAAATCCAAACTATCTTATACTTGTTTTACAATTATTTTTGAAACTGTTTAACAATTTTCCAATTATTTTATAAACTAATTACTATATTTCAACTATTTTACTAAACAAATCACTATCTTACTATTATTTTGCAATTATCTAAAATGTCTATAATTATTTTAACTATTTTCTAACTATTTTACACATATTTTACAAACTAGTAATTATTTTTCAACTACTTCTCTATTTCTTTAACTTTTCAAGTTATTTTCTAAATTTAAAATGGACAGAGTTTAAACTGTTATTGGTTGAATACCCAATTGAGATAAGAATAGAGGTGATAATCCAAATGGGATTGAAGCAGTTGTGAGTAAGTGATTGAAAATCTAAGTGAATGTGAATAGAAATAGAATTGATTTGGCTAATAACCAATAAAGAAAATACGTAAGGTGTACGTATGTTATTCTATTCGCATAGTGATTTGATCCAGATTCGAGCACAGAATTTCGAGATAGTTATATCGATCCGAGTTGGAATTTTCCACCCGATTTTTTGAAGACGAACCTGGATATGGATTGTTGATTGGTTCTGGATATTCTCTATCATAGTTATGACTATGCAAGGAGAATAACGGTTTCTGATCAAGAAACCAGATCTGTGTCCGCACTAGGAAGTCGGGTGGACAATACTAGTTCGGAAGTGAAATTGTGTGATCGAGTGAGCGATCAGATTGGTATAGCGTACGAATGATATGTGTACATCGTACAGATTGGAATGAAATTGATATTGAAGTTGTGGATAAGAAATTTGAAATGGTTTTTGAAGTGAAAATATATTTTGTGAAATATATGAGGAAATAAAATAAAAATTGGATATTTCTATGGTTGAAATTTTGTTTATGGAAGTAAGTGATATGGTAAGTGGTTTTGTAAAGAGTAATCAAATTTGAATATTTGATTTTTGAGTAAACAAAGTTAAATATCTTTGTTTTATAAAATGAAACTCCCCTTGTTGAATCTTTTGCCAGAAGAAAAGGGTTTATGAAAATGTTTGAAGTATAACAGGAATTTTATACAAGTTTGAAATGATCCAAAGTTTTAAAAATTATATATATCTGTGTGTATATATATATATAAAAGATCTTATGAGGATTTTAGAAAAGGTTTTGGGAACCTTTGGATTTGGAAAGGCTTTTGATTTTTGGGTGAAACCAATATTGAATTCGGAAAGCCTATTTTGGAATTATCGATTTTGGGATAATCGATTTTGTGTAAAGGAGCTTTAAATGAGATCATACTAGGTGTATGATTTAAAGATACTATATATATAGTATAAAATGTTTTGATGATGGCTCTGGGGAAAAAGGCGCTCCCTTGGAATGGACTTCTCAGGAGTACCACCGGGTGGTGCTGCCTTGAGCCCCAAGGGGGGTTCTAAAGTTGATCCTGTGAGGAGTCCGGACTAAACTAGTTCCTGGGGATCTTGAGTAGAGGTTACCATAGCGAAAGTCGTGTGTGCCGCTGAGAGCCAACAGTCTGCGTTTGATTTTATATCGGCAGACTGCGACCTATGTAGGAGTGGAGAGGTTTCATTTCGACAGCAAAAATCAGAGGCTGCTGAGAGCCTGCAGTTACATGGACTTTTGCTGCGACGGCCACGTAACCCTGGATGTAACTGTGATATGTTGTGTGGGTTCCATGGCGTAATCGAGAGGCCGCGAAGAGCCTGTAGTTACATGGACTTTTGCTGCGACGGCAACGTAACCCTGGAATGTAACTGTGACCATGGATGGGGGTGATGATTTCCAGAGCATTCTCACCAAAGATATATCCTCTATTTTTAAAAAAATGTTTCAATATTTTCAATAGAATTATTTTTCAAATATTTTCACTGGGTGTTGAAAACGGGTCTGCTAAGTACTTATAGATTTTCAGTCGTACGCCTGATCAACGTATGACCGAATTTCTGTGAGAACAAAGATGGACTAGTTAAAACATCGAGTTATAAAAAGTATTTTTATAAAACCATTTTATAATATTTAATAAATTTTGGCTTCGTTCCTTTTCGGGAACAAAAAGATTCAAAGGGGGAGGAATGTGATAACCCGGATTTGGTCATCTGATAATTGAATAGTTATCTGATTTTATTTGGTTATAAAGATAAAGCTTTGATAATTTAAAATATATCTGGATGTATATAATGGAGTCGAACTAGAATAAATGCGGATATCTGAATAGATATTTTAAATAGTTGGAAATGATAAATTTTATAATAAAATAACAAGGATAAAAATTGTATGCAAACTTTATAAGTTGAAATTTTATAAATATATATATATATATATATATGTTTATAAGTGTATATATTTTGCCCTAGGAAAGTTGAATATTTGAAGTTATAAAAGTGAGGATATCTATAGTATTAACACTTACATAAGATAATATATATATATATATAGGTATGTATATCTATTGTAATTAGAAGCTTTGTTATGAATTCAAAAAAAGAAAGAAAGAAAAGATCAATATTATTAAATTTAAAAGTATGATAGTTTAAGTAGGATTCAAATAAAAGATTAAAATCTTTCTTTTCTTTTTATATATACCTGAAATATAAAACAAAATACATAAGTATTAAACATTTGTAAGAAAATAAATTAATAAATTAACACTTGTAGCTAAGATTAGAGGCATAGTTAACAAGTGGCATTAGTTCCTTTAAATAAAATTTGTATAGACTAAATGTTTAGAAACAGGCTGCAAAGATTCATTCCGCTTTCTCAAAATCCATTCTCCTCCTCCATCTTTAATTTTTTTTCTATGCAAATCAAAGGAGCATCTCATAACAAAGAAATATAAAGATCAAGCTGGTGCCTGTATCATATACTAGCTGAGACAAACTCAGAGAAAATGCAATAGTAAAATTTGGAATACCTGCAACAAAATAAAACGAATTCAAGCGAAAGCAAATCAAGTTATAATTCAAGATCAAGTTTCAATCAACTATCAAATTTTTCAGGTTTTCTCTGTTTTGCATGTGCAGGTGAGTAACAATTTATTTAAAAGATTTAACCTTGTTTTAAATCTTGAAACATGCAGTATTTACTTTAAAGTGAAATATGATATGAGTTTGCCTGAAGATTTAAAAGCAGAAATGCAAAGTATATACAATTAAATGTAGTTATAGTTGTCTAGCAGCAAAAGTTGCTCTGTTCTTCAGGTGTATATTTGTTCAATTATCAAACCTTTTTTTTTTACCTGATCATCTATAGGCCTGGATTTACTAACAAAATCTGTTGTTATGTCAGGATCTAATTTTTTTTTAGAGAAAGGTAAATTTTAAATTAAATATGGAGGTAGTTTTATTTGGAAGATAAATAGTAGTAAAGCTTTTAGATATCAAAGTAACTCAGTTTTCAAAAAAATCATCAAAGCCATTGTAAGTCATTCCAGTTTTTTTCAAACCTCTGTCTTTTTGGCATCAGGTGAGTAAACTAAGATTTAAAGCTTGATCTGTTGATATTTAATTCATGTGGTCAATGCTTAAAGGAAATGGTTGCGTTAGTGCAAACATGTCTGGGTATATCTGATTTGAAATTGTCAAGTATGTATACATGTATGCAGAGCTTTGTTGATTTACAGGATTCAAAACCTGATATAAATTCAAGAAATTCCATCTAGATGATTTTAGATCTCGATCTCTAAATAAATAAATAAAATTAAAATTACAGGAGGATAGTACCAATTTCAAATGGTGTTCAAGTGTATTTAATTGAATAAATATTTTAAAACTTGAAATAACAGAAATAAACATTTTGGAACTGGAAAATCAAGCATTAAAAATTTGTAGTTTCGAATGCATGATTGTATTTGAGCCTCGAAACCATGATTTTTGGTTTGAATTTCGAGATTTTTAGGTTTGTGAATTGGTGGGAAATTCGAGATGAACGGAATTGGAAAAATTTCTTGGCGAACGGCGAAGGGTTATGGATCGAGTCTCTAGTCAAAGCAAGTTTGCAGTTCATGGATTTTGGGAAAAATGGCAATGAGTTTTATAGATCACCGTAGGTGACAAACGCCGGTAAACTAGGGTTTAAGGTGTCTCTTGGACGGTGTCTTACATGACACAATTTCGCCGTCAAGAGCACACTGGAAGGGATCGGAGAAGGGAGAATTTGGAGTATAGTCAAGTGTCGTGGTTTGGACATGATGACGATGTCTCAGATGAACTGTGACGGCGATGTTGGGAAGATATTGGTGGTTGACGTGTTCTGGGTTCAAGTGGAATTGCTCATTTGTGTTTGGGTGAGCCATTGAGTTTTCTGGATTTCTGATCAGGGTGAAGACAACGGCGTCGACGTGATGGTGGCTGCGGCGTTGGTCAGTGATGGCCAGATTGTTTGTGCATGTGCACCTGATTATCTGGTGTCACTCGTGTTTCTGTGCGTGCTGCGCATCGGAGAAGAAAAGAGATGGCGTCGTGTTGTACTCGAGTCCTTCGAGTTGGTGGAAACCCGGGTTGTAGCTCGGGTGAGTATGGATTTGGCTCGGGTTGCTTGATGAGTTTCCAGGCTGTTATTTGTGTAAGTAAAACTTAAATAGTATTTATAAATGGAGTGATAGTACAAAGTTCAAAAATAATTAAAACAGGGTTTCCAAGTTAAAGAATGATTTAAGTAAGTTATTCATAAAAATAAAATATTTTAAATATGCAAATGGAAATTAATCCATTATTAAAACAATGTTTAATCTTAAAGATAATTAAGGTTTTATGTCTTGATATTAATTAAGTTAATTAAGGAAAATTAGGTACGATTAATTAATTTAATTAATAATGATGTGGGATAAATTAAAGAATTGATCTGTTAATGTGATTTATTAAATAAGGAAATTAATTAAAGGGTGATTAATTTATTTAAGGCTAAATTACTAAATGTAATCAAGTAATGATAATTACTTAATGTAAGTAATTTAAAGGATTAACTATTGCGAACTAATTAATTTAATTAGTAATTTAAGGTTAATCACTTAATTAATCAATGATAATAACGAAGGTAATTACTTAATGCCATTAATTAAGATAGGTAATTAATGGGTAATTGCTAAAGGTAATTTAATGGTAATTACTTAACGGGAGAAATTAAGGGTTAATTACTTGGTATAATGAGCTAAAAGATTGATTAATTTATGAAATTAATGAGTAAAAATTAATTAATAAATGGATTGATGGATAATCAAATTGGGTAATTATGTAATATCGTAATTAAAGGTTAATTAATGTGAGGGGTTTGAGGATAATTAATTTGTGTAATTAATTAAGGGCAAATTACTCAATGTAATTAAAGAATGACTAATCAAGAATTATTAATCAAGATGAATAATTAAGGGATAATTAATTAATTGAATATAATTAATTAATGTTATATAAGTAAGATTTATAAGTAATAAGTAATTAATTTAATTCATTGGTAGATAATTGAATTAATTAGAAATGGTATGACTAATTTATCATACTTATGGATGAATAAACGATATTGAATGCTTTGAATTAATTGTTATCCCTGGTATGTGATCATGATGCTATGTGATATGAAATGTTTCTGTGATACGATATGTTGGGTTGAACAGTGATAATGTGGTTAACTATGATGAAATACTATGTTAAGTGACATCCGGTGTTTAAAAGTAAATTGTATTCATTTGAATAACTTGGGATCAAATGACATTGGATTCGAAGAGATCGGAGTCGGGTATTATTTAATATCCGAAACCACTTCGATTCTATGTAGATTTGATATGTAATCAATAGGCTGATATGGAATGATTTAAGTGAATTGGACCATTTAATCTAAGTTTTGGCACTTAGAATTTAATGTGTGAAATAGATGATGTCTATAACAACTGGTAGAGTTGTAACTTGATTTAAGTTACCCGGGTTTATATAAGTTGTATACTTTTGTATTCCATATTAGTTGGGTTTACTCACGCTGGTTTCCAGCTTGACCCGAGTGTTACTTTGATGTAATGCTCGGGTCAGACCGAGTATTATAGATTTCAGGTAAGGACGTTCTGGAGCTCAGGAGGCGAGCTGGAGAGCAGAAACGTATGGAGAGCTTCTGATGTGATATATTATAGTATCTGAAACAGATTGATTTATCTGTTTTGTGATTGTAAATCTACTGTAACTCTGATATAAAAAAATATATGACAAGTACAGTTTCCTTTGTATAACTATTATTTATGTGATATTATATTTTATCCGCTGCGAATGTAAGATTCTGAGTTCGAGACTTCTGTTTCTTCTTCTTTCTTTTTCTTTTTTTCACTAACTATCTGGAATTTTCGGGATCGAAATTTCCGGGTCGTTACATACGAATTGTACATGGATCGATCGCGATCGATCCCAAACGACCCTGGATTGATATGGTGGGCCCACTTGCGCATGAGAAAATGTATTTCAGGTTTTGAGGTGGAAATTTTCAGATCTACACCTATAAATAGCGGTCCTATGGCAACTAAAAGGGGATCTTCTTCTTCTCTTTACGCTGAAACTTTGTTATTTTGGTTCATTGATGTTCAAAGGCTTGTAATTGTAATCTCAATACAAAAGGAATAAAAGGATTGATTCAAAGTGGACGTAGGCCAAAGATAGACGAACCATTATAAACCCTGTTTTATTTTCTTTCTTGCTCATTTTAATTTTATTACTTTCTTCATTTTTATTCTCTACTTTATCTGGATCCGAGATCTGTGCTTGGATATTGTGGGTCTTTATATATACATTGGTGCTTTCGCTATTTTTGGGGTTTGTGACTAATTTTGGCGCAAACACATAAGTTATTCCAATATATATATATATATATATATGATTTATAATATTTTACTTAATTTAGAATATCTTATTTTAGACAAATCAATAGCATTATTAATTTAGTTCTGATTCTTTTTATTAAATTAATGGTTATTTTCTAAATAAAAGAATCAGAACTGAAGTTAATATTTTAATAATGCTATTAATCTATCTAAAATAAGATATTCTAGATTAAGTGATATATTATAAATTATATATATAATCTTATATTTATATATTGAATATATTTTATTCTTCGATTGTAACATTTATGTAAACATATACCAAGTTTCTAAATATGTTTATGTATTAGATAAAATATAATACCATTAAGTTATATTTTTTACTGTAAGTATAAGTTTTACACACAAGTATTTTCTAAAGTTATAAACAAATTTTCATTTACTTTAATTAAATTATCATTACATTTTAGGTAATATAAACTTTACCTACATGTTATTTATTTATTTTATATTTATTTTGTTATATTTATATTATTATTGTTATTTTATTTTTATTTTACTTTATTATTATATATTTTTAAAGAATTAGGGGTGATTGGTTGGACCATCGGTCGACTAGCAACGAACGACCAATCGATCGACGGAGTCAGCTGGTGCCCTTCTAATAACGCAAGTATGTTCCAATTTCATATTCTTCGGTCTATTTCAGATCCTCTTCCTTTCTCATTCTAGTTCCAATTCGATGAACACAACTACAAGAAATCATATTCCAAAGCAAACACGTCTATTGGTTTTTAAATACATCATAGATTTTAAGGTCACCAATAATACTCCAAGTCTCATCAACAGACAATATTCATCTTTTATTACCCAACTTTACTAAAAATGTTCTAGATATTCGGATATTCAAAAATAAACATAGATGTGAGTAGATGAATCACCGAACTATGAAGAACTTCACTTACCCTTCTAGCTCATCTTTCTCCATGCTTGTTCCTTACCGTAAGTTTTCAACTTCCAAAATCGATGCCTTAAAACTTGGATTTCACTTCACTAGTTGGTGTAGAGAGATGTCAGGAAGCGCATCTTCAAATTTGAGGATTTTTAATAATTTATTTAATTTAATTTTTTAATTTGGAAAGAAAGGTGGGAGGGGGTGATAATATGAATGGAAGAAAAATAGATTTTCAGGAAGCCTTCCTGTACATGTCATTTATATTTATAAAATAGGGAGATAAATCTAAAAATAGAAATTTCTGGATTTTAATATATATTAAGTTAATTAAATCTTAGGCGTACGTTAATTAAATATGGGTTTAATCAGCCTTTCTCTTTTATAAAATCATTTTAATATATTTTCAGTTCATTAGTTAATCAAATAGAATTATTTCTAACTTTCTTAATTCCCACACAACAATATACTTATTTCATAAAATAATTCCACTTCAATTTACTTTTTTTTCTTTACTTTATTAATCACCTAAACATTTATTTAAACATGTTTATATAAAATTATTTCACATTCCTTTGATAATTAAAATATAACTTCTAATCTTATTTATTTCAATTATCATTCTTTATAAAAAATTATTAACCATCTTACTTCATATTTTTTATAATAATAATAAATTATTCAGTATAAATACTTATCAAAATAAAATCCTCTTTCCCTTATTAAACATTTTTCTCTCATATTTTTCTAATTATTGACTATAATTTCATATTTTATTAATTTAAACCCGTTTAACTATCCAAACCTTATTATTTAATTCTTACTTAAATACCTCCTGACACTAGGTTGTTGCAGACTTCCTTCCTTAAGAAAATTGCATCTTTACAATTCCTTCTTGGGGAAAATATATAACTAGCTAGTTGAATTCAAGTTCATTTACACCATTATTGATAACTGACTAAGATACAAGATATGTACCTAAATCAGGTGTTTTAGTAAATAACTCATGATTGGTCCACTCCATAATCTCTTTTGTTTCCTAAGTACAATCTTATAGGTTATCAGACCATTGTATCTTTACTAATGGAAAGTTTTGTTCTTGAACTGTCGGACTTCCAAACCAATTATCCAATAGGATGTTGCATATAAGTTAGATATGGAGATATCTAGAGCACTTGTATCTCTTTTGGCTCTACAACAATCTCCAACCCTCGTAGACACTTCCCTATTTAAGATAGATGACAGATGTTATGTACTCCTGTAAAATGACCTAGAAGTACAACTGTGTATGAAACTCTCCTAACTCGTTCGATTATCATAAATGGAACAATATAACAAGGTGCTAATTTCCCAGATTTACTAAACCTCATATATCCTTTAAGAGGAGAAATCTTCACATATACAAGATCTCCAACTTTAAATGCTAACTCTTTCCTTCTTCTGTCAGCATAAAATTTCTGATGATCCTGAGCTTCTTTCATTCTTTGCTTGATCATCTCAATCTTCTCTGATGCCTCTTTGATTGAATTGGGACCCAAAACAAAATTTTCTCTAATTTTAAGCCAACAAGATGGTGATCAACATGTTCTTCCATACAGAGCTTCTAACGAAGCCATTCCAATAGTGGATTGATAACTATTATTATAAGCAAACTCAACCAAATAAAGGTGATCTTCCCAATCACCACCAAAGTCAAGTACATAAGCTCGTAATAAGTCTTCGAGAATCTGATTCACCTACTCTGTTTGACCATTGATCTGTAGGTGGTAAGCTGCATTGAAATTTAGCTTTGTTCCCAAAGCTGATTGAAGACTTCTCTAGAATCTGCTGGTAAATAAAAAATCACGGTCATAAACAATAGATCTAGGAACTCCATGAAGTCTAATCATCTCTTTCACATTTAGCTTTGCCGAATATGGTGTGGTTTTGTTTGACTTCACTGGTATAAAATGCGTCGATTTGGTCAAATGATCGACTACTAACCATATACTATCGTGACCCATCTTGAACAAGGTAGCCCATCAATGAAATCCATAGATACCTACATTCACATAATATTTTCATAGAGATTTGTATAAAAGAGTCATTATTATCTAATGTTGAATTCACTCATACCTCCATTGCCACCAATGAGAATATGCTTGGTCTCGGCAACATTTAATTGTTACAAAAGGATTCTCTTTGTTACATGCCAAAATTCCCATATATGCACCACATTATATGATATATTTTGTGGGACTTATTTGTTCAATCTGTGCATGCATAATGTGAGCCACACCTAACATAACATGCACAAAAATCCACTTTATTCCTTGTTTTCGCACATAGGATGGATATGATGAAACTGGGCTAGTCGGAAGCGGGTGCAATAGGTATATTTCAAAAAGAAAACCTATTTTGGATTCACCGAGCTTTTGAAGTATAAAGGTATATCATATCCAAACTAATAAAGTTTTAAATAAAATCATATTTTATTTAAATAGTTCAAAATGATGTTCGAATTTAATTTAAATTTAAATTTACAAGTGTCAAATGCACTCATGTGTTAGCAATTACTTATTAATATAGAGAAGAAAACCATTTGTTTCTCTTTCTAAAATTAATGCAATTAATTGAGGGAGGATTTTGCATTATTTGAAGAGAGAGAGACCTTTCTTTTCTCTCACTTTAATTGAATTAAAATATGTATTAAATATCATTAATATATAATATATGCATAACATAAAATTGCAAATATAGCCAAATATACTTTAGTTAATATTGTGTACAATAAATAAACAATGTTAATATGCATAAATAAACATGTAATTTTTTTAGAAAAGGAAATGTTTTCCCTCTCTATTAACTATATAATTAATTAAGGGGAAGATGAGGCATATATATATAGAGAGAAACATTTCATCTCTTTTTAATTACATTAATTGAATTTTAAATTATATTTATAACTAAATTTGCACATGCCTTCTTAACTAATAAAATAAATATATGTAGATCTATAATATATATATATATATATATTAAAATTAAGATTGACTGTTTTATACACTTTGAAATCAAAACTTAAAACAAAATCTAATTTAATAAGATTTTGAAATTAAATTAATGATTTCACACAAGGATCTATTTTATAAACTTTATGTTAAAAAGACATACAATTAGAGATATGTTTAAAATTAAAGTTTATAAAATAAATTCCAACCTTAACTAAAAACGTATCAAAAAGGCATATGACATTTTGCATAAAAATTCCACTTATGACATTTTACCTTACAATAAAGTATATAATAAAGAAAATAATTATATTCAGAACAACAATCATACAACATTTATACTCAAGTTCCACATGATTTCAAATAAATAACGTGTGTGTTCAAGTTTGAATATATATATATATATATATATAATCAATATAAATTATATTAATTAATCTAAGATTAGATTTCAATCAAATTATTGATTTTTTGTTAAACAATAATTTCTGAAACCGAGGTCAAAAAGGACAACTTGAGCACATATACTTCTTTTTTTAAAATTTAGATCTAAACTGTATGAACACTATGAATGATTAATTCAATAAAATGTAACATGTGATAGATTGAATGTTAACAAGGTGAAATGTGATCAAAAAGGATATAACATAAGATTGGATTAAAACCAAAATAACACCGTGAACAAATATTATTAATGGACAAAAGGGGACTTAATCCATGTTAGATAGATAATCATAAATTTAGATGTGGTGTGTAAAAGATCCATAATCATACGAACAAGATGAATATATAAATAAATAAAATCTAGAGTTTTATCTTAAGATGTGGCCAAAAAGAATGTTAATTAAAGAGAGACATTTTTCCTTCTTTATTGTTCTTTTCCTTTTTAATTCTTTTGAAAAATTATCTTCTCCCCTTTAATTAGTGTGGCCGGCCCTACATGGAGGCATTATGAGGCTCAAATCATCTTAAAATCACTCAACACTTATTTCATTTAAATACAATTTAAACAATCTATCTATTCGTATATCGATACGCACGTTTATAATTTTTATTTATGCACTTTATTAAATGCTAATGGTATTTAAATAAATAAAATGTAGTAATTAATATTTCATAAATATTAATTAATTTAATTAATTTACAATGACTGTAAATTAATTAAACTATATTGCTTATTTAGAGTATTCATTATTACGATTGTGCGACTCAAAGATGTTAATTCAATTAGCGAATAATATTGAATAATTCGAATATTAACGTTCACACGCCACCTTAGCTAGTGGTGTGATATTTTAACTGAATTTATCGCTTATACATCTTTTTGGTAAAATACAATTTTACTTATTAAAAGCAGTCCCTAGTAGTAAAGAATATTTTACACCAATTCTCTTTGAAAAAACTTTATCACATTAGGACATATAGAATTTGGTTCGGGTCAAAATTTCAACATCGTCCTCATTCAACTTTATCAGTCCCAAATCAAATTCCTTGGTTCAATAATAACATTTATTATTAACCATACTCCTCTGGTCAGAGATTTGACTTTGAGATGAATACAGTTGATCGTGATACTAACCTCATATAACCGAGGAGACGGATTCTCTATTGAATAGTGTTGCACTTTCAATGCTTCAATTGAGACCCAACTATAGTCATTCAATAGACGCTATTCCATGATTTACTATAATCAAAGAAGAGTGTCAACATTGAAGTTCAACGGTATTCTCAAGTCGAGAGAACTATGTAACATTGTCAGTTCAAGATTCTTCGTTTGACTTTAGTTATATTAACTAATAGAAAACTCTTGAGTAAGTCATTTTATGGTTATCCAATAACTATTAGTACACAAACCTTGGTGCCCCCAGCAGCTACGAGAAATATACTATCCAACATTTGAATAGTGTTACGTGCTCTAGTCTCAACGGATGAATCGATATCCTTTCTCGAAACATCTTGAATAGAAATGTTTGAAAAAAATCAATGGGATAAATTTCTCATAATTACATCATTTTGTAATTACAGTCCCATAACATATCATTTAAGGATTTTCCATTTATATACTTTAAATTAATTACTTAATTATTTATATTACTATATAATAAGTATATAATAGAAAGAAAAACATCTTCTATTTCGAACAAGATTGGTCACAGAGTTAGATTTATTTAACAAATTAAATGATTGCCCATATGGCATACCCTTATATCTATCAGGATCCAACCAAACCCAATGGGCAAAGCTTATTAAAATGTCTAAAAGGAAATCTCGTGCATCAACCAAAGTTTCTTACTGATGACAAGAAAGTGGATTGTTCATGATAACAATCCCCTAATTTACTAATAAGCAATGGTGATATGCACATTTCCATTTGGCATGATGCTTTAAGTCCGAAATGAATTCCAATTACGTTGAAAAATCAAAATTGCTAAAGATACACTGTAGCAACCACCTTATACCTCTGATACTCAATATAACCTATGGAGTGCGTTACGACGGAAATGGCCACTTGTAGGAAGATTATCACAAATGAAAAGCAAGAATCATCCAAAACAAACCTATTATATATCTCACAATGCAAAGATAAAATATAATAATCAACACAGATTTAAAATAGGTAGGACAATATTAACTAAAATGAACCACATAATCAAAATGCAACAGGTTCATCATAGTCATATATATAGATCATAGAGTTTATACATCAAACAATAAACCCAAATGTACGGTCTTTAAATAAAGTAAAGCATTGGTAGAGCTCCAGATAAAATATAATATACCACGTATGTGACTAGAACAGAACAATACATAACACAAATGAATAATAAAGTACACAAAGTCAGAATGCACCGGATAAAATATAATATATCATATATACATAGTCCAGTAGGTTATAAAATGATAGACTCTAACCACATCATACATACATTATAATATCACACCACTACGTATATACAACGAGGCTGCAATATACACTAGAGAATGTATCATCCTAAGGTAACTACAAGCCTCCAAAAAGTCCATAAAAGCTATTGCATACCTGAACCTGGAACACCTTAGACTAACTGGAGCATCATAACAATATACATGTTAGTCTATGTTATAATGATAAATCGATCACGGTATTAAGCGCGATACATGAGAGCATAACCATAGAAATATAGATATAAATATCTTCACAATAATATAACCATTTCATTACTAACTAATTGTCTCCATATTACTTATGTAAATTCATTCCATATAATTATAAGTACAGGTTAACATTATCAAAATCATAAACACACACATCTCTCAATGTAAAGAGTGATGGGTAATGACTATACGATAGACACAAGGTCCCATGTAGAGTCATATATATAATCTCACGAGTCGCCTAATCTTGGGTTGCCTAACCTATATCTATACTCAAGTAAGGGGTATAATTAGTGTATGCCAATCCACAACACTGTTAGAACCAAAAGGGAGACGATAGCCACACGTCGGCTCTAGATTCACATATATGGTCATCTAACCCGACTCTACCGTCTTCGTTTACTTCGACAGTCATCGTGATAAATATCAACCTATTTATCATCTATGTGAAGCTCTCGGTCATGACCCTGCCCTTGCCCCTGTAACTAGCAGACTACTGGCCAAAGTGACACATGGGCAACAGGGCACCTGCCTTGTGGGTCACCTAACCCATTATATATACTCTCATGGTGTGATGGATCAGGGATATGACCCCATGATCAGACCACTAGGGTGTATACTAGCTAGCTGGTCCTCTCTCGCCAATAATCTTAGAGTACATCATGATAGTGGCACATAATATCTCTAAGTATAAGGGCATGTATCGTGCTCACACTATAAGCATCATTTCACTTAAGTATAATCTCAAAGTACTATTCCCATCAGGTTAGTGCTATCAACTTACAATGAATAACCGAATAAATATCACAACGGCGTCCCATACCGCTGCGTGATATTTAAACTTTTATTCAGCGCTCATAAACTATACTCAATCATCACAATTATCAATGTAAAAAGTTCAATGAATAACCTGGAAAATATTACCAAAAGTCTCATACCAAACGGTATAACCCTGTTTATCACAAATTTCTCGTTGCATAAGATATTCCAATATATATGATTTATAATATATTACTTAATCCAGAATATCTTATTTTATATAAATCACATTATTAATTCAGTTGTGATTCTTTTTATTAATTTAATTATTGTTTTCTTGATAAAATAATCAGACTGAAGTTAATAATTTAATAATGCTATTAACTGTCTAAAATAAGATATTCTAGATTAAGTGATATATTATAAATCACACAGATACATATAATCTTAGATTTATATATTGAATATATTTTATTCTTCGATTGTAACATTTATCTAAACATGTGCCAAGTTTCAGATACGTTTATGTATTAGATAAAATATATTATCATTAAGTTATATTTTTTAATGAAAATACTTTATTATTATATTTTTAAAGAATTATAGGAGACTAGTTGGATCATCGGTCGACTGGTGTCGATCGACCAATCGATCGACGGAGTTAGCCGGTGCCCTCCTAATAACGCAACTCTGTTCCCCATTTCATATTCTTCGATCAATTTCGTACTCTCATTCTAGTTCCAATTCGATGAACACAACTACGTATAATCATATTCCAAAACCAAACACATATATTTATATTCAAATACATCATAGATTTTGAGGTTATCAATTATACTCCAAGTCTCATCAATAGACAATGTTTATCTTTTATTACCCAACTTTAGTAAACATGTTCCAGATATTCGGATATTCCAAAATAAACATAGATGTAAGTAGATGAATCACCAGACTATGAAGAACTTCACTTACCCCTCTAGCTCATCTTTCTCCTTGCTTGTTCACTACTATAAGTTTTCAACTTCCAAAATCAGTTACTTAGAACATGTATTTCACTTCAGTAGTATGTGGAGTGAGATGTCAAGAAGTGCATCTTCAAATTTGAGGATTTTTAATAATTTATTCAATTTAATTTTTTAATTTGGCAAGAAAAGTGGAAGGGGGTGATAATATGCACGGAAGAGAAATAGGTTTTCAGGAAGCCTTCCTGTATGTGTCATATATATTTATAAAAATGGGGAGATAAATCTTAAAATAGAAATTCTAGATTTTAATGTATATTAAGTTAAGTTAATTAAATCTTAGGCTTACGTTAATTAATTATTGGTTTAATTAGCCCGTTATTAATTACTCTTTCGTAGAATCATTATAATATATTTTTGATTCATTAGTAAATTGAATTGAATTATTTCTAACTTTATAATTCCCACACAATAATATACTTATTTCATAAAAATCAACTTCAATTTACTTTATTTTACTGTATTAATCACTTAACATTTCTTTAAACTTGTTTATATAAAATTATTTTAAATTCCTTTGCTAATTAAAATATAATTTCTAATCTTATTTATTTCAATTATCATTCTTTATAAAAATTTATTAACCATCTTACTTCAAATTTTTTGTAATAATAATAATAATAAATTATTCAGTTTTAAATACTTATCAAATTAAAATCCTCTTTCCATATTTTCCTAATTATTGGCTATAATTCCATATTTTATTAATTTAAAACAGTTTAACTATCCAAAACTTATTATTTAATTCTTAATTTAATACCTCCTGACACTAAATTTTTACAGACTTCCTTCCTTAAGAAAATCACGTCCTTACAATTCCTTCTTGGGAAAAATATATAACTGGCTAGTTAAATTCAAGCTCATCTACACCATTTATTAATAACCAACTAAGAAACAAGGTACGTACCTAACTCATGTGTTTTAGTAAATAACTCATGAAAAGTCCATCCCATAAGCACTTTTTTTCCCAAGTACAATCTTATAGGTTATCAGACCATTGTATCTTTACTAAAGGAACCCTTTTGTTCCTGAGTTGTCGGACTTCCAAACCAATTATCCAATAGGATGTTGCAGATAAGCTAGATCTGAAGATATCTTGAGCATTTGTATCTCTCTTGGCTATACGACAATCTCCAACCCTCGCAGACGCTTCCTTAGTTAAGATACATGAAAGATACCATGTACTTCTGTAAAATGATCTGGAAGTGCTACTTTGTATAAAACTCTCCCAACTCGTTGGATTGTCATAAATGGACCAATATAAAAAGGTACTAACTTCCTAGATTTACTAAACCTCATAAATCCTTTAAGAGGAGATATCTTCACAAACAAAAGATCTGCAACTTCAAATGCTAACTCCTTCCTTCTTCGGTTTGCATAAGATATCTGATGATCCTAAGCTTCTTTAATTCTTCACTTAATCATCTCAATCTTCTCTTATGCCTCTTTGATTGAATTGGGACCTAAAACAAACTTTTCTCTGATTTTAAGCCAATAATATGGTGATCAACATGGTCTTCCATACAGAGCTTCAAATGAAGCCATTTCAATAGTGGATTGATAACTGTTATTATAAGCAAACTCGACCAAACAAACGTGATCTTCCCAATTATCACTAAAGTCAAGTACATATGCTCGAAGTAAGTCTTTAAGAATCTGATTCACCCACTCCGTTTGACCATCGGTCTGTGGGTGGTATGCTGCATTGAAATTCATCTTTGTTCCTAAAGATGATTGAAGACTTCTCTAGAATCTACTAGTAAATGAAAAATCACGTTCATAAATAATAGATCTAGGAACTCCATGAAGTCTACACACCTCTTTCACATATAGCTTTGCCAAATATTGCGTGGTTTTGTTTGACTTCGTTGGAATAAAATGAGTCGATTTGGTCAAATGATCGACTACTACCCATATACTATCACGACCGCATCGTGAACGAGGTAGCCCATCAATGAAATCCATAGATACCTATAATCACATACTATTTTCTTAAAGATTTTTTATAAAAGAGTCTTTATTATCTAATGTTGAATTCACTCAGACCTGGTCCCATTTCCACTGAGGAACATCTAATGGTTGAAGTAAATCACAGGGTTTCTGATGTTCAACTTTCACTAGTTGGCATATCATACATTTTTTCACAAACTTACCGATATCACGTTTCATTCTTTCCCAGTAGTAAAGACGTTTCATATCCATATACATTTTACTACCACTTGGGTGTATAGTATAGTATGATCGATGGCAGTCATCCATTATCTCTTTATGAAGAACATAAATACCAAGAACTTCCAATCTATTTCCTTTATGTAAACGACTATGAAAATTAAGATAATATTTAACCAGATCACTGCTTTCATCTCTCGATTATAATCTCTAGATAAGCATGATTATAACTTGATCTTTCCTTTGTGCTTCAGCAATCCGATCGATCAAAGATGGTTTGGCCACAAGATTAGCCAGCGTTGCACCTGAATTTGCTATGGACTCTCTATCATGGGTCTCGCATATAGAAGTGTCTCGAGGTCCTTCCATTAAGAAGACTACCGCTTGATCTTTCCTACTTAATGCATCTGCTATGCCGTTACCTTTCCCGGGAGTATACTAGATCTTAAAATCATATGAAGTTAGAAACTCCAGCCACTTCTGATGTCTTTTACTGAGATCCTTCTGGGTAAAGTGGTACTTTAATGAATTATGATCAGTATATAACACAGATCACTCTCCAAGTAAATAGTATTGCCAAATCTTCAGTGCGAAGACTATGGATGCAAGCTCCAAATCATGAGTAGCCCGAAGGATCTTATTAGCCCTCAATTTCCTTGATGCATATGCTATTACTTTACCTCTCTACGTAAGCATCGCGCCTATTGTAGAATCACAAGCGCCTGTATAAACCTCTAGATCCTGCTTACCTTTTGGAAAGGTAAGCATGGGTGCGTTTGTAAGTAACTCCTTCAATTTCTGGTACTCTTCTTCACACTTAGCAGTCCATTGGAATTTTAATCTTTTCAATGTGAGATTTGTAAGCAGGCGAGCAATATTTTAGAAACCATTAATAAATCGTCGAAGTAACCAACTAATCGAAGAAAACTACCGATCTCAGTAACTGTCTCAAGCTGCTTCCAATTATGAATAGACTTAAATTTGACCGGGCCCATAAAAATCCTTGCTTCTGAAATGGCACGGCCTAAGAACTTAACTCTCTTCTGTTAAAAATGACACTTAGAAAACTTGGATTTCAACTTATTCTATCTTAGTGTCTCCAATACTACATTGAGATGCTTCTCTTGTTCCTCTCCAGGTTTGGAGTCCACCAAAACACTGTCTATAAAACCTAAAACAAATTTGTCCAAGTATTCTCTAATGACTCTATTCATCAACTCAACAGAATATACAGGAGCATTTGTCAGCCTAAATAGCATAACTAGCCATTCATAAGATCCATATCTAGTCTGAAATGTTGTTAAAGGAATACTGTCTTCTGCAATTCGAAGCTGATGAAAACCATTTGCTAAATCAAGTTATGAAAAGATCTTATCTCCTCTCAACTGATCGAATATACCATCAGTCCTTGGTAGAGGATATTTATTCTTGATAATAAACTTGTTCAACTTTTGATAATCTATACACAACTTGAGGGATCCATCCGCCTTCTTCATAAACATTATAGCTGCACCCCCAGAAAGAACTGCTAGATTTGATAAAGTGCTTAGACTCCAAATTAGTTAATTTTTTCTTAAGCTCCTCATTTTCCATTGCAAACATTCTTGTCAGAGGTCAACTAATAGGTTATGCCATAGGAGGATCAATCTGGAACTCAATCACCCTTTTAGGAGGAAGATTCGTAATATGTTGAAAGCTATTTGGGTATTCTTTAACACTTGGAATTCGAGCAGTCTAATCCTCATCTTGAGTTTCTAAAGCATAAAGATGTCCACTTAAGTTCTCATTGACATCTCCAAGAACTAAACTAATCCATTTAACTGATGTTGGATGGATGGGAGTTATGACTCTTTTAGGACATAACAAATGTGCCTCATAACGATCCAGGCAATCCATTCCAAGGACGATGTCGAACCCCAAATACTCAAATACATGCAAATCACAATGAAATGATAAGTTGCATAAGAATAATTCAAGATTCTTGCACATCATACCAATGATTTTGTAACACCCCACATCCCTTAGTATATCCAAAAAGGACACACTAAAAGATGTGGTACATTGTAGGTATAGCTAAAACTTTACAAAGACTAAGATTCATAAGACAATTAAATAAAAATAGTGGAACATTTAAACAATAACTCATTTTAAAGTTAAACTTCATAAAATAAGTCATAACCAAAATATGTACCAAATACATATGTCCCATGAAAAATACCATCTTAGTCGCAATATCATAGTACAATATCATCCCTCTCAAATAGTACCAGTACATAAAAATCCAAGTGAAAACTGAAGAGAAGAAGAATACATGAAGAAGAACTCCGCAACTGAATCTTCAAGAAAGTCCGAAATCTATTATCCCTGGGTCTGCCGGTCTATGGGTGAAAAAAAAGGAAACAGAGGAGTGGATCGGACTAAAAGTCTGGTGAGTGGAAGTAATTACCGGTATTTTAAGCATGATAAAGATAATAGACATAGCATCAATTCTAGTATAAAAGGAAATAAAGGAAAAGATAAAGCTGGAATATAATACAGTTTAACTATTTGCTTTTCTTGGATAGTTTTGATTATCTTGATTGTTTGCACTTTTCTAAAACTGCTTTGATTAGGTAAAATCCCAATCCTAGTTTAATTAGGCTGAAGTCCTAATTCTACCCTTTGGTCGGCCTTCTATCTCTATTGTGCCTACTGCGGGCTAGTCCCATCCTATGGGTCCCATAACAAAATATACCTATTAAGCGCTTGGAACTCAATAACGACTTATCTATTTGCACTGAGGCTGCATGCTCAACCACAATAAGCTTGCATTATCTGTTGCTCCCTCTTTGGACCTCTTAATTACCCTAAACAGCATAAGCGTGCCCAGCCTCACCTCCGTGTGTTGTGAGACTACCAGTTCCTAATTGAAGGGAATGCTGCCGATAGGGTCCCAAGAAACAAAATCTAGTTGCGACCTTTGCCCAAATTCCTTGATTTGAGCTTCTAATTATTGACCACTTATCTACCCCAAACAGCATAAGCGTGTCCCAAGGGGAATACTGTCGGTCCGGGTCCTACTTCTTAATTATTGACCACTTATCTACCCTGCACTGCATAAAGGGAGTGCTGCCGCTACGGGTCCTACTTCTTAATTACTGACCACTTATCTACCCTAAATAGCATAAGGGAAATGCTGCCGGTACGGGCCCTACTTCTATCTTTGCTTATTAACTTAATACAAGTCTTTTTAAATAAGCCTCTTTTGTTATCTTTGTTATATTTACTTATTAACTTATTCTAAGTCTTAAAATAAGCCTTTCTCTGTTTGCCTCTAATTATAACCTATGTGTTATAACTTTACTTATTAACTTAACCCAAGGTCTAAGTGTAAAAACAAGCTTCTTCCACTATTTCTTCTATTTTCTCTTTTTAGTTATAATTACATGTTATAACTATGCTTGCAAATACCTTAAATTTTCCTATTTCAGTCAAAGTTCAATTTATTACAGTTCTTCTCATTTAAGATCCCATTTTCTATAAATTCAATTTTCTTATATTTTAGTCATATTAACGAATTATTCTTTTCTATTTAATCTAATCACGTAAGAGGGAATTAAAAAGAAAATGACATTTTCAAAAGACATCCTAATGTAGAAAAGATGTAAATAAAACATAAATAATCGTAAATAACTGTAAATACTGTAAATAACTGTAAATAATTGGGAAAACTATAATTAACAACAAATAATTGCCAATAGCTGAAACAAAATTGCTAAATGAAAATAGACTGGAAAACAAGTCTAAAATTTACTTAAAAATAAAATGAAAATATACTTGCATAAAGGTTATCCTAAAATTGTAGAATAACTACAACTATTGGAAATCCTATTATTTTAAATTACTTAAAAAATCTAAAATAATTGCTTAAACACTCACCTATGGTCCTTATCTCTTTCCTTAGCCTTCTCGGATCCACTTATAGCGTATAAAATATTTGAAATAAAAAGATATTCTCCTTGGAAAAATATTCCTTTTAGGGTCCAGCCCCAGGCAATGAACCCAGATTGAGAAAATCTGAATGAGAAAAATAGCTTGGTCTAGTGTCTTATTTATAGTGTCACTTGTGAATCTCAGACCATTAGATTTGAAGATTAAATATGGTGCAACCACGTTATAGGCTTGCCGGGAACCGTCTTATGGAAGCACGAACGCATGGGATTGGATAAAATTTGCAAAACACGTCACAGAACGAAGCGGGATAAAATCGCGTCCAAATACATACGCCGGTCAACCTGGTGGTCGACCTTTGTATGGTGAGGGTCAACCTATAGGTCGACCCATCTATGGGGAAGTTCGACCTGAACCTTTAATTTTTTTCTTCTTTTTTTTTCCTTTTGATTTTCTAATTACTTCTTTCTTCCCTAACTTCTTTGTTTTAGCTTCGATTTTGACAATCTATATATGAAAATTGACCAGAAAATTACCACAGACCCAATGGTGCAACTCACGTGGCTCAGTTGTGATAATTTCAAAAAGTTATTTTATTATTGAATTAATTTGTTAATTAATTATTATACCTCAAATTTTAGGCTGTTACATTCTGTCCTCCTTAAAGAATTTCGTCCCTGAAATCCCTAAGGATGGAAGAATGAAATAAATATTTTCATTCAAGTTCTACAAACAACTACTTAACCATCATCCATTACATCCATTGTTCTTAAGTTTTTCTAATGCGATTTATGATACATATGTAATTAGTGTAGTTTCAATGTCTCTAACTAATGCAAAAGATTAGACGGTCTACTGATTCAGTCGACCTCCTTTTATGCAATCATGTCCATGTCATGTATCCATATGAATGCAAATTTCCTAACGATAACTGGTAGTTCTATATGCGTGCTACAATCATCTTCCAAATGCAACAATCATGTGATAATCATCCATTTATAGCAACCATAGAATAAAATAAAAATAGAAATGCAAATGCACACACATCCATATGCATATGCTCTAGTGTCCTAGTTAGGCCGATCTCTATGAGATAATAGTGCCTAGTGTAAGTATACGCGTCCATTAGCATCCACTAGCAACCACTTGCAACCACTAGTATCCATCATACATGACATGTTCTAATAACATGTTTACATCAAATCCTACCATCCATAGGTTAAGTCCTAAGATCTACCCTCCCAAAGGATAATAGAGGAAAGAACATATTCAAAACTAAAGATGGAAATAGGAAATTCAAAATTTACTATCAAAGAGATGTGGATAAGAGATACACATTTTCTCCTAATCAAACTAATCTTCTCTGAAGTCTCTCTAACCATGTCGGACCAAGTAGCAATCTCTCTGTAGACTCCACCCAACATGTAGGTGACTTGCACAGTCTTCCATAAAGAGCTTCGAAAGGTGTCATTCCAATGCTAGCTTAAAAGCTATTATTATATGAGAATTTCACTCAAGGAAGATGCTCCTTCTAAGTTCCTTAAAATCATGAATACGCATCCTCAACTACATGTGTCTCACTATTTTACTAATATCAACTTATTATTCTTCTATAGCTTACACATGAAGCAACAATCCTAGGTTCACTTTTTCCATCACACTTAGGAAATGATTCCTATCTATTCCACATTTAAAAGTTTGGTTTGGTATTTATCATTTCAAAAACTAAAGCTTCTAAAATTTTAAAACATCAAATCCCAAATTTTTTTGCCTTTCAAAGTTTATTTTCAAATTTCCATTAAATTCAAAGGTGCTTGGTTGCTTAACATTTAATTTTTCATTCTTACAGGTTTTTATAAAAATTGGGATTTTTAAATTTAACGGTTACTAAATTTTTCGCTTTCAAAAACTTATTTACTTTTTCACCAAACCATCTTTCTTTAAAATATATTTAAAATGTTCTCACGTGTTTTCAAAACATCTTCTTTTCATAGATTTTTAATTTTGCCAAAACTGGAGTAGATAAGAACAATTATTTCATTAAAAATCTCTTAACTATCCACCTAACTAACCTTGGAGGAGTTTCTAACTACAAATCGGGACTTTCTATAAAGGCTCTCTATAATATCTCTTCTGACTACAGTGTCCAATTATTACACCTAATGGTTTTATACCTTAATTTATGGGAACTACTTTCTTTTATAAGAAACTATTAACGCTAAAACCTTCTATGAATCCTTTAAAAGAGGACTTCGTGTTTATGTCAAATTATAAAAAACTTATTTTATATTTTTTGAAATAGGCTATACAAAATATGGTGCTTCTCATACCTTGTACATCTCTTTCATGTATTCCTTATAACTTGCACAAAACATCTTTATTTATAATTTGGTTTCGTAGAAAATTTTATCATTATTTATTTCGTTCCAATAGATTAAAGTATTTTTAATCTATATTCTCTTACAATTGACAATTTCTATGAAATTTATTAATTTCCTAATATTTAACTTACACTTTTCTTTTTAGAAAAATTCATTTTCAAAACTGTTTTAATATATCCATAACTAGAAAACATTTCTCTATACTTATTTTTAAAAAAAAAGTGTACTTACAAACCACTTTATTTCTATACTTAGAAATTATTTTCAAAGCACATTTTTATTTGGGTCAAAACGGATATTGCATAAAACATGGTTACTACAATCCAAAAATAATAGTGCATGGATTTAATTAAAATAAATACTAAAAATCTCATATACTATGTAAAAACATTTCCTTTGGGAGTCACCTACTATAACAATAGTGTTATAGTCTTTACTCCTTTTCCTTTTTTTCACAAAAACATCTATTAGAACAATAAATGTTGTAACCTATGTTTCAAATACTTAATACACTCTAGGTTTTTATATTTAAAATCTTTGTTTACCTATAAAGAAACTAGCGAGCTATATACGCTCTATAATTCTTTAAAAAGAATTTCACTTTTAACAAAATCATATAAAAAACCAATTTAAATCTCATACCACTTTTTTTTCTTTTCAAAAACCCAATATTTACTTTTTCAAAAATATTGACAATTATATTTTTCAACCTTTCGATTCTAACAATTTCATTTGACTGGGCTAGATATAAAGTGGGTTTTCTTCTTACTACCCTAGGAGAACCCATCCTAATCCTTGGAAACCTCATTTCCTTAATGAAGTCTTTTGTTCCTATTCCTCTTTTATGCTTATATTTATTCTAAGGCGCCACCTTTAAATTTACTTATCCGAAACAATTATAATTTTTTGCAATTATCTACACACGGGCTTTCTTCTATTCTTACCAGCGGAATCCATTGTACATCTCCAGTCTTTGCCTACCTCTCTTTGGATTACCACAATCTGGACATGAATGTACAAAACCTTTTCTCAAACTCCTACCATGTGTAGGCCTTCTCTATGCCCCAAGAAACACACTTCTTTATGCGAAAAGTGTCACTTCAAGATTTTGCCTTCAACCGATGAATGAAGTGTACGAAGAACCTCCTCTAGATGAATAACATTCTCTTCCATACTATTGGAAAACACCAAAATGTCATCTACGAACATTACTATGAACTTATTTAGGACATCTCGAAAAAATGGCTCATCAAATCTACAAAATAGGCTGGGGCATTGGTTTGCCCAAATGGCATAACCAATCACTCAAAGAATCTATCGAGTGTCCTAAATGTTGTCTTATCGATGCTATCGTCAAAGAGTCTAAGCTATTGAATTCTAGTGGCTAAATCAAGCTAAGAAAATAACAAAGAGCCAACTAAGTGATCGAAAATATCATCTATCCAAGGAAGTGGTTAATGGATCTTTTTAGTGAGCTTATTCAACTCTCTATAGTCTATGCAAAGTCATAGGAAACCATCCGCCTTTGTAGCGAAGACGACTGGCGCTCTCCACTCAGCTATGCTCCGTCTAATGAAGCCTTTCTCCAATAGCTCACAAATCTGCTTACTTAACTCCTTCCTCTACCTAGGTGCCATATTTCTCATGGGCAATGCTGCCGATTTATCATTGTCATTAAGATAGATCCTCAAATTGATCTCTCTCTTAGGGGGAAGTCCCCTAACCTCCTTAAAAAATATCTGGGAAATCTCTAACGATTGGAACGGAATCTCGCTCTCCTAGTGATGAATTAAGGGAATAAAGGAAGCTCAACATGACTGATCCCTGTGGGTTGTAAGAAACCTCGAGAGTTCTACTGATGCATGTCTCTAGTCTAACGACTCTCCTCTCGCAGTCGAATATCGCTCCATCAGTAGATACCCAATTCATCCCCAAAATCATTCCAGACCCTGATAATCCCAGTACATAGGCGTCACAGTCAAACTCTACGCCTAGGATAAATTTTTTTCAAACCCCTACAAATTATAGATAAATGTGTGATCCTCCTTGGGGGTTTGAAACAACTATGGGGTCTGCTACTAATGAGATATCTAAGTATAAATAATCTTCCAAAGAAATAGAAATGAAAGAGTCCGAATAGGAAAAATCTAAAGTAGAGATCAAATCTTCTACAAAGATTTTCCTACCTCTATTTGGTCCACTACTAGAAGGTGCTGCATCCAAAGCCTATACTCGCGTTGTAGGTGTGCTTGCTCTTTGCCCCGTTCTCTGAGGACAATTTCTACTAAGGTGACCAAGCTATCCATAACTATAACACCTTCCCTTCATCATCTTATTCTTACAGTCCCTTGTGTAATGACCAACCATTCCGCAGCTATTGCATTTCCCACTTTTCTTGATCCACTTCTGAGGTCCTTCCTCTTTCCTCTTGTCCTTTTCCTTCTTACTCTTCCACAATGGCTTCTTAGAGCTTTTTGACTTAGGAAACTTTTTAAGCTCTCCCTTGAGCTGCCAAAATGCAGGCTGAACTCTCTGTCGGTCCACCAAATCTAAAAGCTTAAACCTTCGCTCCATATCCACCAACCTAGCTCGTGCCACCTCAAAATCCTCTGTGCCAGAAAATGTTCTGCCTCCTAGACTAGCGAAGTCCTTGCATAGCTTAGAAAAATTAGCTGCTGTAGGTGGATTAATGGGATCTCTACCTGATGGTGCTATATTGGACGATTGCCCTTGCACTTCTAGTATTGTAGCTCTACGAAACCAGTCGGCCATACTATGCAAAGAAAAGAAAATTTAGGCTCCAAAGAATTGAAAGAAGGTCGAACTGGACTTTGAGGGGATTTTTATAAAACCTCTCTGTAATACTTGAAAATTTATTTCTATATTAAGAGTTTGTTTCTGAAAAATACTTCTAGTTTGAAGATATACTACTTTAAAAATAGGTTACTTTTGGAAAAATATTTTATTTTTAAAACAAATTTTTAGCAACCCTGTAACCTTAGGCTCCGATACCAAATGTAACACCCCACATCTCTTAGTAAACCTAAAAAGGACACACTAAAAGATGTGGTATATTATAGGTACAACTAAAACTTTACAGAGACTAAGATTCATGAGACAATTAAATAAAAATAGTGGAAACATTTAAACAATAACTCATTTAAAAGTTAAACTTCATAAAATAAGTCATAACCAAAATATTTATCAAATACATATGTCCCATGAAAAATACTATCTTAGACGCAATATCAGAGTACAATGTCATCCCTCTCAAATAGACCAATACATAAAAACCAAGTGAAAACTGAAGAGAAGAAGAATGCATGAAGAAGAACTTTGTAGCTGAATCTCCAAGAAAGTTCAAAATCTACTGTCCCTGCCTCTGCCGACCTATGAAGGGAAAAAGAGGGAAATAGAGGAGTGGTCAGACTAAAAGTCAGGTGAGTGGAAGTAATTACCAGTATTTTTATGGAAGATAAAGATAATAGACTTAGCAATATAAAAGGAAATAAAGGGAAAGATAAAGCTGGAATAAAATATTGTTTAACTGTTTGCTTTGCTTGGATAGTTTTGATCATCTTGATTTTTTTCACTTTTTTGAAACTGCTTTGATTAAGCTGAAATCCTAATCCTAGTTTAATTAGGATGAAGTTCTAATTCTACCCTTTGATCGGCCTTCTATCTCTGTTGTGCCTAAAGTAGGCTACTCCCATCCCGTGGGTCTCATAGAAAAAGAGACCTACTAAGCACTTGGAACTCAATAGTAACTTATCTCACTGCACTGAGGTCGCACGCTCAACTACCATTAGATTCGCGCTGTCTGTTGCTACCTCTTTAAGCCTCTTATTTACCCTAAACAGCATAAGCGTGCCCAGCTCCACCTCCATGTGTTGTGAGACCACCATATCCTGGCTGAAGGGAATGCTGCCGATACGGGTCTTAAAAAACAAAATCTAGTTGCGCCTCTTACCCAAATCCTCTGATTTGAGCTTCTAATTATTGACCACTTATCTACCGTAAACAACATAAGCATGTCCCAAGGGGAATGCTGCCGATATGGGTCTTACTTCCTAATTATTGACAACTTATCTACCCAAAACAGCATAAAGGGAATGCTGCCAGTACGGGTCCTACTTCTTAATTACTAACCACTTATCTACCCTAAACAGTATAAGGGTAATGCTACCGGTATGGGTCCTGCTTCTATCTTTGCTTATTAACTTAGTATAAGTCTTTTTAAATAAGCCTCATTTTGTTATATTTGTTTATTAACTTATTCTAAGTCTTAAAATAAGCCTTTTTCTGTTTGGCTCTAATTATAACATGTGTGTTATAACTTTACTTATTAACTTAACGCAAGGTCTAAGTATAAAAATAAGCTTCTTCCACTATTTCTTCTATTTTCTCTTTTTAATTATAATTACATGTTATAACTATGCTTGCAAATACCTTAAATTTGCTTATTTCAGCCTAAGTCCAATTTATTACAGTTTTTCTCATTTTACATCTCATTTTCTGTAAATTGTGTTCTCATATTTTAGTCCATATTAGCAAATTATGCTCTTCTATTTAATCAATTTGCATAAAAGTAAATTAAAAAGGAACTGACATTTACAGAAGAAATCCCAACATAGAAAAAATGTAAATAACAGTAAATAACTGTAAATAATGTAAGTAATTGTAAATAGTTAGGAAAACTATAATTAACAGTAAATAATTGCAAATAACTGAAATAAAATAGCTAAATGAAAATAGATGGGAAAACAAGTCTAAAATTTACTTAAAAATAAACTGTAAATAAACTTGCATAAAGGTTATCCCAAAATTGTAGAAAAACTACAACTATTAGAAACCCTATTATTTTAAATTACTTAAAAATATAAAATAATTACTTAAGCACTCACTTATGGTCCTTAGCTCTTTCCTTGGCCTTCCCGAATCCACTTATAAGATCTTCTCCTCAGAAAAATATTCCTTTTAGGGTCCAGCCATAGGCAATGAACGTAGATGGAGAAAATCTGAATGAGAAAAATAGTCAGGCCTATAGTCTTATTTATAGTGTCAATTATGAATCTCAGACCATTGGATTTGAAGATTAAATCTGGTGCAACCATGTCATAGGCTCACTGGTAATCGTCGGATGGAAGTAGAACGCACAGGATTGGATAAAAATTGCAAAATACGTCACAGAACGAAGCGGGATAAAATCACGTTTGAATACGTAAGCCGGTCGACCTGGCGGTCAACCTTTGTATGGTGAGGGTCGACCCATCTATGGGGAAGGTCGACCCTAGGGTCGACCTAACCCTTTATTATTATTATTTTTCTTTTTAATTTTCTAACTACTTCGTTCTTTCGTAACTTCTTCGTTTTAGCTCTGATTTTGACAATCTATATATGGAAATTGACCAGAAAATTACCACGAATGCAATGGTACAACTCCCGTGGCTCAATTCTGATAATTTTATAAAGTTATTTTATTATTTAATTAATTTGTTAATTAATTATTATAGCTTAAATTTTAGATTGTTCCAGGTTGAATATCCTTCGATGGGATTAACATCCTTACAGACGTTACCAAATACATGACATCCAATTCTAATTTATCAACTAATTCTTTTGATATAAATGAATGTGATGCTCTAGCACCAAATAGAATTCTAATAGTTAAATCTTTAAATAAGATTATACCTTCCAGCACCGTTGGTGCTTTCCCTTTTGTTTGATTCTGTTCACTAATAGATCCAAGAACACTCAATTTGCCTGACTTCTTTGAACACATTGAAGCATATTATTACATCCCACATTCTGAGATCCGAAAATAAGTGCTACTAATGATGCAGTCATTAATAGTATTATTCTCTGGTGACAAAATGAGATCATCTAATAGCATCAATAACATCAGAAGCACATGAATATGAATTTTTTTAAAACATATTTCATTAATAAACTTTCATAATCATTACATAATCTCATTCTTTGACCACATTTAGAGAAAATATACTAATTACATAATACTCCAAGAGCGACATATGAAAATGCCCCTTGGTTGATTAGAGTCTAAATACCGACAATAATAATTTTTGTCATTACATCCATCAAAACAAGAAAAGAAACACATCAAAAAAAAATAAAAGTTCCTAATAATAGCTAGCTCACCTCCTTTACATCTCCGGAAGCTTATTCTCAAACTTGAAAACCTAAAAACCCAACTCCCGGCTTACTCAAGTGACTATCCAAGAGTTTAAGGGAAAATCAAAATCTTCATGTCAGATAAAATGTTTAGTGTGATTAATAATATACCATCTCAAACCAAATTAGATATCTATTGAGACCATGCTACTGAGTAGAACGGGTTTTCCCTCGCTAGTATCTTAACCAAATATGTCGATCATAAACTATGCATCTACAATCGCAATGGTTAGAACATCATAACATAATCATACATAGGCATGTAATATGGGTAAGTTTGACTAATTTATCTTCATAGAGTTATCCACTCCCTCACTCTACCCAATTTCATAAAATAGACTATCTCGTGTGGACTATCCATCTCATGTATTATATGGATTATCCATCTTAGGTTATGTGGATTATCCATCACACACAGTATAAAATTGAATTATTTCTTTTTAAAGTTATTTCTCTTCACTATGTCTTGCCTCTCTTCAAAATATCATTAGTTAACCAAAATATTTTCCTCTTCTTTTCAAAAATTTACTGGAAACAAGTTTTACTTTCCCAAAACAATTTAGCAAAACTTTGTAATTACCATCATTAATAAATATTAATTAATAGCCTTTTCTAACATAATTAATCCATAGAAAATTCTAACCCCTTGGGAAAATCTCCAAAAATAACCAAAAATCAGAATTTACATCTTCTTTCACACATAAAAATCTTGAGGCCATAATTAAATCCCAAAATAAACGCTCTTTTCCTCTTGGGAAATTCATAAAATATACGTATAAAGTTGAAAAGTGATGAGATTAAAAACCCATCTGCAAAATAATATTTTATACATCATATAAAAATTTCAAGTCAATTGGAGATTATACATTAGGTTTGTACACTTAAAACCTGTCATAATAATTTCATAAAATTCCCATAAATCGTTAATCCAAATCAAGGATATAATCAACCATAGTATGGCATATAATTACATAATAATTTAGAATTATTATCTAGATCTAAAAACAACATAGCAAAAGGAGATGGATACAATTATCCACCTTAGATTGGATAAAGAGACTGAGATTTGTTGTTGATTGATTTCCCTAAGCTTTTCCCTTGTATCCCTTAGAGTTTTCCCTTCTTCTTCCTTTGTTAATGGTCGGCCTCTTGTATTTAATTTTGATCGTGTGAAAATGAAAATGAGAATAAATGAGGGAGGAAGGGTTTTGAGAATGAAATAAGGAACTATTCCCAATTTTCCCCTCTTATTAATTTTCTTCTATCATATGTCTAAAACAATCTTATTAATTGATTATTGAGGCCCGACCCAAACTAATTATTAAATCTCATCCTCTTTATCCATACATCACATTATTCTATTTAATTTATCTAATTAAATCTCTTGAATAATATTAAATAAAAATTATGGGTGTTACACGCTCCCTTCTTTAAAGAATTTCCTCCTCAAAATTCGGTAAGGATCACAACAAGCATAACAACAATGCTATTATATCCTACTAGCTAAATGTCTATATAAAAGAAGTAGAACATACCATCAAAGCAACTCAAAATAAGTATCACTAATCCTGTCCTCCGCCTCTCAAGTATAGTCTTTCTCATTATCGCTCCACTAGACTTTCACTAACTTGACCCTTTTGTTCCTCAAGTACTTATCATCCCTTGCCACAACACAAACTGTTTGTCTAACAAAAGTCATATTTGGTTCTATTACTAAATCTTCCAATGTAGTCGGAGTAATAGATGTCTCTGGATCATGCACACACTTTCTAAGATGAGAAACATGAAAAACATTATGGACTCCTGCCATACTGTTTAGTAACTCTACCCAGTAAGCGAATTTCCCGAACCACTATATAATAGGAAACGGTCTAACATATTTAGGTGCCAGTTTCCCCAACTTTCTGAACCGTACCACACCCTTCATTGGCAATAGTTTAACAAAAACATGGTCTCCCACTAAGAACTCTAAATCCTTATGCCTCTTATTTGCGTAACTTTTCTGCCTAGACCGAGCGTCACTCATCCTCTTAGGTGCCATCCTTATCGACTTAGTGGGAATGAAATGAACCCTATTGGTCAACCTGTCCACTACAACCCAAATATTTTCATATTCCCTATCTGACCCTGGCAACCTGTGACGACCCATTGTTTTGATCCTTGGGAATAACACTTAATACATCCTTTGTATTCCTATGCCATTGCCCAAGCATCCAAAAGTTAACTTGTCTTGGTTTAAAATTAAGAACAGAACAAGACATAATAGATAATTCTCATAGCAGAATGGTTACATATAATATAAAATGATGTAATACAAAAGGTTACTCCTTATAAGGAGCTATTAGGGTTATAAAAAAAGTATTAAATTTAACAAATTTGCAGCTATACATTCTGACTTTTCATTTTTAGATATAAAACACAGATACATAAATATATAGCGAAAATAAGTAACTAGATAACTAAGGAGCTACCTACTCGATCACCATCTTCAAAGAGCTTCAAAGAAAACCTGTTATTCTTGGAGTACCCAAATATAATTTAGTACCCGAGAGTTTAGGGAAAATAAACAACTCGGGTCAGACAAAATGTTTGGTATGAGTAAAATTATTGAACAAATGGGGCGCATTTAAACAATAACATGCGGGAGCTTACTGAAGTCTATATAGGTTCATGACTTTCTATTTAACTTCTTTACCAGAACTAGATTTGCTACACACTTTGGATAATATACTTCTCGGATAAACCCATTTTCTTTTAACTTTTTAACTTCTTCACAAAGACATTATACCTCTATTGCTCTATGGGGTGCCATTTTTTCCTCATGTGGTGTGCATCAGGATCTATGTTGAGGGCATGGAAGATTATGGTTGGATCGATTCCTTTCATATCTGAATCAATCCAAGAAAAAACATCATGGGAACATTTTTAGAGATCATTTAATTCTAAGTGCAGTTCACAATTCAAGTTTTTTTCAATCTTCACAATCTTGGTAGGATCTGAGGAGTCTATTTGAACGTCTTCCAAATCATCCACTGATTTAAGATCACAAAAGTAGTTCCCCTTTAACTAGAGTCATTGGTTGGTTTATGCAACTAGCGAGCATGAACAATGGACCTTCATGGAACTTATTCCGGTTACACCCAGACAGCCATGTTCGAGCCGTATTAGGAACATAGATTTTCATTAGCTACAAAGGATTATACTACTATAGGTTTCTATTTGGATTAGAGAATGTGGAGGCAACATACCAGAGGTTAGTTATTATGATTTTCATAGATCAAATTGGGAAGAACATTGAAGTTTACGTCGATGACAGTTGGTAAAGTCCAAACTGGCTTCTAACCATGTAAAGGACTTAGAAGAGACTTTCGATACCCTAAGGAAGTATGAAATGAAATCAAACCCAATAAAATGTACTTTTGTAATTCAATCAAGAAAGTTTTTAGGATACATTATGAGTGAAATAATAATAGAGGCTAACCGAGAGAAAATTGAAGCCATTAGCAAAACAGAAGTTCCAGAAAAGCCTAAAGATGTCATGAGCCTAAATGGGAAGGTGGCAGCCTTAAGAAGATTTATTTCTAAGGCTATTGGTGAATGTTCCATTCTTCAATCATGTCAAGAAGGGTAGAAACTTTTGACGGACAGAAGAATTCAAAGCAGTCTTCGAAGTACAAAAGGATCACTTAGCCAATCCACCCCTACTTTCAACGCCAGTCCCAACCGATTATTTATTTGTGTACTAAGCTATAACTTATCAAGCTATATGCGCAACAGTGGTGTGGAAGGAAGTAGGTGTACAAAGGCAAATATATTTTCAAGCGTTTTCCTAGAGTCAAATTAAACTATTCCATTATGGAAAAGTTTAGTTAAAATTTATCGCTCATAGCCAAAAAGCTACGACCATATTTTCAATCATATTCCATTAAAGAACCAACTGAAAAACCACTAAAACAACGACTGCAAAGGCCAAAAACATCCAGTGACCTCTTAAAATGGGCTATCAAACTAAGTCGGTATGACATCTCCTACTACCCACGCAACACTATCAATGCCCAAGCCTTAGCCGATTTCATTGTAGAATACGCAACACCAATAATAAAACAAATTGAGGAAACGAAAGAGTATCTACATTTATAGCAACTCTACTTTGATGGTGCATTAAAGGAAAAAGGGACAGGAGTTGGATATGTACTTGTTATCCCAAATCAATAAAAAATGTATGGTGCAGTTCAACTTGAATTTAAGGCAATGAATAATGCTGCCGAAAAGAGGCACTCAATGCTGGGCTCAAAATGACGTAGGTAATGAAAGTATGCCATCTTAAAGTTCATAATGGTTTGAAACTTGTTGTAAATCAAGTGCAGGGAAATTATCAAACCAAGAACCAACTCTAGAGTATATGGAACTATCTAAAGAATTATTGTCCTAGTTTGAACAATTTGATATAGAGCTGATTCCAAGGGAGGAAAATTCTTTGATAGATTCTATAGCCAAGCTGATGAGTATTAAGGTCCTACAAGAAATGAATGTAGTTTCCATGGGGAAATTAGTCAAGCCTAGCATTTTCAAAATAAATCAGGTTTTAGTGCTAATGTTAGCTCAGCAAGTAAGGGGTCAAGATGCGGTGAATTAAGATGGGACAGATGAGATTCAAAAAAACCAAGCCCTGTTTGGTAGTACATTAAGAAGACGTGGAATCTTGGATGACCCTCCATAAAACATTTTTTGTTGGAAGGAATCTTACTAGCAAACAAAAATGCATCTACAAAGATTAGACACCAAGCTTTCTCATGTTTTTCAATGGGGTGCTTTATAAAAGAGGCTACTCGACCCTTAAATTAAGATGTGTCACTAAAAAGGAAGGGATTAGAGTCATGAGTGAAGTCCATAAGGGATATTATGGAGATGATTTAACATGAAAGAAGTTAGCTAAGAAAATATTAACACAAGGTTACTTTTGGTCAACTGCGCTAAGTGATGCATGGGAGTTCATGCGTAAGTGCAATAGATGCCAATGGTTCATCAGTATATCAAGATTACTAGCACATGAGCTCACTCCCATAACTAGTCCATGAACGTTCGACGTATAGGAAATTAATTTTATATCCCATTGTCAATTTCCAACGGAGGAGCAAGGTATGTAGTAGTAGATGTAGATCATTTTACCAAGTGGGTGGAAGCTGAACCGCTAGTTACCATAACATCAAAAAAGATAGTCACCTTTGTGGTTAGAAATATCATCACAAGATTTTTGATTTCACATAAGATAATTTCCAACAATATTACGCAGTTTGAAAGTAAATATTTACCGACCTTTGTGGAAAAATGGAATAATCAAGAGTTTCTCCTCTATAGCTCACCCACAAACAAATGGGCAAGTTGAAGTAGCAAACATAATGATAAAGTTTCCAAAACGAGGCTCGTGAAAGCTAAAGGAAAATGGGCAAAAGAACTACCCCTAGTTCTATAGGGATATAGAACATCTATAAGATCGCCTACGGGACATACCTCATTCTCCGTAACATATGACTAGGAAGTTATGCTTCCAATTAAAATTATATGTCCCGTCACATCGACTCCTATCATACATAGCCAAGCAGAATTCGCACCTTATAAAGACAGCGCTAGATCTCATACAAGAAAATAGAGATGAAGCTGCAGTTGGATTTGCAGTTTATAGACAAAGGATGGTGAAAAGTTATAATCCAAGAAAGGAAACCAAGAGGGAGATCTAGTCCAAAGAAAATAAATGCCTAACACAAAGGACCCAATAGAGGGACTGTAACACATTAGTATTTAGGGGTAATCGATAATAATTATTTAAATGATTAAAACTGATTTTTAGTGATTAAATTTAAATAATTTGGATTTATTATAGAATACTGAAAATTTATGATATAGCGATGAATTTGTGAATAATTGTTTGTTTTAAAAGTTTTAAAATAAATTAATTATTTGGTTTAGAATATAATTATACGATGTTCAATTTAAAAAATGAATTAGAATATGGAAAATAAACTTTAGAAAATTTTACAATATTCAATAAATGATTAAGTATTGTAAATACGCATTTTTTTAAATTTTATTACTTTTTAAATAGAAATAATTTATAAATGAAGTGAAAAAACCAGAATAAATATATATTTTATTTTCTAATCCTAAGCCTATATTTTCAGGCCCAAGCCCAAAACTTTATATCTAGAGCTTTCTGTATCGAGATCATTCTTCATTCATCGATTATTACTTCATATTTCTTCCCTTAATAATTTATCTTCTTCCTGATACTTCTCTTTCAACCATCTTCCTCTTCTAAATTCTATAATAAATCATGTAATTATTATAAATTATGAAACTCAAGTATATGTATCTTGACACCCATATACACTTGTAGCTGAAGGCAATTTGAGTTTTGGTTGCTATATTGGGTTCTGGTTGCATGTGACCAGAGAGGAAGAGGAGGAAGATGCATAAGGTGAGTAAACACACTCACGAATTTATTTCTATGTCATATAATCCTTTGTATATGATGTATTTGGGTAGTTATTTGATTAAATACATTGCTTTTGCATCAAACTGGAAGAGAAACGGTAGAAGAAGGAGGAACAAATCGCTTGAATCAGTAAAGCTCGGTCATTGATAAGCAATAGACCGGTCAACCATGTAGGTTTACCGGCCGCAAGCGACCGGTCATGCATTTTTTGTGTTTATATGGGTATTCTTTTATGTATTTATTTAGCTACATATATAAATTATAAATAAGAATGTTTACGAAAGAAAATGTGTGTTGTGTTTATACATATATATATATATATATATATGTATGGTTAGAGAAAAGTTTTATTTAAATTCAAAATTTGTTACTTAATTATACTTATTATTTATTAAAAGAAAATTAGCCTTTTTAATTAAAAATAATTTAAAAACTATAAAATATTGGGAAATATATGAAATAGTTACCAATTATCATTTTTTAAGTGTATTTCATGAATTTGGATTAAAGTAATTGATCTGAAAGTTATTAAACTAATTTGAAAATCGTATTTGTATTTCATGAATTTTGGATTAAAGTAATTGACTTTTAATGTTATAAAACTGATTTAAAAATCGTACTTAATTATAGAAAATTATGGAATGATCATTATGAGTAGTATTTAGTTTTCTAAACTATTTTAAGATTTAAAATATATAAATGTGAATTTTGGAAGTAATCAATAAATATCAAATTCTATTTGATTCATAAGAATATCTATCTTTGTAAATTTTATAAATGTTTTATTTATATGATACATCGAAATAGAGTTGTTTAATTACACTAAATGAGAAATATTTTCTAAGTAATAGATTAAGTATTTCAAAATGAATTTTGTGATTAATAAGTATAATTAAAAGGATACTATATCCATATTCGATTAATTTATTTTATGTTAATTTTCTTATTATTCCTTTCTTTCATATTGAATTGGATCATATGAATGATCCAATGTTGATGTTGATTTGTTTAGTGATTTGTTATGATATGGTGATGACATCTGTCTATGTGATTTTGTGATGATTTTTATTTTATGTGACGAGAAATGAATAAACAAGGTCATATTACCATTTGGGATGGAGAATTTGGTAATATTTCTCTAGTTATTCTTTTGACTCATTATACAGAATACTGAAGGAAAGAGTGTGATATATGAGATCTGAATAAATAGACTAGTAACATGTAGAGGTATGGGACGCCGTTGTTATTTATTTGATTATTCTTTGCTAGCGAATGACACTCATAAGGGGATTTATTATATATGATGGGCTCACTACGGTGAGTCGTTTAAGTAACCATGTGTCAACGAATTGTATAAAGCCGTATGTCGACGAATTGTGCTGGACCGTGTGTCGGCAATATATACAGTCTTGTGTCAACATATGTATTATGCTGTATGTCATCATATGTATGAGCCGTGTGTCGGGACGCTTATTTAGCTGTGATTTGGCTATTATACATACATACATACATACATACAAATATACATATACATGTTGTTACTATGTTTTGTCTATCACTATTCGACTACCTTTATGGTATGAGAGTGAGCAAGATTGGCTAGCATCCATCCTAGCGACCTGAGCACGGTGGTTGCGCCTCGAATATATAACATATTTTTCTTATTTAGCTGAGGTTGTGTATTGGCCTATTACCGTGTTTTGAATGCGTTGGCCCCTTTGTGTCACCTCAGTAATTTGTTACTATTTAGGGGCATGTGTAGGGTCCTGACCATGTCCTCGCCTAGTCAAGCACACCGATGGATATGAATCACGATGTCCGTCGAGGTAACTAAGATTGTAGGGCCATGTTGGTCGAATACATGTGTCGTGTTCGCTAACCACGTGCACAGTCTCCTGAAGAAAGTGTGTATGTTAATCTCCCGTCTAGTTTTGATGTGTGTGATATAGACATATACTTCTACTTCTACTTGAGATGATGAGCTATGATTATGCCTGAGTCAATGTCCAGTGTATGAATTATCCTATATCCTTTTTAGGCATGTGTCGTCGAAGATCTTACTCATTAGCAGGTCTCACCAACCATGCTTTATAGGCGTGTGTCACCGATTGCTTCTTTTATTGGCATGTTTCGTCGTTATTATAATTTGCTTATGGATGATTATTTATATTGATTTTGATGATATTTTATTTATCGAGATTGAGTGATATATTTTAGCAAAGCCACATGCTAGCCTAATTACACATTGTGATATCTCCTCTACATATGTTTTCTAGATTTAGAAGATGTTTTCTAGACATGGATGATTCATCCCTTTGATGTTGATTTCACAATTTCTTATTTGATGTACTACTGCTTAGCTGATGACATCTTTATGCATAGTTTGGTGACGCCTGACGATTTGCGATATGTTGGGAATTTTTTACGATAATATAGTTATATACTTTGAATTCTTTACTATATATATATATATATATATATATATATATATATATATCATCACATGGATTTTCAAGTAATTGCCTTTTATGAACACCAGTTATTTATGTTATTGCATTTCTTCATGTGCATTACATGTACATATATATTTATATGAGTAACCCTTATGATTTAGACATAGTCTGACCTATGTGTTGTTCACATAATACTCGGGTCAGTTAGAGAAATTTCAGGTTCAGTGACGATGAGACTAGCTTGTGTTTTTTGGGCATTACGGAGACTAGGTATTCAGTATTGTAGATTATGTCATGTATTGCATAGTCTCATTGTATATATGACATTACGATGTATATTTTTGTATTATATATTATCGTTGCAATTTTGACTCTTTGTTCTCTGATATTTACTATATAGTGTGAATTGTTCTATCGTGGAGGCACATGTGTTTAATACTTCGTGCCGATATTATGTACATTTATGGTCAGTTATATTCGATGTTTAAATACATACCAATGTTAGCTCAAGTGAACATTCACGTGTGTAAACCCATATTGCCTCATTCTCAATATTATTTAATAGTATAACCTAGTAATACTCTTGAATAATATAGTTATAGAAGTGGTGGCTTTTATAGTTTATATCAGAGTAGGTTTAGAAAAATGCATCATATATAAGAGACACGAGTCAAGTCCGTAGATGAGATTTAGAGTCCTTGTACCTTTTGGTGTCTTGAGTAGTTACCTTATAAAAAATAAATAGTAGGAATATATATGGATTATTATTGGGGGTAATCATCTAGTAACTATTTGTTATTTTCTATATGTACAAGATATTTGGATTTTGACATTTTGTGCATGAAATTATATGATAATCGACTTTAAAACTACTACGGACTACAAAACTAGTCCCATTTCAAAGAGGAGAACCCACCGCCTTTATCCAAAGAATTCGACCCAAAAGCATGAAGGTATCCTGAAAACAGAGACAATAACGAAGAATATAATCAACCGAATCCAAGCAGTAGATCTATTTCCTATCCCAAGCTGTATCCTCAATAAGAGATTTGTTCCTCCAACCAAGCTCACTAATAGAGATAAGAGAAAGATCAACATCCATTGACTTATAATAAAGATGTCTCCTCTCTCCATCATCACCAACATATATGTAGAAAGTGGCATGCTCCAGATCATACTCGTGAATCCAAGCTTGGTCAACCAAACTCCAAAATATAACGTCTAGAGGAGGTTTCGGATCTGAAACAAATGTATCGATAACCTCTATAATATTATCAGGGAAGGCATGGATCCCAACAAGGATTGAAGAAGTACCTGTAATAGAGGTAGGGTTGGAAACTAGAGAAGCATCTTAAGCAACCAACTCAGTAGGGTAAGGTTTCAGAACCTACTTTCTAGACGGAGGCTGAGGAAGGGGTATCATGGCCGAGATAAGGACTAGACGGTCAATTAAAGGATCAAAAGGAGAACAATGCTTACATAAAGTCATCAAATGTCCAAATGAGTGACTAATCGCACATATATCAGGCTTCCAACTATAGTGAACATTAACTGCAGTAACATGCCCATCAATATGGCAAACTCTAAGTTTGGAAGTAAGAGGCTTATTTGAAGTAATTTCAATCATATCCTTTGCATAAACGATCCTACATCTAGCAACCGTATTTGCATCAAAACACTTGAGATTCCCAGCTAGACTAGCAAGCCAGTTCAAACCAATTAACAATTGCAGAACGGATGGGAAATGAGAAAAGTAGGTCGATACATGAATATACAACACTTGTTCTCTCGCACTGTCAATAGTCATACTGCAAGTAGTAAAAATAGAAGGCTTGCCTACAATTAAAGATGGCTTTGCCTCTAGCACACATTGTCTTTCCACCATTTCTAGAGAACATGAAATAGAACACAGATTTATCATAATGAACCTGCAATCCACCCTTAAGATTCCAACGATTCTTATAATGTTCACGAACAACATGGTATGCAAAATTGGAATCAAGAAAATACCAACTAGATAGTTAGCCCAATGGTCCTCTCTTGCTTGAATTACCTCCACTAGAGGAAACATGACACCATCAATCTCATTAGTGTCAAAGGAACATGAAGTGTAATCACCCGCATTGCACGGCAAAGACTTGAATAAGGAATGTGCAAAACCTTAGGGAAATATACCGAGAGGGGTAGAGGTGGACCTAGAAATATTCTGGATGGAGTGGGAAGGGTGAATAATTGGATTCAAGATAGCAGGATTAGTGGAGTTCATATGAGCAATATTACAGATAGCTTGCGAGCGCAACTCAAAATGGGAACCAACAGCCCCGAGTCCATTACCACAACCAATATTATCACTCAATACCATCCAACGGAGTTATCAATCCATCTTGACGCAATACTGGTAGTGGCTAAAAGCGAAGATAAAGAGTGCTCACCAATATAAGAAGAGAAACCAAGTCGACAGTCGACAACACGTGCTCCATATCTATATCTGATACCAGAGCAGTAAGGGAATGGACCAAAGGATCAGTAGGTATATCAGTGGAAATGTTAGCAACTTGTTGGCATTTTTGATGCCAGAGCCTGCCATAACAATCTCAGTAGAAAGACTCCTAGAAATAATGGGAATAGAACTTGCCGTCAAAGCGCCAGAAAGAAAGCATAAGGCAGAACATCAGAAGGAGAGATATCAACGTGTAGTTGGAGGAGGAAAAAAACTAGGGCCTGGCAACTGAACTATCCAAGGTCGAGCTAATAGGCAGAAGACAAGACGCGCTTATCTGAGCAGGAGGAGAGACATTGAATTGACGGCGGGTTAATGATGTAGCTTTAGATTTTGATTTTGATTATAGTTTGATTGAGTATTTGTATGTATTTATTGAACTTGTCGAATGAACTCAATTTTTGATCTATATTTTCTATTAGTAAATGTGTATGGTGTTAGTTTGTTATTATATAATATTTATTGAAATGGTTATTATTTAATATATATGTTTCTAAAGGATATTTGAAAATGTTTTAATTGAAAAAAATCTCTTGAGAGTATACATTATGAGATATGATGTTTAAACTATTAAAAATGATTTATTATTTGATGTGTATTTAGAGGATGTATGCAAATGTTTTAAGATAGATGAATGTTTGTTATGGAATATTTTTTATGGATCGTGTTAATATGTCTGTTGGTGTTTTAAGAATCCTAGTCTATGTGGGTGCATATATATTCGATAGAGATTCCTAAACTCTAGAATGAGACATTTGAACACAATATTTTGAATATATATATATATATAGAGAGAGAGAGAGAGAGAATTAAAGTATTTGAAAAGGTTATATATTTAAAATAATATTTTAAGAAAAGTTAGTTATTTGGAAAATTGATGATCGAGATTAATTGTTGTAAAGGTTTTGGAAAATAAGAGTTTATGTTAATTTTAAAAAGTTTGGATATAATCATAGCGATGTATTCATCCATTGGATATTAGTGAACAACCGAGATCTCTAACGAGGAAGTATTGACTATGTGGTCAATATTGCAACCTATTGATATTAGTGAATCGGTAAAATACATGGCGAGGCAACATCATTATATCATAGAGTGTTTGTGATTTTAATACGAGATGTGTGAGTTGAAATAAATAAATAGAATAAAGATTTTTGATAATTTATATATGAATCGAATTTAGTTTTATGGATATTAAATTATGACTATGATAATGTGCATAATTTTATTATGAATTTGAGATTACAATTGAACAGGTTATAACTCATTCATATTTGGAATTAATTTGCAGATTTAGGATATGATAATTTATGTGAGTAGAAATTATTTATTATGGCTTAGATATTTTGATTTTTGAGAACAAGGAACATTTTAGACTAGTATATTTTTTTAGAAGTTAATTTTTGAATTTTAGAGAATTTTATGAATAAGTATGCATTAGTGTCGTATTGACTTGCAATAATCAGGAATTAAATTAAAAATTTAGGTGAGTTTATCAAGTTTAAATGGAAGCAAATTTTTGAATGAATGTATGTATGTATGTATGTATGTATGTATGTATATACATAAACACAAACATATATGTATATGTATATATATATATCTATATATTTAAATTAACGATTAATGAATGCTGTATTTTTATTATAAAGTAATCTTCTGAGTATGAATGGTATTAATTATTAGAAAATAAAGGTTGTCAGAATTTTTTTCAAAATAAAATTTTAATATGAAAAGTATTTAGATAGAATGCTTGTTTCATAAAAACATTTATAGTATTTGTGTAAACTAATGTTAATTATAAAAAATAATTTGTTTAAGATAAATTATTTTTGAATTAATACAATATTTTAAAAATTAGTTTGAAGTGAAATTAGTTTGATGGAAATTTTTTGATCGAAGTATGATAAAAGATATTAACATAATTTAAAATGAATTTTTCTTTAGATTTAATATTCAGTACTTTTTGTAAAGTAAGATTTTAGGTTATGATATTGATTTAAAGAGTAAAATTTATAAATTATCGTTTTAATATTTGTAAATAATTGAGATGCTTTAATTTTGTGACAAGCCACCAATGAAATGTCTAATCACTCATTTACAAGAATACTTTATTGGATGCTTAACGTTTAGATACATATTACTATAAGTGTTGGCTCAAGTAAGTGAAGATAGAGTATCGTGGGATTTGTTTTAACGATTATTTTATTTGCATTTTAAATATAAATTTATAATCTTAGCTTATTATAAATTCCTCCCAAGGAATTGCGATGGCGTAATTTTGTTAAGGGAGAGTTTGTAACAACCTAGTATTTAGGGGTAATTAATAATAATTATCTAAATGATTAAAATTGTTTTTTGGTGATTAAATGTAAATAATTTGAATTTATTATGGAACATTGAAAATTTATAATAAAGTACTTAGCGATGAAATTAAATGATTTTGAGATTAGTTATTTGTTTTAAAAGTTGTGAAATAAATTAATTTGGAAATTATTTGGTTTATGATATAGTTATATGATGTTTAATTTCGAAATGAACTAGAATATGGAAAATAAACTTCAGAAAATTTTATAATGCCGAATAAATAATTAAGTATTATAAGTATGAATTTTATTGTAATTTATTTTAATAGAAAATAATTTATAAATGAAATGAAACAATTAAAATAAATATACATTATCTTTTCTAAATCCAAGCCCATATTTTCAGGTCGAAGCATAGAACTCTATATCCAGAGTTTTCTGTACCGACATCTTTCTCAATTCACTGATTATTACTTCATTTAATCTTCCATTAATAATTTATCTTCTTTCTGATACTTCTCTTCAACTATCTTCCTCTTCTATATTCTACAGTAAGCAATGTTAATTATTATAAATTATAAAATTCAAATATATGTATCTCGATACCCTTATGAACTTGTACCCAATGGGAGTTTGAGTTTTGGTTGTTGTGTTGGTTTCTAGACGCGTGTGATTAGAGTGGAAAGGAGGAAGATGCATAAGGTGAGTAAACATACTCACGAATCTATGTCTGTATCATCTAATTCTTTGTATATGATGTGTCTGGATAATTGTTTCGTTAAACACATTATTTATGCATCAAATTGGAGGAGAAACAATGGAAGGAGGAGGAGCAGATTTCCTGAATCATTGAAGCCCCATCATTAGTAAATGATCAAGCGATTACCATCTAAGTTTACTAGTCGACCACTTGCGGTCGACCTGTTGCAGTGACTAGTTGAGCATTTTTTGTCTGTATCGGTGTTCTTTATTTGTTTATTTAGCTATACATATATTTGATTAGAGAAATTTTTAATTTAAATTCAATATTGATTACTTAATTATAGCTATTATTTATCAAAAGAAAATTTTCCTTTTCAATGTAAAATAGTTATTTAAAAATCTATAAAATATTGGGAAATATATGAAATAGTGACTAATTATCATTTTGTTATTTTTAAGTGTATTTCATGAATTTTGGATTAAAGTAATTGATTTAAATGTTATAAAACTGATTTGAAAATCGTATTTAATTGTGGAAAATTATGAAATTATTATTATGACTAGTATTTAGTTTCTTAAATTATTTTAACATTTAAAATATAGAATTGGGAATTCAGGTTCAAATATTAAATACTATTTGATTTATAAGAATAAGTTATTTATCTTTGTAAATTTTATAAACTTATATTTATATGATATGTCAAATTAGAGTTGTTTAATTATACTAAATGAGAAATATTTTCTAAGTAATAAATTAAGTATTTCAAAGTGAATTTTGTGACCAGTAAGTATAATTAGAACTATGCTATACATATACATATGTTAAAACCTCAATTGTTGGATTTTAATGATAAAAATATACAATTATGGCAAAGAATCTCTAAGCTAATTTGCAGGTAGATGAGCATTAAAAAGAGATAAACAAATACATTCAAAATGAAGAAACACAGTACAAAAAAGGATGAAAGAATGTATATGAAGATACAAGAAGAAATATACACGATAGAGAAAAGACGAAGGTGACAAACAAAGTATTATTAGTCATATAGTGTCGTGTCTAGAGTTTACAAATGTTAAAATCTTCTCCAAATGGTATACACATATACATTCCTATTTAAAATTAAAAAAATAAGTTAGAGCGAGACTCGAACCTGGGTCACTAGTTCAGAAGGCATGTGCTTTAACCAAATGAGCTATGATACATTTTATTATAGGCTAAATTCAGACGTCTGAAATACTTCATTCAGACGTCTAAAATACTTCATTCAGACGTCTGAATGCTGAAACTAGAAAATTATTTTACAATATTCAGACGTCTGAATAAGGCCAGAAATAGCCTATTTCCTTGCTGTTTGGGTTTCAACTTAATTCAGAAGTCTGAATCATTCAATTCAGAAGTCTGAATGTTGTTTAGTGCAAATTCAGAAGTCCGAATTATTTAATTCAGAAGCCTGAATATTGTTTAGTTCAAATTCAGAAGTCTGAATTATTCAATTCAGAAGTCTGAATATCTACAACGGCTATATTTTCAAATAGGCACTTCCTTTCATGAAGAGATGCGTCCTTCATTTCAATAGATATGACCATATCTCTTCATGATAACTCTTCACGAACAAATGCACCTATTTATAATCTATAAAAACACATTAGAATCATGTTTCCATAATATCAATTCAATCTATTCTTACTCTACAATCATATTCTTTGATTCTAATACTCTTATGCATTCAGTTTCATACAAATTCATTCTGTTACTTCCTTGTTCTTCACATGTTCATATATATATATATATATATATATATATATATATATATCATAAAGGAGAAGATTATAGGAAGGGTGTACTATAATTGACAAATTCGTGTTACTAAAGAACACATAGTGTCAAGAAAACTTTATTTGTAAAGAAGTCCTGTTTGGTTGCTCAGGCAGTTGAAGTCCTATTCGGTTGCTTAGGCGGGTGAAGTCCTGTTCGGTTGTTCAAGCAGTATAAACCTGTTCCTCCGGGTTAAGTGAGGGTTGTTGTAGTTGAAATTCTAGAAGGAGTCTGGGACTGGATGAAGAACGGAAAGTTCGAACCATTATAAAAATTCTTGGTGTGCTTATTTTATTTTGCTTGTTTTTCATTTACTTTGCTATTATCATCTGTTTCCGCATTTAGATTTAATTATATTCCATATTATACGATACTAAGTAATAGCTAGCCACACAGTAGTTATTTTCAACATATACATATACATATACGTATACATATACATATACGTATACATATACATATGCACATACATATGTTATACAATACTTTATCGGTTACTCCTTTCTTATATATTGAATGAGATCATATGAATGATTTACCGTTGATGTTGATTTGTTTTGTGATTTGGTAAGATAAGATGATGACATCCTTCTATATATTGTGATGATTTTTGTTCTGTGTGACGATAAATTTAAATAAATAAAGACATAATAACGTTTGAGATGGTGCATTTGGTAATATTTATCTATTTATTCTTTGGACTTGTTATATAGAGCAATTAAGGAGGGAGTGTGATATATGAGATGTGAATAAATGGACCAGTGACACACAGTGGTATGTGAAGCAATTTTGTTATTTATTCCTTTATTCTTTGCTCGTGAATGACACTCATATCGAGATTATTTATGTATAATGGGGCTTATTAAGGTGAGTCATTTATTTAGCCATGTGTTGGCAAATTGTATTGAGTTGTGTGTCAGCAATATACATAGTTATGTGTTGGCATATGTATTATTCTGTGTATTAGCATATGTATGGAGCCGTGTGTCAACATGCATATATAGCTATGTGTCGGCTAATATATGTGCATATATATATATATATATATATATATATATTATTACTGTATTTTGTCTATCATTGTCCGACTCCTTTTATTGTGCGGTAGTGAACCAGATTGGGTAGTATCCATCCTAGCGGCCTAATCAGGATAGTCATGCTTCGGATCTGTGACACTATTATCTTATTTAGCTGAGGTTGTGTGTCGACCTATTACATGTGTTGGTATATTCACTGGCTCCTTTATGTCACCTAGGCCAGAAGTCTGTTGCTATTTAAGAGTGTGTGTAGGGTCATGACAAGGTCCTCACATAGTTGAGCAACACCGATGGATATGAGTCACGATGTCTATCGAGGTAACTAAGACTATATATGTTGTCCTATTCGCCAATAACATGTGTAGTCTCCTGAACCAAGTGTGACTGTCAGTCCACCTTCTGGTTCTAGTGTGTGACATAGACGTATACTTCTACTTGAGCTAATGAGCTACGATTATGCTTGAGACTACGTCTAGTGTATGATCAATCTCGTATCCTTCTTAGGCGTGTGTTGTGGAATATCTTTCTCAGTGGCGTGTGTTGCCAACTATTCTTTATAGGCATGTGTCACCAATTACATCTTTCATTAGCGAGCTTGACCATTACTATGTTTTGCTTATGGATGATTATTTAATATTGATGATATTTTATTTATCGATATTTTGTGATATATTTGGGCAAAGCACTGTGCTAGCCTAATTGTATATGGTGAATTCTCCTTTATAGATGTTCCCAAATTTATATGATGTTTTCTAGATATGGATGATTCGCCCATTTGATGTTGATTTCATAATCTCTAATTTGATGTACTACTATCTGGCTAATGATATCTTTATGCATAGTTTGGTGATGCTTGACATTTTGCGATATGTTGAGAATCATTTACGATATTGTAGTTATATACTTTGAATTCTGTACTATATATATATCATCACATGGATTTTCTGGTGATTGCCTTTTATAAAAATCGGTTATTCATATTATTGCATTTCTTTATGTGCATTACATGTACATGTATATTCATATTAGTAACCCATGTGATTTAGACATAGTCTAACCCATGTTTATTTATGTAATACTTAGATCAGTTCGAGACATTTCAGGTTTAGAGACGATGAGACTAACTTGTGTTGTCTGAGGATAAAGGAGACTTCATATTCGATATTATAGATTATGACATGTATTGTATAGTTTCATTGTATATATGACATTATGATGTATATTTTTGTATTATATATATTGCTACGATTCTGACTCTATTTTCTCCAATATTTACTGTACATTGTGTATTTTTTATCCTAGAGACACATGTGATTATTGCTTTATGCCGTGTGTACGTTTATGGTAAGTTATATTCGATGTTTAAATACGTACAAATGTTAGCCTAAGTGAGTATTCACGTGTCTACCCCATATAGCATCATTCTTCATATTATCTGATAGTATTACCTAGTAATACTCTTGGACAATATGGTTATAGAGGTAGAGAGTTTTATTGGGAGTACTTAGGCTAAATTGGGAGGGACTATTGATAATTGCCGAAGCATTTTTGAACGACACATACCGCTCCTCTATACCTGATGGAAATCTTGTCCCAAGGACATAGAATTCGAAACACCCTCGACTGTATTTTATTTGATATCTCATTTTTGTTATGACAAAGTGTAATGTGCAAAGTTGTAAATATGAAAGGTTAATAAAGTAATAAACTAGACGCAGGGATATTAAATGACCTGAACTAGTATAAAACCTGCTTGTCAATTTTATTTGCTTGCAAACCAAACATGAGTTGTAATTACACAACTCGAATTTTTAGCCAATACTGCACTGGTCCTAGGGATATTGGACTGCCCAAACTAGTATAAAAAATAACATGCATAAACAAAAGGTTATAAATATGTGACCTGACGTCTCAGTCAAAACCCAATAATCTACACTCCAAGTAGAGCAGATCATATCAAGCGCATGACCCTAAAAAGAGAGGCTAAAAGCCAACACAAAGCTCAGAAATAGGGAAGTGGGTACATATTCAGAATTAAGAGCTACGACAAAGTATAAAAAAGCAGTTCACAAAGTACAGGTAAAGAAAGAGCTCAAGAATCTACATAAAGCTTGAAAAGGTAAACATACAGCTCTTTAATTTTTTTTGAAATTTCATTACAGGTTATCGTAAAATATTAGACGTATATAAAATAATAAGCAATTTATATGTTGTAAGCTTAGATCCCATAAAGTTACTAAGTTACATCCTAGTCAGACCCTGAGTCCTCTTCAGATATAAGTCTTCTTTTTCCATGGGGAGCTTGAGTAGTAGGAGCCAGGGGTATCTTAGTTAAAACAATTGAGGAATGTGAAGGCGCTTTAACAATACGGAGCCTTGGGTCATAGTTGGAACCAACGCAAGGATTCCCTATGTCTTGCCTCCTAAAAACATAAATAGTGCAATTATAAAGAAAACTTATGTCTAATTTTGGTAAAAAATGAATAACATGTTGATTGCACACTGTACAACTATATCGACCAAAACATGCCTAACCTTCTCTTGTCGAAGCTCTTTAGCCAAGGCAGACTACGTAGAGCTGGACTATAGGCAGCGAAGGATGCGAACGTGAAGAAGCCAGAGCTAAGGACTACATGAGGGAACTAATCCAGATATTGGATCTTTAAGCTCGATTTATGTGTTCAATAGCTATGCACTGCACACGTTCCAAATTATCCAAAACTTCTGTCTTTGTTTTCTTAGTCTTCTTTGAAAATGCACTAAATAATTTATAAGAAGTTAAGCACCTTTCCACTCTTGTCACTTTCTTAGAATTTCCCAACCTCTTTTCATACACAACTTTCAACTCATTAATTTTGCTTGCTAGTAAACTATCCCTTCTTTCTTCCATCGCGAGGTTGCTTCGCTGTCCAAACCAAGAGAAGGAGCTGGAACTGCTCTTGAGAAAGACACCTTAGGAGGGGCCAAAGCAGTGGATTTCTTCATTAGCCAATTAGTAGGCAACTTGATGGGACAGTTCTTCAAAAGTATTCTCGATTTTTTAATCCCGGCTTCATAAGAAGCATTGAATAATCATTCAGCCTCGTTTAGCAGCTTCTTTAAATTTTCCCACCTTCTTCTACGATGATTTCAGTTCAATCTCCAGTTTTTTTATCTTTTCATTTGGAGGATCCAAGTTTGCTAGTTGATTAGTAGTGCAATTGCATTACCAAAGTAAAGCTTTCTTCACTTTCTTCAAGCTCATTTGTTAAATTTTGAGTAGCGGTTTCCATCCTCTCCCTTCAATGGCAAGTGTGAATGATTATCGTCTGAATGCTCTAAGTCACTGCCAGCATTTGGACGCAACTCGAGAATGCTAACTAGAGTTGGGTCAGTTGCCAATGAAAAGCCCGGTTGTGCATCATATAAAAGATAAAGTAATTAAACAAAAAATGATGACGACTTACACAAAGATAAGAGAGTACATGAGCAAACAAGGACAACTCTATTGTTATATACAACATTATACAAAATATACCGTACACGCTATCACAGCTAGGTCACACAACTACTTTTGTAAATTCTTTGAATAAATCACCCGGTTTAATTACATTATAAAATGTTATACTTTAATTAAATTAATTAATATTTAAGAAATATTTATTATTAATTTATTTGATTTTTTGGGTTTTGTTAGTAATTATTTGGATGTATATATAAAAGTTAAATATTCACATATTGATATACGATATCGATATGTTTTTAAATAACTTTGAATATAGTTAATTACTTATCAAACATTTTGGAAAATTAGATCATAAAAGGGGACATATTTTTCCATTCATTCAAAGGAAATGGAAGTATTGGCGTGACAAAAAATTAATTAGGAATTAAAAGGGAAAGTTTTTAGAGAAAAAATGTGAAAGATTTCTCTTCTTTCCTTAAAACAAATACCTTTCATTCATTTCTATATTTAAATTTCTTTTTCTCCTTCTTCCCTCATCCATGGCTACCTCCTCTATCGCTTTCATGGCCAAAAGTTTATTCTTCCATTTACCAAAAATTATATCAAATAATATCTAAAAAAATTGTCCATCTGTCTCTTGCGAAAATTGAGTGTTCATTCAAGAATCAAAGTAGAGACTCCAAATTAAAGTGTTACTACTTTGCCAGATTTGTAAGATATATTTTAAAGTTGATTTATTTTCATGGATATAATATACTTATCATAATTTTATATGTATGTAGTATTGTCTCACCTTGATTTAGAATTTGTAGTACAATTTAAACAACCTGTTAAATGATATGATCAATTTTAACTTGATAAACTAAAACAAAAATTTATATATGCATAAAATTATGTTTTAGGTCATGAATTTATATTCTAATATTACCTATAAAAATATTTTAAACGTATTATTCAATTCAATTATTCAAATGTTTTTGCTTGTTTTTAATAAATTCAAAGCTACACAAATTGTTGATATCTCTCTCAATTTGATGTGTGCAATTTTGGTATTACAATATTTTGATTGTTTAAAAAACAAATTTTATTATTTGGGCTGAAATTTTATTTATATACATACAAACATACACACACGCATGCACAAACACATACACACATGCACACCCATATATAATATGTATAAATTTGCAAATATATTGGAAAAGTTTAATGTAATATGATGTATGTTTTGAATCATTTGAAAATTATTTTAGCTTAATCATTATATATGTATATACGTGCATATTTATGTCTATACACACACACACACACACACACACACACACACTTATATTTCATATTGTTGAGGTACGTATTTTAGAAATATTTTTTCCCTTAAATTTGTATTATATTGAACAATTTAATATTAAGAATAATATATATATATATATATATATATATATATTATAAATAGTGAATATATACCCAATAGATCTAAATCCTAATATCTACACATGTATGTGTTAATCATGTCATTATTTATTGTTTTTTTCATATAAACATACGATTATCACATATCTATTTGTATGGAAGTTAAATTCGGTATTAATTGAATGTGTGCTAAAGAAGAAGGTGGAACCAATTAATAATGCCATCTTTATCTCTTTTCTTTTATAACTTGACATGACTATGTCTAGATCTAATTTCATGTTTGTTCCCATCTTTAAACACTAAGTAATTATATTCATTATATGTTTCACACGTATGTCACACCATTTAGAAATATGAATACATTTGATATATTCATACCTAAAATATTAATAAAATACGACATTATTAAAAACAACTACATTGGATATGGTATTAAACTTTATCTTTCATAGGCCCACTAAGATCCAATTAGGGGAATTTTTTTGAAATTTACCCATTTCACCTGCTGCAAAATAGATTGGGGTCCTTCAATATTAACCTATAAAAGACTCTTGTTGAGTCATTCTATGATTGTTTCAAATGACCATATGTACATAACCCCTTAGTGCCCCTAACGGTTATGAGTAAATCATCGTCCATTATGATGAGCATTATGTATGCTAGTTTCAACAGATGTATCTACATCCTTCTCTCAAAGCATCTTGACTACGAACATTTAAGGAGTAAGTGTTTTATTCATATATACCTACATATATGTATCGATTCGGTCCTCATGGTTATGAACACATTCATAATTGCAATCGATAAAAATACTTCTCCTAAGGATTTTTTTACATATATATATATATATATATTTAATGTATTTTATTCATTATTTATATCTATATATAACAATATATATAAAAGAAAACAAAGTAGATACTTACATCATTTCGAAAGAGAATCTCTTATAAGAGTTATGTAGTTAAATACATAATCGCCCTTAAGGAACACCCTTAACTCTATCACTACCTTCACCTTAGTCCTTTGAAAATATTATTTTTCTAAATATTCAGCTATAAGTTATAATCGCTTATTTTCATACTGATCCGTTGATTCTTCATTGTTCAGGTTAGCTGTTAACTCACAGTCAAATTGTTCTTGTATGTTTCCCTCAATGAAGGAACCCTTACCATTTTATGGTTGATCTTCTTGAGATCTTATCACAATTATAGTTTCCTTATGGATTTCCTTTTCATTCAATTTTATGCTCAACTCTTCTTGGTACCTTATTGGAACAGTCTACAATTCTCGTGCTCTTCGCGAGCTTTCCAAGTTTGCCAACGAATCTACTTAAGCATTCTTATCTTTAGGTATTTGGTTAATACAAAAGTTTTCAAATAATGCTAACATTTCCCACGCTTTTTTCACATAATGAGACAACCATACATCTTTTGCTTGGTAAGGCTTATTTACCAAATTAACCATCAAAGGAGAGTCACTAAATATCTCAATCGTTGGGATTTTTAGTTGTGCAAATGTTAATCTAGCTATCATTAATCCATATGCAAACACATTGCCTTTCAAGCACATTGCTTTGTGATGGAAATCCTAGCCTCGTATAATACTGTTACCAATGCCTATCGGATGTAAATATCACATATCCTGCACCCGCTTCTTGTTCATTCAATGATTCATTTACAAATAGTTTCCATTTCGTACTATTTTCCTACACCTTTTTGCTTGTTCTTTGACAAATCCCATACATTCGGTAATTAAATATACAAGTGCTTCACCCTTCATGGTTGCTTTTAGTAAGTTACTTATATCACTTGATTGAGTTCTATTCCCGTTTCACTAACTTGCCTTAAGTTTCTGGCTTACTAAATACTTGTTTAAGAGGGTAATTCGTAAATACTTTTATATGATGTGCTTGGAAGTACGATCTAAGTGTCTGTGGTGTAAGCAAAAGGCAATATAATAGCTTTTCCATAATTGGATATCTAATTTATGCATGCTTAAATCGCTTGCTAGAATAATATACTAGAAGTTGGACACCATTTACCTCTCTTACTAAGATTGAGCTTAAATCATGTTCTTAGACTACCATATATCAAAACAAAGTTTCACCATTTACAGGACCCGGTATGATTGGAGGTTTTTTCAAAATGACATTCTAACTCTTGAAAAATATTTTGGAATACTTTGGTCCATTAGAGTGTTATATGCTTCTTAATTATCTCAAGGAAGGGATACAGTTTGCTCTTGAAATGAACGGGTCTAAAGATGTGACCTTTCCATTTAGGTTCTTCACATCTTTGCTAGTTGTTTCATTCATATCTCGTGTTGCCTTTTTGTTCAGGATTTGCTTTTATTCCTCAAGCAATTATCATCTACCAAATTTTTTTCCTAAAATATTTCTAGAGAATTCTTTTGAGGATTTAACTTCATATTTTACATTCGAATATCATGAACTTTTCATTTTGATCTTCGATATGATCAACCTCCCACTCGGATTTCACTAACATATAATCCATATATTCCTCCATATTCTTTTCAATTTGGTTTTTAAACATTCTATTGACCAACTGCTTACATATGGCTCTTACATTCTTAAGCCTGAAATCCATATCCATGTAACAATTTGTCCCTCAATTAGTTATGTAGCTCATATGTTCCTTGCCGAACTTAAACATGCAAATCCGATTATATCATGAATACGTACCCTTGAAGGATAGAAGTTTATATCTGCTTGTTGCATCAACCAATCATTCAATTCTACGGAGTGGGTAATAATCTTTGTTACGACCTACCTTTCTGACCCCTAGGAATGACACTAAATACATCCTCGGTATTCGTGTGTTGTTGCCCAAGCATCCAAAAGATAAGTTGTCTTAGGGTAAAATAAGGAACAGAACAAGATAAAATAGATAAACCTCATAGCGGAATGGTTATATATAATATAAAATGATATAGTACAAATGGTTACTTCTTATAAGGAGTTATCAGGGTTATAAAAAAATACTACATCTAACAGATTGATAGTTATACATTATGACTTTTCATTTTTAAGATAAAAAATACATCTACATAATCATACAGCGGAAACAAATAACTAGATAACTAAGGAGCCGCCTGCTCGATCACCATCTTCATAGAGCTCTAAAGAAAACCTATTATTCTTGGACTACCCAAATATAATTGAGTACTTGAGAGTCTAGGGAAAATAAACAACTTGGGTCAGAAAAATGTCTGGTATAAGTAAAATTATGAAACAAATGGGGTGTATTTAAACAATATTATGTGGGACCATGGCGCTAACGCAGAACGGGTTTTCTCCCACATAAACAACAATCAAAACATAACAAAAATGGAAATGAACAATAAGGAACAAATCTAAACATAGATGATAGGTACAATTAGTATAACATTTAGACTTGAAAGAATGGAAATAGTGTAAATAAAAATCCAAATTGGATAAAATGGATAAAATAAGTCAACAATTCAAACTCGATAGAATGGACTAAACAGGATAACTAGAATGGACAAAACCAATAATTGAATACCACAAAGAGTAGTTGACTCTTCCCGCTGTAATTAAAGAAAATAGATTCAACGGTTCGAATCAAATAAGAAAAGGAAATTTTTTCAATAATGACTAGGAGGGCGCGCCCTCTTACCAAAAGTATACCTCTAGAAATATACTTAAGAACTCCGATGGCTCTCAGAAACCTCCAAGCTAGACCCCACCATCTGTTACCGAGTATCCGAGTATTTCACATATCAATGCGCAACACTGAATCCAATCTAGAGTGGATGTGAAAATACACCAATGGGAGTAACCCCATATATCTTGGCCCCCACTTGCTCTTTGATTTTAGTCATTTCCAACAAAGGATAACAAAGCTCAAGTGAGCAACACATCATCTTAGAATGATGAAATACAAAGAAGGCTGAGGTAATCGATAGTTGAGAAACCAACTATGGAGGATATAAAACGATCTGGCATGGAAATTAAGTCTTGTATACTTATCACCACTCATCAAATTCCAAATTTATACTACTTTTTGGTTAATAATATTACTGGACAAGTCAAGATAGTGTTATCTCAAAGTCATGTCTTACAATTATTCTTAACTTTCAAAATAGGGATGAGTCAACTTCTTCGACATTTAGTGCTAAGTATACAAATAAATTTTTCCCATATAAGTGAATCACTTTATGGAAATTAATTCATTTCCATAAACGAATCAAACTTTTTCTTTTAAAAACCCAAATTCATGCTTGGCCTCGCGTTACAAGTATTAGCTTTAAAATACTTTGTTAAAAGAGTTTATTAACTTCAAAACATCAACTTAAAAGGATTTAATTGTTTATGACAAAATTGGTCACAAACCTTGAAAGTCATGAAAGCACTAGTGTTCGCACACAGATCCACAATATTCAAATACAGATCTCAGATCTAGATAAAGTAGATAATAAAAAATAGCAAAATTAAAATGACAAGAAAGTAAAGAACACAAGGTTTATAGTGGTTCAGCTATCTCTGGCCTACGTCCACTTTGAATTAATCCTTTTATTCCTTTTATACTGTAATTACCATTACAAGCCTTAGTAAACAAAATGACAGAGTTTCCCTTAGGAAAGCAGAAGAAGACCCCTTTTTAGTTGTCTTTATATGTGTAGATCTAAAAATATCCGCCCCAAAACCTGGAATACCACTTCTCATGCATAGGTGGGCCCACCATATCGATCTACGGTCATTTCGGATCGATCCAAGTACAACTCATATCGATCCAAAAACGGTCCAACTAAGCTGAGATCGATCACGAACATTCTTGAGTGCATAAGGAAGCTTTTGCGAAAATTTCATAGCATTTGGATTTGTAGAATGAGAGTTATGATCGATTGTGTTTTTCCAATGTATGCTGGCAGCTTCGTATCCATCAACCCTTCTCCATCAATTCCTATCCATCGGTATATGTTTTTCATGCCCATCCACCAACCTCCTTCATATCGATCCACACATGCCATCTGCCTTACATATATGTGCTATTCGTATCGATCCAAACTTTGCATGACCACTTCATATCGATCGATACGAACAAGACCAACACGAACCGTGTCTTCGTATCCATCCAATGTTGCCGCCTTTTATGTGTGTCCTTCGTATCGATCATTATCAGATCGAGACGAAATGCTTTTCTAGGTTCCTACAGCCGTTGCCTCGTATTCATCTATTGCCCCTTCCTTCGTAACATTTTGAGCATTGCATTTGGTTTCATAAGGGAAGTGATCGATACGCACTGTAACCGGTCCAAAGCGAGGTGCCAAGTGCATTTCCCTTATCTATATCCATATGGGTCGATAAAAAACCATCAATCCAGTGCAAAATTTCGAACCCATTTCGATCATTACGAACAGAACACCCCACACTCCTTGGTATACACAAAAAGGGCACACTAAAGAATGTGGTGCGTTATAGGTATAGCTAAAAACATCACAAAGGCTAAGATTCACCAGACAAATAAAAAAACAGTGGAAACATTTAAGCAATAACTTGAAATTCAAAATTAAAATTCATAAATTAATGTCATAAAGCAGAGTATGTCTCAAATACCACATACATATGTCTTATGAAAAATATGATCTCAGTCACATCACTAGAGTACATAAACAATAAAAATCATCCCTCTCATAAAGTACCAGTACATCCAAAGTCAAATGAAAAGAAAACTGAAACAAGAAAAATACATGAAGAATGAGAAAGCTCTGTAAATAGGTCTCTAAGAAATCTGAATCTACTGTCTTTTCCTTTACTGGCCCATGGAGGAAAAGAGGAAATAGAGGAGTGAGTTAGACTATAAGTCTGGTGAGTGAAAGTAACTACTAGTATTATTAAGCAAGATAAAGGTATAACAACCATTCTAGTATAAAAGGAAATTAAGGAAAGATAAAACTGGGATAAAATACCGTTCAACCATTTACTTTGATTGTGATTGTTTGCAGTTGTCTTAGATAGCTGCTCTGATTAGGCTGAAATTCTAATCTTATTTTAATTAGGCTAAAGTCCTAATTCTACCCATTGATCGGCCTTTTATCTCTGTTGTGCCACTGTGAGCTTGTCCCATCTTGTGGATCCCATAGTAAAAGACACATATTTAGCGCTTGGAATGCAGTAGTGAATTACAACCCTAATCGATGTCGCATGCTCGGTCACCATTGGTACACACTCGCTGTCGCCCCCCTCTTGTGACCTCTTACTCACCTTGTCAGCATAAGCATTCCCAGCCTCACCTATTTTATTGTAAGACCATCAGTTCTAGCCTGAAATGGTCCTGCCAAGCCTCACTTAAGTGTTTTGTGAGACCATCAATACTAGTCTGAAAAGGAATACTGTTGGTACGGGTCCTAACAAACAAAATCTAGTTGCGCCCCTTACCCAAATCCCCCGATTTGAGCTTCTATCTATTGGCCACTTATTTACCCTATGTCCCAGCCTTACCTAACTATTGTGAGACCATCAATCCTAGTCTGAAAGGGTCCTACCTAGCCTCACCTAATCTGTTGTGAGACCATCAGTCCTATTTTGAAAGGGAATGCTATTGGTATGTGCCCTATTTCTGTTTTTTCTTATTAACTTAGTGTAAGTTTTAAAATAAGTCTCTTATGTTATTTCTCTCTATTTGCTTATTAACTTAATCTAAGTCTTAAAATTAGCATGTACTGTTCTTTCTGCTTAATTATAACCTACATTATAATTGTTATTCTTCTTTTCTATCTTTTTAGTTATAACCACTAGTTATAAACATGCTTGCATAAGTCTCAAATTTTCCTATTTTAGTCTATCATCTTTTTATTACAGTATTTATTATTTTACATCTCGTTCTATAAATTTAATGTTTAATTCTATTTAATCCATATTTGTGAATTATTCTCTTTTTATTATTTTATTTGCGTAAAAAGGAATAAAAAGAAACTAACATTTACAGGTTGAATTCTAATGTAAAATAGATGTAAATAAATGTAACTGTAAATAACTTAATAAAATAGCTGAATAAAATAGACTGAAAAGAACTTTAAAAATTAACTGTAAATAACTTATATAAAAATTGGCTCAAAATTGCAGAAAAACTACAACTATTGAAAACCCTATTATTTTAAATTACTTAAAAATCTAAAATAATTACTAAACACTCATTTATGGTCCTTAGCTCTATTCTTTGGTCTTCCTTGTTTCACTTCTAAAGCGTAGAATATTTTTATCGAAAAGATCTTCTCCTTAGAAAAATATTATATTTAGGGTCCAGCCTCAGGCAATGGACCCAAATAGGAGAAAATCTGAATGAGAAAAATAGATAGGACTAGGGTATTATTTATAGTGCGGTTTAGGGATCTCAGGCTATTGGATTTAAAGATTAAATCTGGTGCAACCATGTCATAGGCTCCTGGGAACAGTCGGATGGAAGCACTAATGCACAGGATTGGAGAGAAGTTGTAAAACATGTTATATACGAAGCTGTACGAAACGTCGTCCAAATACAGGGGTGGGTCGACCTTGGTGTCGACCCAGGCATGCTAGGGGTCGACCTATAGGTCGACCTAGCATGGTGAGGGTCGACTTGACCTTTTATATGTTTTTTCTTTTCGTTTCTTGTTTATTTCGTATCTTCTTCGTTTTAGCTTAGATTTTGACAAACTATATATGGAAATTGATTAGAAAATCACCACAGACACATTGATGCAACTCCCGTAACTCGATTCTGATAATTTCACAAACTTATTTTATTATTTAATTAATTCGTTAATTAATTATTATAGCTTAAATGTTGGGTTGTTACATTCTCCCCTCCTTAAAGGTTTCATCCTCGAAAGGACAGAAGAACGAAATAAATATTTTCATCCAAATTCTACAACAATGTACTCAACCACCATCCATTACATCCATTGTCCTTAAGTTTACTAATGCAATTTATGATACATATATATATATATGTGTGTGTGTGCGCAAATAGTGTAGTGTCAATGTCCCTAATTAATGCAAAAGATTAGACGATCTACTAATTCATTCGACCTCCTTTTTATGCAATCATGTCCATGCCATGTATCCAAATGAATGCCAATTCCCTAATAACAACTGATATTTCTATATGCGTGTTGCAATCATCATCAAAACGCTACAATCATATGCTAATCATCCATTTATAGCAACCATAGAAATAAAATAAAAGTGCAAATATGCACACATCCATATGCATATGCTTTAGTGACCTAGTTAGGTTGTTCCCTGAAAGATAATAATGGCTAGTGGATGCCTAGTGTGTATATATGCGTCCATTAGCTTCCATTAGCAAACACTTGCAACCACTAGTGTCCATCATACATAACATGTTCTAGTAACATGTTTACATTCAGTCCTACCATTCATAGGTTAAATCCTAAGATCTACCCTCCCAAAGGATACTAAAGAAAAGAACCTATTCAAAACTAAAGACGTAAATAGGAAATTAAAAACATACCATCGAAGAGATACGTATAAGAGATAAGTATTTTCTCTTCAGGCTCCACGTAGCGTCTTCAATGTTGTCTCCCCACTGCACCTTAACCAAAGGTACTTCCTTATTCCTAAGCTTATTGATATCATGCCCAACAATCTTGGTAGGAATGCGACGAACCGATGTTTCTATCTCCACTTCAACTTCTTCAAGTTGACTAGGTTCCACTACCTCTGCTGAATCATGTAAGCACTTTCTCAAGTGCGAAACATGGAAAACATCATGAACTCCTGCAAGCATCTCCGGGAACTTTATCTGATACGCCATCTTCCCTACTCTTTCCACAATGGGGAACAATCCTACGAATCTGGCAGCAAGTTTCCCACTTGATCCAAATCTCACTACCTTTCTTAACGGACGTACCTTAATGAAAACCAAGTCTCCTACTTCAAACTCGATAACACTTCTCTCCTTATCTACATAAGATTTTTGCCTATCTTGGGCCGTCTTCATTTTCCTTTTAATCTATTCAATCTTTTCTGAAGTCTCTCTAACCATGTCGGGACCAAGTAGCAATCTCTCTGTAGATTCCAACCAACATGAAGGTGACTTACAAGGTCTTCCATAAAGAGCTTCAAAAGGTGACATCCCAATGCTAGCTTGAAAACTATTATTATAAGCGAATTCCACTAAAAGTTGCTCCTCCCAAGTTCCTCCAAAATCAAGAATGCACATCCCCAACAAATCCTCAAGAATTCTATTAACTCTCTCCATTTGGCCATCTGTCTTGTGGTGATAGGCCGTACTGAATCTAAGATGCATCCCTAAAGCCTCTTGCAAGCTCGTCCAAAACTCTAGCAAAGATAAGGTCTCTATCGCTCACTATGCTAGAGAGAATTCCATGAAGTCAGACTATCTCATTAACATATAAGGATGTCAAATAAGGTGTTGTCCTCTTACTCTTGATCGGAGTGGAGTACGCACTCTTAGTCAAATGATCTACAATCACCCAAATACTGGTATTCCCCTTCCTATATCGGGGTAAACCATCTATGAAGTCCATCGAAACACTATTCTACTTCCATTTGGGTACATCCAATGGTTGTAGCAATCCACCGGGCTTCTGCTGCTCTACCTTAACTCTTTGGCATACAAGACACTTAGCTACAAACTCTGCTACATCCTTCTTCATGCCACTCCAATAAAATACTCTCTTCATATCCATATACATCTTATCACCTCCTGGATGAATAGTCATTCGAGAATGGTGTGCTTCTGCTAGAACTGCTCTCATCAAATCACTAGTGCAGGGGACACAAAGTTTTTCATCTCTCCTTAGCCACCCTTTACTGTTAATGGAATAGCATTAAAAATGTCTGGAGACCTCTCCTCTACTAATCCTCTCGCTGCCTTGAGCTAATCCGAACTATGAGGGTAGGCTTAACCTCTAGTGCTACTAATAATCCAGGGGTAATGTCCGTAGAGGGCTTAAAATCAAAGGTTGAAATAAAATCTAGGCTTTTCCACTCCATGAAAATTGGACTAAGGTTTTCTTTCTTCCTACCTAACGCATCCGCAACCAAGTTTCCCTTGCTAAGGGTGTAAGCTATCTCAAAGTCATATGATGCCAAGAACTCCATCCAACGCTGCTGCCTCAAGTTTAAACCCTTCTATGAGAATAAGTACTTCAATGACTTATGGTCAGTGAAAAGCTCGAACCTTTCTCCTAGCAAGAAATGTCTCTAAGACTTGAGCGTGAAACAATAACAGCTAGGGTAGTTCTTCTCATAAGTCTTCAACTGTCTACTCCATAGCATACTACCCTTCCTTCTTGCATAAATAATGCCCCAAGACCCGTCCCACATGCATCAGTGTATACTGTAAAATTCTTGGCTCCATCGGCTAAAACTAACACTGGTGCACTAGTAAGGGTCCTCTTTAGCATCGTGAAGGAATCCTCACAATCTACGTCCTACATGAATGTTGCATTCTTCTTAGTGAGGCGAGTAAGCGGTGCTGAAATTTTAGCAAAATCTCTGATAAACTTCCTATAATAGCCAACCAAACCGAGGAAGCTTCTAGCTTCGGTAGCGTTCTTAGGGGCCTTCCAATCTTGTACTGCTACTATCTTAGCGGGATCAACAACTCGACCCTCTTTTGAGACTACATGCCCCAAGAAATGCACCTCCTTACGCCAAAAGTGACACTTAGAGAATTTTGCCTTCAACTGATGAACACGAAGTGTACGAAGAACCTCCTTAAGATGATTAGCATGCTCTTCCATACTCGTGGAAAACGCCAAAATGTCGTCCACAAATACTACCACAAACTTCTTTAGGACATCTCGAAAAACATGGCTCATCAAATCTACAAAATAGGTTGGGGTGTTATTTATTCCAAATGGCATAACCAACCACTCAAAGTGTCCATCGGGTGTCCTAAATGTTGTTTTATTGATACCGAAGTGCCAACTTACTGATCAAAAAGATCGTCTATTCAAAAAAGTGTTATCCAAGAAAGTGGGTAATGGTTCTTCTTCGTGAGCTTATTCAATTCTCTATAGTCTATGCAAAGTCAAAGGGAACCATCCGTCTTTGTAGCGAAGATGACTGGTGCTCCTCACTCAGATATGCTCTGTCTGATGAAGCCTTTCTCCAATAGCTCACCAATCTGCTTACTTAACTCCTTCCTCTCCCTAAGAGCCATATTCTCACGGGCAATGCCACTGGCTTAGCACTGCCATTCAGATAGATCCTAAGGTAGATCTCTCTCTTGGGGTAGTCCCCTAACTTCCTCAAAAACTTCTGGGAAATCTCTAACGACTGGAATGGAATCTAACTCTCCTAGTGATGAATCAAGAGAATAAAGGAAGCTCAACATGACTGACTTCTGTAGGTCGCAAGAAACCTCGAGAGTCCTACCGCTGCATGTCTTTAATCTAACGACTCTCCTTTCGCAGTCCAACATCGCTCCATAAGTGGATAGCCAATCCATCCACAAAATCATGCCATATCCTGAAAATCCCAGTACATAGGCGTCGCAATCAAACTCTACGTGTAGTATAAAAATTTTCAAACCCCTACAAATCAAGGATAAATGTGTAGATCCTCATATGGGGTTTGAAACAACTATAGGGTCGATGACTTGAGAAATATCTAAGTGCAAACAATCAACCAAGGAACTAGAAATGAAAGAATGTGATGCTCTGGTATCAAAAAGAGTCCGAATAGGAAAATACAAAATAGAGATCAAACCTTCTATAGAGACTTTTCTACCTCGATCCAATCCACTAGAAGGTGCTGCATCCAAAGCCTGTACCTATGCTTTAGGTGCGCCTGCTCTCTGCCCCGTCCTTTGAGGACAAGCTCTGCTAAGATGACCAGGCTGCCTACAATTTTAACACTTCCCCTTCATCGTGTACTTCTTGCAGTCCTTTGTGAAATGACCAACCAATCTGCAACAATTGCATTTATCTTAGGATCTACCTTAGGATCTATCTGAATCCTTCTTGTTCTTCCACCATTGCTTCTTAGAATTCTTTAACTTAGGTACCTCCTTAAGCTCTCCTACCTTAATAACATCAGACATGAGCGCTGTCTCCACAAGTGACTCGTACGTCGCTCCTATTGGTACATGAGTCAATAACAACCCTTGGAGGGGCTGATTCAATCCCTTTGCAAACTTCATGGTCTTCTTATGCGGTGTATTAACAAGCTCCATCCCAAACCGCGACAACTCATTAAACTGATTTATCTACTCTTTCACCAAAAGACTTTCTTGCTTCGGATTAATAAACTTCTCCACTTGCATGCTTTCCTCAGCTCCATGATCTCCTAAATCCAAACCAAACAATGTCTCTTTCTTCTATATCTATAATCTCCCACCAATAAGAAGCTTCTTTTTTCAGCTGCCAAGATGCAAGCTGAACTCTCTAGCAGTCCTCCAATCCTAACAAACCGAATATCCGCTTCGTATTCCTCAACCAAGCTCGTGCCTCTATGAAATCCTCCGTGCCAGAAAATGTCTTGCCTCTTAGATTAGCGAAGTTTTTACATAGCTTAGAACAATTGGCTGCTGTATGTGGATTAATGGGATCTCCATTCGTTGGTCCTGGATTAGGCGCTTGCCCTTACACCTCTGGTGTTGTAGCTTGGAGGTATCTACGAAACCAGCCAGAGACTTAGACACCTTCTGGAAGGTTTAGGGCGTCCGCCATTCTATGCAAAGAAAAGAAAATTTAGACTCGAAAGAATCGAAAGAAGGTTGAAATGGACTTTGAGGGGATTTTTATAAAAATTATTTTATACTTGAAAATAATTTCTATATTAAGAGTTTCTTTCTAAGTTTGAAGATAAGTTATTTTTGAAAAATAATTTACTAATAAAACAAGTTTTTAGGAATCCTGTAACCTTAGGCTCTAATACCAAGTGAAACACCCCCACACCCCCACACCCCCACACCCCTTAGTATACCCAAAAAGGCCACACTAAAGAATGTAGTGTGTTCTAGGTATAGCTAAAACATCACAGAGACTAAGATTCACAAGACAAATAAAAAAACAGCAGGAACATTTAAATAATAACTTGATATTAAAAATTAAACTTCATAATAATGTCATAAAACAGAGTATGTCTCAAATACCAAATGCACATATGTCTTATGAAAAATATAATCTCAGTCACATCATCAGAGTACATAAACAATAAAAATCATTCCTCCCACAAAGTACCAGTACATCCAAAGTCAAATGAAAAGAGAACTGAAAGAAGAAGAATGCATGAAGAATGAGAAAGCTCTACAAATGGGTCTCCAAGAAATCTTAATCTACTGTCCTTGCCTTTATGGGCCTATATGGGAAAAAAGGAAATAGAGGAGTGGGTCAGACTATATTCTAGTGAGGGAAAGTAACTACTAGTATTTTTAAGCAAGATAAAGATAATAGACTTAGCAACAGTTTTAGTATAAAAGGAAAGATAAAACTGGGATAAAATATTGTTAAACTGTTTGCTTTGATTGTGATTGTTTGCACTTGTCTTAGATATCTGCTCTGATTAGGCTGAAATTCTAATCCTATTTTAATTAGGCTGAAGTACTAATTCTACACGTTGATCGGTCTTCTATCTCTGTTGCGCCGCTGCGAGCTAGTTCCATCATGTGGGCCCCACAACGAAAGACACCTATTTAGCGCTTGGAACGCAGTATCGAATTACAACCCTAATCGATGCAACACACTCAGTCACCGTTGGTACACACTCACTATCACCCCCCTCTTGTGACCTCTTACTCACCCTGTCAGCATAAGCATGGCCAGCCTCACCTAATCTATTGTGAGACCATCAGTCCTAGTCTGAAAGGGTCCTGCCTAGCCTCACCTAAGTGTTTTGTGAGACCATCAGTACTAGTTCGAAAGGGAATGCTGTTGGTATGGGTCCTAACAAACAAAATCTAGTTGCACCCCTTACCCAAATCCCCCGATTTGAGCTTCTATCTATTAGCCACTTATTTACCCTATTTTCTAGCCTTACCTAACTATTGTGAGACCATCAATCCTAGTCTGAAAGGGTCCTGACCAACCTCACCTAATTTGTTGTGAGACCATCAATCCTAGTCTGAAAAGGAATGCTATTGGCATGGGCCTTATTTCTTCTGTTGCTTATTAAACTAGTGTAAGTTTTAAAATAGGCCTCTTCTGTTATTTCTGCTATGTATGCTTATTAACTTAGTCTAAGTCATAAAATAAGCCTTTACTATTCTTTCTGCATAATTATAACCCGTGTTATAATTGTTATTCTTCTTTTCTATCTTTTTAGTTATAACCACTAGTTATAACAATGCTTGCGAATGTCTTAAATTTTCCTATTTCAGTTTATCTTCTTTTTATCACAATCTTTCTTGTTTTACATCTAGTTTTTGTAAATTTAGTGTTTAATTCTATTTAACCCATATTTTCTGAATTATTCTCTTTTTATTATTCCATTCGCGTAAAAAGGAATAAAAAGAAACTAACATTTACAGGCTGAATTCTAACGTAAAATAGATGTGAATAAATGTAAATAACTGTAAATAACTGAATAAAATAGCTAAATAAAAATAGCTGAATAAAATAGACCTAAAAAACTTTAAAAATTAACTATAAATAACTTATATAAAAATTGTCTCAAAATTATAGAAAAACTATAACTATTGAGAACCCTATTATTTTAAATTACTTAAAAATCTTAAATAATTACTAAACACTCACTCGTGATCCTTAACTCTATTCCTTGTTCTTCCTTGATCACTTCTAGAGCATAGAATATTTTTATCAAAAATATCTTCTCCTTAGAAAAATATTCAATTTAGAGTCCAGCCTCAGGTAATGAACCCAAATAGGAGAAAATCTAAATGAGAAAAATAGCTAGGCTTAGGGTCTTATTTATAGTGTGGTTTAGGGATCTCAGACCGTTGGATTTGAAGATTAAATCTGGTATAACCACGTCATAGGCTTGATGGGAACCGTCGGATGGAAGCATGAACACACAGGATTGGAGAGGAGTTGAAAAACACGTCATATACGCAGCTGGACGAAATGTCGTCCAAATACAGGGGTAGGTCGACCTTGGCATCTACCCAAGCATGCTAGAGGTCGACTTATAGGTCATCCTAGCAATGGTGAGGGTCATCCTAGCAATGGTGAGGGTCGACCTGACTTTATATATATTCGTTTCTGGTTTATTTCGTATCTTCTTTGTTTTAGCCTGTATTTTGACGAACTACATATGAAAATTGATCAGAAAATCGCCACGGAAACATTGATGCAACTGTAACAGGCCACCTTTTGGATAGTTCAAATCGACAATAAACACACATGTCAGAATCAAACCATTCAAAAGGGAGAATTGTTAATGGGGTAAATAAGAAAAAAAATAAAAAGGAAAGAAAAACAAAATACATAATCTCGCAACGTAACGATAAAATATAATAATCAAATAAACAGTTCATGAAGCTGTTTTACAAATAACATGTCATTACACTTTTACAAATTCAAATCAAAGTTATACATATATCATAAATAACCAAATAATGCAGCGGAACACAGAATGTAGTGGAATAATAAATAGCAATAATATACCGAATCTTCGTCTTCGTCCACCAGAAATAGTCTTCAATGCTGAAAAACTCAGGCTGACCCGAGCATAAAGAAAAATAATACACTCGAGTCAGAACTAAAATTCTTAAGCAAAGTAAATCAAAAGTATATGAAATAAGGAATGCAGATAAATACATTTTTGAAGGTTCAAATTTCTGAAAATGTTATTGCTCCCACATTCAAAATAAAATGGATTTCACAATAGATCTATTCTAGTAAACTACAAATTTATAGAATAATTCCCAGTTAAATTTCATAGTTTAGAGATTTGATTTATAAAAATGTTCCAAAGTTTCAATATTCACTTTTTTTTGGGAAACTTCCCAATGTTTCAAAATTTAATTTTGAAAACTTTCAAGTAAGGTAACGACGGTTTACTTCCCAAAATCATTTTTATGGTTCAAATAGTAAATCTAAACATACTATTTTTTCTCTGATGTAAATACTTGGAATTCATGGGGTTTACATCCTTATTCAGTGTGCAAATAATCAATATGAAATTTAAATAATTACAATAAACTATAGGGTGATAACAAAGATATATCAAATAAATGAACAAATATACATTCAATCACAATAACATCCATCACAACATACAATCAACATTCAAATCAATCAATTCAACAAATCAACCAATTCAATAATATGTCACAGTAATTATTAGTCATCACATATTGGAATTTAGCTATTCAAATTAAATATTAATAAATATTCCAAACCAACAATCAAAAATTTATCACTATATGACCTGGTTTAACTTGCAATAAAATTTTAGTATTTTGTGAGTGAGTTTAAACACTCACCTTCTAGATTTCCCTTTTCTAGTAGGATTTGGATCCGCCACTACTTCCTCATTTTGAGTTGTTTCCTTCTATCTTGATTTTTTTACAATGTTTTGGAAGAGATAGAGAAGTTGTTATAGATCTGGATTTAAAGAATAAGATTTGAAAAAAAGAAGAATGTTTGAAAAAGAAGAAGAAAATTTAAAGAAGATGAAGAATTGAAAAAGAAAAGGAAGCTTTTGAAAAGAAGAAGATTTGAAGAAGAAGAAACAAAAAGACAAAGAATGAAGTAAAAAAAAAGAGAAGAAGGAGATTTAAAGAAGAAAAATTGAAAACGGAAGGAGGAAGGTGAAGAGAGAAAAAAATGAGATGGAAGTTTTATTTGGAAAATGAAGCTATAGAAGATGAGATTAGAAAATGAAATATGACTAAAGGAATGAAGATGGAAACAAATGAAAAGCTAATAAGGTATATATAAACAAACTAGGAATTGAAATAAAGAAAAATATGAACAGCCCTAAAACGTAGTATTGAAAGATGTGAACTAAATGAATATGAGGTGATAGAAGAAATAAAATGCAAATGAATAAATAAAAATATAGATTATTTAATAATAAGGAAATAAAGGTGGAGGGACAAAATGCACGTTTAGTTTTAAATGCTTTAGGCATTGATAATGCATAAGGAAATGTATGTAGGAATGAGAAAATTTGCAAACCAAAGGAAAATAAAAAATTTTATAACAAAAAATGAGATGGAAAGAATTAAATATATTAATTGCAATCAAAGTTTTCTTTCATTTTAATCGAAATCTGTCCATTACATTAATTGCAATAAATAATAAAGTTAAATTTCAAAATAGATAAACCAAAATGGACGATAAATAGGATAATTGTTTCCTTAAGTCATTTAAACATGTTTATAAATTTGTTGTTTTACACCACCGTAATAAATAACTTATATAAATTATATTCCTATTCTTGAAATCAATATGTATGCTAAAACAACATTCAAATAAATGTATATTTCCTTTTTTTAACAAATCATTCTATTCTTTACTCTAATGAAATTAAATCTACATTCACAAATGAAATATTTCAAGGCAAGGCTCGCGTGTAAATAAATAAAACTTACTGGAAGACCAAAAGAGGCATGTATTTAATGAAAGAAAGTAGTAATAAAATAAAATAAATGCGATAGATTTAAATTTGAGAATGTAGTCCGTACATAGAAATCACAAATCAAATATACTAAAAAAACAATTCATTTTAACATATTTTATTAACCCTAATACGCTCAAATTTACACATATATGTATTTTTATTTAGTAAACAGTAAATAAAATTAAACACTACAATTAACATAATGAGGACCGCCACCCTACACATTAAAAGATGAACTGAGACCCCAAAGTCAAATTTGAAACAGAATAAATCTCCTATGTTAATATGCTAACTATTCCAAATCAAAAACTTAACCAAACCTTCAAGTTGTTTTCTTACCATTTTATTATTATATTTTTTTTAATTAAATTCAAATTAAGGAATATTTAGATAAATCAAATATTCCAACTAGAAACATATAACAAAATTCAATTCTTTGTTTTAATAAAATTAAATTAACATTCATAGAAGAAATATACACTTTATTTGATAAGAATATTCTTATCAAGAAACCAATCTTTTCTTTTCTTTTTATCAAAACATACTTCTTTTTATTACACATTCATTTACAATTAACACCTCCCCTTTTAAAACCAACTTATATTTAAAGATTATCCCATTAAAGAGTCATAGAAATAATACTTCGTACAACCACATCATTTCTTTATCAATTAATTTCATATAATCATTATATTTGTACCAAATTTAAGTGCTTGCAATTTGAACGTAATAATTCTCAATGAAATTCTCAATATATTTTTAACATAAAACATATGTTGCACATATCATTAATTAATTATCATTTACTTCTATCTCTTATTAATGGCAAGATATAATTACTATTACTTACAATGATTAAATCTCAAAACACACCCTAATAAACGGAAGATAATTAATCCAATTGTTTCCTTTGAAATCCAATTTTCTATGTTAAACCCAATATCTATATACTAATTTAATTCCAACATTTAATTACAAATGTAATAAAACATGTTCATTATATATTTAAATTTCAAACAAATCCTTTTATTTTGATTTACATTCTTATTATCAAATCAACTATTCCCTTGTGCAATTGATTAACATAAGTTTTACACTCATCACTCAACAGTTAACGTTTCTTCTTATATCAATTGTAATATTTCAATTACATGAATTCTCCATTAATTACCAAATAAATTTCTAACGGATTTAATAATAAGAAAATAAATAAAACAATGGTTATACGTTAATAATCCATATCTATTTACTTATTATTTACAAACAAAGGTTAATAAATTTATGTACAAAATAATTGATTTCATACTCCATATTAAAACCAATCGCAATTAATAACATAAGATTACATCAATTTATACATCGTTTATTATATTCCTTATTAACCTTTATTATTTAAGTTGATAGAAATTATGTTAACATAGTATAGTAGTCAATTACATTCAATCAATATTAGCCAATTATATGTTTTATCTCATTAAATTATTTGTTTTAAGATTTATCTTAAAGTCAAAATTTGTAATCTAATAAGATTCAATTTAATAAATCATAAATTTTAATTTCTGACAATATTAAAGCCCAAAACCTTATTAAATTTAATATTTTTAATTATCAAAATATGGGTTGTTACTGTCTCCCCCACTCAAAACTTTTTCGTCCTCGAAAAGGAACAAGAAGAAATCGAGGAATTTGAAATATTTTATTCAAAATGATCAATTTATAAACAATTTAACTTACATATTTAAATTTAATATAAATATGAAAATAACTCCATTCGATTATTGAATAAAATTTTTAGTTTTTTGGTATTTGCCCTTAAAGAGAAAAGAAATATTTCAACATATCTAAAAATTCTGTTAAAACGTTTAACCTCATTCACTTAGTAAAAATATAAGATACATTTAAAACATCCTCATAGCATTATGCAAACATTTTTCAAAAGTCTAAAACAATGTTAGAAATTTATATCAAAACATTATAATAAGCTTTAAAATAAGGTTCCTTAAATTCGAAAAATTTATTAGACTCATTATTTTTTAAAATAAGTATAAACTCAAATATTATTAAACTAAAACTAATAGTATCTCAAATCTTACATTAAATTTCTAAATCAAAGTATAAAATTTCATACCTTCATATTTAATTTAAACACTTGTTTCAAAATGAATATTCTAATACAAAATTCAAACAGTAAATAAACCTATAAACTTTACTATTAGTACTTTGAAATCAAGTAAATATTTCAAACTATACTTCCAACATAGGGAATCAAATTTATTTGTCAAGTATATTGTTGTAAATAAACTTCGCAAATTAATTTTTTTTCTTCTTTCCATTTATATGATATTTTTAAATTATACATTCAAAGAAAATTATATAAATTTTACTTGAAATATTGATTTGAAAGCTTTATTTGCAAATCAATCATCTTTAATACTTTTCAAAAATTCATTTGTAAAGTTTCTTGCTTCATTTATAAATACCATTTAAATATTTTAAATAACATCTTTATAAATATATGTAAACTATTTGAAAATAATTATTTACATCATTACTTATATTTGCAAAGAAGCTATCAAAAACATTAAATCCATTATTTATAAATTTATTAATTTTATCTCAAGATACTTTCCAAATATTATTAATAAATCAATAATCATTTACTTTAAATATATTTTATTTAATTATTAACTTATAAATATTTACAACACTGATAATTTACTATTAAACCACGTTGTAAGTTATTAAACAATATTTTAAACATTTTAAAGTATTTAGAATTGACAAAAAATGACCAAAATGTCTTTTATATAATACTTTGTCAAAATACTTTTATAACTCGATGTCTTAACAGGTTTATCCTCGTTCTTGCAGACTCTGGCCATGCGTTGATCAGGCGCAAAGCTAGAATTCTTCAAGTACTTAGTAGACCTGTTTCAACAACCAGTGAAAATACTTGAAAAACCTCTAAAAACAGATATGGAAAGTACAATCCAAACAAAACAACCAAACCAAAACCTTTGTCCGACCATGGTTTGCAGATACACAATGGTTATGCCTGGATCCCCCAGGAAACAATCCGTATCCGTAAGCTTTCTTAGCCATGCGAGTTACGCCATGATGACTAGTAGGGTGCAGGATACACAATGGTTACGCCTGGGTCCCCCAGGAAACAATCCGTACCCCTAGGCTGTCTCAGCCAGGCAGTTTCGCTACTAATGCGACCTACACAGATTGCAGGATACACAATGGTTACGCCTGGATCCCCCAGGAAACAATCTGTACCCTTAGGCCAGACCCAGCCAGGCAGTTGCGCTATGCAGTCGCGAGAGAAAAAAAAACCATGGGTTACGCCACGGTGGGAACACTCGAGTATCATATCCGGAAAACCAAAAATCAGAGAGAATAATATCGATAGAATGAATCCACAATGTGGCCACAAAGCGGATATCGAGCAGAAGGCACTTTCCATATCTTTACTTCGAAATATATATATGGTACCTTTCCAAATACTTCCAAATATCATACTTATATAAAGTCCATTATATATAGGATTCCATTTTCAAATCGAATACTTTCCAAATCAATAGTATATCAAATCACACTTATGTAGGCTTCGATTATATAAAATTCTCTTTCCAAATTGAGTACCTTTCTAATCAAAAGATTTCAAATCAACTTTGCACTTATACAAATCCATTTTATATAAGTTCGACCATTCCCAAATCAATTACTTAATAATATAAGGTTCTCAATTTCAAATTATTTCAATATCAATTCAGTTTCAAAATCATATATGATTTCACTAATTTTCTTCCAAATTAAATATCTCAATTTCAAAGCTCTCAAAATAATAGGTTTAGAAAATAATCCCAGTTTCCAACTTTATAACTATCCCTTTAAAACCTTTAAACTATTTATTTCTATATGAAAAATCCAAATTTCCTTTTCGCAGATTATTTATTTAACAAAAGTTTCAAATTTACTTAAGTCATACCCTTAATACTTTAAACATACAAAACTAAACTTATCTTCTTGATCAAATATTTATACTCTTCGAAATTTCTTTGTTTTAAAATTTTAAACCTTAATTTGGAAGTGCTCGAACCTTCAAAATAGTCGGTGAAATCAAATTTCAAATCCAAGAGTTGGAAATCAGCAACAAATCAGTAAATCAATTTTTTTATAATAGAGTTATACTAAAACAAATTCGAAATTCGAGGATTGAACACCGGTTCATTTCAAATCATTTCAAATATATATACATATATCTTTCGAATATCAAATCATACTTCGGCATTGGAAATCAAAATTGGTTTCACAAAATCACTCGCATAGCAAAGCTACTAAAGTGGCCTCTCCCCCACTCTGAGACTCGAAAATCAATGTCGATAATGCGTGCACTCATCACCAGAATTATTTTCCAGCGACATAAGTGAGTTCTGGACTTCTATTTTCTTGAAACTTCATTGAGATTTCTTTGAAATCATTGGAATTCATTTGAACTCATTTGAAACATTTCTTATTTGGAAAATACTACTAAATTGTATTATTATTATATATATTTCCAAAATCTTAAACTAATTACAAAATACCGGAATTCAATTCGCGAATTTCAAATTTAACCCTTCAGTTATAAATCATTTTTAATCTCATCGATTAACACAAATATCACTTCATACTTTAATATTTGTTTCAAAGAATTTCTCCATTTAATATAAACATTAATATATCCATTCTCATAATATTGCTTATATTTCTCTTTAATTTAAATTTCATTCATTTCACATGTAATATTTCTCATTTAAAACTAATTTATTTGCAAATCATTTCATAAGGAATTTCTTTATGACCAATTTATAAAACTTAATTCCTTTTTATAAGTTATTGTTCGAGTTTAAAGTTATCACAACTTTATAACCCTTTATTGCAACATCTATTTATTTCATAACAATTTACAAGTCGTGGCTTTATTTGTAATCATTTCACTTTTAATTCATATTGCTTATTCCATTTAGTTTCATCTTTACCTTTAAATTTATTTATGACATGTTTCAGAAATGTTAATTAAGTTTATAAACATATTTTTTCCAATTTAATCTCCTTTACAACATTTCCTTAATCACAATTTCAATTTAAACATCCCAAGGCTTAAAGTTCACACTTGTATATTATTACATTACATGCCAAGAATGTATACCCCAATTCTATTCATTTACTAAACATAGATATAACAAATTAAACCTTATTTTACTTTCTTTCAAATTAAGGTTATCAATTCAACTACATAATTCAACATAATTATCAAGTTTCACTCTTATATTAATACAAAAAGGTTTCGATTATCCAAAATATCCAAATATTCCATTTTTTCCAATAGATGAAACTACATGTCAACAAACAACAAAATTCACATCAACATTTCAATTTCATAAACAAATATCCTAATTATCATTTTATTCTCTTTAATACACCAATATTAAACTAGTGTTTAGTCCATTAATTCAATCAATAATAATTAACCAATGTTTATAATTGGATTAAATACAATATGTCAACACAAATGATAATAATTAAATATTACCATTTCATAAATCAAACACATTACAAATAAATATATTAGTCTTAAAAATTTATTCCTTTATATATATATCATATAATATTAGGAAAAATAATTTCATTTCAAAATTTATATAAAACATTTTTATAACACTAACAAATACGCGCTCTCGTATATACACTCAGACAACTTATTCTAGGGTATTACTACCATATCTCTAATGAGTTATCCCCAACAGGCTAAGGTATGTCTAAACCAAAGCTCTGATACCAACTGTAACATGCCACCTTTTGGATAGTTCAAATCGACAATAAACACACATGTCAGAATCAAACCATTCAAAAGGGAGGGTTGTTAATGAGGTAAATAAGGAAAAAAAGAAAAAGGAAAGAAAAAAATACAGAATCTCGCAGCGTAACGACAAAATATAATAATTAAATAAACAGTTCATGAAGCTGTTTTACAAATAACATGTCATTACACTTTTAAAAATTCAAATCAGAGTTATAAATATATCATAAATAACCAAATAATGCAGCAAACACAGAATGTAGTAGAATAAAAATAGCAATAATATACTGAATCTTTGTCTTCGTCCACCAGAAATAGTCTTCAATGCTGAAAAACACAGGCTGACCCGAGCATAAAGGAAAATAATACACTCGAGTCAGAACTAAAATTCTTATGCAAATTAAATCAAAAGTATATTAAATAAGGAATGCAGATAACTACATTTTTGAAGGTTCAAATTTCTGAAAATGTTATTGCTTCCACATTCAAAATAAAGTGGATTTCACAATAGATCCATTCTAGTAAATTACAAATTTACAGAATAATTCCCAGTTAAATTTCATAGTTTTAGAGATTTGATTTATAAAGACGTTCCGAAATTTCAATATTCACTTTTTTTTGGAAACTTCCCAATGTTTCAAAATTTAATTTTGAAAACATTCAAGTAAGGTAACGACGATTTACTTCCCAAAATCATTTTTACGGTTCAAATAGTAAATCTAAACATACTATTTTTTCACTGATGTAAATACTTGAAATTCATGGGTTTTACATCCTTATTCAGTGTGCAAATAATCAATATGAAATTTAAATAATTACAATAAACTATAGGGTGATAACAAAGATATATCAAATAAATGAACAAATATACATTCAATCACAATAGCATCCATCACAACATACAATCAACATTCAAATCAATCAATTCAACAAATCAATCAATTCAATAATACGTCACAGTCATTATTAGTCATCACATATTGAAATTTAGCTATCCAAATTAAATATTAATAAATATTCCAAACCAACAATCAAAAATTTATTACTATATGACCTGGTTTAAGTTGCAATAAAATTTTAGTATTTCGTGAGTGAGTTTAAACACTCACCTTCTGGATTTCCCTTTTCTAGTCGGATTTGGATCCGCTGCTACTTCCTCCTTTTGAGTTGTTTCCTTCTATCTTAATTTTTTTTAGAATGTTTTGGAAGAGATAGAGAAGTTGTATAGATCTGGATTTAAAGCAAAAGATTTGGAAAAAAGAAGAATGTTTGAAAAAGAAGAAGAAAATTTAAAGAAGATGAAGAATTGAAAAAGAAAAGGAAGCTTTCAAAAAGAAGAAGATTTGAAGAAGAAGAAACAAAAAGATAAAGAATGAAGTAAAAAAAAAGAGAAGAAGGAGATTTAAAGAAGAAAAAATGAAAACGGAAGGAGGAAGGTGAAGAGAGAAAAAAATGAGATGGAAGTTTTATTTGGAAAATGAAGCTATAGAAGATGAGATTAGAAAATGAAATATGACTAAAGGAATGAAGATAGAAACAAATGAAAAGCTAAAAAGGTATATATAAATAAACTAGGAATTGAAATAAAGTAAAATATGAACAGCCCTAAAACGTAGTATTGAAAGATGTGAACTAAATGAATATGAGGTGATAGAAGAAATAATATGCAAATGAAGAAATAAAATTATAGATTATTTAATAATAAGGAAATAAAGGTGGAGGGACAAAATGCACGTTTAGTTTTAAATGCTTTAGGCATTGATAATGCATAAGGAAATGTATGTAGGAATGAGAAAATTTGCAAACCAAAGGAAAATAAATTTTTTTATAACCAAAAATGAGACGGAAAGAATTAGATATAGCCTAAAAGCTTAGGCCTAGGTATTAAACCGAAGGAGAAATGAACGGACCAAGTTTTAATAATGAGGTAACTATTTTAAAACGTACATGCAATAAATAAAAAGAAATGAAGGGACAACATACACATTTTGAAATTCAATTTCTTTAACATAACCAAATTAATTTCATTCACTCAAATAATACTCAATTTGTACACATGCAAATTTTTATCTACGCACAATTAATAAAATTATACCTACCTAAAAAATGAGGACGTTCAATTCTTTTATTTCCATTAAAGCACTTTTCTGTTTAACACAAAATGTACGTTTCTTTTATTAAATCTATTAATTGCAATGAAAGTTTTCTTTCCTTTTAATCGAAACCTTTCCATTACATTAATTGCAATAAATAACAAAGTTAAATTTCAAAATATATAGACCAAAATGGATGAGAAATAGGATAATTGTTTCCTTAAGTCATTTAAACATGTTTATAAATTTGTTGTTTTACACCACCATAGTAAATAACTTACTTAAATTTTATTCCTATTCTTGAAATCAATACGTATGCTAAAACAACGTTCAAATAAATGTATATTTCCTTTTTTAACAAATCATTCTATTCTTTACTCTAATGAAATTAAATCTACATTCACAAATGAAATATTTCAAGGCAAGGCTCGCGTGTAAATAAATAAAACTTACTGGAAGACCAAAAGAGACATGTATTTAATGAAAGAAAGTAGTAATAAAATAAAATAAATGAAAGTGACAAATTTAAATTTGAGAATGTAGTCCGTACATAGAAATCACAAATCAAATATACTAAAAAAAACAATTCATTTTAACATATTTTATTAAACCTAATACGCTCAAATTTACACACATATATGTGTTTTTATTTAGTAAACAGTAAATAAAATTAAACACTACAATTAACATAATGAGGACCGCCACCCCACACATTTAAAGACGAACTGAGACCCCAAAGTCAAATTTGAAACGGAATAAATCTCCTATGTTAATATGCTAGCTATTCCTAATCAAAAACTTAACCAAACCTTCAAGTTGTTTTCTTACCATTTTATTATTGTATATTTTTTTTAAATTAAATTCAAATTAAGGAATATTTAGATAAATCAATATTCCAACTAGAAACATACACCAAAATTCAATTCTTTTTTTAATGAAATTAAATTAACATTCATAGATGAAATATTCACTTTATTTGATAAGAATATTCTTATCAAGAAACCACTCTTTTCTTTTATTTTTATCAAAACACACTTCTTTTTGTTACACATTCATTTACAATTAACCCCTCCCCCTTTAAAACCAACTTATATTTAAAGATTATCCCATTAAAGTCACAGAAATAATACTTCGTACAACCACATCATTTCTTTATCAATTAATTTCATATAATCGTTATATTTGTACCAAATTTAAGTGCTTACAATTTGAACGTAATATTTCTCAATGAAATTCTCAATATATTTTTAACATAAAACATATGTTGCACATATCATTAATTAATTACCATTTACTTCTATCTCTTATTAAAGGCAAGATATAATTACTATTACTTACAATGATTAAATCTCAAAACATACCCTAATACACGGAAGATAATTAATCCAATTGTTTCCTTTGAAATCCAATTTCTATGTTAAACCCAATGTCTATATACTAATTTAATTCCAACATTTAATTACAAATGTAATAAAACCTGTTCATTATATATTTAAATTTCAAACAAATCCTTTTATTTTGATTTACATTCTTATTATCAAAACAACTATTCCCTTATGCAATTGATTAACATAAGTTTTACACTCATCACTCAAAAGTTAACGTTTCTTCTTATATCAATTGTAGTATTTCAATTACATTAATTCTCCATTAATTACCAAATAAATTTCTAACGGTTTTAATAATAAGAAAATAAATAAAACAATGGTTATACGTTAATAATCCATATCTATTAACTTATTATTTACTAACAAAGGTTAATAAATTTATGTACAAAATAATTGATTTCATACTCCATATTAAAACCAATTGCAATTAATAACATAAGATTACATCAATTTATACATCATTTATTATATTCCTTCTTAACCTTTATTATTTAAGTTGATTGAAATTATGTTAACATAGTATAGTAGTCAATTACATTCAATCAATATTAGCCAATTATATGTTTTATCTCATTAAATTATTTGTTTTAAGATTTATCTTAAAGTCAAAATTTCTAATCTAATAAGATTCAATTTAATAAATCATAAATTTTAATTTCTGACAATATTAAAGCCCAAAACCTTATTAAATTTGTTATTTTAATTATCAAAATATGGTTTGTTACAGCAACTCTCGTAGCTCGATTTTGATAATTTCGCAAACTTATTTTATTATTTAATTAATTCGTTAAGTAATTATTATAGCTAAAATTTTGGGTTGTTACATGAATTATATCGATACGAGACCATTCCTCTCCCACGTTGATCCTCCATACCTTGAGCATATGAACTCCGATTGACCTGAAATTTGAAGTGTAGCCTTGCTTATCATTCAATATCGATCCCAGCTTGACTGAAACCTGGTCCAATTTTGACAGTATCGATCATAGCCTTGTTTCCAATCGATCTCCAATCCTGATATCCATCATTTTTAGCCAATTTTGTTGATATCCCAGCCTAATCCAAAAGGCGGGGTAACATTTACCCCCCAAAACATGCCTTGCAATAGGTAGGCGTGTTTTGAGTAACTTTAAATCCGACATCCAAAGTCCATATTTTATCAATAGCCATATCGTCTGATCCGTAACCCAATCCATTACCAAGCTATCCTATCCAAGTTCCATAGCCATATCCTTATCCAAATCTACGACTTATTCGAGTCGATATTCGATTTCGAATCCAGTAACCAAATCCTTAGCCAATTCCATATTCATCCAAACACGACAACCAAGTTTTAATCCATAATCCATCCATACCCAACAACCAATAACCAAATCCATGGCCTCTCCTGGTCAATATCCAAATCTAGGACCGCTTCGGGCTCTAAGCCAAATCCGAGACCTCTCCGGGTCCATTTATCCTAAGCCGGGACATCTCTGGGTCCTTATCCAAGTCCATAGACCTTACTGGGTCATTTTATCCTGCTCCATCCTCGACTTTTCTGTTGGGTCCTTTTATACTTTCTGGACTCCACTCTCCAGTCGAGAACTTTTATATTCACCGGCCTCGACTCTTCGGTCGAGGACTTTTATATTCTATGGTCTCAACTCTCCCGTCGAGGACTTTTCTATTCTCCGGTCTTGACTCTTTGATCGAGGACTTTTGTATTGCATTCGAGTCCATTCCTTCGCTCTCCGGCAAATGGACTTGTAACTTGCGATTACTGCCCCGTCTCTCCGGTCAGGACCGTAATCGCGTAACCTGTATTATTTATTACATTATTCCAAATCCAATCAGCACAGAGTCCAATTGACAAAACAAAAGTCCATACAACCTAGAAAATCAAATATCTATAGTACTAAGAAAGAAACCAGAGTCCACAAAGAACAGAAAGAAAACAAGATTTCATAAACCCGACCATCACGGTTTATCATCATCTCAGAGCATGTCTAGGGACCGTCCTCAATCCCATACATGTGTAAGTGACTTAGCCGCATCACTTCGGGGTTTATTACTTATTCGAAGCCATATACCCATTCAGCTGATAATAAGATGACGTTGCCTAGATCTGGTGCCATCTTCATCTAAGGTGGGCGGTGGCTGCTCTTGTCCCACTGCCACAGCTCGAATCCTTACGTACTATTATAGATGACCATTCCTTACATGCTTCTCAATGATATCCTTCAAATGCCTGCATTCTTTCGTGTTGTGTCCATCCAGCTCATGGAATAGGCAATGCTTTACCGATGCCTGCTCATATTCAAAGGGTTCCCTTTTTGTTGGCCTTCGATACTGGAGGCGCCCTAGAGTATCCAAGTAAATCCATTCTAGAGTTTCAGATAAATCTGTATAAGAAGAGAATTTAGATTCCTGCCGTTGTCTTTTCGATGTGCTACCATTGTCGTTCATTTTCCTTTTGCCTCTATCGTCATTGTTCGAATCCTCCCTAGGTGGACCTCCACTTTTTACCGCATAAACTTCAGCCTCTTTCCCCTCTCTTTCAGCCTTCGCATCTTGCTATCGTAGAAACCTTTCTGCTTCACGTAAAACTCCCCGAGATCCATTGGCGGATCTCCTTCCAACGATATCTTGAAATCTGAATCATCTGCAATTCCTGAGACTGTTGCCATCAAAACCATCGATGGATCGGGTCGACCACCGAAGCCACTACCGCATTGAAGCTGGTTAAGAAATCCCTAAGTGATTACCCTTCCATTGTTTTATTGATGTTGAAGTCATCTTGTGATGACCAGCAAATCCATACCCTCTGAATCGACAATCAACAACACATGTCCGACCCAAAAAGCATAGACTGACGGAAAGTCAAGACAAAGAAAAGAAGAGAGAAGAAGAGAAGAGAAGAAAGCGAGAAGAGAGAACCAAACAGAACAATACATAGTCTCACATCGCAGTAGAATGACATATAATATCATATCAATGATCTTTACAAAACAGAAATTATATATACATACATTAATCAGAGTTCAATAATCAATCACTAGTTATCAGCCTGGAGAGTTATAATAACCTATCCTTACAATTACTAATAATGTAAATAACAATAACTATGTGAAAAGCAGATAATCAAAACAGATACGTGTATACGAAATGAAGATCTCCAGCTTGCCTGCTGAAGCTCAAAAGCACCAAATTTGAACCTGTAAATATACTCGGTCTGACCCGAGCATTGAAATGGAAGAACGACCGGATCAGTCTGGTAAACCAGCATGAGAAACAAACTCAACTGAATTTATTAGATCATCAAAACTTTTCCTTTCAAAATAAAAGTATCTCTTAAGACACGCCCACACATAAACACGGACAAGTTTTTACCTTACGATAACGAAAACATTTCATATCCAATCCTCTTATATTATAATAGTGTCTATTGCACAAATAATAATCAAAATAGCCAAAATTATTACCATTATTAAATTCCAGCATATAGCCCAAAATGGGTAATACAATCAAAATGGAAGGCACATAGTAGAGTTTGGATTTCCATACAAATGACCAGGTGAAGGGCCTACCTTCCGGCAGTACATCTCTAAAGGAATGCACTAAGGAACATCACGAAGGAACCTCTGCCAACACAAGACCGGCCTATCTCTGTAACTAGATAGTACCGAATATATCATCCCCTGGTCGTTACCGACCTTTTTCGAGGCCCTATAGCATGCAAACCACAATAATTTACAACCTGAACATCATAGCTGGGAGAAATATATCTAGAAGAAGATGATAATATCCTAATTGGGAATGAACCACTTAGCCTTGCTACATCTAACCCTATTTCGGTCATTTCCGGTTGATGAGGCCTGAGGTAACGATTACCTTTCACATATCACATGACTTTGAATGCCACACGGATATTTCCGTTGACTACTAATTGCCTTCCATAAAAATACAACCCTTGAACTTGTACATCTCAAGGAGGGAGTTAAGCTAAGAGAAGTTGCCTTCTCTGCCACCACTGATGTATGTTTGTAAAAACCAATGTACGTAATCTTTATAAATGCAATGTCAGACACTCATCCGTATAAGTTGCCTAGGAACAGGACAAATTGAAGGTACTCTCCTACCACATCCTATCGGAAAATCCCTAGGATTAGTAGCGACAGTCCTTGCAATGGATATTTCATAACAAAGAGACTACGTTACTATACGTATATTGGGATTTTAACCCCAAACGATCAACAAGCAGTCCTCCACTATGAAAATCTTGAATATTAATATCATCATAACTAATCTGCACAATCGTCGCATAAATGTTAGTTCGAAGTGGTTTTCGAATAAACCGATCCCGGCCACTTTGCACCAAAAACGCAAAAGCGTTTCTTAACCTCACACAGAAACTAAGTCTCATAGACTTATCTCCAACTTTCAACTTGCTATCCTTCGGCCAAGAAGGAAGCTCAATAGATTGGAGTAACATTCTGCACTACACGAATTAACATCCTCAACACAAACAATAATCAAGCCTACACAGTAGGCTACATACTAAGTGTACGACAAAATAGTTCCCACATCAAGTCGAGGAACTAAAATGGCCAAATTTGATAGTCGGTTATTTAACTATCAAAGCAATCAAACAATATTTAGCACCATAAGCAATCACTAGGCCCTTTTAATTAATCGTCTATTAATTAAATCACTTGCCAAATATTCACTTCGAATTATCTTTTAAAAGATATATTCTCAAACCATTTCAATATTGGAAAACATTTCCATATACTTATTTAATAATAAGTGAATTCACAAATCAATTTATTTTCAACACTTAGAAAATATTACATATACTTAAATCAGGACTAAGTACATTTTTCATTCTTTAAGGAAAACATTCTCTTAAACATATTTATTTAGGTCAAAATGAATGTTGCGTAAAACATCGTTACGACAACCCAAAATCATTAATATAGGGATTCAAAAATTAGATAGATATATAAATCCCATATATTATACAAAACATCTTCTTTCGAAAATCATTTACTATAACAACGGTGTTATAGTACATGCTTTCCTTACTTCTCAAAAACGTCTATTTCAACAATGAATGTTGAAATATATGTATTTGATAATCAACACATTTTAGAACATCTTCAAATAACTTAACTCCATTTAAAATATCACTTCCCAAAACATTTATTTAATTTAAAATATTATTCACTGTCCAAATCATGAATATAATTCTCTTATCCAAACTCGATACTTCTACACATTTATTAAAGGATTATCCTCTGTCCAAAATCGTGAAAGAAATTTCCATAATAGGCTTTCATAATTAACTTATCAAATTCAAATGATTTTGGATTTATAAAACAATGTTTATAAATTCCATTTATATTTATAAAAGCTTTCACTTATAAAATCCGTTTATTAACCAATTCCTTTTATATCTCATTTAAATGCCAAAATCCCATTATAAGTTTAATCACTTGTAAAATTCCATTATAACTTCATTTTAACACTTATAAATCCGTTTATAACCCCATTGTTTCGATTTATACAAAGTCAATTTTATAAATCTTATATATAAACCGTTTATAATAAATCGAAATCTAAATTTAACTTAATTTATAAAATAGTTAACTTCATATTTCAAAAATCACATTCTGATTATATTTCACAAAAATCATAATGTTTATAACATAAAACTTATAACTTTAATTTATTTAAAATAAATTCATTTTCTTAACCATTCAAAATTTAATACTATTTTCAAAATCACTTGAAAATCTTTTTTTATTCGAAAACGTCACTTTAACATTTTAAAATCACCAAAATAGGCCCAATGCTGCAACAACACTAAATACATCAATCACGATATCCAAATCATCATATATCACATGATATTAAGATATACATCAATATCTGTTAATAAAACCAATAGCAGTGAGGAATCCAGTTGGATCCCTCGAACCTGTCACCTGCAACAAATATACATATGAGAATATGTGTACAGTGTCCACTTCGAGGCAGACGGGCGTACAAAGGGTCATTCGCTCATACACGGGAACATATAGGGTCTCATCAGCTTCAATAGGCGGGAATATATCCAAATACCAATCAATATGTGTGTATATATATATATATATCATATATCATCCAAACAATCAAAAACAACACAAATAAATTTAATTCTCACTTATATAAAAATATAAGTGAGTCAGAAAGAGTGAGTTGTACTTACTTTGGTTCCAATAGACGTTGCAATGTTTTACTTCGAAAAAAATTAAACAGGCATTTAATTCTATCCAAAATTTGCACTAGCTCTAATTCATTCCAAACTAGCTCTATAATGTAGTGCTCGTCAATATAGACCCAATGTAACTTGTTTCGTCAAAAACGGACCTTGTATGAAGAAGTTATGCAATTTTAAACATCACACGATTTATTATATAAATTAATTTAAAAAAATTATTTTATTTTTAAAGCTTCATTAATCACAGCCGTAGATTCACATAGAACAGATCATGGCTACGCGTTTTCTTCTTCTTCCCCAGGTTCTTCACGTTGCGATGAACCCATATAGCTGTTACCTTCCATCGACAATCGCCCCTCCAACGTTCATCTATATGTTGATCAGGAAATGCCACACCGAAGCCCATCGCCTATTGCACCACCACCCGAACCTAGTAGAGCTCGACCTCTCTAGCGCCATGAAAAACATGTGTGAAGGCAGCACGAACGCGAGTGGTTTTGGACCTCCACGTCGCACCATATTCAATCATTACCGTTGGATTTGAAGATCTCGTCGCCCTCTACAATATTGCAGCTGAAGATTTTTCGAATAGGTTGATGGATTGGAAGAAAAAGAGGGAAGAAGATTGGAAGATTTCGACCATTCAAAAGTTGATGGCGGCGGCTAGGGTTTAAGATTAGGGTTTGGGAAATTTTCAGAAAATGAGGTCCTTTTGTAGAAAATTTCACGACACTAATCGTCTAAAAAAATTTCAAAACCAATCGAAGCGTGCCGCCTGGCGTTTATAATGTTTTACCCCTAACATAGTGGAATATATATCGAAAGCCAATTTGATCGTATTTGGAAGATAGATTTTCGAATCGACTTATTTAAATTTAAAATTTACTTAAACAAATTTCTACGCGTTTCAGCTTGCCACGGCTAAACCGCAAATCCAATTTACATGAAATTTGAAATCCTACAATAATATAAGATTACAGATCCAATGAAACTAGTTTTGTCAAAATCCAAGACTGTGTGAAACATGACTATTTTTACACATTAACTAAATATTAAAATATTCAATTTCTACAAATTAACTTTCAATTCAATTTTAAAAGTCTACCAACATCATTATAATTCAAATAGAATTCAATTCAGCTTTATAAATCATTTTTATTCACATTAAATTCAAATTTCATTTATTTCTACAATTTCAAATATTAAATTAACAAATTAATTATCCAATTAAATCACTATATTTAAAATATATGTTATTTAACTTATAAACTTACTTGATAAAAATTAATTAAATATCCGAATTTCAGTTGACTATAATTTAGGGTCATTGGACATCACATTCTTGGGCCTTATGATGTGGACTCGAAATTGCCTCGTAAATCTCTCAATCAACTCTGTCCAAGTGCCAATTGAGCCAGTCTCCAGTTGTCAAAACCATAGTGCTGTTATATATACAAAGGGAAGCATCGAGCGATAACTCCCTTCGATTCCCACAGTACTTCCATATGTCTCATGTACCTTGTCAAGTGAACAGTGGGATCCGTTCTCCCATCATACATCTCCAACATTGGTAGTTTGAAATCTAGTGGGTTCCTAGCTTGCCTGATCGTAGGTGTGAAAGGACTCCTGTTCATGTCCTCCAAATCTCTATTCACCAATCCTACCCTCATAGCCCGTCCGATCATGTCCACTAACCAATCATAGTCATCAAGTGGTAGCCTATGTCTATGATCTCCAACCTGTCCCCTGAGTCCTCGAGGGAATCCTAAAACCTGTCCTTCTGGACGAGCATCCATATCTCGATCAACACCGAACTGCACGGCGCCGCCTGGTAACCATCTTGGAATCGAGCCAACATGATTTGGGGGCATGCCCCTACCTCAGGGACTATTCCTGATGGTCCCACTTTATCTTGAATCTCGGTTGCTCCATGCACCTGATCCAGATTCTGAACCGTCTTCACTCCTGCTGCTCCAGCTTTACGATCCCTATTTCCAACATTTCCTGCAATTACGTTCTCTTGATTTTGACCTCCAGCTTGTCCAACTTGTCGGAGTAGGTTATGCATCATCTCCTCCTGCCTTTTCAACATCCCTTCCAACATAGCATCCATCATCATCTCCATCTCATCTCTGGTGATGAAAACTGAGGTCTGATTAGCTCCTGAAGAGGCCTTCTGACTTCCTTCATGCTGACTCCTTTCCGTTCTTTGCCTCCTTGTTGATTGCTTTGCGATAGCTTTCCAGATCCAAGTTCCTAAACCATCAAATTCAAGATCCATGCTTCAGAATCCCTAAGTGCCAACGTTCTTAGTTAACATTAAACCTCATCACACAATTTGATTTTTTGAACATCAAATGACTTTAAAAAATAAAAAGGATAAACCACTTTAAACATTATTAATGCAATTAATTAGTAAACTATAAATAATTAAATTAATGAATAATTAATTATCATTATTTTAAAATGATTAATCAATTTAAATCATCATTAAGGAAAGATTAATTAAAGTTAAAACAATTTGATTTCCTTTTAAAAGTCATTAATTAAAAAGATTAATTTAATTTTAAAACATCGTTAATTAATTTATTAATTAACTTTAATCCATCATTTCCAAAAGATTAATTAGCCTTAAACATCATTAGATAAAATGATTAATTAAATTTAAAAAATTATTAACTAAGTGATTAGTTAAATTTAAAACACATCATTAATAAGTTAATTAGTTAACCTTAATCCTTTTTAATTAAATAATTTATTAAATTAAATAATCATTATTAAAATAATTAATTATTTTTGAAAAAATCATTAATCAAAATCTTGCTTAACTTGTAAAACAATTCCAAGCACGAAGATGAAACCAAATGGTTTAATAAGAAGTGATTTTTTCAAAAGTGCTGATACGTCGACTATCGCTATACCAGTAGCTCGGCAAATGAGTTTATAATATTATGAACATAACCAAACATCACATAGTAATAGTTTAAGCATACATACAACAAGCATTCATAGGAAATAAATATAAACATGAATGTAGTTTTAAAGCTTTGGTTTTGAGGGTAAAATTTTACTTACTAACTAGTTTGGTAACTAATATTTACTTAACATATTTGCATCCATTACATATATACATTTCCTTACTAAACATGAACAACTTCACATCACCTCCAAACCAAGCAAGCAATATATATCACAATGTAACTAAAGTAAAATATTTCCCAAAAAAGTTAAAGAGTTTTACTCACCAGATCTTTTTAAAAACTTGAAATAAACTTTAAACTTGTAGAGCTTGGAAACCACCAAAAATCAACTCGAAAAGGGTTGTATTCTCCTCGGTTTTTAGACATGTTACACTCAGAATTTGGTAAATTGGTTAAAAAATGTTTTAGGAAATTCTTTCCTCTACAATTTCAAAAAAAATACTTAATTATGATTTATTTTAAAGATGTTATGGTCGAAATAAGAATGACCATTTTTGGACTTGGAATTACGGGTCCAAAAACACTCTGTAAACAGTTGATATTCTGACACAACAATTCCTGAAATTTGTTGAAGTGGTCAACATAAAAGTTGCAGCCACTTGAATTTGACATGGTTTAAAAAATTAAAATCTTGGTTTGGAATAGTTTGTCGTAAGTTATGGCCAAATGAATTGGGAGAAAAATGGAGATGTTTTTAAAATGAAAAGGATGAGATTTAACAAGTTTGAAATTATTTTATGTTTAAACTTGGATTTTTAAAAAATTAAAATTATTAATGGAAGCCATTAAAAGGTTTCATGTCGGAGCAACTCGGTGTAGAGACATTCGACAGGTAATTCTATCGTTATCGAAAATACCCGATCTTCACCACCGTCTTCAAATGTTATCCAATTCTTCGTATCATTAATTCGGAATGGGTTTTATGACATAAAGTCCTCTCCCGGCTAAACCGAATAATGAGCGCTTATTTAAAACATATGGATATATTTGAATCTTAGTTGAGTCATAAATTTAAAGCCCAAACCTTTTCTTTTGAATGGTTTTAAAACAAATTTCCATTTAAGACTTTTGAAAAAAAAGGGAAAAAGTGAAAAGAATAAGGGAAAAGAAAATGAAGGAAAACTTTTATATAAAATTCATAAATGGAATTGCCATAATTCCCTTGTCCTTTGCCCTCCACTCATGTGCTTCCACCTCACCACCAAGCCTCCCCCCTTCAATTAAAAGCCAACATGTCATAAATGCATGTACTTAATGTTTAAACATGTTTCCATGATGTGATATTTACTTTTACATAATTTTATATTATATTATCCTAAGTATACACACACACACACACATACATACACACATACACTTAACTAATGCATACATGAATACGTACATATCCGAATTTATTTCTAAACGAATATGTATGTACTTATGCTATTTCTATTACAACATTTCAAACAACTTTTATATGATGAAACATCGAAAATTCGAAAAACGATTTCTGGTCACATTTTCTGTCTTTCATTGAACTAATTATTTTTGTAAAATAAATTTGAAAACTATCTTATTTTCAATATTTATTATTTAAAATTATTTTTATTTCAATTATAAAACCTATTATTTGAATATTTAGAACTAACTAAATATTCGGACATTAATACGGTGAAATTTTTCATTACACTCTTCCTCCCTTAAAAGAATTTCGTCCCCAAAATTTACCGCAATCCTATCCCATAAAACAAACTATCCTAGAAATACCTAACACACTCAGATGTAACTTAGCCAGCAAAACTAGTATGATATAAATCTATATGCAACCAAATTCAAAGAAATCCAGAAATAAAATATTGCGCATCAAATCATATCAAAAGATAAATTTCAAACTAAATGTCCGGGCTGTTATATAAAAAAAAATTCTTCAAATTTCTTCAAAAATAAATATATTAAAACCAAAACCAAAAATTGTTCGTACCAAAATTGGGCACAACACTCTTCAGAAGTCTTTGAAGTGATAAAATGAAGAATAGAAAATTAAAAGGTGGCTTATCTAACAAAAACTTCAAAAAACAACAAGTAAATGCACAGAGACAGTCGATTTAGAGTGGTTCTGCGTGTTGCCTACGTCCATTATGAAGTTTTTATGATTTTATTGCTTCACTTTTGACGATTATAATTGGTTACAGCAAACAACAGTAGAATACAACTCTGAAATTCGAATTCAACAGTAGGAGTAGGTTGCAAAGTTCAATCCGGCAGAGTTTGGGCGCTTGAGAGTCAAAAGATCCATTTTATATAGGCTCTGGAGCTCTATTTATAGACATAGGAGGCTGATATTTCGCTCAAACTTTTGGAGACTCCTTCTTGCATGTGAGTCGGCCCACGCGATCGATTCGGGAAGTTTCGACTCGATCTGTGATTGATACAAACCCAATTCGTATCGATCGAGATGATGTCCAATAGAGTTGAAACTTGGTGGGAACATTCTTTGGCTTGTACGTAATCTCCTGTGAAAATTTCATAGCATTTAGACCGGTGGATCTTGAGTTATGATCGATACTGAATGCGGTGTTTCGGTTGGCGATTTGCTTCGAATCCATAACATCGTATCGATCCTCTTTGAGTCAGTAGAGCACGTGATCATATGATGATTTGGCGGGCACTCCTCGCATCGATCCACTTTTCGCTCCCCGTTGGCTGTGTCGTTTTCCTCAACCGTGCTTCGTTTGTATCGATGACCGTTGTCCATATCGAATCGGTGAAGACACTCTATTTCGCATCGATAGAGGTAGCCTCGTTTGCACCCATCGAGCCAGCCCTCATTCGAATCGATCAAAGATAATACAACTTGATGGATATCGAGCAAGCAGTATTATGATGGGTTCGAATAGGTGGCGATGCTGCTTGGCCCGATGGATAGGAATAACGATTATCTAAAGGAAGTGCGGCTACCTGATGGATACGAACTAGAGACAACTGATGGATTCAAAAATGATTCTCCAGCCAACGGATACGACGTAAGTGATAGATCAATCGATACGGAGTGAGATCGTCTGATGGATACGAGACCGATCGATGCAAAGTTGATGGATACGAAGACGCGACCAATTTGATCGATGCGAGGTCGATGGATTCGAATTGAGGTACGGTGATGGATACGAACCATATGGATACGGAATCAAAGTGCATCGATGAATACGAAACTAAGGCCATTTCCTCCAAATTGCATCGATCATAACTTGAACAAACGAACTCGGATTGACTTAAAATTTGGAATGCCAGCTTCCATGGCTTCGCTTGTCATGTCTTGTCAGTTATAGCCTGATTCAGACTTGGATAAAATTAATCGACATCCATAGCGAACCAGTGCGTACTCGATTTCTAGGATGAATGATCCCTGGTTTCCAATCAGTCGCTTGATATCGCGGCCTTGCCAAAAGGCGGGATAACATTTGCCCTCCCAAAGTACGTCTTGTTTAAACATGACATGCTTTGAAAAGCAGCAGTCTTCAATTCGAACAGTTATCGCTTTTCCGTTGAAGGTCGTAACCTTGCATTGCTGTAACTGATTGTTGTATGATAGCTATTAGCTGTTTGTCGCTGTAATCATCATCAGATGAATACCCAATTCATGTTGATGTTGAAAATTGAATATCAGTCTGACATACATGCATATATGTTAACCTGACTCTCATTGACGCTGTACGTTCACGAGTCGTTGTCAGTTTTCTCGTATCGAATTCTGTATCGATCCTCTCCTGAACCGAAGTGAAATTCGAGTTGTAACAACGCTTGACGGTTGTCTTTGGGTGTTCCTTCGTATCGATCCTCTCCTGAATCGATATAGAAGTTTGAAAGGTTGCTCTCGCATTGATGGACTTTGCATTTGATGGATGCGAATTAAGCATTTCGCATCGATGGACACGAGTGCCGACGAATACGAATCTATCGTTCGTATCGATGGTTTTCAGGAGCTTCAGCAGGTCCTCATGATGCCGTTCGTATCGATGGAACTTTGAGCTGTTGGATTCGACTAGTCAGTTCATACCGATGAGTACAAGTATTTGGGGGTCGTGCATCGATGGATTCGAATAGTGTAGTTTGCAACGATGGAGTGTGGATGGAGCTGAAAACTCGTCTATACGAATAAAGGTTTAGAATTGATGGAGCTCAATGTCTTCAGAGTTATCTTCATCGTATGCTTCGCATCGATGGACCCTATCAACTATTTCATCTTAATGAAGGCCTGGGCTGATGGATTCGACCAGAGCGTTCGACTCGATCTGATGATTGACCTGCAGTGACCGGTTGTGTTGACTGGGAGGCGAATCGTTTTTCCTTCACACTTCAGTCCATATAAATACCAAGGGCTTGGCCATTTTCCACCTTTACACTTTTTACTACTGCTTTCTTTACCTCCTACTTTCGCAAACTGCGCTTTAACCTCGAATCAACCAAATACAATCTTTGAATCCTTCGAATTCCAATTTCAATTTAGGCAATCAATCAATTACGAATAAATCCAAGCGATGGATTTCGAATCTCAGATCCATCCCACCCTTGTTGATTATCAATTATGGCAACGTCAAGGCCAGATCTGGGCCAGAGCTTGGTTGAGGATGGCCATGGCAATGCTCGTGTTGATTGGAGAAGAAGGAGTATGGGATATGGAGCAATCGATTGGTGGTTGCTCGGCCTTCATTTTGTACCGACGAAAAGAAAGAACATGGCTTGACTTCGTATCGATAACTGGGAATGGAGTTCACATCGATGCAGCGTTGACTGATGAATGATGGGGTCCTTATCGATCCTGGATGGACGCACTTCGTATCGGTTTGAAGCATTTAATATGAAGCCGTAGGAAGTATGATCGTTACGAAGTCCTGAGTAGGCGATCGATACGAATTCCGTCATTTTGATCATTACGAATATGATCGATGCAAGGTTACCGAGTTGTGATCGATACGAAGTGGGCACAAATCAATCGATACGAAGCGTATCAATTCGAACCTGAATCGATATGAGACGTATCAATTCGAACCTGGGCGATACGAAACGCATCGATTCGAATTTGATCGATACGAAGCGTATCGATTCGAATTCGATCGATACGGAACGTATCGTTTCGAATGCAATCGATACGAAAAGGAGGCCTCTGACTCGTTACTAATTTGAGCTGTGGCGATCGATCCCAAGCCATAGTTTGACAGATCTAGAGAACTTTCGCACATTTGAACATTCGACTCCGACGAGCTTTTGCCTTGCATAATTGGACCTGACCGCAGAACCACATATTTGACTGCCTTTCGAAGCTCTCGATGAAACTATAACTTAACAACATGATAAGAAATTTTAATTTGGATCGATTGCCATTATCTGGATGGTACGGTTGTGACGGTCAGCGATGATGGTCATTCCAACTGGATTCCGAAGTTTTCGTCGTTTGCATACTTCCTTTAATTCTGTAGAATTTGTTTTAGTAATGCACAGCACAGCACTGCACAACACATTCACTTCACACTAGGGGACGCATGGGCAAATTATCGTCTAATGATGGTTTTTCATGAGTTAGTTAGCTATGGAAACTTCAAACTCGCAGCCACCAAAAACTCAGACTTTAACTCCTCCAGCAATCGATATACCGGCCATTGAGGCCAAGGTCATTAACCCTGCCTCAGACGTAGTACCTGGGGCATCTTTCATTTTCAACCCAGCAGATTCTGTTCCATCCAATGTGTTTGAAGACATGCTGGGACGAATATGCCTCAGGCATGGCTTGTCGGTGGATGATGTGCTATTGCCGGGTCCTAATGATAGGCCGCACTGCCCTTCGGAAGGATATACCACATTTAATCGCCATGCATGCGTGGCCGGGACACTTCCTCCATTTAATCAATATATTCGAGAAGTGCTGTCTTTCATTGGAATCGCTCTACCTCAGTTGCATCCGAATGGATATGCGCTGCTGAATAGTCTGTTCATAGTATTCATAGAGCATCTTTATCGACCACCGCTCCCGAATGAGATTAGATATTTATTCAACTTCAAAAGTCGAACAGATAGCCCATCCTTTACGTTCCTGGAGGCAGTAAGTGTTAGTCCGTGAGATGATGGTTTTGATGACAACACAACCATAGAATAGATTATAAAATATAAATACTAACATTATAAGTTTAGATATATATGTATATGCATGATTTAACCATGCAGGTACTAAAAATGAAGAATGTACAGTATAGGGATTCAAGATATCAAGATAAAATATCAAGATAGAAGACTCATGAGTATCGAGACTATCTAGAGTTCAAGGATAAGTATTTTTTGTTATTATTAGGAATTTTCGTTAAAACTCGTAGAAAAGCACTGGCATCTTAAAATCCAATTTATTCGTGGAATGGAATCCACTTTGAGCCAGTTAAAGGGATGGAACCCTAAGTAGGATGGAACCTACGAAAAATCTAGTGGAACATTGTTTTGTATCCGCTAACTTTTATTCAAAATGATTTTTCAAAATTATATCCTGTTTTCAAAATATTTTCAAAACTTTCCTTTTAAAAGATTCAAAACCCTCGATCCTGATTTTAAATAATTTTAGCCTCAAAAACATCTTTATTTTCAAAGTCAAATTACTCCTGATTTTAAACTATCTTTTTAAATAATACATGTAACTTTTAAATATTTATACTTAGATTTAAATATAAAATTATAGTTAAAATTTATATATATTATTCTTTATATTTACTTATGAATTTTAACTATAGCCAAATATATGTATAAAGTTTAAAATAGTTTTTATATAAGATAAAGGTTATTTTCAAAGAAAATCAAAAACACCAAAAAATCCTTTGGGATGTCGACATGCCTAGCATGACCATGTCGACATGGTGACAGTTTGATTCAAAAATTCAAATTTCAAAAGAAGTGTCTATTTGCCATAACTCTTCATGAATGTTCATGGCTGTTGTTCTTCTATAAATAGGGGTCAGTTTCAACGAATTTTCAATTATTATTTTCTAGTTTTCACTCCTCTTCTTCTTCCTCATTTCTTAATACATATTCTTATCATTACTCTGCCGAAATCAAGATTGAATCATACTCGATTACTTCTAGTGTGATTCTCTATCACTATCCCTACAAGATTCTCAGTGCTATTCTGAGTTATAGACTTCTTTGTAATCTACCAAGCGAGAAAAAGTGTGATTGTAGCCTTGGAAATCAATCACAAGGGAAAAGGTGTGATTGTAGCCTTTGTAAATCAATTGGGTAAACTTGTGGCCCGGAAATCAAGTATCTCTACCCAGAGGATCGAAATTCTGGAGGGTGTACCTCGTAGCCTTGAAACCGAGGGTGTAATTGTACAATTGCTTTTGAAAGGAAATCCGTACTTGTGTTGTGGGACTGGATGTAGGGTAACTCCGAACTAGTATAAAATCCGGTGTGTTATTTCCTTTACTGATTTTATTTTATTTATGCATCTATGATTGTTTCTGTGATCATATCTGTGTCTGTATATTGCATACTTTGGTGTCTAAATTAACATAAATTAAAAGATTTAGTAATTCTTGATTAACAATATTCACCCCCCTCTAATGTTAATCTTAGCCTTAAGATCCGTAATCCGCATTTCTCACAATTGCTATCAGAGCAAGGTTTTCGAAGTTTCATAATCTGATTTTTGAAAAGTTTTAAAATGGCTATATTCGTTAGAACTAATTTAGAAGTATTGAAATCATCATTGTTTCATAAGTCTGCATATAATCAATATTCAAATTCAAGTTATCTACCAAAATTGTTTGATGTGTAGGAATCATGCTTTATGGGTATTGAGGAATCAATCCACAACGGACAAATTCTGCAGATCAGAAAGAATAAATGGACACTTGATAGTGGATGTTCTAGACACATGACTGGCAATCCAGATATACTGAATGATATAATATACAAAGACGAAGGATTGGTTAACTTTGGAGACAATTCAAAAGGATATGTGATTGGCATCGGCTAGTCGAAAATTCTGAAACTCCTACTATTACTAATGTTTTGCTAGTTAAGAATCTGAAACATAATCTGCTAAGTATAAGTCAACTATGTGATAAAGGTTATAAAATTAAATTTGAAAAAGATAAATGTCACATTGAAGATAATAATTCAACCATTATATTTGAGGGAGTCAGGAAAAAGAATATATATTCTTAGTATGAAAGTTTAAAATGATAACCCGTGTCTGTTGGCAAATACAAGTGACCCTTGGATTTGGCACAAGAGATTTGGGCATTTGAATTTCAAACTCCTATCTAGACTGTCAAAACATGATCTAGTAAGAGATCTTTCTAAAATGAATTTTAAAGTAGATAGTTTATCTGATGCTTGTCAATTAGAAAAACTTAGAAAAAATTCTTAAAAGATATGATTTCAACTTCAAAACCTCTTGAATTACTTCATCTTGATTTATTTGGTCCATCTCAAATTTTATCATTAAATCATAGTAGATATGTCTTTGTAATTGTAGATGATTATTCTAGATTTACATGGACAATAATTTTGAAACATAAAAGTGATACTTTTGAATGTTTTAAGACATTCTCAAAAAAAATTCAAAATCAAAATTTTTTGGTTTTCACTCCTCTTCTTCTTCCTCATTTCTTAATACATATTCTTATCATTACTCTACCGAAATCAACATTGAATCTTACTCGATTACTTCTAGTTTGATTCTCTATCACTATCTCTACAAGATTCTCAGTGTTATTCAGAGTTATAGACTTCTTTGTAATCTATTAAGCGAGAAAAGGTGTGATTGTCGCCTTGGAAATCAATCAAAAGGGAAAAGGTGCGATTGTAGCCTTGGTAAATCAATTGGGTAAACTTATGGCCCAGAAATCAAGTATCTCTACCTAGAGGATCGAAATTCTGGCGGATGTACCTCGTAGCCTTGAAACCGAGTGTGTAATTGTACAATTGCTTTTGAAAGGAAATCTGTACTTGTCTTGCAGGACTGGATGTAGGGTAACTCCGAACCAGTATAAAATCCGGTGTGTTCTTTCCTTTACTGCTTTAATTTTATTTCTGCATCTGTGATTTTTTTCTGTGATCATATCTGTGTCTGTATATTGCATACTTTTGTGTCTAAATTAACATAAATTAAAAAGATTTAGTAATTCTTTATTAACACTATTCGTCCTCCCTTTAGTGTTAATCTTAGCCTTAAGATCCGTAATCTGCATTTCTCACAATTGGTATTTGAGCAAGGTTTTCAAAGTTTCATAATCTGATTTTTGAAAAGTTTTAAAATGGCTATATTCTCTAAAAATTATAACTATTCAGTGATCACGGTGGTGAATTTGAAAATGAAAGGTTTGAGGAATTCTGCAAAAAAAAGGGAATAACTCACAATTTTTCATTTTCAAGAACTCCACAACAAAACGAAGTAGTAGAACGTAAAAATAGGACGATTCAAGAGTGTGCGAGAACTATACTTACAGATAATAATTTACCAAAGAATTTTTGGGCAGAAGCAGTTGCTACTGCCTGTTATATTTTGAATAGAACTTTAATTAGACCTCTAACTGATAAGACATCTTATGAACTTCTTTATTCAAAGAAACCTAAGGTATCTTATTTCAGAATTTTTGGAAGTAAATGCTTTATTTTAAATACAAAAGATAATTTAGATGAATTTGATCCTAAATCCGACAAAGGTATCTTTATCAGATATTCGAATAGAAGTAAAGCGTACAGAGTGTTTGATTTAAAAACTAATACCATTGAAGAAACACTGCATGTTTCATTTGATGAAAATTTCAAAATTTTTGAAGATACAAATGATGAAGTGGATTTAATCACTCAAAATCAAGAACCTATTGAAACTAATAATGAAATTGATCATCCTAATAAAAGGTGAACTTTTAAAAGATCACCCTATAGAAAATGTACTGGGAGATATGCAGTCTTTTGTTAAAACTAGAAATCAACTAAGTCAAATGAGTAATGTAGCTTTTATATCAACTATTGAACCCAAAAATCCAATAGAAGCATCAACTGATGATTCATGGATTTTGGCTATGCAAGAAGAATTAAATCAATTTACTAGAAATGACGTTTGGGAACTTGTTCCTAGACTAGAAAATAAAACTATAATTGGAACTAAATGGGTTTATAAAAATAAAATGAATGAACAAGGAGAGGTAGTTAGAAATAAAGCTTGTTTAGTCGCTCAAGGTTATTATTAAGAAGAAGGAATAGATTTTGATGTAACCTTTGCTCCCGTAGCAAGATTAGAAGCCATTAGGATTCTACTTGCTTTCGCAAATCATGACAATTTCAAATTATTTCAAATGGATGTTAAAAGCGCCCTTTTAAATGGATTTGTAAAAGAAGAAGTATATGTCGAACAACCACCACTTTTTGAAAATGATAAATTACCAAATCATGTTTACAAACTTAAAAAAGCACTATATGGTCTAAAACAAGCTCCTAGAGCCTGGTATGATAGACTAAGATCTTATTTATTGCAATCTAATTTTGAAATTGGTAAAGTAGATAATACTCTTTTAATTAAAAGAACTAAAAATGATATTCAACCAGTACAAGTTTACGTAGATGATATCATTTTTGGTTCAACTAATTTTGAAATGAATAAAAAATTCTCTAAAATAATGAAAAAAGAATTTGAGATGAGTCATATGGGTGAATTAAATTTCTTTTTAGGATTACAAATAAAATAATTAGATAATGGTATCTTTATTAGTCAAGAAAAATATGCTAAAGACCTAATTAGTTAATTTAGTTTGACCACTGCGAGTGGAAAACCCACAACCAATGAGTACCTTAGTAAAGAAGATCTCTCGAAAGATGTAGATCAAAAATTATATAGAGGAATGATTGGCTCATTACTCTATATTACTGCTAGTAGACCTGATATCATGCATAGTGTCTGTCTTTGTGCCAGATATCAATCCCAACCTAAAGAGACTCACATAAAAACCATGAAACGAATCATAAGATATGTTAAACACACTTCTGATTATGGTTTATTCTACCCTAAAAATGATTCTTTTGACTTAATATCTTACTGTGATGCTGACTATGCTGGTTGTAAATCAGACCGAAAAAGTACAAGTGGAACTTGTCACTTTTTGGGGCATTCTCTGATTTCATGGCTTAGTAAAAAGCAAAACACAGTTTCTTTATCAACAACTGAAGCAGAGTATATTTCTGCTACTTTGTCTTGTCCTCAAGTAATATATATGCAACAAACCTTAAAAGAGTTTGGTTTAAATTTCTCAAAATCTCCAATTTATTGTGACAATACGAGTGCGATAAATTTATCCAAAAATACTACTCAACATGCTCGAACTAAACATATTGATATCAGACATCATTTTCTTAAAGATAATATAAGCAAGGAAGTAGTTACTCTCGATTATTTCAATTATGAAAATCAATTTGCTGATATCTTAACAAAACCTTTAAATGAATCAATATTTACTAAATTAAGAAGAAAATTAGGAATTTGTTCTATAACTGAAATATAAAATATAAATAACAAGTATAATTAACAATTGGTCTCAAAATAAATCAAAGAGTTAAATTTTAAGAAGACCATGTCGACATCCCCTAGGTATACATGTCGACATGTAACGTTTTTGATTTTTTTTTAAAACTTTTCCCACCAAAATTCAAAAATTTAGTTATATATTCTTCTCAATTTCGACTTTTCATTCATTCTCTCTGTTTTCTCTTCATTCTCTCTTCTGAAATAAATAAAATCATGGCTTCATCCTCAAAATCAAACATAAAATCAACTTTCTCATTTCCCTCTCCTACTTTTGGTCCATTCCAATGCACTACTCTTGCTCGTGTAACGAAAATAGAGGAGTCTATGATTGATGTACTTCAGATGTTAACTGAAATTCAAGTAGCTCAACTTCGTATGGCAAAAGAACGGGAAAGGAAAGGCAAGATTCTTAGGAATTTGCAAAAATTGCTAATGAACAACCAGGGCAACCCTATCTTGATCGATGAAGACTCTTCACTCAATCAAGAACAAGAGGCCAGCGACGACGAAGAAGAAGAAGAACCCACGGAAGAAGCACATGAGGAGGATGATGACCAGGTAGTGTGTGTTGGAGAAGTGTGTTTCGACAAAATGGGAATCTTGTTGAACAACGTGGAAATTTCTTTTCCCACTATCCAAACTGTACGATTCATAGATATCCTATGTTCAGAAACACACATTAGTTTCTTCTCTTTCCTTCTGTTGTTGTTTGTGTTTTTATGTTTTCCAAACGCAAATATAAATACAACCATATACGTAATAAATAACTCGTGTTCTTATATGTGTTTTTATTATAAGTATTATTGTGAATTCTTAGTTAGGATAGTTAATAGTTTAGGACTATGTTTTAGTATTAGACTTAAGTGTTGATTATTTATGATAACACTATCATTATAATCACATGTCATAGTGTAATAGTTTTAAGTGGAGTTATATAGTTTGGAGTTATCTAGTTTAGATAAAGTTTTTGTTGATGACAAAGGGGGAGAAATATAAAATAGGATAGTTAGGTATAGATTAAGGGAGAGTTGTTAGTTTTAGGGGGAGTTATTAGGATAGAAATAATATTTTATAAACAAAGGTTGTCATCATCAAAAAAGGGAGATTTTTAGTACGTGAGATGATGGTTTTGATGACAACAACCTTAGAATAGATTATAAAATATAAATACTGACATTATAAGTTTGTGTATATATATATATATATATGTATGTATGTATATGCAGGATTTAACCATGCAGGTACTAAGAATGAAGAATGTACAGTATAGAGATTCAAGATATCAAGATAAAATATCAAGATAGAAGACTCATGAGTATCGAGACTATCAAGATTTCAAGGATAAGTACTTTTTATTATTATTAGGAATTTTTGTTAAAACTCGTAGAAAAGCACTGGCATCTTAAAATCCAATTCATTCGTGGAATGGAATCCACTTCGAGCCCATTAAAGGGATGGAACCCTAGTAGGATGGAACCTACGAAAATCTAGTGGAACATTGTTTTGTATCCGCTAACTTTTATTCAAAATGATTTTTCAAAATTATATCCTGATTTTTAAATGTTTTCAAAACTTTCCTTTTAAAAGAGTCAAAACCCTCGATCCTAATTTTAAATAATTTTAGCCTCAAAAACATCTTTATTTAAAAGTCAATTACTCCTGATTTTAAACTATGTTTTTTTAAATAATACATTTAACTTTTAAATATTTATACTTAGATTTAAATATAAAATTATAGTTAAAATCTATATATATTATTCTTTATATTTACTTATGAATTTTAACTATAGTCAAGTATATTTATAAAGTTTAAAATAGTTTTTATATAAGATAAAGGTTATTTTCAATGAAAATCAAAAACACCAAAAAATCCTTTGGGATGTCGACATGCCTAGCATGACCATGTCGACATGGTGACAGTTTGATTCAAAAATTCTAATTTCAAAAGAAGTGTCTATTCGCCATAACTCTTCATGAATGGTCATGGCTGTTGTTCTTCTATAAATAGGGGTCAATTTCAACGAATTTTCAATCATAATTTTCTGGTTTTCACTCCTCTTCTTCTTCCTCATTTCTTAATACATATTCTTATCATTACTTTGTCGAAATCAACATTGAATCATACTCAATTACTTCTAGTTTGATTCTCTATCACTATGTCTACAAGATTCTCGGTGCTATTCAGAGTTATAGACTTCTTTGTAATCTATTAAGCAAGAAAAGGTGTGATTGTAGCCTTGGAAATCAATCAAAAGGGAAAAGGTGTGATTGTAGCCTTGGTAAATCAATTGGGTAAACTTGTGAACGGAAATCAAGTATCTCTACCCAGAGGATCGAAATTCTGGAGGGTGTACCTCGTAGCCTTGAAACCGAGGGTGTAATTATACAATTGCTTTTGAAAGGAAATCCGTACTTGTGTTGCGGGACTGGATGTAGGGTAACTCCGAACCAGTATAAAATCTGGTGTGTTCTTTCCTTTACTGCTTTTATTTTATTTCTACATCTATGATTGTTTCTGTGATCATATCTTTGTCTGTATGTTGCATACTTTTGTGTCTAAATTAACATAAATTAAAAGATTTAGTAATTCTTGATTAACACTATTCACCCCCCCTCTAGTGTTAATCTTAGCCTTAAGATCCGTAATCCGCATTTCACACAGTAAGAAATTGCCAAGTAGTCACGGGGTCTTGGACTAGGCTGAGCTACTTCAAGACGGAGTGGTTCTATGTCAGACGCCCCTTAGGATTTGCCAATCGATGGCTATTCAGACGTGAGTATTGCTACCTTCTCGAATAGCTGATAAGATAATTATAGCAGAAGTCAAACTCATATCTCTTTTTCTTTACAGCGATAATTCAGCGACTTGACGGTGCTTATTACAAGGAGATACTTCGTGTTCTCCAAGAAGTCCCAAGCGAGGAGCGGCACATTGATTTGGTCCTGACAGACAGAAATTTGAGAATTCTCGGGTTGATTGAGCGGAGACAAAGTATAAGACTAGAGGGGACGCTGAGAACTAGCTCGAAGAAATGGGTTAAGCGCAAGACGCCCAGAGTTGTCATAACTGAGGAAGCTGATTCTGAGAGAACCCATACCGATGACGAACCTCTAGCTGGGACTTCGGATTTAGTCCCGGATTCCAAAGAGAAAAGAAAAGGCAAGACGGCTGCTTTTAAATGTCCCGGATCCAAGAGATGGAAATCTGTGGTCGTGTCTTGGGCCGCTTCCGGAGTTGTAATTTCGGAGGCTTCTCCCCCACAAGGGGAAAATCTCTTCGAAGGGCTCATCGATCTCCCAATTCCGGACGATGTGTCCTTCCAACATGATGCCGGATTGGACAAACTTCATCATGCTTTAGATTTAAGCGAGTCTCTTCCCACTAGCGTGGTCGACACTTTCGGTTGGTCGGGGGGTTGCATACACATATACACTTCACGACACTACACGATTTACGACTGTAGGCTGTCCACTATTGGAAGATTACTAACTCTATTCTTGTTTTACTTTGCAGACACGATGGCTGGCCGCGGTTCCATGCTTGGTAGTTTACGAAACACTCGCCGAAATTCATCACATTATGAGTTGTGCAGGAAAGAGGGCGACAGGGATTATGAGTAGGGATATTCTAGTCAAGAACGTTATGATAGAGATAGGGGTTATGTACACCGATCTCGAGCTTGCTCGCCCCCTCCCAAAGTTCCTACACCGCATCCAATTCATGTTTCGTGGGCTTCTGAAACCTCACGGCATAAGCCGTCTTCCCATGCTTCAAGATCCGATCCTCAACGCCGAACTGAAATAGTGGCCCCCTCAACTACTAAACAGATCCTTACCGAGCCTACTAGGGAAGGAGCGATTAAGCTTGCTCAGTTGAAGAAGGATTTCCCCGATATATGCTTTGATGGCTACAACTTTCCCCCACACTTGAAGAGAATTCCAACGTCGGCCGAACACACAGTGCATGATTATGTTGCTTATATCTTTTTCTAGTACAAGGAGTGATCGAAGGCTGCGAGAAAAGCGTCGAAAGTGGCTTTCGATCGGGCTGCCACAATTGAAAAACTGGAGAAGGAGCTTTCACAGAAAGATCTTGTTATTCAAGTGCTTAACAACGAAGCCGAGTCTTCCAGAAAATCTGAAATGGGGGATCTCAAAAAGGCCGATGATGCCTACGCGGCCATGGATAGAATGAGGCTGGAACATTATGCCATGGTGGAAGACATGGGCCCTGAAAGAGCTGAACGAGCTTAAGGCCAAATTCTCTGAAATCATAAAAGAGAAAGATGCTGCTAATGTTTCCGCACAAGAAGCATGCGATCAAGCGGTAGTGCTTCAGAAGGAGAGAGATGCGGCTGTGGAAAAAGTCCGCGCGGTTGAGGCTGAAGTTGATGAAAAGGTTCGGTTGGTGGAAACCAGGCTTGAGGCTGACATAGAGGAGCTTCTCGTTACTTATAATGCCAATGTGCTGAGACATAGAAATCCGGCTTAGCTCGACGATTACTCAACACATCTCTACAACGCCTGGAATCTGCTGGTTGAAGAGGTGAAGGCGGTGCAGTCGGGTGGAGCCTTTGATGAATTTGAGCTGGAGAACCGTATATTGAGTGAGGATTAAAAGAAGGTTCTTCACGACTCTATGATTTCTCACGCAAGAGAGGGACTTGGCACCCAGCACATAGAAATTGGCAAAGTCTCAGGCGTTGAGCATCTTGTTACAAGCTCTGAGATTATTACTTCATCTCGATCTGATCCTATTCCAGTGACTGAGCCTCAGACCATTCCAGCTTACGACCCAAAATAGCCACGGCTATCTCCTATAAAGGAGCATTCTTGTTGTTCAGCCAAGCATAAGCCAAACCGAGGAAGGTACTCTGAACATATCTCATGTGTGTTCGAAATGAAGAACTTGTATTGAAGTGTGTACTAACAACTTTTCTTTTTCCTTGTCCAGTGACTAAAGTTGCATCGACAGCGCCTCCTACAACCCAGGAATCACATTGAATGCAGGAGGCCATCATTATCGAGGCGACCACTACGACAACGGTCGTGCCTATTGAAGTAACGCAGGGGATCTCATTTCTTTTGATGAGCAAATGATGAATGTGCTTCTAGGCTGACAGAGCGACCCCTTCGTGGACTTACCATTTGTCCTTAGTGGATTTCCGCCTATCTTTAGCGCTTCGACACAGACCACTGCTGCCCCTAGTGAATCCCGTGCTATTCGAGAAGCAGAGATACTGGCTGAAATCAATGCTGAGTTTGAGGTAGCGGCTCATGGCGGTATTTCTGAGGGTGGAGTGACGGTGCCTGGCCCAACTCCACTTAGAATGATATCACCCGGGGGTACACTTGTTGATACTAGTACATCCATTCCGCCCTCGGCCGTATATCTAGTTCCTTCGATTCCTCCTGCAGAGAGCATCCCTTTAGACTCAAGTTCGGAGGAGGAAATTGATATTATGCCTCCGTCTGGAGATTGCCCGCCTAAAGGGAAATGCTCGAAACGAAGGATCGTTAGTGCTTCCGACGGTTCCACGCCGAAGAAGAAGCCGAGGAAGAAGAAGGAATAGATAGGCTCCTTAGGCATATTTTTTGGGTAGATAGAAGTTTATTTTTGCTTTCATAGGCCTTGTGTAGACGCGGGTTCGGCCCCCGCTACTAGGCATTTTTTGGAATAACTTGTACATGAATCTTCACCTTCAATTAGTTGAAATGAAATTTTATTTCCTTTTTGCTTCAACTGTTCTTCCTGTCTTTTACGCTTAAGTGTTGTAGTGTTTGAATCACAGTTCAGTGCGCTTGTGTAGTATCAATTCTGGAGTTGAATTTGTTTTATTTGCTAAAGCTGTAAATCACAAACACAAGTCACGACTGGAGATTGAGTTAGACTTTTGACGTTGCACTGCTTCGATCGATGACTAACACTTAAGCTTTTCCCCCAGTTTAGGGGATAAGTTATAAAGATCGACTGGCGATTGCAAATTGTTTCTACCCCTTCGGGTTTGGCGTCATCGATCTGACGCTAAATAGGTGAGAATTGAGCGGTCGAACCACGCTCACTTATTCATAAATAGTCGCATCCACACTCCGGGGATTAGCATTTACATTTCGGCGGTCAATCACGCCTATCAAAGTTTTTTAAGTTCATGTCCACACTCTGGGAACACAGGTTATTTTATGAGTGGTATTTCGCACTCGAGTAAGATTTATACTCTGTCCACGCTCTGGAGACTAAGAGTTATTTGTGACTGATAGTCTAGCTCGCACTCTAGGAATTCGTGGACTATCGACGTTTATAACTCTGTTCACACTCCAGGAACTCTTGACTTAGCATTTACACTCCAATTCACACTCTGGGAATTTGGAGTCGGTGTTCATGCTCCGATTCGCGCTCTGAGAATTCGGAGTTGATGTTTATACTCAAATTCGCACTCTAGGAATTTGGAGCTAATTTTTATACTCCGGATCGCACTCCAGGAACCTAGAGTTGATGTTTATACTCCAATTCGTGCTCTGGGAATTTGGAGTTAATGTTTATACTCTGGTTCACACTCCGGGAACCTAGAGTTGATGTTTATACTCCAATCCACGCTCTAGGAATTTAGATTTAGCCGACATATGGTCAGTCACATCTTTTTACTCTTTTTAAGGGTTCATTCATGCTCTAGGAACGGGGGATTTATCAAGATCGTGAATGGTCGGTTCACATTCACCCCGAGTAAACAAGCGAGGTCGTTAGATGGATGGGTCCATCCTCCTCAAACTAGGTTAGGATACGGTCGAAGTCGTTAGGTGGACAATTCCGCCCTCTCCAAACTCGTATTCTGGATTGATATGCTCCAACTCGCACTCTGGGAGTTTGGAGTCGTTTGAAGGATTGTCGTGTACCAATCCATTTTGATTTTAGCATAGTGACTTGCCCCCGAGCTCGGGTTTCACTTAGTGAGTGACCGGTCGTATCACAATCACTCCCTATTTGAATAAATTCCACAACACGATGGAACTTAGCTCTCCGTGCATCGTGATGCTGTACATCATATTCAATAAATCACAGCTCTGGCTCGAAGAGATGGCATTTTATTGCTGAAATAAAAAATACGACAAAGTCAGTTGCCTTTTTACAAATTCACATTTCGAAATGCAGAAACAAATTGCAAATAAAATAATGAATCAAATAAATAAAGCCTCTCATGTGTAGTAACAATGGAGGCTTTCTCTATTCCAGTCTCTCGGCAGACTAAGACCGTCAACGGTCGATAACTTGAACGTGCCATCTCCGAGTTTTTGGGTGATCACATACGGTTCTTCCCAGTTTGGCTTCATGTGTGAAGGGACCGGATAGATTCTCTTGAGAACGAGATCGCCAAGCTCAAAGGTTCATGGGTGAACCTTGGCATTGTACAGTCGGGCGACTCGACTTCGATATGCAGCTGCCCTTAAATCAGCCTCTTCTCGTTTCTCATCCAGTAAATCCAAAGATTCAGCAAACAATATGGCATTTGTCTTCGGGTCATAATAAGTCACGCGACGAGAAGGTACTTCCATATTGACTGGAATAACGGCTTCTGAGCCGTAAGATAGAGAAAATGGAGTGTGTCCGGTCGCGGACTTATGGGTTGTTCGATATGCCCATAAGGCCACAAGAAGTTCATCAACCTACTTGCCCCTGGCCTTTTCCAGTCATTTTTTCAGAATAGATTTGATAACCTTGTTAACTGCTTCAGCTTGGCCATTCGCTTATGGTTGAACAACTATAGAGAATTTCTTGTGGATATGGAATTGTTGACAAAAATTCTTGAATTCAATACTATCGAACTAGGCTCCGTTGTCAGTGATAATGGTATGTGGGAGACCAAATCGGTAGATAATGTTGCGAACTACGAAGTTGATCACTTTCTTCATCGTGATTGTTGCAAGGGGTTCAGCTTCAGCCCACTTGGTAAAATAATCAACTGCGACGATGTCATACTTCGCTCCACTTTGGCCAAGGGTAGAGTTCCAATAACATCGATGCCTCATCCTACAAACGGCCATGGGATGACCATTTGGGTTATATCAGTAGGTGGAACTCTAGGAATTCGAGCGTGTTTCTGACATTTATCGCATTTCCTGGCATAGTCTGTTGCATCACGGTTCACAGTAAGCCAGTAATACCCATATCGAAGTACTTTCTTAGCGAGAGCTTGCCCCCTAGTGTGATCACCACACTCTCCTTCATGTACATCAAGTAACACTCATTTAATTTCATCGTACATGATACATCAGAGGAGAGGAACGTAATATCCTCTTCTATACATTACTCCATCCTGGACGGTGAACCGCGAGGCTTTTTGAAGAATCTGTCTTCTTTCACTCCTACGCTCAGGCAGTGTTCCATGCTCGATGTAATTCCGGTACGGGTCATCCATGATTCCCTTCTAGAAGTAGCCTCAAATACGAAGTCGGTCTCCATCTGATCAATGCTTAGGGAGGATAAAGTTTCAACAGGAACGAGCCACATCTGCTGTGCTTCGCTTGCACTTGCTAATTTTGCCAATGAATCAGCCTTCTGATTGCGCTCATGGGGTATGTAGAAGATGGCATAATAATCAAATTGATCAAGCACTTCCTGAACTCGAGCTAGGTAAGCAGATAGTCTTCGATCCTTGGCCTAATATTCACCCCGAACCTGGCATACGACTAAATGAGAATCACAGTAAACTTCCACAGCAACAATTCTCAGATCAGGGGCGAGTTTCAATCCAGCAAGCAAGGCTTCATATTCAGCTTCATTATTGGTTGCACGAAACTCAAACTTCAAGGCATAGCATATGGATCGGCCCTCAGGGGTTTCGAGTACTACTCCAGTGCCCGAGCACCGATCGTTGGATGCACCATCGGTATGCAGCTTCCAGATGTATTTGGGAGATTTACTGGTTTCAGATAAGTCTTCTGGAATGGTGAATTCAGCTATGAAATCTGCCAGGACTTGTCCTTGAATGGCTCTCCTTGGAGTATAAATGATATCAAACTGACTCAGTTCAATGTTCCACTTAAGTAACCTACCAGACATCTCAGGCCGTGTGAGGACCTGTCGTAACGGCTTGTTGGTGTACACAGTGACAGGATGAGCCTGGAAATATGTATGGAGCTTCCTTGAGGCAATGATTAGGCAGTAAACCAATTTCTCTAGCTTTGGATTGTTTCTCTCAGCCCCGGTTAGTCGCTTGCTAACATAAAAGACCAGTTTCTGCACTCGGTCTTTCGCCCGAACTAAGGCAGCGCTGATCGTGTTTTCTGATACCGCCAGATAAAGATATAACTGTTCATAGTCAATAGACTTTGACAAAATCTGTGGTGTGGAGAGATGTTGAACCAGTGCTCTGAATGTGTCTTCACATTCCGTGGTCCATTCAAAGTTCTGCTTTCCTTTTCGGATCAAATCGAAGAATGGAATGCATTTGTCTATAGACTTTGAAATGAACCTGCTCAAAGCTGCTACCTTCCATTGAGACTCTGGACTTGCTTTATCGTTCTCGGAGTTTGTAAATTTCTGATTTCCTAGATCTTTTCAGGATTTTCTTCTATTCCTGAAGCGTTGAAAATGAACCTAAGGAACTTTCCAGATGTGACTCCAAAATGTCACTTCAGTGGATTGAGCTTCATCCTGTATTCTTGAAGAATGTTGAACGTTGATTCCAGGTCTCTAACGTAATTAGTGGAGAATTGCGACTTCACCAGCATGTCGTCTACATATACTTCCATGGTCTTTCTGATCTGGTTGGCGAGCATCCGGTTGACTAGGCATTGATAAGTTGCTCCAGCATTCTTGAGCCCAAAAGGCATGACTCTGTAGCAATAGAGTCCCAGATCGGTCATGAAGCTGGTGTGTTCTTGGTCAGGTAAATGCATGGGTATTTGATTGTAACCAGATTAAGCATCCATAAAAGATAGAAATTTATGTCCAGCCGTAGAATCTACAAGTTGGTCAATTCGGGAAAGTGGAAAATTGTCCTTTGGGCAAGCTTTGTTTAGATCAGAATAATCAACACACGTCCTCCATTTTCCATTCAGCTTTCGAACAAGTATGGGATTGGATACCCACTTCAGGTATAGAGCATATCGAATGAACCCATTTGTTTTCAGCTTATCAACTTCTTCTGTAAGGGCGGAAGATCTCTCTGGATCCATACCATTCCTTTTCTGTTTGATCGGGATACATCATGGGTCAATATTAAGGGTATGGCTCGCGATCTCCGACGAGATTCCACACATATCAGAGTGCATCTAGGCGAATACGTTGAGATTCGCCTAGAGAAATTCAACTAATTCCTGTTGTGTCTGTTGCACCAACTGAGACCCAATCTTTAACATCCTTGAATCATCATCATCATCATCGATCGGAACATCGATCGTCAGTTCGGTCAGGGAAGCTTGACTTTCTACATATTCATCTTTGCTATCAGTGTCTCTTGGATCAATATCCCTCAAGAATTGGTTGGGGTGCCCAAGCCCGGACCCAGGCACCAATTGTCAATTGTCGGCAAAACGGACGCAGAGAGATTCCTCTACGCCCTTTCCCTTCTCCCTTCGATGCGCTTCACACATCTTAACGACATAACAGGCTCTCCCGACAGCCTGATCTCCTTGAGTGATTCCGATCCCACGATCGGTGGGGAATTTCAGAGTCAGACACCACGGGGCAATAGCTGTCCTGAATTCAGCAAGGGCCGGTAGGCCCAAAAAAGCATTGTAAGGGGAGTGAATGTCTAACACAACAAATTGCAACATCCGGACTCTTCGGCACTCCCCAACTCCCAATTCCACTGGCAACTCCAACACCCCAGTGGGTATTAGCACTTCCATCGAAGCCGTGGATTCTAGAGTGGCAAAGCTTCAAATCCTTGGATTCCATTTTTATTAAATCATAAGCTCGCTTGAACAGAATATTTATAGAGCTCCCACCATCGACCAGGATCCTATTCATCTAAGCAGGACCTACCTGGGAAGATATGACTAGTGGGTCGATAGTGGGGGCTTCGACCTTATCGGCAACCCGGTTTCTGAATACGATGTCTTCAGTCATCGTTCTTTGTTGCTTGGCTGGTGCCTCTTCATCAAAATTACTACAACACTCGAAATCCACATGCCTGATAGAGCTGGCATACGACTCCATTTCCCTCCAGCTTCGATCTGCTGGATGAGGACCACCACTAACTATGTTTATGACCAACCTTCCGCCTATGCGAGTGGGTTCCTCCTGTCTTTCCTGATTCTGTGCACGATTTTGGTTTGACGGGCCCGCATCTCCAGACTGCGGCGCCCGCACGAACTGATCTAACTTTCTCTCCCTGATCCACTTCTCAATGAGGTCCTGCAAATGGCGACACTCATTTGTATTGTGGCCATAGCTTTCATGAAACCTACATAACTTTCCTGTTTGAATCTGCCTCTCCGATGATGGCTTTGGAGCAGGCTTTTTATACTGCATGACATTGCAGGTATGTAGACACACGTTTTCTAGCAACGTATTCAGGGGGGTGTAATTATCAAACAATGGAGCCCTATGTTGCGGGCCACGGTTCTGATCCCATTTCTTAGTCTGATTATCACTATTTCTCGGCTGAGTTTGCTTGTTCTGTATATTCAGCTGTACTTTCCTAGAACTCTCACCGGACTGTTTAACCGCCACATTACTTTGAATCCCCTCACCGCTGGGTCCCACATCATCCTGTTTCGTAGACTATTTCACGTCCTCTCGCCTTAAGAATTGGGCGGCTTTGGAGTAGAAACGGTCCAACGACGCGGGAGGTTTCCCAGCTAACCAATTTCCAAACTCAACATCAGGGTCAATTCCCTTAGTCGGTGCCATTAAGATCGGGTTGTCATTGGGGTTACTAATCTCTGCACATGCTGCGTGGAGCCTCTCTAAATAGCGTATGAGTGTCTCTCCGGGAGCTTGAGTGACACTGGGTAGAGTGTTAACATCTTTAGGCCTAGCAACATGCATACAAAACTGTTCTACAAACTTTATGGCCAGTTGATCGAATGTAGAAATAGATCGAGGTGGTAATCTTGTAAACCACATTGTTGCAATCCCCCCAAAGAAATGGGAAAACTCTGGCACTTCACTGCATCATCTACCCTTGCAGCACTCATCGAGCATTCATATTTCAAAATATGTTGATTGGGGTCGGAATTTCCTTCATACGTTGGTAGCGTCGGCATCCTAAATTGCCAAGGGGGTTTAGCATAAAGAATCTTGTCCGCGAAAGGGGTATGACTCCAGGAAATTCCCCAGTCGTCGTTCGTAAGTCGCTGACTTTCACAGATCATTTGACGTATCATGGTTGGAAGGTCTGGCATTTGAACGTTCTGCGCACGTTGGGCCAAAGTTTGGTCGGGTTCCACATTGGAAGATTGGATCGGATGCTGTCGATGGTCCACGTCTCGCCTCCTTGGCTCAATGTCTTCTGGGACGTAAGGTTTAGGAGTACGTCCATGTTGATTCCGGGCATCAATCCCTGTTTCAACTGCGACGGTGGTGGCACGGTTATCTGTGGTGTATTGAGGAACAGTTCCTTCCTGGGAGGAGGGTCTAGTATGGAAGCTGGTCGATGGACCAACTCTCAGCTGCCCAACGGTCACTATGGGCTGATGTCCGACAGCCAGCTGTGCGTAACCTTCGTTTGGTCGAGGACAGGTAGATCTGTGGTGGTAGTCAGACGAGGCAGAACTTTCTATGGAGGAATGAGAAACTTGATCTCTTCTAGACCTTCTGCGCTTCTGGTGGTTTAGCTGGCTGGTTAGCTCGACATTTGCGCGCAGCTGTTCTATTAGCTGTTAACGACTCTATGTCAATTCCTGGAGCAACAACTGGAATTCTTGCCTGGTAACCGAGCCCAACAGATCTGAGGGTCTGGTAGCATTTTGGTTGGTTGGAGGCAACTGCCTGGGATTTTGTCTATCCCGGCCTTCTTGATCGGCAACGTTGGAGGTGGTCCTTGTGCTTACCATTTTGAGGGATGAACTCCTTTACTAGACTTTACGCAAATGTGAATAGGATGGAAGGAATCTGGATTAAAGATCTGGATCTTCCTCTTAGATTTATGCAATCCGGTATCGACGATACATCCAAGGAGCAGGAGAAAATCTGGGTTGAGTTCTCAGTGAAAGCACCAAAGTGTTTGTACCAAAATTTGGCACAACACTCTTCGGAAGTCTTTGAATAGATAAAATGAAGAATAGAAAATTAAAAGGTGGCTTATCTAACAAAAACTTCAAAAACAACAAGTAAATGCACAGAGACAGTCGATTTAGAGTGGTTCGGCGTATTGCCTACGTGCACTATGAAGTTTTTACGATTCTATTGCTTCTCTTTTGACGATTACAATTGGTTATAGCAAATAACAGAAGAATACAACTCTGAAATTAGAATTCAACAGTAGGAGTAGGTTGCAAAGTTCAATCCGGCAGAGTTTGGGCGCTTAAGAGTCAAAAGATCCATTTTCTATAGGCTCTGGAGCTCTATTTATAGACATAGGAGGCTGATATTTCGCTCAAACTTTTGGAGACTCCTTCTGGCACGTAAGTGGGCCCACGCGATCAATTCGGGAAGTTTCGACTCGATCTGTGATCGATACAAACCCAATTCGTATCGATCAAGATGATGTCCAATAGAGTCGAAAATTGGTGGGAACATTCTTTGGCTTGTACGTAATCTCCTGTGAAAATTTCATAGCATTTGGACCGGTGGATCTTGAGTTATGATCGATACGAAATGGGGTGTTTCGGTTGGCTGTTTGCTTCGAATCCATGGCATCGTATCGATCCTCTTCGAGTTAAGCACGCGATCATACGATGACTTAGCGCGCACCCCTCGCATCGATCCACTTTTCGCTCAGCATTGGCCGAGTCGTTTCCCTCAACTATGCCTCGTTTGTATCGATGACCATTGTACATATCGAATCGGTGAAGACACTCTATGTCGCATCGATAGAGGTAGCCTCATTCGCATCCATCGAGCCAGCCCTCGTTCGAATCGATTAAAGATAATACAACTTGATGGATACAAGCAAGCAATATTATGATGGGTTCGAATAGGTGGCGATGCTGCTTGGCCCGATGGATATGAATAACGATTATCCAAAGGATACGAAGTGTGGCTACCTGATGGATACGAACTAGAGACAACTGATGGGTTCGAAAATGATTCTCCAGCCGATGGATACGAAGTAGGTGATAGATCAATCGATACAGAGTGAGATCGTTTGATGGATACGAGACCGATCGATGCGAAGTTGATGGATATGAAGACGCGACCATTCTGATCGATGCGAGGTCGATGGATTCGAATTGAGGTGTGGTGATGGATACGAACCATATGGATACGAAATCAAAGCGCATTGATGGATACGAAACTAAGGCCATTTCCTCCAAATTGCATCGATCATAACTTGAACATACGAACTCGAATTGACTTGAAATTTGAATGTCGGCTTCCATAGCTTCGCTTGTCATGTCTTTTTAGTTGTAGCCTGATCCGAACTCGGACAAAATTCATCGACATCCTAGCAAACCAGTGCGTACTCGATTTCTGGGACGAATGATCCCTGGTTTCCAATCAGTCGCTTGATATCTCGGCCTTACCAAAAGGCAAGATAACAAAAATAACTAGGAGGTGGTCCTCCTAGTAAAAAATCTAAAACTCTAGAATCAAAGAAAATGAAGCATCCAGTGGTATTCCAGTTCCTCCAAATACAACATCTAGAGTGAATAATTATTATCTCTTTCCCAATTTCTTTTATAAAATCGCATTTTCCAAAGCATCGGGATTTAAGTCCTAATAAAAAATAATTCAAAAACCTTGGTTTATAATTTTTTTAAATTTATATTCTATGGTACATTAGACCACACAATCAACAATCAAACTCAATTAAATCACATCAACAAATTTTTTTAAAGGAATACACTGACACCACCAATTATTCAAATTCCATAAGAAAAAAAAATCTAACACTCGACATTATCTAAAATATCAAAATATTAACAACAAACTCCTAACTTAGGTCCAAAAGCTTTCTTGATTACCCAAAATATAGACGACTATCTGAGCACACCATTCTTCGCTCATTAGCCTTTGGTTATTGCTTAGAAGATTATTCAAACTTACTTAAAAAAATTGAAAGTTATACTCTAACATTACTGGTTTCTTGACTACACTAATCTTTCTATATCACATAAATTTGCATTTAATATTTTATACAATACCAAAATTGTTTATGAATTATTTCATAAATTTTCATCTAAAGAAAAATATTTTATGAAGTACTTTCTTTATAACACACCAAAAAATAACTTATTCCACTTTATTTACTTGTATAATACCCTTCTTGAATCGCAAGAGTATGTATAAAACAAAAATATTATTTTTCTTTTCACAATTTTGGTGAAGATCAAATAAAAATTTGGTCTTTTAAAAATGAGTCGACCTCTCGACCTCTTTAACTTAAAGTGTTAAGATGGACAATGTTTATGGTTTAACTCAAAATAAAAATATTTTATACTACATACATGTTTTAAATAGAAGCTGCGGTTTTAATAAAACAATGTCTATTAAAACCTTCTTACCTTTTCACAGAAGGTGTTATATTGAATCATGTTTATGGACTGACCCAATAACGCCAATCAATTTACACTGTTTAGATACTTAAATGATATCTACGGTTTTGATAAACGAATGTTATAAACCTTCATATCCAACCCATTTAAATCAGTGTTAAATTACCTCGTATTTATTTAAGGGTAAATTTCATTTATGTAAACAATCTCTTATCAAAAATACTTTTATTTCAGAAATCAATTCCCTCTTTAGGGAACTAAAGATTAAATACCTAGTTATAAATTTCCAAACTCATCTTTAAAAGCATACTATATTTTTTTATGAAATAATTTCAGGCAATTTGTTTATTGAAACCTACTTTAGGTTCGTTCGGATTTGAATTCCTTTCGATTACACAGTGATAAAGAGAATAATTTACTAAATACTCAACAACATTTGCCCAAGCAACATTTGATCGTCACTAAAAGATTATTCAGATTACCATAAAACTAACCGAAATGCTTTCCTCTGAATTATTCAGAAAAAGCATTCAACTTAAAATTTCTTTTCCAAAATATTTCCAAATAATACCACTATTACTTTTCCCATTATTTTTTGAAAGTATCTTAAACAATCACGGGATTTATATTTTCCACGACCTCTTTGAAATGTTATTGGAAAAGAAAAATTTATAATATTAAGTGTATTAAAACAAGGGTCAAAACAAATGACATTTTAAACATCGTTTACTAAAATCCCAAAACAATTTACACCTAGTTTTATTTATAACAATTTTATTTAAAAGTTCTCATGTATAAACCACATTTATTAATATGAAACAATATTTACTATCTTTAAGGATAATAAAACGATTTAAATATTTAAATACCTTTAATAAATTCAAAACAATGTTAATTATCCTAGGGATGGTTTATAATATTCTTTTTAAATCTTAAAACCATATAAATTTTCCAAAGAGAATAAATCAAATTTAAATTCTTTTAAAACATTAGTTATCCTGAAAGATAATAAATCTCTTTTATAAATTTAAAACAATATTAACTATTCCAAAAGATAATTAATCAAATTTACAATTTCCTTTAACAAACAAATCAATTATTCTTAATAAAATAGTTAATTACTTCCAAAACCTATTAATCAAATCAATTAATTTATTTTAAACTCACTTATTAAATTAATTAACCAACTTAAAATATTATTTATCAAATGGTCTATTAAATTCAAATAACCATCAATGAAAATGAGTATTAATTTTCAAGTATTATTAATTACAATAATTAATTGAATTCAAACATCATTACTTAAAATGATTAATTGAATCCAAATCTCATTAATCAAAAACATTAATTAATTTTAAACATCATTAGTTAAAATGATTTATTAATTTAAAATGTCATTAATCAAAATGATTAATGAATGTTAAACATCTACTTTTGGGAAAACATAAGCTCAATTTCAAACACGCACAAATGGTTTAGGGGATGATATTTAATAAATGATGATATAGCGAAAATTGCTATAATGGCACTTAAACGGTTTAAATGGAATATTCAGATTAATTTCAATTAATCAATCAAATAAATCTAACTATCATCCAAGAAATCAGCAATAGTTTATAGCATCACATACATGATATAGTAATTTAGGTGTGTGTTAATCATATATTTAAATAATTCTTCTTTATTATAACTAAATTTTCTCATATATTTATCCTCTAAATGCTATCCTACTATCCAGATTATGTTAAACAACTTTTTTTATTAAAAGTTTTTTTTTAAGCTTAATATTACTACAATATGACTTTTAAGTTAACCCTTTCTCCGAACACCTTATAATCAAACTATGAAACTTAATTCACAAGTGGTTCGTTCCATGATTCCCTAATTCCCATTTACTTAACCTATATCTTACTAAGGAAAATTCCTTGTGAACTATTTAATAGTTAATGCTTAAACTAGACGAGCATAACAAAAAAAATCCTAAATGACAACGATAAAATATTATCATTTCTAAACAATCAACTCCACTATACAACTATATTAACATTGAAAACCATTCTTATATATGTAAAATATATTCCTAGGTAAAATTATTTCATTTGCTATTTTAAAACAATATAGTATTAGTAGATTTGTTCAAGTGTTTAGAAGTGTCTATCGATAACGCTGATCGGACGCATCGACCAGAATTTATATACCACTTAATGGATTAAACAACACAATATAAAACATTTTTATAACACTAACAAATACGCACTCAATATATACTTATACTCTCAGACCTTATCCTAAGATACTACTAATACTATCCTTAGGGAGTTAACCCCACTAGGCTTAGGGGTTCGTGTAACAACCCTGAGATTGCTATTACCGAATAATGAATTAAAATTATGATTTTAAGTTAAAAAGGGAGCTAAACAAATTTTTGGGAATTTAAATTTGCAATTGGTTCGCAAATTAAAATATTTTTGGGTTGAAATGAGGAATTTTTTTTATGTGATTATAGGTTAATGGGCCAAATGAGCAATTATATGGTTTTATTTAAAACTAGGATGCTTCTTAGAATTTTGTTCACATGATAACCTTAGGAAAATAAACTAAGTCCTAATGGGTTTTAAAACCACTTACCATGACCCATTAACCAACCCACTCCTATTTAATATCTCAAACCCCTCCCATAAACCCTAACCCTCCTCCTCTTCATAAATTCCTAAAATCTAGATCTAAACAAAATTATGGCCTCCATTTAGAAGCTCCACTCCTTCTCTTCATAAATTAGTTTAATCCTAGAAGAAAAAGAAAAGAGAAGAAGAAAGGTAATGCAATCTCTCCTATTCTCTAATCCTCCTTCTTAATCCCCATTTATCTCTATCATCTTGTAGTAATCATTATTTTGTTTTCTTTGTTGATTTTGGATCCTTGAAGCCTCTTGATCTTTGCTTTGGGGTTGAGGAGTTTGGCTTGCTTGATATTGTGCACTAAAACCATTTGATCCTTTGCTTAATTGAGGTAATTACTAATTGTTAGTAATTATTGCTAGTAAAATTTTGTTGAAAATTTTGATGCCCAAAATTGAAATAAACACCCCTAAATATCAAAAAAATGCAAAAGATTGCTGGCTGTAATTGTGTGCAGACTGAAATGCGGCTGAATTGATGATCTGTGTGCACCAGAACAGATCTGGGTTGCACCCAGGCTCTGCCCAGGTGAGGCTAGCCCAGCTGGGCTAGCCAGAAGCAGGCCAGCCCACCATGGGCTGGCCATATCCATTGAACCCCAGCCCGCATGGGCTGGGGCTCCCCAGCCCAGGCGGGCTGGGACAGATATACACCCAGCCCGCGTGGGCTGGGTGCTTCCCAGCCCGCGTGGGCTGGGAAATAAACCCAGCCCGCGTGGGCTGGGCAGATACACCCAGCCCGCGCGGGCTGGGTGTTATTTCCCAGCCCACGTGGGCTGGGAAATAACACCCAGCCCGCGTGGGCTGGGTGCTCCCCAGCCCAGGCGGGCTGGGGCTGCTGCTCACCCAGCCCGCCTGGGCTGGCGGGCTGGGGCGGACTGACGCGGGCCGGGCCCGCGTCCAAAAAAAAAAGAAAAATTACCTGTGTTGACCAGTTTTCTACCTCCACTTCTTGATGCCGCCCTGACCGCATACCAAGTCGGAATTCGACGTTTTTGGTCTCGTTGGAAAGGGGGAGTTCCGAACTCTATCTCTGGAAAATTTGGGCAACATTGGAGTTCGTTTGGTACTTAGATTTTCGTGTCAAAGTTAGACTCTGGTCGCTGTTGGAAAAACAGTATGAATCTTTCTCTGGGTTCAACTTTGAGACGTCGCTGCCACTTCGTCTCAACTCGGAATCAAGAAATTCTTTTTGCATCTTAAAGTAGGGATGTTGGACTATTTGCTTACCAGTTTTCATGCCATTTCGACACAGTTTGCTGGTCCAAATAAATTTCCGAACTTGGGTTCGCAGCAGTTTTTGAATGGTTTCAAACATTTAGAATATTTTTGATGATTTTCTGGTTTTCGTCGATTTCTTTGAGATTCGTCACTGGATTTCGTACACGGCTTTATAAAAAGGATTTAAAAGGATTTTTCACTCCAAAATGGATTTTGAAAATTATTATATAATATTATTTTTAATTATTAAATTAATTACTTCATAATAGGAGACTTTTCAAAAGACCGTTTTAAAGAGATTTCAAAATCAATTATAAATCCGTTTCGCACCATTATTTTCTATAATAAAAATCACACACTCACATTTTAGCACATCGAGCGAAGTGGAATGGTGCTTAAACGGTTAGGAAATCTCCGGCCTATGAAACCGTGTGTATTTTCTTTCCGGTTAATCCCCGACCTATTCGGTTGATCGTTTTGACCTTTGGGTCTAGTTTACCGATGATACAAGGTGGACCTTTTATTGTTTGGAGTGTGAGCTTGCTATTGGTTAGTAAACCGTTTAGTGCGAACGTGGGATATGAGACTCATTGTTAACACTTTACGGGTTCCTCTCCAAGAAGTTAGTGACACATTAGCCTCTGGGCGGCCAGTACTGGACCTCTGGGTCACCACGCCTCTGGGCAACCGTCTCTGGACACCTGCTCTATGGAGCAGTTTTTACGGCATGTGCCTCTGGGCCTTTATCCTTCTGAGAAGGATCTTGTCGTTTCGCGCGTTCCGCATCTGTGCGAGTGATCGATCACAACTCAACAGTACTTGGCAACAACGACTCTGGTCGGTGCACGTGCAATATTTGTATTATCTGATGATTTTTATATCCGTTCGAGTATCGCCATTCGGTGTTGGTTCTATGGAACCATACGATGTAAGTGCGATTACCCTATGGATTCACAGTGTCTCTGGACACTGCATTTCTGTATTCGATTTCATTGACTTTTCAGTATATCCCTATTGCTCTTTGGAGCATCGATCTTTGCTTGGGCATTGATTACAGACTCTGGTCACTTTTGGGATTATTGCCTATGGGCAACTTTTTATAGTTTTGGCTACGCCGATGATATGAGGCGATTTTATTTATTCTACACTTTGGTGTTGATTTTCTCTTTGGAGATTTTTACTGTTGATTGATGATTAGGGATCGTCATTATATTCATGTAGTCCATATTACTCTTCTCTTTGGAGAAGTACTGTTTTATTTATGTACTGCATTATTATATATCTCAGTTATTACTGATTATTTAGCTAGCCTGACCCGAGTGTTTTCGCTCGGGTCAGACCGAGTTGTTTCAGGTTAGGTCTCTGGACTTAGCTTTCTGTGCTTCCGCTTGGACATTATCTGCTATGCTGATAGATAGCTCTTTTATTTGTCCACTATTCAGCTACTCTTTTATTTCAGACTCTTATGTACATATTTTTGACTCACATGTGTGAGCGGTGGCTTTGTACCCACCTTTTGATACTTGGATCTGTATTGACGATATATTGTACCTATGTTCTGTGACTGTTATGTGACTGTTCTGTGATGATGATGTTATCATTTAGTATTATGTTTGTTCTGAACCTATTTTCCTTAGCCATTGTAGTTTCGTTATAAATATCTATTGGATATGTCGAACCACTTGAGAAAAGAAAACCACCTATTCGACGTATTCAGTAGATAGTTATAGCTTGATTACATATGGTCGCTTCCATTATACTCTATTCTCCATTCTAGTAGACGGTATTACTCCGTAATACTCTTTACTAGAGTGGGTCTTGGAGTGGGGCGTTACATCTTGGTATCAGAGCTAAGGTTCAGAATTAAGCATAACAAACACAGAACGGTTACACTTAGTACAATACATTTTAATTGGATCCGAATTAAATCAAATCCCTTCCTTATGCCTCGATAGATAAGTCAGGAGTATGTGTAGGAATTTATTATATTCCGTAGTATTCCTTAATTAAGTATCTATCATTGAATCTTGTCTAACTCTAATTCCCGTTTGACTTTCAGTATGTCTGGAAGGGGAAGAGGGAAAACCACACGTCAGACTAGTGCTGCTGGGCAGTCCAGCAACACTCATCCAGAGGGCGTGTTCATGACTACCGACCAGATCATGGAGCTGGTTCGGAATTCTCAGTCTCCAGCCCCAGTTACTGATGCTCCACGCATGTCTGTTTTTGCGCGTCTCTGCAGTGATTTTACCCATCTCGGAGGGAAGCCGTTCAGTGGCTCCGAGAATGTCTTAGAGGTCTAGGCTTGGATTCGGATATGCGAGCGCATTTTTACTCGTATGGATATCTCGGATCATAATCGTGTTCTTATTGCTTCTAGTCAGCTTCGGAGTCGTGCCCTGGATTGGTACGAACTCCTTATTGTCGAGGTCGATGAGACCACACTTACTTGGGCTCAGTTTCGTCAGAGATTTGAGCTCAAATTCATCCCAGAGTCAGAGAAGAACTCCCTTGCTCGCCGCTTTCTTGATCTCAAGCAGGGGAAGTCCTCCGTATCCGACTATGTCTCTTCCTTCGAGGCCCTGTCCAAGTACGGCCTTGAGTTTATTGCTACTCCTTATAAGAGGAACCTCAAATTTGTTGAGGGCTTGAAGAAATATCTGAAGAGGCATCTTATGCTACAGCTTGAGCTCTCATTCGAGAAGCTAGTCGATGCAGCCCTACATCTTGAGTCAGTCGAGATGGAGCATAGTGATGATGATGGTGGGGGTTCCAAAAACCCCAACCAGAAGCGGGGTCCATTTCAAAAGAACAAGCCTTGGAACAAGAAGAAGAAGACTGGCAGTTCTGCTGTCCAGGCTCAGCCTCAGACTCAGCCTCAGATTCAGTCACAGCCTAGTGGAACCCGTCCTCCGAAGAAATGCTTCAACTGCGGTTCTCCAGATCACTTTATTCGAGAGTGCCCCAAACCTCTCTATTGTACCTTTTGCAAGAAGGAGGGACACAGGATCTCCACTTGTCCTATTGCTCCAGCTAGTGCCAAGCCTGGCAAGCTTAATGCTGCCAAGGCTCTTGCATCTTCAGCTCGACCTCGAGGTACCCATCCTTCGGTTCTCGAAGGTTCTATTTTATTTCATGGTAGATCTTGTAGAGTTCTCTTTGATACGGGTGCCTCTCACTCATTCGTATCAAAGGAGCTAGTAGATGCTTTATCCTTGGATGTTACTTGTCCGGTTTCTTCATTAAGGATTGTGAATCCCATCGGCGGATCCACGACCCTCAGCTTGCTTTGTGAGAATATAGATATCGATCTTTGTGGATTTTCTTTCCGTGCGAATCTGCACGTTATGGAGTATTTGGGATTTGATATGATTCTTGGCATGGATTGGCTCGCTCAGCACGACGCCAAAATTATTTGTTCGATATTATTCATTCATCACCTTGATTCGTCCTCTCCGTTAGCTATATTTCTTCAGGATGTTGGGCTTTCTGATGTTACTCTATTTTCTCTTGTCACGAGATGAGGATTTGGACTTATCTCGTATTCCTGTTGTTCGGGATTTCCCCGACGTATTCGAGCCAGTATCTGGCCTACCGCCAAAGCGGGCCATTGAGTTCCGCATCGATCTCATTCCAGGCTCCCACCCAGTTGGGCGTCCTCCCACGAGGATGTCTACTAAAGAGAATGAGGAACTCAGGAAGCAGTTAGTGGAGCTTGAGGCGAAGCAGTTCATTCGGTCCAATTCTTCGCCATGGGGTGCTGCTGTGGTCTTCGTTAAGAAGCCCGATGGCTCTCTTAGGCTTTGCGTTGACTATCGCAAGCTTAATGAGTTGACCATCAGAAATCGTTATCCATTGCCACGGATAGACGATATGTTTGATCAGTTGAGCGGTGCGAAGGTCTTTTCACAGCTCGACCTTGCCACCGGATTTCATCAGCTCCGAGTTGCGGAAGATAGCATTCCTCTTACCGCTTTCCGCACTCGCTATGGTTCTTTTGAGTGGTTGGTCATGCCATTCGGCTTGACGAACGCACCAGCTTTCTTCGTCGATCTTATGAATCGAGTATTCCGGGAATACATCGATAGGTTCGTTCTGGTTTTCATCGACGATATTCTTATTTATTCTAGATCCAAGGAAGAGCATGCTCTTCATTTGCGGATCGTCTTGGATACTCTTCGTCAGCATCAGCTTAAGGCCAAGCTCTCCAAGTGCCATTTTTGGGAGAGCAAGGTCAAGTTCTTGGGCCATATTGTATCATCTGAGGGTGTTGGTGTTTCTGTCGATCCTGCCAAGATCGAAGCTATACAGAATTGGAAGCGGCCCGAGAACGTTCATGATATTCGCAGCTTTCTTGGTCTGGCGGGTTATTACCGTCGGTTTGTCAAGGATTTCTCTCGAGTTGCACTTCCCCTTACGACGCTGACTCGTAAGGGTGTTCGCTTTATTTGGTCTGATAAGTGTGAAACTTTCTTTCAGCGACTGAAGGAACTTCTCACTCATGCTCCTATTCTTGTGGTTCCTGAAAGTAATCAGGATCTGGTTGTTTACACCGATGCTTGTGGCAGCGGGCTCGGTGCTGTGCTTATGCAGAAGGATCGGGTAGTTGCTTATGCTTCCAAGCAACTGCGTCCGAATGAGGTTCGCTATCTGACTCATGATCTTGAGTTGGCAGCTATCGTCTTTGCCTTGAAGACGTGGCGTCACTTTCTATTAGGCGAACGCTTCACTCTTTACACCGATCATAAGTCTCTGATGTATCTTTTCAGTCAGAGGGATCTCAATATGAGGCAGCAGCGATGGCTTGAGTTTCTCTCCTCATATGATTTAGATATTCAGTATACCCCTGGCAAGGGTAATAGTGTTGCAGATGCGCTTAGTCGCAAGCACTCGGCGGTAGTTTCTATGATGATTGCCGAGTGGAATGTTCTTGAGACTCTATCTTTATGTGATATTAGAGGTCGAGCTTCATCTTCTGATGCTCCTGTCTTATTATTCAGCTTGGAAGCTCGTCCTGTCTTATTGGATCGCATTGCCCATGCTCAGCGGCAGAATCCAGACTTATTGCATCTTATTCACCTTCTCGAGTCGGGATCCAGTGATGAGACATTGCTGGATTATTCTCTTGATTATCATCGGTGTCTTCGTAGGAAGAACCGTATTGTTGTACCATCTGATTTATCACTTAGGCGTGACATTCTAAACGAGTGTCATCGCTCTAAGTACACTATTCATCCCGGTTCGAGTAAGATGTATGCCGATATGTGCCAGCTATATTATTGGGAGGGTTTGAAGAGGACGTTGCAAGTTATGTAAGCCGTTGCATGACTTGTCAACAGATCAAAGCCGAGCATCAGCGTCCATCTGGTCTTCTTCAGCCGCTAGAGATTCCATTATGGAAATGGGATCAGATATCCATGGATTTTATTGACGGTCTGCCTCGATCGAGATCAGGCCATACTTCTATCTGGGTTATTGTTGATCGCTTGACCAAATCGGCTCATTTCATTCCGATTAAGTCCACTCGGACTGCTCCTCAGCTTGCCAAGCTATATGTGAAGGAAGTCGTTCGACTTCATGGCATTCCTAGCTCTATCGTCTGTGATCGAGACACTATCTTTACTAGTCACTTCTGGAAGTGCCTACAGTCAGTTTTGGGCACAAAGCTGAATCTCTCGACTGCTTATCATCCTCAGACCGACGGTCAGACGGAGAGGGTGAATCGTGTTTTGGAGGATCTTTTGCGCTGTTGTATTCTGGATTTCGGAGGTAGTTGGGAGGATCACTTACCGCTTGTAGAGTTCTCCTACAACAACAACTATCAGTCTAGTATTGGCATGGCACCTTTCGAGGCTCTATACGGAAGGCCATGTCGCTCTCCTGCTTGTTGGTTAGAATCTGGCGAGAAGCTTATTCTTGGTCCAGATTCAGTTCGGGAATCTTCTGAAAAGATTGTTCTTATCCGTCAGAGAATGAAAGAGGCACAGGACCGCCAGAAATCCTACGCGGACAACCGTAGGAAGCCACTTGAGTTCTCCATTGGCGATTCTGTCTTTATTCGGGTTTCTCCCATGAAGGGGGTTGTGCGTTTCATCTCCACAGGGAAATTGGCTCCTCGCTATATTGGACCATTTCCTATTACGGAACGCATCGGCCCCGTTGCTTATCGTGTGGTTCTACCTGCTCACTTCTCTGGAATACATGACGTGTTCCATGTTTCCCAGCTTCGCAAGTGTGTCCGCAAACCTGATTCTATTATCGAGCCTCATATCGTACCTGATTTGGAGATCTCACCCGATCTATCTCTAGAACAGCAACCTCTTCGTGTGCTTGATTCGGAGGTCAGACGTCTTCGAAACAAAGAGGTTCCGCTTGTGAAGATTCAATGGTCGTCTAATCCTAAGGACTGCACTTGGGAGACCAGAGAATTTATCGAGCGTACTTATCCTGGTTTTCTTTCATCTTCCGGCACGGGTGAGCATTTATATTTTATCTTCTGTATTCCTTTTGTGGATTAGATGTTATAGACGACTTCTATAATTAAGAAATTGCGGGGATGCAATTTTCTTAAGGGGGGAGTCTGTAACAACCCTGAGATTGCAATTACCGAATAATGAATTAAAATTATGATTTTAAGTTAAAAAGGGAGGTAAACTAATTTTTGGGAATTTAAATTTGCAATTGGTTTGCAAATTAAAATATTTTTGGGTTGAAATGAGGAATTTTTTTTATGTGATTATAGGTTAATGGGCCAAATGAGCAATTATATGGTTTTATTTAAAACTAGGATGCTTCTTAGAATTTTGTTCACATGATAACCTTAGGAAAATAAACTAAGTCCTAATGGGTTTTAAAACCTCTTACCATGACCCATTAATCAACCCACTCCTATTTAATATCTCAAACCCCTCCCATAAACCCTAACCCTCCTCCTCTTCATAAATTCCTAAAATCTAGATCTAAACAAAATTATGGCCTCCATTTAGAAGCTCCATCTCCTTCTCTTCATAAATTAGTTTAATCCTAGAAGAAAAAGAAAAGAGAAGAAGAAAGGTAATGCAATCTCTCCTATTCTCTAATCCTCCTTCTTAATCCTCATTTATCTCTATCATCTTGTAGTAATCATTATTTTGTTTTCTTTGTTGATTTTGGGTCCTTGAAGCCTCTTGATCTTTGCTTTGGGGTTGAGGAGTTTGGCTTGCTTGATATTGTGCACTAAAACCATTTGATCCTTTGCTTAATTGAGGTAATTACTAATTGTTAGTAATTATTGCTAGTAAAATTTTGTTGAAAATTTTGATGCCCAAAATTGAAATAAACACCCCTAAATATAAAAAAAATGCAAAAGATTGCTGGCTGGAATTGTGTGCAGACTGAAATGGGGCTGAATTGATGATCTGGGTGCACCAGAACAGATCTGGGTTGCACCTAGGCTCTGCCCAGTTGAGGCTAGCCCAGCTGGGCTAGCCAGAAGCAGGCCAGCCCACCATGGGCTAGCCATATCCATTGAACCCCAGCCCAGGCGGGCTGGGGCAGATATACACCCAGCCCGCGTGGGCTGGGCAGATACACCCAGCCCGCGTGGGCTGGGCAAATACACCCAGCCCGCGTGGGCTGGGTGCTTCCCAGCCCACGTGGGCTGGGAAATAACACCCAGCCCACGTGGGCTGGGTGCTCCCCAGCCCAGGCGGGCTGGGGCTGCTGCTCAACCAGCCCGCCTGGGCTGGCGAGCTGGGGCGGACTGACGCTGGCCGGGCCCGCGTCCAAAAAAAAAAAAAATCAACTGTGTTGACCAGTTTTCTACCTCCACTTCGTGATGCCGCCCTGATCGTATACCAAGTCGGAATTCGACATTTTTTGTCTCTTGGAAAGGGGGGGTTCCGAACTCCATCTCTGGAAAATTTGGGCAACATTGGAGTTCGTTTGGTACTTAGATTTTCGTGTCAAAGTTAGACTCTGGTCGTTGTTGGAAAAATAGTATGAATCTTTCTCTGGGTTCAACTTTGAGACGTCGCTGCCACTTCGTCTCAACTCGGAATCCAGAAATTCTTTTTGCATCTTTAAGTAGGGATGTTGGACTATATGCCTACCAGTTTTCATGCCATTTGGACACAGTTTGCTGGTCCAAATAAATTGCCGAACTTGGGTTCGCAGCAGTTTTTGAATGGTTTCAAACACTTGAGAATATTTTTGATGATTTTCTGGTTTTCGTCGATTTCTTTGAGATTTGTCTCTGGATTTCGTACACAGCTTTACAAAAAAGATTTAAAAGGATTTTTCACTCCAAAATGGCTTTTGAAAATTATTATATAATATTATTTTTAATTATTAAATTAATTACTTCATAATAGGAGACTTTTCAAAAGACCGTTTTAAAGTGATTTCAAAATCAATTATAAATCCGTTTCGCACCATTATTTTCTATAATAAAAATCACACACTCACATTTCAGCACATCGAGCGAAGTGGAATGGTGCTTAAACGGATAGGAAATCTCCGGCCTATGGAACCGTGTGTATTTTCTTTCCGGTTAATCCCCAACCTATTCGGTTGATCGTTTTGACCTTTGGGTCTAGTTTACCGGTGATACAAGGTGGACTTTTTATTGTTTGGAGTGTGAGCTTGCTATTGGTTAGTAAACCGTTTAGTGCGAATGTGGGGTTTGGGACTCATTGTTAACACTTTACGGGTTCCTCTCCAAGAAGTTAGTGACACATTAGCCTCTGGGCGGCCAGTACTGGACCTCTGGGTCACCACGCCTCTGGGCAACCGTCTCTGGACACCTGCTCTATGGAGCAGTTTTTACGGCATGTGCCTCTGGGCCTTTATCCTTATAGGAAGGATCTTGTCGTTTCGCGCGTTCCGCATCTGTGCGAGTGATCGATCACAACTCAACAGTACTTGGCAACAACGACTCTGGTCGGTGAACGTGCAATATTTGTATTATCTGATGATTTTTATATCCATTCGAGTATCGCCATTCGGTGTTGGTTCTATGGAACCATACGATGTAAGTGCGATTACCCTATGGATTCACAGTGTCTCTGGACACTGCATTTCTGTATTCGATTTCATTGACTTTTCAGTATATCCCTATTGCTCTTTGGAGCATCGATCTTTGCTTGGGCATTGATTACAGACTCTGGTCACTTTTGGGATTATTGCCTATGGGCAACTTTTTATAGTTTTGGCTACGCCGATGATATGAGGCGATTTTATTTATTCTACACTTTGGTGTTGATTTTCTCTTTGGAGATTTTTACTGTTGATTGATGATTAGGGATCGTCATTATATTCATGTAGTCCATATTACTCTTCTCTTTGGAGAGGTACTGTTTTATTTATGTACTGCATTATTATATATCTCAGTTATTACTGATTATTTAGCTAGCCTGACCCGAGTGTTTTCGCTCGGGTCAGACCGAGTTGTTTCAGGTTAGGTCTCTGGACTTAGCTTTCTGTGCTTCCGCTTGGACATTATCTGCTATGCTGATAGATAGCTCTTTTATTTGTCCACTATTCAGCTACTCTTTTATTTCAGACTCTTATGTACATATTTTTGACTCACATGTGTGAGCGGTGGCTTTGTACCCACCTTTTGATACTTGGATCTGTATTGACGATATATTGTACCTATGTTCTGTGACTGTTATGTGACTGTTCTGTGATGATGATGTTATCATTTAGTATTATGTTTGTTCTGAACCTATTTTCCTTAGCCATTGTAGTTTCGTTATAAATATCTATTGGATATGTCGAACCACTTGAGAAAAGAAAACCACCTATTCGACGTATTCAGTAGATAGTTATAGCTTGATTACATATGGTCGCTTCCATTATACTCTATTCTCCATTCTAGTATACGGTATTACTCCGTAATACTCTTTACTAGAGTGGGTCTCGGAGTGGGGCGTTACAGTTCGCTAAACCTAAGCTTTGATACCATCTGTGACGATCCACCTTTCTGACCCCTGGGAACGATACTTAATACATCCTCATTATTCATGTGCCATTGCCCGAGCATCCGAAAGATAAGTTTTCTTAGGGTAAAATAAGGAACAGAACAAGACATAATAGATAAACCTTACAGTGGAATGGTTACATACGATATAATGACATAGTACAAAAGGTTATTCCTTATAAAGAGTTATCAAGGTTATAAAAAAATACTGTATCTAACAGATTGATAGCTATACATTTCGACTTTTCATTTTTAAGATACAAAATACACCTACATAATCATACAGCGAAAATAAATAACTATATAATTAAGGAGCCGCTTGCTCAGTCATCGTCTTCAAAGAGACCCAAAGAAAACCTGCTATTCTCGGACTACCCAAATATAGTTGAGTACCCAAGAGTTTAGGGAAAATAAACAAGTCGGGTCAGAAAAAATGTCTGGTATGAGTAAAACTATGAAAAAAAATAGGATGTATTTAAACAATATTATGTTGGACCACGCCGCTAACGCGGAAATGGGTTTTCTCCACATAAACAACTACCAAACATAACAAAAATGGAAATGAACAATAAGGAACAAATCCAAACATAGATGATGGGTACAATTAGTATAAAATTTAGATCTGAAAGAAAGGAAATAGTATGAATAAAAATCCAAATTGGATAGATTGGATAAAATAAGGCAACAATCCAAACTCAATAGAATGGACTAAATATGATAATCATCCAACTCGATAGAATGAACAAAACCAATAATTGAATGCCACAAAGAGTAGTTGGCTCTTTCCATTGTAATTAAAGAAAACAGATTCAAAGGTTCGAGTCAAATAAGAAAAGAAAATTTTTCAACAATGACTAGGAGGGTGCTCCCCCTTACCGAAAGTATACCTCTAGAAATATACTTGAGAACTCCGATGGCTCTCGGAAACCTCCAAGGCGAACCTCGCCAACTGTTATAGTGTATCCGAGTATTTCACCTCTCAATGTGAAAAGCTGAATCCAATCTAGAGTGGAAGTGAAAATACCATAACGGGAGCAACCTCACATAGCTTGGCCTCCACTCGCTCTTTGGTTTTAGTCATTTCCGACAAAGGATAACAAAGCTCAAATGAGCAGCATATCATCTTAGAATGACGAAATACAAAAAAGGTGAGGTAATCAGTAGTTGAGAAACCAAATATTGAGCATATAAAATGATCATATATGGAAATTAAGTCTTGTATACTTATCACCACTGATCGAATTCCAACTTGTACTATTTCTTGGTTAACAATAATACTGGACAAGTCAAGATAGTGTTACCTCAAAGTAATGTCTAACGATTATTCTTAACTTTTGAAATAGAGACGGGTCTACTTTTTCGATGTTTATTGCTAAGTATACAAATAAATCATTCTCATATAAGTGAATCGCTTTATGAAAATTAATTCATCTCCATAAAGGAATCAAACGTTTTCTTTTAAAAACCCAAATTTGTGCTTGGCTGCACATTAGAAGTATTAGCTTTAAAACACTTTGTTAAAAGAGTTTACTAACTTCAAAACATCAATTTAAAAAGGATTAAATAACTTAAAACATCCTTATTACATTGATTAATTAACATTAAACCTCATCACATAATTGGATTTTTGAACTTCAAATGACTTTAAATAATAAAAAGGATAAACCACTTTAAACCTTATTAATCCAATTAATTAGTAAAATATAATTAATTAATTAATTAATATTTAATTATAATTATTTGAAAATGATTAATTAATTTAAACCATCATTAAGGAAAGATTAATTAAAGTTAAAACAGGTTGATTTCCATTTAAAAGTCATTAATAAAAAAGATTAATTAATTTTAAAACATCATTAATTAATTGATTGATTAACTTTAATCCATTATTTTCAAAAGATTAATTAGCCTTAAACATCTTTAGATAAAATGATTGATTAAATTTAAAACAATCATTAACTAAGTAATTAGTAAATTTAAGACACATATTTAATAATTAATTAGTTAACCTTAATCCTTATTAATTAAATAATTTATTAAATTAAACAATCATCAATACAATAATTAATTATTTTTGACAACATCATTAATTAAAATCTTACTTAACTTGTAAAATAATTCCAAGCATGAAGATGAAACCAAATGGTTTGATAAGAGTGATTTTCCAAAAATGCCGATATAGCGACTATCGCTATATGGGCAGTTCGGCAAACAAGTTTATAATATTATCAACACAACCTAAAAACACATAGCAATGGTTTAAGCATACATAAAACAAGCATTCATTGGCAATAAATATAAACATGAATATAGTTTTAAAGCTTTGGTTTTTTAGGGTAAAATTTTACTTGCTAACTAGTTTGGTAACTAACATTTACTTAACATGTTTACATCCATCACACATACATTTCCAAACAAAACATGAACAACTTCATATCATATCCAAACCAAGCAAGCAATATATATCATAATGTAACTAATGTAAAATATTTCCCAAAAAAATTAGGATTTTTACTCACCAAATCTTTTTTGAAACTTGAAATAAACTTTAAATTTGTAGAGCTTGGAAACTACCAAAAATCAACTCGTAAAGGGGTGTATTATCCTCGGTTTTTAGACATGTTACACTCGGAATTTGGTAAAGAGGTTAAAGGAAAAGTCTAGGAAATTCTTTCCTCTACAATTTAAAAAAAAGAAACACTTAATTATGTTTTATTTTGAAGAAGATATGGTCGAAATAAGAATAACCATTTTGGGACTTGGAATTCTGGGTCCAAAAACACTCTGTAAACAATTGATATTCTGACACGGAAGTTCTCGAAATGTCTAGAAGTGGTCAACATAAAAGTTGTAGCCACTGGAATTTGACATGGTTTAAAAAAAAATCTTGATTTGGAGTCATTTGGAGGAAGTCATGGCCGAATGAATTGGGAGGTAAATGGAGATGTTTTTTTAATGAAAAGGAGGAGATTTAACAAGTTAGAAATTATTTTAAAAGTTTAAACTTGAATTTTTAAAAACTTAAAATTATAAATGGAATGCATAAAAGGTTTCACGAAGCTTTTAGGAAGATGAATATTTTTGAAAAAAATGGAAAAGTGAAAAGAATAAGGGAAAAGAAAATGGAGGAAAACTTTTATATAAAATGCATAAACGGAATTACCGTTACACCCTTGTCCTTTGCTCTATTCATATGCTTCCACAACATCACCGAGCCTCCCTCCCCATTCAAGTCAAAGCCAACTTTCTATAAATGCATGTATTTAATGTTTAAACATGTTTTGGATGTTTACTTTTTATATAGTTTTATCTTATATTATCTGTAGTATATATATACGTACATACACTTAACTAATGCATACAATAATACATACATTCCTAATTTATTTCTAAATGAATATGTATATACTTACGCTATTTTTATTACAACATTTCAGACAACTTTTATACGATGAAACGTCGAAAATTCGAAAAATGATTTACCGTCACATTTTCTATTTTTCATCGAACTAAATATTTTTGTAAACTAAATTTCAAAACAATCTTCTTTTCAATATTTATTATTTAAAATTGTTTTTATTTTAATAATAAAACATATTATTTGAATATTTAAAATTAATTAAATATTTGAAAATTAATATAGTGAAATTCGGGTCGTTACAATCTTTCAGGCATGCCCTATTTAATCTATGGAATATATGCTTGTTCTCTATTTTTAGTTAGATTTTTGACTAGAACTGGATTAACCAACCATTTTGTATAGAAAACTCATCGAACTCATTTTCAAGTAACCATTTTACCCCGTCTTGTAATAAAAATGTCAAAAATCTATCTAACTGTCTTTTCTTATGTCTTACTACAGTAAATCTATCGAACTGTCTTTTCTTATGTCTTACTACAGTAAATCTTAACTCGATCATAATAACATAATCAATTCCCTCTTCACATCCTCGATTGAACTTTTCCTAATTTTTGCTACCTTGGTTAGATCTTGTGGATCATTAAGACATTGCAAGCCCTTAACGTAGTTGACCTTACTCTCGATATCCTGATCATCGGTTTTAGTGATCACACATTGCTCTATTTTTCCTTGGTTATTCTCTTGATTTTCCACTTCCTCTAAGCAACTAATTTTCTGGCTGACTTCTTTTGTTTATAAGTAATCAAGTGAGGGAACGTGCCTCTTTTTCGACTTGGTTTAACCTAACATCTTCTCATAAGTAGAATTTTCTTCTTTATTTAATAGCTCAAGGGTAGAAAAATAATTTCCCTACTGAACAGCTCATCCTTTATCATTACCCAACCTATCCAAGAGAGACTTTATCATCATATATAGTGGGCGCACAAGACCATTATAATGACATGCAAATTTTATGCTTTTAATATTAAACTAATTTAAAATGATTTTTTAACAGAAGAGTGAATTGGCTGTTGTTTTTATAACCATGACAAAGGTGTTTTCGAGCTCGTCAATTTGATATAATTTTTTTTTTATATTTGGAGTTATAGTTTGTGAAATAGAGGCGTTGTCATGTTTAAACAACCTACATAATTGTTACGGACCAAACTGGATAAACATCCCATAATTTAGCCTAATAGCTATATAAGTAAGGCTACAAAACCCTACCATCATCTCTATCATTAGTTTCTTTCATAATCTCTAAATTTTCTTAATTATCTGCTAATGATGGATAATTATCTCTAGTTACAATTCGATTCAAGATTCGGATTATCCAAACCGTGTTGAATTATATATTACCGCGAACCTCTCGACCAATGGAGTCAACATGTGGTATTCATTTGTCTTAAAAGTAATCGAGGTGGCCAGAATTCATGGTCAAAGCTCAGATCAATGAAGTTAAGGGGGATGAATTAGGTGTTTCTGATAGAAGTGACAATTGATGCAATTGATGCATGGGGCGGTTGCTCTCATGACGAGGAATCTTGAGGTTGCTAGAGTTCGGTGTAAGATGGTCAGATGTGGTGGAAATTTGCTGATTATGGTTTGGGGTTGTTGGATTTTGGGTGGCAGCAAATGAACTGGAGGTGGTGGCAGTAAATAAAAGGGGTACATTTGGAATTGTGGAGAACAATGGATTGGCAAGGTCAAAGGCGGCATAGATGGGTTAAAGGGGGATCGAGTTTCAAAAGGTATTGTTCACATAATCTTTGTTATTTTATTTAATTAATAAATTACCTTATTACCCCTATGACTTCTAACAATGATAACTTCTACATACAAACTCTGGTTTATGAGCGGTTTCTTCGATTGGACTCATGGCAGAATTCTAGACGATATGATGCTATTTTTGCTGAGTTTGGAGACTGTTGGAAAATGTGCAGGTATTAATTATTTAATTAATTAAAAATTAAATTATAAAAAACCTGTAATTACTGGTGAAAGATCGTATTCATTGATGTATGTTGTATGAATTACTATTTAATTATTATAATATTTTGAGTGTATTATGTCTTGGTTACGTAATTATCATTAATATTTTTGGATGTTTATAATTAATCATTAATTTAAGTTGGAAAGTACTTAATTGAAATGAAATGAATAATAATGAAAAAATAAATGACAGATAATGTTATTTATATCTTTTATAAATAACAATGATTTAAGAAATATTACTAAAAGTAAAGTATGGAGTTAAATATGGTTGTTATTTATGAATTTCTGAGAAAATTCATAAATCATAACAAAAATTATATTTAATTGACATTTGGGAAGTGTAATATTTAGAATGAGTTTTAAATAATAATATAGTTTTACAAAGTGATTTGGTGAAGATTATTATTTTTTGATTTAAAATACGACATTTTGGGGTATTTGAAAAATGGAGTACAACAAAGGAAAACAATCGTCTATAAAGAAGTACTATTGTTTTGAGATGCAACAAATAGATGACACCCTTGTAGTGAACAATAATAAGATAATTTTATACGTAAGATAATAATAGATGCAAATATATTTTGATGACTGTTGGATGTGCAAATAATTGTTGAATGTGTAATGGCCCGGGATTTTCGACCCTAAAAAATCGACATCAATACGTTCACTGTAAAGCATGCCAAGAAATTGAGTGCCAGAAATACAAGATCATTAGATTGGATGAAGAAAGATATAGAAGAAAATAGAAACAACAACACAGAATCTCATAATCGCAGCAGAACAAAATATAATATATAGTAACATATTTTTATACATAAGAATCTGTAGCTATTAATACACACACAATCATCAGAGTACAACAATCAATCCAGACAGTTATAATAACTTGTCCTCATTACATAACGCATACCGCAGAATATAATAAAGTATGTGGAATACGCCTCAGTCTCCTCCAACTCCTCTCTTGAGCTCCATAGCATTCTAACCTGAATCTGTAATACTCGGTCTGACCCGAGCGTTATAACAAAATAACACTTGAGTCAGTCTGTAAAACCAGCGTGAGAACACACACTCAATTTGAATTTATTATTGTTATTAAAAATCCTTTGAAACAAAGGTATCTCATAAGACCATGTCACATATAAACATGATAGATTTTTACCTTACCATAACCAAAACATTTTTATCAAAATCATCTGATATCATAATTGTGTCTATAGAAAATAAATTAGAAAATAGTTGAAATGCTTGCATCTCACGTTTCAACATAGTTGGGTACAATCCAAGCCGTACAGGCTCGTAGTAGCTATTGGATTTCATATAATGACTGGGCTACTGGGTTACCGCCCATCACAGTACACCTCTAGAAAAATGTACTGAGGACCTCCCCGGGATCACCTGCCAATACAGGACCGGCCTAGATCTAACCTGGATAGTACCGAATATGTTATCACCCTGGGTGTTCCTACCTTAATCGAGCGCTCTCATTTCCATGCACAACCATATCCATAATTATAATATAATATATCCAAGGGTATCTAGAAAAGTGATAACATACCCTACTTGGATGCGACCCACTTAGCCCTGCTGCATCTCCCCTATTTTAGTAATTCCCGGTTGATGAGGCTTCGGGCAACGTTTTACCTTTAGAATAGCATTCATACTTAGAATGCTAACATTTCCTTCCCGACAACGATGGAATGATAGCATTCATCCATGCAAGTTGTCTTAGATCTGAACAAATTGAATCTCCTTCAAGATCACCATCTATATTATCTTCACGATATCACAATTCGTAACGTACAAATCAGATCGAAGTAGGTTTCAGATAATTAAATCCAAACTCAGTCTCTTCGAAATGATCAACAAATTTGGCCAAATTTGACAGTCGGTTATTTAACTATCAAATTACATACATAAGAAGTCACTATGCCCTATTTCATAAATCTTCGAAACATTTAATTAAAAATGCCTTTGTAAAGATATATATTCAAACCCTTTTAATATTTCATTATTTGAAAACAAATTCAAATTCTTATATCCACAACAGGATATTTTCAAATCATATTAGCACTTAGAAATATTTCCAAATTCCTTTTATAATTCATTACTTTGGAAAATATTTCCATACAAATCACCTCGTCTTTTAAATATTTCCAACCATTTAAATTTTAATACTTAGGAAAATATTTCAAATACTTCCAGTCCAAAACTTAGGAAATATTTATAGGTCTATTTTTCTTTTAAAACCATTATGTTCCCAATACTTAGGAAAATATTCCATTTATTTCCTATTTTCTCAAAACTCTTTACAATTGACTTGTAAATCCCTCGATTCAATTATAATGGATTTTGTAAGTCCCCGTAATTCATTAATTTATTTCCTTTAATATATCCAAATAGATTGCACTTGTCTATATTCCAACTACCCATTTCTAACTTCTTTTATGAATTCTAATTCATTTTTGAAGTTTCTATATTTAAACACTTTGGAAATTACCTAAAGTTCCCTGAATTCTATTTTAAGAATTTCTCTTATAATATCATACCTATTAAATAAACCCTATTTGCAAAACTTGAGAGGATTTATAAATAAATTTCAAGCATTTCAAAACTCTATATATATAATAAGTATTTTTAAATAATAATAATTTATTTTTAAAACACATTTAAATAATTATTTAAAATATTAAAACACTTTAAATAAACATCGATAACTCAATTCCAATTCATTTTTAAATAAAACCAATTGTTTCACAAAGCTTATTTTAAAAATGGAAATTCATTTCAATAAATACTAAAATTTTGAACAATCCATTTTCTCGAAATATAGTTTAATAGATAAAATCTCGTTTTAAAAAAAAGTTCTCAACAAAAATCTATTTTTGAAAATTCAATATTACCAATTTTAATTTATAAATCCCTCTTGATTCATATCACATCAACTATGTTTCAATTTCATAATCATCCTCACATTTCAAAAATAGCATCCGCTATTTTTCCAAAAACCGATTCCCATATCTTGATATAAATTCACACTTTGAATTTATATTTTCAATTTGTCAATTGATATCCTTTCACTTTATTCATAACATCAATTATAAATTTATAAAAGCTCATTTCGTTTTTACCTGTTTAAAAAACATCCTCATTTATAAATTTCAAATTTTAAATCTATCATTTTATAAATCCATTATGTTTAAAATCTATTTAAAATATGGATTTCAACTCCTTATCCATAATTTAGTAATATCATTTTAATAATTTTTTGTTTAAAATCCTTTATAAAATCTATTTTTAAAAATCTCAAATTTAAACAATTTTACAAATAGTTAAGTACAACCCAAAATCAAATTATTGTTTTCTTTAAAAAAATTCCTTTAAAATAATCCAAATTCCAATATAAATATTTTTATATCCAAAATTTCCTTTTAATTCTTACAAATTCAAAAATAATATTTATGGCATCTAAAATACCAAAATCCAAGGCTAGTGCTACTATAGCATCAAATAAACAAACCACACAACAATTCATAGTAGATTTATTTAGTCATATCATATATTGCCATATATGAAAAAAAATTGATATATTTTTTAGGAATCCAGTTGGATCCCTCTAACCTATTTCGCTGCATCCACAGATGTTATATAACATAAAAATACCAATCCGCTTCGAGGCGAGATATCGGGTAATATAGAGTCATCCACTATTATGCGAGGCGCATAGAGTCTCATCTGCTCCAATAGGCGGGAAATATATCCAACTACTAATATATACTACCATACATTCAATTGATAATAATATATCAATTCACCCAATCATCCAATAATTATTTTTAATTGCTATAAATTAAACTAGTCAACCAAATTGAGTGAGATTTACTCACCAAGATTTTTGTTTTCGCTTCGGTGTTTTTGTTCCGACTGGATTAGAATGATGTTTGAGTTCAGAGTGAAACTCAACAATCTCTGATCGCCACCAATTCCATTCCATAACATAGTTTATGTCGATACAATCCAAACATGACACACCCTGTTCAATTTCGACCTTATTAACAGGAGCCTCGTTCTCTCGAAAGATGGCATCATGTGCATCAATCTCTTGTCCGAACTCTATCTTTGTCAGATCTCTTGAGTTACAAATTACGGCACATGTTTCAAACGTTCCTGGATGAAACAGAGGCTTGGAGCCATGCTATCCTTTTCGCTACATAATCTATCCATCCATCTGGTCTGAGACATCCATATATTCTCTCATCAATATTGTTGTCATGTTTCGATACCAGGCATTGTTTGCGCCAAGTGGAAATTTGAGCACCAATTTACAGTGGTTATTAATATCTACAGTCATCCTAGTCCTTTGCTTGCCACACATTTTCGTACTCGGGATTGAAAATCGGACAAGATTTGAACATCTTCCCTATTCAGATCTGAGTTGGCATTATTAGCGAAGAACATGGATTGGGTGTAAATGATGTTGATGGAGAATAAGAGGGCGACAGTGAGAAGAATGACGACTGTTGGTCGTTGAAATATTGATGATGACGACAACATTTTTGGCAATCCCCTCAACCAACGATTCCACTCCACGACTGTCGTACCCATGCCGCATGTGTGCTAAAAAAACGCGACCCTCTAGAACCCTTGAATCGAACGGCAAGCTACATCTCGCATCGCTTAGCTCCGCCCTGCCGCGCATGTTCCTACAATCGCGATTCTGTTCGTGTGATTTTCCTTTTTTTATTATTCGATCTACTTTCGATTTGAAGAGGAAGGAGAAAATGTTCATGATTTAAAAATAAAGGAGAAGATGGCTCGATTCAAAAGTACGTTGGATGTTTTTAGGGCTAGGGTGGCTCGAGTACAGGTTTGAGTGGCTGTGATTTAACATTTATATTTTATATTCAAAATTATCTCATATTGGGTAACTAAAAATCTACAATCCCTATCGAGGCATGCCGCCTGACGTTTTTAATGTTATACCTCTATTTTGAACCCAATGGAATAAGTTTCGAGCTACAATTCGATCGTATTGAGAAGATAGCTTTTTAAATCGACTATTTAAATTAAATTCAATTAAATTATTTCTAGGCATTTTCAGATCATACGACCAAACGGTAAATCCAAATGCCATGAAATTTAAAATCCGATAATAATACAATGTTATAGATCCAACAGAACTAGTGTCATCGAATTCCGAGATTGTGTCTCGAACTGCTATTTTAACGCATCGACCAAATCGACAATTTCAAAAATTGACGAAATCACTCGAAATTTCAGTTTTAAAAACTTACTAACTTTATTATAATTCAAATAGAATTTATATCAACATTAGAAATCATTTTTGATTCCTATTCAACTCAAATTTCAATTACTTACCATTTCTGCATTACGATAAACCGCTATATTTGAAATTTAAATTCATTCCATAATCTGAACCAAATCTTCATATTCAAAAATAAATTTATATTCCAAATCCAATATTTAAAACCATTTAAATATTTCAAATCAAATGTTGAAAAATTCGAGTCATTACATTCCTCCCTCCTTAAAAGAATTTCATCCCGAAATTGCTAAGGTAGGAAAAATGCTCCAAACCTATTAACTTATCAAAGCTCACTTAGTTAAAACCCTACATTTCACTTTCCCAAACCTTTTAGTTTCAACCAAAGCAATTAGCTTTCATTTCTAATTTAAAACCTTTTATTTTCATTACAATTCAAAAATCAGCTTCTTAGTTAATAAATTTTTTTAAAATATTTCCAAAAATTTTCTAACACCCTAAATTTTCGAAAACTTTTGGCAGAGTCTCCTATGTATGGAGAGCCTTTTGCAATATGCAAAAATCACCTTTGAAACTGGAGCTTATCTAGGATCGAAAGCCAACAAAGATCAAAATATATGCGCCGACCCATACGGTAGGAAACACAATATATATCAATATTTATATCATCGCTGCATTTAGTTTGAAGACGTACCTTATATTAGCATTTTTAAGCGAGCGAGCTTATCTTATATGCAATTTTGTAACCCAAATTAGCCCAATAGCCTCCTTAACCTGTACTTTCATAACTAAAACACGTAAGTCCAAAATATATGCAATTTAATAATTTTCATTCATTTAACTGGTGAATCACATAAATTCCATAACCAAACATGTTATAGCGTGAATTTATCAATAATCACAAGGTCCCAACATTTGATTATTTATTTTCAATTGATTTACGTACCATTTGATTCAATTTCAAGTGATTCACAATCAATTCATTTGTATTCATTCATATTCATATCCGATATATTCATACTCATCTCAAATTGATTCTAAATCAATTTATTCACAAAAATCTTGTTCGCTCAATTTTATATTCAACAATAACCCAATCCATGCCAATTTATTTGTGAAATATTTCATAAGCTATTCACATAAGTCGAATTTCATTCTTATTTACAATATTCCCAACCACTTTCAACTTACTTACACTTCAAATGAATTCATTTAACTTAAGTCACTACCATTTCAATCCATTTCTATTTTATTGGACAATATTCAAAATATATATAATTCGCTTATATTTAAGTCGAATTTCATTTATAACTCAAGTTGCACATTAATTTCAATTTCAGTCCACAATCCATTTTACATTACCAAGTTAAGTTCCATTCCTATATTCAATTAACTAATTAATTTATCTAATTAGTTCACTTCCATTTTATAATTCAATATCTGATTTTTATTCCAGAAATTACTTCAGTTAATTTACTTGAGTTCAAATTCTACTTATAATTCAAGTTTGGGTTTCCACTTAACTTGTCTTACGTCCCAATTTATTATATATATATATATATATATATATATATATATACTCGAGTTCACTTTCCAAATCCAATCCCATTATACGATCCAAATTTGGATTTCCACTTCAGAATTTTTTTAATTTAACTCGACTGGAGTTAATTCTATTTAAAATTTATAATTATAATTATAAAATTATTTTACAAATCAAATTTTGTATTTACTTCAATTTGATTTCATTTCAAATTCAATCCAATTTTATTTAACTTAGCTTAAGTTAAATTTCAAATTCTTACAATTCATTTTAACTTACTTAAGTTAAAATTCAATTCCAACTCTATTTAATTTAACCTACCTTAAGTTAGATTTTTGATCCCTACAATTCTCTTTTACTAACTTCATTCATTTAACTCTACCTAAGTTAAATTTTATTTCATATAGAAATTCATAGATCCTAAGTTATAAATCCAAAACTTATTTTTCTTCTGGATTCACAAATAGTATCGCTGAGAATTTCAGAATTCAAACACTGGTTCCAATTTAAATCATTTTGAAATCAAATACATAGCTCTTTCTTGATTTTAACAAACCATTCTTTGAAATTTTCAAAACCAATTTGGTTTTATCCTACACAAATTTCCTTCAAGATTTTCAAATTAACACTTGTTTTCCAACAAAAATCTCCATATCTATTTACTACGGTAGCAATCCATCACTTAGAAACTTGAAAATAAACACCGATGATGTTGCGATCATCATCGAAATTATTTTCCAGCGATTGAAGTGAGTTTGGTGCTTTATCACCTCAAAAATCCATTTTAAACCATTTTTATTTCAAGAATATTATCAAAAATAATACTATTTTAATTTTCACAATACTTGAGAAAATGTTTTCCAAACTTTTCGGGATTTTAAACCTTTGAACTCTAGTTTGAATCTATTTTTATTTATAATTCATTTACATAAATTATTCTCATACAATCCCCATTTGGTTATAACCATTTCAAATTTTATGATCTGGGTTGGATTAGATTAATAACAACCAAACATACCAATATACTATAATAGATTTCTGAAAATTATTTCTTTAATATAAAAATATAGTTGGGTAAAATTTATTTCATTTACCGCTTCAAAACCACTATGTCGTTTTACCGTGTTTGGAAACTCCTATCGATTTAGTGGCATCCCACTAATTGACCAGAATTTATAAGCCACTCAACAGATAAATAAACACAATATTTAATATTTAATCCTCACTAACAAATACGCGCTCATATCTATCAATTCACTCAAACTCATTCTAGGGTACTACTGACCCTATCTCTAATGAGTAATCCCCACCAAAGCCAAGGTTCTCGCTTAAAATTCAGCTTTGATACCAAATGCAAAGGCCCAGGATTTTCAACCCTCGAAAATCGGCATCAATACGTTCACTACATAGCATGCTTCGCAATCGAGTGCCAAAAATGCCAAATCATTAGGGATGAAGAAGAAAGAGATAGAAGAAAGAGAAACAACAACATAGAATCTCACAACCGCAGTGGAACAAAATATAATGTATAATAACAGATTTTTGTACAAAAGAATCTATAGCTATTAATATACACACAATCATCAGAGTACAACAATAAATCTGGACAGCTATAATAACTTGTCCTCATTACGTAACACACACGGAGGAATATAATCAAGTACGTGGAATACGCTTGAGTCTCCTCTAGCTCATCTTCTGAGCTCTATAGCATTCTAACCTGGATCTGCAATACTTGATCTGACCCTAGCATTATAATAAAATAACATCCGAGTCAATCCAGAAACCAGTGTGAGAACACATACTCAATTTAAATTTATTACTATTATCAAAAATCCTTCGAAATAAAGGTACCTCGTAAGACCACGTCACACATAAACACGACGGGTTTTTACCTTACGATAACCAAAACATTTTATATCAAAATCATCTGATATTATAATAGTGTCTATAAAAAATAAATTAGAAAATAGCTGAAATGGTTTCATCTCACATTTCAGCACAGTTGGGTACAATCAAAACCATATAGGCTCGTAGTGGATATGGATTCCATATAATGATTGGGCTTCTAGGGTAACGTCCATCACAGCACACATTTAGAAAAATATACCGAGGACCTCGCTCGGATCCCCTGCCAACACAGGACCGGCCTCCCCCTAACCTGGATAGTATCGAATATGTTATCACTCTGGGTGTTCCCATCCTAATTAAGCGCTCTCTTCTGTAGAATATACTGGTGTATGATTTTTGTTTGATGATAATAAACATATATTTATATATATACACTTAAATGTATTTGTTATTGCACTATTTTATTTTTTCCACGTAATTAAATAAATATTTGTTAAATAAAATAAATAACTAAGAATTCATATTTAAACAAATATTTTATTACAAATTCAAGTAGTACAAATTTGAGCTCTCACTACATTTACACATTTTCAATTACTATACAAGTTTCAATTACAACACAATTTTAAATATACAATTTTTCATACATATTTCACCTCACTACATAATTCACTCAATGCTCGTCTTTGATCTTTAACTCTGTTCCAGTCTATATCCTGCATTAAAAATATCTACAAAACAACACTAACGCGGTAAAATTGAAAAAGTAATATTTTTGCAGCGCACAATGAAGTGTTTGTTTGAAAATATTATTTGCATCAATTATTTGGGTTGTTAGTCATTTTTTATTATTTAATTCATCTTACACGAACAACTTGTGACATGCATGGTGTATCACTATAGATGCCACAAGGTCGAGCACATCGATATACACTTGCTTGTTAAAATTGCACGGACAGGTGAGCACAAGGTCAAACCCAAGTCTAGGATGGATTCAACTTAAGTGCAAACAACTCTCGAACAAAACAAAGTCACAACGTTTCAAATGCATAGACATATATGTATATACAGCAGTTCAGGTCCAACTAGCACCAAAACAAAAGCTCAACCAGACCAGTGTGTACAATACAGACCAGTGGTGAATTGAATGGAGCATAAACACACATGAAGACTCAATAAACATAAAAACAGAATTTAATCTGGTGATTAGGAAACTCAACACAACCAGAACAGTCTAGTTCAGAGAATCACACAAACATGAATGCAAAGCAAAGACATGAGATTAGATTAGTTTAACTCGATATTCAACTATATGCACAAACATGCAACAGAGGTGACAACAGAGCTTCAAACATGCTCAGAAGCATCAGTGCAAACAACCAACATGATAACAGCCTCAACAACATGAAGACTTCATTCATATGAAATCATATACAAATGCACCAGACATGTGCAAACAAAAGACCAAAATGTATCAAAGACCGCTTCAGAATGCAAAGAGGCATTACATATATGAAGATATCAAGTGCACCAAACCACATAATGTATCAAAGCAATTCTCTAATCAATGTACACATGAAGTCTCGACCAAAACAAGACCACAATACCAAAGTGCACCGAACCATACACTCAGTTTCAACATAAACAAATTGGACCTGATGTGAAACCAAACCAAGGCAACCCAGTTCATTGAAATACAACATGAAGACCAACATCAAAACATACACATACACCAGACTTAGATTGAAAACAACGTATCAACCAAACTAGACTCTAAATAATCTCTAAGCAATGCAATGGTAACAAGACCAGAACATCAGTGCAACATGACGATATTCTCATCAATGCAGACCTATGCAAACTCTACAAATGGAACCATGGCTACAACATGCATTCTGACATGTACAATGCTCAACTTCGATATGAATCAAGCATGAAGTTCAAAATCAAGTTCTCTAAATCAAGTACAGATTCAAGATGTATAAAGACACATGTATGCATATATGCATATATATAAATATGCATTAGAGCATGTATGCATAATGCATACACATATCAGTTCAGGTATCAAGGCAATAGGGTAACCCAGCAAATAGTGAAACGAAATACAAGGAAATGAATTAGGAATTCGACAAAAACTAGCACAAAATCACAATGCAACATGTTTAGATTACTGGTACAGGGCAGTGTTCAAACATCATAAATAGCAGTAGCAGTTCGACCTAGTCAAGGAGTAGAAAAATGTTGCAGTGAAGTCAATCAGAGGAAATAAATTGAACAAGTCAAAATTGGTCAACTCCAGATTATCTTAAAATTCTAAATGCCGAAGTTATAGTAGCATGAAAAGTAACCAACCTAAAGAAATTTAAGCAAATTCAATAATGAACAAGTCACAGATCACAGAGTTCGTTCGATTAAAAAATCAACGCAAGAGGTATAATAATGAAAAATTCAAACTCAAATACATGAATATAATTATAGGGTTCGTTCCCTATAAATTAAACCCAAATCATCATCGGCATATTTATTCGAGTTCGAGTTCAAGAAAAACAGAGAGCATACTAAGAAAAAACAAAACAAATCCAAAACTCGAATCAAAAAGTCGAGCATAATCAAAAATAAAAAAAAGGAAAATCACATACAAATTCAAACTAGAATTCAACTCGACATTGAAGCAGCCGCAAGCTATCAAAGCCAAAGAATCGATTGATAAGGCAAACTGAAGTTAATTGAGGAACGAAAGGCAATTGATTTGAACTCCAAGTGGCAGCCTCAAGAAAATCGAACAAAACCTTAATTTTTAAGAGCAAACAAAAGGAATGGCCAAAGTAGACGAACATCAAAAGGGAGACAGTCTTTCTATTATATTTGGGCGTGTTTTATTTTTATGTTAGGCTTCAATTCTAAAAATAGTTTTTGTATTTATGTTAGTACTTATTTTTTGGTTGTAATTTTTTATTTGATTCAAACTCTAGTTTTAACTAGGTTACAAACTACGAGGCGTAGTTTGAGAATTCGCAACTCAGTGTCTGAGTGGTGGCGGAATTTTGAGCTTAGAGTTAGGTTAATTAAGTTAGCAGGTGTCGCGAGTTTACGTGATTTTGTAAGCATCTGATTACTTAATTTTTAGTAGAAACCTTCGAGGAAGCATGTTGGCAAGTTATTGCCGAAGCTAGGTAAAATTGTATGAGATCTCTATTGCATTACTTTCTGTTTTTATTTTTCTTTCCATATCAATATTTAATATCACCGTATTCACCCCCCTCTAGGGTGAAAAAGATCCTACAAGTGGTATCAGAGCTAGAAACAAAAACCATTTTTTAAATAAAAATTTTGATTTTTTAAATGGCTTCTTCTAATAATGCTTTTGCTGAAGGTCAGTCCATAGCTAAGCCACCAATGTTCAATGGTGAATATGCATATTGGAAAACTAGGATGAAAATTTTTCTGAAAACCACAGATGCATGGAATATAGTTGAAATGGGATATAGCACACCAACAGTAATGGAAGGTAATCAAGAAGTTGAAAACCTATGGATCAATGGACAGATCATGAGAATAAACTACAAACTGCTAACGCTAAGGCTATAGATTCTATATCTGCTCATTAAATCAAATTTAATTTAATCGTGTATCACATTGTCTAACTGCGCTGGAAATTTTGCACACGCTTGAAGTGACTCATGAAGGAGCCTTCTAGGTTAAAGAATCTCGCCTTTCCATGCTTAATAGCGAGCACGAGAACTTCACAATGGCAAAGGATGAATGTGTCAAAGAAATGTATATACGACTTTCTAATCTTGTATACAAATAAAAATCCCTAGGAAGACCATACACAGAACTGAAAATAGTCCGAAAAATTATCAAAATTCTTCCAAGAAATTTGAAGCAAAGATGACTTCTATCCAAGAATCAAAGGATCTGAAATAGGTTAAATTTGAAGAACTCATAGGAAATCTCACCACTTATGAGCTAGAAATCAAATTCAAGGAAGAACATGAAGGAGGCGATATGCGTAAGAAATCAATAACTCTTAAAGTAACAATAGAAAGTGAAGATGATGATGATGGAGCAGCTGAACTGGCACTGATAGTAAAGAGATTTCAAAAGGTGGAACCACAAGTATGGAAATCTTGCCCTAAGTCAACAAATAAAGAGCAAAATAGTCAAAGTTCTAGTTCAGAAAAGCAGGAGATCATTTGTCATAAGTGCAATAAACCTGGTCATATCAAGCCCAATGTTCTCAAGATCGAATCAGCAAAGGAAACAAATCGAAATGGAGAAGTTTTGCAGCAACTTGGAATGAAAGTAATGAAGATGATAAAAGCACTGGCAATGGAGTGAAAAAGCAAACTGTACTTTTTAGGAGAAACATGTGACAACGATGATGACGAGCCAAGCGAGATATCAAAACTTACTCACTCATAATTATTTATATATTTTCATAAAGTAAATGGCTATTTTGAAAGATTCGGGAAGAGATATGCTAAAATTGAATCACAAAAAGATAATTTGATAGAACTAAATATGCAGCTTGATCAAATGGCTCAAAACTATAGAAATAAGTGCCCTAAGTGTGATAAGTGTCCATCATTTGAAGGGGAAATAAAAAAATCAGAAAGTAAAATTAAATCGCTTGAAAATGAAATTCTAATTTTAAAAGAAAGTGAAAATACTAAGAGAGAAAATTTTATCAAAAAGTGCACTTTGTTATTGAATGAAAATGAATCTGTTAAGTCACAAATCCAACATTTGTCTACAACTTTATGAAAATTCTCCAAAGGGGAAAGATTGCTAAATATGCTACTAGGGAAACAAATTGATAATTCTATTAGACAAGGACATGGGTATAATCAATGTGAAAAAGGTAAAAGTGAAACTAATCATGTCGACTCCAAGTGCACGATCTGTGGAAAAATTGAACACAATCAAAACAATTGCTGGTATAGACCCAAACACATGAAAACCATACTAATTTGGATTCCTAAAGGCATGAATGTAAAATCCCTTAGAATTAAACAATTCTGGGAGCCAAAAGGAACAAACATAGACTGTCTTGGTTATACACAAACTTATTTTTCAAAATCGTTTGTCACTAACAATCATGGACCTATAAAAACAAGTAGGTCACAATTTTTTTTCCTTGTGTAGGTGTGTTGGCAAGCTAAGGAACAGCTGAGTGGTACCTGGATTCTGGCTGTTCTAGGCACATGACCGGTGATAAATCAAAGTTCCCTAGCCTAGAGAAATACAAAGGTGGCAGAGTCACAATGGGCAACAACGATGTATTATATGTTGAAAATCTGCATCATAATCCGATTTCAATTAGCCAGTGATCAATTGGGAAAATTTTAAAAACCATCTTTTCATGCTAAGGACACTATGGTAAGAGATATTGATTTTGTATTGGTTGATAATTACTCTAGATAGACATGCGTATACTTCTTGTCTTACTGCTTCTAGACCAGACATTATATTCTCTGTGCACGGTTTCAATCAAATTCAAAAGAATATCATTTAAAAGATGTAAAAAGGATTATAAGGTATTTCTTGAACACCTCATAATTTGGTGTATAGTATATAACTAATGATAACTTTGAGTTAAAAGTGTATTCAGATGCAGATTATGCCGGTAGTTTAATTGGTAGAAAAGGTACTAGTGGAATGTGTTTTTTTGTTGGGACATTCATTAGTTACATCACATTTCCCAAGAAAATATCTACACAAATTTCATTTCAATTGATTTTCAATTGGTAGACATTTTTACAAAACCCTTTCCAGAAAATAGTTTTTGTCGACTTCGTCTTAGTTTAGGCATTTTAGAAATTTGATTTTATATTTTTGGATTTGATCTTAAATGCCTATGTTAACTAATCTGACTCCCTACTAATTATAGAAAAGATAAATAGTGACTGAAAAAAGTGATGAATGTTGATCTTGACCATACATTATGTCTTGAGAGAGTATATTTAGTAAATTTCTTTAAAAAAAATTAACAAAATTTGTAATAACTTTGGTTGGTAAAAATCCCATGACCATCTCTATTCCTATCATACTTCTATGACAATCACTCTTCACATTCCAATATAGTATGTCAAAACGTAGTATTTAAATAGGAAATTATTCATTTTTTAAAGTAATTAGCAATGAAGTCATCCAAAAGTACTCACACCCATTTAAAAGTCCTTATAGTTATGCATGGTTGAACTAATTGAAATCTTTGATTATGTGCTTTCATGGTCATTTAAAAGTCCTCATGGTTATGCATGTATGGAACACATAACAAAATTGATTATTAAATAGGCGAGTTGACTCTAACCCTATTTAAAAGTCTTCACAGTTATACATGGTTGGAAGATAATTGAGCTTCGTTTTTGATAAAAATTGGGAATACTACTAATCTCATTAGAAAGTCCTAATGGTTATACATGGTTAGTAAGTATTCAAATTCCTATCATAAATATACCACAATGGACACGACTATATGGTTTTGTATGCCAACATCACCCCCATCACTCTAAGTGGAATATGCGCCAAATAGAGTATTTATGATTTTTGTTTGATTTTTTATTGAAATTTAATATTTATACTCGATTAGGTATTAACGCATTTCACTTTATCACTCTTATCTAACATTATTACTCTTTTGCTGATAACAAAAGGGGGTGAGATGTTAAGATTTTGGCAAATAAGTTCAAATTTTTTATATGCATGTTCCCGTCTAGCTTCATTGCATTCTTTATTATTTATTTATTTTCATGCATATATCAAAGGAGAGCTTTGTTGTAGGGGGGGTATTCAAATAGAGGGAGCTAATAGAATTCGTCAAGACTAAATACATTTAATAGAGTCAAAATCTTAATATATGTTTATTATCATCAAAAAGGGGAGATTGTAGAATATACTAGTGTATGATTTTTGTTTGATGATAATAAACATATACATAATCATTTAAATGTATGTGTTATTGTACTATTCTATTTTTTCCACAAAATTAAATAAATATTTGTTGAATAAAATAAATAACTTAGAATTTATATTTAAACAAATATTTTATTCAAACAAATATTTTATTACAAATTCAAATAGTACAAATTTGAGCTCCCACTACATTTACACATTTCAATTACTATACAAGTTTCAATTACAACACAGTTTTCAATATACAATTTTTCATACATATTTCACCTCACTACATAATTCACTCAACACTTGTATTTGTTCTTCAAATCTGTTCCAGCCTGTATCCCATATTTGAAATATCTGCAAAATAGACACTGACGCGGTAAAATTGAAAAATAAATATTTTTGCAGTGCACAATGAAGTATGTGTTTGAAAATATTATTTGCCGCGGTTATTTGGGTTGTTCGTCATCATTTAATTATTAATTCATCTTACACGAACAACTTATGACATGTATAGTGTATCACTGTACATGCCATAAGATCGTGCACACCGATATATACTTGCTTGTTAAAATTGCAGGGATAGGTGAGCGCAAGGTCAATCTCAAGCCCAGGTTGGATTTAGCTCAAGTGCAAATGAATCTTAAACAAAACAAAGTCACAAAGTTTCAAATGCTCCAGACATATATGCATATATATCAGTTAAGCTCCAACCAGCACCAAAACAAAAGCTCAACCAAACCAGTGTGTACAACACAGACTAGTGGTGAATAGAATGGAGCATAAACACACATGAAGACTAAACAAAAAAACAAACATATAACAAGACTTGAATCAGGTGATCAGACAATTCAACACAGCTAGAACAGTCCAGTTCAGAGAATCACACAAACATGAATGCAAAGCAAAGACATGAGATCAGATCAGTTTCACTCGAGATTCAACCATATGTACAAACATGCAACGGAGGTGACAACGAAGCTTCAAACATGCTCAGAAGCATCAGTGCAAACAACCAACATGATAACAGCCTCAACCACATGAATACTTCATTCATTTGAAACCATGGACAAGTGCACCAGACATGTGCAAAGAAAAAACCAAAATGTACCAAAGACCACTCCAAAATGCAAACAGGCATATACATATATGAAGACATCTAGTGCACCATATCACAAAATGTATCAAGGCAATTCTTTAATCAATGTACACATGAAGTCTCGACCAAAACAAGACCACAATACCAAAGTGCACCAAACGAGACACTTGGTTTCAACATAAACAAATTGAACCAGACTCAAAGAAACTAGACCAGATTAGAGCATGTGAAACCAAACCAATGCAACCTAGTTCTGGAATACAACATGAAGACCAACATCAAAACATACACACACACACACCAGACTTAAATTGAAAACAACATATCAACAAACCAGAATCCAACTAAACTCGAAACAATGCAAGGGTAACAAGACAAGAACATCATTATAGGGTTTCGTTCCCTATAAATTAAACCCAAATCATCATCGGCATATTTATTCGAGTTCGAGTTCAAGCAAAACAGATAGCATACCTAGAATAAATCAAAACAAATCCAAAACTCGAATCAACAAGTTGAGCATAATCAAAAATAAAAAAAGGAAAATCATGTACCAATTCAAACCAGCATTCAACTCGACATTGAATCAACCGCAAGCTATCAAAGCTAGAGAATCGATTGACAAGGCAAATCGAAGTTAATTGAGGAACGAAAGCAATTGATTTGAACTCCAAGCGGTGGCCTCAAGCAAATCGAACAAAATCCTAATTTTTAAGAGCAAACAAAAGAAAAGGCCGAAATAGATGAATATCAAAAGGGCGACAGTCTTTTCTCTATTATATTTAAGCCTTTATTTTTATATTGGGCTTCAATTCTAAAAATAGGTTTTTGTATTTATGTTAGTACTTGTGTTTTGTTTGTAATTTTTTATTTGAGTCAAACTCTAGTTTTAACTAGGTTACAAATTACGGGGCGTAGTTTGAGAATTCGCAACTTAGTGGCTGAGTTATGGTAGGGTTTTGAGCTTAGAGTTAGGTTAATCGAGTTAGTCGGTGTCGCGAGTTTACGTGTTTTTGTAATAGTCTGGTTACCTAATTTCTAGTAGAAACCTTGGAGGCAGCACGTAGGCAGGTTATTGCCGAAGCTGGGTAAAACTGCGTGTAATCTCTACTGCATTACTTTTTTTATTTTATTTTATTTTCACATTAATATTTAGTATCACCCTATTCACCACCCTCTAGGGTGAAAACAATCCTACATCTTTTCCATGCATAACCATGTCCATAATTTTAATATAATATATCCAAGGATATCTTAAAAAGTGATAACATTCCCTACTTGGGTGCGACCCACTTAGCCCACTGCATCTACCATGTTTTAGTCATTCCCGGTTGATGTGGCTTGAGGCTATGTTTTACATTTAGAATAACATTCACACTTAGAATGTTAACATTGGCTTTCCAACAACTATGCAATGATAGCACTCATCCACACAAGTTATTCTGGATGAAAACAAACCCAATCTCCTTCAAGATCACCATCTCCATGATCTTCATGACATCATAATTCGTAATGCACAAATTGGATCGAAGTGGGTTTCGGATAACTGAATCCAATCCCTTTCTCTTCGAAACGATCAACGAATTTGTCCAAATTCGATAGTAGGTTATTTAACTATCAAATTACACACATAAGCAATCACTAGGCCCTATTTCATAATTCATTACAATTGACTTGTAAATCCCTTAATTCATTTATAACGGATTTTGTAAGTTCCAGAATTCACTATTTATTTCCTCTAATATTTCCAAATCGATTACACTTGTCTATATTCCAACTACCCATTTCTAACTTCTTTTATGAATTCTAATTCATTTTCGAAGTTTCTATATTTAAATACTCTGGAAATTTCCTTAAGTTTCCTTGAATTCTATTTTGAGAATTTCTCTTATAATATCATACCTATTAAATAAACCCCGTTTGCAAATCTTGAGAAGATTTATATATAAATTTCATTCATTTCAGACTCTATATATATAATATGATAAGTAGTTTTAAGGAATAATAATTTATTTTTAAAACATGTTTAAATAATTATTTAAAATATTAAAACACTTTAAATATACATTAATAACTCATTTCCAATTCATTTTTAAATAAAACCAATCTATTAACAAAGCTTATTATAAAAATGTGATTTCATTTCAATAAATGTTAAAAATTTGAATAATCCATTTTCCCAAAATATAGCTTAAAATCTCATTTTAAAACAATTTTAATTTCTCGACAAAAATCTATTTTTAAATTCCATTATTACCAATTTCAATTTATAAATCCCTCTTGATTCATATCACATCAATTATGTTTTCAATCTCATAATCATCCTCACATTTCAAAAATATCATCCCCTATTAGTCAAAAACCGATTCCCATATCTCGATATAAATTCACACCGTGAATTTGTATTTTCAATTTGTCAATTAGTATCCTTTCACTTTATTCATAACATTGTTTATAAACTTATAAAAACTCATTCTTTTTTACTTGTTTATAAAACATCCTCATTTATTAATTTCTAAATTTTTATCTATCATTTTATAAATCCATTTATTTTTCAAATCTATTTTAAATATGGGTTTAACTCCTTATCCGTAATTCAGTAATATCATTTTAAAAATTCATTAATAAAAATCCTTCATAAAATTTATTTTTAAATATCGAATTTAAACCATTTTTACGAATAGTTAAGTACTACCCAGAATCAAATTATTATTTTATTCAAAAAGAATTCCTTCGAAATAATCCAAATTTCGATATACATATTTTATATCCAAAATTTCCTTTTAATTCTTACAAAATTCAAAAATAATATTTATAGTATTTGAAATAGCAAAATCTAAGGCCAGTGCTACTATAGCATCAAATAAACAAACCACACAACAATTCATAAAAGATTTATTCAGTCATATCATATACTGCTATATACGAAAAACAATCAATATATTTTTGAGGAATCCAGCTGGATCCCTCCAAGCTATTTCCCTGGATCCACCGATGTTATATAACATAAAAATACCATTCCCACTTCGAGACGGGATATCACGGTAATATAGGATCACCTGCTATTATGCAGGGCGCATACGGTCTCATCCGCTCCAACAGGCGGGAAATATATCCAACTACTAATATATACTACCATATATATATATAATATAGCATTCAACTGATAATAATATATCAATTCACCCAATCGTCCAATAATTATTTTTAATTCCTATAAATTAAACTTGTTAACCAAATTGAGTGAGATTTACTCATCTTGATTTTTGTTGCCGCTTCCGTGTTCTTGTTCCGACTGGATTTGAATGATGTTTGAATTCAGAGTGAAACTCAACAATCTCTGATCGGCACCAATTCCAGTCCATAACGTAGTATACGTCGATACAATCCAAAGATGACAAAACCATTCAATTCCGGCCTTATTAACAAAAGCCTCATTCTCCCGAAAGACGACATCATGTGCATCAATCTCTTGTCAAAAATCTGCCTTTAACAGATCTCCAGAGTTAACAATTACATCACATGTTTCAAACTGGCATAGATGAAACGGAGGCATGGAGCTGTGCTATCCATTTTGCTGCGTAATCTAGCCATCCATCTGGTCTGACGTCCAGATATTCTCTTGTCAAAATTGTTGTCATGTTTCGATACAAGGTATTTTTTTAGCCAGTTGAAAATTCGAGCACCAGTTTGCAGTGGTCAATAATATCTGCATTCATCCCTAGTCCTTTGCTTTCCATACATTGTTGTACTCGGGACTGAAAATCGGACAAGATTCGAACATCTTCCATATTCAGATCTGAGCTGGCGTTTCTACCGAAGAAATTGATTTGGATGTAAATGATGTTGATGGAGAATAAAAGGTGACGACGTGAAGAACAACGACTGTGGGCTGTTAAAATATTGACGACGATGGAAACAACTTTGGTAATCCCCTCAGCCATCGATTCCACTCCATGCCCGCCCCGCCCATGTCGCACGCATGTTGAGAAAAACGCGACCTTCTAGAACCCTTGAATCGAACAATGAGCTACATCTCACACCGCCTAGCTCCGCCTGCCTCGTGTGCTCAAACAGTCGCGATTCCGTTCGCGTGATTTTCCTTTTTTTGTTATTCGATCTGGTTTTGATTTGAAGAGGAAGGAGAAAACATTCATGATTTAAAAATAAAGTAGAAGATGGCTCTATTCAAAAGTAGGGTGGCGTGTTTTTAGGGGTAGGGTGGCTCGAGTACAGGTTAGGGTGGCTGTGATTTAACATTTATATTTTGTATTCAAAAATATCTCGTATTGGGTAACTAAAATTCTACAATCCCTATCGAGGCATGCCGCCTGGCATTCCTAATGCTAAACCCTTATTCTGAATCCAATGGAACAAGTTTCGAGCTCCAATTCGATAGTATTGAGAAGATAGCTTTTTAAATCGACTATTTAAATTAAATTAAATTATTTCTAGGTGTTTTCAGATCGTACAACCAAATGATGAATCCAAACACTACAAAATTTGAATTTCGATAATAATATAAAAATATGGATTCGATGGAATTAGTTTCGTCGAATTCCGAGATTGTGCCCCGGATCGCTATTTTGACACGTCGACCAAATTAACGATTTCAAAAATTGACGAAATCACTCGAAATTTCAGTTTTAAAAAATTGTTAACTCAATTCTAATTTAAATAGAATTTATATCAACATTAGAAATCGTTTTCGATTCTTATTCAACTCAAATTTCAATTATTTACCATTTCCGTATTAAGATAAATAGCTATATTTAAAATTTAAATTTTCTATAATTTCAACCAAATCTTTATATTTAAAAATCAATTTATATTCCAAATCCAATATTTAAAACCATTTAAATATTCCAAATCAAACATTGGAAAATCTGAGTCGTTATAGAATGTAATTATCATATATGTCCGATGTTCGATGAATGTATCGCATTTTGATGAATTTGTATTTTACCATTATTGCTATTAGTCGGTTGGTAGTTAATTATGGTTATTTGATGATGGATGTTGCATTACTAATATTGATTGCACTAGTACACATTTGATGATTTATATTTACACTAATGATGATGCATGTAAATATATTTCTATGTTGTGATTTTCTTGATTGATGGATTAGGATTGTTATTGAATATTGTGGATGTTTGATGGATGTGTGCTACTATTATTGTGGTGCCCTATATATTGATTTGTTGAGATGAATGAGTAGGAATACTATTTTCTACTTTTACTATTTTCATTGATTTCATTGTTTATTATGGTTGCAATTGTTGCATGGATGCTATGGTTGTAATGGACAAACAAGTATTTGGATGCAGGAAACAGAACTATGTGGATTTGATCCTCCAAATAGGATTCGTAGGGAACCTTTTCCTATGTGATAGCTATTGAGTCTATGGCCTTACTGTATAGGATTAGGCACAGCCGAAATGTAGTTAAAACCTTTTCCCTTTTTATTATATATATTCGTAAAAGCATGAAGTTTTACGTTGTAACAAAAAAGGGAATGGAAATGTCGATGAAGGCTATGTCGTAGATAGTTGAATTTGTATATTCCATTTCAACATGATTGTATCATTTATGAATTAATAATAATTGATGTACTAAAATATATATATTGATGTGATAATGTTGTAAATTAAATTTATTATTGTGAAAATGTTCATTTTTATTGATGTGATTCCACTATGCGGTTTCCCTTTATATTTATTGTTTTAGATTTTTAATTTTATCTACCGATGGTCCACTGCTTTTATTATCTAAAATTAGTTGTAAACATATTACTGACATGGTTTATAATTAATTTTAGATGTTAAAAATAGTGGGTCATCACAACCATCCATCTCGTCCAATGTTATTCTCCTAAAGAAAGTGTTGTACATGGGGGCTAATCCATGACCACAAAAGAAAGTCTCAAAAGTCTTTATTGCAACAAGCGTTCCAGGTTTAACATAATGCTTTAATTGTCCTATTGGAGTTCACCCTTTATTGTTGAACCTAAAAACAAATTTGGTATTTGATTTAAACTTCAAGAGGGAAATGCACATACATTTAGTCAAAACCATGCCTGAATTTGATAATTATTACACTTCTGGTGTCCACCAAGAGTTTTTAAATCAAATATTACCCTATTTTCATAGTTATCATCATTGGATAATTATATGGGTGTTTTACTCCCCTTTGGGCTTTGGTGGTCACCATTATGTTCTACATTCCATTCTTTAGAAACTTTTATGGTGACTTAGTCCATATTTAGTAAATTCACTCCTTAGCCTCTCAAATATATCATTTATAAACTCCTTTGCTCGTTCCTATAATGTGCGTTCCCCTATGGATCATGTTGATGTGATTTAATGGAGGTAGGAATCTTGCTCGAGCTTCGGTATCTACCACATTTGTACTTTTGTGGGAGGAATTGAATTAACCAAAGGAGGACGTGGTCTTGTATTCATATTTATAAATTCCTTTAGTTACCTTCTTCTTATCATTCCTTGAATTACAAAGGCTAGCACCATGTAGCTATTAGTTTTATAATTGTTTGCCTTATGATATAAGCAACAGTTTCCTTCCTTTTTCAGTTCAAAGTTATTCTGATCATTATGGGAATTTGGAGATTCCATTGTGTCCTTTGCAATCACATAAATGTATGAAAGTGGTGGATTTGGAGCTACATAATTGGTTATTTATATTTTCGTCCTAATTTAGCCTTTTATTCCTTCTAGCTGACCTTGTTATTTTCCTATCTTTCCCTTTGAGTCGTTGTTTCCTTTTCTAGTGACACAGATCATCCGATCGACCAAAGTTATCTACTCAGAAGTGAAAAGGACATCTTTACACAAATTTATGCTCTTTCTAAAACATAGTATATTTTATCGTCCCAAACCTAATTACCATAAACTTCCCCCTACTACTTACCTTTTCAGCTTGTTAGCTTCCTCGTGGAACCACTTTGAGTATTCTATATGTGATTCCCTTTACTGCTTAAGTCAATGGTGGAATCCTCCGAAGTATAAAATTTTCAAGAAAATTCATTAGAGAATTGATCCCTTGAGTAAATTGACTTTTCTCCGTACCTTTTATACTATTTTCTTACAAATCCCACAAATGTCCCTAGGAAGAACAAACGTATTACTCCTCTAGAAGCATTAAAATGTCCATCTTACTTTCCAAAGCAAGAATATGGTCATCAAGATCTTTGGATCCATCATATTTCATTGTGAGAATCTTGATATGGGATGGAAGTGGTGCCTCCATCATCTCGTCAGTAAAAGGCACAACTCATAGATTGATATTAATTTGAGTATCCGTTATCCTTTTTTATTTGATGTTGATCATATCCTTCATCACCTTTAAGGCCATATCCCTCGGATAAGCTTCATCAGTATTCTAACTTCTCCTTATAGGTTTATACTTCAACTTCGAAGAGAAATTATTAGATTTTTCAACCAGGGCTTTGTTCATAACCTTTTCAATATTTGGAGTAAATCTAAGAGATTGATCATTATGCCCAACCTCAGTTGTAGATCATAATAGGGAGTGGTTTTATGCTTTCTCTATGATGACCCGCCTTTACGACCTTCAAACATCGACACTAATACATCCATGGTATTCATGTGTCGAACATCTATGTGCTGGAAAGACATATTGTTGAAGTGAAAGAAAAGAAAATACAGAACATAATCTCACATCGTGATGAGTAATATATAATATAGAGTAGATCTTTACAAAATAAAAGTTTAATATACATATATTAACCAGAGTTGGTTTAGCTTGGACAGTTATAACAACATGTTCTGATAAATGCTGATAAATACAAAATAATAATTGCAGTCGAAATAAAAGATACGTGAATACTTCTTGGAGGAATCCAGCTAGTATCCTGAGCTTCCAAAACATCCAAGCTAGATTTGGAAATATGTTCAGGCTGACACGGGCAATATAAGAAAATAATGCCCAGGTCAATCCTGTAAACCAATATGAGAAACACAAATAATATGGATTTTCGATGTTATAAAAGCCCTTTAGAAATAAACATATCTCGTAAGACCATGAAACACCCCATACCCCATAGTATACCCAAAAGGACACACTAAAGAATATGGTGCATTATAGGTATAGCTAAAAACTTTACAGAGACTAAGACTCACAGGACAAAATAAATAAAACAACGGAAATATTTAAAAATTTAACTTATTTAAAAGTCAAACTACATAAATACTTTATAAAACCAAATATGTCTCAAAATACCAAATATCCATGTCTAGTGAAAAACATTATCTCAGTCATAACATCAGAGTATATAAAATAACTATCCCTCTCAAAGAAAAGTACCAGTAAAATGAAATGAAAACTGAGAAAAAAGAAGTAGAAAACATGAAGAAAAATCTCCGCAGCTGAAATCTCTAATAGTCCGAAATCTACTGTCCCTGCTAGCCTATGGGGGGAGGGGAAAATAGAGGAGTGGGTCAAACTAAAAGTCTGGTAATTGGAAGTAACTACAAGTACTTCTAAGCGAGATTAAGATATTAGACTTATCAATGGTTCTATTATAAAAAGGAAATAAAGGAAAAGATAAAGTTGGAATAAAACGTTGCTTGGTTTGATTATTTCGATGGTATGCACTTGTCTTAGATTACTGCTTTGAGTAAGCTGAATTCCTAATCCTACTTTAATTAGGCTGAATTCCTAATTCTACCCTTTGATCGGCCTACTATCTCTGTTATGCCATTGTGAGCTAGTCCCCAATGTGGGTCCCAGAGCAAAATTATACCTGCTAGCACTCTGAACTCAATAGCGACTTATCTCCCCGCACCGAGGCCGCACACGTGACTACGTTAGGCTCACACTATGTTTCTCCCTCTTACCCTAAACAGCATAAGCGTGCCCAGCCTCACCTCCTCCGTTGTGAGACCATCAATCCTAGTCTGAAACGGTCCTGTCCAGCCTCACCTAAGTGTATTGTGAGACATCAGTCCTAGTCTAAAAGGGAATGCTGCCAATTCGGGTCCTACCAAACAAAATCTAGTTGCGCCCCTTGCTCAAATCTCCTAATTTGAACTTCTATCTATTGGCCCCATAGTTACTTTAGTTAGCATAATCATGTCCCAGCCTCACCTAACCTACTATGAGACCATCAGTCCTAATCTGAAAGGGTTATGTCCAACCTCACCTATTGTGAGACCATCTATCCTACTCTGAAAGGGTCATGCCCAATCTCACCTATTGTGAAACCATCAGCCTTAGTATGAACGTGAATGTTATTGGTTATGGACCCTACTTCTATCTTTACTTATTAACTTAACATAAGTCTTTTAAATATGCCTCTTCTGTTCATTTTTCTCTATTTGCTTATTAACTTATTCTAAGTCATTTAAATAAGCCTCTTCTATTATCTCTGCTATATTTTCTTATTAACTAAGTGTAAGTCTTTAAAATAAGCCTCTTTCTATTCTTTCTATTTAATTATAACCTATGTTATAATTTATCTTTTATCTTGTCTTTCTAGTTGTAATCTACTAGTTATAACTTGCTTGCAATTGTCAAATTTGCATATTTCAGTCTATATTCTTTTATTACAGTTCTACTTATTTACGTCCAATTTTTCGAAATTTTAATGTTCTTAAAATTTAGTCCATATTAGCGAATTATCCACTTTTTTTAATTTATTCGTGTAAAAGGAATAAAAAGAACTAAAATTTACAGGCTGAAATCTAACGCCAAACGGATGTAAATAAAATACAAATATATATAAATGACAGTAAATAACTGTAAATAAATGAATAAAATAGCTAAATAAAATAGATTGAATAGAACATTAAAAATTAACTGTAAACAACTTATACAAAAGCGGTCTCAAAATTATAGAAAAATTACAACTGTTGATAAACCCTATTCTTTTAAATTACTTTAAAAAAAATCTAAAATAATTACTTAAACACTCGCCTGTGGTCCTTAGCTCTTTCCTTGGCCTTCTCGGGTCCACTTATAGCATATAAAATATTTTAACTAAAAATATCTCCTCGAAAAAATATTCCTTTTAGGGTCCACCCTCAAGCAATGAACCCAAATGGAAAATATCCAAATGAGAAAAATAGCTAGGCCTAGGGTCTTATTTATAGTGTTACCTGTGGATCTCAAACCGTTGGATTTGAAGATTAAATCTAGCGCAACTACGTCATTGGCTCGATGGGAACCGTCGAATGGAAGCACAGACGCACTAGGTGAAGCGAAAATAGCAAAATGATGTGTTCAAATCAACCAAAAGAAGACGTCCAAAAGAATGCACGCGGGTCGACCTACCTGTCGACCCATCACTTGCTAGGGTCGACCTACCCTATATAATTTTTTTTCTTTCTTATTTTTTCGTTTCTTCATTAATTCATATCTTCTACATATTAGCTTGGATTTTGACGTTCTATATATGGAAATTGGCCAGAAAATTACTATGGACACAATGGTACAACTCCCTTGGTTCAATTCTGATAATTTATCAAAGTTATTTTATGATTTAACTAATTTGTAATTTAATTATTATAGCATAAATTTTGGGTTGTTATAGACCATGTCGCACATAAACACAGATGGGATTTTACTTTACGATAACCAAACCATTTTATTAGAAAATCTAGTCATATTATAATTATGTTTGGGATTTAAAATAAATATCGAATCATAGCTGAAATGGTTACATTAGTTACATTCAATAGCATATTAAGTAACGACTAAGTTCGTAAAGGCAGTATTGGAAAATGGAAACCAAACAATGACAAGGCTAGTGGGATACCGTTCTTCATAGTACATCTCTAGATAAAATGTACCGAAGGCCTCACTTGGACCTCCTGCCAATATAGAACTGGCCAACCCCTTCCTAAATGGTACCGAATATATCATTACCCTGGCTTCCAACCAACAACCGTACCGAGTCACTAACATGCATAAGTGGGTCGATATTGATCTAGATCGGGTGATAAAATACCCTAACGGTAGCGAGACACATAGCCCTGCTGCACATCCCTTGTTTTAGTCATTATTGGGTGTGAGGCTTAAGGCTACGTTTTACCTTTTTAGCAAATCCCACATGGAATGCTAACACTACCCTCCAAGCAACAATGCAATGCCAGCACTCATCCATACAAGTTATCCAGGATATGAACAAACCAAAGGCACTGCTTCTACTACATCTTTAGGTTAGTAGTAAATTGCCTTTTCTCTTTAAATAACTCCAACTTCAATTCAAACATCTATAAGATGTCTCCAATTCGAACGCTTATGACGGTACGAACCGGTTTTCGAATAACAAATCTGATCCCGATCTGTTCGAACAAACAGTCGATGGTTTCAAAACTGGTCAAGATATGATAGCTGGTTATTTAACTATCAAATAAACAAACAATCAAATCAGAGATTTAATTTCCCATGGAAACCAAACATGGTCAAGCACATATCATTAAGCTTCTTTAATTAATCCTTTCATTAATTAAAATTCACTTTGTAAATACATGTAAATTCTTGTATTAAAATACTTCTACAAAAGCCATACAAAAGTATATTACTCATTCACTACACATTTATACTCTTTCACTGCTTGGAAAAAATATCCATATCCTTATCTCAGGTATAAGATATTCATAAACCACTACACTCACAATACTTAGAGAATGTAATGATATACCTATCTCGACAGTATAAGTATATTCATAAAACGTTAAGAAAAATTTCACTTTCACAACCATACTTATTTCGGTTAAAACAAATGTCATAAAAGACACTGATAACAATAAACCAAAAACACTTTCCTTTTGGTGTAAGCCATGTAAATTATACAAAATATACTTACCGCCACTTCTCGATTTCAAACTTATGCCGTCCCTTGATTAACAATGAAGTCAGACAATTTAACGTACTATACTTGCCTCGACATATATTCTTAATTCTCAGGATAGGGATGAGTTTCCCTACCTCGAAATTTGGTGTTAAGTATGAAAATAATACTTTCCATACCACCATAATTTAAGTGATCATTTATAGAAATCAAATCTCATTTCCTTTTTCAAATTTCTTTTTATAAATCTCTTTTATATTTACAAATCTCCTTTCTATTTATATATTTCGTTTATAAATCCTCAAATATAATTATAAAACTTCTTTTATAAATCTTCAAATTTATTTATAAAAATCCTCACATAAATCTTCTTTATAAAGCTCCTTTTATAAATCTCCAAATTTATTTATAAAACTTATTTTATAAATCTTTGAATTTATTTATTAAACTCCCTTATAGAACTCCTTTTATAAATCTCCAAATTTATTATAAAACTTCTTTGCAAATGTCCAAATTTATTTGTAAAACTTCTTTTATAATTCTCCTGATTTATTTATAAACCTCCTTTACATATCACAAACCTTCAGTTTTAAGATAGAACCAAATACTTTTAATAAAACCATCATTTCATATATTACAATAAATCCATAAATTTGATTTATTATATCAAATAATAAAAATGATATCATTTTCCTTTTTATAATGTACCATTTATAAGTCTATTTTTTTATTTATAAAATACCATTTATAAATCTCTCTTTTAATTATAAAATATCATTTATAAATCTCTCATATTATATAGCATTTTATATATCATTTCACCAATATTTATTCCAAAATATTGCTACCTTCTTTTAAAATAGGATTACCTTATAACAAAAGATAAATTCCCCTTTATTTTCCTTTAAAATAAACATTCATTATCATATTAACTTTCCTGCACAATAAATACTTCCCGTTAAAACTTTCCACATAAATTAGAATAGATAAAAAAGGTTAAAATAAAATAGAGAATCTCAAAAACCATTCCTAAACAAAATGCCATAAAAATTTCCACAATCACTTTTAAAATCATCATCTGAACCAAAACCATTTTCAAATCAAAACAGCAAACCAAAATATTTAAAAATACCATAATGAGACCAATAACTACTATAGCACTTAACCAATGCTACTAATACCTTTATTATTATAAAGGTTCAACTTTCAAAATATTTCAATACTATATCAAATGTGGCCAACTATCAAACTTTTAGCAATTTAATAATTTATACAACAATTATATGACTTAAATTAAAATCAATGGTAATGAGGAATCTAGATTCTTCTATAAAATTCTCTATATTTTATTTTATATGCCATCACTTTACAAAGTGTAAATTCAAACAAACCAATAAATCATCCAAGCACAAAAACAACAATTTATATCTACCATATATTATATTTAGTTCATCTAGAGGTGAATTAACTCACCAAAATTTCAGTTGACCCTTAAACATTCTAGTTTGATCTAAAATTGAATGATGTTCGAATTGATTTCAAAATTTCACTTGCTCCAAACTTGATGTAACTAATTCCAGTGTATAAATAATGCTCCTATAAGCGTAATGCAAAAAACCACGTCTCAATTGGACCTCGTATGAAGAATTTATTGAATTTATAAGTGTTTGCTCAAAAGTTAGACAAACACCTCTAAATCTGCTTTTCTTTTTTTAGTTAAGTTTCGTTTGGTTTGATTGACTTGCGGTTTTTTTATGTTCCTACATGTAATGGAATGAATTTCAGCAAGTGCAGAGACATTTCACAAGTGCAAGATTTGGAAAGCTGATATGGAAAGTAAATAACATAGATTTTTTTATAGTGGTTCAGCCCGAATGTGCCTACATCCACTTTCCATCTTATTATTCTCTCTTTAATTTGATTACAAGTACAAGGTATATTCGAAAAGAGTAAAAACTTTAAGTAGCTGAAGTGATGGATTTTCAGCAGAGTTTTCTCCCTTTTTTCTCCAAAAATATCTCCCCGTTATTGTTGAGAAACCCTCATATTTATAGTGTGGAGTTGTGAAGTATGGAGGAGAAGTTATAGCTTCCTGGGTTTGGTTCAACATTTGGACCAGGGACAGTAGGATCGGCATTTAGGTTAGGAGGTTTGCTTTGGTTCGATGATCCTGCCTTGGAGTACCTTACTTGTCGGTCCAAACATTTGATTCAGTGTTTTTGTCTTGCCAGACCAAATGTTTGGTCCGGTAGTTGATGTATTGTGCCGAACCAAATTCTTTGTCCGGCATATCGAAGAATGCCGGACTAAATGTTTGTTCCGACATCTGTAAGGATACTAGACCAAATACTTGGTCCGGTATACCATAGGATGTCGCACCAAATATCTGGTCCGGCATGCCAGCCATATGTTTGGCTCGGCATTTTTGCAAATGCCGAACTAAGCATTTGGTCTGGTTATTCTATTTCCTATACCCCTGCTTGCTTTTGTCTCCTTCTTCCTTCGCTTTCCAGAAAACCTAGCCAACAATTATATATGTTACCGTAAGTCTCCATGTTTATTAATTGACAATTAATTACTTGCACAAATTACTCTTTCTTCATTTTATTCTCTTGCACTAACATATATGTTTTTAATCATATCAATTAGTTACTACAATATATATTCCCTTTCTTGTTAGTTCCTATCAATTAATCACCTCTACTAATTAATTGAATATTAATTTCCCTTTTAAACAAACACCGTCAATTAATCTTATTTATTGATTGATTTTATATAATTTCTCTCTCTAATTTGTTTGTTACATAAATATATATGTATTCCAAATAATATTAATTAGTTGCCTCATTTACAAACATTTCTTTGTTTTAAAATTTCAAATGTATATAGTTTAATTAAATTATTTGCATTTATAATTATAATTTAATGTAGGGTGTTACAGAATTGTTATAAATATGGGACTACTTATGCATAAGAAAGTGCCTGAACTCAAATTCTCTTCTCCCTCAGAATCATTTCTAATCTTGTAATCGTAAAAAGGTTAAAATTTTACAACTATGGAAGATTGCATCACAATGCAATTTTTCAAGTTCAATAAAGTATACGAATATATAGTATTTCATATCTACATGTGCTTTCTTCTTGAATTTATTTGATTGAAGTGTTTGATTAAAATTTTGGTTAAATATTTTTATGCTTCCACCAATAAATACATGGTTACTCTTCTCTCCATCTATAACATTTGCTTTAAAGTAATAAATCATAGTTTCAACATACCTCCTAAGATATAGAAGAATTCTACTCAAGAACCAATGATGGTTCATACAACCACTCTTAAGAACATTGTTTCCCCAACCTTTGATAGAAATAATATAAAGGTGGGACAAGCTTCCTTACTCACAATAATAGTAAATGAAAATGATGCTTTAATAATTATGTACACACAGATGGATGCCATGCATGAGCGAAATGCTTATATCATAAAGAGCCGCCTTATAAACTAAGACAAAGGATGATTATGATGAGGTAGAATCTCCTTCAAAAGAGAATAATTCTAATAAAGGAGGAAATCAAAATGGAAAGAAGTTCATGAACCTAAAGCAAAAGAGATGATGGATACTGAAAAAGAGGGCGAATGTAACCACCCGAAAATTTTAATGTTTCGAATAGGATTATTTAATTTATTTAAATATTCAAATTTGATTCAAAAATAAAAAATAATAAGAAAATCAATGGTTAATAAAACGACTTGAATTTTGATGACGTATTTTTAAAGGAATTTATAGGATATTTTTTATAGTTTTTAATTTGAAAAATATTTAAATTATCGTTTGATGAATTTTTCGACAAACGATGGTAATTTTGAAATTCCATCGAATAAGATAACTAGTGTATTTTATTGTTGTTTTGGGATCGTGTTGCATTATTGTGCATGATTCTATTTTTATTTCTGTCATTCATGGTTCATATGTGAACGAAATGTCGTGTAGTGAAGTGTCGAAAATTGTAGAATAAACAAACCAAAACACATGACTACTCTTCACTTTTCTACTTTTCCCTCTTTTAGTTTAATTTATAGTAAAAGAAAACCCTAGCCTCTTCAACCAAAATAAAAATCAAATAATTCACTCAACAATAAATTTCTGTACTGGATCTGTTTAGTTCATATCGATGAGAGCTTCGATCCATAGTGAGGTGGCGGTGTATAGTGGTGGTTGATGGCATTCGACATAAAGAGGCATAAAGTAGGGTTAGGGTTTATGTGAGATTTAAGTGGAGTTGGCTCGTGATGTTGGTTTCAATGCGTTTGTCGTCCGAAGGAGCACCTTGCGGCCGAGTCTAGTGGTGTGCGGTGAGGAATTGATGGGTGCGATGTTTTGAGGGAGGCGATGAGCGACACTGCCGTGAATGGAGGGAGGCAGGTGAACTTTGAACGATGGTGTGGAATATGGAAGGAGGCGAGGAGAAGTTCGTTGAGTGTTGTAGAGATCTTGCATGCATGCATGGCCAAGAAGTGTGCACAATTCGCGTGCACGGTAAGGGAGGTTTGGGGAAGAAGGTGAAGATGTGGAGGTGGTTTAAAGTTAATTAAGTAAATTACGTAAATACTTGTTTTAATTAATTCAAAAACTTATTGCTTTCATTGGGAATGGGTGGGCACAGAAAGCCGAACTCTCCTATCCATTATTCTTCCAATCTTAGCGCATTGTTAGAACATGGCTCCCTCTAAGCAAAATGCTGACAAGGGTAAGAATGCAGCTACTGCAAATATGCTCAACCCCATTCAAGAAGATCAAGAAAACCCAACTACTTGCTCCCTACCTCTAGGCTCAGTTGTCACCCGAGAAGACTTAGAAAGGGTTGTGAATGAGATGACTGACCTCTTCATTGCTCCACAAGAAGCTTTGGTGGACTGACTAATGACACGCTTAAGGAGCATGGAGGAATCCACTCACAACACCGGATCCTAGGGTGAATCCCAGTCTAGAGAGTCGTGTCGAAGGAATAAATCTCCCGCCAACGACGAGTTCAATTAGGAAGATCCAGGGGAACGAAGCTGAGCCAGGACTCAACCCGAAGCTGGTCCAGAAAGGCCGTCAGGAGCTGGGTCCAGTCAATGGGGCCCCAGATATGGACCATCTGTGGTTGATCCTGTCACACTTCGAACCAATCATCTCTAGTATGGCCTCAATCATGGCACCATATGACATAACTATCAAAGATTGGGCCCCTCTTCTCCTAGGGCCGCTCCCGAGTTCGAAGAAAGAATGACACGTCTCTTAGTGATTACCTCAGGTGCGAACAACTTGAAAGGGGGATAGATACCAGAGTATCCGGCGCTTTCACTAGGGACATAGAGGCAACATGCATGCCTCGAGAATGGAAGATGCCCACCATGGTCCATATAAGGGCACCTCTGGCCAATCGTCCACCTACAATGATACTCTCAGCACATGCTCATGTATGAAACAACTGAAGGTGTACTATGTAAATGTTTTCCACTATTTTTGTCAGATTTAGCAACCACATGGTTCTGTCACCTACCTCACGGATCCATTAGTTCTTGGGAAGTGTTGAAGGAAAAGTTCGTTAGCCAGTTTCGAATTCATGTGGAACAGCCTAGGGATGCGTATTCCTTGTCCAAGGTAAAAAAAATCAGAGGAACCTCTCTAGCAATACTTTACATATTTTAACACAGCTTCAACAGCGGTGCAAAATGCCGATGAAAGACTTATATAGATGGCACTATGCGAAGGCGTCCAACCGGACTCGAAACTTGCAAGAAGACTGGTGTAGGAGAAGCCTCTAACTCTTTAGGAATTCTACCATGAAGCAGGAAAATATACGAGACTGGAAGATGCGGCGGCTATCTGGCATGGCGAGAAACCTGCAGGGGGTTCCGGCTCCCATGGAAACATGAGAGTCCCATATCGAGGAGAAGGGAGCAAGCCAAATAAGACGATAAAAGCAACCATCAGGGCAATCCCGAAACTGGAAAAAAAGCAATAACGACGATACAAACTGGGACCGAGTTTTGATTCCTACACTCCTCTGAATGACACTATGGAAAACATTTACTTGGCCACTCAACACGAATTGAAGTAAAAACGCCCTCTATATAAGAAGGAATTGGAAGCTACGGATAGGACGGGAAAGTACTGTCGTTTCCATGAGTCTCACGGACATAACACAAAAGAATGTCAACATTTGCAAGACCTTATTGAGGAATACATCTGAAAAAGAAACTAGAACGGTTCGTATAGCAAAAGCATAACTCTCTTGCTCCAACCCACGAAGGACCAGGGTTGCTCCGACACGGAAATAACAAAGAAGAAGCAAGTGTGAGCCGCTCCAATCAAGAGAAAATACTTTTCCATACTATATCAGGGGCCCCACATTCAGCCAGTGGAAGTTGGGCCGAGATGGAGAGGTACAGAAAATCTTTGAAGGATGGCGAGGGGTATGTCCGTTCCATTACAGAAGGATGCCTCCTCTCAAGTATAATAGCGACCCGTTGAATGAACTAGATCCAAGGGACGGAGAGGAAGAGGCCAGCGCCGAGCCCATGGAGGCTATGGAACATGTTGTAGCAGATGATCGCGATGGCACAAGGCTTTTCAAGATAGGGTTGCAGCTAGACAAAACTCTTAAAATCCAATTGATAAGGTTCTTACGCCGAAATCTGGATGTGTTCGCATTGACCCACGAAAACATGGTGGGAGTATCCCCCAAAATAGCCTGTCGCTACATAAACATAGAACCAACCAAAATCCCGGTCAAGTAGAAGAAAAGGATCATAAGGATGGAAAGCTCAATTGCCCTCAATGAGGAGGTAAAAAATCTACTCGCTAACGGCTTTATTTGCAAGGCTATCTACCCCAAATGGATCTCCATCCTGAAAAAATCCAATGGAAAATGGCGAACCTGCATCGATTTCTTCAATCTCAATGACGCTTGCCCCAAGGATTGTTTTCCCCTGCCTCGAATCGACCGACTGGTGGACGGAACAGCAGAGCATGAATTGTTATCATTCATGGATGCCTACTCGGGTACAACCAGATTCCCTTGCATGTACTAGACTAAGAACATACTAGATTTATCACAGATTTGGGCCTATATTGCTACAAGGTCATGCCCTTAGGGCTTAAGAATGTTGGTCCAACCTATGAACGCTTGGTTAATAAGATGTTTGAGCAGCAGATTGGTCATTCCATAGAAGTGTATGACGATGACATGCTTGTTAAATCAAGAAAAGAAACATATCATTTACATCAACTAAACGAAATGTTTCAGGTATTGCGAAATACCAAATGAAGCTGAATCCATTGAAATGCTCCTTTAGAGTATCCTCGGGAAACTTCTTGGGTTTCATTGTGCACTCCCGAGGGATTAAAGCGAATCACGAGAAAGTCCAAGCCTTGAAGGGCATCAAAATACCAACCACACGAAGGGAAATGCAAAGTCTAAACGGGAAGGTAGCCGCTTTAAGCAGATTTATATCTAAGGCCACATACAAGTGGGTCCTATTCTTCGTAGCTCTAAACAAGGACAAGGGAAAGTTTGAATGGATCGGCGAATGCCATTCGGCCTTTCAAAGCCTGCTGGAACGCATGCAGAAACCGCCAATGCTCTCCACCTCAGTAGATGGAGAAAGCCTCTACTTGTACTTAGTTATGTCCCCTCATGCCTTGAGCGCTGCCTAGGTACGAGAAGATGACCATATCAAAAAACCAGTATATTTCATTGGCAAGAGGTTTGCAGAGGCAGAAGCTAGATATCCGAAGATCGAAAAATTGGCTTACTGTTTGCTTATAGCGTCCAAGAAGTTGTGACATTACTTCTAATCTCACTCCATAAGAGTCCTGACAAACCAATCATTGCGTCAGGTCCTACATAAATCGAATACATTGGGGCGCCTGCTAAAATGGTGCATTGAGCTAAGCCAGTATGATATCACCTACCATCCACGCACCGCAATCAAAGGGCAGGCCCTGGATGATTTCATAGCTGAATTCACCATTAAGGACAAGGATACGACCATCAGAACAGAGGAAAAAATCAGCAGAATATGTTTTTGGATGGAGCATCCAATGGGCTCAGCTTAGGGGTAGGAATAATAATCATCACACCCCAAGGAAGAAAGTTAAGTTACGCGCTGAGGCTAGAATTCGCCGCAACCAATAACGATGTTGAATGCGAAGCAGTAATAGCTGGCTTGGAAATCACTAGGTAAATAGGGATTAAACAACATGCATACACAGTAACTCACAGCTAATCGTAAACCAAATCCAGGGGGAATTCCAGACTCATGGGAAAAGACTTGCCTCTTACCTCAACAGCACTAAAACCCTCCTGAACGAGCCAGACTACTATGTAATCAAATATATCCCCCAGGAGGAGAATCGCGAAGCGGATTCCCTCACCAAAGAAGCTAGCATAAGAAATGAGTCGATGCTAGACGCGACCCCCATCATGATGTAAGCTACCCCAAGCTTCGAGTGTCTTCAGATTACGCCCATCAGTTATAGCAAAGAGACATGGATGACCCCATCATCAAATACTTACAAGAAGGAATCCTACCAGCAAATCACAATGAAATTAGAAAAATCCTAAGGAAGGCATCCCGCTACACCATCTAGGAGGGCATCCTATACCGTCGTGGGTTTTCCAATCCCTTACTGAGGTGTGTCGCAGGAAACGAAGCAAAAGATATTCTCAACAACATACACCAAGGAAGCTACGGCGACACCAGCGGCTAAATTTTAGCCAGAAAGATCCTGCGCTATGGGTATTTTTGGCCCACACTGAATAAAGATGCAACCAAGTTTGCTAGAAGATGCGACAAGTGCCAAAGATTTTCCAAAATCCTAAGATTGCCACCTACTGGTCAGACCCATATGGTTAGTCCTTGGCCCTTCACTATCTGGGGGATCGACCTAATCGGCGAACTCCCCATGGGTCGAGGAGGAGAAAAATATGCCATAATGGCAGTGGATTACTTCACCAAATGGGTGGAAGTGGAACCTTTAAACAAGATTTCATCTACCAAAGTAATATAGTTTCTAATACGTAACGTCCTGTGCAGGTATGAGGTACCATAGAAAATCAAATCGGACAACAGAATCCAATTTGAAAGCAAGGAATTTGCCAATTGGTGCCACGGGCATGGGACTTCTCGAAGCTTTTCAGCAATGGCACATCCACAGGCAAACAGACAAGTTGAAGTAGTGAACAAGGTGTTAAAAAACGCTGATCAAGAAGAAACGAGAAAAATCCAAGAGGGCATGGGTCGACGACTTGCTACGGCTTTGTAGGCTTACCGAACTTCTTATAAAACCGCGACAGGACACACTCTATTCACACTACCTTACGAAGCCAAAGCCATGCTCTCCGTCGAAACAATTGTCCCCTCGCACCGAAGAATACACTATAATCCGAAAGAAAATGAGGAGCTATTAAATATATCACTCAACCAGATCGAGGAGGAGAGAAATGATGCCGCCCTCAAAGCAACTGCTCATGGGCAGAAGGTAGGCAATACAATTCCAAGGTAAAGCCTTTAACACTACTAGAAGGATACTTGGATCTCAAATGAGTCTTCCCACAACCTGGGGCGTTAGATCAAATTTGGGAAGGGCCGTTTATTGTGCATAAAGACCTTCACAATGGAGCTTACATCTTGTCAATGGTAGATGGAAAGGTGTTTGGGAAAGCATGGAATCTCCAACATCTCCGCCGCTAATTCTCTTGAGTTGTAAAGAAACATGTACTAAAGCAATAAAAGAAAGATAGTGGACGTAGGCATATTTCGGTCGAACCACTATAAAATATGGTGTCTCGTATTACTTACCTTATTTAAATGTTCTTTCGTTTAATTATTTTATCTGATGATGACCATTCCTAGTGCGTTAAATTGCAAACCCTCATCGGCAGCAGTGAAAATAAGATATCCACGACAAAGGGCACGAAATAAGCCTTTGAAATTTACTGCTGACGATCGGCACCCCCAAGCTGGCAATAATGAACCAATCATAAGCCACAAATTAGGCACAAATTATGGCCTAGGCAATTCATCATTGGCGTTCAACTTATCGGCAATTGCGAATCGATTATAAACCCCACGATTAAGGCGTGACCGCATCCAGGGGTAGTTTGCACTTGACAATCGCCTTTACACACGCTAACAACGATAAATCGAATAATACCCACGGCACGGGCGTTAGCCTGAGTAGTTATCATTCACGATCATCCTTGAATATGCTAATGCTTCTATGGTTCTCTGTATCTCTAAACACTATAAAAATTAACTAAGTCGTAAACAGTTCACAAATAAACAGAGCAGACTATAAAAACACACATCACAAAAGTCATCTCAAATAAACATATATAAAAATAAAATGAAAAACAGAAGTTGAACAGTACATTGTTAAACTTTTCTCGTACAAAGCCTATCGCTTATATTTATATACCTACGTAGAACGTCCACACATCCACCAAAAATGCATCTCCTTAACTATGAAGGAGGGACGTCCTGTCGCTCAGCCCACTCCCTCCAGCCATGTCCTTCGAGAGATCTAAATTCCCGAGAGACTCGTCTTCCTTTCGGAAAGGCCCAACTTGCCCTGAAGACATCCCTACATGAGGCAAGTAAAAATAATTATAAGTTTTGCAATCCAGAATAGATAATCGCAGAGCTAAAGTAAAAAGGGAGATACCTACGACAACATGACTTGGATCACCGACCCTTGGAAATTCGATCTGCCCTCATCATCCTCGTCTTCAGCCAGCAACTCATGCCCCTTGGCGATAGCTTTGGTCTCCTCCACTGTGAAATGGTTGTTCATATCCCAACGCCGTACACAGCCCCTTCTGCCTGCACGACTACATCCTTAGTCTCCTCGATAAGCCGAGCATGGATCCTGACCATCACCTATGGGTAATCATCCATCCACTGAAGGTTCCTGTGTTTCCAAAACATGAAATAAGTATCCATCAGCATCTGGTTTACCGTGTCGTAAAAGTCGCTTGATTTATCGACTTCGGTCTGGAGGGCCACCACCTTACTCATGTACTGCTCCTTATTCCTCCTCAACTGAGCATGCTCCACCTTCAACCTGTCGATCTCAACTTGATATGAGTCCTTCTCCTTTTTACATTCGCCCCGAGACTACTTCAGCTCAGCTACGGCCTCTTCCGGTTTCTTCACTTTGCCCTTAAGGGAGGGGATTCGCTTCAGATCCTTCTACCGAGCCTTATCCGCTAAACTGATAGCCATGTCAATCTACATGTTGCGTAGGTCAGCAGCCTCTTTCCTTGCCTCTTCCTTGGCCTTCGTTATCTTGGAAGCGCGGGATGCTTCGACTTCCCCTAACTTAGCTTCTTTCTCCCTGAGCGCCTTACGAAGGTCCTCCATCTCGAGACGCAACTACACATTGGCACTCCCAACTTCTTTACTAGATTTGGCAAAACGAGACTGATAATCAACTATGTTTCTTGTCTCATCTGTAATCTGGACCATCCTCGCTGTCAAGTTGGAAAAATCAAGAGTCTTCGCCTCATCTAGGATCCGGACTAAGGGATTTCGAGGTAAAATGAACTCGGTGTTAGGATCCGCTGCACGACGACCCGCATTGTCATGATTTATATTAGGATGACTCTCAAAGGTATTCCACGTCGGCTGTTGATAATTCAAGAAAAAAGAATCAACATTGCCCTATCCTAACCCATCCAGCACTTCCCGCACCACAGAACCCATCAGATAGCGATGGAAAAGGCGGGAGGATGTTTGGGAGCCAGGGAAGGTGGTTTCCTTACCCGAGGACCTTACATGTTTCAAGGATGACTCATGGCTCTCTCCCTTATTCGGGCCTGACAAGTTCTCCCTAATAATACCTTGCACAGTTTTTCCCCTTGAAAAGTCTCCTTGGAAGAAAGGAAGTCATTTTCATCCATTTGAACTACTCAAGCCGCCTGGAGACTTCATTTCGCTTTGGGTTTCTTCTTTTCCCTGGAATACAGGCAACAACGTTAGATCCAAGAAAGCAAGAAAGCATAAAAAAATATGAAACACTTAAGACACTAAGACACAACAAGCTACTACAAAACCTTAGGACAAACTGGATCATATGGTCGGGGCGGGGTCTCGCTCAAATAAGGAATACCTAGGGATGAGACTCCACTCGAAGGAAGGAGAACACACGACGACCAGAATTCATTAGATTGAGGAGTAGGAGGAGGCTGGGAATCGTCAAAAAACAGAAAGTTTTCAAAAAGTATCTCAAAATCCATACAATAATCAAAAGTACCTAGAGAAAGCAAGAACTCCTTGCCGATTCCTGCTCCACCTTGTGCTAGAAGAGGCAGTATTCCACTCAGATCACCCGAAGCCACATTCTCCTGGGAAAGATCGACAGTTGAAGATGGCCTTGGGGCCGACTTAGATTGTTCCAGCTGCTCGGTCTTCTCTCACACGGCCTCGGCATTGTTTAAAGGATCCATGCCCAATCCCTCGCTGCTTATAATATCCACGTCTAGAGATACACGAGCATCCCCTTCCATTGCTCCAAAATTGCTCTTCGATCCTTCATCCTCTTCACTTTCTGCTCCTAAATGAGAACCTCCCTCGTCGCCAGGGGAAGAAGCATCTCGAATACACAGAGATTTCTCGAGTGGTGAGGACGAACTGCACTCTCTTATGTCTTAGTTTCTTCGAGGCACCATCCACACCACCTTCCTCATCTGGGCCCTTACCTTTATCTCCGTCACCCCCATCTCCTCCGGCTCTCACTACTCTCTCAGCAGGGCCTAATCTTGTATACGGACTGTCTAAGGCCGATCAAGTTGTAGGATCGAAGAGCTACATCACAGAGTAAGAAGGAGGCTTCCCGCTCGGCCTTCGAGATAGCCAATATTTCCTTGGCCATCATTTTTAACCCGACATCCTCCGTCGCCTTCACACAACCAGAAAATTATGGAGAAATAAGAGGCCAGGCTGATAGAATGTTTAGAAAAGGATAATACAATAACTTACAGCCAGAAGTAAAAGCATGTTGGGTCATCGTATCATCACGTATAAAGAATATTCCTTCTTAAACATGCTAAACTTAGAGTATAAATCCAAGAAGGGTTTGAATTTGTGGGCGGACTCTAAACTGATAAAAGGACTCCCCTTACGATAACTCCTCACATTATACATCTACCTGATCTCTCCATAGGTATAGGGTCTCCGATACCGCTTCATGAATATAGGTATAAACATGTCAGGATAGCATAAGAGTTCAGCTAAAGTTGCATAGGAGCAACCTTCAAATAGATCACGAAGCTGGAAATCCAATTGGTAAGTGGAGGAATCGAACCGCACATACAATGATACTTGTTATATGCTATATACTCGCCTGGGGGAAAGCATGCTTTATCATCTGGACAATGTAATATCATGTCCCAACTATCTATCCCAAACGTAGTGACTATAGAGTTCAGCTTCTCTATCGTCAACACGCTAGGATAACACTCCGAAGGCCTAACCAGCATTTGATTAGGAGCATAACCTTCCACCAAAGAGTAAGCAGAACTGGATTGCCTGGGAGGATTGGCTGGAGCGTCAGAAGAAGAAGGACAAGCCCCGGAAGGCTGTAAAGCAGGGAAACTTGGAATAAAGCTCACGTCCAGGAGACATATTTCCTATATAAGAAAATGAAAGCCAAGAGGAGGTCCAAATCACAAACAGAAGTCAAAACATACATGGAAATATCCTATCATCTAGCCCAATTAGTTCCATACCCCTACCCTAACCATCTCGTGGGAAGACCCGCTTTTGGCTCGGCAAACTCAAAAACAATGCGCTTGGCAAATCTGGTTCGGTATTATCCTATGACGAACGTCGAACCAAAATCCTCAACTGCCGACCAAACCAAAATCCTCAACTGCCGACCGAAACCAAATCCTCAACCGCCGACCCAAGGCACACCCCCCTCCAACGGCCTTACTTATTCTCAATTTTAAAATCATACCCAAATAATATAAAATATGGGTTCAAATTACAAATGAGACTGATATAATCAACCTATGCTTTCACCACCCAAGTAATAACCATTAGCCGGTCAAATAATCTATCGAACACCTAATGTGCAAATGGCCCTGCATGAAATCGATCACAGCCTCTCACGTTCTATCAACCAATCTACCATTTCTCATGACCATCAAAATACTATAAGCATTCAGGCGCTCGTTCAAACGAAGTACCTCCTCGCCAATTCAAGACCGAAGTCACCCACCCCTGCGCTAAATCTCTCCTACACATCAAAACCCTAGACTCTAATAGTAGGCAATCGAATTAAAACAGACTTACCTCAAGCTATGCTGGCATGAGAAAATCTGAACTCGAACAAAAGGAAAGAGAGCTTAAATTAGTTGCAGTCGACTTAATAAAGTAGAAGAAATTTGATAAGAGAAAGTGAAAGTAAAAGAGTGAAAGGAAGAAGGAGTATTTAAAGGAAAAAGAGGGGAAGACGAACAGTCAACAGTCTCATTCGGTGGTGGAAGCTCAACGCCGAACCAAAAAAAGAAAGCATGTTGTATAGTCACACAACATACTTTAGAGGGGAAATATTGGCTGAGTTTTCTGGCAAGCGAAGGAGAAGGAGAGAAAGGCAAGCAGGGATATAGGAAATAGAATAACGGAACCAGATGCTTGGTTTGGCATTTGCAAAAATGCCGAGCCAAACATATGGCCGGCATGCAGACTAGATATTTGGTCCAGCATCCTATGGCATACTGGACCAAGTATTTGGTCCGGTATCCTTATAGATGCCAGAACAAACATTTGGTCCAGCATTCTTCGATATGCCGGACAAAGTATTTAGTCCGGTACAATACATCAACCACCGGACCAAACATTTGGTCCGGCATGACAAACATGCCGAATCAAATGTTTCGACTGGCAAGTAAGGTACTCCAAGGCAGGACCACCGTACCAAAGCAAACCTCTTAACCTAAATGTCGATCCAACTATCCCTAGCCCAAATGTCGAACCAAACTCAAGAAGCTATAACTTCTCCTCCACACTTCACAACTCCACTCCATAAATACAGGAACTTCTCAACAACAATGGGGAGAGATTTATGGAGAAAAAAGAGAAAAAACTCTGTTGAAAATCCATCACTTCGGCTACTTAAAGTTTTAACTCTTACGAATATATCTTGTACATGTAATCAAATCAAAGAGAGAATAATAAGATGGAAAGTGGATGTAGGCACATTCGGGCTGAACCACTATAAAAACTCTTTGTTATTTACTTTCCTTATCCGCTTTCCAAATCTTGCACTAGCGAACTATCTCTGCACTTGCCAAAGTTCATTCCGTTATGTGCTGGAACATAAAAAATTACCCCAAGTCAATTAAATCAAACGAAACTTAATTAAAAAAAGAAAATTAGATTTAGAGGTGTTTGTCCAATTTTTGAGCAAACAATAATTAAGATTGTGATTCAAAATTCAATTATAGAATATATGCATGCAATAATTATGGGAATACACTAAATTAATATACATATATGTGACGAATTAATATGGTGTTGATTGACATATTAATTTGGTAAGAAATCACAGTGAAGGCAGGGATTAATTGGATAGTAAATTAATTCTATGTATATATGAAATCTATTAATTGGTTGATTAATAGGGGAATCTTATTTAAAAGAAACTTCACATTTAAAAATATTTGTTTCCATAGATTGCGAGAGAGAAGGGGAAAGTGATTAATGAAAAGATTGTTAGAGAATCAATTTGAAGTAAAAACAAACACAGAAGAAAACATATTAATTTAATGTCCATAGACTAAGTGTACGCTTTAGATTTTAGGGTTTCATCTCTAATGGTTAGCACTGATTTAAACCACTATAAACATAGGTGTAGGGCCTCATTTTTATTCTCATTATTTTTCTCTTTCCTACAGAAGCTCTGCCATTTTTCTATCTATTCTACACTTTCCTAATAACAAATTTTTAGATCTAATTCACATGAATTTAGATCTAAATAGAAAGAGAATAGAATTAATTAGGGAACTAGGAATTGATTCAAATTAGAAGGCTATATCAAAGGTAAAACCCTAGATCTGAGTTTTATTTGCTATTTCTAATCCAAATCTCTTCGTTTTCTCTTTCAAATATTATAGATTTGTAAATATATCATTTGTAATTCCGAATAGGGACTACAAGGGAGGTGAATATTGATGTTAGGGACAGATCTGAAATAAAAACATGGAGATTCGAAAAGCTAGCAACGTCAGTGGATTTATTTATATATCTTTTGAGTTTAAAATATATTATCGTTTAATTCCTTTTCGGATAATTTTATTCAATAATTAATCCTACTAATTAAGTTATGCTGAACTATATGGAATTTATAGTTTATTTACAGTATTAGTATTTATTTACATATGTTTCTACGTTTTGGATTTCAATGCGAGCGTCATTCTTCTTCTATTTTATCCTCTTTCTTTGCATATGGATTAGAGTAGATTAAACATGAATATGGATTAAATAACTAAGAATACTAAAATAAAGGAAATAAGATGTAAAGTAATAAAAGTTTGAGGAATGGAATTATTGTAGTAAATTACGTTAAAATGAGAAAAGTTAATTAATCTAGTAATTAGATTTGGGAGTAACTAAAAGGTTAATTGCTTGGTTTAGAAAATAGGATACGTTTCCATAATTTAATATTTAAAAGACAACAATGACTGTAATTGCTAGAATAAAAGAAAGAAAAAAAGAATTAGTGTAAAATAGAGAAACCGCTGTATTTTACACTATTCCAAAATAGTAAAAGAAATATCTAGCAGTTACGGATTATTGTTTATAGTATTTTATTATTAAAATATGGAAATGGATTTTTAAATATAGTTTTCATAACCAACCAAATAAGATAGAGTTACTTCCTAGAATAAAAGATAATATAGCAAAGTATGACATGAATCAAGTAAATCGTTAGATAAGAACTTGAAGCTATAAACGATAATGAACCTAGGTCTAAAATTCAATGTATAGACTATTTAAGAAGATAGTTATTATGATAAGTGAATTATATAATGTAAGAGAATAAAAATATATTCTATATCATAATAAAAGAAGGAAGATTAGAACAGGAAAGAAATGCTGGAATTATGTATGGACTATAAAAGAAAAGAAAATGACAATTACAATTTGAATCATAACAAAGGTTATAATTAAGTAATAAGAACGGAAAATCTTATTTTGAGACTTTGAATAAATTAATGAGCAATAATAATGGTAGAAGCTTATTTAAATAATGTATATTAAGTCAATAAACAAATAAGGGAGGAATGATAAAAAAGGCTTATTTTAATGAACTTAGGATTTATATAAGTTAAATAAGCAAGATAATGAATGTGGCTCATACCAACAACATTCCCTATTAAATAAATGGAAATCTCACAATAGATAGAGGTGAGACGAGGGCAAGAATATGCTAATTAGGGTAAATAAGTAGCCAACAGAATAAGAAAGTAAACTAAACGCAAATTAAAAGATTAGACTTAGGGTCTAATAAAAGAATTGAGATGCGTTTAGAGAAGCCCAAAGGATAAAGCGTCTAATGAAGCAGTTCATCACGGATTTCAGAAATGGAGAAGCACGTTCAACTTAGTATTTTTGGGCTTCAAAGAAGTACGAGACTTCAACGGGATGTGAAGATACTCTAGGATGGCCCTTTGGGTAGGCCTAACGAAGCTGCACCCCTGGAGGCAGGTCTGTAAATGTTCCATCAAGAGAGTATGCTGTGACTTCATTTTCATTGCAGGCCTAACGAAGCAGACCTTTGTAGGCAGTCAAAAGTCTTGGTGTTCAAAGTAAGGTATTAGTATGTCCAGTACTTGCAAGTAAGTTTAACGATAGTTGCATGGGGATATCGGTCGACATCAAGACCAAGAGAGATTTCAGGAAAGACTAGATTTAAACCATCAGGTTAATGATTCTTTCACTATCGAGACGGTGGATGAGGGGCACTGCCATTTAGATGTTAGATTGTTTGTAGTAGGGCATGACCAATTAACACTTTAGAAGTCTTTCGGTTAGTTGAGGGGTGGCTGCGTGGAACCATAGCCATAATGAAAAAAAGACAGACCAACTAAAATATCTGTATTGTAGGCCTAACGAAGCAGTCCTTTATAGATATAGCAATTTTCCCCTACTGAAATCCGTACAAGGTAGACCTTGTTGACGGGATTCAGATAGTAGACAGAACAATTATGTAGTCTTCGATGTACACATTGGGTGATACATTGTGGATGTCCGAGTAGTGGAGTTCTGTATTATAGGCCTTATGAAGCAGTCCTTTACAGATATAGCTATGGAGCAAGACGATGGAGCATCTATATTATAGGCCTTACGAAATAGTCCTTTACAGATGTAGTTACGAAACGCTCAAAGCAAGATGATGGAGCCCTTTTCGAGGAGGATACGGAAGGTGCCATGGGTGGTACCTAGAACCAATATGGTCATTGGGCATATAGCTACATATATGTATATATAAGTTAATAGATTTTAATCTACTATGGAGTAGATTGGCACGGTTCACGAACAGTGGCGAGAGTATTGTAACCTAATGAATCTAATATAAGAGTAAATGGAAATAAAATGATATATATAGAATTAAGCCTAAAAGTATATAATTCATTTATTCACCAGAACTTTTGTTTTGATCCCTTCCTCATAACATCCTATAGGTTAGGTAGATGGCAGAGACTTCTCACCTTTATGACACTTGCTTAGAAAGTGTTATCATTTGGGTGAGTATTTACTTACTATTATATTTTAGTCAATCCTGTTGTGAGATAAATTATTGAGCTTTGATATATTTGTCTTTTCCTATTTGTAGGATATTAGATATCCAATTCAAGCATCGGTGGGCTTGTATTTTATCATTTTTGCAAAAAATCCAGACCATTGGAATTCAGATTGTTGCAAGTTCCTTGGTTGTTCAATGCTTGACACATGTTTTAAATCTAATGACTAAATCTTCCATGAATCTTTAATATAGCTATCATAAAAAATGTATATTTGTTACTTTTGATAATGATGTGGAATGCCTAAACAATGAAATGTGTTATCCCATAAATATTTTGTTCCTGTAAGTTACAAAAAACTATTTGGACCTCATCGGTATGATTGTCATAGACTGATAGCATTTTGACACATGGAATTATGTGTATTTTTGATAATTCAAAACCATAGTTTCTATAGTCGAAACTATACATTTGATAGCTTGAAACCCATGTTTTCGATAGCATTAAAACCATATTTTCAATAGCATAAAACCATGTTTTCGATAGCACCAAATTTCCACTAGCATAAAGCCTATGTTTTTGATAGCTTCGCACTAGCATCTTCAATATCCCCAAAATCATACTTTCAATAGCTTTAACTTTATACTTCAGGTAGCTTTAACTTCATAATTTCGATAGCTTAAACTTCGTACCACTGATAGCTTTAACTACATACTCTCGATAACTTGTATCTTCATACGTTCGATAGCTAGTATTTCACACTTTTGGTACCTTGTTTCTTCATACTTTGGATACCATCAAATCACATTTCCAATAACATAAATTTCACTACCAATAGCTTCCAATTTCATCCTTCTAAAAGGCTTCAAGTTAAAGTTATCATTTTTGCTTCATTTCTTCAATGGCTTCAACCATGTTTCCAATAGCTTCTTATTCTCATCTTCATTGAATTTAACTCCTACATTTCTGATAGTTTCGACTTCATACTTCCAAAAACTATTTCTTCATGCTTTTAATGTTTTTTTTGCTTCATGCTTTTGATAGCCATTGAGTTCGTACTTTCCATAGTTATTTCTTCATACTTCCAATAGCTAAATATTTTGGTATTTCGATAGCTTACATGTCTTCTTATCAAATACATCCAACTTTCTCTTCTAATAGTTCTATCACAATATCTTTTATTATATATTCGAATCTGAAACTTCATGTTTCTAATAGCTTTTTGTTTCTTGAAATCTTCATGTCCTCTTGTGTAAAAGTTTTGACTTTCTTTTTATCATTTATAATAAAATTTGGTACAAAATCCTCAATCCATGCCAACTAGAAAGAAATACGATGACATCGCGTGTATCAATCATGGCTCTACAGTTAAGCAACTAAGTAAGCAATTTGAATCAAATGCACATCACCAATAATGGTGCTACAAAAATGCTATAACTAGAGGATCCATAAGTAGAAGAAAAGGATCCTAATTTAAATTCATGATAACATTAATCTAGTAGAAAATAATCCTCATTTTAATTTTATCAATTTACTACTTCAAATTTTATAAAAATCATGATGGTGGAATTAGTAAAACTTGTACATTACTACAAAGCAACTACCGTAAGTGGACATAGGTGATGTCCCCAACCGTTATAAGCCTTGTGACATTTTTACTTCTTTTTCTACTTATTGTTTATAGCCAATCTTCGGCTTTTAACCCTTTCAGTGTCAACTCCTGATACAGACATACTTTGATCAAGAACTTGCTTCTAGATGTGAGGAGTTAGTGTACCAAAAAACAACACTAATAATATCTTTCTCTAACTAATTTAGGGTTAGCCACTAATTTTTGATTGTTAAAAGTGCTAGGACTGGTGCTACAATGTTTCGATGCATAGAATTGGAGAGTATTGTGATTTGTGATAGAAAATAACATTTAGAAGAAATAAATATTATGAAAGAGAACATACAATTGGACTTGCTCAAAATAATATTGCATAAATGGATATGCATATCATAATAAAAGAGAAGATTTTATTCTTTTAAGTAAGCAACAACATTTTATTTCTGCCATATAAATAAGGATTTAAGCACCAAGTAATATCTTGTTGCGTATTGACTTGCGTATTAACTTGTATTGAGGTCATTGTAAGGTCTTGAGAAAAAAAATTATTTTTCTATGGTTTTGGGACTTGAGATTTCTTCTTAATTTTAAAAGTTTTCTCTTGTAACATTTATGGTGGATTTAAAGGTTATTTAGAAGAGTTTCTTTATCTTTTGGTTTTCCTCACTTCTTATCTCTTTTCAAATCTAATCGTGTAGGGATCCTTGGTAAGACCCTCATAGTTGGTATTATAGCATATTATACGGATTTTCCTAAAAAGAGTTATGGAGAAGATAAGAGTTGAAAAAATTAATTTGAGAAATTGGTGGTTATGGAAGGTAAAGATTGTAACACCTCACAATTAATAATTAAAGAATTAAGATGAGCTTGCAAATAATGTAAGGGGTAAATTAAATAATAGAAAATAGGTAACTAATAAAAAGGGTATGAGGGCCAAGGCCCAAATTATTGTGGGACAATAAGTACGACTCTTTTCTATTCCTTCAGCTGATTCTACTAAAAATAAAAAATAAACACTTGAGAGAACATTTATGGTGGTAGCCTAAAGAGAGGAAATGAAGAGAATAAAATGAAGACGCAAGCTAAAGGAATAAGAAGAATTAGAACAAGATATTTCAAAGATCCAAATGAGTAATGCTCAACCTTTTTTACCGTTTTCATATGTTGATTTCAGATTTGAATTAATATGAGGGGGTCTATATGATTTAATGCTTAAAAGAGGTAAATATGGTTTTAAAGAATGTTTAGAAAAAACAAATGAACACAGGATGAATTTCCTTATGATTTCGAAATGCTATGAAAGTTTAATATGATGTTCTGACCATGATTTTAGAAATGAGTTATTAATTTGAGAAATTTTCAATGTTAAAATAATTTATTATGAATTTCAAAAGGAAAATACCTAGAAAATAAATATGAAAAAATATAAGTGATATAAAGAATAGAGTGTGGTACAGGAGCTATTCTCAAATTTCTTGGAAATTTTGTAAGGATTTCTATGTCGAAAATTAATTAATAAAAGTTGGGAAACTACACCAGGGAGAAAGGATCTGCACAGGAATTTGTAGTTTATAAATACAATGAGAAACTAGTGTTAGTTAAATACGGGATCAGTTCCATATAAAAGATGAAAAGAAATAAAGGACATCGTTAATAATAGAAAGTGGAGTCATAATGTATTAGATGGCGACACATGCTAAGGCAGTAACAGACATGTCAGACTTTATCTATATGGAGCTGGTGTAACGATCCTAGATTTTAATTTAATTTAAATTGATAATTTAAATGAATTTTTGAATTAAAATTTGTAAAAATTGATTTTTAAATGATGCGAGTTTCCCCGATCTCAAATAAAAATGTGTTAAATTACTTGCATTTAAATCTTATATTAGTGGTTTGAAAAATATATATTAAAGTATATACATTGACACAAGTACGATATGAATAAATAAGTGAATTGTTAATTTATTATTGATGGTTAAAATATATATAATAAATACAAGACAATAAATAAGAAGTAAATAAAATATAAGATATAACAATATAAAGTAAATATATATATATCTTAATCTCATATTAATAAATCAATACAAAAGTAATAAGAGTAAAATAAAAATAGAAGTTCACTTATTTTGTAAAGTAAAATAATTCATACTTAAGCTATGAATAAAAATAAGAACATTGATATATAAAATATAATCAATAAGTATTCAAACAAATAAAATAAGAAACAAAATATATATGTATATGTGCATATATTGGATTTGAAATAAAATAAGAAATAAATGTTTGAGTAAATTTGAATTTAATATATAGGAAATATGAACTACAAACAAAGTATATTTATAAAATATAAATCTATGTATAACAAGACATACAAGTCAATGAAATATTTAAGTTAGAAGTGTAAATAAATTCATACAAGATGAATTATAAAATATAAATTAAACACATTGAACAAAATATAATAACATTTATTGTCATTCATATTACAAAACAAGTAAAATAATATTTTAAGTTAACAATAGAAATTTATTCATAATGCAAAGTATAGACAAGCATGTTAAAGCAAGTAATGCAGCATCAACCTGGGTAAGGCAAGGCAAATAGAAAATAAGTATAAAAAAACATAAACAAACTGTACAAGTTTATAAAACAAATATAAATAAAGTAAGTAAGGCTGAAATAAAAAAATACAAAGCTATGAACAAGGACAGGTAGGTAGGGGATGAAGTAAGGCAAAAAGCAATATGTATACAAGTATGTTAAAGCAAGATATCAGAGAGTTATCTTCAGCCATGAACTGATATTGTACAAAGTAACATCACTTAGTTGTACAAAATAAAATATTACATCTCAGCCGTGCTTATTAAACAAAGAAAAAAGAAAAAGAAAATCTGAAGGCAGTATAAAAATCAAAACAGTTTGGCAAATAGAAAAATACTGGAAAGCTTCAGTTACAACTAAAACCAGAATCAAGGCCTAGATGCAAGATTCATGGGCATCAAAACAAAAGTAAGATCACAGAAGCAAAACATGATTTAAACAAGATTAATACTGCAGATTCAAAGCACAGAGTTGCCTCTGTTCTTCAAGTTAAAGTGAGTAAACTCTTTGACCCCTCTATACTTTAATTTGTATGTGATTATATCTGGATGGATGTTTGTGAAATAAATATGTATGGAAGTTAATATGTTTGTGTGTATACATATATATATATATAGATAGAAAATAGATTGAATATGTATGTCTGTATATATATTCATACAGGCCTCTGCTTAACTTAAAAGGTTTTCAAAACCTGATTCAAACTTCAAAATCTTCTCCTCCATCCCCTTTTAAGATAAGATGTCTAAAAGAAATAGGTTTGAATGACTAAGATTTAAGTTTTAAAAAGTTATATAAGTTAAAAACAACTTTTAATCTCCTCTGAAAATCAAGAAAACAGATTTAACTTTAAATAAGCCAAATTTCGAACTTCATGATTTATGAATTCAAGTATATAAATGAAATTATCATACTTTAATATGATTTTTAATGCAAAAATCTTGATTTTTAGTTAAGTTTTGGGATCGCATTTTTGAGATGATCAGAAATGGAAAAATCGTCAATCAACGGCGACATGATCATTTATCGGCCATGGGATTTTCATAGGAGCTGCGTTGTCGCCTGGGGATCATCAGAAAAATGTTCAACGATTTTTTTATCCATCGTGTTGATCATTCGAGAGCAAATTAGGGTTTAAGGGTCGTGTTTACTGCTTCTAAGTCGCGAGTTAATCGCGCCGTCACCATCGTGTTTCTGGCGATCGCAGGTGGGGGAATGTGGCAAGGAGGTCATGTTGCATCTCTGGTCGGGATGGTGTGCTCGTTGATGATTGGGGATGAGGAGGCGCGGCGTTGACAGGTTTCGAAGTGAAGCTATGTTGTTTTCCAGGTTTCAAATTTTTGTTCGATTTTGACCAGCGACGTGATCGAGATGATGGATGGTCTGAAGACGATGTCGTCACAAATTGTGACTTGCTGATGGTCGTGTTGTTCACCAGAACGTCGGCGACGAGAAGTGCACGTGCACGGTGCACTCTCGTGTTTCAGGGAAGTTTTGAAGATAGGAAGGAGTAAGGGTCTCGGGGATGGTCTCGAGAAAATGATGGTTGGACTCGAAGGAAGGTGGAGCGCGAGTAACTCGAAGTAGGGCTCGTGATTTTTGCATATTTTCTCGGGTCTGAACTCGGAGACGATAGTTGTTTATCTAGAAGCAGAAAACAGGGGGGGCAAGGGTAGAAATGTTTGTAAAGGATTCAAAACCTGTTCCTGTTTTGAGATTTAAAACTTAATCTATTAATTTCAAAACAAAAGTTTAAATTAAGTTTCAAAACAAAAGTTTAAATATAAATACAAGTTTAGGTTGAATCTTAGTTTGGAAATAATTAAGTTTTTATATTCAAAATTATTTGATAACTTTAAAGTGTTTAAGTATATTTGAATTTAAAAATGAAATTTAAATTGTAAAGGAAAGATTTAAACAAAGTTGAATCAAATTTTGAAACCTGGGCTTAAATCTAAACTGGAAATCTAGATTTCGAAATAAAATTAAGTTTTAAATATAAATGTGGAAATAAGTTTTAAAATGTAAAGTATTGATTATTGAATGACTAATCAATTGAAGATAATTAATCTAGGGATTTAAGTATAATTACTCGAAGTAATTAAATCGTGATTTATTAAAAACAAGTGATTTGGGATAAGCACTTATTGTAGCCAGTTAAGGATAATAAATTGAATGATGGTTAATTAAAGATTAATTAATTAATGAGTTATAATTAATTGAAGATCAATTAGTTATTGCAAGTAGTTAATTATTAAAATTAATTTATCAAGTGATTAAGGTAAAATTACATTTAATGTAATTAGAATGTTGATTTATTTAGAAAGAAAATTAATTACTTAAAGATGAAATTAATTAAGGTTGAATAATTTTGTAATTAACTTAAGGTTAATTTAATTAATTTGTTAATTAAGAATAATTTAATTAATTTAAGAGTTTGATTAATTTATTATATCAAATGATTTGTAATTAATAAATCAAGATTGGGTAATTTATTCGTGAGCAATTAATTTACTTGGAAATAAATTGAATTAATTAGGATTATACGATTAATAAATCCTAATTATAAATGATTATTGAATGTTGCCCTACTTATAAATGATTTATTATGAAATGCCTTGAATTGATTGTCCTATCTGATATGTGATGCTTTGTCTTGAGCTGTGTATATTTATTTGCATCTATATATTATCTGTGATCTGTGAATGAAGATAAGCATTATAATTTATATCGCTTATCAGATATATTGTTGTATTTGATCTGTCATGATTGAATGATGTGCACTACTGTGTATAACCCCTGGACCACACCATACACACACAAATATAGATTTCACGAGGAAATCGATTAAGTCACAGATTTTAAAATGATTTTTAAAGTTGAATATTTGAATTCAAATGTTTCGGAAATGGAATCGGAATAGATGTGAAAAGCTTTTGAAATGAAATTTCAAGTTAAAATTTATTTTAATTTACTTGATTAAGTTTTGAAATTTAAATAATTCAATTTAAATTTGAATTCGATATTTGGAATTGAATTTAATGATTGGAATTTATGGTTAAAGATATTATAAACATGTTTGTATGAATTTAAACCATTTTAAAGGTATGGTTTTGGGAATTTGAATTTAACCCAAGGATTTCAACTCGTATAAATGAACCAGATTTCCAAAATGAAAACAGTTGTTTTCAAACGATAAACACTCTTAAATAAGAACTGAGATTCCAGTTAATTAGGGGAATTTCAAGATTGAATGGAGAAATGATTTTCCTAAGTTATGAATGAATTCTTTTTGAAAGCTATGAATTAAATCTGTTTATTTTTAACAGATTTAAATTGGTGATTTGTTTAAATCAAATTGAAATGAAATTGTTTTGAGGACTATAAGTTAAATCTTTGATTTAAAGATTTAACGAGTTAATCAAATTGAAATGAAAATTGATTTGGAAAATCTGTGAATGAATCTTTTATGTAAAAGATTAAAATGTGAAAATTGTTTAAACCGTTAAAGGTTGTGAAAATGAATCTTTTTGTTTAAAGATTGAAAATGGTAATTTATTTAAACCATTTGAAGAAAAGTTTTGAATTATTAAGTTGTGACTTAATTGAAATCCCATTATCCATTTGTTTTTGAAATATCGTGCTCACTATTCGGTTTAACCGGGAAAGGACCTTTGTGTCGTATAACCCATTCCGAATATGTGATTCGACGTTATGGATAGCATTTAAAGACCGGTGTTGAAGACCGGGTATTTGCGAGAGCGATAGGATGACCTGTCGATTGACTCTGCACCGAGTTGCTCCGGTATAGAGTTCTCCATATGTGATGGGGAATCCGATCAGGATTGTGAATATCCGGATTGCAAGGGCTTCGTAAGAAGTGCCTTCGGTTCTGTTCGAGCCCGGAACAGATTTGTATGGATTGTATGTTTGACATTACAAATTGAGATATAAAGCCGATTTCTTTCAATTATATTTCTGTTGGTGGCGAAGAATTTATTCTTTTAGCTTAACACCCTTCTCTGAGACGTACGAGCTCAGAGGTTATGTAGTTGAATGTTATCAGCGATATATTCCCAATTTGGTAATGTGACATGCTGAGTGTTGCTGTGAAATGATCATTGTGTTGATTATTTGTGATAGGATCATTTGTTTGATCGTCTATCCTGGTGATCATTTCTATGATCATTTGTTGACCCAAAGCATGGCTTTTGTATAAAGTATGTTTTTGTGGACGTGACTTCGTCGAGCCTCACACCCCGTGAATGGTCAAAACAGGAAAGAAGCAGCAAGGTTATGAGGGGTAGTGCCCTTTGGGATGTGTGCATTTCCTTCTGGAAAAGGGTGGTATCATGGTATGGAGCCCAGATACTTACTCATGTTGAAAACACTTTATGATTGTGTGAATTGACTACGAGATCTCGGATAAAGGTCCCAAAGGACCGGGGGATGGCATATTCGGTCAGTTGTTACTCGGTTAGGGGTAACCCGGCCTTGTGTTGGTAGAGATCCGGTTTGGTTCTCGGGGATGTCCATCCAGAGGCATTCTCATGTGGCAATGGGAAGTTCCTTGGCCTGATCATTCGTTGGAAATCCAAAGAAACAATACGAAACCTTGTACGGTATTAGTTGTAGAACCTGCCATCTAATATGGTAGCTATAGTAGGCATAATATAATGGTACCTATGCTGGCTAAGATTTATATTCTACTTTCGAAATGATTTGTTCTACACTATGCACTAGTAATAATATCAAATGTTGCTTTTTAAATGCGTATCAAGCATCTTTGACTAACATAAGAAGAAATCTCCTCCAAGTCTGCGTTTGCATTGTGTGTGTGGCGGGAGGTCTTATGGTAGTCCCATTTTTAAAAAGCATTGCGAATTGACTTTAAAAATCTTTTGTTGAATGTTTTAAAAGATAAACTGTTTTCGTTGCTCACACCAGTCCCACGACTGATCCAGAGTTTATTGTTTTCTTTCCTAAACTCTGGGTGCTCATTATTTTCTACACGAGCAGTCTAGAGTTGGGTTTTTCAGATAGCTAGGTTTAGTAGATTATCTGGAGTTAGTTCAGTCTTTCGATCACACCAGTCTTGCTAAGCTTTGGGCTATGTGATGGGGGGTTCTCGCTTCGCGGTTTGGGGGTTCGAGCTATTGCTGGATTGATTCTTGGAAATGGAGTTGCAGTTATTTTTGGAGTTCTTCCTTGAAGACTGTTTTAGAGTTATTTGTTCCACTGCTAGATGTTATCTATTTTTCTTTTCCGCTGCTATTTATTGTATCATATCTCTGATGTATATTGATATCTATTGGATTATCTGTTGTATCAGATATTGTATCAAAGCTGTATATCAATGTATTATTCTTTTATTCCGCTGTGTTATATACTTAATGATAGTTATAAGCTCCGGCGAATCGGATTTGAACGGTCGAATCTATGGCATTCGAATACGATTTGAAGTATGGATGTCGATTTTTGAGCGGGCAAATTCCGGGTCGTTACAGCTGGGGTAGCAGCTTAACGTTTAAAAAGGAGAGAATTGTGTATGGAAGGCCGGGGTAATGATTTGCCATAGGAGCTTGCTGGCCATCAAGGAAGGTCAATACTATGTTGAGTGATATTGCACCAATGGTCGTAGTAAAGATAGGGTCCTTAAAATTTAAAGATATAAGTAAAGAACTACGCCACAAGCTGAATGGGCAAGGGGTCCTACCGCACCGCCATATGGATGAAGTATATCGTGTCGCGCTATAGTTGAGTTTGAATGAGATCTTTGCACTCCGGAAGCATAAAATTTCCTAAGTAGGAATGGACATGTATCGAGGATGAGGTCAGGAAGAGCTATTAACAATGGGTTGAGACGCTCACCCAAATGCACACCTAGAGTAGGTGAGGAGAGGTATTCAAATTCCTTAGGACATAGGATGTCCAATCGAAGGACTGCATGTGGTTGATTCATTGCAGTATCAAATTAAATTAATGAGAGCCGCATGTGGCTGAATCTTTGCAGTACAAGCTAAATAAAATAGGAACCAAAGTGGCTAGGTCTTTGAAGTATAAATTAAACAATCAAATAAGATGAATCTATATGTGGTTGTGTCTTTGTAGTGAGAAAAAGTAAATGAATTGAAACCCCATATGACCGATCCTTGTAATGTACTGCGCTAAAACGTATTGAGTGGTATAGACGCACTTCAGTCGGAAACTTTAAGGGATACCTCTGCGCATAATGTAAACTATGTAGGGTCTAAAAAGGGAACCTAAGAGGGAATTTCAAGAGTAAATAAATATGATTTTTACTTGTGATATGCAGTAGTGAATATATACTATTTTGTGAATAGTAAGGGGAAAACCCATTTGTGTTGTATAGTGTGGTCTCACTATATGTTTGTTTTGGATAGTTATTATTCACACCAAACTTTTAAAAGCAAGGAAGGGTCGTATATGGATAATATGGTCAATACTACTTATATATTCATAGTATTAGTGATAAAATAAAGATTGTAAAGTTAGCAATGTAAAGTAAGTAAAAGATCGCACCAAGATTTATCCTAGTTCGAAGCACCTCTTCTATGTCCAGTCCCTAAGCACCTCTACTACGTCAAGTACCTAAGAACCTCTTAGGATTTCCTTTCAAACACCTTACTTAACTTGGATGAATAGGTTTACAATATAGACTACTTGAGCACCTCATAGGTCTTCCTTTTGAGTGGAAGCAGAAAAGGTTTATCGACAAAGTTGTGTCTAAAAGTATACGCCTCTTGACACTACCGTACAATAACTCTTATACCACTCAATATGGATAAGAGCGGAGGTTCAGCAGTTTCGGAATTTGAGTATGAGAATATACAATTGAATGACCAGGAAACTAGTAATCAAAAACTTAGAGAGAGAGAGAGAGCAGTAAAATCTGTATTTAGAAAACTAAAATATAAAACTGAAGTCTGCCACTGCTTTATAGAGGCGAAAGGCTACATTGAAGAGTAATGAATGATCAGAGAGTCGCCATCAAGTGAACCAATAGTCTGAAGGAGGAGCGACGACGAGATGTGAAGCAACGGTAACAAAAATAGAAGACATAGGTATGCATAGTAGGCCACCATCGGTACACTGGTGGAACATCCACTGGTCAATCTGTGGTAGCAGGAAACGAATGTTGTGTATGCTATTTATGTTTTGTTTTTTAGCTTTTGTTCTTTGTTGATTTTATTAGCTCTGTACTTCGTTGTCGATTCTTGTTTTCTTTTATGACTTTTTTAGAATTCATCATTTCTTTGATGTCTGTTACCCGGTTGCTTGGCCCGGCTACGAGAGGCAAACTATTGAGTGCCATTCGGCCTGCAAGTGCCGCTCGGCCTAAGTGCATCGCTCGACAAAGGCCGCTCGTCCAAAGTGCATCGCTCGGCCTATGCATCGCTTGGCATCTTTCGTTCGAATGCCATCGCTCGACATCCTTTGTACGACCATCATCACTCAGCATAGGAGTGGTCGGCCCAAATGAACATTACAAAGTATTCTAGAATGCACCACTCGGTCAAGGGAGTGAAGCCATACAACAAAATTCACTGTTCGGCATAACATCAACAAAGTGAACAAAGTAAGGCACTCGGCACGACCTCGATTCAAGTAAACTACCCAAGATCCACCATTCGGTTTACTCACCTGGTTCGGCTCGGTATGTTTGCATGGATCAGTCTTCTTACCTAGTTCGGTGCCAGGTGTTAGTTCGACCGAGAAGAATAAGTGAACGATGGCTCGGCCAATGCCGCTCAACAACTAGGCCCGGTCATTGTGGGTCGGCATGCCTGGTTCGGCGCATATTAAAGGGGTTAGAAGTTTGCCAGGCCTACAGCAAAGTAAGGCGATCAGCATGATTTTGCTTCGAGTCAACCTGTTATTTGCTTCAGGTCTCTTAAGGGGTTACTTCGAATCGCTTGATGGTAAAGTAGACATTTCTCGACCGGCATTTCTCGTTCGGCGTGTGTCATCCGGCGTGTCTGGCTCGATGCACAGAAGTCACCTACTGTGGGCCGATCTACCTTATTTTTGGGCTCGTGAAGGAAGTCCAACCTATCTTAGCCTATAAATAGAGGGGCAGGGGCACGGTGAAAGGGGACCTTTTCTGGATAACACTGGGGAGACTCTACCATTTTCAAGACTCATTCCTTTTCAGTTAGAACTTGTATTCAAGTTGTTGGTGTACGGATTGTATCTGTATTTAATTATTTGAAAAAGCAATAAAGATTAAACTCAAAGTGGACGTAGGCAGTTACGCCGAACCACTATAAATCTGGTGTTCTAGTTTTTGCAATTAATTCAGCATATATTCCTCTATTTTAATTTTCTACCTTCATCAATCTCTCAGCACAAATTTTTCTTTGGGTGTTAGTGACCAATTTTGGTGCTAACAATGTCTTTCTATATACTTTGTTAGTTGTTTGTTGAGATAATATCTTCTGTATTTTATATATGTCATTGTATAAGCTAATTTCTACAATAAAAGTGTTAGTATAATAAATTTCATTGACATTTATCAAAACCGAGGTTCTAACATTCTCCTCCTTTTTCTGCTTACCTAAAAATATACTAAATTATAATATTACTCCACCCGAGACAAAGACTTCCTTTGAGAATATGAAATATTTCTCTTCCCCATTGTCATAAAAAAGATATAAATATAGAATTGATAAACATAAAATTGATAACATACACAGAACATACACAAACTGATGCAATGGTATAGAACTATTTGGACTACAAACCGGATGTCCATAGAAAAATATTGCTAACTGTCCAAATTGAGAAGAAAAATATTCTTCTAAAGACATTCCTCGGTAATATCATCATGACTCTCAAAGTCATGTGTGGTAGCAATACCAAACCAAATAGCTCATTTGGTAGAGCTCCGCTCTTGCAACTGGGTCGTTGCGATTAAGGGTTGGATGTCTAATTATAACAGAATATCAAATCATGTGTTTACAATTAGAACAAAATATCAAACACGATAATGCAATAGATCAACCAATAGAGTGCCACAAATGCATAAAAATATAGATAATGCCTAATAGTGCTGAAATGTAAATCATACTAAGTCAAATACCATCAGCTAATTAGAACCTGAGGAGAGCTGTGTAGGAGTAGGAGCTTGTTCTTTCTTCTTTGGTTATGATGTACCAAAAAGTCCATGAAGCATTCGAGTGATAATTCCAAGTTCTTTTCATAGTATGTGTTAACTCTATCCTAATTCCAGTTTGATTTCTCAAAATCATTTCTAAATTTTATAGAACTTTTTTCTTATGCTCCTTATCACTATCATAATAAGGAGGTAATAGCTCAGATGATGGCTCTTCTTCTTCTTGAATATCTTCTTTCTGACGAGGTATGTGAGTCATTCCTACAGTATATCTAGGATGAGGCTGAAAATGCTAGGAATCTTCATTCGTGCAAATACTCCCTTATTGAAATTTATGCCAAATGCATCCTTCTACATTGCTTATTTCTCAAATTTATCCCAAAATTCTTAAAATTTTAAGTAAGTAAATTTCCATAGGGATTATAAGATCTCGGATTTCTAGATTGTTTACTACCAAGCATGTTTCTAAGAATGAAATCTACCCAATTAACATGTAAGCCGTCAAGAATTGCATAAGCGCATTGTCAACGTATAGGATAGGCCTCATCAAGATTATGTGTTTTCAGCATAATATTATGTTATACAATCGTCAGAACCAAACTCCCTTAGGTTATCTTTTTTTGACCAATCTCCTTTATTTTGATGAAAAATTTCATACAATCATTAGTTTCTAAGTCACCAAAAAATGTTCCACTAACATAAATTTGTAAAATAGTATCCAAAGTCCTAGCATCCAATCTTATGTCTATCCCATAAATAGATGACTATAAAATAAATTCATCGTTTTCTTCTCCAAGCTTTAAGTTAGCATAAAATAATTTCATGCATCGGGGATAAATTGCACTTTTAAAGCTATCAATAGATAAAATGTGCAACAGACCATATTCCAAAAAGAGTTGCTACATTGTACGATTCAAAATCAGATAATTTTATCAACCTCCATGCTAGCTTATTGAAATTGATCGTGGCATTGTAAGCTTTGATGGATTCCACGTCACTGTTGAGCCAAGCTTTTGTTTATGGTGTTAAAATAGATTTTTGTGTGGATTTTTCCATTAAAAGATGTGTTTTTTAGTATTAGGGCTTAAAGGGGGCAGCAAAAAGGAAAACTGAAAAGTGAGTGATGTCTTGGGAATGAGTTTGCAGGTTATGAATAGGCATTGAAAAAAATCAATGGCATGTATTCAATTTTTTAAAAAAATTCACTACCACCAGTGCACCGGTGAAGGCATCACCGGTCGACCAATGGTAAGTAAAATTTGTTTTTCTTCCTTTGACTTTGAGTGTTTATGTATAAAAAATACACACACATCTTTACTACTAATAATGTAAGTTCCGGCCACTGATTCAACCGTGTCTTTTGGAAATACCTAATATACCCTCCGCTGCCATTTACGTTTCCGCTCCGTAATACCTAACATACCCTATCCTCCAATACAACCACATTCTCAAATTCGATTTCCTCACACTCCTGATTCATCGCTGCCAAAATTCCTTAACAAATTAAATTCAACCGTTGTTAAGAGCTGCGTTGACGATGATGTGGGCTCGAAGTCCAAATCTGGAAGCATGAAACTCGGAGGAATTGGGTTAAAGGTCGGATCTGAGGTGGTTCAGAGTTTTATGATAAAGGAGGTTGGCTGTTTATGTGGATGTTGGGTTTGATGATGTTTAGGTGGACGTTGGTTGTTGATGATAGAGAAGTCGTAGTTTTCTTCCTTCATATCTGAATTGCCTTTCGCTCTAATTTCGAAATTCCCAACTAAACGCAAACTAGGGTTACCTCATTAAAACCACGATTCCAGACCAACCGTATTCTCCATCTTCAACTAGAGATTATCGACTACCGATCGATTATCGGTTATCGATTATCGACTATGCTTAGTTCGTTCAATTGTGAATCTTTCGGATTATCAGCTACCGTCTTCTCTAACTTTGAATGTCAAAGATCAAGGTTATTTTTGGTAAGTCTTCATTGATTTTCATTTCTTCATTGCTTTTCAATGTTATTTTTGATCCCTAATTTGCCGACATCAATTACCAATTCCCCTCACCCCAGCACAACACGCGCACGCACCAAAAAAAGAAAGAAAAAAGAATAACCTATACACAAACATAGGTGTTGGTACTTCACGTTCTTTTTCTTGCAGGTAAATAATGCTGATGCTGAGGGAAGGCTTACACTTGCAGATGCTTTGGTTTATGCCTGTAACCAAGGTATTCATAAGGTGTTAATTGGCGTTTGATGCATGATAATTTTCGGCTTATAATGATATTTTTTGTATGTGTGTTGAAAACTAATCCAATTAGATCACCCTTTCATCCGTTTCTTTTATGAGTTGGGTGGTAAATGAATGATTTTATAACAATGAAAGACGGAAATTAAGAAAAGCCAATATTTTGAATCTGAGCAGAGTTCAGTTTAAAATTGCATTTGCAGACAAGTTTTTTGAATACACATCCAAGAATATGAATGCAAATACATAGTCATTAATGGATAACTAAACGAGTTTGGTACTGTTTGTGCACACTTTTTGATGGATGGATGATGACAGTGTGTTTGAAGTGGCATTTCACTAGGGACAAGCCCAACATTTCTTAAAGTGGTTATGATGCTTTAATATCATTAAAATATTTCATTGTCCTCTTTCAGTAAGTACTCCCTTTCTTGATGTCAAAGTGATTTAGTTTTAAATTGTTTTATTTATTATTCAAGAAATTATGTTGTGTGTGTGAGTTATGCGCATATATAACCAATTAAGTTATAATTGCAAAAATAGCATAAATGTAAAACAAATTACAATTTTAGTTAAAAAGTTCGATGGTATTTCGAATGACAATTAAATTAAGATGATCTTTAATCCTTATTACACTCAAACATTTAATTTTTGGATAATTATAGTTGAAAATTGTTAGAATTTTCATGAAACACAACATGGAATAAGTACTTTGCATTTTACTATGCCTATATATAACATTTTCAGAATATAAATGGATAGACCAGAATGCGAAATATATGAGTGCATGTTACAAGAAGTTATGAATGTATATTTCACTTAAATCATGCTGTCAATTTTTTTTGACATCTATGTACAAATTTGTGACACTAACATAATGGCACCATAATTTATAGGTCAGATATATAGGTAGTTTAATGTTTCATTCTTCATGCATCCATCTTTCCAATGTCTATTTACATATCAAACAAAAATATATTTTGTATAACTTCAATTTAGGGATCTAAATAGTTTAATCGTTTTACGAAAAATGTTTCTTATATATCATTGATGAAAATTAATTCTACTTTAATATTTCACCAACTTCTAAAATCATTAACAGTAAAATAATCAAGAATTAGATGGAATAAAGCCATACATAGCTTTCTTAAGGGATATTCTCCATATTACATTGATATTTATCTTTTATGTTCTTTTATAGGATAAAGTGATGCATATTCCATATCTTTCATCGTCGATGTTGATAAAGTTTCTCTGGTGAACAATAATTTAAGAATACATGTTTAAATTTTCTTCCTCGGATGCTTTAAATACTTCGCACGCTTTACATATTCATAGACATTTAAAAAATTTTGTAGCCTTTGATTAACAGAGTTCACGTGATTATATAAACTATTACAATTCATTTGCAATTTTATAAATGTTTGGTTTATGAATACACAAATTTAATGACATTTTATATGTTAGCAGACATGAATCTTCACATATTTTATAACTTATATGGATGTGTCAAAACGAAATCATAGACGAATATAAGTGAATTTAAACCTACTAAACCAAACTAATCCACTTCAGTTATGATATAATATATTTGTTCCTTATAGTGCCATGATATACAGATTTGCGCATTACATAACTTATTTGTACAAATGCTTTCTCATGTTAAATGAACCAATTAGTACGTCTCAATAGAAAAAAAGATAATAAACATTATGGCATTGTTTGTCATGTGCGCTTTACTGTTTTTTTTTAATTTCTTGGCCCAATTTTATCGGGTGTTATGTTAAATGCATAGAGCATAAATTGCCTTGAAAACTGTAATAAAAGATATTTTAAAAATTGGTTATTGTACCTCCTGTTTGTTGCACTATGTGTGATATTCAATGATTAATCAGTTTTGGTTATTGTGGTACAAAAATGCACATTATTGGATGCAAATTAGAGTAAGGAGCAACAATATCAGGAGATGAACAAAACCTTAAGATGCATTGCCAAATTCTAAAGAAATTTACATTTTAGTTTAATTTATATATTTTATGTAAGTTCATTTTCTTCTCCCCCTTTGGTTTTAAGGTCAGAAAACTGTTTACAATTTCAAAACCAACAGAAAGGCGGAAGGGAGAAGAGCATAAAATATTCATCTAAGCCCTCCAACATTATGGAAGAGCATGGCGCCGAATGGAAGGTACACCTACATGTATTATTTAAAAAAGTTTCTGTCATTATTCAAATTTCATTTGAAAAAGTTTAGAAATCAAGGCCATAACTTGTGGTAATTTTATTATCCCACCGACTTAATTGGTCCATTGATGTTAATTCTTGCTAAGATATCCTAGGGCATGATTATGAATATCAGTAGAGTTTAAAAAAAGAAATCAGATTTACATGTTATTTAACAATAACATGATCAAATTTTACAACGTATAGTTATATTTGTGTTAATAGGTTAATATGTGTGTGTGTGTGTGTGTGTGTGTTATACTCTAATTTTTAATGAATTAAGAACGTTTTCCCTCGATTGAATTTTAGTGAGAGGTAAATGGATCAAAGAATATTAAGCGCAAAGAAGGATGAATTAGAACCTTTCGACGTGCTAACTAATATGATGAAATGAGTTAAATTAGATTTTGCTTCTTCATAACACCTGCACACTCTATCTTTCTGCTTCTCCTAAGCAAAATAAGAAAAAAAATTCATCGTTATATAAAAGATAACATAATTATTATGTCATAGCTTGGTTTAATTATTATTTTCACTACTTGCTTTAAATTTTTATCAATCGATCATTTGTTACTTAAATTTTTTTTGTCTAACAGACCTTTTAAATTTTTCAATACGCTAAGTGGTACACTAAGAAAACATGAATTGGGTTCTTCTTCATCTTGATGCCTTCACACGTATTTTTCATCTTCATGCTTTTTCTAAGTTAAATAGTTAATTCATTAATTATTATATCACTTATCACATTAATTTGTTAAAGCTTGCTTTAATTAATATATTCGTAGCCCGCTTAAAATTTTTACTTGACTGATTTATCATATTCTCGTATCACTAATCAATTTCCTTTTAGATTTAACAGCTAGCTGATGAAAATATTAAAAAGAGTGGAGATTCAACTATGGAATAGATTTCAAACGATATTAATGCAACACCAACTCATTGTTAATGGGGCTACATAGCAGTGCTAAATTAACCCTATGATACTCAACGATACTATATAAGTGTGCCAACGCATAAGTCTGCTATCATGAAAATCTATCTCAGCATGTCAAAAGTGATTGTAGCACATAGAAAGTGCCGGTGCTTTGATGGTGGTCTCCAATGTTTACCTCTTCAACGTGCTTTTTGATGGATTGAGCCTGAGGAAGAGGGAAAAAAATGTTTAAAATTGGTAACTTTTTTTGGTTATATAATTTGGTTTTTAATTCAAGGATTTTAGGTTTAGTTCTAACATAAGAAACCTATCCATATCTGCTGATTGTTTAAAAAAGAAATAAGTTCAATGCTTATGTTTACGGTAAGGAATTGGGGAGCCACTAAACGACCGTAAATATTTGGTTCTAACTATTTGCATTAAAGCCAGCTTTCCATTTTTGATCTCATTTATGAGCCTAACTATTTCAACTTTAGCTAATGTTGAACAATACATATGATAATTATCTTTAACTCAAAGACATTGAATGAGATTAATTTTAAGCTACAAAGCAAAATTTTCAAAAACTAAGAAACCCATTGACACTCTTAAGATGTTGAATACAACATTCTAGGGTACATATGAATATATTATCAGGACAGGGTTTGAAAACTTTTTCATATTTAAAGAAAATTTGTTATAATCAACTAATGTATATTTTGATAACCAATTGTATTTTTGGTTGCTTTCACCTCTTATTCTAATACTATAATTTAAAGAATATCATAATGCCTAAGATCACCTCTTATTATATTTGCAAGTTCTTGCATATGAGACTTTCTGTAACTAAGTATATGATACATGGATATACAGTTTATTCCTCCTGGGTTAACATGACGGTGAAAGAGTTGTAAATATATCTACATAGGTTGATGCCCAATTTTTGAATTAAGAATGCACTATTTTGACAACTACTTTTCTTGATACTGCTTAAGCTTTTAGCAGAAATTCAGGATTGTTAAAGCAGATCAAACAAAAATGTATAACAACAAGTATTGTATTGTTCTGATTGTGATTTGTTTTCTGTAATTAAGAATAATAGTCAATAATTGTTTTGATTGTTCTAGCATATGATACTTTCTGTAACTAAGTATTATAGAAATTCAAGATTGTTCTGATTGTGATTTTTTTCCGTAAGTGTTTGTGATTTATTTATTCCGTTTAACTTTATAATGAATGGATCTGACGATGTTCTTTTTCGTACTATCCTGACAATTACTAAGCTTTTGTAGTATGGAATTTTAGACATTAAAGCCTTGGTTAACAGGTGATTCAAATTTGATTATTTGAATTTCTAAACTATTCTGAAAGTTTGACATAAATATTATGTCTTTATAAAGAAATTTTTTCTTTGCTGATAAAATATTTTGTGAAGAAATTGGTTTTGCACAGAGGAGCGCATAAACTTCAATTTTTATGCTCATTTCCTTTTACCAGTTCGTGTAATTCCGTGATCAAGTTAAGTTTTCTCCCTATCAAATCTTGCACTTTTTTGCCAGTTTATGGTGCTAAGCAAATTTACAATTTTGATCATGGATCATTGGCTAATTTGTTGTTTTTTTAATTTCAATAGTTGGAACTTCATATTTAAATACTTGGTTGCTTCTTTGGGTGCATCGGATCTTATCATGGTTTCATACAGTGTGAAAGAGGGAACAGAAAAGAGCATGGTATAACCATGTATGGAATGTGTCAAACTGAGTTCAACCAATGATGTCCACTAAAAACATCTTAATAAGTTGTAGTTAATTGGGAAAAGCAATCATATTTAAAGAAATTGATGTTAATTATGAACGATACAATACAAACTATACAGTTGCTAAATAAGTGTAAACAAATTGTTTTGAGTACGAAATTTTAAAATGGACTTTCACTAAATTTGTGTCATATATTTCTTTGAGAGTTAAATTTTCTCTCATATGCAAGGATGCCATAATGTAAGTGGAATGTTTGTAATGATTATATTTTGTGATAAATTCATTACGTTGTTATTTATTGTTGTATGTTAATCTAGCAATATACTTATAAAACCATCACCATCAAATGTTTTTGTTGGTCAAAACTAAAGACACTTCCTGTTTCTAAATTGTTAATTTAAATATCATGTTCATCATCATATATTTATCCTCTATTGCTATTATTTACTTATTTATTAGCGAAGTCATATATGAACACTGCTAATTTTTTTAAATCTAAGTTATATGATCCTGTAATCTGTGGATCACGTAAATCAATTAATACTGCTATTTTGACTTCTATAAATTCATAACTTTTTAGGTACTGATATGCAACTCTTTTACAATTTTCAGTCGGCAGAAATATTACTGTTGGATCAAAGAAAAGGTTTCATTGGTTTGGATGATATATATATATATATATATTCCATGCTTTGCTGGATTCAGAGGGCAACTATGTGTATGATCGACAAGAACTTATTTAACAAGCTCAATCTTACTATGCTACATTGTTCAATGGTCAAACAAGGAGAGATTTTCCACCTATTTAGCCAAGAAAATTTGTAAATGATGAAGGGAAAAGATACTTATCTGCAACAGTTGATCTCAAACTTATTTAACAAGTTCAATCTTACTATTCTACATTGTTCAATGGTCAAACAATGGGGGATTTTCCACCTATACAGCCAAGAAAATTTGTAAATGATGAAGGGAAAAGGTACTTATCTGCAGCAGTTGATCTCTCAAAAATCTAAGAAGCAGTTTTCTCCATAGATGACTCCAAGAGCCCTGGCCTCGATGGCTTCGCTGCAAAATTCTCTAAATTGCATTGGGAGGAGATGAAGGCTGGTCTTTTTTCAGCTATTCCCTCTATTTTCCAGTCTGGGAAATTGCCTCATTGGTTGAATCATAATTTCATCACCCTTTATTCATGTATGTCAAAAAAATCACACTGTTTTTATTCATCCTAAAAATATGATTAATTACCATCCTAATTGAAACAAATAGTACCACTTAAGGTTGTGCTTATATTCGTTTCATTGTATATTTGGCACATTAATTGCTCATATGTTTGGAATAAGTGAAGTTGTTTGCACGTTTTCATGCTGCTGTAACAATATGCATTGATGTTTTAATTAATGCATATTGTCTCGAATATAAAGGCTATTTAATTAGGGTATTATTAGTTTAAGTTAGTAGTTTATTTAAGTAAATGAGAGTCAATGACATTTGGAACCCATGGTCCTAATGGATACTTTTGTTTCTTTGTTCTAAAATTTAATTACAAAATTTTAAGTATGATTAATATTTTTGTTAACTGTAAATTTGGAGAAGTTTGGAGGGTATAGCCCAACATTATTTTTTATTTAGTCCCAAATAATGTTTTTCCTGCAAACATCACTGTTAGTTATCTTGACATTTGTGTAGAGTAACTAGATGGTAACAATCATCATCAGAGTCCTTTGAAAAAGACTTGGCCTGAATCTTCGATTGTGTTCAGATGCCATTTTTAAGGATTCTTTTAGTCTGTCTATTTGAAAGAATTTTTTTTTACTTTGTTTGTGTTTTCCATGTTCTCATTGGTCATTCTTATCTCTCTGACCTTTGTTTAATGTTATGGCAGAGGAGATTAATTCTGAAGCTGGGAGTTGAATTATATAATACCTTAAGGATTATTATGCTTGAAGAAGAATTGACTTTCTAAAATGAACGTCAATGGAAAAATCATTAGCCACCTTATAAATCTATATATGAACAAGCCTTTCCTTCCGAAAGCAGCTAAAAAGTCATAATTCAACTTTAGTTTTTACAGTATGGAAATAAATTAGTTATTATATGCATGCACTACAAGTTTAGCTAACCATTTGTTTTTTGCACATCAATAGATAGAAGACCTATTTCAGAAAAAAATCTCAGATAAAAATATGCTTAGTGAAAATCCCATTGATGCATGTAAAAATATGAAAGCACATTTAACAAATTTATTAGTGTAGGTGCCGATTGTATATCGTTACAAATTTGGAGTGATTTAATTCTTTAATATAATCGTTGCTAAAAAAATTTGAGAAAAAATAAATCATATTCCATCATTTTTATTTCTTTTTATCTCATGTCCAATCTTATGATTTCCATCTATTTTGGCATTTGGGCTACTTAGTTGCCTATGCAAAGCTGAAGTTCATTTTGATTACATTAATTCAGTATGTTTGGATATAAGACACTTCTCCATCTTTTCGGGAGAGATACGTATGTATTCTTATTCTTACATTTACATTCGAAAATGATAGACATATTAGAATATTATCAATTATAATGCTCATTGTGAAAAGCCCACAAAATTTATAACATTTTGCTTCCTTTTTTATTTTTTAGAGAACGCCCATATTGTGCCATCGTTCATTTGTTTCATTTTCATAACTTAATCATGTGCGTTCTGTCAACTAATTCTTTATTGAAGTTTATTAGAAGTTAATTGATTATAAAATATTTGATATTTTATAATGGTTTATTTATCAATATAAAAATAATGAAAGTAAATCTAATGAATTACAGTAAACTGCATGGACTAAGGCCTTCGTGCAATTTTGAGTCACACAACTATTTTTTTTTACCTAAGGATATTGTATATTTTGACAAAGCAACGTTTATACAGATTAACAAGTCTCAGATGTGAAATTTAAAAAATTAGCATAAGAAATTGAGGCCAAGCAGTTTGAACACCGATTAGCTATATTTGTATGTACAAGTACTGGGAAAAAACTAGAGTATATTGATCGGCAAAAATCCCTTTATATGATTTTATTTCCATTGTTTTTTAGTAGCTATGCTATAAAAAAATGACTCAACGATCAAATGCAGTTCAAGTTGATTAACTTTCTATTCAAAAATATGGTCCAAAGGTTGGATCTACATTTGTGTATCCATACAGACATGCAGACATCGATGCTAATTGTTTGAGAGATTTTTTGAAAACATGTGTTTCTATATGGTCCAATCATGAAAACATATATGTTTCTATATGCTAATTGTTTGAAAAAACATGGTCCAATCATTAAAACATATTGTTCGTGGATGCTAATTGTTTGAGAGATTATATATGTTTCTAGCAGACAGGCAGACAGGATGGTTCTGCCAGTATAATATAACTGCAAATCCACAGAAATTGATCCAAAGAGCACGTCTTTCATAATACATCCTTTGGCTTATTATATACATACTAATGTCTCTTTCTACTGCCTTTTTGTTCAAGCTTATAAGAATGAACTTGACTGCATTGATATTGAGATACATTGCCATTGTATTCTAACTTATTTTGCGCTTCTTTCCTGTAAAAATCAACATAAGTTTGGCTTCTACTTCCAGTTTTGCTGCCTTTCAGGTGACAAAAATGGATACTGACAACAAAAATTGTGATAGTGGATTGCAATGGATGTTTGATATCAATACAGGAGATGAAAATAATTCATTGTGCTTAATATTTTCCGAGGGTAATACCATCAACGGAAATGATGCAGTATGCCGAGGTTTTCATGTTATCAACGATCATTTATACACAAGTGGCAAGGTAAAAACTTGATAACAGTTTAGTTATCAGTAATTTTAAAATACTAAACTGTAACCATTGTGTATAAATAGGGAAAAAGAATTCTTCCATCGTCTTTTCAGTTGCATGCTAACACGAGTTCTAGAAATATTGAAGTAACTTATGGAAGACTTTTAGTAGCAAGAGCATAGCACCTGATTCCTCCACCTTGGGCGATCACTATGATTCTCCTTCATATATTTTATATGAAAATGCATGGAGCGGCAGATGGTAATATTTTTGGTTATATTGAACACAATAATATTGACTAATATATGTAATGCATTATTTAAAGATTATCATAGACTTTTGCTGATGAATTAATTTAAGAATGTGTGTTTACTTTTGCAAAAGTTTTCAAGTACCTATGAAATTTTTCTAGGCTATTATTTCAATTCAATATATTTTGATTCTTGCTTTATTTTTGTCGCAGTCATACAAAGATAACTATGCTGTGAGCATCAGCAAACAAATTCTTATAGAGAAAGGCGTTAAAGAATACATGACTTTGACAATGAAAATTTGGATCTTGAAAAATCTTGGATATGTAGAGGTAACTATATTGATTTTTTAATTTTTTTTCATGATATTTTCGTGACCATATGATTTTAAAAATTGTAAGATGCATATACACTCATACCAGTTTAGTTAAAAGCGGTTCTTTGATTTTTGTTGTACATCCATGCCACTTATTTTTAACATGGTACATTATTTTGGACAAAAAAATTGTTGTATGTACTATTTATGTTGTTATGTAATGCATTATGGCCTTGATTTTTATTTATGAAATCATTATTAACTTCAAAAAATTATGTGTAAAAATGATTGCATGTTGTTTCATTTGGGATATACATAAATGATGTTTCCTCATTTTTGTAAAATCAAATCTAAAAAGCCATGTATTTATCAAAATAAATATACAAGGCAATCTAAACTCCAACCTTGACTAAAAATCCTTATATTATTTATAATTTACTTTTAAATATAATATAATAATTAAATTATTGTTTTAATATTATGTGTGAGTGTATACACATGATTTCTTTTCCAATCCAAATTAAGTTTCATCATCGATTATTTTATTTTCTTCAGGTTCCTTTTTCATTTACTATTTATATGAAACTTGGTAGACTTCTTTGGAACAACATGATAAGATGGATTTGCATAATTTTTCATTCATGAATTAAGATAGATATCATATTATGATATAGCAAAAGGGATAATTTGCTTCCATTTTGGTTGACTTGGGTTCGACTGATCATATTAAGCAACATTTGTATAACCCAAACCATTGTTAGTCAGGTATAAGATGGACCTCACTTAATTTTGTTTTTAAAAGAATACTTCATATTAATAAATGCGAACAGTACATTGATTGTCCTAACTCATTTTGTCGCTAAAACCATTTTTTAATCCCTAAAATGTCATATTAAAAGGCAAGTAATGATCAAAATGTTTGTGTCAGTTTTACTTTTGTTTTAATGGATTATTTTCTCTTTTATGTATATGTTCGCTTGCCTATTCTATGTTATTGTTTTTAAATTTTAAGTATGGATCCTGTGGTTATGATATGAATTAATATGTCAAAGACATTCATTTAGTTGTATCATTTAATCATTCTAAAATTCTCTTCGATCTGTTTCAAAATTAGAGATATGAAATGGTCCGTTTCAAAAATAGTTTGTTTTCTTCTTTCTTCGATTGCGATATTAAGTTTTTATGCATGTATTATGTATTTTTGTAATTTAACCTTGCAATCGATTGGAAATAGTAGAATTCTTGATTCATTTATTTAATTCTACGTATAGGTTTTTAATTGTCATGAGTAATTATTCAAATACTATGAAGTTACAGTTCGTGAAGTGAATGTAGTATGTGGATAGTAGCTGCTGCTGCTGCTTCTTCTTCTTTTTCTTTGGTTGCAATAATATCGTATTAAATAGTTTGTATTCGCTTTAGTCCTTTCATTCTTTGTTGTTGTAAGGCCTTTCTTAAAATCTGTAGCCTGTATCTATTGTAATCACAAGGATCATGTGCTTAACTTAGAATGCATAATCCATGTTACGCTGAGAAAGGTTACTACAGACCCTTGACTGATTCAATGCTTAATTTCTTTTACAATTTACTCAATCGTTAAACGCAAGTGGTAGTATGGGAAAAAAGGAAATTGAAAGTCATATAATTAAGCTTAGTACAACATGATAAATTATTAGCTGAGTTAAGAAAAGAAAAAAACATATGTCACTTTCTTCTACATATGTTTTTTCCTACAAGTCTGGCAAACAAAAATAATATACATTTCAAAGATTCTTTCAGCTTTCATTTCTTTTTCCTTTGGGCATGAGAAAAAACTTATGTTTTCTTTTGTATTGTTTGAGTGGATATAGAGTTTTATATAATTGTGGTCCGGGTTGAGATGAACATGGTTGAATGTGTTTAAGGAGTGAACCCTGAAGGAAAAAACTGGTGATCATTTGATTTGGACTGTTTGACCGGCACTTTTTTGATTAGTATCTTTGTGATATGACAATCTACATCAAGTATTCATATACCTGATCGTCCTCAACCATTTAACTTTCGTCTAATTTTAGGTTCAATTAATGCTAAATTTTATTTAAAAATTGAGACATAACCATGACGAGTTTGGATTTCGTATTAATTTTTATTTAAGTTAGGCGAATAACATACTTAATATGACAGTTTTTTTCTTTTTATTTCAACTCTTTCGTTGAACATGAGTTTACAATAATGTTATAGTTAATTCCTCTGCTCTACACTTAATTCCTCTGCACTACACTTGATTCCTTTGTGTGATGCCCTGCTACAAGAACTAAGTCAATGTTTTTAAAATCATTGGAGACATTTTGCTGCTCCTTCGTCATCTCCGGTGATGTTGTCCTAGATGAAGGTCTCAATTTCCATGCCTTGGACCTGGGCCCATACGCAACTGTATGTGTGCTGTTTTTATATAATTTTTTTTTAATCAACTGTCTCAGTATTGTGCCATGTTCATTTTGAATAGGGCAAACTCAGTAGCATTGTCAATGTATTTGAAGGCGGTGTTTGAACATTACAGTACATGGAAGCCTGATAACTATGACTTAACAACCTACCGCCAAAACTAACCCAAATTTTTACTGCTTCTCTCACAGGATGTTGATGATAGTCTACTTAACCATGCCTCTACTGCAACCAAAAATCTAGAAAACTGCAATCAAAAATTTAGAAAAAGGTAAGGAAGTGGAATAGTTTCTATGTTAACATTAACTACGTGTATGAATGTGAATGATTTTTTTTTATTTGCTTCCATTTTCAATCGGTATGAACAAAACACTTATAATGATTTCTGAGATTAAATACCAAGATATTCCAGCCAATCTAATGATTTCACGTTATATATGTTAATTGCATAGTAGACCTAACTTGGGGAATATATTTCTCTTGCAGCCAATCAAAGAGCATCAAAGTTTCAGTGTGTTGGAATGCACTCTCCAAACTAATCAAATATTTTTATTCAGGGAAGTTTCCTGTAATTCAAATCAATTGCATATGGAAGAATATGAACATAAATAAACAGCCATAGGAATTAAAGCCTTATGTAGAGCTTTCTTCACTGGCCGAACAATGGCTATTAGAAGAAGTATTAAAAACAAGTGCTTAAGTACTATTTTTGCTTGCTTAGACTTTTATCATAAAGCATCAGCACAACTAATACCTTATGCTATCAAGCAAGGCCAGTGGGAAATTGTTGAATACATTGTAATCAGTATTGCTCATTTGTATCCTAAAATGAAATGTATATTCGCTACTCTCAAAAGGAGATGTGAGTGTTTGAATTTGTATTTTATGTGAATAACCTTGGCTTTTAAATTCATTTGTGTCTATTCATGGAAAGTTAGGAACAGATTATGTGATATGTCGTGTGCACCTTAGCAAGCATTTTACTGAAATTGAAATTTCAGCAGTGTAGCCTTTCCCTTTCATTCGTGTCTTTTTTCACTTCCAGGGCATGTAATAATATTATATTTGTGTTTTATAACAGTTAAGCGCCTATAGTTTTAAATCAGCATATGACATTTCATATTTTGATTGTTTTATAATGCTAGCTGGGCTATCCTTTATTTTATAATTGTACAAAATAATATTCTTAGGAGGATACTGAAGATATTCAAGTGATGTTACCTTTAAATTGTATTTCTCTCCTACATATTTTTGTATGTCAGTTGAACTCTATTTGAGTTTTTTGAGATGATGGATTTGGTCCGTCAAGCATAAACTCATGGTGCTAGTAATATGCAGAAGCCATTTTTGATTAGCTACACTGTTTAGATGGAATCATAGAAGCAACGTGGTGGAGTTGGTTCAACTTGCCAACGATGACATGAAAAGCTCATAAAGATAAAGAAGAAAATGAATTATTTTGTTTAATTGGTCTTACTACTGCATACTTGCCTATGGTGATTTGTACATAACATCTATTCCTGTTTTGAATTTTCATTGTAGTCATTTGTATTTAAATGTCAAAATATGTAAATTAAGATTGATATTTAGTTTTTTCTTTAAAAAATTTTGTAGCTATTTATTATTATTTCATATTAAAAAAGGCAACTTATTATGTTGTTATTCAGATACTGTGTTTGAAGACTGCTATGTTTTGTGTATGTTGTTAAATATGTTCAATACTTCTATTTATTTGGTGATGCTACTGATATTTTGATGTTTTTTTGAAGTTATTTATCTTTAAGTTCACTAAAAATGTTTAATTCTTTAAGTTGAGTTCTATATAGATACTCTCTATCCAATTGGGTGGGTCAGATGAACACGGACAACACATGAGCACATTACCTAATTCAATTTCTACACTTTTCTCAGATCTAACTCAAATTTATTAATGGCTTTTTACCTCTTCTTTGGATAGTCTAATGAGAAAATTAATGCATATGATGTTCTTTTTGAATACGAGTAATAGATTGTTGTAAATTGTAATCCATTTTTGTAGCAGCCTTGAAGTTTGATCCTATGGACCTCTATAATGATCATGTTCAAATATACTTTCATCCTGTAATGCAACTTACCTTTATTTTTTATATCCCTATACATTTTAATCAAGTTTGCTTCTCTTTTCTTTATAAGATTATCGGCCCTTTTTGCGTTAATGTGTTATAACTTATGCTTCCATAATCGGATGATGTCAAGAAAGTTACCCATGCATGCACATTGTTATTAGAGCAGGTCCACCTGGACGTGCATACACACTCGTATATATAATATAGATACAAACAATAATCATTACTCGTCTATATGAACAATATTCATTATACCCAGGCAGGGTAGATGAAGATTTGGTAATATAGAAGCTACTGGTCTTGGTCCTTTAGGTGCTACTCATTTTGGTTTTGATTTAGAAGGATTAGTCATATGGCTATCATACATCTATATGATATCGTTGTGCAAGGATTCTGGCTTAATGCTCGCACTATTCCAAATGATTAATGGATCATTTTGGTTACCAAACCCACTAATATTATTTGTTTTATCAGTATTTGAGAAAAAATTTCTCATCATATCTTTTGATAAGACTAATTTTATGACCATGTTTTTCCAAAATTTGACTTTAACGAATTCGCTCATCACGATAGGATTCTGCGAAGTTTCCATTGTTCGGAGTTAATCATTTCCATATTGTTTGTCTATCGAATCATGTTATCAGGCATGACTTGTTGATTATTTACTAAAGATTGCTTCAGGTCTATAATGTTATGAAGTTGTATAGGATCATTAAGTTGATCAATGGAAGAACTTGGTGAATTTGGACATGAAAACAATTTTCTTTTGTATGCTATTATGTACGCTATTTTACTTGCAGATTTTGAAAATGAGATATGTTAATATTTTTAGAATCATGAAAGTATAAATAGTGTGCATGGATTAGAGAGAAAGAGGGAGAGCTAGAAAATATAGGAAATAGGATAAAAATAGAAGATAATGAAATTCTTTTAGAAAACCAGAATTTTGCAACTATATTCTAAAAATTCAAAATTAGTTTCTAAGTAAGCTAAAAATAAAAAATTATTTTAATTCAGTTAATGAACAAATACCAAGACCTCTACGTAATTTAAGAAACGTATTTTCACATAAAGGTTGTGCAAAGATATCTTTTATTTGATTTGCAGTATTAACAAATTCGTGTGAAATAGTTACTTTTTCAACATTGTCACATTAAAAATAATGTCATATATCAATATGTTTTCTTTTAGAATGATTTATAAGATTTTTTTATAAATTAATTGCACTAGTATTATCACAAAATATAGGAGAATTGGTTAACTCCAAACTCGTGTAAATTTTATTGCATGTAAATTACTTATGTATAAGCCAAAGCAGCAGTGATATATTCTGTATTACATGTTGATAGTGAAACACAATTTTGACTTCTTACTGACCATGATAATAAAGATTTACCAATGAAATGGTAGGTACCACTTGTACCTTTTCAGTCCATTTTACATCCCCCAAAATCAACACCACTATATGATACTAATTCGAAAGGGCAGACTTTCAAATATAAAAGTCTATAACCTTTATATTTGTTAAGTAACGCAACAAATTTTTTACAGCTCGCATATGTGATTCCTTGGGAATCACTTGGAATCTAGCACACAAAAAAGTACACAATAAAATATCAGGTCTACTAGTAGTTAAATAAAGTAAAATAAAGTAGAGAACCTATCATACGTTCATAAAGTTTATGTTCAATGTTCTTACCATTTATATCTTTGTTAAGGTGTACGCTAGTGCTCATTGGAGTTTGTTTGGTGCTCATGTTCTCCATTACAAAATGTTTTAATAAATCTTTTAATACTTTTCTTGAAAAATAAAAAATCCTTCCTTTAATTACATAATCTGTAAACCAATAAAATATGTCAATTCACTCATGTGTAACATTTCAAATTAATTTTTCATTATATTAGCAAAATCATCACATGGTTTTTTGTTAGCTGATCCAAAAATATACCGTCAACATAAATTTGAACGATTAAAATGTCAGTTTTATAATTTTTTTAATAAAAAGAGTTGTATCAATTTTACCAATTTAAAAATCAGAATTTAAGAGATAATTATTTCATCTTTCATACCAAGCACGAGGTGCTTGTTTAAGACCATAAAGTGATGTTTTTTTGCAATTTAAAAACATGATCAGGATATTTTTCATATGAATATAATGGTGGTTGTTCAACAAAAACATTCTCCTTAATACGACCATTTAAAAGTGCACTTTTAACATCCATATGATACAAAGTTAAGTTATGATGACAAGTGAACGCAACAAGTATTCTTATAGTTTTAAGTTGTGCTATAGGAACAATGGTTTCCTCATAATCAATTCCCTCCTCCTGATTGTATCTTTGAGCTACAAGTCTAGCTTTTTCATATGATGTCACCATTCTTTTTCTATTTCTTTTTTATAAACCCATTTTGTACCAATAACTGTTTGGTTATTTGGTCGTGGTACTTACTCCTAAACATTATTACATTCAAATTGGTTAAGTCCTTCTTGCATTTCTAAAAATAATAATCGTCTGTAGCTGCTTCTTTATAATTCTTTGGTTCAATATTTGATATGAAAGAAACATGACCTAATTGGGTTAATTATACTCATGTAGCTACTTTTGTGCTAATATAGCCAATTACATTATCCAATTCGTGATTCTCTAATAATCTAGGTAGTGACTTTAACATATTATATCAAGATTAATTGTTTTAACTTGTTGTTCATTAGTGGTTGGATTTACTGATGGTTTTATAATTTCAGTATTTTCATCATCATCAATATTATGATTAAAGTTTTCTTCAAAAGGTACATGTAATGTTTATCCGATTATATTAGATCTTTTATTAAAATTTCTATATGCTTTACTTTGAACTAAATAACCAATAAAGATTCCTTCATCGACTTGTGGATCAAACTTACCAAGTGGGTCTTTTGTTTTTAAAATAAACCATTCAGAACCAAAAATCTTAAAATATGATACTTTAGGTTTTCTATAATAAAAAAATTCATATGGAATGTTTTAATTAAAGGTCTTAACGAAACACGATTTTGAACATAGCGACTGCCTTAACACAGAAGTTGTGTGGTAGACTGCTACTGCTTAATAATGTTCTAGCGCATTCCTGTTGTAACGACTCACAATTCCGCACATTTCAAGCTGAAAATAAACCACACATATCCAACTCAAATTGAACGAAAAGGCGAATAGTTAGGGGAAAGAAAGACGAAAGAACAAAGAAGAAAGAAGAGCATAGAAAAGAGAGAAAGAAAACCAAATAACACAGAATCTCACAATGTAGCAAAACAACGTACAATATAATATCAATGATCTTTACAAAAGAGAAACTGTAATATACATACATCAAATCATAGTACATAGATAACTAATCATCAGTCTGGACAGTTATAACAATCTGTCCTCACAAATACTGATAATTTAGATAACCAATGCATTGAAAAATAAACATATACGCGAATATGTATCTAGAAAAATGTACATCTCTAGAAAAATGCACAGAGACACCAACAGATGGTCCTCTACCAACACAGAACCGGCCTACCTTTACCGTAGATAGTATCAAATATGTCATCAACCCGGTCGTTTTCAACCTACCTGTAGCCACAACATACACAACACACCCAATATATAGAGGGTAATCTAGAAAGGCGATGAACATATCCTAATGGGAGCAACCCATATAGCCTTGTCACATCTACCCTTTTTATATCATTCTCAATGTGTGAGGCCTAAGTTAACATACTACCTTTCACAAAACAACAAATCCCACTTTTAATGTCGCATTGCCATTCCAACAACAGATAAGTTGATTTTCATAAAAATACAACCTCTAAGCTTATACATCTTAGAGAAGGTGTTCAGTGTAAGAGAGATTATCGTATACACCACCAAACAGATGTGTGTACGTGGTCTTAGAAATGCAATATCAGACATTTGTCCAAACAAGTTGTCCATGAATAGGATAAACCAAAGGCACTCTCCTACTACATCCTGTTGGGAATCAACCTTAGGATTAATAGCGAGCAATCCTTGCATCGAATATTTTCAGAATAAAGCACTATTACCACCATATATACAATATGGAATTGCAAGGCTAGTGGCAAACAGCCCTACATCTTGAAGATCTTCGACCTCAAAAATCATCATCTTCAAAAATCTACATTTGAACGCATAAGTTGGTCCAATGTGGTTTTCGGATAAATTCAATCTGGGTGTCCTCGGACCAACAATTGATAAGAGGCCCTCAACCTCATATAGAAACCAAGACTCGTAGACTTATCATGTTTCCAATTCTCAACTTTCTATCCTTTGTCCAAGAAGGAAGCTCGGTAGATTAGAGTACCATAGTCACTCCGCCTTACTCAAATCATCATTCTTAACACCAAACGATAACTAAGCCTACTCAATTGGCGTCGCACTAAGTGCACGACTAATCAGTTCCCACATCAAGTCAAGGAACCAAAATTGGCAAAAACACAGTCTAGCACACAAGAAGTCTTTAGGCCTGTTTAATTAATCACTTTCAAAAAATTTATCTCAAAATATCTTTAAAAAGGTATATTCTCAAAACCATTTTAGTCTTTCGATATTGGAAAAACATTTCCTATACTTATTTCAACGATATAAGTATATTCATAAACCATTTCATTTTCAACACTTAGCAAAAATCTCTATATACCTAAATCCATAATAAGTATGTTTACAAATCTTTTGAGGAAAGCTTCAAATTTTCCAAAACACGCTTTACTGGGTCAAAACATATGTTGTGTAAAACATCGTTACAACAACCTAAAACAATAGTATAGAGATTCGACTATTTATATTTATATAAATCCAATATACATTATAAAACACTTCTTTTTGAAAATCAGTTACTATAACAACATTGTTATAGTATATATTGACCTAAAAAATGGACCAAGACCCTGGTATGAGTTTGAACGCACCAGCCATGTTCTGATAGAGCAATATCATAGATAATAGATATAGAAAAAGAACAATAAAAGAAAGAAGATATGGGATTTATATAATGGTACGGCAGTTATTGATGCCTACGACCACTTTATAGTTTTATTAAAGACTGATTGTTGTTATAAGAGATGTTTGAATACAGGGCTTTGATTATCTTTAGATAGGTTGAATCCCCAAAATCGGAATCTACTGGAGAATCGCAGTGAATTCCTTTGAAGATTGTTGTTAGGGAGGTAGAGAGTGAAGAATAATTCCAGCAGAGCTTTAGCAACTAGTCCGGAGAAGAACCAGTTTATGTTGGAGTTAGAATGATATTTATATGGATCGGAGAACTTCTGGGTTAGGCTATTTCATCATTAGCTCGTAGGTAGATAGGAAACGACCCAGGGAAGGTTCGGCTCGCAATACGAGACAAGAACATGGGTCGTGAGAAATCCAAAGTCTATGAGTCGCTGGCGACCTATAGATTTGGCTCATTTATGAGCCTATGTCTTGGTCTTTTTATAGTATTCCTTAGCTAGCTCATTTGGAGATTTGAGGAGAGGCATGGGTCGCTGATGATCCAAGCACTTAGGATTTTTCTGGAGTTTGGAATTGGAGATGTTTTGATAGTCTTTTATCGTATTTATTTCATTTTGATGGAAATTCACTAGTTTTTTGCACTCTGCTACTAACTGGACAAAAAGAATGCTGATCTCTCAGCTTCGTTAATCATAGATGTTGCCTTAGCCATACAGGTTGGACCTTGTCAATCCCTTGTCTTAGCTTTTTTTGTTAAGCCCTGAACCATCTTGTTTATACGAATTCATTCTGTTTCCTATTGATTTCTATTCGGTTTTTAACTCGGATAACATTTACCCCCTAGTGTATGTCTTTGTTATAAACAAGGCATGCTTTGGAAGTTATCGCTCTCAATATCCATCTGCCGATTTCCAAGTGATTGCATTAGAGCTTTACGGATATTTAGCCCAATGTTGTTGGTCATCTTTCTTTGGTTCTGACTACTATTACTTGCCATAACGGATCAAATTTCTTCCTGTAATTCCCCGGCATGCCCCGGAATAATGAATAGGTGTAGTAAATTGAGTTCTAGAAGAATAGGTGAAGCTTCCTTTTCTCTTCTATTTTTTATGGGTTGTAAGAAATCCATGAGGGATGGGTCGCAGTGACCTAACTTCTTAGTTTATTTAAATTTGCAAGGTAAGGTCGGGTCGCTCGCGATCCATGATGGGTCACAGGTGACCCTATTACTTAGAAATTTTTTTTGCTATCTCTTGCATGCCTATTTATCCTACTCAAGCCAACCCAATTCATTACTTGACCCAAACTATTTTTACTTCTTCATGTGATCAAACCTCTCTGCGAATTGATTCCAGGCGATCCAATCTCTAGTTCGACCAGATTCATCACTCTGTTTGAATCCACTCACAGTTGATCCATCCAAGCACTCCCAAATTTCATGAAACCCTAGTCATCCCATCATCTCACTTGAATCCAAACCCTAGCCCGCTATTTAATTATTGCCGACCTACCATCAGCTTGCCACCGATCCATTCCTTAGCTCACTGTGTTTGATTTTTGACTCTTCCTGTGCCATTGGATCCATTTTCAGGTGGATTTGCTTAGCTGATTTACTAATTACTGCGTTCATGTGACTTAATGACTAGTGTCCATTTGCAATGTTGATCGTAAGGAGTTCAAGTTGATTGCGGTATAATGGAGGAAGATAGTAAATTGAGTCTCGAGTTGTTTCCTGTAATGACATTCGAGCTTTGGCTCAATGCTTGACACGTTTTGCTATCTTTGTCCATTAGACCAGAATTGACTTGTTTCGCAACCGTTACTATATGTCACATCACCAGTTGATCATGATTCTTTTATAAAATTTGGACTTATCCTGCTTGCTTGTTGCATGCTCAGCGTTCCTGTAATGAGAAGAGTTTTCTGCGTTGCTTCAGACAACAGAACTGTTATCGATCATAGATCGATAATGGGTAAGTGTATAAGAAGTAAAAACAAAAGCAGAAAACAAAGTGACATGGGAAGTATTTTTTTCTTCCACTGCAAGCGAACTATCTACATGGTATAGGGCATTTGTAATGTATCGGGCATCGAGTTTATCCCACAGATAGCACACTTCACTTGCCTCAGTCCACACTTGAAATCCAACGCGGCAATTACAAGTTAATATTTCTTCGGATTCAAGTGTAGCAGGGGAAGCTATTAGTTTAGGATAGATTTAACCAAACGTTTTCGAATGCAAGTTCTGTAATTTAGAATGAACCAGCCACCCATGCATCGTAAGTCAATCGAGGGAAGTCCGGCGCTCTCAGCAGCTGAATCATCATCCACTTCGCAAGCTCAGTATGACTAGTTAGTCCCAGTTGGGCCAATCGTGGATCACATGCCTCCCAACTTTTGAGTTCTGCTTAATCCGCCTGAGGGAGCTTCACCGGTTGTTTCTGCCAATGTCCTTCTTAACATTTGTGTGCAACACGGAATTCCCAAAGAGGATCTTCATCTACTAGAAAAGGACGAATTCACTCATATGCCTCCACTGGGTACACCGCTTGCCAACGATACTGCATTTGAATGGATTTGTGCCTCCCTTTAATGATTTTCTGTGTAAGACTCTCTCAAAATTGGGCATTGCCCATTTCAGCTTCATCTGAATGGCTAAGCCATCTTAACTAGCTTGCATGTTCTTTTCATGCGGGCGTTCAACTGCGCTCCAAGCTTCGATGAGTTGCGATACTTCCTGGCATTCAAAGATAATTGTCCCTCCTTAATTATAATCAGAGCCCAGAGGAATCGAAAATCATCCAGCACTTGCAAAGCAACTTATCACAATTCAAGATGCAAAATTTCTTTGTCAGATGTCCCAAGGGGTTCAATCATTGGTAGACGACGACGGGTAAGCTTCTTTTTATTCATCGAGCTTTTGATTCGTCGCCATGGAGTTCCAAACCAACCATATGTCTCTTGCAGTTATTCCAAGACCAAATAGAGATGGGATGCTCAATGAAATTTGCAAGACTTTAAAGGTAATCGATGTCGAGGAGAGAAGCGTTAAAGTATTACTAACTGATGAAAACTTATGTCGCTATGGACTACTTGCTCCTGGTGGATCTACCATTCAAGTTGAAATTACCTCTCCTACTAGATCGATGGTTTGTACAAGACCTTTTTCCTCCTCTCAAGATCCAGATAAGGAGCCTCTCTAGAGAGAGAGAATGCCCGTTCAGAGGATCCAACGATGAAACCCATGAGGGGGAAGAGGCTATTGTGACTAGATTAAGCGGCCTATGTAGAATGCCTCCAATCCCAGAGGAAGCAGAAGAGGAGTTCAAACAAAGAGAGGGAAAGGCCACGGTGGATTCAGAAAAAGAATAAGGAGAGTTTGAAAGTAGTAGTGATGAGTCCACTGCCAGTGATTACTTATTGTATGAATCTAACGGTGGGGACTCTAAGTCTTGTGATGAAACTCCAGAAATGAGTCATATTTTCCCGAGATCACCTCTTCCCGATGCAAGTGGTGAAGGAAAAGCCCCTAAAACTAGAAGACATCAAGATTCTTCGAATATGGATGTCGAAGTGGAGTTTGGAGATTTCAGCAATATATTTTTCGACTTCGATATGCTCATGATTAGAGACATTAAATTTGACACGATGTTTCCCAGTTCGAGTGATATTGCACCAGCGGTTATCCCAGTTCTACCCACAATAACCGAAGTAAGTCCAATCCCTTCTACTACGGTTGTTCGTTCTGGTTCGTGACGCCGTTTTAGGCCCATATTAGAAACACACTACACGCTGCATTAGCATATCACTCGCTTTCGTTCATCTCTTCATATTTTTTATGCTACACTTACTTCATTCTTCTAAGACCTTTTTTGTATGCCCTATTTCAGGTATGATGAGGGGAAGAGGCTTTTATGAGACTTCAAGGGCTTCACCTATTCACAGCGGTATCCCAAGCGCTCCTCCAGCCGCCCTCAAGTTTGAGAGATGAAGGAGGAATACAGGCGGACAAAAGAGCTCGAAGGTAAAACCCGTCGCCAAGAAGAAAGGGACCAAGCTCAATCATATAAAGGCGGGTATTAGAAGAGAAGATCTTTAAGGAAAGAGATAAGCCATCAAAAAAGTCAAAGTTTTAACATTTCCCTCATTCTTCGGAGCTCGCTTCAAATACTCTTTCATGGGCTAAGAATTCCCATCACTTCTGCTCTAGTTTCGCCTTCAACTCATGTATTATCATCTTCTATCATCACTGCTGGCCCCGATGCTTCTTGCCCCTATCAAAGACCTGCCGACTTCCTTCCTTTGGGCCACCTCTAAACTTGAGGCAGCACTTCCTAGTTGGTTTTAAAAGGAGGTCAAATTTGACCTAGATCTCCACCCCGTTCGCAGGGATTCCTTCATGTTGCATCTCTAAGCTATCCAGAGCGACCTAGAATAGGCCGAACAATGGGAGAAGCACTATAAATAGCTAGCAAATACAAATAAAAATAATTATCAGAAGATCCTCTCCTTCGAAATGGAGAAAGATGACTTTGAGAAGGCGTTGGCCGAGTGTGACACCAAGATTAAGCGATTAGAAGAAGAGAAAGCAGCGGCACTATAGGATAACAAGAGAAATATCGACACGTTGAAAGAGGTGAGAGAAGCCCACAGCCGAATAGAAATCGTCTACGGAGATGATATCAAAAAGGCTCATGCGGAAGAGGAGACGTTAAAGTAAGAAGTAAATGCTTGCAGCACAGCGATTGAGGCTCAACGAAAGACTATCATTGATCATGACTTCATCGTTGAAGGGCATAACAAAACCATTTCAGACTAGGTCGAGATCATTACCAAGTTACAGGCCAAGGTGACACAGCTTGGTGCCAACATGACTGCTGTTGAAGTTGAGAAAGCTGTTGTGACAGCATATTACTTGGACCTCCAAATAGCTTTCGAACGGAAAATGGAGAAACTGGATGCGACTATTCTGTATTTCTATGTCAACTCTCTGTTGCATCAAGGAAGTCTCGGCTACCTTAGACCAAAGTTTACGCGCACTCTCTCTCTTGTTTGGAAGGAAATCGTATCTCGTTTTGCCGATGACGGTGATAATTATTCCAATCATGAGTTGTGAGATGCCTATCTCAATGATAAATCCAAGAAGGCATTACTTAAAGGCTAGGAAATTCTTCGAGTTGAGAGAGAGAAGAAGGCCACCGACACTGCCTAAATGACCGCCACCAATGTGCTTGCCAAGCCTTCTACTTTTGGCGTGGGCGAATTATCAGAGCCGCTTCATGACCAACCAATGAGTTCAGGTCTTGAAATTATTCCTCAGGTGGTGGAGCCATCAAAAGAGGGCGAGGGTGGTAAGTACGAAGTAGACATTCTCGAGCATCCCTCTTGCGTGGATAATGTCCTTTCCTCCTTCGAATTTGGGAGTTTCCAACTTACACCACAAGAGAAAGAGGGATTCAATGCTTTCATTTTTGATTTTATAGGCTCATCTACTTTTTCGGTTGACATGCCAGCTACTTCGGTGTCCATGCCTATTGCCATTTTCACATCTTCTGCGGTTGATTTTGTTCCTGCTCTGGTTCCCACATCCGCATCTAGTTCACAACCGAAGCCAGAAGCTGAGAAGATATGTACACTCCATGACCTGGATGACCCTTTGGCGTCTTTGGAAGGTGATATAACTGCAGCAGAAGCCAAGGATCAGGTAACGTAGATGGAGCAGCCATAGAAGACTCAACACGATTTGATTGTCGTCAAGAAGGAAAATGTGGAGGCAATCAAGGCTTCGAAGAGTTTCTGAAAATCAATAAAACGCAAGGGGAAGGGAGGCTCTTCTGAGAAAGTTTCGGAGGAAGAAGAGGAGGACATCTCCATTGAAGTGTTCGTTGATATTACCGGCAGCGGCATTACTCCTGAAAAGAAGCAGAAAGTACCAACCAAAGGTGGAAAGGGTAGCGGTGGCAAGAAGCGTTAAGCGGATGGTATGAGGATGGACTTGATTTTGGCTGAAAGCTTGCATGAAAATCGATTTGTTTTGATTTCTTTTTGGGTCACTCTATTTAAGTGCAGAATCTACACTTGTGTTCTTACTATAGAGCCTATGTTTTCTTTTTATTGGCTGTTGTTGTGTGGGTATGGCCTCCACATTTTGACCCTACGTACAGAAAATTATAAGTAATATATTGATTTTTTGATTGTACTTTCGTCTATACGTTCGTATATGTTCTGTTTACTTGTGCTTATTTCATTTCATCCTTTCCTAGTTCTATGATTTGGCCAAAGCCCTTCATTCGAAGTAACAGAATATAGAGATTAACAGCACTTAGAGAATTTTTGTTTAGAAATTCATAAAACTTTAAAAAATTATAAAACTTAGAAATTTTTTTTAGAATTTTAAAACGGATATAGACTTTCGTTTGGAAGTTCATAAAACTTTGAGATTGAACTTGTGAATTTATTGTTATTTGGGGTGATAGAACTTGTGAACTTATTGCATTCACGCATTTCTGTCTCAGTACAGCTGTATGCCCTCCAGTTCACAGTGTTGTTTACTTCAAACAATTTTCAAGTATTCGGTAACTTAGGGTTTAGATAATTTCTATTGAAAATATGCTTAAGTCGTGACTTGATTCTCCTTTCCTTGGAAGTTTTGCAACCTTAGCATGTAGTCTCAGTTTCTGGCGGTATTCAGGTAAGTATGCAATTTATGCATGGGTATGTGCTGTCAATCATTGAGTGCCTTCCTTCTAGCACGAAATATTCAATAATTCCTGAATATATGCATGGGGTTTCTCACGCTCCTCGGTGTTGCCCATCTTTGGGTCATGTGAGGGGCTATTGTTTTGAGATTTAGCACGCCGCTTATGTAGTGTTCGGCATTCGGTGCTCCTTGACGCCGCCCATCTCTGAGTGATGCAGGGAGTGTAAGTTTGGATGCTTTTCGGTGTTTTCTATCTCCAGGCAACGCGGTAAGTTGGTTTTCGATGCTTATCGGCGTTGCCTATCTTCAGGCAACGCAAGGAGTTCGTTTTTGTTTTTCATCGGCGTTGCCTATCTCTGGAAAACGCAAGGAGTTCGTTTTTGATGTTCATCCGTGTTGACTATTTCCGGGCAATGCGAGGAGTATATTTTAAGGCTCCTCTACGTTGCATATCTCCGGGCAACGGGAGGAGTTCGTTTTTGATGTTCCTTGACGTTGCCTATCTCCAGCAACACGAGAAGTTTATTTTGAGGCTCCTTGGCGTCGCCTATCTCTAGGCAACGCGAGGAGTTCATTTTGAGGCTCCTCGGCGTTGCCTATCTCTGGGCAACCCGTGGAGTTTATTTTGAGGTTCTTCGGCGTTGCTTATCACCAGGCAATGCAAGGAGTTTATTTTCGATATTCCTCGGCATTGCCTCCCTCCGGGAAAAGAAAGGATTTCAGCTCAAATGCACGGCTTATGAGATGCACGGCTTTTAATGTTCCTTGGTGTTTCCTATCACTGGCTATGCAAGGAATTCTAGTTTGAATGTGTGGCTTACAAGATGCATGGCTTTTGATGCCTCTAGGCGTTGCCTATCTTCGGTCAATGCGAGAAGTCTATGTTTGGTGCTCCTTGGCGTGATCTATCTCTGGGCAACACGAGGAGTTAGTTTTTTAGGTGCTCCCTGGCGTTGCCTATCTCCGGGCAACGTGAGGAGTTAGTTTTTTAGGTGCTCCCTGGCTATGCCTATCTTCGTGCAACGCGAGGAGTTAGTTTTTGACCTCTCGGTGCTGCTAGGGAAACACCGGTTGTTTGAGAGGCTATGATCGGGTTCCACCGATCCAACGATTTGAGTCAATTTGCTAATATTGACCAGATTAGCATTTAATATGGACATAGTTTTGTCAATTTGAAAAAGCAAATCGAATTTTATAAAATATGGCAGATTCATTGCCTATTTACAGTGCCTTCGGCATTTCTAGGATTCTTATTTGATGAAAAGTAGGGAAGACATAAAGTAGCTTATTAAATGAAATAATGGCGGAGAATTTGCTATTCCAGGCTTTAGGAATTTTGAATATGTCGACGGTTGTCAGCTTGAAATTCCCGTCCTTGAACTTTTGATTAACGACATATGGTCTTTCCTAATTTGGTCAGAAGGCCCCGTAACAGGGTACTCCTTTGAGCAAAATCTCTCTAACTTCAAAGGTTTTACTATGAACTTTGAAGTTAAAGTATCATGCGACCCTTTTCTGGTGGGCAGCAGTTCTCAACTCTACTTCTTATCTTTTTTATCGACCATGTCTAGCGATTTGAGTAAGAGCTGCTCATTTTTCTTTTGATTGAAGTTCTACCTTCAGTGCAAGGGGACTTCTAATTCAATGGGAATCACTGCCTCTGAACCATATGCTAAGGTGAATGGAGTATGGCCAGTTGTCGCTTTATGTGTTGTCCTGCATGCCCATAGTGCGAGTGGAAGTTCTTCAACCCAGTTTCTTCTTGCTTTTTTTAATCACTTCTTGATGGATTTGATGATCTTGTTTATTGCTTCCACTTTCCTGTTTGTTTGCGGATGAGCCATTACGGAAAAGATTTTTTTGATTCGAAAGCACTTTTAGAAGTCTTTGAACTCGGCACTTTCGAATTGGGTTCCGTTACCGGTAATGATATTTTACGATACACCAAACCTGCAAATGATGTTTTTAGTAACAAAGTTAATAACTTTCTTTGTGGTTATCGTGGCCAACGGCTCCGCTTTGGCCCATTTTGTGAAATAATCAACAACAACTATAGCATATTTGGCTCCTCCTTTTGCTATTGGAAGGGCGCCAATCAGATCGATCACCCATATCGCAAATGGTCATTAACTAACCATCTGCGTTAGCACTATTGAAGGAGTTCTCTTTATTTTGCTGAACCTTTGACAATGATCGCATCTTCTGGAATGCTCTACAGCGTCGCGATTTATTATTAGCCAGAAGTATCCATATCGAAGGACTTTATTTGCCAAATTCTTCCCCCTAGTGTGGTCTCTGCAATCGCCTTCATATACCTTAGGATTCATCGTGGCTCATCATCGGTCACACACCTAAGGAGAGGGATCGAGAATCCTCTACGATAGAGTATTCCATCCTGTATTAGGAACTACGGTGCCTTTCGGAGGAGCTTTTTCCATTGATTTCGATCAGTTAGAAGGATTCCTGCAAGTAGATAGTTCTTTATCGGTATCATCTATGTATCTAGTTTGACAATGGTCTCTAGAATCTAGTCTACGTCTATTTCATCTAGCCTTGGGTTGGTTAGCATTTCAATCGGGACCAACCTCAAAGACTGAGCGTCTCCAGAACTTGCCATTTTAGCCAAATAATTTGCCTTGGTGTTTTGCTCCCGTGGGTTGTGGGTTAGTATAGTGCTCAATGTTTCTTAACATTTCTTGTATTTTGGATAGGTACGGGGCAAGATTTTTCTCCACGTGCTTGGTATTCCCCTTTCATTTAACAGACGACCAGCTAGGAGTCACTTATATGTGAATAGGTATATCTTGAGTTCCTTCACGACCTTCAGCCAAGTGATCAGTGCTTCATAATCTGCTTCATTATTTGTTGCTGGAAATTCCAAGCGCAAAGAATAGCTAATGGCTCGCCCTGGGGGGTTTCAAGCATAATGCCTGCCCGAAAAAAGAAGTTATTGGATGCGCCGTCAACGAAGAGCTTCCATTGCATACTTACTTTCAATTGAACTTCTTCCCCATCATCCCTTATAGTGAATTCGGCGATGAAGTCGGCCAATGCCTGCCTATTGATGGCTTTTCTAGGATGATCTGCGATGTCATATTAACGTAGCTCTATATTCCACTTGAGTAATCTTCCGAAAGTTTCTGGCCGGTATAGAACTTGCTTTAGGGGTTGGTCAGTCAATACTTTAATTGGATAAGCTTGGAAGTATGGTCGTAATTTTCGGAATGCGATCAAAAGGCAATACACTAACTTCTCTAGTTTTGGGTAATTCTTCTCGGCTCCGGTGAATCGTTTGCTAATGTAGTACATGGGTCGCTGAATTCTCGCATCCTCTCGCACGAGAGCGGCGCTTAGTGTGTGCGGGGAAACTGTTAAATAAACGAATAGGTCTTCTCCATCTATCGGCTTTGATAAGATTAGGGGAGCTTCCACGTGTCATAGCGATTCCACGAAAATTGTTTGACAAGCTTCACTCCATTCAAAGTTTTTCTTTCCCTTCTTCAGCGCATTGAAGAATGGTATGCACTTATTTGTAGCTTTTGAGATTAATAGACTCAGTGTTGTGACTTTTCCATTCAAGCTTTGAAGTTCCTTCTTATTTTTAGGGGCTTGGACTTCCCGTAATGCTGTAATTTGCTTTGGATTCGCTTCGATGCCCCGGGCACTCACTATATACCCCAAGAATTTCCCAAAGGCTACTCCAAAGTGACATTCGAGAAGGTTGAGCTTCATTCCATATTTTCAGAGTATCTCAAACATTTCGACAAGGTTGTTAAGATGGTTAGAAGCTATTCAAGATTTTACCAACATGTCGTCCACGCAAACTTCCATAGTCCTTCCAATCTGGCGTTTGAACATAGTATTCACTAACCGTTGGTACATTGCCACTGCATTTTTCAAGTCGAATGGCATTACCCTATAGCAGTACAATCCTAAACCGGTGATGAAGTTGTTGTTCTCTTGGTTAGCCTCATGCATCAGGATCTGGTTTTAGCCCGAGTATGTATCCACAAACGACAGAATTTCATGCCTCGTTGTTTCATCCACAAGCTGATCAATTCTAGGGAGCGGGAAGCTATTCTTCGGACAGACTTTGTTGCGGTTCGATAAATCAATACAGCTTTGCCATTTTCCATTGGACTTCTTGAGTAGGAACGGGTTCATACCAATTAGGGTAGGTTGCATCTCAAATGAAGTCGTTAGCCATCAGTTTGTCTACTTCCTCTCTCAATGCCTTGGACCGCTCGGATTGCAAGCTATGCCTTTTTGCTTCATTGGAGTGAATTTGAGGTCAATATTGAGGGCGTGAAAGGCAATTTTGGGTGATAGCCTACACATATTGGAGTGTGTCCAAGAAAATACGTCCAAGTTGGAGCGGAGGAATTTGGTTAGTTCTGACCGCATCTTGTTTCCAAGATGCAACCCAATCTTCAGGACCCACGTTGGGTCATCCATGCAGACTGGGACAGACACCATCAATTCTGCAGGTGCTGCCCGATCCTCTCCTGGGCTCTTCTTCCTAGGGTCCAAAGCCTTGTCGAATCGGCTATGGTTCCCAAGCTAAGGGTGGCCCTGTGATTGCTGTTTAGAGGGTTCATGAATGTGGAGGATTTTCCCCACATCCTTTCCTTTTTCCTTCCTTCTTAACTAGCGCAATTCCAGGATGTAGCATTCTCGGGCAGCGCTTTTGTCTCCTTTCACAATTCCGACTCCGTGCTCGATAGGGAACTTCATCGTAAGGCACCATTGGCCCAATGCTATTCTGAAGTCGACTAATGTGGGATGTCCTAAGAATGCATTGTATGCTGACATTTCATCCACGATCACAAAAGTCTAAATGAGGGTGACCCTTCACTCACACTCTCCTAGCTCCACAGATAGATCAATTGTTCCCACTGGTTGTTTGGGTTCACCGGTGAATCCCTGAATCTTTGTTTGGCATGCGCATACGCTTTTCATGGAAATCTTCATTTGATCTAAAGTATGTCTAAAAAGAATGTTAACTGAACTTCCACTATCAACCAGCACTCGTCGAACTACGGCAAGCTCGACTCTTACTGTCACCACCATTAGATCAAGAGTTGGAGCTTTAATCCCTTCGCTGTCCCGACTTTGGAACACTATGTCATCGTTCAAAACCTTATGCGGCTTGACCGGTTTCTCATCATCTATTTCTAAACATGATTCCTTCGAGGCGTGCTTTAACGAACTCACATATCGCTCCATCTCCCCCATCTTCTTTGCATGGGATGTAGTCCCTCAGATATTGTTCTAATAATAAGCCTCTGGTCTGTTCGTTTCGATCCTTCTTCACTAGTTTCAGCTTGATTTCTTTGTTCTCTAGGAGGTTGAGGGGTCGTAGTTTGATTGGGTTTTTGTGTTTTTTTCACGTATTGTTGAAGCTTGTTGTCTCGGATCAACCCTTCGATGGGGTCCTTAAGGTGGTGGCATTCATTTGTATAGTGGTTGTGTGTCTCGTGGAAGTGGTAGAATTTCCTAGAGCGCTTTTGTTTTTCCATTGCCTCTTTTCTAGGAGGTTTCTTACATTCTTTAGTCTCTTATGTTGCAAGATAAATATTCTTCAAAGTATCATTTAGTGGGGTATAGTCTTCCTATCTAAACTCTCTAAATCTTTTGTTTCTGCCACCGTTATTTCTTTTATCGGAGTTCTGGTTTCTTTTCTTTTGATTCTCACTCTTCCTTGTGACTCCATAAGTACATCCAGAACCGTATGTGTTTTGATTTTCCACCACGTCATTTTTTCCGGTGTTCATATGTTGTATAACGGTAGACTTTTCTTCGGCTCCTATGCCTCCTCCAATCTCAAGTACTGGCTTGCTTTTCGATTGCAGTCTTTCATGTTGGTAGGTTGCTTCATCTTAATCCATTTTCCAAACTCCATTTCTGGGTGAATAGCAGGGACGAACGCTATAAAATCCATATCCTCATTGGGTTAAATAGCATGGTATGGAGCCGGATCTGGACTAGGACTTTCATTGCAAGTTGGTTAAAGGTAGAAATAGATCTTGGAGGGAGTTTGGTGAACCACATAGACGCCACTCCTTCTAGGAAAATAGGGAAACATCGACAGCGAACGACCTCGAGAGCATTGGCTCCGTCCATGTACTAGCTATACTTGTACAAATAGGGTTTTGGGTCCTTCTTCCATGGTAGGAGGGGATAGCTGGCATAGTGAATTTTTCTGGGCATCTTTCATTCAAGATTTCGTCGGTAAAAGGGGTCCGACTCGAGGCAGATCCTCAATCGTCATCCTTTTGGTTCTTACTCTCGTCCATCAGCCATTTGACCATGTCTGCAATGTACGCCTCTAAAGTCTGGAAGTTGTTTAACGATGGAATTTCTATCGAGTTAGAAAACCGTCGAAAATTTTTAAAATAAAAAATAACTGCAAGCGCACGACATACACTTATAGTACTTAGCGAATATGGGTTGATCCGTAGGGAATTGATGATTTTAAAAATTCAATTCAATATATTACCACTTATATTACCCATGCACTGCCTTGCGGATTATGTGAGGGGAATACAAAGCGTGATGAGTGAACACATGAGTGTGAACACCTATTGACTGTAGGCATTATTAAAAAGAATTTTTATATATACACCTAGCTCAAATAAACTGAGGTCAAATATACCGATCATGCACTGCCTTTCGGTCATACGTGAGAAAGGTACAAAGCATGGCGAATACGCACACATATGTGTACACCTGTCAACCATAGGTGTTAATAGAAAATATTTACATATATACAAATGTTTTTTTTATATGTTTTTTTTAAATTTTTTTTGAAAAAGAGGGTTTTGCGAAATCATCTTAGCACCACTTAACTTAGAAGACAAAAAAACTGCTATATCCTTTACTTTAAATCAACCACTTTTTAAAAATAAGATTTTCAATTAGGATATTTCATAATTAACACGTATGAATCTTCCTATATACTAGTTAAACCATTGTTATTTGTAATCAAACTTCATTTTTATTTTCATTAAGACAAATAAATTCTAAAAATTTCAATTTAGTAAACCAAAACCATATATTTATCTTATAGTGTTTCTTTAAAAATAAATCAAAAGAAAATTTGTTTTTGGGATTTTTTTAATTATTTTTTTAAATTTTTTTGAGATTTTTTAAAAGAAAAGGCAAAAATAAACCATGAAAATTTAAAAATGAAGATGAGTCTCCCCCTCCCCCCTCCCTCCCCCCACACACTCGATTTTGACTGTGTCCCCACAGTTAATCCAAGTGAAAGGAGAAAAATAAAATAAAATAAAAACAAAACCAATATTTACATGAAAAAGATTATTATTTACAAGACATCGGAAAGTATGTTATTAAAAAGTAAATGAAACAGTCTTCTAAAGATGGATTCATTTGTCTTGTCAATTATACGAGACACAGCTTAAGCTCGGAAAACCAAATCGTAAAAGATTTCGGAGTTGAATGTTGATTTGGAAAAACGAATGTATTTGATTGAAAATCGTATGAGTTGTTTTATTTTCGATGATTTTTAGGGTTGATAAAACAATTGATTGAAATTCAAGTTTATTATCACCAAATTGAAATTCAAATTTATCTTTGAAAACTTCTTCAAAATTATTGATTTCAAAATCAAAATGGTAACGTAACTCTTCCCCTTCAGAAATTAACAAATCATTTTCAAAAGGTCCAAAGAAATCATGTTCGTTAAATTCGTCTTCCTTTGTTGGATTATCAATAACTTCATTGCGTATCTCAAATTCCAAATCTAAAGTCGTTGTATTCAAAGTTTCAAAATCGAGAAAAGGAAGATCGAATTTTAAATTTAGTGCCGCACCCTCGAAAGAATTGAAATCCAACTCAATTACCGTATTTTCAACAACTTTGTTATGATTCTTGTTTTCAATTTCAAAAATTGTTTTTTGAAAATCGTCAATTTGGGTAAAAGATGGATTATCACTCGACTCTTCACACGTTGGGATTTGATTTTGTTGTTCACGTTGTTTCATATATGTTTCAAAATAACGAATCCGTTTGATCATCGTATATTTCATTCATTTGCTCAACAAAATTAAATTTATAGTTATTAACTTGAGAATTTTCGACTTGGATTTGTTGAGAACATAAATTTTCCCTTACATAATAATCGAGATTATTCCCATTGCCAAAATTACTTGAAAAGTTGCTTCCATTTTTGTTTCGATTTTGAAATTCAGTTTGAAGATCGAAATTGAATTGGCATGGGTTATTCTCGAAGTCATTTGAATTTTGAAGCGAATTCAAATTTTGATTATTTTGAAAATTTTGACTTGAGTTAGTGGACAAATATGAATTACACAAATCATTTATCTCTTGTTTTGTTGTGTAGAGATTTCAAGTGGAGATGAAATGCTATTTTCGAGATTCAAGGGTTGTTCGTAATTTTGAAAATTTTGTGGTTTAAAACTCGAATCGTTTAAACAATAGTTGTTATTAAAATATCCATAAGAATTTAAAGTGAAATTATATGGATTATATTGATTTTCACAACTAAATTCAAGTGAGTATGGAAAAGGAAACTCGGACATTTTCGTGAAATTATTTTGTTTTGGTTTTTTTTATAAAGGAAAAATATTTACAAATTTATTTATTTTTCAGAAGGGAAATTGATTTTTTCTTCAGTTTTTCAAATTTTTTCTTTGTTTTCGAAAAGGTTTTATAATAATTTTTTTTGGATTTTGGTTTTTCTAATTTTTTTTGAAAAGATTTTATATATATATTGATTTTTTTTTTAATTTCAAAGGAAAAGGATTTTTAAAAAAAACTAAGTTAAGAAATATTTACAATTTTTTTAGTTTTGGATTTTTTTGTTTTTTTTAAATATGCATGAACTAATGCAACTAAATGAATTCAAGGGTCAATTACAAATGATTTATCCTAAGTTGATTCAAAATTGTATAATCACACATTGTCTTAATTCAAAAAGAAAGTTCTCAGCTAAGTAACAGACATGATTTATCGGTGCACCACGAATCACCGTAGCAATGCAGCTGAAGGTTTGAGTACCTTTAGAGGAATAACTACTATAGTATTTACGAATCACCGCAATATTTATAAATGGTTATTACTCTGCCCTAGCCTAGACACTAAGAAATTAAATTGTTCAGAGAAGACGACTTGTCAATATACAATTAAGAGTTATTGATGTCTAACCGTTATTGTTAATCAAATCTAAGATGAAATGCAAAATTCAAATTAAATGTGTATTAACAATGCAACTACGATGAAATTTTTGTTTTTGTTTTTGATTTTTTTTAAATCCAAACAAACAACAATGCAAAATAAATAAAAACAATAGATAGGGGTTAAAAGCAGCAAGTTTTTATAAGCAAGCAAGCATTTTTTTTTGGAAGCTCAACATGCAACTCTACCCATCTGCTTTGGCAACCTGAAAATAAAAACAAGATATATACAAGTTTTAAACAAGAAACTAAAACAAGTAAAAAAAAACTAAACTAAAAAAATTGAAAATAAATACCTTTTTTTATTTATTTTTTTAAAAAGTAAAAGGAAGAAAAATAAACACAAAAGCAAAATTTTATTGATTACCCCTTGAAACAAAAACAATTCAAGAAAAAACTAAACAATGCAATCCAAAAACGAAATCACTTCACACGGCCTCAACAAATCAAACGTGGTCAGGTAAAAAAAAATTGTTTTTTTTTCGTTCTAAATAACGAGAAAGTATGCCTCAATTAGAATCAGTTTCGTTCTAAATCAAACCCACTCTTGTTCAAAAACAACTTTTGAAATCCCTCAATTAAAATCCAAAATTAAAATCAATTTCGAATTTCACAAGATCGTTTTTAGAGGATTAATTTGATGATCGATGCTTGCTGCGACTGTGGGAGGTAGAGATTGGTTCAATTGGGTTGGTTCGTTCTCGAATTTGGTTGCGATGGTAGGTAATGTCGAAGATGAGGGCGGTTGAGTTTCGATTGAAGTTGTTCGATTGGGTGAGGCGTGGGATGGAAGTGGAGGTTGGGTTTCGACAATTTGCGGTGGATTTGTTGATGTAGAAGAGTGGCAGGCAGGGGAGTGGAAGTTGATGGCTTTTTTTTGATGTGGAGGTGGTTATAACAGTCAGGGTGGTGGCACAGTGAAGCAATGCAGTTTTGTCAAGGAAAGCAATGGAGTTTGTGGTAGAACTGATGTGACTGTGATTGTGCTGCTGTGGGCAAGTGAATGTGACTTGTTAGGTTGACTGGAAGATGGATGTGTACACTATGGTTTGGAAAATAGTGGCTGTAGATGAGGAAATATAAATTGTTGTATGAAAGTATGGCAATGTGGTCAGTGGAGGAAGGGGATTTGCTGTCAGTGGGATGTGGTAGCTTGGTCTGGTTAGAGAGGAGGGTAGAGGAAGGGACGAATGCTATAAAATCCATATCCTCATTGGGTTAAATAGCGTGGTATGGAGCCGGATCTGGTCTAGGAATTTCATTGCAAGTTGGTTAAAGGTAGAAATAGATCTTGGAGAAAGTTTGGTGAACCACATAGACGCCACTCTTTCTAGGAAAATAGGGAAACATCGACAGCGAACGACCTTGAGAGCATTGGCTCCGTCCATGTACTAGCTATACTTGTACAAATAGGGTTTTGGGTCCTTCTTCCATGGTAGGAGGGGATAGCTGGCATAGTGAATTCTTCTGGGTATCTTTCATTCAAGATTTAGTCGGTAAAAGGGGTCCGTCTCGAGGCAGATCCTCAATCGTCATCCTTTCGGTTCTTACTCTCATCCATCAGCCGTTTGACCATGTCTGCAATGTATGCCTCTAAAGTTTGGTAGTTGTTTAACGATGGAATTTCTATCGAGTTAGAAAACCGTCGAATTTTTTTGAAATAAAAGTAACTGCAAGCGCACGGCATACACTTGTAGTACTTAGTGAATACGGGTCGATCCGTAGGGAATTGATGATTTTAAAAATTCGACTCAATCAAATTATACCAATTTCAAGTGAAAGCTAAGCTAGAAAATTAAAGAATTAACGAACTAACTAAAAGAAAAGAGAAGCAAATATAAGAGTTAAGTGGCACCTTAGAGAATAAATCCACTCTCTATATCATGTAGTTCAACATATATGATATCATGATCTCTCTTTTATGGTAATTAGTGCTTTAATTGACGTGCTTATCATAAGTATGGCATATTTGTACTATTGATTAGCCAACATAAGCCATCAAACTATAGCACACCCCTTAAACCACTTACTAACTTTCATGAAACTTGACGATGAAAATGAAAATGAAATCTATTTTAAGTATGGCCTATTAACTATTGATTAGAAATATAGACCATCAAATTTGAATTTCAAATCACTTTCTTATCCCATAATCATATTTTGATGAAGATGCATTTGTGTTAGTGATTGTTTAAGCATAGAATATTTGGTGTCAACAATATAGGCTATCAAATTCAAAGCAAGAACAATAAATAAAACACTTTACTGATCATCACTAAGAACAAAAAGAGAGCATGAATTAACAAATAGTTGAAGCTACATAATTAGAGAGCTTCGTTACCCCTAAATTTAAGGGGTTTAGCCTCTCATATTTGTCATTGGATTAACAAATATAACTAGCAACATGAAAGCAAAAAGAAAGGAAAATGAAAGCTAATGGAAAAGAGAAGCTAATTAACCAAAATTAAAACTAATCTACTTTGCATGAATGTAAATCTACACTACTAACATTAAAGTAAATGAACAAGGAAAGTAAAATGAACAAGTAATTAAATTGCGTAAAAAAAGAAAGTTACATGAAAATAAAAACAAATGGCTAAGCAGCCATGAAAAGAAAGAAGAGAGCTTGATTTATTTTTAAGCCTAAACTAAAACTAAGAGAAACTAAGTAAGAAGAGGGTTATATGAAACATAAGGGGTATATATACATGTGTTAAACCCTAATTCATATTTTTGGGGAATTCCCAAAATACCCTTGAGAAAGTGTGGAGGCCAAGTAATCATTAGCTCTACTAATCATCATTTAAATGTACATGAAGCCATTAATTCCATAAGCATGTGCATTAACCTCTGATTTGTACATTAAGATAGGTGGGTAGGTGAGGTCCTTCATGATCTTCACTTTGAATTATTTCCATCTTCATTCCTTTGTGTTCTTTTTGTGCATACATATCTTCTTCATGAAACAACTTGTAATTGAAATCAAATTCCTACAAAATAGTATGGAAATTTCTAATTAAATTTTCTCAAGTTAATTTATGCACAAAAATGACTATTTTGCCCATGGATGAAGATGAATATGTGACAATTTGGAATTAATATGGATTTTGGTTAAAACAAGTTAAAATACCCAATATGATCATTTATTTAAATTAATTATAATAAATATGGTGGTAAAAATATGCACATTTATGTGCACATCAAATACACCCACACTTATCTTTTTATTCATCCTCGAATAAAGGAGAAAAAAATAAGATAAATCTGTTTTCGTAGGGAGCAAGATTGCATTGAGGGTATGCAATAAGCTGTTAAACCTCTGGGTGTCCCCAGTAGGACGAGTGTTGTCTCGCGAGGGTTTTCAATGGATACTACCCACAAAATCCAAATGCAGGATAAAAATATTTACAAAATGCAAGATTCATTTACAAAGAGATGAATGCGAGTTTTTGAAAATATTTACAATGAATGATTCACTTTTAAATCGACATAAATAAGTTAAATATAGGTTTCGGTCATCATCTTGAAAATTTTAGTCATTTACTCGTCAAAATTTCCAACAAAAATCAAGTTATCATAACAAGTAGACTATTGTTTAACTCGTTATTTAGGTTGACAACAAAGTGTAATTATGAAATAGATTCTTATTTGATTATCAAAGTTTATCAAAGTGGTATATTCATTTCTTTTCAATAACAAGTCAAATCAAATAAGTTAAAATAGTGCTTGGATTTCATTTGCTTAATCTCTCTTATTTATTTTTGAAAATTTTGTTGATATTTACAATATTTGAATATGCCTAACTCAGATAAACTGAGGCCAGATATATTACCAATGCACTGTCTTGCGGATTATATGAGGGGAATACAAAGCGTGGCGAGTGAACACACGAGTGTGAACTCCTATTGACTGTAGGCATTATTAAAAAGAATTTTTATATATACACCTAGCTCAAATAAACTGAGGTCAAATATACTGATCATGCACTGCCTTTCGGTCTTACGTGAGAAAGGTACAAAGCATGGCGAATATACACACATATGTGTACACCTGTCAACTGTAGGTGTTAATAGAAAATATTTACATGTATACAAAAAAAAATTAATTTTTTTTTGAAAAAGAGGGTTTTGCGAAATCATCTTAGCACCACTTAACTTAGAAGACAAAAAAATGCTATATCCTTTACTTTAAATCAACCACTTTTTAAAACTAAGATTTTCAATTAGGATATTTCATAATTAACACGTGTGAATCTTCCTATATACTAGTTAAACCACTGTTATTTGTAATCAAACTTAATTTTTATTTTCATTAAGACAAATAAATTTTAAAAAATTTCAATTTAGTAAACCAAAACTATATATTTATCTTATAGTGTTTCTTTAAAAATAAATCAAAATAAAATTTGTTTTTGGGATTTTTTTGTAATTATTTTTTTAATTTTTTGAGTTTTTTTGAAAGAAAAGGAAAAAATAAACCATGAAAATTTAAAAATGAAGATGAGTCTCCCTCTCCCCCCTCCACACTCGATTTTGACTATGTCCCCACAGTCAACCCGAGTGAAAGGAGAAAAATAAAATAAAAACAAAACCAATATTTACATGAAAAAGAATATTATTTACAAGACATCGGAAAGTATGCTATTAAAAAGTAAATGAAACGGTCTTCTAAAGACCGATTCATTTGTTTTGTCAATTATACGAGACACAGCTTAAGCTCGGAAAACCAAATCGTAAAAGATTTCTGAGTTGAATGTTGATTTGGAAAAACGAATGTCGTTTTATTGAAAATCATTTGAGTTGTTTTATTTTCGATGATTTTTAGGGTTGATAAAACAATTGATTGAAATTCAAGTTTATTATCACCAAATTGAAATTCAAATTTATCTTTGAAAACTTCTTCAAAATTATTGATTTCAAAATCAAAATGGTAATGTAACTCTTCCCCTTCAGAAATTAACAAATCATTTTCAAAAAGTCCAAAGAAATCATGTTCGTTAAATTCGTCTTGCTTTGTTGGATTATCAACAACTTCATTGCGTATCTCAAATTCCAAATCCAAAGTTGTTGTATTCAAAGTTTCAAAATCGAGAAAAGGAAGATCGAAAATTTGGTTCCGCACCCTCAAAAGAATTGAAATCCAACTCAATTACCGTATTTTCAACAACTTCGTTATGATTCTCGTTTTCAATTTCAAAATTTGTTTTTTGAAAATCGTCAATTTGGGTAAAAGATGGATTATCAGTCGACCCTTCACACGTTGGGATTTGATTTTTTGTTCACGTTGTTTCATATATGTTTCAAACAACGAATCCTTGATCATCGTAAATTTCGTTCATTTGCTCAACAAAATTAAATTTATAGTTATTAGCTTGAGAATTTTCGACTTGGATTTGTTGAGAACAAAAATTTTCCCTTGCATAATAGTCGAGATTATTCCCATTGCCAAAATTACTTGAAAAGTTGCTTCCATTTTTGTTTCGATTTTGAAATTCAGTTTGAAGATCAAAATTGAATTGGCATGGGTTATTCTCGAAGTCATTTGAATTTTGAAGCGAATTCAAATTTTGATTATTTTGAAAATTTTGACTTGAGTTAGTGGACAAATATGAATTACACAAATCATTTATCTCTTGTTTTGTTGTGTAGAGATTTCAAGCGGAGATGAAATGCTATTTTCGAGATTCAAGGGTTGTTCGTAATTTTGAAAATTTTGTGGTTTAAAACTCGAATCGTTTAAACAATAGTTGTTGTTAAAATATCCATAAGAATTTGAAGTGAAATTATATGGATTATATTGATTTTCACAACTAAATTCAAGTGAGTAAGGAAAAGGAAACTCGGACATTTTTATGAAATTTTTTTGTTTTGGTTTTTTTTATAAAGGAAAAATATTTACAAATTTATTTATTTTTCAAAAGGGAAATTGATTATTTTTCTTTCAGTTTTTCAAATTTTTTCTTTGTTTTCGAAAAGGTTTTATAATAATTTTTTTTGGATTTTGGTTTTCTAATTTTTTTTGAAAAGATTTTATATATATATTGATTTTTTTTTTAATTTCAAAGGAAAAGGATTTTTAAAAAAAACTAAGTTAAGAAATATTTACAATTTTTTTAGTTTTGGATTTTTTTTGTTTTTTTTAAATATGCATGAACTAATGCAACTAAATGAATTCAAGGGTCAATTACAAATGATTTATCCTAAGTTGATTCAAAATTGTATAATCACACATTGTCTTAATTCAAAAAGATAGTTCTCAGCTAAGTAACAGACATGATTTATCGGTGCACCACGAATCACCGTAGCAATGCAGCTGAAGGTTTGAGTACCTTTAGAGGAATAACTACTATAGTATTTACGAATCACCGCAATATTTATAAATGGTTATTACTCTGCCCTAGCCTAGACACTAAGAAATTAAATTGTTCAGAGAAGACGACTTGTCAATATACAATTAAGAGTTATTGATGTCTAACCGTTATTGTTAATCAAATCTAAGATGAAATGCAAAATTCAAATTAAATGTGTATTAACAATGCAACTACGATGAAATTTTTGTTTTTGTTTTTGATTTTTTTTAAATCCAAACAAACAACAATGCAAAATAAATAAAAACAATAGATAGGGGTTAAAAGCAGCAAGTTTTTATAAGCAAGCAAGCATTTTTTTTTGGAAGCTCAACATGCAACTCTACCCATCTGCTTTGGCAACCTGAAAATAAAAACAAGATATATACAAGTTTTAAACAAGAAACTAAAACAAGTAAAAACAAAACAAATTAAACTAAAAAAATTGAAAATAAATACCTTTTTTTATTTATTTTTTTAAAAAGTAAAAGGAAACACAAAAGCAAAATTTTATTGATTACCCCTCGAAACAAAAACAATTCAAGAAAAAACTAAACAATGCAATCCAAAAACGAAATCACTTCACCCGGCCTCAACAAATCAAACGTAGTCGGGTAAAAAAATTTTGTTTTTTTTTCGTTCTAAATAACGAGAAAGTATGCCTCAATTAGAATCAGTTTCGTTCTAAATCAAACCCACTCTTGTTCAAAAACAACTATTGAAATCCCTCAATTAGAATCCAAAATTAAAATCAATTTCGAATTTCACAAGATCGTTTTTAGAGGATTAATTTGATGATCGATGCTTGCTGCGACTGTGGGAGGTAGAGATTGGTTCAATTGGGTTGGTTCGTTCTCGAATTTGGTTGCGATGGTAGGCAGTGTCGAAGATGAGGGCGGTTGAGTTTCGATTGAAGTTGTTCGATTGGGTGAGGCATGGGATGGAAGTGGAGGTTGGGTTTCGGCAATTTGCGGTGGATTTGTTGATGTAGAAGAGTGGCAGGCAGGGGAGTGGAAGTTGATGGCTTTTTTTGATGTGGAGATGGTTATAACAGTCAGGGTGGTGGCACAGTGAAGCAATGCAGTTTTGTCAAGGAAAGCAATGGAGTTTGTGGTAGAACTGATGTGACTGTGATGGTGCTGCTGTGGGCAAGTGAATGTGACTTGTTAGGTTGACTGGAAGATGGATGTGTACAATATGGTTTGGAAAATAGTGGCTGTAGATGAGGAAATATAAATTGTTGTATGAAAGTATTGCAATGTGGTCAGTGGAGGAAGGGGATTTGCTGTCAGTGGGATGTGGTAGCTTGGTCTGGTTAGAGTGGAGGGTAGAGGTGGTGATGTGCATAGAAGTTAGAGTGATATGGTTAATGATGGTGGCAGGCAAGCAGGTGATGTAGGAATGGTGAAAGTTAGGGGAGAATGGATGTTGTAAGTGCACAAAAGTGATGTTGTATAGGTAGTAATAATATGCCAGGGATGTTTTGATATGCCAGGCAATATGGTTGTTCAGAGAGGAAAATGTTATATGTTGGAGGTAGACTGTGATGTAATTTCAGGTGGAAGTGGTGGTATTTGTTTATGATGAAGCTGGATATATATGCAGTGGATAGGAAGTGATACTAGGTGATGGCCAGGCAGCAGATGAAGTTGTTGTTTTACAATTTTTCAGACTTAAGGGTGATACGAAGGAGGGTTATGTATTATGTCTGATGTATGATGTTGTGGTCTCGAGTTGTGAATGATGTTATTGATGAATGTGAGGGTCAGAGATGGGATATGAAGTGATTTATGCAGCAGTTCACTGTGATGGTTGGAAGAATGGGTTGTGGATTGCTCTGTTGGTGGTTGTGTTGAGCAGGGTGGAGTAACAGTGTGATCAATGGGTGGTTGATGAAGAAAGTTGTGTATGAGCAAGTGGTAGATGTGGACAGTTATGTTGGAAGAAGTGCAAGGAGGAGCAAGGCAGTGGGTAAAAGCAAGACAGAGAGATTGTGTCACCGTGCAGGGCAGTGATTTAATGCACAGAAGTGAATGGCACTATTGCAAGGAGGATGAAATGACAGTGAACAAAAGGAACTGTACAGTGAACAGTAGCTTTTGACAATGTAAATGCAAGAATTATAAAAAAGAAAGATGAGATTGTAAAAATAAATTGTAAATGCAAAATTGTAAAAGAAAATGAAATGAAATAAAATAGTTTTTTTTCATAAATTGTGTATGTTGATTTTTTTTTAATATGAAATGCAAATGCAAATTGTAAACAAAACACTAGAGAACAATAACACACAAACATAATGCAAACAAAAATAATTCTTTTTTTTAAATATGCATAAAAACACACAAAATAAGCACACAATAAAATCAAACAACACTAGTCCGAAGAATAAAAAAATAAAATCAAAGCAAATTCCTCGGTAACGGTGCCAAAAACTTGTTTAACGACGGAATTTCTATCGAGTTAGAAAACCGTCAAAAAAAATTAAAATAAAAAATAACTGCAAGCGCACGGTGTACACTTGTAGTACGTGGCGAATACGGGTCGATCCGCAGGGAATTGATGATTTTAAAAATTCAATTCAATCAAATTATACCAATTTCAAGTGAAAGTCAAGCTGGAGAATTACAGAATTAACTAACTAGTTAAAAGAAAAGAGAAGCAAACATAAGAGTTAAGTGACAATTTAGAAAATAAATCCACTCTCTAGATCATGTAGTTCAACATATATGAAATCATGATCTCTTTTTTATGGTTATTAATTCTTTAGTTGGTGCGCGTATCATAAGTATGGTATATTTGTGCTATTGATTAACCAACGTATACCATCAAACTATAACACACCCCTTAAACCACTTACTAACTTTAATGAAACTTGACAATGAAAATGAAAATGAAATCTATTTAACGTATGATCTATTAACTATTGATTAAAAATATAGACCATCAAATTTGAATTTCAAATCACTTTCTTATGTCATAATCATATATTGATGAAGAGGCATTTGTGTTAGTGATTGTTTAAGCATAACCTATTTGGTGTCAACAATATAGGCTATCAAATTCAAAGCAAGAACAACAAATAAAACACTTCACTGATCATCATTAAGCACAAAAAGAGAGCATGAATTAACAAATAGTTGAAGCTACATAATTAGAGAGTTTCATTACCTCTAAATTTAAGGGGTTTAGCATCTCATATTTGTCATTTGATTAACAAATGTAGCTAGCAACGTGAAAGCAAAAAGAAAGGAAATGAAAGCTAATGAAAAAGAGAAGCTAATTAACCAGAATTAAAACTAATCTACTTTGCATGAGTGTAAATCTACACTACCAGCATTAAAGTAAATGAACAAGGAAAGTAAAATGAACAAGTAATTAAATTGCATAAAAAAAAGAAAGTTACATGAAAATAAAAACAAATGGTTAAGTAACCACGAAAAGAAAGAAGAGAGCTTGATTTATTTTTGAGCCTAAACTAAAACTAAGAGAGACTAAGTAAGAAGAGGGTTACATGAAATATAAGAGGTATATATATGTGTGTTAAACCCTAATTCATATTTTTGGGGAATGCCCAAAATACCCTTAAGAAAGTGCGGAGGCCAAGTAATCATTAGCTTCTACTAATCATCATTTAAGTATACATGAAGCCATTAATTTCATAAACATGTGCATTAGCCTCTAATTTGTACATTAAGGTAGGTGGGTAGGTAGGGTCCTCCATGATCTTCACTTTGAATTATTTCCATCTTCATTCCTTTGTGTTCTTTTTGTGCATGCATATCTTCTTCATGAAACAACTTGTAATTGAAATCAATTTCCTACAAAATAGTATGGAAATTTCTAGTTAAATTTCTCAAGTTAATTTATGCACAAAAATGAATATTTTGCCCTTGGATGAAGATGAATATGTGACAATTTGAAATTAATATAGATTTTGGTTAAAACAAGTTAAAATACCTAATATGATCATTTATTTAAATTAATTAGAATAAATATGGTGGTAAAAATATGCACATTTATGTGTACATCAGTAGTCCTGGGGGTGGCAATCAGTCATTGCACCAAGTATTTGGTTCAGCAAACGGTCCTAGCATGTGGGTTGAGGCCTAGGCTCTCCTATCTTTGGGAGAGCCACTCCCGTGGGACCGTTGGCTTGTGGTTGGCATGACAGGGGCAGTTTGGACGTTTCTAGCTGTGAGAAATGCGGATTACAGATTTTAAGGCTAGGATTAACACTAGAGGGGGGTGAATAGTGTTAATCAAGAATTACTAAATCTTTTTCAGTTTATGTTAATATAGACACCGATATATGCAATATACAGACGCATATATGATCACAGAAACAAACAAAGATGCAGAAATAAATTAAAAGCAGTAAAGGAAAGAACACACCGGATTTTATATTAGTTCGGAATTACCCTACATCCAGTCCCGCAACACAAGTATGGATTTTCTTTCAAAAGCAATTGTAAAATTACACCTCGGTTTCAAGGCTACGAGGTACACCCTCCAGAATTTCTATCCTCTGGGTAGAGATACTTGATTTCCGGGCCACAAGTTTACCTAACTGATTTACCAAGGCTACAATCACACATTTTCTCTCTTGATTGATTTCCAAGGCTACAATCGCACTTTTTCTTTCTTAATAGATTACAAAGGAGTCTGTAACTTTGAATAGCACTGAGAACCTTGCAGAGATAGTGATAGAGAATCAAACTAGAAGTAATCGAGTTTGATTCAATGTTGATTTCGGCAGAGTAATGGTAAGAATATGTATTAAGAAATGTGGAAGAAGAATAGGAGTGAAAAACAAGAAAATCTGATCTAAATTTCGTTGAAACTAACCCCTATTTATAGAAAAACAACAGTCATGTCCATTCATGAAGAGTTATGGCGAATAGACACTTCTTTTGAAATTTAAATTTTGAATTCAACTGACACCATGTCGACATGGTTACCCTAGGCATGTCGACATCCCAAAGCAATTTTTGGTGATTTGATTTTCTTTGAAAATAACCTTTATCTTTTGTTAAAACTATTTTAAACTTTACAAATATACTAGACTATAGTTAAAATTCATAAGTAAATATAGAGAATAATATATATAGATTTTAACTATAATTTTATATTTAAATCTAAGTATAAAAGTTAAATATATAATTCAAAAAGATAGTTTAAAATCAGGAGTAATTTGACTCTGAAATTAAAGATAATTTTGAGGCTAAAATTATTTAAAATCAGGATAGAGGGTTTTGATGTTTTTAAAAGGAAAGTTTTGAAATAATTTTGAAAACAAGATAAATTTGTAAAATCATTTGAATTAAAATTAGTCGATACAAAACAATGTTACACTAGATTTTCGTAGGTTCCATCCTACTTAGGGTTTCATCCCTTTAACAGGCTCAAAGTGTATTCCATTTCACGAATAAATTGGATTTTAAGATGCCAGTGCTTTTCTACGAGTTTTAAAAAAAATTCCTGATAAAAATACTTATGCTTGAAATCTTGAACTCTTGATAATTTTGATACTCATGAGTCTTCTATCTCGATATCTTGAATCTCTATACTGTACAGTCTTCATTCTTGGTACATGCATGGTAAATCCTGCATATACATATATATCTAAACTTATAATGTCAGTATTTATATTTTGTAATCTATTCTAAGGTTGTTGTCATCAAAACCATCATCTCACGGACTAACAATCTCCCCCTTTTTGATGATGACAACCTTTGTTTATAAAATATTATTTCTATCCTAATAACTCCCCCTAAAACTAATACCCCCCCCCCTTAATTTATGCCTAACTACCCTATTTTATATTTCTCCCCCTTTGTCATCAACAAAAACTCACTCCTCCTCATTCTTGGACTTCAGTACCTTTTTCTAAGTCCGTTTCTTTGAATTCGTCGGAGTCTTAAACAGCTGTGAAACACAAATTCAAATTATCTGTCTTCTGATCATCATTACTTGAGGACGAGTCTGAGTCATCTAGAGTAGCAATAAATGCATGCTTCCGTTTCTTTGCTGGATCATTATTCATAGGAGAATTTTGCATATTTGGATACAGACAGTCTCTTTTGAAATGGCCTAGTTTATCACAGCTGTAACATTTGTCATTATTTTGCACTACATTATGATTTCCAGAATTCTTATAGTTGTTTCTCTTGAGATTATTCATCTTTCTGTATTTCAGGAATTTCCTAAAATTTCTGGTCATAAAGGCCATCTCTTCATCATTATCGCCGTTTGAGTCTGATCCATCGATCAATGCATTGAATGCCATTGTTTTCTTTTCATATGCTTTACTTTCTCTTCTCCCGATCATTTGAACTTCATACAACATTAGATTTCCAATTAATTCTTCTATCTTTAAAGTACTGATGTCATTTGCCTTTTAGATCGCAAGTGTCTTTTGATCCCATTCTGGAGTTAGAGATTTAAAATCTTTCTGACTTGATCTTCTTTAGAAAATTCCTTTCCCAAAGATATTAGAGAATGCACAATATCCTGAAATCTACTATACATATCAGAAATAGACTCGTTAGGATTCATTTTAATAATTGAAACTGATTTGTGAGCATTGAAATTTTGGTCTGTTTAACTTTGCTTGTTCCTCCGTGAGTAACTTGCAAAGTTTTCCAGATTTCATATGCAGACTTATAAACTGACACTCTATTTTATACTGGTTCGGAGTTACCCTACATCCAGTCCCGCAACACAAGTACAGATTTCCTTTCAAAAGAAATTGTACAATTACACCCTCGGTTTCAAGGCTACGAGGTACACCCTCCAGAATTTCTATCCACTGGGTAGAGATACTTGATTTCCAGGCCATAAGTTTACTCAATTGATTTACCAAGGCTACAATCACACCTTTTCTCTCTTGATTAATTTATAAGGCTACAATCGCACCTTTTCTCTCTTAATAGATTACAAAGAAGCCTATAACTCTGAATAGCACTGAGAACCTTGTAGAGATAGTGATAGAGAATCAAACTAGAAGTAATCGAGTTTGATTCAATGTTGGTTTCGGTAGAGTAATGGTAAGAATATGTATTAAGAAATGTGGAAGAAGAAGAGGAGTGAAAAACAAGAAAATCTGATCTAATATTCGTTGAAACTAACCTCTATTTATAGAAGAACAACACCATGTCCATTCATGAAGAGTTATGGCGAATAGACACTTCTTTTGAAATTTAAATTTTGAATTCAACTGACACCATGTCGACATGGTTACCCTAGGCATGCCGACATCCCAAAGCAATTTTTGGTGATTTGATTTTCTTTGAAAATAAACTTTATCTTATATTAAAACTATTTTAAACTTTACAAATATACTTGACTATAGTTAATATTCATAAGTAAATATAGAGAATAATATATATAGATTTTAACTATATTTTATATTTAAATCTAAGTATAAGAGTTAAATATATAATTCAAAAGGATAGTTTAAAATCAGGAGTAACTTGGCTTTGAAATTAAAGATAATTTTAAGGCTAAAATTATTTAAAATCAGGATTGAGGGTTTTGATGTTTTTAAAAGGAAAGTTTTGAAATCATTTTGAAAACAAGATAATTTTGTAAAATCATTTGAATTAAAATTAGTGGATACAAAACAATGTTCCACTAGATTTTCGTAGATTCCATCCTACCTAGGGTTCCATCCCTTTAACAGGCTCGAAGTGGATTCCATTCCATGAATAAATTGAATTTTAAGATGCCAGTGCTTTTCTATGAGTTTTAACAAAAATTCCTAAGAAAAATACTTATGCTTGAAATCTTGAACTCTTGATAATCTTGATACTCATGAGCTATCTCGATATCTTGAATCCCTATACTGTACAATCTTCATTCTTGGTACCTGCATGGTTAAATCCTGCATATACATATATATCTAAACTTATAATTTCAGTATTTATATTTTATAATCTATTCTAAGGTTGTTGTCATCAAAACCATCATCTCACGGACTAACACTAGCATCATCGCGTGCATTGACATTTCCATTTGATTTCCTTGCTCTCTATCTTCTGAATCAGAGAGATTCACAACTACGTCCTCCTGTAGGGTTTTGGCCCCTTAGTTCAAATTCAAGATCGGCTGCCTGCGTTAGGTGGAGTATTCTAGTTCTCCTTCATCTTACATCCTGTTGTTACCCTTCTTTGTGACTATTTTCCATTTCTTCTATGCAGGCCAAAAACAGAGAAATTATCTTGTTCTACAGGGTTCAAGTATAATCCTTGGAGCGGGGTTTGATTGTAGAGTTAACAAAGCATTCAACTTATCCATTAGAGCCTTTTGACTATTTTCCATTTGTTGGTTAATCTCCTCAGCCATCTTATTCAGCTCGTCCCTGGTAATGACTTCATCCTACCTGGAGAATGTCGGTGTTTGGTTTCCTAAGTTAGCATCATTTACTTCAGCTTGTTCGAGACTAACACCTTCTCCAGCTAAAACTGCCCATATGGATCTCCCAGAGGCAATTCTTCTTCTTCTAGGAGCCATTGATCATAAAACTGCTAGTTCTTCAAGCAAAGATTGGAGATCTAACTTCTGGACCTATGAGATCCAAAGTAGATAGCTAGATCCGAACCTTGAGTTGGGTTCTCCGTGAAAGCACCAAAATGTTGACCCAAAAAATGGACCAACACCCTGGTTTGAGTTTGAAAGCACCAGCCTTGTTCTAACAGAGCAATATCACAGATAATAGATATAGAAAAAGAACAGTAAAAGAAAGAAGATAGAGGGTTTTGATAGTGGTTCGGCTGTTAATGAAGCCTACGTCCACTTTATAGTTTTATTAAAGACCGATTGCTGTTACAAGAGATGTTTGATTATAAGGCTTTGATTATCTTTAGCAAGGTTGAATCCTAAAAATTGGAATCCACTGGAGAATCACAATGAATTCCTTTGGAGATTGTTGTGAGGGAGGTAGAGAGTGAAGAATAATTCCAGCAGAGATTTAGCAACTAGTTTGGAGAAGATCCAGTTTATGTTGCAGGTATGATGATATTTATATGGATCGGAGAACTTCTGGACCAGGCTACTTCACCATCAGCTCACAGGTAGATAGGAAATAACCTAGGGAAGGTTTGGTTTGCAATACGAGATAAGAACATGGGTCATTAGCGACCCATGGTGTATGGATCGCTGGCGACCCAAAGTCTATGGGTCGCTAGCGACTCATAGACTTGGCTAATTTGTGAGCTATTATCTTGGCCTTTTTTGTAGTATTCCTTAACTAGCTCGTTTGAAGGTTTGAGGAGAGGCATGGGTCGCTGATGATCCAAGCACATAGGATTTTTCTGGAGTTTGGAATTGGTGATGTTTTATTAGTCTTTTATCGTAGTTGTTTCGTTTTGATGGCAATTCACTAGTTGTTTGCGCATAGTTGCTGATTGGACAAAAAGAATGCTAATCTTTCAGCTTCGTTGTTTCCATTCGTTTCTCTAACCATATAGCTTGTCCCTTGTTAATCCCTCGTCTTAGCTTTTCTAATTAAGTCCCGAATCATCCTGTTCATACGAAGTCGTTCTGTTTCCTATTGGTTTCTGTTGGGTTAAAAACATGGATAATAGTATGTTCCTTCCTCGCTTTCTCGAAAACATCTATCACGACAATAAATATTGAAATCTATGTCTTCATCCCTTAGTACATTTTAAATCACTTTTTAAAACCATTTAACTCCATCTAAAAATATCACTCTCAAAACATTACTTTAAAAGGTTATTTTAAATTTTAAAACCTGAATGTATTTCCTCTATAAAAATCCATATCCAAATCTCAACATAAATCATTTCCATATTTATAAAACGATGTTTATAAATCTTCTTTTTATTTTATAAAATTTCCCTTCATAAAATCTCTTTATTTATAAAATTCTACGTACAAATCCATTCCTTCGTAAATCTCATTTATTTGTAAAATCCCATTTAGAAATATATTTACCAAATATCAATTACAAATCCAATTTTAATATTCATAAAACACCGTTTATAAATCTATTATTTCATTTATAAAATATTACTTTTATAAATCTTTTATATAAACCATTTCAGAAACATTTGTTTCAAACTATTTCTATCTTCTTTAAAACTGTATATCCTTTATAATAAAAGATGCACTTGTTTATTAAGTTTTTAAAACATTTATAATAGAGTTTGAAAATCTCTATTTAACATATTTCAGAACTAGAAGTTTATAATACCAAAAATCGTACTTTTTATTTTATTTAAAATAAACTCCTTCTTTTAATAATTCAAGAATAACTACTTAAAACATATGTTATTTCAAAATCTCTTTAAAATCATTTTAAATCAAAATCTTCACTTTATAGTATCCGTGAAATACTAAAAATTAAAGCCAAGTGCTATTACAACACTAAATAAGCAAAATCATGTTCATGTCTTCAAATTAAGCATCCAACAAATCATATATCACAATATATATGAAAAGTGAAATCAAAAGTGGTGAGGAATCATGTTGAATCCCTCTAACCTATCCCCCTACATCACATACATTATATAATCATATAATATGGGACATCCACTACTATGCGGGTACATATAAAAGGTCATCTTGTGACGCCCCACCTTTATACTGACACTAACCAAGGACACTACATGGTAATGTTGTCGGCTAGCACGAAGATTAAGGCTGTTAAGGAGCGACCAAATGTATAATTGATTTGAGCGAGTACCGATAAGTGAGATAGTATGTCAAGCATTTCATTTCAAGAGGAAATCTGATATATCCAATCCAAAATCAAAATTACTACATAGTGGCTAAATGGCATTCAAAAAATATATATAAAATAATCATAACATGAAACCAGGCACAGATATTCATATCACTAAGGCGGAAAAGATATGAATATAATACATAGAAGTAAGGAGCGACCAAATGTATAATTGATTTGAGCGAGTACCGATAAGTGAGATAGTATGTCAAGCATTTCATTTCAAGAGGAAATCTGATATATCCAATCCAAAATCAAAATTACTACATAGTGGCTAAATGGCATTCAAAAAATATATATAAAATAATCATAACATGAAACCAGGCACAGATATTCATATCACTAAGGCGGAAAAGATATGAATATAATACATAGAAGTGAGCATCATAGTAACGGTCATACAAGATCCACTACATCACAAAAGAACAGGTACATGTTCTTCACAAAAGAACATGTATATATCAAAGGTCTCTATCTCGGATACATGATGAATAAAACTAATAAGCTAAAGTAGTTAGCCAAAATTCAAAGCTAGTCCCAACTAAAAAGTCAGAAACTAGTCCCATCTAAGAAGTCAAGTAGAAGCACCTGAAACACATCGGTCCGACTCGAGTATTATTTAGGAAGAAAAATAATAAATGGACCAGTTTGGCTATAATTATCTTGTAAGATAAGATAGGATAAGAGATATGACAGATATGTACTATAACAATAAAAATCATACAATATCTCAAGTTTTCTCAAACAACCAAAAAGAATATCATATTCTTTATTTTTATTCACTAAATCACAAATATTGATAAATCTTATCAATGCGAATCACAAAAATTGGTGAAACATTAATTCCAGAAATCAATAATTAGAAATCTAGAAAACACAATGGGAGAAAGACTATCACAAACGGGAGCATGAAAACTTACAAACACGTGTATCACAAACGGGACGCTATACCATGGGTCGCTAACCCATAAAAATTAAGCCAAAGCTCCATAAATGGTCAAAAGATCATAGGTCGCTACCCCATAAAAATGAGCCGAAACTCCATAGAACGGGTTAGTCCCCCATGCGGACAAAGAGACATTGCTCATCGCAAGTCTAAATCATAAAATGATCATTATTGATCAATAAGTGTAAATTACACTAAGCTAGCAACTAAATAAGTTTAGCTTAATGTCCCATAACCACTGCCTTAACTTAAAATTTACGAACAAATTGTAGATTTCCAATCGAGAATTATCACGAGTTTTCAATCAAACAAGTCTAAGAATTAATCAACGAAGTGAACGCAAGCGTTTCATACCACTTGTTTTGCTAAGTCATTTAATTGGATTTCTCGTTCGAATGAGGTAAAGATTTGTATATACTAATAGATTGGAAAACGTTTTATAATCGAGTTTGTATTAAAAGTAGCGTTGAAATCATTAGTATTTGCTACTAGTATAATACCTTTGTATTTAAAATGACAAATCATAGAAACGATTGTAAAGACAATCTATCATATAAATCCACATTTCTATAACATAAATCAAAATCATGGAAATAGATATCAAATCCATCAAATGGAAATACCAAAAATCCATAAAAGAAATCATCAAAGTTGATTTTAATCGACAATAACACTATTCGGGTCATCAAAAATCGATAAATCAGAAATCCACTAAGCAATGGCCCAAATTCCAGAAATTGACAGCCATATATGTCTGAGGGAATTTCACAGACATCTATGGTGGGTCTCTAAATTTTCATTCCTGAACCCACAGACATTTTTGATTCGGAAGCGATTGAATGAGCAACTGTGACTAGGGATTCATGCTTAGCGACAACCCAGCCCTATAGGCTCTTCAATATGCCCAAAACAACATGTCAAACACTCATACTAGGGTTTTCATAAATTTCGACTTCAAAATACCAAAATTAGGAAAAATTCACTAAACCAATTCAAAAACAATTGAATAAGTAATAGATGTTAGGAATTCATACCTAACAACAATCAAAGCTATAAATATAGATGAGTTCAAAAACTTACCTTTAAACTCAAAAATAGAAAAGATAAGCTCTAAAACAAGCTATGATCAATTCCTCTCCAACTACATCTCTAGAATCTCCAATCTAGTATCACATGTAAAGATTTCCTAAGTTAGGTCATAGGAAATTCTGAAAATTGAAGAGAGATTGAGATGGAGAAGAAGAAAAGGATGCTTACCTAAGCTTCTCTTCGATTTATAACTTGAAATTGAATTCCTAAGAAAAGCTAGGGCTTAGGAATTTTAATTTCCCTTCTTTTCCCCCTTTTCCTTTATCTTGGAGTGTTTGGAAATTGTGATTGGAATGAAGGAAGAGGAGAGGGGTTAGGGGTATTGGTAGAAGAGGGTTGGATTAATGGGCTAGAACAAAGCCCAAAGCCCAACTAAAAATACTAAAACTCTAATCAACCCTAAACACAACAATGTTTATATCTAAAAAATTGTAAACATCGATTTGAACTTGACGAAAGTAGTCTCGAGTCCGGATTCGACTACATAAAAAAGTCGCATTTCGGACTTTAATTCGATTAAGAATGCTATATTTAAATAAAACATTTAATTGTATAATCGTAAAATATGCAGGTTGTTACACATCCACTCCAAGGGCGAAAATAAATACAAACCAATTAATAACGCATAAATCATCCAAATAAACAATAAATAGGCATACATAAAAATATCTGCACTCATATAAAATATATGTTGGTCCATAGAGGTGAATTAACTCACTTTATAGCCTGAAACGCTGACGCGCTTCTGCTCGACGCAGTAATCGAATAACATTCAATTTTTTTGAAATCTCTAAAAGCTCCACTCTAAGCCATCCAACTCAACAAAGTAGATATTATCGCTACGAGTCCAGTGCAACCGACAACCTCTACATTCGACTTCGTATAGACAAGATATGATGTTAGAATATTTAAAATCGGTTTATATTAATTAACTTTAATTAATCGGTAATTCTCCTATAATACGTTTACATACCCAGGCCGCCTCAACTTACTCGATGTCGCGATTTTTTGATCATCCCTACCACTAGCCTCTGCACTACGCCCATGACACTCCCAGATCATGGTGCTTCCAACGCTACCAGTCTCGCTGCCCCTGTCGCCACCGCCTCCCAGATCCGGCCCCAAAACTGCAGAACCAATGAACTCAAATCACCACCATCTCGCCATGCTGATCACCAATCCAACCATCATATCACTTCATCTCATCGAGCCAAGCAACTTCGCAGTTGAGGTCGAAGGCCGATATAGCCTCCGATGATCGCGATCTTTATGGGCCTTTGGATGTGGACGATAAAAATGGCGGCTGCTTTATTGAATTTAGGGTTTTGCAAAATGAAGGATGTTGAGATCCTTTTATTTAAAAATAACCAAATATTATTAACGCTTTAAGTTTTCAAACTCCAATCGAGGCATGTCGCCTGGCGTTTATACTAAATACCCCTATTACAGACACAATGGAACTAATATCGGAGCCTAATTCCATCATATACAGAATTTAGCTTACAAATTCAAATAATGATATATTAAATTATTGTAATTAATTTCTAAGAATTTCGAGCTCGTATGAACACACAACACGTCCGATCGTCACAAAACTCGTCGACCTACAATAATTCGCTATTCCGGATCCAATTGCACTAGATTCGTCAAAATACAAGATAATGTCTCGGAAGGCTATTTTGACATGTTAATTAAAATGAATTATTATTAAAACCATTCTAATCACTTTTAGTTCAAATATAAAATTTTACCATCTTCATTCTTATTTAAACAAAATTTAAACTAGCATTCGAAATCATTTTTTTATTTACATTAAATCCCTATATTTGAAATGTATGTTGTTTAGCTTATAAAATTAACTTTTTAATATTTAAAATTATTTAAATATTTCAAATTGAAATGACAAAAATCCTGACTAAGTATGATTCTTTCTCTCTACAACTCTAATTTTGTTGTGTTGTTCTAGGAAAAGAAAATTTATAACTTATTCCCCCGTGGTCACTTTTAATATTCTTAATTTTTAAATCTTTTAAGTCATGTATTCTTTTAGCAAAGATTTTAAAAGATTCAAAAGTGTTATTTTTATTTTAAAAAGAAAGTCAATGTAAATCGTGAAAAGTCGTCAACAATTAAAAAAACATATTTTTATGATTTAATGATCTTATCTACATATGACCAAATAAATCTAAATGCAATAGTTCTAAAGGTTGTTTTGTTGAAATTACATTATTAGTTTTAAAAGATGATTTCTTAAGTTTACTTTTTTTTATAGGAATCACATAAGTAATAAACTTTAAAATTCATCTTTGGTAAATCTCTTGCAATATTGTGTTTAGCTAATTTATGTATATTTCTAAAGTTCACATGACAAATCCGTTTATGCCAAATCCAAGGATCACGGGTATCTGGCACTAAACATATATCGTTATTATGCCTTTTTTCATGCCCAAAATATAGATATTACAATTCCTTGTTCCTTCGAAAATTAGATTACCATTATTATCAAAATATTATATTAATATTTTTAAAACTTTGTCGCATAGTTGACTAATACGTAAGAGATAATATTTTAAATTTTCTACAAAATAAACATGGGTGATTAAGGGAGAATTAGATATGCCGATAGAAGATACGTGTCATTGCCCAGTAACATAGCTTTGGAATTATCTCCAAAAGTGACTGTTCCACCATACATGTATGATATATTTGTTACCATCTCTGCATTTCCAGTCATGTGCTTAGAGAATCCACCATCAAGAATCCATTTCTCTTTTTTATGTCGGGGGTACTTGCAGAAAATAAAAAATACTTTCTGGTAGCCACTTTTTACTTAGGGTCCACGGGAGTAGGTAAAAGGTGACCATACCAGGTGGGTTTGGTAAAACCTTTAAGTTGAAAATCCTTATTGTAATGTATTTCATTTAAAAATTTATCCATATACTTTTGCCCGAGCTGACTGTTATTATTTTTAGGTACCCATATTTTAACAATCCTTTTATTCTCAACTTTGGGTTGATTGCTCATGGATTTTCTAAAATTAGTGTATAATCCAGCATACTTAGATTGTGGTTTTGGTTTATTTCACTTTTAAATCCTAAACCATTCTTATTGTTAATAGGTTTTGATATACTAATCAAATGAAATAAATTCTCCTTACCTTTATTAAAGTTAGAAATATTAGTAGATAGATCTTTGATCTTATTTTCTAATATAACCTTATCTTTAGTTAAAATATTATTGTTGCTCTCTAAATTTTTTACTCAATTTTCCAAAATATCATTAGTATTTTTTAAGGGAGAATTAATTTAAAGGACAAAAATTTGTATACTTTTAGCCTCAACGACACGACCTCAATATTTTAACCACAAGGACAAACATTCTCCCAACAATTATTCATAAGGACAAACATTCTTCCAAAATCATTCATAAGGACAAACATTCTTTCAAAACTGCTACCAAACTAAAAACTGATATCCAAAAACTACTACCGATAACTACAAACTGATACCTAAAACTGCTATTAGTAACCAAAAACTGATACCTAAAGAAACTTATCCTTCAGAGTAAAATACTGAAGGTCTAGGTCCTTGAAGCTAAAATGCTGAGAAATTTTGTCCTTGACAATAATTTCTTGATTTTTTTTAAATCATTATTATTGCTAGAAAAAATTAAATTCACATTTTTAATTACCTAAACATCTTTACTAAAATTGGGGATTTTACAATGAGTTTGCAATTTTGAAATTTATTCTTCTAGAATTGCTTTTTCATCCTTAAGCATTTCAATTTCTAATTCTAATCTATTATCTTTCTTGGGCATTCTTTATGAATTTTTCTTAGATTTCTATAGTATCTTCAAAAGATAAATCAAAAATACCTCATCTTCGGTAGCCATAAAACATATATTAGCTTGTCTCAATCGCTATCGATATCACTTTCGCTTGAAGATGAATCATCCTAAGTCACATGGAAGGCACTTTTACTTTTCTTTGAGTTCTTCTCACTTTTGAAATCCTTTTTGAATGCCTTCTTTTCTTTATTTAATCTAGGACAATTCTTCTTCATGTGTCCAAATTTTTTGCAGTCATAACACTTGAAAGAGGATGTGTTATTTGAATTGTTAGATTTTTTATGTCACACCGTTTTGTTGAATTTGTTGTAATTCTTAGCAACAAATACAACATCATCTTCATCAAGATCTGAATCATCATCATTATTAACCTGAAACGTAATACTACGATTTTCTTAAGCTAGTTCATTTCGAGCTCAAAGGTTAGCTTCATAAAACATTAAATTTCTAATCGATTCTTCTACTATAAGTACAAAAAGATCATTAGCTTCTTCTATAGAAAGTACTTTTCTTTCCCATTGGACAATTGAGGAATTTAAAATGTTTGATACTAAGTCAAAATTAGTAAAAGTTTCTCCTAAAGCCATAAAGTCATGTGTATAGCTTGAAGCCTAGAATAATATTATACTTTCATTTGGCTTCATTTTAAAAGACCAAAACTAATTTTTTAATAAATTGATTTTTTTGTTTAACTTTATTAGTTCCTTCATGTGTAACTTGCAGCATTGGCCAAATATCGTATGAAGTTTTACACATCAAAATTATAGGAAATTCATTTTTGTCTAACGAACAGTATAAAACATCTATAGCTTTAACATTATTGGAAGCAGCAGTTTTTTGATCGTTTTTCCATGCACTAACTGTAGTAGTTGGTGATTATATTAAGTTTGAGTGGCTAGCCAGATATCAAGACCACTTGATCTATAAAAACTTTCATATATATTGCCCAGTAAATATAGTTAGAACCAGTGAAAAAAGGAGGATGTGCAATGGATTTTCTTCTTGAAATATGTTATAATTCATGTTGGCCAAAGAAAATAATATACAAAATTTTGTTACGATTTTGAAAATTCCTACTTCGATACCAATGAAAGTGCCAAAGGATCGTATATTGATGATATGGTCAACACAACTTATATATCTACAGTATGAGTGATAAAATAAACATTGCAAAGTAAAGTAAGTAAAAGATCACTCCAGATTTATCCAGGTTAGAAGCACATATCCTACATCTAGTCCCTAAGCACCTCTTAGTTTTTTTCTTATAACACCTCACTTAACCTAGAGGAATAAGTTTACAATACAGAGTTCTTGAGCACCTCACAGGCCTACCATTTTAATAGAAGTAGAAAAGTTTTATCGACAAAGTTGTGTCTAAAAATACATACTTCTTGTCACTATAGTACAACAATTCCTATACCACTCAATACAAATATGAATATGAGTAGAAATCCAGGGGTTTCAGAGTTTGAGTATGATAATATACAGCTAAATGGCCAAGAAATCAATAATCGGAAAATTAAAGAGAGAACGGTAAAATATGTATTCAGAAAACTGATATTTTAACTAAATTCCATCACCGCTTTTATAAAGTTGAAAGGTTGCATTGAAGAGTAACGACTAGTCAGAGACTCACCATCAATAGAAGCAATGGTCCAAAGGAGGAGCTATGAAGAGATGCGAAGGAACGGTAACAAAAACAGAAGATATAAATATGCATAGTAGGTCGCTACGGGTACACCGGTGGGACATCTACCAATGGATAGGTGGTAGCAAGAATTGCCCGAAGTGCTTCCTGTGTATGTTTTTTAGGTTATCATTTGTTCTTCATCGATTTTCTTAGCTATTGTACTTCATCGTCGATTCTTGTTTTCTTCTATGACTTCTTCAGAATTTATCATTTCTTTAATGTCTTTGGATATACTTTGCTAGTTCTTTGTTGATATAATATCTAATGTATTTTATATATCATTGAATAAGCTAATTTCTGCAATAAAAGAGTTAGTATATTATATTATATTTTATGGACATCATCAGAACTGAGCTTCTAACAACTTTATGTCTAACCCATGCTTTTATTATTGTTTTTCTCGCAAATTTACAGGTGCTCATTTGAGTAGGTTGAGTTTATGGATTAGGCAGGTTTATACTAAAAGTTATAGGATATAGATCAAAGACAGAGAGTGAGGCTTTGTTAGCTAATAAAGAATGTCATTTCCGTTGTTTTATGAGTTCGGGTGGCATCATCTTATGTTGACCTGACTTTTTACCATGTTACTTTCTATTGTTATTTGACCCCTGTGTGGGCATGATTTTGAGGTTAATGTTGAAAAAAAAAGTATGTGATGAATATTAGGATAATTTCTTAAGTAATGAAAATATTTAGCTGCTCTATTTTCTTAGACAGTATTTGAATTCACCAAACTCACTTTTGTTGCTTGAAAATAATTTTGGTGATGACTACAACATCATCGATGTTTATTTTCGGGTCCCAAAGTGTAGGACGTTACAATGATGGGGATTTTTTATACTTCAATGATCGTACCAACCATTAAAGAACAGAGGTAAAAACTAAGTAATTTATTTGATGCAATAGAAAACTTTGAATAGGAAGGCCATGGTGGTCGTTCAGTGTTCTTTGAAGAATACGATATTTCATATTATTGCGAATGAAACATTTATTTTTCGAATTTCAAAGAAACTGGAAGGAGTATACGCTAACAACTGCACAACAAACAAGGTACTCTGATGAGGAATTATTAAATATGAAGACTAAGGAAGGCGCATTAATTGGAAAGCATTTTAATGATTTTTAACCAATTGTGTATCAATTGACAGCTTTAAATTACAAGGCGAATGTTGAGGTACAAGCCTTGATGTTAATGAGTTCATTATTTGAGAGTTGGAAAACACTCATGGTGGCATTGAATAACTAAAATTTGAATGACATCATTTCAATGACATCGGTATCTAGTAGTCTGCTTCATGATGAGATGAGGAGGATGAACCCAATGAAAGAAAAGGATGAGGAGGAAAGGAAAAGTAGAAATATGATGGAAGAGGTCCATCTTTCAAGGAGGGTAACCATCTAAATATGGAAAGATGGTAGAATCGATTGAACATGGAAAGAGATTTCATTTGTTATTACTATGAAAAACTTGATCACCAGTTGAAATTTTGCAACCATCTTAAAAAGAATAAAGAAAGGATGACAACATTATAGAAAGATAAAGAAAATCTTGAGGAAGGTAGGGATGATGAGGTGAATTATGGTATTAGTAAGGATATTCTCTATATTGACCGAAGAAAAAGAGATGAGTGGTTCTTGATTCGAATGTGTGTTTTCATATATGCAATCGAAACGGGAGTATTAATTAATTATAAGGAGCAAGAAAGCGATGTGGAGTCTGCTAATGGTGGAGATGTCGGGGTAAAGGATATAAGTTCGGTTAAGCTAAAGATGCATGACAGAAGGGTGGTGAAACTCATAGGAGTTAGCCATACCCTAAAAATTAAATAATCTTGTTTTAATGTGACGGTTAGAAGGAAAAGACTGCAATTTTTCAAATCAAGGCGGAGTCACTAAGGTTTGGAAGGACAATAAGAAGGTGTTGCGCACAAAAAGGAGAATCAACGATATATACAAATTGCTTGGGAAAATGGTGGAGAATGAAGGAATTTCTATATATATATATATATATATGTGTGTGGCGTTGAGAGAGAGATTTGTCAGAATCAAGGTAGAGCTAGCAACAGAAAGCCGACAGACCGCATGGAAGCCTTTGTAGTATTACAAGTAGCTCTGAGTTATTGTTCAATTGGAGGACATGCATATTTATGTGGTTTAGAGGTTGATAGATTTTTCTTTTAGAGATGGAGGCATTTGTTTGCATTGTGATAATTAAAGATTGTTTGGAGCTTGAGGTTGGACATGGAGTTGGATGACATTTATGGAAATATAGTATCAATGTGGAGATTGTTTGGATTAATGCTACAATATTTCGTCGCTTGGAGTTGGAGAGTGTTGTGATTTGTGATACAAACATTTGGAAGAAATAAATATAATAAAATGGAAAAAAATACCTAAACTTGCTCAAAATAATATTGCATACATAGATATACATATCGTAATAAAACATTCTAGCTCGGTCCCCTTCGGGCGCCTCACTAATGCTCGCCTTCTCTTCGCTTTGGATTGGAGCACTAATGGACACAGGCAGGGAGCAGGCAAAGTGTGTCGTTTGTAATGGAAAGAGAGCTTCCTTTAGGTTCCCGCCTCTTTGTTGGACCGCGAACATAGTGGTCTTTGATATGATCAAGAACCAATTCGAATTTGGATCTTGACATGTTGCTACTTATTTAAATTAGATGTAACAATTTATACGTTGCCACATAAATAAGTGTTAGTCCTTGAGAAGATATTTTAATGACAACAACCTTATGACTTGTTATAAAATACAAATACAAACATTATAGTTTGGATATATACGTATGTGCAGGATATTACCATATAGGTACCAAGAATGAAGACTGTATAGTATAGATATTCAAGATTGAAGATATCAAGATTGAAGATTCATGAGTATCAAGATATCAAGAGTTCAAGATTTCAAAGTATAAGATAAGTATTGAGTCTAGAATTATGTTAAAACTTCTTGAAAACACTTACATCTTTATTCGAAATTTATTCGTGGAATGGAATCCGCTTCGAGCCTGTTAAAGGGATGGAACCCTAGTGGGATGGAACCCACGAAAATATCTAGTGGAACATATAGTGGTCCTATTTTGTTATCCACTAATTTTATGACAATACTTTTCAAAAATATATCTCTTATTTTAAATGTTTTTAAAACCTTCTTTTCAAAAAGATATCTCTCTTGTTCGAAATATTTTAGCCCCAAAATTATCTTTATCGTTTTATATTTTGATTTCAAAATTGTCCTTGATTTTAAACTATCTCTTGTTTTAAATATTTAGCTTTAAAATATTTGTATACTCAAATTTTAAATCACTTTATAAATTAAGATTATATATTAAAAATTACTTTTATATGTTCAAACTATATTCAAATATATTTGCAAAGTTTACAGATTGTTTTAACAAATTATATAAACCAATTTTAATAAGAAAATCAAAATCACCAATTTTACATAGGTCATGTCGACATCCTTCAACCCCCCATGTCGACATGGTGCCCGTTAAAATCCAAAATTCAAAATTTCAAAAGAAGTGTCTATTCGTTGTATTCTTTCACGAATGGATATAGCTGTTGATCTTCTATAAATACCAGTAGTTCTAAATGAAGTATTAATCAGATTTCGCCTGTTTTCTCCCCTCTTCATCTTCCTCTTTTATTCTAAAGAATCCAAAACTATATTCTGCCAAAATACCAAGTGAATCAAACTTGATTATCTCTTGTTTGATTCTCCTCCCCTCTCTTCATAAGATCTCAGTGTTATTCAGAGTTATAGGATCTTTTGTAAATCAAACTACTGAGTAAAAGGTGCGGTTGATCCTTGAAATGAATTAGGTGTGATTGTAGCCCCAGAAATCACTTAGGTGATCTTATAGCGTGGTTAAATCAAGAGAGTTTGCCCCGGACTCGAATACAGGAGGGTGTACCTCGTAGCCTTGAAACCGAGGGTGTAATCTGGGAGATTATTTTGAAAAGAAATCCGTACAATTGTGCGGGACTAGATGTAGGGTAACTCCGAACCAGTGTAAAATTATGGTGTGTTCTTTACTTTACCATTTTTATTTAAGTAAGTATTTGCACCTGTGTCTGATTCTGTGATTATATCTGTGTCTGTGAATTGCATTTGTTAGTGATTAAATTACATAACTTTTCAAAAAAATAGAAAATCCACAAAACACTATTCACCCTCCTCTAGTGTTATTCCTGCCTTAAGATCCGTAATCCGCATTTCTAACATTTGGTATCAGAGTAAGGTTTTCAAAGTTTTCATAATCTGAATTTTGAAAAGTTTTTAAAATGGCTATTTTTGGGGATTTCGCTAACAGTGACTTACAACTGTTCAAATCATCATTGTCTCATATGTCTACATATTGTATTATAGAAAATCAAGTTATCTACCGAATTTGTATTCTGTGCAGAAAGGAAAAATGTTATATGGCCTTTGAAGAATCAACACTCAATAGACAAATTGTGCAAATCAAGAAGAATAAGTGTATACTTGATAGTGTATGTTCAAGACACATGACTGGAAATCTAGATATGTTGAATGATATTATCTATAAAGATGAAGGATTGGTTGATTTTGGAGACAACTCAAAAGGATATGTGATTGACATCGGCAATGTTGGTAACTCTAAAACTCTTACTATTTCTAATGTTTTATTAGTTAAGAATCTGAAACACGGTCTACTTAGCATTAGTCAACTTTGTGATAAAGGATACAAGATTAAATTTGAAAAAGATAAGTGTCACATCGAAGATAATAATTCAAATATTATATTTGAAGGAATTAGGAAGAAAATATTTATATTCATAGTATGGAAATCTCAAATGATAATCTATGTCTTTTGACGAATACAAGTGACCATGGATTTGTCATAAAGGATTTAGGCATTTGAATTTTAAACTTTTATCTAGACTTTCTAAACTTGATCTAGTAAGAGGTCTCTCTAGAATGAATTTTAAAATAGATAGTATATGTGACGCTTGTCAATTAGGAAAACTTAGGAAGAGTTCTTTCAAATTAAAAGATATGACTTCATCTTCAAAACCTCTTGGGTTACTTCATCTAGATTTGTTTGGTCCATCTCAAAATTCAATCAATAAATCACAATAAATATGTCTTTGTAATTATAGATGATTATTCTAGGTTTACATGGACAATTTTTATGAAACATAAAAGTGATACTTTTGATTCATTTAATTTTTTTACAAAAAGACTTCAAAACCAACTTTATTTAAAAATTATAACCATTTGTAGTGATCACGGTAGGGAATTTGAAAATGAAAATTTTGAGAGATTCTGCAATAAAAAGAGAATAACTCATAATTTCTCTTTTCCAAGAACTCCACAATAAAACAGAGTGATAGAACGTAAAAATAGGATTCAAGAGTGTGCTAGAACAATGCTTTCAAAGAGTAATTTACCAAAACATTTTTGGGCTGAAGCAATCGCTACAGCTTGCTACATTTTGAATAGAATATTAATTAGACCGTTAACTGATAAAACACCTTATGAACTTCTTTATAAGAAGAAACCAAAGGTATCTTATTTTAGAATCTTTGGAAGTAAATGTTTTATTCTAAATACAAAAGATAATTTGGATAAACTTGATCCTAAATCCGACAAAGGAATTTATTGGATATTCTAATAGAAGTAAAGCATACATATTTTTCAATTTAAGAACTAATACCATTGAAGCAACAATGCATGTTTTGTTTGATGAAAATTTCAAAGATGTTGAACAAATTAATGATGAAAAAGATTTTGCTACCATAAATAGTGAATCAATTGAAACAAATAATGAACTTATTCAGCAAATTAAAAAGGTTAAGCTTTAAAAAGATCATCCTATAGAAAATATACTAGGAGATATTGAATATGTTGTTAGAACTAGAAATCAACTATATACCATGAGTAATGTAGCTTTTATATCATCTATTGAACCTAAAAATCCAAAGGAAGCGTCGTTTGATGATTCATGGATTCTGGCTATGCAAGAAGAACTGAATTAATTCACCAGAAATGATGTTTGGGAACTTGTTCCTAGACCCGAGGATAAAACTATAATAGGAACTAAATGGGTTTATAAAAATAAAATGAATGAACTAGGTGAGGTCGTTAGAAATAAAGCTCGATTAGTCGCATAAGGTTATTGTTAAGAAGAAGGAATAGATTTTGATGAAACCTTTGCACCCGTAGCAAGATTAGAAGCCATTAGAATTCTACTTGCTTTCGCAAACTATAATTATTTAAAATTAGTTCAAATGGATGTTAAAAGTGCATTTCTAAATGAGTTTGTTAAAGAGGAAGTTTATGTTGAACAACCTCCACTCTTTGAAGATGAAAAATTTTTAAACCATGTTTTTAAACTTAAGAAAGCTCTATATGGTCTGAAACAAGCTCCTAGAGCATGGTATGACAGACTAAGATCTTTTTTATTACAATCAAATTTCGAAATTGGTAAAGTAGATAATACTCTTTTTATTAAAAGAAATAAAAATGATATCCAACTACTACAAGTTTATGTAGATATTATTATTTTTGGTTCAACTAATTATGAAATGAATAAAGAATTTTCTGAAATAATGACAAAAGAGTTTGAGATGAGTCATATGGGTAAACTTACTTTCTTCTTAGGTTTACAAATAAAACAATTAGATAATGATATTTTTATTAGTCAAGAAAAATATGCTAGGGATCTAGTTAGTAAATTTGGTATGACTACTGCGAGTGGAAAACCCACTCCCATGGCAACCAGTGAAGATTTAAATAAAGAAGATTTTTCAAAAGATGTAAATCAAAAACTATATAGGGGAATGATTGGATCACTACTCTATATCACTACGAGTAGACCTGATATCAGGCATAGTGTTTGTCTCTGTGCAAGATACTAATCTCAACCCAAAGAGACTCACTTAAAAGCTGTGAAATGTATCATAAGATATGTTAAACATACATTTGACTATGGTTTATTTTACCCTAAAAATGATTCATTTGATTTAATCTCTTATTGTGATGCTGACTATGCTAATTGCAAATCTGACTGAAAAAGTACAAGTGGAACTTGTCATTTTTTGGGGCATCCTCTGGTTTCATGGTTTAGTAAAAAGCAAAACACTTTTTCTTTATCAACAACTGAAGCAGAATATATCTCTGCTGCTTTAGCTTGCTGTCAAGTTATTTATATGCAACAAACCCTAAAAGATTTTGGATTAACAATTTCAAAATCATCAATTTATTGTGATAGTACTAGTGCAATAAATTTATCTAAAAATCCTGCTCATCATGCTAGGACTAAACATATTGATATCAGAAATCACTTTCTCCTATATAATATAAGTAACGAGATTATTTCTCTTGAATTTATCAATTCCGAGAATAAAATTGCTGATATTTTAACCAAACCCTTAAATCAACGTATATTTAATAAGTTAAGAAGAGAAATAGGCATTTGTTCAATAACTGAAATATAGAATATAGATATAGTAACATATATTTTTAATAAACAGAAATATACAAGAAAACCAAATTTTTCATAGGCATGTCGACATACCCCTACTACCCATGTCGACATACAACGACAAAATTTGAAAATTTGATTTTTCCTCTAAAATTAGTTTGAAAGTTATATAAACCTATGTGGTTCGAATTTTTCTGCCTTCTCACTTTTCTTTCTCTGTATTACACTTCTGAAAATTGAAACTAATGGCCTCCTCCACTAAATCAACTAAAAATGACACCATTTCTTTTCCTTCTCCTCATTCTGATCCATTCCAACGCACTACATTGGCACGTGTGATGAAGATTGAAGAGTCTATGCAGGATGCCATGCAAATGTTGACTGAACTTCAAGTTGTGCAAATAAGAATGGCAAAAGAACAAGAAAAGCAAGGAAAAATTCTTTGGAATTTGCAAAAATTCCTAATGGATAATCATGCAAATCCTATTATGATTGAAGAAGATTCTCCCAACATTCAAGTGCATAACCCCTTAGAGCACAACAAAGAGGAAAAAGAAGAAGACGAAGAAGCACCTATGGAAGAAGACAACAACGTGGTCTGCGTAGGCGAAGTCTATTTTGATAAAGATGGGAATTTGGTTGAACAACGTGGAAACTTTTGTTTTCATTATCCAAATTGTTCGATTCACAAATTTCCAATCGTCAAAAACTCTCGTTAGTGGTGTTATTCTACAATTTACATACATAAATATATTTGTATATTTATGTTCTATATATACATATAAATATAACATCATATATAATAAAATATTTGTTTTCACCTATTATACTTCCTTATTAGTATTTAGCTTGGATAGTATTAGACTAAGGGGGAGTTATATTAGTTTAGAATTAGTTTTTATTGATGACAAAGAGGGAGAAATATAAAATAGAGTAGTTAGATAAGTTAGGCTTAGATTAAGGGGGAGTAATTAGTTTTAGGGGGAGTTATTGTGAAGGAGAAGTATATTTTATAAACATAGGTTGTCATCATCAAAAAGGAGGAGATTGTTAGTCCTTGAGATGATGGTTTTGACGACAACAACCTTAGGACTTGTTATAAAATATAAATACTAACATTATAGTTTAAATATATATGTATATGCAGGATATAACCATGCATGTACCAAGAATGAAGACTGTATAGTGTAGAGATTCAAGATTGAAGATGTCAAGATTGAAGACTTATGAGTATCAAGATATCAAGAGTTTAAGATTTCAAAGTACAAGATAAGTATTGAGTCTAGAATTATGTTAAAACTTCTTGAAAGAACTTACATCTTTATTCGAAATTTATTCGTGGAATGGAATCCACTTCGAGCCTGTTAAAGGGATGGAACCCTAGTGGGATGGAACCCACGACAATATCTAGTAGAACATATAATGGTCCTATTTTGTTATCCACTAATTTTATGAAAATGCTTTTAAAAAATTTATCTCTTATTGTAAATGTTTTTAAAACCTTCTTTTCAAAAAGACATCTCTCTTGTTTGAAATATTTTAGCCTCAAAATTATCTTTATCATTTTTAGTATTTTGATTTCAAAATTGTCCTTGATTTTAAACTGTCTCTACTTTTAAATATTTAGATTTAAAATATTTATATACTCATATTTTAAATCATGTTATAAATTAAGATTATATATTAAAAATTACTTTTATATATTCAAACTATATTCAAATATATTTACAAAGTTTAGATATTGTTTTAACAAATTATAGAAATCAATTTTAATAAGAAAATCAAAATCATCAAATTTTTCCTGAAGCATGTCGACATCCTTCAACCCCTTATGTCGACATGGTGCTCGTTAAAATTCAAAATTCAAATTTTCAAAAGAAGTGTCTATTCATCGTATCCTTTCACGAATAGATATAGCTGTTGATCTTCTATAAATACCAGTAGTTCTAAATGAATTTTTAATCAGATTTCACTTGTTTTCTCTCCTCTTCATCTTCCTCTTTTATTCTAAAGAATCCAAAACTATATTCTGCCAAAATACCAAGTGAATCAAACTTGACTATCTCTTGTTTGATTCTCTGCCCCTCTCTTCATAAGATCTCAGTGCTATTCAGAGTTATAGGATCTTTTGTAAATCAAATTGTTAAATAAAATGTGCAGTTGAGCCTTGAAATCAATTGGGTGTGATTGTAACCTCGGAAATCAATTAGGTGATCTTATCGCCTGATTAAATCAAGAGATTTTGCTTCGGACTCGAATACAGGAGGGTGTACCTTGTAGCCTTGAAATTGAGGATGTAATCTGAGAGATTATTTTGAAAAGAAATCCATACAATTGTGCGGGACTAGAAGTATGGTAACTCCAAACCAGTATAAAATCCTGGTGTGTTCTTTCCTTTACTGCTTTTATTTTAGTATTTGCATCTGTATCTGATTCTGTGATTATATCTGTGTCTGTGAATTGCATTTGTTGGTGATTAAATTACATAAGTTTCAAAAAGATTTAGAAAATCCACAAAACACTATTCACCCCCCTCTAGTTTTATTCTAGCCTTAAGATTCGTAATGCGCGTTTCTAGCAATAAGGATCTGATCATTAAGTAATCTCTTGTTATATATAGACTTGTAAATTAGTCATTGTAAGATATGAAAAAGGTTATTTTAAGGTTTTAGGGATTGAGCCTTCTCGATTTTAAGGTTCTCTTGTAATATTTTTGGTGAATTTAATATGGTTGCTTGGAGGAATTTTTTTGTATTCTGTTTTTCTTCACTCCTTATCTCTTAAATCTAATTATGTATGGATCCTTAGAAAAATCCTAACAAAAAGTTATCTCTAGTAATACTTTTGAGCGATAGTTTCTTCTTAATTGTTACTCATTGTTGTGAGAAGGAACCACCATTAAACTTTTTTTTCATTATTTTAAGTGTATGTGCATTTGTTATTGGCTATGGGTTTTTTAGGCGATTGTTTTGTTATAACTGTTTTTTGTATTGGATTTCATTTTCCCCAATTGTAAGAGATTTTATTTTTTTGAATTTAGCTCCTTGCAGATAGTTCCTCACTCCCGATTCCTCATTATTTGGATCGCGCTACACCAGAATCCCCATTTCGCAACGACTTTAAGCCGTTGCAAAATAATTTCGCAACGGCTTTGAGCCGTTGCGAAATGGGCAGTGGTAAAAATTTCGCAACGGCTCAAAGCCGTTGCGAAATATATTTTTTGCAACGACTAAGAACCGTTGCAAAATATACTTTAGCAACGGCTTGTAGCCGTTCCGGATTTTATTTTGCAACAGATTAAAGCCGTTGCTAAACGTAGATGTATGGCTGATGTTTTAAATATTAGCAACGACTTTAATCCGTTGCTAATTAATATTTAATTTTTTTTAAAAAAAATATTCGAAATTTTTCTCTGCACCAGCGACAGTCATTTCATTATCATAATTAATACAAAAATTTGCAAATTTAACAGTATCACAAAAGAAAGATTATTAAACCAAATATTTTTCATAGATTAAACACAAAAACCAAACATAACAAATGTTTGAATTATAATGTTCAACATCAACACATACCACTGTATAGTTCAACAAGTGTACATAACATACATAGTACAACAACGACATCATTACATAGTACTACATGCATGGTACAATACATACGGTACGTAACGTCTTCCTCCAATCGTCTAATGCTCCCGCCAGCATAAGTTTCATGCCTGCACACAAAACAAGAAATTGATGTTTGTTTATAAAGAGGTCACTAGTGCAAACATATGTACGACAATTTTGAGCAAACATCAATTCTATCCATGATTAAACCATACAAGGATTCCAAGTTTACAAAGAAATAGATATTGTGCATACATCAACATCAATTCTTTTGCCCATAAAAAGATTCCCAACAGGAAACACACTATTTCTGGTTCACCAAAATTTTCAAGAAAACTCCATCTGAATAAAACAATATACACTTCCTCATCCCCAGCGCAATGTAAAAAAGTAAAAAGATAATGGTTCACCAAAGACGATTTTAAATGGTGTTAGTCGAGGGAAAAAACCATTTTTGATCATCAAAAAAATTGAAGGTGATATAGATATACATTAAAGTCCGTCGAGCAATGTATTTTTACAACTCCTGTCAATTTTTTAAAAAGCAGAAAACTTTCTACATATTCGGATTTGAAGTCCCTTTAAGCATGTATTTACCATTAAGATTTGGAATATGCGGGTTGTAGAAGTTGGTTAAAAAACTTTGATATGGAATATGCGGGTTTCTACATATCTCCTGCATCAATCCTCAAAACTGTGCATACATACAACTTGCCTCTGTATCCTGCATCAATCCTCAAAACTGTTCACCATCACCTCACTGCAACTGCAAACAAAAAAACATCCACCATCGCATGTCATCAACACTTCCACCAGCCTATAAGTTCACTGACCTGTCATCTCCGCCTCACTTCAGCAACTACACACCACCATCCCATTACAAATTCATACATTGCCTACAATACTCCATCACACTTCATTTCCTACAACCCTGTCACAAAACTACCATCTTGCCATGAAATAGCCAACATCCATCCTTTTCCCATCACTTCCCACCACCTATGACTGCACCATCTTCTCCCCCCTGCATACCATCCTTCAACCATCAACCTGTGCAACAACTTAACCAAACACCTCCTCATGACCATTTCCTCCCTCAACATGAAAATTTCTGCCAAAACTGCTCCACCGTGCATTTCTATGCACACTACCACTGCCTCTGAACTTTTGATTTAACCAAGGATCTAGCCATAGACTTTTGATTTAACCAAGGATCTAGCCATAAAGATATTGTATTCCCATTTACAATGATCCTTTGCATTATTTTTGCTACCACATCTCTAATAAGCAAATTATATCTTATAGTACATGAGAACTTGTTATTTACTGCCATAACCCAAAAATGTTGACTTTAAATATACTTGTTTGACTATGAATATACTTGTTCCTCATCCATTTACTCCACAAGCATTCTTTTGTAAGAAATCCCCACAACACTTTCAACAAAGTAGTTTCTCTTAACTGTTTAAGTGGCCTAAGACTAATACCACCCTATAATTTAGGTTTTCCTAAATTATTCCATGCAATTTTATGCATTCTACCCCTCCCCTTTCAAAAAATCCGCACACATTTTTTCTATTTTATCAAGCACATAGGCGAGTAGATGATAAATTAACAACCAATACAACACGGTTGGGGTTACGGCATTGTGTCTTACTTCAGCTCTGTCTGCAGTTGATAATAGATCAGAGGAGGATATACGATAAGTTAATGGGTATGGGGAGAAATTTGATGTGCAGTAGTGGGAAGTGAATGTTTGTGAGTGTTAACAGAAGTGGGGGAAGCTGCAGTGATTACTAGCAGTGGAGTTATAGAGTTGGCCAGAGCAGTTGATGGGTATGGCCAGAGAATGATGGACTTGTAGTTGAAGTCGTAGAGAAGGTTATTGCAATGAGTTTGCAGTGAATCAGGGGTATGAGGTGCTGTTTTATTGGGATATGGTGATGAAGGACGTGTAGTTTTTTTAATTTGGGTTTGATCAACAGTGGTCGAAGGGGAATATTGTATGGTGAAGTGAAACTGCACTGTGGTAGTGGGTCAGGCAACGACAAGGGTTTATGCAAGTGATAATATATGACAGTAGTATATTTGTGATGATTATATGTTGTCAGTTGGTATGTAAGAGGTTGTATGAGTGGTCATATGAGTTGTGCGAAGGAAAGGGTGGTCAGTACAGAATGGTTTGTGTAGTGATTAATGGAGGATTGTTACTGTCAGTGGCAATAGACTAGGAATTATGGTGCAAGGCAGTGAATGTGCACAGTAGCAGATTTGTGCAGTCAACTAGGTAATTCACTGGAAATGTGATTCACTGGAAACAGTGGTAATGCATGTTGTATGAAGAGGAATAGGTTGTGGAGGTACTGATATGGTATGTAGTTGCACTAGAAGGTAGAAAATGCAATGAAGTTTGAATGTTTGTGCAGTAATGTTGCGCAGGGTGCTTGAATGGCCGAGGAGAGGAAATGGCTGTAAGCAATGGTTGAATGAGTTGTAAGCAAGGGGAGAATGGTGTGTTGAAATCAGAATGTTTGGGTGTTAAATGTATTAGCAGTTTTGATGTTTAAAATTGAGATAAAAATGAAATGCTTGTGATGTTTGAAGGTGTGGTAGAAATGAAATGCTTGTTTCAGTGAGCAGGAAGTAGAAGTTTTTGCTGTGATATGCAAGTTGTAACAGTTTTGTACAAGTAAAATAAAAAAATTGTCAAATTAATGTGGTAAGTGCAAAATAAATATGGAAATGAATTTTTTTTTCTTTTTCAAATGAGATTGTGCAATTTTTTTATATTTGAAAATGCAAGTAGAACAACAATGTGGACACAACAAATAGAAAACAAAATGAGAACAACAAACACATACATTTATTTGTAAACAGGGTGTGGATGCAGTGGAGTGATTGCAGGGGTAGTTGCTGTTGATGGATGGTGACTGGAAGTTCAGTCAGGTGGAGTGAATATGATGTGTTTGTGGTCAGGTAAGACGAATGAAGGGGAACGAGGGAGTAGCAGTGACACTTATGGTTTCGATTTGGTTTTGTTATAAACCTCAGAAGAAATATAAATTACCACTGATTTGGGAATTGATTATTATTGTAAAAAAATAATAGCATAAACTGAAGTACAGTAACTAGGTGTACAACCTATTTTCAGTAGTAATGTGAACAAAAAAAATGTTACCTCACGGATCAATCTTGCAACCATTGACCTTGTCTTCGACTTTTACCCAATCACAATAAATAACCGTTTGTTTGAAGTCTATATAATCCAACTCAATTATCTCCTGAATAACTCAATAATACAGTGTTTCAGCTTCTGCATAATTTTTATCTTTCCCACTAGCTCTAAATTTTTTGATTGCTCTCATACATACACCGCTATCTTGTGTTACCATCCGCTCTTCGTATTTTTTCGGGGAAAATGTAAACCCATTTACTTGGTACTTCATATAACTGCGCGCCTTGAACTTCGGCCCATTCACAAGGCGCCAAAGAGTTGAATCGACATCGTTTGTTTTTACCAACTAAAAAAATAAAATATGTGAAAAGTTTGATTAATAAGGTGTATGATACCTTTAAGTACGCGTGAAATATTAAATAAGCTTTAATATATACCTCGCCACGTAACCATAGAGTAAAACTTTGACAATCTCCCACGGATGAAACCCCATTTCGAGATTGAGATTTAGTACTTTTCACATAGATGTTATACCTCCTGAAAAAAACACATTTCAAAACATTTATGTACTTACAATGGTGTAGATTCAGGAGTTATTTGTGAACTTACTTCTCCCATTCATGCAATCCATCATACTTATTGAGGACCTATCTACGAACTTGTTCAAACTGCACCGAGGTTAAGGTTATATCTTTACCATTATCTAGAGGCATCTCACCAGCAAACTCATCATCCTCGTCTAAGAAAGCCTCACGAGTATGTTTATGTGTGCCATCGCCTCCTTTTGGCATATACTCCATGCGGTAAAGACTAGCTTCCTGTACGATATATCCTTCTGCAATACATCCTTCAATATATCTTTTGTTGCGGACGTATCCTTTATATGTGTTCATCAACCTATGAATATAAATCGCTTACAAATAACTAGTACCTATTTAAATCGAATGATGATGAACAAAACTGAGGTTAGTAAATTACCGCTCAAAAGGATACATCCACCTATATCTAACAGGACCGCATTTCAATGCTTCATCGGCTAAATGAACCATAAGGTGGATACTGATGTCAAAAAATGCACGTGGAAAATATTTTTCAAACATACAAATTGCTTCTACCAAACCAGTCTTTGCTTTTAAAAGATGTTCTCCGTTATTCACCTTTGACCATAAAATGTTAAAAAATAGACTTATATGATGTATAGCATTACGTAGATCCTTATGTTGTGGATAAGAATGCTAAAGCAATACCGGAAGTAATTGCTGCATTATGACGTGGTAATCATGAGACTTCATATTTGTTAGTTCAGGAGGATTGATGTTCACATTGTAATTGAAGTTGGAAGAGAATTTGCTAGGCACTTTTAGGCTTTTCAAAATGGTGCAAAATCGTAGTCTTTCGTCTTTGCTCAAGGTGAAAGTTGCATTGGTATGATTACTTTATTTCTTTCAAGATCTTCACTCACCCACAATTTTGTTTTATACCCATGTTTTTCAAATCCTTACGTGCATTGATGCCGTCTTTTGACTTGTCTTTATGACCCATAATTGTGCTAATGAGATGCTCAGTGACATTCTTCTCTATATGCATAACATCAATATTATGTCGGACCAAATTTGCTTTCCAATATGGCAAATCAAAGAGGATCGACCTTCTATACCACGCAGGAACATTCTCAACTTCGTCTTCATCGGTTTTCTTTTTTCATTTTCGACCGATTTCTAATTTGTCTTTACCAACTTTCATCTTGATATTAGCTACCTTCTCTTCAACTTGATAACCAGTCAATAGCCATGGAGGACGACGATATTCTTGTTTGTTATCAAAGTTTGTTTTTTCGTCTCGAAACTTATGTTTGAAAGGAAGAAATCTTCGATGTCCCATGTAACACATCTTCTTACTTGCACGAAGATAGTAAGAACAAGTGTCTTCCCCACATGTAGGACATGCAAAATAGCTATGAGTTGTGCATCCCGATAAAGTCCCAAGTGCAGGATGATCATGAATTGCCCACAACAATCTAGCTCTCAATGTAAACTCAGAATTATTAAATGAGTCAAATGCAGCGACTTCTTCCCATAACAGTTGTAACTCGTCTATTAACGGTTGCAAATAAACATCAATATCCTTTCCTGGTTGTTTTGGTCCAGAAATCAACAATGTCAACATTGAAAACACTCTTTTCATGCACATGGATGGAGGAAGATTATATAGTACTATAACTACTGGCCAACAACTATAACGGTTACTTAGAGATGCATGTGGATTGAAAACATCCGTTGCTAATCCAAGCGTGACATTTCGTGATTCAACAACAAATGTTTTGTCAAAAGAATCTACAGCTCGCCATTGAGGACTATCACATGGGTGACGCATTACGTCTGAATTAGACTTAGCACGACCATGCCAAGTCATAGCATCTGCTATCCATAGTATAGTATACAACCTCCTCGGCGTAGGAATTAGAGGGAAATGTCTCAACGTCTTCTGAGGTACTTTTGCAGCTCTTTTCTCTTCGTTGAATGTTGTTTTATATCTTGATTGTTTGCAAACTGGACAAAAAACTCTATTTGCATCATCCTTCCAATACAAAATGCAGTCGTTAATGCACGCATCATAAGTTTTATAATCCATACCAACTTGCTTAATCATCTTCTTCGTCTTGTGATACTTTGTTGGTAGTGTGTTACCTTCAGGAAGTAATTCCTTTATGAATTCTAGGAGTGCAGTCACACCATTGTCGGAAAAGCCATACTGGGTTTTCAAGTTATTCAGCTTGACGACGAAATACAGTTTTGTTATCCCTTTTGGAGATGAAGGATACAATGACTCTTTTGCATTATCAAAAAAGTGATTTATACTTCTTGCTTTGATTGGTCTGCCAATCAACATCAACCGTAGGCGAATCGCCAATATTATTCGGCAACAAACTTGCAGGTTGCAATTGATGAAATCTATCAGCATCATTGACCAGATCTTCCATCCTAGGATGTTCAGAGTCATCGGTACTTATGGCTTGACTAACAAGTTGTTTTTGGTTCATTGCTGACTCTTCCCCATGAAAATGCCAAACAGTATATGATTGGACAATTCCCCATTTAAGCAAATGAAAATGAATTTCATCTAATTTAATTTTCATTTTCATATTTTTGCACTGTGTGCAAGGGCAAGAATAGATTTCCTTGATTGCCACCATTTTCTACAACAAAATCAATAAACTTCTACACTCCTTCCATATATCATGGGGTTCTTTGATCGGCTTCTTTCATCCACTCTTTATCTATACTTGAAGACATATTGATCTACCAACAAAAATATATACAACATTTTAGTAAAAAAATGTTGATGGGACTATCTATTTGTTGACACCAATTGGTCTACGCTTCAACAGAAATCCACTATAAATTATGTAGATGTTAATTGTATTGCATTCTACCATGAAATATATTCGTAGTTACCATTCATTTTAGTTAAGTGAACATAGCACTTCTGCATTGCAACACTGCCTCTTAGCTACAACATACATATCACAGTTCACCATCGTACAACTCCACCACTAACAACAATCTTCACCACTGAAACTGCCTTACAATCTCCTCAAATATTCTCAACTACCATCAAATTCAATTTAAAATAAAAAAATATTGTGCGTTTGTGTGAATTTTGTTGCATTTGTTTGTGTGCATGTTATCGTAACCTTTCTAGTTGTTTTGCATTGCATTAAAAAAATACACAATTTATCCCAAAAAAATACATTTATTAGTCATTTTTTGCATTTTCAATTTTCTTGCTACACATTTCTTTTACATTTTTTTTATTTACTCCCCCAAACCTTTCTCTGTTCACCCTGCGCATCAAATAGCACTTCTCCATGCATCATTCACAACTACCACTTCTGACCAATAAGCAATATCTGCTTCATCATCCCAATATCTACTTCTATCCACACTTGCGTATACTTCAATCAATACTTGTTCATCCCAACATCTGCTTCATATCAACATTGCAACTCTCCCTTCACACACATCAATCCATACATTTCATCACAACAAATATCACACTTGATCATCACCAGAATTCAACCAATCTCCAACCACTTCAAAACTTGCATGTTCCCTCGGTCTTGCTCCACTTCAAAACTGCAGCTTCTACCTTAACCCAATCAATACCCAATCGCACAACCAAAACAGTTTGACACTCACCAGTCCCCTCACTGTTACATACAAAAACTTTACTACCTTTCACCACATAATTGCAGCAGCACTTCGCCAACCCCAATCTCCTTCTCCAATACCCAGACATCCACTGACCCAAAACATTTGTGCACATACATCTATGCATCACCATTTCCCTGACCACAAAACTCAACACTACTCCACCACAACCCAACTGCCATCAATTCATCGATTCAGTACTGTTGCTACCACCATAGGATCATCATACACCTGCTACCTCATTTCACTGCCCCATCTAGTTCACTACCTTCTCTAGCCATCATTTCTGCCATTCTCCCACTCCTCAACACCAAAAAAAAAAAAATCCTCCGTTACCACTATCTGCCATACAAACCAAGCCATCCCCTAGACAACAGTAAATAAACCGTGCACTTTTATCCACCAATCAACAACAGCTTCATCCAACCAAACAGCCACCACTTACAACATACCAGAACAATTCTCCATCTCCACATACATTTCCCATCTCCATTATCTACATACAAGCACTGTCAAAACTGTCTTCAAAACTGCTTTCAAAACCAAGCCAACCACCTCATTCCAGCCCCGGCCATCGTCAACCTGCATACTCCATACTTCAACTGCAACTACAAATACAATTTCAACTTCACCATCATACTTCCATCCTACAAATAGTGTCATTTCATAACCACAATCCAACAACACTACCGCCTCGATCCCTGACTCTATCCTACTCCTATACCACACCGGTACCACTTCATCGGTGCCTTCATCAGCAATCTGCTGGCGCTACATCTCTATTTACATTCAATTTCTTACTCATCCATCATCACTTGCTCACTACTGCACACCATCTCCTATACATATCCACTTCTGCCTCAAATCCAACAGCAAACTACCAGTGGCCAAAACTTCAAATCATTCACTTCGTCCAACTTTAACAACATCCCTACAGACTTCTACTTCTGCAATTTTTTCCAACCAACGCTGCAATTCCCCACCGCCAATCAAAATTGGAACTCCTCCAACCATCACAGTGATATACAACATCACCCAAAACCATCTGTCTCCTCTCACCACCACTGTCAAACCCATACAATACTATTACACCAACCCATACAATACTTCATCACCGCAAACATCACTGTCAATCTTCATCACCGCAAGCAACGACTTCCAAATTGTATTGCATTTTACCATGAAATAAAATTTTCAAATAATGTTAAATTTGTTTAATGCAATAATTTTATTATATTTGTTTTATAATAGCTATGTCGTATAAGTATTATTCAATGATAAAATGCAGGTCCATCTGGACATGCATATACACTTGTATATATAACAAGAAAGATCGCTAAATTTGTAAAGCATGCAAATTTGGCAGAGATGCAAATTGTTATATAAAATCTTACTAAGGTTTGTCTTGAAGGTGAATGGGTAAATGATGGGCAGGGTATTACTTCATACCTGAATGCTGTTGTTTTATATAAATTGATGGAATTGTAATATTTTTTTCTACCATGTTATGCTTACATACTGAATGACAGATTATTAAATAACTGTTGAAAGTGATCACCAATAGCTGTAATAGAAATTGGCAAAATACAAAATAACAACATACCAGATTGGTTGTCCTTCACAATTTCCCCTCCAGCAACTGAAATAATTGCACACGTAAGTTAGTCCACGTACACAAACACGAAGATCAAATACTTTACAAGTTCATAACAATTAAATACAGGTAATAAAAAAATAACTCGAAGAACCTTGTAAAGACAGCCTTTGGATCCCCCAAAAAAAGATACAAATACGATAGGCAGTGGACCAAACTTTACTTCCTGTTACTCCAAAGCAAAAGGATTTTGTCAAATTAGCTGCACAATATAATGTTACCGACATTGAAATAGAGAATGAAAATAGGGAGTCAGATAAATTTTTGGAACTTTGCAGATGGACTAATGGTACTAAAAACATATAACCGCTATTTAATTATAATTTCTCATTCGAACGAAGTAGAAATTTTATATTGGAAAATACTTCTTCAAAATATTTGTTTAGTAAACGGTATTTAGTAGAGGAAAATATATTTTCATGTAAATATGTATGTATAGATTAGATTTTAATTGAAATAATTTAAGACTAAAAGTAATTTTACAACCATGGTCCGAGATCAATAAATTTTGATTAACTTTCCTTTTGTAAACCACTTGTATTCAATTTATATAATAGATAGATTTTTATATAATATTTGAAATTCCAAATCACACAAAAAAATTAAAACATTAATTGCTAAAATCGAACATTATATTAAAAAAATGACGCCAAAAGAAGTTAGCAAGATAATAAAGAGCATGGACAAATTAAAAATAACAGGCAAGGATGTGTCAAAATAAAGCACATGAAAGGGAAGTGTGAAAAATCAAAGCAACATGGTAGAGAATGACTAAAGTATTCAAAGAAAATAAGGCCAATATGTGAAGTGCTGATACCATAAAGGTGCGTACAAATTGAAGTCAATAAGGCAGGGACGTACGAAATCAAACAAAAAGCATGGATGCATGACTAAATTCAAGGGAACAGGATAAATATAGGACGTACAAATGAAGGCACGAGGCATGGGCATGTGATAAGTTTTCATGGCTACAGGTCCTTTGCGTGAGCAAATTCAAACAACAGGGCATGTAAGGACGAAACAAAGACATGGCAAGCAAATGCTAGTATTCAAAAGAGGAAATTTGCACTTAGGTCTAAGTAAATGTGTTCAATTGCGCATAGGGAAGGGAAGTTGCTTTTACAGAAGAGCAGCCAACAGTATAAAACATCAGGGACGAATGAAATCTAGGCATCAGGAAAACGAACAAATCAAAGCAAGGGCGTGATAGATTTTTGTTGGATGAGATTCGGCCGAACCAACTCCCTTTCATGCATCCCGAACCAAAGACGCTCCCCCTCATCCACCGAACCAGCCTACTATCGAACCATCAACCCACCGAACCAACTTCACCCATCCACAACCGGACCGAAGCATTACCGGTTCGGTACCTAGCCGAACCAACCCACGTCCTCCTCCCTGCCGAACCAACCCACTCTCCATCTCCCTGCCGAACCAACTCCATCTCCATGCACTACCGGTCCACTCACCACCGAACCATCCACCTCCGAACCAAGACACCACCTCACCTCTAGGGCCCGAACCACTCATCATCGGTCCAAGCTATGCCCTTACCATCGGACCAACACACACGCCATTCACTACCGAACCAGAAGCAAGGGAGGACACGACCGGACCAACCTTACCAGGCCAGATTGCTTCAGCCCAGGCCCACCAGCAGCTATATACATCCAGGATCCCTACCCTCAGCCTCACTCTATAAATAGAGGGACAGAGGTACAACAATGGCAGACAAGTTTGAGAGCTCAAGCACGGATAGAACTTTCAAACAACTTTCAGTTACTTGTAATCAAAGCTTTGTACTTGTAATCTGAAGAGAAAAGGAGAATAACATATAAAGTGGACGTAGGCACGTTCTGGCCGAACCACTATAAATCTGTGTGTCTTTTACAGTTTAGTCCCTGCTTTTTATATATTTGCGTAAATCACCCAAATCACTAGAAACAACATGAAATCAACTAATTCAAACGACTTGGAGGTGTTTGCCCATTTTTTGTGCAAACATTTTTGGTGCTTTCACTGAGAACGATAGGAGCTCGAAGCTTCAGCTCCTCCCACTCAACCCTTTTCCTATCAACATCGTTCATTGCTTGGAAAACATGCCTCCCGGACGGAAGAAAGATGCTAACAAAGGAAAGAACATTGCAACTAGTAGTATCCCAGATCCAGTAATCAGAGATCAAGACAATCGTCCGGTTACAACAGCAAACGAAAATCAGGCAAATTCGACAGCCCCTGCTACGGAACAACCAATTACAAGGACGGATCTGGACAGGATTGTGGCTGAAGTAACTAACCGCTTCGCATCTTAACAAGAAGCCTTGGTGGACCAACTCATGTCATGCTTAAGGGATGCTGAAGAATCCAACCGCAACACTGAATTATGGGGTGAGTCCCGGTCTGGAGGATTTGGGAGACGACAAAGGTCTTTCTTCTTCGAAGAGGTTAACAACAGAAACAGCAATGGTAGGAACCGAGCCCGGACTCAGCCCGAATTCCGACCCGAGAAAACACTTGGAACCGAACCCAACATGGGAGGTACCAGGCAGGGGTCAGATGTAGCTGAGCCTGTCATGCTACCTAACCATGGAAACACCAGTAAACGGGGCCGAGTTGGAGTCCAGCCCGAAGTTGGACCCGAGGAAGTGCTGAGAACAGAGCCCAGCAGGGGAAGATCAATGCAAGGGCCAACTGTGGCTGACCCCAGCATGCCCCCGGAAGACCAGAGGCAGCCATTGGAGAATGTTAGGAGTGACAGACGATACCATCCCTACAGGTCGTCTGGACGGAATCAATCCCACAGGGAAGAACCAAACTCATTTCTATCCGCTCCAAGTTCTGATGTAAGGATGGCGCGATTGCTCAGGGAATGCGTCCAACGGGACCAAAGGGATCGGGGGATAGGCGCTAGGATAACCATCCCCTTCACCCACAATATCGAAACTGCCATCACCTCCCGGGAATGGAAAATTCCAACAATGGAACCTTACAAGGGAACCTCTGACCCCGTTGTACACTTGCAGAGATACACACAGCATATGCTCATGAGCGGAGCAACAGAGAGAGTGTTGTGTAAATGCTTCCCACTATTCTTGGCAGATCTAGCTACCTCCTGATTCTGCCATCTACCCTAAGGATCCATCAACTCATGGGAAATGTTGAAAGAAAAGTTCATCAGCCAGTTCCGCATTCATGTGGAACAACCCAAGGACGCTTATTCCCTATCTAATATCAAACAGAAGCCCGGAGAGACAGTGCAACAATATCTAACCCGATTCAACGCCGCAGCGGCCGCAGTCCAAGATGCCGACGAGAAACTTATCCTAATGGCCTTCTGCAGTGGTGTACATCCGGATACTAAATTTGCTAGGAGATTAACGAAAGAAAAGCCAGCTACCTTACCCGATTTCTTCCATGAAGCTGGGAAATACATGAGACTTAAAGACGCTACCACTGAGAGGCAGTCAGGGCAACAGGCTAAGGCAGCTCCAAACAGGGTTCCCGCTGCAGCAAAGGATGTTCGGAGAAATGACTCTAGAGACAATGCTGGGGGCAAGAAGGGAGAAAAGCGCTTATATCGACCCGGACCAAGATTTGACTCTTACACTCCTTTGAATGAAACAATCGAAAACATCTTCCTAGCCACTCAAGGCGAAGTTAGATACAAGCGCCCCCCGCACAAGAAGGAGTCAGATAACGCACTCAAGTCTGGAAAGTTCTGTCGCTTCCACGAATCTCATGGACATGACACCAATGAATGCCACCATCTCCGGGACTTGATTGAAGAACACATCAGAAGGAAGAGACTAGAGCGCTATGTGAAAGGTCAGAGCAGGACTTCAACTCCTGCCAATGAGAACCCGAGGCTGCCCCTCCCGGAAGTAGGCGGAGGAAATCGCAACACCAGCGGCTCTAGTCAAGAGAAGATAATGGTCCTTACGATATCAGGAGGACCACACATTGCTGACGGAAGATGGGCAGAGATGGAAAGATACGGTAAGTCACTTAGAAACAATGAGGGCTACGTTAATTCTGTCACAGAAGATGACATCACATTCAGTAGACGCGATCTAGAGGGAAGGCAGTACCCCCACTTGGATCCTATGGTCATCTCTGCCTGGTTCGGTCCAGCCAAGGTTTTCCGGATTCTAGTAGACACTGGAAATTCAGTAAATATCCTATTCAAGCATGCTTTCGACAAAATGAAGCTGTCAATGAAGGATGTGTCTCCCTGTAGCAAACCGCTGCATGGCTTCACTGGAGATGCAAAGATGCCCCTCGGGCAACTGGACCTCTTTGTTGAAATAGGAAGTCATCCCCGCTCCGTTGTACGAAAACAAACATTTGTACTAATAGAGAACCACTCGGCCTACAACGCCTTTTTGGGAAGACCAGCCTTTTCTGACTTCCAAATTGTCCTAGCCCCACGGTGCTTGAAAATGAAATTTCCAACAGATAACGGAATAGGAGAAGTAGAGGGAGATCAAGACGCTACTCGAGACTGCTATGTAACTGAACTTCGCAATAACCGCAGAAAAGATAAAGGGAAAAATGCAGAGACTACTCTCTGCATGAAAAGCTTGGAAGCATAACAACTAAAGAAAGCCCCTCCTCTTCGATATACCAGTGATCCTTTCAATGAATTAGACCCCAGGGACAAAGAGGAGGAGGCCACCGCCGAGCCTGCAGAGGCTATGGAATTCGTAGATGTAGACAAACATGACTCAAGTAGACTATTGAAATTCGGATCTCAACTAAAATAAGAATTAAAGGATCAACTCATTGATTTTCTTCGCCACAACATGGATGTATTTGCATGGACGCACGCTGACATGACAGGAATCTCCCCAGACGTAGCATGCCACATACTGAACATCGATCCCACCAAGGTGCCAGTAAAGCAAAAAAAGAGAAGCATGGAGGCAGAACGCTCAGCAGCACTCGAGGAGGAAGTAAAGAACCTACTTGTCAATAACTTCATACGAGAAGCCATCTACCCAGAATGGATCGCCAACCCGGTGCTGGTAAAGAAGGCTAATGGGAAGTGGAGAACATGCATCGACTTCTCCAACTTAAATGACGCTTGCCCGAAGGACTGCTTCCCACTCCCCCGAATCGATCAGCTCGTGGATAGCACAGCTGGACACGAACTCTTATCCCTTATGGACCCATACTCAGGATATAACCAGATCCCTATGCACGCCCCCGACCAAGACCACACTAGTTTCATCACTGACCGGGGATTGTACTAATACTGAGTAATGCCTTTTGGACTTAAAAACGTCGGAGCTATTTATCAGCGCTTCGTCAACAAGATGTTTACGGAACTAATAGGACGAACTATGAAAGTTTATGTGGATGACATGCTGGTAAAATCAAGGAAAGCCCACGATCATATAAACCACCTGGACGAGATGATTCAAATACTTCGCCAATATGGAATGAAGCTGAACCCTCTAAAGTGCTCCTTCGGAGTACCGTCGGGAAAGTTCTTGGGATTCATCGTCCATGCCGGGGGATTGAAGCAAACCCCGAACAAGTTCGGGCTTTGCAAGATATCAAGATACCATCCATTCGAAGAGAGATGCAAAGCCTAAACGGGAAAGTGGCCTTTCTAAGCAGGTTCATCTCTAAAGCGACCGACAAATGCATCCATTTCCTTGAAGCTCTAAAGAAAGACAAAGAAAAGTTCGAATGGACCGACGAATGCTCGACAGCCTTCCTTAACCTGATCGAACACCTTCAGAGACTCCAAATGAGGGTGAAGAACTATACCTATACCTTGCTGTATCATCCCATGCTTTAAGCGCCGCTTTGGTGAGAGAAGACAACCGCGCACAACGGCCCGTATACTTTATAAGAAAGAGATTTACAGGGTTGGAAACCAGATACCCTAAGCTTGAAAAGCTAGCATACTGTTTGCTAATCACGTCACGGAAACTGCGACACTATTTCCAATCTCATTCCATCAGAGTTTTAACCGATCAACCGCTAAGGCAGGTACTCCATCGCCCCGACACTTCTGGGCGACTACTTAAGTGGTGCATTGAACTGAGTCAATATGATATCACCTACCATCTTCGCACCGCTGTCAAGGGGCAAGTCATAGCCGATTTCATTGCCGAATTCACTACTAACAAAGGTAAGGAGCAATCTGAAATAGCAGAAGATATCAAGTGGAATCTCTTCGTAGATGGAGCATCAAATGAACAAGGCTCGGGGGCAGGTGTTGTGATAATCACCCCCAGGGGAAGGAAGCTGCACTACGCCCTAAGGTTGGAATTCGCTGCCACCAACAATGACGCAGAATACGAAGCACTAATAGCCGGATTAGAACTTGCTATGGAGATCGGAGTCGGTTCTTTATGTTTCCATATTGATTCTCAACTTATTGTAAATCAAATACTGGGAGAATTCCAGACTCGAGGAGAACGACTCACAGCATATCTAAAGAAGACCAAGCTGCTGCTCAATCAATTGGATCACTATTTAATCAAACACATTCCTCGAGAAGAGAATGAGGAGGCCGACGAACTGGCAAAGCAAGCTAGCCTGAAGGACGGCACCGCTTCCCGAACAATAACCATCTCAAAGCAACTGGCCCCGAGTTACGAGCCAATGAATATGATAGCTGCAATCGAAGAGGAAACTTGGATGACTCCCATCCGGAAGTACTTACAGAGTGGCACACTGCCCGACGGGCTTAACGAAGCTAAGAAAATCTTAAGGAAAGCTTCCCGCTACACATTACAAGAAGGCATCCTCTACCGGCGCAGCTTCTCTAGTCCCTTATTGAGGTGTACTGCTGGAAAGGAAGCCAGGGAAGTCTTGTCCAACATCCATCAAGAAAGTTGCGGAGATCACACCGGAGGGAAGACTCTAGCAAAGAAAATACTACGATACGGGTATTACTGGCCCACTTTAAACAAAGACGCCTTAGACTTCGTCAAAAGATGTGAAAAATGTCAGAAATTTGCTAAGATTCCTCGACTACCAACAAATGAAATTACTCAAATGACCAGCCCTTAGTCCTTTGCAGTATGGGGAATCGACTTGATGGGGAACTGCCAATGGGCCGAGGCAGAGCCAAATATGCCATAGTGGCAGTCGACTATTTCACCAAATGGGTGGAAGCGAAACCTCTAAATAAAATAACTTCGGCAAAAGTTATTAACTTCTTGATCAAAAATGTTTTATGCGGGTATGGGGTTCCACTCAAAATCATATCGGACAATGGACTTCAATTTGACAGTGAGGAATTCATCGACTGGTGCCAAGAGCACGGAATTCACAAAAGCTTCTCATCTGTGGCTTATCCCCAGGCAAACGGACAAGTCGAAGCTGTCAACAAAATCCTCAAAACCCTAATCAAGAAGAAACTTGAAAATTCAAAAGGCGCTTGGGTGGATGAACTTCCTACGGCACTTTGGGCCTACCGCACATCTTACAGAACATCAACAGGGCATACTCCTTTCTCTTTGGCATACGGATCGGAGGCCATGCTCCCAGGTGAAACTGTAGTGCCTTCCCACCGTAGGATCCACTACAACCCAGAAGAGAACGAAGAACTCCTCCACATGTCTTTAGATCTAATTGAGGAGAGAAGAAACGATGCAGCACTCAAAGCAGCAGCTCACAAGTAAAAGGTGGCAGCACAATACAACTCCAAAATCAAGCGCCGCAGCTTACAAGAAGGAGATCTTGTCCTCAAGCGGATCTTACCGCACCCCGGAGCGCTAGATCCAATCTAGGACGGACTCTATGTAATTCATAAAGATCTCCACAACGGAGCTTATATTTTGTCAACAGTGGACGGAGAGGTGTTCCAGAGGGCATGGAACATCCAACACCTCCGTCGATAATTTTCTTAACTTGTACCGCCCATATGAAGTGAATTAACAAAGAGAATCAGTGGACGTAGGCATTTTCGTGCCGAACCACTTTAAAAATCTTGTCTCTTTGTAACTTGTTCCTTTATATCTTGGCTTCTTGTTAAGCTTTATCCTTTTCTGTTGAACAAAATCATGTATAACGACATTTCCAGTCTGGACACTTCACGGCACAACCTCACCTGGACAAGACCCAACAGGTATTATGCGAATCTATGCACTCGCCAATGAGACACTTTTGCTCCAGCATCCCTCTACTGCGGGTTAACTCATTGCTCGTGGCTTCCCTCAAAGCCAACTGTAATGAGCCGATTATAAGCCATCAAGAAGGCCGACTATAGCCGATGGCAGCTCATTACGGCGTTCGGCTCGTCGGCAACTGTGAACCTACTTTAAGCCCCAACATAAGGTGTGGCCAGCCAGGGGTAGTTCACGGTTGACGATCGGCACCCACGCTAGCCGGCCACAGTAAATCGAATAATACCCACGATTACGGGCCATAATGGCTCGGGTAGTTACTGTGCGCGATCTCGGCTCCGATATGTCTTAAGTGCGGCTGTGGTAAAAAAGATAAACTCCCCGCGGAGGCGTAAGATGGGTGACAAATGTCTCCAAGACCCACAGCTAGGGAAAGTGACTACAAAACCCGTTTGCCACGAACTTAAGCATATCGACGGCCTTCCGTGATTGGAAGTTTTACTGTTTCTTATATTTCCATTTCATTTAAAAACTTTTCTCCTATCCTATATAACGGTCCCTAAAGTACAGGACACCAAATAGGAGACTCGCAAACTGGATAACAAGACACGCGGCTGCATTCCATACTCAGTTACACAAGACATTCAAAGCTACCGTCTACAACTAAAACTTGAAGGGTGGTACTTTCTTCTCTTATACACAAATATGTAACCATAATTTATTCGCACATCCCACAAACATTGCAAGATATGAAATTACATTTTAAGCAAGAGCAAAGCATCAAACACGATTGAAGCACGTACACAGCTATATTTCTTATGCAACACATCAGAATAACAAAAGCATTCAAATATAGCAGAATCAGTTTATGTTATAAAATTACATAAAGTCGTTCATTGCAATGACATAATTACAACCTGAAAGTACGTTAATGTTTTAGAACTAGTGTATACAGGAATGTCAAGTAAAACCGAAAATGCCCGGATCAAGTCAAAATGGCCGACAGCATCAGAACTTCATCTCTATCCTTCCAACCCCCCAAGATCTACTTGACCGCAGGATCAGAACTCTCAGCATGCTGACCAGAGGTTCCACCTGTCCAATTCAGGAGAAGAATCTATTAGACCAACGATAAGCAATCAAGTTGAGAAAAGATTAAAAAGAGAAGACTTACCATCATCTGCTCCCTGATCATCATCCTCCAATTGCAAACCCACTTCCAGGGCGGCAAGCAGCTGCATGCCTTCCTTCACCGCCGCCTTCTCCTCCTTGGTGAACTGTGCGGTAACCACATCCATTCTGAAGGCCGAGCCACCCTCTTTATCCGCTTCAGCCTTGGCTTCCTCCAACGCCCGGAGATATATCCTAGCCATAACCCGGGGATAATCGTCTATCCAGGACAGATTGCCCTGCCTCCAAGTACGGAAATACATGTCCTGGAGCATCTCATCCATCATCCCCTCGTTCTCCTCAAACTCCCTCATCCGGGCCTTGGAAGCCGACAGCCTTGCAATGGCAGCGTCTCTCTCCAATCGGTATCTCGAGCAATCAGCCTGAAGGGATTTCCGCATCGCCTCCATCTCCTCCTTCAGCTTAGCTTGAGCAAGCTCTGCGGCCTCAAGCTTCCCAGATAACTCCTCTATCTGCTCAAGATCCGCTCTCCGAACCTCATCCGCAGTGGCAATGGACATATCGATTCGTTCCTTGCAGGTGGCCTCCATTTTTCGCAATTCGGCTCTACTAGCCTCCTCCATAGTTTCCTTTAGCCGTCTGGAGGCCGCCTCATGCTGGGAGATCTGAATGGCCTGATCGGCAAGCTGTTTGGCCGGATCGGAAACCATTAGCCGCAGCCGAATGTTAGCACTTCCGATTTCCTCTCCAGCCTTGACCAGTCGGGCGTGATGTTCCATTAACTTTCTGGTCTCTTAAGCCACCCGGTCGATGTTTGCCTTGGCCTCATCCCCCATAGTCACAATCCGAGTAGTCAACAAGTTAAGATCCAAAGCCTTAGCCTCATCAAGCACCCTTACCATAGGATTGCGGGGTAGAAGGTGCTCACCGGTAACCTCATCGAAGGAAATATCATGAGAACTCGGGTCCAAATCTGGATGACCCGCAAATGGGTTACGAGCCAAGCCGGGACGATCAATATGAGTAACGGAAGGATTCTCTGATGGATGCGGAGATGGTATGGACTCAGTATCTTCCTCTGTGATGTCATGAATAGGCTGGGTTGGGGGCAGAGGTCCAAGTGAAGGTTCGAACATGGAATGCCTCCTCTTTCTCTTTTGAATATCCTCTTCGATAACTCTGAGAAGAGGACGGTAACTGACTACGCTCCTGGAACGGTCAGTCGAGAGCTTCGGTTTAGCAGAAGCCTTGAAGAGTTTGAATTGCTCAAGGCGTTGCCGAATGTCTGATGTCTTGGCCGCCTCAACCGATCCTGAAATAAAAACCAAGTGTTACAAGCATGCATGAGACTATGATTCAAGAAACATATAAAGTTAAAAAAGGAGTTAAGAATTCACCTTGAACCGTCGGAGTTGCTTTAGCTGAAATACTATCAGAAGATAGACTGGCACCAGTCCCGGCCTTATCAGACTTCTTCGATTCTCCACCAAGGTCGGCCCTTCCTCCAACCCCTTAAAGGCTTGACGGAAGGCATCATCCATCCACTCTTGAATCTCACCCGCTTGCCCAGAAGTCAAGGCACCAACGCCACTACCACTCTGCCCTTCGCCGCCGTTACCACCGTCACCATCTCCACCACCTCCGCTCTCCTCCTCGCCTCTTTCCTCCTCTCCACTTTCCTCCTCCGGGACATCTGGGCATGTGCTGGGAGAGGGTCCATCAGATTTATTAAGCTTCTTCCCCCCCGACGACTGGAGGTATCGAGAAGGGTCTCCTCTTGCTACTCTTCGTCATGGCCCCGCCTTTAGCTTTGGCAGCCTATCCTCGGCTGTATCTCTTTGCTTAACCACAAATTGACGTGGCAAAATCAAGTTGTGCTCCAGGAGAGTGGCATTCCTGATCAGGTAAGAAGCTGACATATCCCTTCCTGAGATGGCCTCTATCTCCGCAGCCATCTGTACCAGACGATCATTCTCCACGGCCGCAAAGCCACCTGTAGCTAGCAAGAAACAGAAGCATATAAGAAGAAGCATTGCAGTCGGGATAGAGAAATTACAAATGAAATTCAACTTACAGCCAGAAGTGAAAAGGCGAAAAGAAACAGAGTCGTTCTTGACGAAGAACCATTCCTTCTTAAACATGGTGAACTTCGAGTATAAGTCCAAGACCGGCTTGAAGGACACGGCTGATTCCAAACTGATGTATGGGGACCCCTTCTTGTAACCTCTCAAATTATATAGGTACCGAATCTCTCGGTTGGAAGGGGGGCGCCCGTACTTCCTCTGGAAAATGTTGAACAAACACACCAGGATAGCATAGGAGTTGGGCTGAAGTTGGAATGGAGCCACCTTCAAGTAAGTGAGGAAGCTAACTATCTAGGCATTGATCGGAGGAATGGCCCCATACATGCAATGGTATCGGCTATAGGCGAAATATCCTTCAGGAGGATCATACGGCATCACACCATCTCCCGGCAACAGCATACTCGCTCTGTCAATCCCAAAGGAGCGAGCGATGCATCAAGTTGCCCCTCTTTAAGGGATCTCGGAAAGCAATCGGGAGGAGAGTCCAGAAGCTCTTGGGGGCCATATCCGTCCACTAATGACCTCGGGGCAGGTCCCTGTCGTGCTGGTCCTGACTGGGCGGGGGAACAACGGGAGGCTCATTTCGGTCCATAGATTTTCTCTTTTCTGATCGAGTTTCAACTTTGTGAGACATTTATCTGCAACACAAGAAAGTACATCATTAGAACAGAGGATATAAACAAACGAGTGTATATAGTCTGCAACTTCACTCGAATTCAAAACTCAAAGGATAAAGGTTTTCAGGATCATTCGGCACATAAGGTCCCTGAACTCATTCGGCGTTGAAAAGTTTTTTAGTTCATTCGGTACTGAGTTTCTTTATTCTCATTCGGTGAAACGAAGAAACCTCATTCGGCGAAAGAAACGCACCTGATTCGGCACTAAGATAATTCGGCACTAGGATTATTCGGCATTAGGTGATTCGGCACTTATGTGGTTCGGCTGTCTCGTATGATGGAAGTTGAACGAAGGCCTGAAGCCCATACTTATAGGCAATTACGAACGACCGAACCAGTTGGATCGGCACGCAGGGCCGAGTGAAGATATCCTAGCAAAAACAAAGCATGCCATGTGTATACACCTGCCCTACTTTAGGGGCAAGTGTTGGATGAGATTCGGCCGAACCAACTCCCTCTCATGCATCCCGAACCAAAGACGCTCCCCCTCATCCACCGAACCTGCCTACTACCGAGCCATCAACCCACCGAACCAACTTCACCCATCCACAACCAGACCGAAGCATTACCGGTTCGGTACCTAGCCAAACCAACCCACGTCCTCCTCCCTGCCGAACCAACCCACTCTCCATCTCCCTGCCGAACCAACTCCATCTCCATGCACTACCGGTCCACTCACCACCGAACCATCCACCTCCGAACCAAGACACCACCTCACCTCTAGGGCCCGAACCACTCATCACTGGTCCAAGCTATGCCCTCACCACCGGACCAACACACATGCCATTCACTACCGAACCAGAAACAAGGGAGGACACGACCGGACCAACCTTACCAGGCAAGATTGCTTCAGCGCAGGCCCACCAGAAGCTATATACTTTCAGGACCCCTACCCTCAGCCTCACTCTATAAATAGAGGGGCAGGGGTACAACAATGGCAGACAAGTTTGGGAGCTCAAGCACGGATAGAACTTTCAAACAACTTTCAGTTACTTGTAATCAAAACTTTGTACTTGTAATCTGAAGAGAAAAGGAGAATAACATATAAAGTGGACGTAGGCACGTTCTGGCCGAACCACTATAAATCTGTGTGTCTTTTACAGTTTAGTCCCTGCTTTTTATATATTTGCGTAAATCACCCAAATCACTAGAAACATCATAAAATCAACTAATTCAAACGACTTGGAGGTGTTTGCCCATTTTTTGTGCAAACAATTTTCAAAGCAACGGGGCATCGCGTGACCAATTTCAAGATAATAGGTTAGTTTACAATTAGCAACTGAGTGCATATAAATAGCAATGACAGTGGATCATCAATAATCACCTATCACTAAATTCAACCAGCACTTAATATCAATACAAAAGGCGAGTTTTACTCATTTGAAATCTAAGAAATGCAGCAAGATAGAGATAGATTATTGCTAGTTTCTTTCAGCTCTTAGCTCTAATCAGACATGCAAGAAGGAATAGGCACAAATAAATAATAATAAATAAAATTAGAGACAAAACAAACTAGAATAGGGATTTCAGGTTGGAGAGGAATTACCTGAAAGAACGTAGCGATGAAGAGAAGTGGAAAGAACGTGGAGCTAGATTTTGTGGGATTTGGGGAAATCGCCCTGTTGTTAGAAGAAATTAGGAAGGAGGCGCGCGCGGGAGGAAAAAAAATTAAAGGGTACGGGACGTTGTTTTGAGGGCGTGCTATATCATTCGAAGACCATACGTGAAGCCCTAACCCGTTCTAATATAGCAACGGCTCAAAGCCGTTGCCAAAGGGTTCGCAACGGTTCAAAGCCGTTGGAATATTGCAACGGCCTAAGTCCGTCGTTAATTTGCCGCACTATGGTGTTGCGAAATGGCTTATATGGTGTAGTGTCGACATAACCGAAATACTGATTGGTGCATATGATATACGTAAGGAATCGACTCTATGTTTTATTCTAAACATAAATTTAATGTTAGATTTATGTTAAGAATTGCTAAACTAGAAACAATATTGTTAAGAGGAATGGAAAAGATTTTAAAAAACACAACCAATTAACTATTATTGTAGAAAGAAAAATCAAATCCTTAAGTTTCAAGTTATAAACATAACACATGGTTGCTAATTTACCCTTATTTGATTTTGCTTCCCCTTTTCCAATGAAATATTTTTCTATTCCACCAAACTTTTTCTCATTTTTATCAGTTTCTAAACCATAAATGCAAACAATTTTGTGTTTAATTTCAAAAAGAATTATTGAATGTTCAAGGTAAAAGACGAGAATTTGTATCAATCTCTACTAATACAAGATAACTTGCATGTTGATTTGACAGGGCCGACCTGAGCTAATTTGTTGCCCCAATCAAGTTTGAGAATATTGCCCCTAAAAAATTAGTCAATGAGCTGGGTATTGAAATCTGATCACTTGCTACATTAAGCAATGAACAAACCACTTAAGACACGAGATAATCACTAATTAAATTTTGCTTCCATTTTATTTAATTTTAATCATTTTAAAAAATCGACATTGCTCCACCTTCACGATTGTCCCCTCCACGTCTGCTGCCCTAGGAGGCTCCTTTGGCAGCCTACCCTAGGATCAGACTTATGATTTGATACAATTTAAGGTTTAAAAAAAATAGAAATTAAGGGTTGCAATATGGTAAAAATTAGGATCTAATAGAGATATTAAATGGAAGGAGGGAACTTAAATAAGGAGTGAAATAAATAATAGTATTTTGGACATTGCACTATATATTTACTACCATGGTTGTTGATTAGAATTGAGGTTCGACTTAAACCGAACCGATCTTACAAGAATTGAATCAAATGAGTTTCAAATTGAGTCCGAATAATGAAAAATGTTAAAGATCCGATCAAATCCAACCCAACTTGAACCAATCCTTCAAAGATGTAACAAAAAAACACAATAATATACACTTTGTAATATCATTACCCAACTCGCAGCTCGAATTGAATCTCAGGTCCAATTGGATCTAGGTTTTAAAAAACATTGTTTTGATGCAACAAAATCCAAATCCAACTGAATCGAAGATTTGCTAGATCATGGTCTAATTGCTAGATTTGGATCTCATCTGATGGGTCTAATTGCCATCCTTTAGTGATTTTACTTATTTTCCCCTTGTCCATTTCAATGTTCATGGTCCTTGCCCATTAGCCTTCTTATCCATTTTAATTTTCACGTTAATAGTAAATACTTGTGCTAACCTTTCATACTAATGATTAACAGGTTTGTACCATGTTCTAGTAATACTTCTTTGATCTCATTCTAATCGCACCAGCACACATATGAACACAAAGCATAACGTCAAATATGACAATCATCAACATAATCAAACTACACTGTTCTTACCAGCTACCAACACCAAAATCCACTTATGGTACATACAAAATTCTCAATACCGCCTTTCATTTCAACAACTTGCAAAGTAAATCCTAGATATACTACTACCGAATTCTACTTTCATTTATAACTCATCAACCTCTAGAAATCGACAACTTCCTTAACGGCGTCGACTTCGGTTCATCTTGGCTGCTAGACGTATCAGAACTGCTATTCGATATAACCTTCCCAATCATTTTCTTCGGCTTAACAATTTTTCTAACACCCTTCACATCTTCTTTACTATCAGCCACCTCAGGAATGCTAGCAGCACCCCAGTTGTCATCCGTGGTGTTAGTCGTGTTCGAAGTGGCTGCTGATCTTGAACTTCCATACGATGATGTAGCAGATGCACGTGACTGCTCGAAGAAGAGAACCTGCACAACTGTACGTAAAGGAAGTCTCTCATTCTGCACTGCATGCGCACATGCATCCCGTGACAGTTTCTTGCAGTCCATTAAATTGCACAGCTTCTTCCTTTCGCTTTTCGTCATGTTACGATGCTCCTGCTCAAATGATATTATGGTAAAAACAGTTCAATGAACAGTATACTGTATTAGTTAAATTTGTTGCTAGTTCTACCTTCATGTACATGTCAATAGCGCGATAAAGTCCATCATGCACTGGTCTGGAATCTGAAGGAACCATTTCAGCAAGAGCCAGAAACTTTGAAATTGGTAGCTCCTGATCTTTGGCCAGCTCAGCCAGATATGCATCCACAAGCTTTGCCACTTCCAGCTTCGAACTGTCAAAACTTATATCAGGAGTAACATCCTCTTCATGCTTCACAAACTCTTCGACTAAGCTCGAAACTATGTCTACACCACACAATAAAAGATCATGCAACAATGCTTCATCCAGCTGTGAACCTATTTTCTTGACCAACCCTTTTATATAAGTTTCATTGCAATTCAAACTGGTTGCAAACCTTAGTAATCTGGTCAAGAAACTACATGAAACTGATCTTTTTTCTTTGGGTAATAATTTGATTATAGTTTCCAAAAGTGCACGCCCTTTTGTGTTATTGTTTTTTTCGATTATATTTCCCTTTGCGAAACCTGGAAGCCTTTTGCAAGTGTATGCCTTGAGAGCTTCCCCTATTACTTTATCACTAACTTTACCCTTAGACTTGATTGCATTTATAACATGTTTGTATAATTCGAGATCAAGCTCACATAGATCTTCAACCCACCAATCTTTAGGTACTGATTGCTGTTTTTTAAGATCGTTTCTTCGATTGTATGTGTATGACCAATCGACTTTTGATGAATCAACTGAAGCCTTGCATGCTATGGAATCAATGCAATGGTTAACTAGTTTTGAATCCTCGGAGGATGGAATTAAAGACTTTGTAGTTTGAATGACTATGATAGAGTCTTTCCAGCTACGAAATATGCTTGTGTTGAGAAACACTTCGATTTTGTAAATGAGGTTGCCTTTCTCGGTTGTTTCGTTCATTTCAAGGTATTCTGCAGCACAATATGCTGAGATTACGTTGTATGCATTGAGGGTAACTGTCATGCCATAGCAAAATTTTGCACAGATTTCAAAAGCAGGGGAACCACCGGGAATATCGTTGAGTTCAACTACGTCATTGTCGTCGTTGTTGTTCACTAATCTTTGTAACAGCAAACTCTTAGACAGAAGGGGAAACTGCATTATTAAAATGAAAATCATTTAATTTGTTTTAACTGCATTTTTATTACAGGGACGTTCTTATGTGTTGACTGGGATGAAGTTCTAGCTTAAGATTCCAGAAACCTTTCATGTTTTGTCATATAATGGTAAGATTAAGGCACTCTCTTTGCTCTTAAATTCAAGCAAGGAAAATCTTTTGACATAGGAAAATTTTTCTACATCATCTCCTCATTCACATGATCATATTTTCTGTAGTGAACAATATGATCATGGAGAGACAATTTTGTTTACGAAGGATGGACCCCCAAATCATGTCATTTTATTTCTTAATACTTGAGCAACAAGAATTCCAGAGAGAAAACAGTAGAACGAATTGAAGGGTGTTTTATCATAAATTAACAAGCATGTTCAGTACTCTGCAGCAAAAATAGAGCTCTTTTTGCATGGTATTTTTTTGTTGATAAATCAAAGTCATGAAAAATGGCTAAAACAAAAAATGGGATAATCATCTACTATTGCCTATTGGTAAAGTAAGATTTGATGGGTTTTTTAGGTGTTGAGAAATTGTAACCTTGTGTAGGTAAAAGCTCAAATCTCCGACATTCACAATGAGGTCAGTTTCCAGTTCGGTTCCAACAAACCTACAAGATAAATCAACTTAGATCACATAAACTTTGAAGATATTGATCATTATCGATCCATAATTAGTTTTGCATAAGACAAAAAGCAAAAAAATTCATTATAAATAGAATTATATGATTAGCTAGTATAGGTGAAATGGGCTTAAAAAAAATATTTTTTAGTTTGCTGCAAGCTAATGTAAATCTTTAACAGATAGAGATTTACAGATAAATTATATAAAACTTCTACAGTTAGAAATTTGAAATATAAACAGTCTCTATGCTAAATAGAATGCAAACAAAAAATATGAATTTCAATGCAAGGAATTACTTAGGGCTAAGAATTATAGGTTAACAACTCTCATGCAAGTACAAGCAAGCAGATATTCATAGCTTAAATTCAGCATTTAGCATAACAAGCTGATGTAAATCTAAATTTAACAGTAGCAAATTAACAATGAATCCCTACCTCACATCCTTTCCATTTGTCTGAAATAAATCAGGCTTCGATCCAAGCTTCATGAACTTCATTGTAGCAAAACTAATTCCCCTAGAATCTACTTAATATTTAACTCCAAGCTCAAACCTATAAACACAGTACCTTAATTATATAGCACCTTGAGAAAAAAGAATAAGTTATTAAGAAAGCTACAAACTATCAAGTTGTTTACTAAAATATTCGTAAAAAGATACGCAACATCAGATGAGCAGACCAAACATTTGAGCAGATCAAGTTGGTAAAGGAAATAATTTGTAGAAATATTAAATTCAACTTTGAACTATAACAAACTGATATAAAACATATCTAATAACAATTTTACCTTTACCCAGGGTTCTGAATGCAAATTCGTTTAAGGGTTAGATTCTTCAATAGTTATATCCCAGATTCATTTAGCTTATAAGAAGCAAAATTGGTTAAAGGGTAAAGGAGACAAAGAAACAAACTTTCTTCTTGGAGTAGTAAATAATTCAAGAATAACAGAGACACCCACAAGCACTAAACTGACAGAACTAATAATAAATTAGTTTCTTCCAATACTTGAATATATTTTTTAATATAATTTGCTTGGTTCCAAAGATATCTTAAGATCTAGTGCTTAATGCTACAAGTCCCGAACTCCAACATGCACATTCTTCCCATTCATTATGAAGAGCTAATCCTCCAGCAAAATGAAAATTTTACCTTGGAGTTTGGAGAAATTGATCGTGAAAATGCAGACAAAGAGCATCTTCTTCATACTTATTTTCAATTTTTTGATAGAATTAAAAGAAAATAGACAAACAAAATCAAGTGCTAAGATGTTGGAATCTTATCAAGTTGATGAGAATCAATGTATAAAAATATACACTGATAAGTGGATGCAATGTAACCAAGCATGTGTAAATTACATGCAAAAGTTGGAAATAAAACAACACACTGTCCAACAACATGTTCAAGATTGAGTTGGCTACTTGGATTAACTGCAAATATGGTAAGCAAATATAAATCAGAAAGACAAATAATGGTATTTATTTATACAATTATTTATTATCTATTGCTAGAGAATAGTGTGATTCCAAGTTGTGTGCTGAATATGAAATTTTATCTGCATTTGCAACTTACAAGTCCGTGAAGGAGTTACAGTGTAGTTAATTTTTGGCATTCATTTAGCATGATATATAATAGCTTATCAACTGCAATGTTCTGTTTTTTTTAACGTGGACTCTTATGCTGTTGTGAATGAAAATGTGAGCCTATAGAACAAGGTTTAAAACTTATTGTAAATGCAAATTCTATTACAATATTGCTCTTGCAAAATAAAAAGCAACACAAAAGGTAAAATCTTGAAGAAGAAGAAGAGCTTTCTTTGGAACGTGTGATTTCTTCAACAACTTGAAAATGTGATCAAAATAAAACTAGTTGAATTAAATAACTTCAATATGCGTCCTATTGTAAACTTGTTGGTCCAAAAAAAAAAAACAAACAAACAGATAAATGGCTAAATCTTGAAGAAGAAAATAGTCACCTTGCTTGCGATCACTTCAACAGCAAACTTGAAAAATGATATCTAAAGAAACTGGCCAAATTAAATACTTTAGAAGGGGCAACTCACCTCAAGAATAAACATGGGACACGAAGAAACAACACATAAAAGAGAAAAAATAAAGTAGACAATCCCATAAAAGCATCAAAAAAGCCAACAAGAAAAGTAACAGAAACCACCGAAGCATAATAGGAGAAAGGCCCATCAAACATATACAAACATAACAGGACAACCATAGCAAAAAAGAGAGATTACCCATCATGCAAAAAAGCAAAAGTCGAACAAAAAAATCAGGTGTCCTATCTAGCAAGAAGCTCGCTGTATCGCAATGGTAGAATCAGAGGACATCTTATGTTTCGTTTTTTCAAAACATAATGACCACTAAAGACCAAGAAACCAACTTCTGAATATTGCTTTCAGCTTTATTTATTTATTCTACATGAGCGATAGAAGTGTTATGAGTGAACATCATCAAATTTCAAAAGCTCTTCTTTTCTTCCTGCTTTCTCTGCTTTTCATTGCAAATAGTAATCATTTCTTATGCAAAAACGTTTGACTAGAATGACCCTTATGTTTTATGCAAAATACGATAAGTGCCATACAGAACCATGAGCTAGAAGGAAAAGGACTACTTTCAATATCATAGGATGCCTAGCACTAGAAGAATTATTTACTTTCAACTAGATTTTGATGCAACGTATATTTATTTCTGTTAAACGAATTTAATAATTCAATTGGAGTAGAGGCGGTCAATAAAGAATGTCAACTGCTTTTCTTTCCTAACTCTACAAGTACCAACGCTAGCTATTATATTAAGGCTGCCACCATCATTATTGTGGCCTCTCACGTTTACTAACATCAATTACTCCTATGTGTCCAAATCTGTAGAGCATCTCCAGCAGCAGGATTATTGGTGATTTTCTCGACGAGGAGGAAGAAAGAAAGCGTGGATTCCTTCCACTGTTCTCATAGCCAAGTGAGGGTGTGTGTAGTTTTCAAAAGATCGTTTACAGCAATAAACGGTTATTCAACGATTTCAGTAAAAGAAAATATTGATACCGTGTAAGCCAACTGTATAAGCATAAAGTACTCTCTTATTCAATATTGGGAGTTATTTTGTTAAGCTCAAGATATAAACTTTGTATATAAAAGCAGTGTATACTGCATATCAGTCATTTTATCTTTCATGCTTTCAAATACAGTTTTGTTATTCAATCATCAAATATCTCATTCAAACACAATTCTTCTCAAACTTTATCATGGTATCAGGGCCAATACATCAAGCCTAACGGCATTCCAGAAGCAAATCCTCAAAACTGTAGTTTTTTTATTTTTCATTTGAAAGATAACAGAACTTAAAGTTCTGTGAAGATTTGTTGCAAACTTTTTCATATCAGAAGGTTGTTGATAGTCAAGAAATCATCAGAGAAATATCATCATCTGATTTCTTGAAACCCATCATCATTTGGGTTTATAAAGTTGAATTTGCATATAAAACAGGTACCGTGCCAAGAAATAGAAAAACATTTCTGGCTGCAGCAAGTTTTATTGAAAAGGAGTGCAAATTCAGTTGCAATAAACATCTTAGAAAATCAGTTTCTGAAATCAAGAAAGCAATCATAAGCAGAAAGATAATCATTGCCTTGCCAAGAATCCATCAGATTATATAATCATCATTGGATTTGGCTGCAACTTACCTGGTGGATCTGAAATCAAGATTTTCTTGAGTTTGCAAGTTTATAGATTTGTTTTGTTTTGGATTCTTTATCACTGATTTCTTCATGGCTGAAGGAGATATCTCATCAGCAACATCAGGATCTAACTATAATTCTCAGCAGCAGGCAATTGATGCAGCAGAGAAGTTGATCAAAACTGTCATTAGCCCTCAAAATCGGCTTATTACCATTCATCTAGAAGAAGATAATCATCTTCTATTGAAGTTTCAAGTTGAAACTGCCATACAAGGGTATGGTCTTGAGAGTTTCATTCTTGGTATCAATCCAATACCCCCAAGATTCATTACTGATACAAAAGGGAAAACTGTTAGCAATGAAGAATACACAAGATATTACATGCAAGATAGATTAATAAGTTCTTGGTTGCTATCTTCTATCAATACAAAGCTGTTATCACAGATTATAGGTTGTAAAACAGCTAATGAAATATGGATTACATTAGAAAGAATATTCAATACTCAATCTGCAGCAAAGATTATGCATTATAAGAGACAACTTCAAAATGTCAGCAAGGATAATCAACTTATGAGAGATTAATTCGCACAAGTTAACAACATATGCAACATGTTAGAAGCTGTTGGGCTTAAGATTTCTAAAACAGAACGTGTATTGTCTATATTGAATGGTCTCAGTGATGAGTATGAGGCAGTAATTGCAGTATTGTCATCTCAACCCACCTTACCATCTGTTGAGTATGTTCACTCAACATTGCTTGCTCATGAAGCAAGACTGGATCAAAAGAAACCTCAAGATTCTGATCTGTCAATTAATTATGCTGCTAATAATAAAAACAGAGGCTCAAGCATCAACAAACAAAGTCAATCTTGTCAAAGAGGGGGTAATTCAAATAGATCCAAAGGCAGAGGAATGTGGGGAAATAACAACAACAATAGACCAAGGTGTCAAATATATGAGAAATTGGGTCATACAACAATGAAGTGCTACTTCAAATTCAATACAAACTACATGCCGAATCAAAATCAAAATACACAGAGAAATGATAATCCAAGTATCAACATAGCACAGGTGCAATCTGACAAAAACGGTTTATCTGATAATAGCAAAGGAATCAATCAAGATACAACAGCAAGATCAGAATATACTCATGATGAAAACTGGTATCCAGATTCTGGAGCTACTAATCACATTACTAGCAATCTTGACAATTTAAATCTTGGCAATAGAGAGTACAGAGGTAAACAAACAATTTGCATGGGAAATGGTGAGTCTATTAATATTACTCATACTGGAAATGCATCTATTAGAGGTGCAAGACAGTTATTTTTGAATAATTTGTTGAGAGTGCCAAAAATAAAGAAAAATCTCATGAGTGTCTCCCAATTTGCTAGAGACAATAATGTTTATTTTGAATTTTACCCAAATTATTGTTTAGTTAGAGACATTCTGACTAAAGAAATTTTGTTACAGGGTAATGCAGTGAGGGGTCTTTACAGATTCAATGTAATTAGTTCAGGAAAGGTTGAAAGAAATCATCGAAGTTGCAACACTGCTGAAGTTAGACAGACAGAGAAAAATAAAGATGTGTTTAATCTTTGGCACTATAAACTTGGTCATCCTAATGCAAATGTTGTTAAACAAGTTTTCAATGAAAATAAGACTTGTTCTGTTGATATATCTTCGCCATATGTACGTTCTTATTGTCAAATGGGTAAGAGTCACAAATTAGCATTTAGTGACTCTTTAACTGTATATTCAAAACCATTAGAGTTAGTTGCAACATATTTATGGGGCCCAGCTCCAATATACTCAGATTATGGATACAGGTACTATATATCATTTATTGATGCATTCTCAAGGCATGCATGGATATATTTTTTGAAGTCTAAATCTGAAACATGCAAAGTTGTTACTCATTTTATATCTCTAGCAGAGAAACAAACTGGCTGTCAGGTAAAAATTATGCAAACTGATGGTGGGACTAAGTATAAGCCACTCAGTAATTATTTCAATAAAAAGGGAATATTTCATAGAATTACTTGTCCCTATACATCTGAACAAAATGGGTTAATAGAAAGAAAACATAGACATATTGCTGAGACATGTCTTACTTTATTAGCTCAAGCATCTTTGCCACTAAAATTTTGGCCCGAGTCTTTTAATATAGCTGTGTATCTAATTAATAGATTGCCAACAAAGGTTCTCAAAGGAATATCTCCTATAGAAAAATTATTTGGAAGAAAACCTGATTATCAATACTTGAGAACCTTTGGATGTTTATGTCTTCCTTACTTAAGATCTTATAATAGTAATAAATTAGATTTTAGATCAAGACCATGTACATTTTTAGGGTATGGAACGAATCAGAAGGGTTATAAATGTCTAGATGATAATGGAAAAATACATGTTAGCAGGCATGTTGTTTTTAATAAGCAGGTGTTTCCTTTCAACAATTCCACAATAAAAACAAGCAGAAAGATATATAATCCAAATGTTTCCATACCTGACATACCTATATATTCTGATGATCTGCAAACTTGGAAGAATGAAAGGACTGTTGGTGCTGATGATCCACAACACAGAGATCAATCAGGTCATGAATCATCTGAGCAGTTCAACTATCACAGTCAATCTCCTGCAAATACAAATAAGCAATCACAACAAGTAAGTGAAAATAATACAGAAAATCAAGGAGAACAATCAGAAAATTGCAACACAAGTGAAGGAGAACAACCACAAGCTACAACAGGTCATCCCATGATCACAAGAGCAAAAAGTGGTATTTTCAAACCAAAGTTATATACTGCAGTAAGCAGTACTGAAGAGCCTGAAACCTTTGAGCAAGCTATTGTTGATAAGAACTGGAAAGCAGCTATGGATGAGGAGTATAATGCACTCATGAAAAACAAAACACGGAGTTTAGTATATCCTCCAGAAAATAAGAACATAATCGGGTGCAAATGGATTTTCAAATTAAAGAAAAATCCAGATGGAACAGTAGCTAGACATAAAGCCAGACTTGTGGCCAAAGGTTATACACAGGAGTATGGATTTGACTGCAATGAGACATTCTCTCCTGTAGTCAAACCTACAACTATAAGAATTATTTTGACTATTGCTTTATATAAACATTGGAATATTAGGCAACTCGATGTCAATAATTCTTTTTTGAATGGCTCATTGCAGGAAGAAATATTTATGGAGAAGCCTCAAGGGTATGAACAATATATGAATCTTGTTTGTAAATTGAATAAGGCCATATATGGTCTTAAACAGGCTCCAAGAGTCTGGTTTGATAGGTTGAAAGCCACATTATCTACATTAGGCTATCAATCTACCAAACCAGATAATTCTTTATTCATCAAGATCAATAGAAATTCATGTATATACATCTTAATATATGTTGATGACTAAATTATTATAGGGGATGATGTGAATGAAATCAACAAACTTACTCAATATCATGATGAACAATTTTCAACTAAGGATCTTAGTGAACTAAATTATTTTTTGGGTATTGAATTCAAAAGGAGATCAAATTCAGCAATGTATTTAAGTCAACAGAAGTATATTTTAGAGTTGCTATCCAAAACAAAAATGGATAAAGCAAAGCCATAACTAACACCTATGATAAGCAGTCAACAGCTGACTAAAAACAAAGGAGAACACATAACTAATATCAAACAATATAGAAGTGTTGTTGGGGCTTTGCAGTATGTAACAATTACTAGACCTGATATATCTTTCAATGTGAATAAAGTTTGTCAATTTATGCAGGAACCTCTAGATAATCATTGGAAAGCAGTCAAACGAATTCTGAGATATCTAAAAGGAACTACCAATTTTGGTCTATTACTAAAGGATTGCAACAATTTTACTTTAACTGGATATTCAGATGAAGATTGGGCTACTGATTTAGATGACAGAAGGTCTGTAACAGGATATTGAATTTATCTTGGCAATAATCCTATATCATGGTATTCAAAGAAGCAGACTACGATATCCAGATCTAGCACAGAAGCTGAATATCATAGTGTGGCCAGTACTACAGCAGAAATGATTTGGATTCAATCACTATTAAGCGAACTAAATCTAAAGCTACATGTCAAACCAACCTTGTGGTGTGATAATCAGAGTGCTATATACATGACAGCAAATCCTATACTACATTCGAAGACAAAGCATATAGAAATTGATTTTCATTTTGTTCGAGAGCATGTGTTAAAAGGAAACATACATATAAATTATGTACCTGCACCTTACCAGCGAGCTGATGCACTCACAAAAGCTCTATCTGCTCGAAACTTCATTAGATTTCGAGGTGACTTAAAGGTTGAAGAAATTCCAGAAGATACAAGAAGAGTTACTGACTGATTTGAGTACTTCAATACAAACATCATCTTTGATTTCCGAGCCTTTACAAATTTGAGTTTACTCCAGCAAGCATTTGTACTCACAAAGGCATAATATACTCAACACTTCATCAGATCTCAAAGCAATTCAAAGATTAAAGGAATTTCAGATGGTACTTGAAGAGTTCGGCCTGATTTCTGTTTTCAGTAACCATGAGTTTACTTGACTTCAAAATTAGCTTAGATCCAAACAAGAGATAGCTAGATCTACTCCTTTTGATTCAGATTCGACACTAAAGACTGTATTTTTCAATATTTGAAGCACGACGAAGAAAAAGAAGTCGCCATGCCCTGATCCTAACTTTGGTTTGAGGGGGGGTAAAAGAAATGAATATTGATACCGTGTATGCTAATTGTATAAGCATAAAGTACTCTCTTATTCAATATTGGGCCGAGTTATTTTGTTAATCCCAAATATAAACTTTGTATATAAAAGCAGTGTATACTGCATATCAGATGAATGTGAAGATTACAGTCATTTTATCTTTCAAGCTTTCGAATACAGTTTTGTTATTCAATCATCAAATATCTCATTCAAACACAATTCTTCTCAAACTTTATCATTCAGAAAACAATCTATTGAAAGAGCATTATGGCACACGTGATGTAGATATTGTGTACAAACTGTATTTGTTTAATACATTTAAAAGAAAATGTTTTTCACAAATATTTAATCATATGTTTGTGTTGAATCACATGTAGTTAATTTGAAATTTTGTTTCTAAGTTGCAACCTCTAATTTTTTGTTAGTTTAAAATTTTATTTATATTACTAATTTATAAAAAACAAATTTGTGAAATAGTTTATTTGTTAGATCCTATTTTTAAGTAATATAAAGACATGGTAAATACAGGAAAATAGGCACAAGCACAAATTTTTAAAAAAATTAGGCTGAAGGACAACAAGTTTGTTTTTAAGGCTGGAGGACAATGCTAGTTATAACTAGCATTTTGTATAGTGTAAAACTTAATTTAATGCTAGATATAACTAGCATTTTGTATAGTGTGAAAGTTGAATATAATGCTAATTATAACTAGCATTTGTCCTTCAGCCTAAAAATAAAACTTCATGTCCTTCAGCCTACTTTTTTTTAAAGTTTATCATTTTCCCTAATTCCCTTTGGTAAATATTTATAGACGAAAATTTGAATCTGTAAAGTAAGCTTAATTGTCAGATCCTATTATTGAGTTATACTAAATTTTGATAATATCTGTAGAGATAATTTTTTGGTATTTCACGCTGACATCAAAAAGAGTGTGACACCAAATATATTACAACCTTTAATAAAGAAATAAATATAGGGACAATTTTGGAAAATCATGGTCGGACCAAAAGCTTGCGCTTCCAAACCAACTATTAGTGAAGATATAGGGGGTTAGTACATGTGAAACTGTTACCATCTCATTTCTTCCTCTCTTCAACTTCAATATTCATGTTGACCTTCCCTTGAGCTCTCTTTAAAAAAAAATCTTCGCATTTCCACAATAATCAAACCAAAATCAACTTTGGGACATATTAATATGCCTAATCCTCTCATCTCTTCATTCAAATTTGACCATCTAAACAATTTATCCTCAACTTTTACGGTTTGTGAAAAATCCAAATCAAACAATTTTGATGATGGATAACACAAAAGAAGAAATACTAAAACACTATGACGCTCTTGTACGTAGGAGGAAGTCATCGAGAAAAAATTAAAAAAATTCTTTCAGTGTCGATGATGGTGGATATAGGGTCGGTGTTGCGAATGTGATTTCACCAACATTTCCATTTCGATCGATCACAACACTTCAAGGAGTTTATCACATTTTCATGGCTGGAAAAGAGCTCATGGTATATATAGCTTGTTATCGTTTCAATTTATCAAAGTTTCTTTTATTATATTACTTATTTGTGTTAAAACCGTATTAGCAATAGAATCGTAATAAAATAAGATGTCATGGAGCATTCACAATTATGTTGAAATTGAGGTTCAAGTTTTGATTTTGATCTTAGTTTCGCTCATTTGTAATTTTAGGAATTTCAATCTAATTCATAAATTTTGAATATTTCAGTTTCGGTGTCGGATTAGGAATATTTCATACTTTATTTAATTTATTGAAATAAAATGTATAATTTATCTTGCATTGAAAAATATGGTATAGAGGAAGAATATTGATTAATCGTTGTATGTTTAACATTACGCAATGTTTATCCATTACTTTATTTTTAACTTTTTTAGTTATATCATTTATATATTTTGTAATTTTATAGTTCCATAAGTTAAAATTCAAAATTTGAATATTTGCATATTTAAAATTCAAATTAATTCTTCTTTTGAATTTATTTTGTAAAATTTGACGTTAAATACTATCTTTTATTAAATTGGATTTTCAGTTTGGTTTCATTACGACCCACATTGAAACCGAAACGGAATGACGGTAATCTTGACGTTTCAGTCGAAACCACAAATCTTAGTTAAAATGGTGGAAAATAAATAAATCTACACCCCAAATTAGAGACCTGGCCGTCAAGACATTTGCTAGATTCATTAGAACTCAAAAATTCAGATAATATGTGTATTAATGCTATAGTAGAGTAACGGTGGTCAATAACATATAAATTTTATTTTCTAATGCTAAAGTGGGTTTTGCACCATTAGATTTCACCATATTGGCATATCTATATCTATTGGATAGAACACACTTAGTATGCGATGTAAAGAGAGTTGGAGCTGGTATGCTAATGCTAGTCAATTTATACTGCTACTTGTTGGGTCTGATGTCAAGGTGGGAAATGTTTCTTTGTCCCAGCTTGCAACATATCTTTATAAGAACCATCTAAACACAAAATTCAGAGAATTTGGACCACGTTGATAAGATATTTTTGTTGTATATGATGGTGACTCTTTTTTTTTCATAACAAAAATGACACAGTTAGTCTTAGGTATTTGAAGTCAATTCTTGATTTAGAATTAGCTTAGCAAATTGATAGGGTTCAACTATTCTCGGATATACCAAAGCTTAGATGTAGCTATGACCGAAAAAGGTTATATCACTGGTTTTACCAATTTGTTGCAGGTACATTAACATATCATATAATTTAATTCTTATATTTTTATCAAATAATTGTTCATTTATTGAACATATTTTTATTTTTATTTCCAGTACTAGTTCTTCAAATATATGACCGTATGCAGCTATATTACAAGAAAATGTCAAGCAGTCACCTTACCCAAGTCTTAAAGCGTGAAAAAAGAGGAATATAACTTTAAAAAAATGATATTGCAGCTCAATTTTCTCTAGTAGACGTTATCATATTGATCAAAACAAGCTAGTCATATGAACTGGAATCCACGGAATACGTCATTTGCATATGATCTAAATAAGGTGTTAGTAGCTCGAAACATACCCATGAAATGATCATATCTGCTTGTTCCTCTAGGATATTTTTACGAGTTATGTTTAGAAGAGAGGTGTATGCAGCAGTTGACTGGTTTTACATTCCAAATTTTTGAAAGTTGGAAGCCATTGAGTGTCAAAGATGAAAGCAATCAAGCGTTGAAGAAGAAAGTTATCGAGCGTCAAAGATGAAAGTTATCGAGCCTTAAAGATGAAGGCTATCGAGTGTTCAAGAGTTAGACTATCGCATATCAAGGAGCTATAACATGAAGCTATCAAGTGTCAAATTAAACAAATCTATTCAGTGTCAAGGACAATAAGCTATTGCATGGAGCTATCGAGGGTTAGGGTTAAGCAAAACTATCGAATGTTAAAGAGTTGAGCTATCACATATCATGGATCTATCGCATGAATTTACTGAATGTTGAGGATAAGCAAGTTATCGCATGGAGCTATTGAGTGTTAGGGTTAAGCAGAGCCATCGAATGTTAAAGAGTTAAGCTATCACATATCATGAAGCTATCGAGTGTTGTGGATAAGCAAGTTATTGCATAAAGCCATCAAGTGTTAGTGTTGAGCAAATTTATCGAATTAAAGAGTTAAACTATCGCATATCAAGAAGCTAATGAATGTCAGTGATAATATATTTATCGCATGGAGCTATTGAGTGTCAGCGTTAATAAAAAGTATCGAGTGTTAAACAGTTAAGCTATCACATATCAAGGAGTTATCACATGAAGCTATCGAGTGTCAAGGTTAAGCGAAGCTATCTAGTCTCAGAGATAAGCAAGCTATCCCATGAAGCCATCGAATGTCAATGATAAGAAAGCTACTACATGGAGCTATCGAGTGTTAGCGATGAAAACTATCACATGCCAAAAGCTATCACATATCAAGGAGTTGAGCATGTCAAGGAGCCAACAAGTGTCAAAGTATTAAGCTATCGGAAGTCTCGTTGATATAAAAGAACCATCGTCGTCATTACAAAGAGATATTGATAGTGCAAAGAGTCAAAAATATATAAAGAAATTTTATTTAATATAAGAAAATTATTAAAGGAACATGGGCAATGAGGATGCGGCCAAGGGATATGCTTATCAAGGTATATTATTAAGTTCTCATCAAGCAAATCAGTTCGAGAATGCACAATGGAAGTAGAGACGAATGATATGCAACACAAAAGGATGGAAATGAATCAATTATATGAAGTGTTAATGTACAAATGTAAGAAAAAGTTCATGTTTAAAACTACAAAACGTGCCTATGTAATCGCTGCACCATTTTCAAAGCCACAACCATGATATCAATCCATGTGATCTATTCAAATCAAGATATTTTGACATGTGGCACCATCAAGACCATCCATCTTGCCAAGTCGTCAATCCGCATCACTTCAGACCACCAATACGAGCAAGCCATGGCCCTCTTCAATTAAAATAAATAGAGACAAATTGTAACAAATCACCTTTTCAACACTCAAAAGTCAGCACTTAATACATCCACGGAATTAGAATGTCGAGGATCCAAGTGCCAAAAGGCAGATTGTTAGGATAAAATAAAAGGAAAATGAACAAGGAAACGGAATCTCACAACGGAACGATCACATATAATATAATAACAAAAGTTGTCACTCTAAGATAGATAGTATATCAGAGTTAAAAACAAACTTCACCAGCTTGAACAGTTATAACTTCCCGACCTTTCAATTGCTGATGGTTATACATAATAATATATTAGAAAATAAAAATACTACGACAGGTGAACATCCGACTCTACTCTATGAGCTCCGTGTCCTACCAACGGCAACTTGGAAAAATTCGATCTGACCCAAGCATTATAATAAAATAACACCTGGATCAGTATAGAAAACCAGCGTGAGAAACTCAAGAAATATGGTGAACATATAATAATATGTGAGACCAGCCGCTAAACACGGAATGAGTTTTACCTCACAGGAACAACATCTATACTTGAAGAATGGAAACAAATATAAAAAAATCCGCAAACTCGAAAGAATAGGCATAAACAAGATAAAAATCCAAACTTAAAGAATGGACACAAATAAATAAACATCAACAAGAGCTACAAGAACTTCTCGATGCAATTAATAAAACATTTCGAAGATTTAAATCGAAAACAAGGAAAGGGAAATTTTAAAAAATGACTAGGAGGGTATGTCCCCTTACCGAAAGTATACCCTTGGAAAATATGCTTTAAAACTACGATGGCTCTCGAAAAATGTGCAAGATGGACCCTGTCATCCTACCAAGAATCCAAGTAATTCACATCTCCACGCGCATACAACCGAATCCAATCTATAGTAGACATGAAGACACTCTAATGGGAGCAACCCCACGTAGCTTGACGTCCGCTCGCTCTTTGGTTTTAGTCACTTCCGACAAAGGATATCAAAATCGACAGTCGATGAATTAAGTATCAAGAACAAACTAGTACCACCTCAGGGAAAACAATAAAGCCAGACAAGTTAGGGCAGTGGTGCTTCCTATCTTGTCTCGACACTATTGTTAACTTTAAGAATATGAAGAGTTTAAATGCCCCGAACGAGCAACAAAATCATCTTAAATCGACGAACACGAAGAAGATAACAAAATCGATAATCAAAATCAACTATCGGGAATAAAAAATGGTCGTATATGAAAATTAAATCTCTTAAAACATTTGACTCATATTTATGCTTGATTCTCACATCATAAATATTTGTAAGAACACTTTAGAAATACACTCTTTAAAATATTCTTTTTAAAGAGCTAATTATATTTATAAGTTTATTAAAAAGAAGGGTAAAAAACAAATGTCATTAAAACATCGTTTACTATAAGCCCAAAATAATTTACACTTAGCTTTTTTTAACCATCCTTTTTAAAGATTTTCTTATTTATAAACTATTATTTATAACTTTAAAACGACATTTATTACCCTAAAGATAATAAATCAATTTAAAATATCTTTATAAATTTAAAACATTGTTAATCATCCCAAATGATAATTAATATAATTCTTTTATAAATTTAAAACCATATTAATTATCCAGAAAGAATATTAATCAAATTTATAACCCTTTCATAAATTTATAACAACATTAATTATCCCAAAAGATAACTAATCAAATTTATAATCTTTTTTATAAATTTAATTATCCTAAAAGATAAATAATCAAGTTTATAGTCTTTTTATAAATTTAAAACATTAATTACCTAAAAATATAATTAACTAAATTTCTAATCTTTTTATAAATTTTAAAACAACATTAATTATCCCGAAGAAAAATAAACCAAATTTATAATCTTTTGTAAGTTGAAACAACATTAATTATCCCATGGAAAATAAATCAAATTTATAACTCCTTTTATAAATTTTAAACAACGCTTATCCTTTATTTCAAAATTCTTAAAAATACTTGAACATATAGTTTAAATAACTTTCAAAGGGCAAAAACACAAACAAACATTTATTTTTAAAAATACAAACACAAGTTCAACACACACATGTTTAAGGAGATGATATGTCATAAGTGTTGGTATAGCGATAATTGTTGTAATGACGCTTACACAATGTCATAAATATTTTGACAAAACATCAATATAAGCAACATAAGAATATAAGTAAATCAATATTGGCGAGAAAACCCTTATGGTCTCTATACGAAAGTCCCATGTAAATCTCTCTCTCTCTCTCACACACACACACACATATGCATTTCTAAGTGTTCCATAGCGACCTTTTCGCTACGTACACTTCAACTTCTTCTTGATTTTATTCCCTGCAAAACAATGGTTGTTTATACCATCCGCTTCCAAGTGGGAATCAAATCCAAACGAACAATCAAAAAAACAATACCTAAACTATCATCCAAGCATTCAACAATAATCTATAGCAATACTGATATCACATAGTTTAGTCAAAGGTTAGTAAACACACCAAAATTTCAGTTGACGATTTAGCATTTCGGTTCGATCTTGAATCGAATGGATTTCTATTTTAACTTAAAATTTCACTAACACTAAATTCATCGAATCTAAATCAAATTTGTAGATAACATCGATACAAGTCTGACGTAAAAGATCGCGTCCAAATCCGACCTGGTATGCAATAGTTGTTGATTTTATGGGTTCTGAGATTGATTAAATTAACAAATTAACTTAATTACACAATAATTACCAATTTAAGCCATTGCTCCTTCTTCCCTCTTAAACCAAACGTGCACAGTGATACACGCCCACTCCTATACATGAACCCATATCACCATACCTTCTCTCCTCCTTCTCTACCCCCGTGCTTCATGAAATTGGACGCCACCACTTCCATCGAACTCCACTTCGGAAGTCTTCACATTCCACCCAACGTATTAAAGCTCGGTCGAACCTAACACATCACGACAAGTCATGCACTCTGCTACAGTGCGAGTGTCACATGTCCCTAGAGATGATCAGAGCTCTTGAAAATTGGTGGAAAGGTGAATGTCGGCAAGGCAAATACAATGGTGCTCCCCGTTTCCACTACCTCCACCATGGTCGACCAAAGAACCCAACCCTATATCTACTACAACCCACGACCATTAACCCAAACGTCATCATACATAACTTCAAGCCTATGGATCCGAAGATCACCCTCATATAAACTCAATATAACTTATCGGTTAGTGTAGCTTTTGATTTTGATTCTGGATGTAGTGTTTTCTTTACTGTAAGTGAGAAAGGAGGGAAAAGTTGAAAAGTAAGAGGGAAAAAGAAAATAAAGGAAAAGTCACGTGTATAGTTTGGTTTATTTTATGTTTTCTGACACCTCATCGCATAGAATTTCCTTTGCGTACGAACTCCAAATGATAGAAACAAAAATACGATCGTGCACAAAAATGCGACACGATCCCAAAACAACAATAAAATACACTAGTTATCTTATACTGTGAAATTCGAAAAATACCATCATTTACCAAAAAATACATCAAACGATAAGTTAAATATTTTTTCAAATTAAAAATTATGGAAAAATCCTATAAATTCATTTAAAAATACGTCATAGAAATCCAGTCATGTTATTAAAAATTGATTTTCTCATTATTTATTCAAAAAAATTATATTATAAATGAACTTATAAAATGGGTTCACCATTATTATTTATTAATTAAAAGAAGTTTAATAATGCTATTAAATCCACTTAATTAACAATAATTAACCATTCAAATACTTAAATAATCCCTATATTTGAATGTAAGTTATTTATTTTTTTCCAAGATATTACATTTTTCCCACCTAAAAGAATTTTTTCCTTGAAATCTCGAAAGAAAATGTCTTCTCACCCTTAGATTATTAATGTTTCTTATTTTACAAATGATTTCGGCAGTACTACCTTTGCAAGGCTAGATCGAAAAAATCCACAACTTGCCACAACTAACCCAAATCAACAAAGAAAACAGAAGCCCAAAAGCGGTCTTCCATTTCAAGGGCATAAAATCATCAAACAATCATTAATTTCTAAATCCACTACATTTCTGGCACTTTGCCGCATAGACTTTTGTCCGCGTATGAACCACGAACGACAGAAACAAAAATACTATCACATACAAAAATACAATTCAATCCCAAAACAACAATAAAATACACTAGTTATCTTATTCTGTGAAATTCCTAAAATACCATCATTTGTATAAAAATACGTCGAACGATAATTTAAATATTTTCCAAACTAAAAATATGGGAAAATCTTATAAATTCAATTAAAAAATACGTCATTAAAAATAAAGTCATTTTATTAACAATGGTTTCTTATTATTTATTCGAACCATTTATTATTGTAAATAAATTTACAAAATGAGCTCACCTTAATTATTTATTAATTAAAAGGAGTTTAATAATGTTAATTATTCCATTTAATCAATATTTAATTCATAATTCAAATATTTGAATAATCCTTATATTTGAATATAAGTTATTTATATTTCTGGGATGTTATATTCTCCTCCCCCCTCAAAAGAAATTTATCCTCGAAATTCCAACGGAAGAAAATGTCCTCTCACCCTTAGGTTTTTAAAATTCCTTATTTTATAGAAATTTTAGCAGCACCTCCTTTACGTGGCTAAATCCGAAAAAGCTACAACTAGTCCCAACTGGCTCAAATCAACAAAGAAAACAAATGCCAAAAAGTGGTCTCACATATCTAGGGCAGAAAATCATCGATCAATCATTAGTTTCTAAGTCTACCTCATTTGTGTTTGATTTTTTTTTACAAGCAACTTACTATCTCGATGCGAATGCAGGTGCGCAAGAAATCAAATAACAACCTCTTGCAACCCTGTACCTACCTTGTATTTACATAATCCAAAAGAGAATCATGCTGACACAAGAGCAGTACACTAACAACATAAACAATATAAACACCATATAAAACAAAAGTACAGAGAATCATGTACAAAATTATTTTCAAATTCCTCTAAAGTGAAATATACCAAAACAAAAATCGATTATAACAAGGAGGGGGCTCCTCCTATCGAAGCATGGTATAACTCTAGAATCAAAAAAACATGGAATTTCTAATGTTATTCTGGTTCCTCCGAAAACAACAACTGGAATCAATAAATATACTAGGTGAGTCTTACAAATCTAAAAACCCCCAACACCCAACTTAGGCACAATAAAAACATTTGAAAAACGAATTCACAAAAAACTCGTTTCAAATATCCTAAAATAATAATACTTCACCAAAAGTATTTAAAATAAAAATAATATTATTTCTTTCCCAAATTCTTTCGAAATCATCTTTCAAAAGCATCGGGATTTAAGTCCCAATAAATAACAACTTTAAAATTCTTTGCTTATAATATCTCACAATCAATCAAATAAAATCCGTAAAGGAATAACTAACACTTAACATTATTTAAAATGTTAAATGATTAACAAACAAGATTTAAAATTTTGCTTAGGTTCACAACTTTTTCGATCATCCAAGGATATTGATAATTTCCTAAGCATGCATTATGCTCATTAGGCATTAGTTACTGCTCGAAAGATTATCTAAGCTCCCTCAAACAAAGTTAAAAGTCATTCTTAAACTTCCTTATTCCATAAAACATAATATGCAAATATACTTAAGCCCGTAAGATATGCATCGATCATCCATACGCGATATCTGATTCGACCGCTTACTTAGATACATCAACTTTATTTCCAAACAAGTATCTCTCACTCAACCTTCCTAGTATGGACTCCGATCAGATTTCTTCATTAGAAACTTACATTGTCCTTATATAGCCATATACTATGATAGAAAACCTCAGTGTCATATCAAGAATATGAGTTAAGTGTTTGCTAACAAGAATAAAGTGGGAAGTCCTCTTTCGGACTGTTGTGAATCACCCCAAAGTTATGTACTCGAATCCTAGATCAGAAACCATGTGAATAAAATGATCTTCGTATAACTTACGTACTTAATATGATTGGTTTCTTAATTAGACCATTCGCTTTCTAAATCACTTTCAATTTTATGTATAGTATTTCCTTCAATACTAAAACTATTTATGAATTACTCCATAAATTTCACTTATGTTTGGATTTTTTTTATAAAGACTCATCTTTATAAAATATTAAATTAAAGACTTACTCCATTTTTATTTACTTATATAATACTGTTCTACATCCTAAGATTATATACAAAATGTCAATTTTATTTATTTATTTTTAAAATTCAAACAGATGCCCAAAAATAATATGGGTCTTAAAATTGAGTTGACTACTTCGACCTCTTTTACCTATCTGGTCCAGTAAGTAGCTAAGAAGATTAGGATCCAAACTCAATCCAGAGTCTGCTTTCCTTAGACATCTCTAAGGCAAAGACGTTTGTTAGTCAACTAAATACAATAGTTTATAAGACTTATATGTTTAAACAAAAACTACATTTTTAATAAAACAATGCTTCTTAAAACCTTCCTGTTCAGTTTAACCCATTTAAAAATTTGAGTTAAATTATCTCTTTTATACCCAAGAGTTAAAAATTTTCATTTATCAAAACATTCTAATGCCTTTTATTTTAAATCGGTTTCCATTAAGGAAACTTAAGAATAAATACCCGATTTTCATTTCAAAACCCCTTTTGAAATCATACCATATATATTTTTATATATAAAATAACTTCAACAATTCATTCGCTAATAGTCGCTTTGGGTTCGTTCGGATTCGAACTGATTTCGATGGCACAATGATAAAGAGAATAATTTACTAAGTGCACTAAACGTTCGCCTAAGCAGACATTCGATCGTCACTTAGAAGTTTATTTAGATTACCATAAAACTAATTGAAATTCTTTCCTCGAACTATCCAAAGAAAATGTATCTTTTTTCTCTTTGAAATATTTATGCTCACAAATATCTCCAAGTAATACTACCATTACTTTTCTCAAAATCTTTTTGAAATCATTCCAAGTAATTCCAGGATTTATATTCTCGAAACCTCTTTTCAACTTCCTTTGCAAATAATTTTACATACTACACTCATATATAAAATGTTCCTTTAAAATCATCTTATATTATAATAAATTTCCATTATTATAATATTTTTTTAATAATATTTATCATCTACATGTCTTATCTTCCTATTTAGATTAAATTAAACAACTTTATTAAAAGGTGACTTTTAACTTAACATTTTTACCGAACACCTTATAATCAAATTATGAAACTTGATTCACAAGGGGTTCATTTTAATGCACTCATAATTATCAAAAAATAAATGCTCATAAACTGGTTGAGCATAAATTAACAATGAACAAATACTAGTTAATGCTCCTAAACTATCCAAGCATGAAAAATTGAAAAATAATGATAATAAAGAGATATTATCATTAAAAAACCGTTTGTACCAAAATTGGGAACAACACTCTTCAGATGTATTTAAAGAGATAAAATGAAGAGAATAAATGTAAAATGAAGAAGATCTAATAAACACACCAATAAACATGTAAGAAAATGCACAAAAACACACATATTTAGAGTGGTTCGGCGAATTGCCTACGTCCACTATGAAATGATTGATGTTTATTGAACTTTACTCGCTGAATTACAATAGTACAATTGATGTTTGATAATGATTTCCACAGGGTATCAACGTTGAGAGGACCAAAGTCCCTTTTCTGGATGCATATGGCTGCTATTTATAGGCGTAGGTTGAAAATATCTAGCCCAGATCTCGGGGGACTTCTTCTCTCATGTGGCTGGGCCCATGGGATGGAGTTCAGGTGGTTTCGACTCGATCTGGAAGCGACACAAATGGAATTTGTACCGATCAAGAATTGATCTTTGGCTGAAATTTATCTTGTACATCCTTGACGTTGTAGGCAAGCTCCTGTGAAAATTTGGTGGTATTTGGACTTGTAGATCTCGAGTTATGATCGATGCAAGATTTGCATGACATTGTTGTCTTTGTATCGATACTATTTCGCATCAGTCCTGCATGGATCTATTCGTATTGATGCTTGCATGCTACTTCGTTACGATAGTTAGAGGCCGCCTTCGTATCGATGCTTCATGTTGCCTTCTTCCTATCGATCGGTGGTTGTCGCTGTTTGTATCGATGGTGGGAGATCGATACGAGATGGATGGAGGGAGAACCATATGAAATGGACACTGGTTGATGGATACGAAGTGTTTTAACATGATGGATACGAAGTAGCTTAATTTTGATGGATATGAAGGAAGTTAGTAAGCGATGGATACGAACAGAATCTCTCTTGGGGAATAGATACGAAATTGGATGGATACGAATAGAGTTGAATTTCTCAACTACGATCGATCAATATCATGAGCATATACGAACTCCAATTGACATGAAATTTGGAACGTTGGCTATCATAGCTTTGCTAGTCCTGTCATATCAATTGTAGCTCGATTTGGACTCGGACAAAATTTACCGGTATCTATAGTTGACCTATGTATTAACGATCTCCAAGATGGACTATCCTTGATTTCTAGTCAAGTTCTTGGTGTCACGGCCTTTCCAAAAGGCGGGATAACACAAACTAAGACACCTTAAACAATTATATAAATTTGAAAATGATTCCTTTGTATATAAAATATATAATACTAGGTACGATATTTAATCTACCAAAATTTGAAAAATCAATATTGTATTTGTTTGCCTTGCTCAAGTGTTTAGAAATCCCATCGACACCATGGTGTCTTATGTCTTGATCAGAATTCATAAACCATTCAATAAACCGATTAACATAGTACATTTTATAGCAATAACAAATATGTTCTCATATATAATACTTTCAACTCATTCTAGGGTGTCACTTACCCTATCTCAAATGTGTTTACGTCATCAAAGCCAAGGTTCTCACTTAACCTTTAGCTGTGATACCAAATGTAATGATCCGCCTCTTTGACCCTCGAAAATCAAGACTTAATACATCCACGGTATTAGAATGCCGAGCATCTAAGGCTGGAAAGGCATATTGTGAGGATGAAATAAAAATAAAAAGAATAGGGAATCAGGATCTCAAAACGGAACAATCACATATAATATAACAAAGACAACAAAAGCTGTCACTCTAAGATACATAGTAATCAGAGTTAAAAACAAAACTCATCATCTTGGATGGTTATAATTTCTTGACCTTACAATTGCTGATGGGTATACATAATAATGCAGTGGAGAGAAAAATTACTATGGTACGTGAACATCTAGCTCTACTCCATGAGCTCCATGTCCAACCAATGACAACTTGGAGAAATTCGGTCTGACCTAAGCATTATTATAAAATAACATCTGGACCAGTCTAGAAAACCAGCATGAGAAAACTTAGGAAATATGACGAGCATATAACAATCTATGAGACCATGCCAGTAAACACAAAAATGAGTTTTACCTCACAAAAGCAACATCCATACATGAAAGAATGGAAACAAATTAGAACAAAACCCAAACTTGAAAGAATGGGCATAAACAAGATCAAAATCCAAACTTAAAGAATGGACACAAATAATTAAACATCAAGAAGATCTCCTTGCACTTCTCGATGCAATTTAGAAAACAATTCAAAGATTTGAATCAAAAAACAAGGAAAGAGTTTTCCAACAAAGACTATTACGCCCCCTTACCAAAAGTATATCCTAGAAAATACACTTGACAACTACAATGGCTCTCGAGAAATGTACACGCCGGGCCTCGCCAACCTTACCGAGAATCTGAGTATTTCACATCTCTGCGTACATACAACTGAATCCAATATATAGTTGATGTGAAGATACCCCAATGGGAGCAATGCCACATAGCTTGACGGCCACTCACTTTTTGGCTTTTGTCATCTCCGAAAAAGGATATCCAAATCAACAGTTGATGAATCAACTATCGAAAACAAACTAGTACTACCCCAGGAAAAACAATGAAGCCGGACAAGTTAGTACAGTGTTGCTTCCTATCATGTCTCGACAACATTCTTAACTTTAAGAATAGTAAGAGTTTATGTGCCCCAAACAAGCAACGAAATCATCTTGAATCGATAAATACAAAGAAGATTGCAGAGTCGATAGTCAATAAATCAACTATCGGGAATAACAAAGTGGTCGTATATGAAAACTAAATCTCTTAAAATATTTGACTCGCACTTGTGCTTGGTCAACAAAACATTTATAAAAACATTTTAAAAACACACTCTTTAAAATATTTGTTTTAAAGAGCTAATTATATCTCTAAGTGTATTAAAAAGAAGGGTAAAAAATAAATGTAATTAAAACATCGTTTAATATGAACCTAAAACTATTTACACTTAACCTTATTTTTAAACATTCCTTTATAAAGATTTTCTTATTTATAGACCATTATTTAAAACTTTAAAACAACATTTATTATACCGAAAGATAATAAATCAAATTAAATTATCTTTATAAATTAAAACATTATTAATCATCTCGAAAGATAATTAATATAACTCTTTTATAAATTTAAACCATAGTAATTATCCCGAAAGAAAATTAATCAAATTTGTTACCCTTTTATAAATTAAAACAACATTAATTATTCCAAAAAATAGTAAATCAAATTTATAATCTTTTCTATAAATTTAAAATGACATTAATTATCCTGAAAGGTAATTAATCAAGTTTATAGCCTTTTTAAAAATTTAAAACAACGTTAATTATCTTGAAAGATAATTAACCAAATTTACATTTTTAATAAATTTAAAAACAACTTTAAATATCCTAAAGAAAAATAAACCAATTTTTTTCTTTTTATAAGTTTAAAATAACATTAATTATCATAGTTAATTAAATTTACATTTCTTTTACAAATTTTAAAGCAACTTTAATTATCCTGAAGGAAAATAAACCAAATTTATAATATTTTTATAAGTTTAAAACAACATTAATTATCCTGAAAGAAAATAAACCAAATTTGTAACCTTTTTATAAATTATAAACCATAGCAATTATCCCAAAGGAACATAAATCAAATTTATAACTCCTTTTATAAATTTTAACCAACACTTATCCTTTATTTCAAAGTTATCAAAAATACTTGAAAATATAGTTTAACCAACTTTTAAACGGCAAAATCGAAACCAAACATCAACTTCAGTACATGGACATGTTTAAGGAGATGATATTTCATAAGTGTCGGTATAGCGATAATTGCTATAACGAAACTTACACAGATCAAACAGTATGTCACAAATATTTTAACCAAACATCAATAAAGCAACATAAGAATATAAGGAAATCAATATTAGTAACAAATCCATTAGGGTCCTTCTACAAAAGTCCCTCGTAAATCACACGTATATGTGTATTTCAAAGTGTTCCATAGCGACTTTTCGATACGAACACTTCGATATCCTCTTGATTCTATTTCCTGCAAAATAATGGTTATTTATATTATCCTCTTCCAAGCGGGAATCAAATCCAAACAACAATATCTAAACTATCATCCAAGCATTCGACAATAGTCTATAATAGTATAGATATCGTATAGTTTATTCAAAGGTGAGTAAACTCACAAAAATTCCGGTTGACACTTTAGTATTCCGGTTCGATCGTTCAATTTTAGCACAAATTTCACCAGCTCAAAATTTAACGAATCCAACTCCAATGCGTAGATAACATTGATACGAGTCCAACACAAAAGACCTCATCAAAATCTGATCTCATTTGCAATAGTTATTTGTTTTATAAGTTTTGAGATTAATTAAAGTTAATTTAATTACATACCAATTACCAATTTAAGCCACTAATCCTTCTTCCCTCTTAAATTAAACGTGCATAATGATGCACGCCTACTTCTATACACGAACCCATATCACCTCACCTTCTCTTCTCCTTCTCTACCCCCACGCTTCACGAAATCGGACGTCCCCACTTCCATCGAACTCCACTTCGTAAGCTCTTCACGTTACACCCAACATCTTGAAGCTCAATCAAATCTAACACATCACAAGCTGGTCATCTCCTCTGCTATGGTGTGAATGTTGCATGTCTCCAGTGGTGATCGAAGCTTTTGAAATTTGGTGGAGAGATGAATGTCGGTAAGAAAAATACAACGGTGTTCCCAGTTTCCACTAACCCTGCCTTGATCGACCAAAGAAACCAACCCTAGATCTACTGCAACCCTTGTCCATGAATCCAAATGTTATCATACATGACTTAAGCCTATAGATCCAAAGACCTCCTTCATATGAACTCAATGGATCAAATGCACAACGTATCGATGAGTGTAGCCTTTGATTTTGATTTTTTATTTTGGATGTACGGTTTTCCTTACTTTAAATGATAAAAAAGGGAAAAGTTGAAAAGTAATAGGGAAAAGAAAATGAAGGAAAAGTCTTGTAATGATCGGCCTTTTCGTTCCTACGAAATCGACACTAATACATACTCGGTATTCACGTGTCGAAAAGACAGGTCGTTGAGGTGAAAGAAAGAGAAGTCGGAACATATTCTCATCATCATGACGATAAAAATATATAATATACACAAGATATTCATAAAAGAAATCATCTTTATTGTACATAACATTAGAGTACACTAACCTATTTTCAGCCTGGACTGTTATGACAGCCTATCTTTACTATTGCTGATAAATATATATATAACGACAAAACAAAAAGATCAGTGGAAGATAAAACATGCATGAATATGTCTTGGAGAATCTAGCTCGTCTCTTGAGAGCTCCAAAGAATCCATTTAAATCTGAAAAATATGCTCGGACTGACCCGAGCATGATTGGAAACAACGCCTGGGTCAGTCTAATATATTCAGTATGAGAAAAACTCAAATCAAATCATATTGATTACTATATTTGAAAACCCTTTCAAAATAAAGGGTATCTCGTAAGACCACGTCGCACATAAACACAGATGAGTTTTAACTTACGATAATCAAACCGTTTTTATTATGAATTTCAATGATATTATAAGAGTGTCAAGGGTTCTAAAATAAATATTGAATCATAGTCGAAATGTTTCCATTAACTACATTCCAACATACTAGGTTCTACAATCAAAACCATAAGGCTCACATAAGGAAATGGATTCCAACATGGTAAGGTAATAGACTATCTTCCAAAAGTCCGCTTCTAGAAAAATGTACCCGAGGGCCACATATGGACCCCTGCAAGCATAGAGTTGGCCTGCCCTTTAAAATGACATGCCGGATTACCTCAACGATTGAGACCGGGGCTGCATTGATTTGTCTCATGTGCTTGCGTGCATACTACATTCAGAATCTGATCTTGATAAAGGGATAACTTCTCCTAATGGTAGCTAAACACATAACTTAGTGAGCATCCTCTGTTTTAACCATTCCTGAGGTGTGAGGCTTGAGGCTATGTTTTTACCTTTCCTTTTAGTAGACCATCTTGGAATGCTATCGTTGCCTTCCAAGTAGAGATGCAATGCCAGCATTCATCCATACAAGTTCTTCTGGGATCGAACAAACATTCAACATTTACCATCTTCCATTTTGAAATCACCCTCAGGAAGAATAGTATAGCTCCATGCATACTTTATAACGATCCATCACGAAAGTTATTATTTTGGAGTAGTTTGGATAAATCCAGAAATCGGTGTTTTCAATCTAAGCGGTAATTCCTAGCTAACTCAATTTTGGTTATTTTTAAGTATGCAACAAGTAATTGGGTCCTCACTGAGGAAGTCGAATGTACACAACATACTTCCTGAGTTAAAATAGGTCAATATTTAATAGTCGGTTATTTAACTATCAAATAAATAAACATTCAAAACAGAGATTACATCTCCCATGCAAACCACTAAGCTCTTAAAATTAATCTTTCACTAATTGAACCTCTTTCCAAAATATTTAATTCAAAATACCTTTATAAAGGATATTTCTACAAACCTCTTATACTTCTTTCAATACTTGGAAAACATTTATGTACTTTTCTCAATGGTATAAGTATATTTACGAAACTATTCAGACTTGGAAAGCTTTTCATGTACTTATACAATGATATAGGTATATTCACATGACATTTAAGAAAGATTTCTTATTTAAAAATCATATTAAAATGAGCAAACCCAAATGTCATTAAAATCGAGGTATTAACAACCCAAGACACTATTTCCTTTTATACATCTCTTTTATTTATAAATATCTCCTTTATAAATCTCCAAGTCCCTTAATAAAACTTTTTTAAAGTTTATTTATAAAAATCCATTTATAAATTTTATAAATCATTTATAAAGCTCTTTTTATAAATATCGTAAATCATTTTAAAATTCTTTTTATAAATATCCTTATTTATTACAACACTTCTTAAATAAACTTTAATCAATAAAGTTCCTTTGATGAGAAATCAATTATTTAAAACACCATTAACAACCAATTTATTATTTAAACATCCTTTATTTAATTATCTTTGAACCTCATTTAAAATAATAATTTAGAATATCATTAATTATATATTAAATTAACTTTAAACAATATTATTATACTAATAATTTAACTTCAGAACAATATTAGTATAATAATTAATTAACTTCAAAACATTTTTAATACAAAAACTAATTAATTTCAAAACATTATTAATATAATAATTAATTACTTTCAAAACATTATTAATATAATAATTAATTATTTAAACTTTAAGACAATATTAATAAAGTAACTAATTAACCGTTAAATAGTATTAATACGATAATTAATTTACCTTTAAAACATTTGTAAGAAATAATAGTTACCTTTAAAACATTATTAATAAATAATAATCATCTTTAAAATTACATGATTCCATAATTAGCTTTTCAAATTAAAAAAAAGGCTTTGCAACAGCAATGGTACTTAAATAAACTACCATATCATTAATTTAACTTTCCAAGTTAATTATGGGTATTTACATAATCAAGTCTATGTAAAAAAAAATCAACACTTAACTATCACTAGTTAACACATCCACTTATTCAAAGTGGCATATTAATTAACGGCACATAATTGGATGTCCAATTCTATAAAATAGAAGAATGAGGATTTATTCTGCTAATTAGATGTCCAATTAATTTAATTAGCAGAATGGTGTTTTATTCCACTAAACAGATGTCCAATTAATTTAATTAGCAGAACAGTGTTTTGTTCCACTAAATAGATGTCCAAATTACCCTATTTAATTTACTTTAACAGTACCATGTTTATTTTGGTCAAACAAATATCACGATTAAGGTACATAAATTTAACAACGTTATTAATTAAAATAATGTAATCAAATTTCAGTCCGATTTACCATGTCATAAACTTCTATATGGCCAGAGTTATTCACAAGTTACACTAAGACGTTATACTTGTTAATGCTAGTACGAAGAAAAAACTCGCATGTTAGTCGGGTTTAATATGAGCAAGATATTATTTTTTATAAACTAACACACAATTTTATATAATAATTAACATAATTATTAATAATATTCTCACCCAGCGTAGTAAATGGGCCAAGCCCAAACTTCACAAACCTAAACTCGCCTAAACCTTTCTTCCCAAATCATTCAAAACCCAAATCAAGATGCCTGCCAGACCTCCCTCATGTATGACGTGCACGCGCCAAGTCTCCACCGCATAACGAACCTGCCACCTCTCACGAACTCGCCACCATAAGCTTGTCACGGTGCCACCATCGATGCATCCTTCAATGGACCCAAAGTCCGACCATCAAAATCGAAGCTAGCATTCAACTGGCACTCGACCTAGGCACGAACGTGACCATATAAATACCTCCACACTTCGCGCTTGACCTCACCACCACCTCTGATAGAATGGACATCCTTTGACACAACTTCCGAGCCCAGCCTCATCACCTTCAATGCTTCATACCGCTGTCAGCATCCTTGCATTCAAATGCAAATACCAAAGCAACCCAAACCCTACTTTGAGCTCGACACCATGACCCCATCCATTGGAGAACAATCGGCCATGGTCAACACCTCCGCCTCATCCCCAAACTCCTCCATGATACCTTCGATCAACCCCTCGATGCCAGAAATTAATTTTTGAACTATAATCGTTCATCTCTTCTTCCATGACAAACCCTTCAACTAAAAATCATGCGAGTGCCACAAAAAATCATGAATCTCCGACCCGCACACATCCACATCCTTCAATAGCCAATTTGCGATCGTCGAAAATGATTGTTTTCTTCAACAATTACTGATTTCGGGCAATTTCTGCCTCAATACTCAACGAAATGACCTCGGACTATTTTTTAATAAAAACTAGAGTTTAAATGCACATATTTTGTATTGGGGCCATTTGCAAATATTGATTATGTTGAGAGATAGGGATTTTTAAAGGGAAGGAGGAGTTTATTTCTCTTGGTTCAATAAATCAAAAATGTAATTAGAATGAAAAAGAAGCAACAAATTGGTTTCGGACCTTACATATAAGGGTGTATACAATGGTGCAGACATGGCAGCAAAAGACAAAGGAGCAAGGTGGCAAAGAAACAATGGCGGCTCGTAAGGTGGAAGAGGAGACAATGGTGGTTGCACAATTCTTGTATATTGATTTTTTATATTTAATTTTGAATAAAAAGATTTCAGTACCTCACCCCCATAATATCGCATTTGCGTATGAGTCGCAATTGATAGAAAAATAAAATATGATTATGTACAAAAATGTGGTGCGATCACAAAACAACCATAAAATAGTCCAGTTATCATATTTTGTTAAATTTCAAAAATGCCAACGTTCGAAGTAAAATGCGCCAAACGACAATTCAAGTATTTTCCAAATAAAAAATTATTAAAAAAATTCTATAAACTAAATTAAAAATACGTCATTAGAAATTGGAGAATTATTTGAAACATAGGTTTTATAAACCTCAAATTGAATATCTAAAACTAATTAAATATTCCAAAAATTAGAGTGATAAAATTTCGGGTCATTACATTCTCCTGCTTTAAAAAGAATCTCGTCCCCAAAATTTCACCACATGAACACCCAATTCATATATACAATCTGATTCGATCACTATTCAAATACATAACTCCACTTCCAACTAGCATAGCTCAACCGATTTACTAGTGTTGACTCCAACCGAGCTTCTTAATTAGAAACCTCCATTCTCCATACATAGCCATAAACTATGATAAAAAAAATTGGTTCCACAATAAGAACCGCACCAAGTGTTCGCTATCAAAAACCGAGTGATAGATATATATACGAAATGGTGTGTAACACCTCAAGTCATGCACTCAAATCTTGAATCGACAACTGTACGAGAGAAAAAAATGATCTACGTGCAACCTACTTACTTATCTAAAGGTTCTTACTAACCTAATTACTATTTCTCTCCTAAGTATATTTATGAAAATATTTCACAAAATTCCAATTTAGGTTCAACATTTTATAATGGTACAACCCTTTTCATATAATCATTTAAATTTACTAATTTCTGTAAAACTCTCCTGCATCCTTAGAGAATATAAAAAATGTCATATTTTTAATTCTATTCACCTTTAACTATTTAGATATAGGTCCAAAATAATTTTGGGTCTTAAAACTGAGTCGGCCAACATAATTTCTTTACCCATTCTGTCTGCTAAGTAGCTAAAATTAGTAGAATGTTAATATTCGAATTCGGTCTTAGAGTCTATTTTTTCTTTAGACACTCTGAGGTATAAATGTTTATTAGTCGGTCTAATAACATCAAATAATTTTTTAACCTCTTAGGTGTTTATACCCGAAAGACACTATTTAATAAAACCAAGTTTAGTAAACCTTCTTATTAATTTAATTTAATTTTAACTTCATTAATTAAAACAAATCGGGACTCGTTCCCCGAACCAATCCAAAGTAAACACACCTTTCTTTATAAAGTTATCTTTCAAAAATATTTATACATAAAAAACATTTTAAGTAAACCTTACTACCATTTCTAGAAATATTTATACCCTAAAACTCTCCCAAGTAAAACTATTATTTCTCTTTCCATAAATCATTTAAATAATAATATACATTATTTCCTTTTGTAAATCAAAACATGCTTTTGGAATCAAATCAAAGTATATTTTATAATAACAAATTTTATAGCAAATTTCAATGATAGCGTTTCCTCACTTAGAAACTCGAAAATGAACACCGATGATGGTATAATCATCGTTAGAATTATTTTCCAACGACAGAAGTGAGTTTTGTGCTTTCTGTTTTCTTAAAAATCCCTTAGAAATATTTTTATGCTAAAAATATTTTCAGATAATACTATTGTTATCTTCTAAACTTTGAAAAATATTTTTTCAAATCATCGGGATTTAAATTCTCAAATTCTTTTTATTTACAAAACATTTTTATAAATAAATTTTTATAAAATCATCTTCTTATATTTCTTTCAAGAATAGTATAGTGTTCTTTTATTAAACCTTTTTTTATTAAAACCTAACTTTATAAAATCAACTTTTATATAAAATCATTTCTAATACATTTATTTCAAAATATTCTTAATTTTTTATAATAAAATAATTTTTAGCAAAAACAAAATTTTAAACCAACATTATCAACAAACGCCTTATAGTCAAAATGTGAAATAGAATTCACAAGGTGTTCATTTTAATATTCCCTAAATTTGTATTTACCCAACGCAGGTATCAAGGAAGACTCCAGATGGATCAACAAACAATAGTTAATGCTCAAAATTGGGCGAGCATGACTATTCAAATTCTAGATGATGATGATGTAATATTATCATTCCTAACAATCAAACACATCAAAAATGACTATACTAATTTTTTGAAATTATTCCCTTATATATGAAATATAGTCCTAGATCAAATTATTTCATCTACTAAATTCAAAACATGTTATGTCGGTTTGGCCTTGTTCAAGCGTTTAAGAACCCCCATCGCTAACGCAGGCCCGATGCATCAACCGAAATTCATAAACCACTCAACCAATCAAACAGTAAAATATAAAACATTTTCATCATAATAAATTATATGTGCTCTTATATACTCTGAAACTCACTCTAGGATATTGCTAATCCTATCTCTAACGAGTTACTCTTTCTTGGGCATTGCTAATCCTATTTCTAATGAGTTTACCCAGTCAAAGCCTAGATGTTCACTCAACCTAATCTCTGATACCAATCGTAACGACCTGTCTTTTCAATCTTAAGAAATCGACACTAATACATACTCGGTATTCATGTGTCCAACATCCAAATGTCGTAAAGATAGGTGTTGGGGGTGAAAGAATGAAAATACAGAACAAAATCTCAACATCATGATGAGAACAATATATAATATACACAAGTTCTTTACAAAAGAAATCATCTTTATTATACATAACATCATAGTACATTAACCTATTTTCAGCCTGGACAGTTATAACAGCCCATCCTTACAATTGCTAATAAATACTAAAAAGGACAAAACAAACAGAATAGCGGAAGATAAAAGATACGTGAATACGTCTTGATGAATCCAATTCATCTCCCGAAAGCTCAAAAGCATCCAGCTAAATTTGGAAAATATGCTCGGGCTGACCCTAGCATTATAGGGAAATAATGCCTAGGTCAGTCTGGTAAAACCAGTGTTAAAAAAACTCGAATCAAATCATATTGATTAGTATATTTGAAAACCCTTTTAAAATAAAGGGTATCTCATAAGAAAATGCCGCACATAAACATGAACAAATTTTAACCTTTGATAACCAAGCCATTTTTATTATAAAATCCAACGTATTATAATAGTGTATTGGGTTTTAAAATAAATATTGAATCATAGCCGAAATAGTTACATTAATTACATTCCAGCTTACTGGGTTCTACAATCAAGACCGTAAGGCTCATATAAGGAAATTGATTCCAACGTGGCAAGTTAAGGGACTACCTTTCGAAAGTACAACTCTAGAAAATACACCTGAGGGTCACATATGGATCCTCTATGAACCCAGAGTCGGCCTGCCCTTTTGGAATGACAAGCCTGATTACCTCATCCCTTGATATCGAGGTTACTATAATTTTCCCCTCAGTGCCTATGAACATACCACATTCACAATGTGATCTAAATAAAGGGATCACCTCTCCTAATGGTAGCTAACCATATAAATCTATGAGCATCCCCTATTGTAGCTATTCACGGGTTGTGAGGCTTTGTAACATCTCGTAAAATGAACTATAAATAAATGAAGTAAATTGAATTAAATATAATAAGGGTTGAATATCAAAATTTTACAAAAGCTGGAATTTTACCATGAAAGTTATTCCGTTGCATTCATGGCGAAATTTTGGTCAGTATATATATATATATATATATATATATATATATATATAATATGCTAAAAATGATGCTCATGTAAAGAAGTTATGGGCATTGAAGTTTTCAGATTTAAATTAATTTAGTTTGAATCCAAATTCAAATGAGAAATCAAATTTAGGGTTTAAATACCAAAATTGTCTTAGGGTCTAAGTTAATGTTTAATTAATATTTAATGTTAAAAAATTAATAAGGAAATAAAAATTGTGCAATGGAACAAGTAAACATTCCTCGAAATAGAGGAGCGGTCGACTGGTCGCACATAAGTGGTCGACTGCTTGGCAATGAAAGTTGCCAGTGGCGTCTAGGGTTTGAAGCTATGTTAAGTTGAGTTGTACACTCCAGATTTATTCATTTCTTACTTACTTCCATCCTACGATTCTGGTGCATTTTAATCCCTATAAATAGAACCCTATCCTCCTCACTTTTTTTTCATTTTATTTTGGGAAATACAACAAAATTCGGCCATTGACGTCTCTCTAATAATATTCAGAAACTCCGTAGGGAATTCAGGTAAGAATTCAACTTATTTCTTATTTTACTTTTTCCTCCAATCTATTCTTATCCTATTCTTCTCTAATTATTCCGAATCTAATGAATATATATACCACCTCCCTATTGTGTATGTATATATCAAAAGAGAATGATTCTGGAAGAGATCGAAAGGCTAAGAATCCTTTGAGTGAAGCTATGGCTAATCAGTGAGTGGAAACCTTAGTATTTCTTTTCAGCAATTATTTAGTGTATTTATGATAGATAAAATCCTCCAATTCCTTTTTCTTTTTAAATTTCAATTCTATGTTGAGGTTCTTAATTATTTACGTTAATCTGATGGAATTTGTTTCGTTTATGTAAATTTTGATAATTTCATAGTCTATTTCACTTCTCCTCCTTCTTTGGATCAAATTGTGATTCTTCAATAAAATAAGGGGTTTAGATTATGAATTCTATTCTAGTTTACACAACTTATTCTTACCTATTTCTTTATAAAAGAGGAGTTTATAGAGTATGGGGTTTAGATTGTAATTCTTATTGTTAGGATATTCTAATGAATTAGTGTAATAAATTGAGTTTCTATTTTATTTACAAGTCAGTAACTGTAGTTTTAGTTATGAATATTTATTCCCTGTTTCGGATATTAAAATCATAAGAAACCTTAGTAATTATGGTCTTATAATAATGTTTGGTTAGGCAATTGACATTTAACACTAGTTTAGAGCTTAAAACCCGTGTATTTAGAACTTATTAGGCGCAAATACTTACTTATCTCTATTTGCGTAATTAATGTATAATTATTACATATATGGCGTAGTTAATTAGGCATTTATTTACATTTCTTTTCTCTATTAGGAAGGCAATTGATTGTGAGGCAAAAATAAGAGTGGACTCTTATATAGCCTAATTATTACTTTAAGTCATAATTATTACTTTAAGCCGTAATAAGCAATATTCCTTATAAGGCCTTGTTTATGAAACAATGAGATGAGTCTGTGGGTGTGTGTGGAGAGTAATTGACTTATGGCTAAGTTATAGGGATGCGAGGTCAATATAGTTACATGAAGGAAGTCTGCCCTTTAATTTGAGGTTACCAGCAGTTGTGTACACCATGTTTGAAGTGAGATATCCTTGTGATAAATATTTGTAATGACTGTAGGATAGGTTTCACCTTAGAGGGGGTGAATAGGGTGGTACTAAAAATAATTATAAATTAATGCAAAAATAAAAATAATAACTGAAAGTAATGCAGAAGAGATCAAATATAAATTTACTCAGCTTCAGCAAAACCTTTCCTACGTGCTGCCGTCAAGGTTTCTACTAGAAATTAAGTAGTCAGACGCTTAAACATGTAAACTTGCGACAACTACTTCTTGACTAACCAAACTCTGTGCTCAAAACCCTACCACAACTCAACTACCGAGTTGCGAATTCTCGAACTACACCACCGCAGTTCGTAACCTATTTACACAACTAGAGTTTGACTTGAATTTAATACGAAATTACAAATAAAATAAAATAAACCAAAGTAAGAAAACAAAACCCTATTTTTTATAACTCAAGCCCAAATATAATTAAAGTTGGCCCAAATAATAATTAAAAGAGACAGACATCTTTTTCCCTTTTAGTAGAATATTCGCCATCCCCTTTTTGTATTCATAACCACCTCATTTCTTTTTCATTCCTCCTAAAAATCCAAGGTTTTGAAATTGAAGCCGCCGCCTTGATGTTTTGATCGATTGAGCGATGAATTCAACTCAGCTTTGTCAATTGATCCTGGCTTCGATTGGCTTGCGGTTGCTCCAATTTTTGTCGAGCACGAATGATAGAAATGGTATGAAATTTATTCCCTTTTTGATTTTGATTACACTCGACTTCAATTCGATTTTAGTTATTTATCGCTCTGGTAATTTCTTAAACTCGAACTTCATTGCAAAAGATCCTATATTTACGTTTGTATAATTTTTGTTTTGAATGATTTGTGATTTTGTCCTCTGTGTTGATTCTTGATCGAATGAGTGCTGTGATCTCTGACTTGTTCGTTGTTGAATTTGCTTGAATAGTTTTTAAGTCGGTTTCGTTCTTTTTGGCATTTTAATTTATTTCTCGTTCTTTTCCTCTGTGACTTAGACATTTGATTTTTTTAGATAAAATCTGACTTACTAACTCGTGTTATCATCTACGAGTTCCATTTTCTTTTCTGGCTTTGACTTGATGACTTTATTCAAACTGCTACCTTGTTCATTTCTTTGTATTCCTTTCATTTTGACTGGTTCATTGACCCACGACTTCATGAGTGATCTGCACTTTAAAGATTGCATATATATTGTTGTGTACTTGTGTAAATGCCTCTGATCTGTTGGTCTTCATGGGTTATGATATGTTCACACTGCTTTGACCATTCATGTTGGTGCAGTTTGTATTCATGCATGTAGTCTTGTTCACTTGAGTCTGGTTTGGTTTGCATATGAGCTTCATGTATACTCGAGTCTCTTTGTTGTTGCAGTCTTGTTAGCCTTTGATTTCTGCACTTGTATTTTCATTTGAAGTTTATTGCTATAGTCTGTGTCATTGCATTTCTTTGACTCATATTTTCTTCACACACCTGAAATGTTGAAATTGTGTTGTATGGAGTTTTGTTATGAGTTTGTTGGTATGCACCATGCATTGAACATGACCACTTGGTTGAGTTATTTTCCGTTGAGTTAACTATGCAGTTGAGATATGGTTCTTGTTCATTTCAATTCTTGGTTCTAGTTTGAATCCATGTAGAGTCTGCTGTGTTCTCTCTATGTTAGTCTGATTCACCACTTTCTTTTAATTGCATTGGCCTTCTGGGGTGTTGTTGTATTATCTGACCATATGTGCTCGCTTATTGTTTCCTCACTTTGTTCATATACACTGTCATTTGGTCATGTGGTCTTCAGGTGTTGCTCTTGGCCATTTCATTGAACATGCACTAGTTTGCACTGTGATACTTGCTTGGACCATGTGAGCATATGCATTCATGTTGCTTTGAGTTGTAGTCATGCATTTTCCTTGAATTTGAAGTCTTGTTGCATGTTGAAATTATTGTAGCCTCCATAAGTTTGCACTTGGTTATTATGTGTCTGGTCTATGATTATTCATGTAGTCTTGTCTGGTCTGTGTTTCTTGAGTTGCTTTGAGTTGAACTACCTGATGCTTTTGTGGTTCCACTTGTATTCACTGTCCTTGTGCACTTAGAATTGCTGTGTGGATAAACCTGGTTCAAACCAAAAGTTTGCACTCTGTCTTGATTTTGCTTATGCACTTTTGGTCCATTCAGTTTGTCTTTGCTTAAACTGATATGGTGAGATCTTTTCCTTTTGCGTAGCGTTGAACATGTAATCTTCCTCTGGTCTGGATATTCATGCATACGTATTGTTGAGGAAGTTGTCATGTTGGTTGGACCTGATTTCATTATACCATTTGAAGTTTGGATTCATGTATGTTCATGTGTGTGAGATTCTCTGATCATGTTTGAAATGTTGTTTTGCACTTGAGTTGAATCCAACCTTTACTTGGGGTTGACCTCGTGCTCACCTGTCCCTGTGATTTTAATGAGCAAGTGTACATCGGTGTGCATGACGTTGTGGCACGTACAGTGATACATTGTGCATGTCACAAGTTGTTTGTGTATGATGAATTAAACAAAAATGACGACGAACAACCCAAATAACTGAGGCAAATAATATATTCAAAGCACATACTTCATTTTTCACTGCAAAATATTTTCTTTTTTAATTTTACTGCATTAGTGTTTATTTTGTAGATAGATCAGATGCTGGATACAGGCTAGAACAGAGTTGAAGATGCATAAATTACGTAGTGAGGTGAACCATGTAAATTGAAATTTGTGATGTAATCGAGATTGTACTGTAAATTAAAACGTATACATGTATAGCGAGAGCTTAAATTTGTACTATTTGAATTTGTAATAAAATATTTGTTTGAATATGAAATCTGAGTTATTTATTTTATTCGAAAAATATTTATTTAATTATGTGAAAAATCAAAATTTTAACCTCTCTCCCCCTTTTGTTATCATCATCAATAATAATAATAATAATAATAATTGAAATAGCTACGATTTAGATTAAAAATATAAAATCAAATCAAGAAGGAAATATTAATTTTAAATTCTAATTAATCAAACAAAATTCATAATATTATATTAGTTAGAAACAAACTCCACTTTTAGAGAAACGGTAGAACTATGTAAAATTTTATATAATGATAAGACTTTGATATTTTCAATAAAGGAATAATTTGTGCATTTTCTCTTATCAAATATTATAAAAAAATGTGAAGCAATTACTAACCACGCTAACCATTAAGACTTTTAAATAAGATTAGTAGTTACCCCTTTTTTTTTAAAAAAATATGTCAAGTATTTTCTAACCATGCATGACCGAGAGGACTTTTAAATGAGATTAGAATATACTTGATACTTATACCTTTCTTATATGTGTCCTATCTATGCATAACCATGAGGATTTTCAAATGAGAATGGAAGCCATATATAGAAATTCAAGTATTCACTCATGCATAACCGCGAGGACTTTTAAATGAGAGTGGATACTTTATGATATAATTATTTTGCAAAATAATATTTTCTTATTTCTAAATACCAACTTATGCACACTATATTATGATGTATGGATTGACAAAAAGGTGAAAGTGATAGAAATGATCGTGGAATAAGTACTAATCTAAAAATATTATAATATTTGTTTAATTTTCATGAAATAATAAAATTATACTTCCTCTTGTTATGAAATATAATTTAATCACTATCCATCACTTTTCAAGCACTATAATAATTTTGATAAGTTCCAAAAGATTCAATTAGTCAATGGTTGTCTTTCTTTTTGAGTAAATCTTTTACCGAAATAAACTAGGGCACTTTTAATGTGATGAATACCCAAGTTTCAAAAATTAAAAAAAGTGAAAATCAATTTTCTACAAGGAGGTTTTGTGAAAACGACTTCTAGTTGGAAATCAATATAAATAATTAAATATTGCAAAGATGATTTCAACATGAGTTGGTATCAGATACCACTTGTATTTGAGATATTTATGGTGATATATAGTGGTATATAAGAAAAATGTATACTCCTCAACACTTGAATTTTTTTCTTCAGCGCATCCATTTATATTAAGCACACGTAAACTAATTTAAATTGAGCAAAAACACACATCCAAAAAATACGTCAAAGAAGTTTTTCATGATATTCTAAAGTGAATCAGTAAAAACTAAAACAGAAAAGTTGCAGCATTATCGATTAGCTTTCCAGAACTTCAAGAATTTCACAAATCGGAGTTAAGAAGCTCAAGATATGACAGAAATACTTAAACAATATCGATGAAAACATAATTACACTATGCGAACAAAATTGAGTTAAGAGATCACACCTCACTTTCCTTCGATGCCGTGATATCTGAAATGCGATGATCTCCATCGAATCTTTATAGGCTAAGGAACATTTAAATTTTGGTTTATCAATCACCTAGAACAACTCGAAATCTATATCCATCAAATTTGTTCCTTTGCCCACTTATGTGTCTAAATTTTGGAGAAGGCAAGTGGTCCAACTAAGGATTTAGGACCATTATTATTGTCTATTGAAATCTTTGGTACCCAAATTTGTCTATATAACAAACCGTTAGCATCTGCAATTACACCCTTGAGAATCCAAATTTGTTTAAATTTCAAACCATTTATATTCGTAATTTTTGAAATCCATATTTGTTTAACATTTTTGTGTTTGTATTTATTTCGACAATTATTCTTTCCGTGTCCAATATTTCCACACTTTGCGCATTTGTGTATCATACTTTTCCTCTTGCCAGTGTTATTAGTCGTTTTATCATATTTTAACACCTTCGCAAATCCAAGTCCTTTCCTTTTATTCATGAAGAGTTGATTTTCTAAGAGCATATTAAATGATTTTTCTCTAGGGAAAAAATTTCAAGTAATCAACTCAAGTTTATTCACTTTGGATTTTAAAAGTTTATTTTCATTTATCAGCTTCGAATAATAACTAATGGTACTATTTATCTTTTTAAAATTATTCATTTTCGAGCTCATATTTTCATTTTCAAGCTCTCTAATTTTAGTCTTAATTTTTTGCATCTCAATTTCAGAGAGTTGGGGTTTTTTAAATTCAATTTTTTCAAAATCCTTGATTTTTTCAATCTCCTTATCAAACTCTTGATTTAATGGAATAATTTCAGATTTGATCAAAATCACATTTTCTTTTTTTAAGGGTTTTGAATTTTTCGTTGACCTCATTTAATTTCTTTTCAAAAATCGCAAATTTAGAACTTTCCGACCTCTTAAAACTCTCCAACTCTTTTTGCAAAATATTTGTAACGACTCAATTTTTCGTTGCTCGAAAATCGACATCAATGCGTCCACTGTATCAACTGCCGAGCAATCGAATGCCGGAAAACCGAATTGTTAGGGTTAAAGAAGAAGGGGTAGAAGAAAAAGATAGAAGAAATAAGAAAAGGTAGAACAGAACAGAAAACAATAGAACAATATCAGAATCTCACAATCGCAGCGGAACAACATATAATAGATAAATGAATAATCTTTAAACAAAGAATTATATCAGTTATTACATTACATTACATTTCATTTCATTACATCATCAGAGTGTACAACTATCAAACTACAACAAACAGCGGAAAAGAAATACTATATACTAGTAATACGCCATGCCCTCAATCTTGCCTCCAGCTACTCCTGAATTCCAAAATATCATGATAAACCTGACTCTTGACTGCCCGTGTGGAAATTGGTGGGCAACCAGAGTTTAGGTAGGAAAACAATAAACTCCGAGTCAGTCATGTGACTGGTACGAGAACTAAAACAGTTTATTTTATCTTTAAAACAAAGAATAGGATAATTTTAAAATAAATTCGCAATGCTTTTTAAAAATGAGACTACCATAAGGCCTCCCGCACACACACACACAATGCAAATGCAGAATCGGAGGAGATTTCTCCTTATGATAGTCAAAGATGCTTGATACGCATTAAAAAGAAACATTTGATATTATTACTAGTGCATAGTGTAGGAAAAATCATTTCGAAAGTAAAGATATAAATCTTAGCCAACATACGACCATTATCGTATGCTTACTATAGCTACCATCTAAACAGTGGTGACCACCATAAGTAAATGGCAGGTTCTACAACTAAAACCGTACAAGATCGTATTTTTTTATTGGATTTCCAACAAATGGTCAGGCCAAGGAACTTCCTACTGCCACATGGGATCGCCTCTGGCGAGACGTCCTGAGAACTTAACCAGCTCTCTACCAACATAAGGTCAGGTTACCTTTGTCACTAGGTAACTACTACACGACTATGCCATCCCCCGGTCCCTTTGGACATTTATCCGAGCGCTCGATTCCAACAACACCACACAGTAATAGATGTAGTGTATCAACATGAGTAAGTATCTGGGCTCCATACCATGACACCACCCTTTCCAGAAGAAAATGACATACCCTAAAGGGAGCTACCCCTAATAACCTTGCCGCATCCTTCCTGTTTTGACCATTTCCGGGGTGTGAGGTCCGATGAAGTCTCGTCCACAAAGCTAGGCACAAAGCCATGCTTTGGGTCAACAAATGATCATAGCAATGATCACAAAGATAAATGATCGAACAAATGATCATATCACAATGATCAAACAATGATCATTTCACAGCAACACTCAGCATGTCACATTACCAAATTAGGAATATATCGCTGATAACCATCAACTACATAACCTCTGAGCGCGTACGTCTCAGAGAAGGGTGTTAAGCTAAGAGAATAAATTCTCCGCCACCAACAGAAATGTATTTGAAAGAAATCTGCTTTATATCTCAAAATGTAATGTCAGACACGTAACCATACAAGTCTGTTCCGGGTTCGAACAGAACCGTAGGCACTTACAAAGAAGTCCTTGCAATCCGGATATTCACTAATCACGCCCGGACTTCCCATCACATATGGAATTTCTATACCGGGGCCATTCGGTGCAGAAACATTCGACGGTAATCCTTCCGTTTTCAAAAATATCCGGTCTTCAACACCGGTCTTCAAATTCAATTCATAATGACGTATCACATATTCGGAATGGGTTATACGACCCCAAGGTCCTTTCCCGGTTAACCCGAATAGTGAGGGCTTATTTAAAAAATAAATGTGGCATTCAAATTCAAACAAATCACAACAAATACCCATTGAAAGGTAAATATTGATAGTCGGTTATTGAACTATCAATGGATATGCACAACATCACCAGATTCCAAATAATTTTCCAAATTATTTATTTTCCAAAAATATCTTTACAAGATATATATATTTTCACACTTCAACCATTGGAAAACAATTTTCGAATTACTTTTCATCTTTACCACTTTTGAAACAAATTTCAAATATTTTTCTTACGTGGAAATATTTTTATTTTAACATGGTTCATTTAAACCCATTAAATAAATCCTTAACGATTTACTTTATATTTACATTCCAAACCCATAAATTAATTCCCACACTTCAAAATAAATCAACGTTTATGTTTAAACAAATTCCCCTTTTCATTTATAAATTCCATGGTGAATTTATATTCCAAAATATTTATGAATATACGATTTCAATTATTCATTTTCAATTTATCTTCAAAAAGATAAATTCTCAAAAACGTTTTATTTCACATTGGAAAAACATTTCCATACTTATTTATTAATACGTAATTTCACAAATCTTTTTATTTTCAACACTTGGAAAATATTCAATATACTTAAATCGAAATTAAGTATATATTTCATTCTTTAAGGAAATCATTCTCTTAAACGTATTTATTTGGGCCAAAACGAATGTTACGTAAAACATCGTTACGACAACCCAAAATCACTAGTATAGGGATTCGAAATTAAGATAGATATATAAACCCCAATACTATACAAAACATTTCCTTTCGGAAATCATTTACTATAACAACAGTGTTATAGTCACCATTTCCTTCTATTTCTCGAAAACGTCTATTTCAACAATGAATGTTGAAATCTATGGTTTCGAATCTTAACACATTTTAAAAACATCGTTAGATCGTTTTAATTCTATTTAAAACATCACATCCATATTATTCACTATTTAAAAACGTGAATATACTTCGTTAACCAATTTCATCATTTCTATACATTTTATTTTAAAGGATTATTCACTGTCTAAAACGTGAATATAACTCCGTTAATAAGTTACAACAATTTACTTATCAAAATAAGCCGTTTTGGGGATTTATAAAACAATGTTCATAAATTCCATTTCTATTTATTTTATAACGACTTCCTTTTATAAATCTCCTTTATTAACCTATTTTCAACTTATAACTCAATTATATACCAAAAGTTCATATTATAAGTTAAATACTTATAATCTATTTGTTTACAAAATTGTTCCTTTAAACTTCCCAAATTATAAATCTTATAACTTATAAGATTCATTTATTTACCTAAATTTATTCTTTTAATAACTTTACAAATTTTATAAACCTACTGCTCATAAAATTCCATATATAACTTCACCGTTTATAATTCTGTAAATTTCATTCATTTAAATTCATTTACACTTCATTCTAACACTTATAAAAAACTCGTTTTATACTTTAAATATTTTAATTTATAAATATCAATTTATAAATCCCTTATATAAATCAATTTATATTATTATTTTAAAACGTCTTTAAACTCCTTTATAATTTCACCATTTTCTTTGATTTATAAAATAATCAAATCTTATAAATCCTACATTTGAACTTTTTGTAATAAATTCAAAAATCCCAATTTAAACTATTTTATAAAATCATTAACCCCATATTTTCAAAAATCATCTTTTAACTTTATTTCTCAAAAATCATAATTTTTATAACATTAACATTATAACGTTTATTTATTTAAAATGAATCAGTTCCAAAATTTTATAAACGTATACTTTCAAAAATCCTTTTAAAAATCCTTTTAAAATTCCAAAATTTGCCTAATGATGCTACACACAAAATAGTCAATCACGACAACAACGACATCATATATCTGTATATGATAATCAACAAATATCAAAATATCTGAAATCAAATAAATATTGTTGAGGAATCCAGTTGGATCCCTCCAACCTGTTTTCCTGCATCCAAAGATGTTAGCACAATACCAATTCCGTTCCAGTACAGAATTATCGCGGTATATGGGATTTAAAATATTATCCGCTTAATAGATGGCGCAATAGGGTCTCATCCGCTATGTAATGCGGGAAATCAACTCCAAGAACATAAATAATACCAATTTCACTGTACTGTGAAATATTCGCGGTATATGTTTTTAATAAATAACATCCGCTTAATAACGACGTATAATGTCTATTTTAACAATCAATAGATAACAATCATCATTCAAACATACATTCAAGAATTTTAAATCTAACTATTTAAAATTAAAATCGAAACTGATTCGATTGAGTGAGAAGTTCTCACCTCGCTTTCAATTTCGTTTTCAGCTTTTATTTCGAATAAAATTAAACGTGCGTTTAATTTTACCCAATTTTTTTGCTAATTCCAAACGACTCCAATCCAATTCCATAGCGTAGTGCTCGTCCATACGAACCCAACGCAACTAGTTTCGTGCGTTTTCGACCTCGTATGAAAAAGATATGAATTTTTAAAGTTACACGAATTTTTAATAAAAAAAATTACAATATATATTATATTTTTAAACCTAGATTGCATCTCAGCCGTTGGATCCAAGCCTGCAAATCTCGGCTGCACCATTTCCATCTTCCATCTTCGTTCCCAACCCAGTACACGCGCACGCAAATAACCCAAAGCCGCCAACATTTCATGAATTTTCACACCAAATATACTCGACTTCACGTCGATCGGAGTGTGCCACCTTGAAGCTCGCCTCGAAGGGCACCACCGCCCCCCGCATAGTGAAGCTCGGCCCCCCAGGTGCGTAGAAAAACGTGCATGACCCGTGTGCTTTTAAGCTCGAATTGCAGACAATCTACCACATGAAATCAAATCACAACCGTTGGATTTAAAGATCTCAGCGTGTTCTACATTTTCCATGTTGGGAGTTTCGCGAATCGTTTTGTGGATGAGGAGATCGGAGGGGAAGAATGAAAGAGATTTCTGGCCATCAATATTTTAGAATGGCGGCTGAACGTATAACCCTAGGGTTAAATTCTTCTTTTGCAAATGAGAAACATGAGGGGCTTATATAGAAAATTTCCAAAATACTATTCACCGAAAATTTTCCGAACTCCAAACGAAGCGTGCCGGTTGGCGTACCTAAGGTTTACCCCGCGTTTCGAACACAATGGAACGTGTTTCGGGAGCTAGTTCGATAATCTGTGCGAGTTATGGCAATAAACGTTCGATTTTAAATTAAATCGGTAAATCAAATTTCTAGGCGTTTTAGCTTGCACCGGACAAACGGTAAATCCGATTGACACGAAATTTGAAACCATACAATAATATCACATTACGGATCTGATGAAACTGGTTTCGTCGAAATCCGAGACTGTTTGAAAAATGGCTATTTTAACTCGCCAAATAAATATTAAAAACAATTCCAACGCATTTCGAGCTGCCACGGTCAAACGAAAACACCAATTGCTACGAAAATTGAAATCTGATAATAACAAACTATTACGGATCCAATGGAACTAGTTCCGTCCAGTTCTGAGACTATTCGAAAAATGGCTAATTTCACTAGTCGATTAAAATATTAAAATATTCAATTTTCACAAATTGACTCTTAATTCAATTTTAGAAGTTCTAAAATATCATTCTAACTCCAACATGATAAAATAAAATTCTATAAATCATTTTCAATCATATTTAACCCGTTATTCAATTATTTTTGAAATTTAACATATTAAATTATCGATTTAATTATTCAATTGAATCCAATTATTCGAAATAAAATTTATTCGACTTATAAATTTCACTTATTAATATTTAAAATTGATTAAATATACAAATTTTAATTAATAAAAATTCTGGGTCGTTACATACTTCCCCCCTTAATAGAATTTCGTCCTCGAAATTACCAAGTAAGAAAAATTACAGAATCTATTAACTTTCCATAAATCCATAGTTAAACTTCTTACAATATCTTTACTAAGTTTTCAAATCCAACTTAGTTATCTTTTCAAAAACAACTATTGTTTAACTTTCAACTTCAAATCAAAGTTATAGTTTTCAAAATTTTCCCAATTTTCTCAAATTTTTTCTAACGCCTTAAAGCGGAAAAATTCGCCATAGTCTCCTTTGCGCGGCTCGATCCGAAAAAAATGACAGTATATATATTACAAATATACATCTCATCAAGTGATGAGGCATCCCGTAAGGAAAAGTGTGTAAAAGTACAATATTTAATCCGAGATATGTACCTTATATATTTTATTAGCGAGCATATACGGCTAATATAGCGCGAAAGCGAGCTCCAAATGCGAAGCAAACGCGATCCGCACCTACTAAACACTCAACAAACAATGAGAAACATGTATATGGACAATAGTATCGATATACAACATATAGCAACATAATAACTATATATGCCAATCATAGAAAATGTAGTAAAAGCAATATATTCAACCATCAACCAACTATCATCCAACTTACATTCAACTAACATCCATAACCAATATATATTCATTCATATTCTCATTAATATTCAATGAAATGGGTTTTCAATTTAATCACATTTGATTCATTAACAGTGGATGTTTTTACTAACATTCATTTTCAATTAGTTTATATTCACTAATTCATATTCAAGTTGGTTCACTTCCAAATCAAATTCAATTCTATTTAAGATTTACTTAATTTCCAATTTGATTTCAATTACTTTAGCTTTCAATTTCATTAATACTTAATGAATTATATACAATCAACTAACAATCATATATCGACCAATGTGTATCAGTTTCAACCAAATTCCTTTGCTTATATTCATTCAATTTGGTTTAACGCCTTTACTTTCAATTGGTTTAATTAAATTGATTTTCATTCAATCTTTCAATTTCCAATAACATTAGATTTTAATGAATTACACTTACATTCATTATTTCATATCAATTATTTACATTCAATTGATTAACATTCAATCCATTTATTCAATTCAATTACAAAAGTTGAATTTCATTTATATAACTCAAGTTCACATTTATCACTTAACTTTATTATTTTACTTTGATACCAAAATCAACTTCATTCAACATCTCTTAAGTTATATTCCATTTTAAACATTATTTGGCTTTACTTAACTTAAATTCCAACTTATAAATCAAATTCAGATTCCAATTCTAAATAAATTTCCATTTAACTTTAAATTCATTAATATATTCATATAGTTTCACTTCTTATATATAAGTTTATTTCGCAATTGTAAATCACATTAATTATAATTCCATTCTTATAATTCTTTTACAATTGTCTTTATTTAACTTATTCAAACAACTCTTAATTAACTTATATATATACTTACATTTTCAACAACGTTAATTACTCGTATTAACCAGAATCTGTATACCACTCAACAAACCAATCATCACAATATAAAACAATTTTATATTCACTAACAAATACGCTCTCATAGCTATTATTACACTCAAACTCATTCTAGAGTACTACTGACTCCATCTGTAATGAGTAATACCCAACAGAGCCATGGTTGTCGCTTAACCATATGCTCTGATACCAACTGTAATGACTCGATTTTTCGTTGCTCGAAAACCGACATCAATACGTCCACTGTATCAACTGCCGAGAAATCGAATGCCGAAAAACCGAATTGTTAGGGTTAAAGAAGAAGAGGTAGAAGAAAAAGATAGAAGAAATAAGAAAAGATAGAACAGAACAGAAAACAGCAGAACAATACCAGAATCTCACAATCGCAGTGGAACAACATATAATAGATAAATGAATAATCTTTAAACAAAGAACTATATCAGTTATTACATTACATTTCATTTCATTACATCATCAGAGTGTACAACTATCAAACAACAACAAATAGCGGAAAAGAAATACTATATACTAGTAATACGCCATGCCCTTAATCTTGCCTCCAGCTACTCCTGAATTCCAAAATATCCTGATAAACCTGACTCTTGACTGCCCGTGTGGAAATTGGTGGGCACCCAGAGTTTAGAAAGGAAAACAATAAACTCCGAGTCAGTCATGTGACTGGTGCGAGAACTAAAACAGTTTATTTTATCTTTAAAACAAAGAATAGGATAATTTTATAATAGATTCGCAATGCTTTTAAAAATGAGACTACCATAAGGCCTCCAGCACATACACATAATGCAAACGCAGAATCGGAGGAGATTTCTCCTTATGATAGTCAAAGATGCTTGATAAGCATTAAAAAGAAACACTTGATATTATTACTAGTGCATAGTGTAGGAAAAATCATTTCGAAAGTAAAGATATAAATCTTAGCCAACATACAACCATTATCGTATGCCTACTATAGCTACCATCTAAACAGTGGTGACCACCATAAGTAAATGACAGGTTCTACAACTAAAACCGTACAAGATCGTATTGTTTTATTGGATTTCCAACAAATGGTCAGGCCAAGGAACTTCCTACTGCCACATGGGATCGCCTTTGGCGGGACGTCCCGAGAACTTAACCAGCTCTCTGCCAACACAAGGCCGGGTTACCTTAGTCACTAGGTAACTACTACACGACTATGCCATCCCCCTGTCCTTTCGGACCTTTATCCGAGCGCTCGATTCCAACAACACCACAAAGTAATATATATAGTGTATCAACATGAGTAAGTATCTGGGCTCCATACCATGACACCACCCTTTCCAGAAGGAAATGACATACCCTAAAGGGAGCTACCCCTAATAACCTTGCCACATCCTTTCTGTTTTGACCATTTCCGGGGTGTGAGGTCCGACGAAGTCTCGTCCACAAAGCTAGGCACAAAGCCATGCTTTGGGTCAACAAATGATCAAAGCAATGATCACAAAGATAAATGATTGAACAAATGATCATATCACAAATGATCAAACAATTATCATTTCACAGCAACACTCAGCATGTCACATTACCAAATTGGGAATATATAGTTGATAACCATCAACTACATAACCTCTGAGCGCGTACGTCTCAGAGAAGGGTGTTAAGCTAAGAGAATAAATTCTCCGCCACCAACAGAAATGTATTTGAAAGAAATCTGCTTCATATCTGTAACAACCCAGAATTTCCGATCTCGAAAATTCCAGATAGTTAGGGAAAGAAGAAAGAGAAAGAAGAAGAAAACAGCAACAAGTCACAGAAACCTCACATTTCGCAGCGGATAAAATATAATATCAAATAACATATCAGTTATACGAAGAATACTATATCTGTTAATTTACATTTAAATACATCAGAGTTACACATATACATAAACACTGGACAAACAATCATGTCCAGATACTACAATATCATAGTGGACACTCTCCACTAGTCCCAGCCATTCAGCTCGCCTCCTGAGCTCCAGTACGTCCTTACCTGAAAATCTGTAATACTCGGTCTGACCCGAGCATTACATCAAAGTAACACCCGGGTCAGGCTGGAAACCAGCGTGAGCAAACCCATCTAACAAGGAAAACCAAAGCACACAACTTATAGAAACCCGGGTAACTTATCAATTACAATTTCACAAACTATTATAGACCTTACTCATTTCACACATCAATTTCTAAGTGCCAAACTTAGATTAAATGGTCTAATACACTTAAATCATTCCGAATCAGCACATTGATTTCCACATATAAATTTTAAAAGGAATCGAAGTGGCTTTGGGTATTAACTAATACCCGACTCCGGTCTCTTCGAATCCTATGTTATCTAAATCCAAGTTATCCAATTCAATTTTTAAATACAAGATGTCAAAGTAATTCATTATCAAAAGAAAACCACATCATCACAGTTTAAATTAAACATATCTTATCACATAGCATCACGAACCACATATTAGGGACAACAATTAACCAAAGACTTCCCATATCATTCTATTTACCCCTTAATTAATTTCACAAATTAATTTATCCTTAACCAAATACAGTAATTAACCTTTAATTACTTCGTTAATTAATTATTAACCATAATTATTAATCACCCTTGATTAATAACATCCAGAATTTAACTACTCTTAATTACTTCATTGAATAAATTAACCCTTAATTTGTTCCCTAATTAATCCCTTGATTAATTACAAAGTAATTAAATCCAAATTACTTCCATTATTAAAACATCTTTAATTACATCCAGTAAATATCAATTAATTACTTCCCTAAGTAATTACAATCCCATTAATTACATTAAGTAATTATTCATCAATCATCAAGTGTTTAAATTAATTAAACTTAATTAATTAACCTAAACAAATCACATTATCCCAATTAATTTCATCAAGTAATTAAGTCATTAATTACTTCTATTTAAGTAATTAACCGTAAATAATTTCACAAATGATTATCATTAATTAATTAATCTAGTTAATTATTAAAAATTAATTACATTAATTAATTGTTAAATAATCTTAAGTTAATGACCTTCATTAACAAACCTTAATTACTTCTCTTAAGTAATTAACTCAGATTGTCCAATATTAATTACAAATTAATTAATTACCAATTAATCTTAACAATTCCTAATTATAGATTAATTAACCTTAATTAATTAATCTCAAATCTTAATTAATCAATTTAAAAATTATACTTAATTAATCATCCACATTATTAATTAATTAAATAATTATTTCTCATTTAAATTAACTTAATAATTTAAATGAATCTAATTTCTTAAGTTCTAACTTAATTTAAGATTCATTTCTTACTTATTTAAAGTATTTTTAAAAAAATTGTTTCCAAATTTATTTTAAACTTCACTTTAAATTTCATCTAAAAACTTTAAGATTTTAAAATGAATACAATTTATTTAAACAAGGTTTTAAACAAATTTAAAATCTTTTTATCTCATATGTTCAAGAACATCCCTTTTATAAAGTAAAGGTTTAAAGGATTACAAAGCAAATTCATTTTAAACATCCCCAAATTATTTTTAAACAAATTCAATTAAAAAAAATTCCTTCTAATTTCAAACTGAAATGCAGTTTAAATCTTCATTCCAGAATTAAACTTAAAACTTTAAAGCTTTACTTACATTTCCATTTCCATTTTTTTTAAATTCAAATTTATTTAACCCTTTCTAAATAGTTAATACAAATTTGAATTTAAAACTTATTTTATTTTAAAACTGAAATTTTAAACCAAATTCCAGATCCCAAAAATTCAGATTCTAAACTGGTTTTAAATTTCTATTTTACAGATTTTTAAACTTCAGTTTTAAATCCAAAACTAGTTACACTTAAAAATTGTTTAAAACCAGCTTTCAAATTTTAAAACTCAATTTATTTTAAATCTCAGATTCAAACTATTTTGAATCCCTATTCAGTTTCAGATTTTTAAACTTTGTTAAATTTCCAAATTGGCATTTTCAACTTTACTTTACATTTGAAATCAGAAAACAGGGTTTCTGATTTTATTTAAAATCCAAACTAAAATTTAAAAACTCAATTATCACAAAGACCAAGATTTAAATTATTTGAATTTATATCTAAATTTAGGTTTCAAACATAGTTTCAAATTTTAGTTTGCATTTTTATTTTATTTTTTACTTCAAATTTTTAAACTGGAAACAGGTTTCTGTTATTTTTATTAAAGCCTGAAACAATTCCAAATACCCGAGCCTCCCTATATTTACTTCGAGTCAGAAATCAACTTGCTTCGAGTAGAAACCCAATTTCCCCGAGTCAAACCTGATGCGAACAAAACTGTAACCACCAATATTACACTAGCATCACCACACCCCCTGTGCACGTGTACGACGCCTTCGGTCATCACTGACCAACTACGAGACCGCCCCACAGTCGACCTTCAACTCGTCAAACGATCCAAACAAAAATCAAATCGTCACTTGCCCTAATTCAAAATCGAGACACAATCCAAAACCTGGATCAACTGACAGTACCCATTACTCCAACCTGTCAACATCATCCCCTCGAAACTCCGACCACCGTGCCCTTTGTAACTCCAGCGACGTCTTCAACAACTCGTCCTCTTTCAGTACTTCAGACCCCAAGCAACTCAATCAACAGAGGAGGTCGAATCTAGGCAAAATCTGTAACCAAGTAAAAACTAGGGTTCTAGGATTCAAATCAAAATCATCGCCACCATAATGCAATGCAACATGATCTAAGAATTTTCTCCTCATCCCTAATTATTCCTCGACCTCCAGAAACAAATTCAACTCAATCGTACACAAAGATCATCAGTGCTACCCCAAAAAGCAAAGTACAGCCAATATAGAGCTGTCTTTTAATTCTAACACTAAGAATTGTAATTTCTCTTTTAAAAATCATAATTTTGTTTAGGGATTTGATTAATAACTCTGAATCTATGCATTACTAAATTTACATTTTTGACTTAGCTTTAGGCATTCCTGAACTTATGGTTTCCAGAACCAAAACCAAATTTGCTCTTACTTAGATAGATTATTAAACTTTAATTTATGCTAAATCAATCAAGTTGTGTTTTAATCCCATGTCCAGACAACAAATAGGCCAAAAGATGATGATTTTTGAATCAAATCAGTTGCTTGGATTCACAGAACAGAGCCCACTAACATTCAACAGCATGCACACATATATATTCCTATTCACAGCAGGTTTCAAAATATACATATTCATTTCAAATTATGTAGCATGCAACCAAATTTATATCTTAAATTTTAAAAGGTAACTCACCTTGTTATAGAAGAAGCATATGGAAAATCCAGATGCAAACTCATTTTTTTCCTGGAACTGCTGATTGCAAATTGAATTTCCTGGAACTGTTAAGTGCTAGTTGAATCTAGGTTTTGTAATCTGCTGTTAAAGTTGATTATAAATTTTGCAGCAATTAATTTAGATTCGCAGTTGGCCCCCTTTTCCTTTGGTTTTATATTTGTAATTGAGCTCCATACTTCTTTGCTTAGAGTTGAAGTTGAATTGAACTTCATACAGTTTTCAAATTTGCAGATTTGGTTTTGAATTTGGTTTTTGTAGATTTTAGATGGATTTGAGTTTGGGTTTGCATTTCTTTTCTAAAATTTGATTATCAGTTTTCAAATGAAGATAATGTTTTGAACTAAATGAATTTCTAGATTTTCTTATCTATAATAATTTAATTTCAAAAATAAATTAGCATGCCACTTGTTACTTAAGTTTGTAAAGTAATTACAAGTTATAATTTAAATGCTTAACATATGTACACTTTTAATATAAAAAGAAATTTCTTTGATTTTATAAAGGTTTATAAATGTTTTATTTCATTTAGCCTTTAAATGAATACATATGAACTTCTTATATAAAATTACATATCTTAATGTTTATTTGAATAATTTAAATTTTTTTTAAAACTAAATTTTCAAAAGAGAACATTTTAAAAAGAAAAAGAATGTTGAATTCAATTTTATTTCAAAGTTTTCAAACCAAATATTATTTTATACTAAAAATTTATTTTGTTTTATTTTAAAAATTGTTTTTCTTTTGTAATAAACTTAGTTCATTTATATTAGAGTATTTAAAGAAATTTATGTATATAAATTAAAATATAATTTAAAATCAAAGTAAAATCTAAGATATATATATATATATATATTTAACTTTTGAACTTCAATTTAAATATCCGAATTCAAATTAAATTTCAAGTCAATTTTACATATACATATTTTTAAACAAATACAAATTTAACTTGTATATATTAATTCTGTTTAAAATCTATGTATATATATACACAACACAATAACAAATATAAATGTTTATTTAATCAGATCCATTTGTTTAATATATAAATTTAGTGTTTCTATTAATTAACTCAATTATCTTATTAATTACAATGCCCAGAAATCCGGGTTATACAATATCTCAAAATGTAATGTCAGACACGTAACCATACAAGTCTGTTCCGAGTTCAAACAGAACCGAAGGCACTTACAAAGAAGTCCTTGCAATCCGGATATTCACTAATCACGTCCGGACTTCCCATCACATATGGAATTTCTATACCGGGGCCGTTCGGTGCAGAAACATTCGACGGTAATCCTTCCGTTTTCAAAAATATCTGGTCTTCAACACCGGTCTTCAAATGCAATTCATAACGACGTATCACATATTCGGAATGGGTTATACGACCCCAAGGTCCTTTCCCAGTTAACCCGAATAGTGAGCGCTTATTCAAAAAATAAGTGTGGCATTCAAATTCAAACAAATCACAACATATACCCATTCAAAGGTAAATATTGATAGTCGGTTATTGAACTATCAATGGATATGCACAACATCACTAGATTCCAAATAATTTTCCAAATTATTTATTTTCCAAAAATATCTTTACAAGATATATATTTTTTCACACTTCAACCATTTGAAAACAATTTTCAAATTACTTTTTATCTTTACCACTTTTGAAACAAATTTCAAATATTTTCCTTACGCGGAAATACGTTTATTTTAACATGGTTCATTTAAACCCATTAAATAAATCCATAACGATTTACTTTATATTTACGTTCCAAATCCGTAAATTAATTCCCACACTTCAAAATAAATCAACGTTTATTTTTAAACAAATTCCCCTTTTCATTTATAAATTCCGTAGTGAATTTATATTTCAAAATATTTAGAATACACGATTTCATTTATTCATTTTCAATTTATCTTCAAAAAGATAAATTCTCAAAAACGTTTCATTTCACATTGGAAAAACATTTCCATACTTATTTATTAATAAGTAATTTCACAAATCTTTTTATTTTCAACACTTGGAAAATATTCAATATACTTAAATCGAAATTAAGTATATATTTCATTCTTTAAGGAAATCATTCTCTTAAACATATTTATTTGGGCCAAAACGAATGTTACGTAAAACATCGTTACGACAACCCAAAATCACTAGTATAGGGATTCGAAATTAAGATAGATATATAAATCCCAATACTATACAAAACATTTCCTTTCGGAAATCATTTACTATAACAACAGTGTTATAAGTTCCCAAATTATAAATCTATTTGTTTACAAAATTGTTCCTTTAAACTTCCCAAATTATAAATCTTATAACTTATAAGATTCATTTATTTACCCAAATTTATTCTTTTAATAACTTTACAAATTTTATAAACCTACTGCTTATAAAATTCCATTTATAACTTCACCGTTTATAATTCTATAAATTTCATTCATTTATGAAATTCATTTACACTTCATTCTAACACTTATAAAAAACTCATTTTATACTTCAAATAATTTAATTTATAAATATCAATTTACAAATCCCTTATATAAATCAATTTATACTATTATTTTAAAACGTCTTTAACTCCTTTATAATTTCACCATTTTCTTTGATTTATAAAATAATCAAATCTTATAAATCCTATATTTGAACTTTTTATGATAAATTCAAAAATCCCAATTTAAACTATTTTATAAAATCATTAACCCCATATTTTCAAAAATCATCCTTTAACTATATTTCTCAAAAATCATAATTTTTATAACATTAACATTATAACGTTTATTTATTTAAAATGAATCAATTCCAAAATTTTATAAATGTATACTTTCAAAAATCATTTTAAAAATCCTTTTAAAATTCCAAAATTTGCCCAATAATGCTACGCACCAAGTAGTCAATCACGACAACAACGACATCATATATCTGTATATGATAATCAACAAATATCAAAATATCTAAAATCAAATAAATATTGTTGAGGAATCCAGTTGGATCCCTCCAACCTGTTTTCTTGCATCCAAGATGTTAACACAATACCAGTTCCGTTCCAGTATGGAATTATCGCGGTATATGGGATTTAAAATATTATCTGCTTAATAGACGGCGCAATAGGGTCTCATCCGCTATATAATGCGGGAAATCAACTCCAAGTACATAAATAATACCAATTTCACTGTACTGTGAAATATTTGCGGTATATGTTTTTAATAAATAACATCCGCTTAATAACGGCGTATAATGTCTATTTTAGCAATCAATAGATAACAATCATCATTCAAACATACATTCAAGAATTTTAAATCTAACTATATAAAATTAAAATCGAAACCGATTCGATCGAGTGAGAAGTTCTCACCTCGCTTTCAATTTCATTTTCAGCTTTTATTTCGAATAAAATTAAACGCTCGTTTAATTTTACCCAAATTTTTTGCTAACTCCAAACGACTCCAATCCAATTCCATACGTAGTGTTCGTCCATACGAACCCAACGCAACTGGTTTCGTGCGTTTTCGACCTCGTATGAAAAAGATATGAATTTTTAAAGTTACACGAATTTTTAATAAAAAAATTACAACATATATTATATTTTTAAACCTAGATTGCATCTCAGCCGTTGGATCTAAGCCTGCGAATCTCGGCCGCACCATTTCCATCTTCCATCTTCGTTCCCAACCCAGTACACGCGCACGCAAATAACCCAAAGCCGCCAACATTTCATGAATTTTCGCACCAAATATACTCGACTGCACGTCGATCGGAGTGCGCCACCTTGAAGCTCGCCTCGAAGGGCACCACCGCCCCCAGCATAGTGAAGCTCGGCCACCCAGGTGCATAGAAAAATGTTCATGACCCGTGTGCTTTTAAGCTCGAATTGCAGACAATCTACCACATGAAATCAAATCATAACCGTTGGATTTAAAGATCTCAGTGTGTTCTACATTTTCCATGTTGGGAGTTTCGCGAATCGTTTTGTGGATGAGGAGATCGGAGGGGAAGAACGAAAGAGATTTCTGGCCATCAATATTTTAGAACGGCGGCTGAACATATAACCCTAGGGTTAAATTCTTCTTTTGCAAATGAGAAACATGAGGGGCTTATATAGAAAATTTCCAAAATACTATTCACCGAAAATTTTCCGAACTCCAAACGAAGCATGCCGGTTGGCGTTCCTAAGGTTTACCCTGCGTTCCGAACACAATGGAACGTGTTTTGGGAGCTAATTCGATCATCTGTGCGAGTTATGGCAATAAACGTTCGATTTTAAATTAAATCGGTAAATCAAATTTCTAGGCGTTTTAGCTTGCACCGGACGAACGGTAAATCCGATTGACACAAAATTTGAAACCATACAATAATATCATATCACGGAACCGATGAAACTAGTTTCGTCGAAATCTGAGACTGTTTGAAAAATGGCTATTTTAACTCGCCAAATAAATATTAAAAACAATTCCGATGCGTTTCGAGCTGCCACGGTCAAACGAAAACTCCAATTGCTACGAAAATTGAAATCCGATAATAACAAACTATTACGGATCCAATGGAACTAGTTTCGTCCAGTTCTGAGACTGTTCGAAAAATGGCTAATTTCATTAGTCGATTAAAATATTAAAATATTCAATTTTCACAAATTGACTCTTAATTCAATTTTAAAAGTTCTAAAATATCATTCTAACTCCAACATGATAAAATAAAATTTTACAAATCATTTTCAATCATATTTAACCCGTTATTCAATTATTTCTGAAATTTATCATATTAAATTATCAATTTAATTATTCAATTAAATCCAATTATTTGAAATAAAATTTATTCGACTTATAAATTTCACTTATTAATATTTAAAATTAATTAAATATACAAATTGTAATTAATAAAAATTCTGGGTCGTTACAATATTATTTTTACAAATCAACTCAGCTTTGTTTTTCTCCCGAATTAAATTTACATTTTCTAACTTTTGAAAGTTTTCATGAAAACAGGCAAATTCTTTTTCATAGTCCAAACACCTTATACAATTAGAATTTTTAATATTTTTAATATTTTTAAGCTTATTTTCCAAATCATTATTTTTCTCACGAAGTTTAGATTGTTCCCTTTTCAACTTATTATTTTTCATCTCAAGAACTTCATTATTTTCAATTAATTTTCGACACAAGAGAACTAAATCATTAAATGAAATATTACTTATCTCATCGGCTATTGAATCATCATTACTGTTGTCTTTTGCGAATCCTGTCAAGCACATTTCTTTAACTGAGTCTATTGTGGAGGATATCTCACCGTTGTTGATTTTTGCACCATATATTGCATCAAAAGTATTCCAGATTTCCTATGCACTTTCACAATGAGAGATAAAGTTAAAATTATCTTGATTAATATGATAATATAGCATATGCATAGCAAGAGCATTGATCGAAGTATTTTTCTTGTCTACTGTACCACATCCATTTTCAGTAATATCTCAACGTTTAAAACTAACAGATTTTAAATAAAATTCCATTTTTAATTCCAATTTAAAAAAATCCGTTCCATCAAAAATAGAGGGAATAATGCTGGACTGATTCTCGCTAGATTTGCAACTAGCGTTAGACATCTATGCTATTAGCCTTGCTCTAATACCACTTGTAGAAACGTTTTCACCCTAGAGGGGGGTGAATAGGGGATATTAAAAATAATTAAAAATTAATGCGGAAATAAAAATAATAACTGAAAGTAATGCAGAAGAGATCACACACAAATTTACCCAAATTCGGCATAACCCTACCTACGTGCTGCCCCCAAGGTTTCTACTAGAAATTAAGTAGTCAGATGCTTACACACGTAAACTTGCAACACCTGCTACTTGACTAACCTAACTCTACGCTCAAAACCCTACCACAGCTCAGCCACTGAGTTGTGAATTCTCGAACTACACCACCGTAGTTCGTAACCTAGTTACACAACTAGAGTTTGACTTGAATTTAAAAAGAAATTACAAATAAAATAAACTAAACAAAAATAAGAAAACAAAACCCTATTTTTTTATAACTCCAGCCCAAATATAATTAAAGCCGATCCAAATAATAATTAAAAGAGAGAGTCTTCTTTTCCCTTTCAGTAGAATATTTGGCCATCCTCTTTTTGTATTCATGGCCACTTCATTTATTTTTCGTTCATCTTCAAAATCTAGGGTTTTTAAATTGAAGCCGCTGCCTTAATGCTGTGATCGATTGAGTGATGAATTCAACTCGGCTTTGTCAATCGATCCTAGCTTCCATTGGCTTGCAATTACTCCAATTTTTGTCGAGCGTGAATAATAGAAATGGTAAGCAATTTATTCCCTTTTCGATTTTGATTACACTCGACTTCGATTCATGTTCAGTGATTTATTGCTCTGGTAATTGTGTGACACATTGCCAATGATGATGTTATGTTTAATTTATAGGGTTGAAAATCCTATATTTACGTTCATATAATTTTGCTCTGAATAACTTATGATTTATTCTCTGCATTGATTTTTGATCGAATGAGTGCTATGATCTATGACTTGTTCATTTTTGAATTTTCTTGAATAATTTTTAAGTCAGTTCCGTTCTTTTTGGCATTTGAATTTGTTTCTCATTCTTTTCCTTTGTGAGTTTGGCATTTGAATTTTTTGGATAAAATCTGACTTGTTAATTCGTGTTATCATCTGCGAGTTCTATTTTTTTCTGGCTTTGACTTGATGACTTCATTCGAACTACTATCTTGTTCATTTCTTTTATTCCTTTCAATTTAATTGGTTCATTGAGTCACGGCTTCATGAGTGATCTACACTTTGAAGTTTACATACATGTTGTTGTCTACTTGTGTAAATGTCTCTGATCTGTTGGTCCATATGGGTTATGATATGTTCACACTGCATTGACCATTCCTGCTGGTGCAGTTTATATTTATGCATGTAGTCTTGTTCACTTGTATTTGGTTTGGTTTGCATATGAGCTTTATGTGTACTCGGCTCTCTTTGTTGTTGCAGTCTTGTTAGCCTTTGATTTGTGCACTTGTATCTTCATTTGAAGTTTATTTCTGTATTCTGGTCATTGCATTGCTTTGACTCATACTTGCCTTCACACACCTAAAATGTTGAAATTGTGTTGTTTAGAGTTTTGGTACGAGTTTGTTGGTCTGCACCGCACAATGAACTTTGCCATTTGGTTGAGTTATTTGCCTTTGGGTTAACTGTGCAGTTGAGGTCTAGTTCTGGTTCATTTCAGTTCTTGGTTCTAGTTTGAATCCATGTAGAGTCTGATGTGTTCTCCCTATTTTGGTCTGGTTCACCACTTTCTTTTAATTGCACTTTCCTTGTGGGGTGTTTTTGTGTTCTCTGACCATATGTGCTTGTTTGTTGTTTCCTCACTTTGTTCATATACACTGTCATTTGGTCATGTGATCTTCAGGTGTTGCTCCGGACCATTTCATTGAACATGCACTAGTTTGCACTGTGATCTTGCTCGGACCATGTGAGTATATGCATTCATGTTGCTTTGAGTTATTGTCATGCATTTTCTTTGAACATGAAGTCGTGTTGCATGTTGAAATTATTGCAGCCTCCATGAGTCCGCACTTAGTTGGTGAGAGTCTGGTCTGTGATTATTCATGTAGTATTGTCTGGTCTGTGTTTCCTAAGTTGCTTCGAATTAAACTACTTGATTCTTGTGTGGTTCCACTTGTATTCACTGTCCTTGTGCACTTACAATTGCCGTGTTGATAAATCTGGTTGAAGTTGAAAGCTTGCACTCTGTCTTGATTTTGTCTTGTGCACTTTTGGTCCATTTTAGTTTGTCTTTGCTTGAACTGATATGATGAGATCTTTTTCTTTTGCCTAGCCTTGAACGTGTAACCTTCCTCTGGTATGGGTATTCTTATATACATATTGTTGAGGCAGTTGTCATGTTGGTTGGACCTGATTTCATTGTACCATTTGAAGTTTGGATTCATGTATGTTCATGCATGTGAGATTCTTTGATCCTGTCTGAAATTTTTTTTTTGCACTTGAGTTGAATCCATCTTTTGCTTGGGTTTGACCTTATTCTCACCTATCCCTGCGATTTTAACGAGCAAGCGTATATCGGTGTGCATGACCTTGTGGAATGTATAGTGATACACTGTGCATGTCACAAGTTGTTCGTGTATGATGATTTAAACAAAAATGATGATGAACAACCCAAATAACTGAGGAAAATGATATATTCAAAAAGCGTAATTTATTTTGCACTGCAAAATATTTTCTTTTTTAGTTTTACTGCATTAGTGTTTATTTTGCAAATAGTTTAGATGCTGGATATTGGCTGGAACAGAGTTGTATATCAAATACAAGTGTTGAGTGAATTATGTAGTGAGGTGAACCATGTAAATTGAAAATTGTGACGTAATCGATATTGTAATGCAATTGAAAACGTATATATGTATAGTGAGAGCTTAAATTTTTACTATTTGAATTTGTAATAAATTATTTGTTTGAATATGAATTTTGAGTTATTTATTTTATTCAATAAATATTTATTTAATTATGTGAAAAATAAAATAGTACAGCAACAAATACGTTTAAATGAATATATATATATATATATATGTTTATTATCATAAAATATAAATCATATACTAGCATATCCTACAATGACGTGAGGTTGGCCCCAAATTCTATAGGGGAAATCTTCTCAGCTAATCTGGCTAACACTTCCTACGAATAATTGGACTAATATGAGACGTCCTTATGAGTATGGGCCATAAGATGAAGGGGCTGCTTTGGGGTCTTGAGGTATTAAGTAGTTAGACCCCTCCTCTTTTCCCAAAATGAAATATTAAATAGCCTAGGGGACACGTTAATTAGTATTGCTACCTGGGTTTGCTTCGGGAAATAGGTATTAAACGATGGAGTCTGTCTTAATTAAGATATTAAATGACCAAAGTCGACCTATTTTCCACATGGAGTATTAAATGGCCTAAGAAATCACATAAGATTTCAGCTAGATAGTACCATTGAGGAACACGCCTTTGAAACAGGTATTAAATGATGAGGTCTACCTTAATTAAGGTATTAAATGACCAAAGTCTGCTTATTTTCCAATAAAAGGTATTAAGTGGCTTGGGTACTGTCTCTTACATTATTAACTATTTATGATGTATGATTGGGATATAGGATTTTAGGAACCTACTTCTACAATGGAAGGTATTAAATGGTTGGACCCATCTCCTTTCGTTACAAAGAAGTATTAAATGGTTTTAATCGTTTTATATTTATTGACATATTCTTATTTTGAAATATGTTGCCAAAGTACTAAAAAGGTAAGGCTCGAGGTTTTTATTCACCTGGCGCTTGTTGTTCTGACTCCCTCCTTATTACAACATAGGTTAAGGATGGAGTGATGGTGGTGATGATGCTTAAAGATGGAGAAGTTTGGCTTATGACGGTATTTATTATTATCACTTGCTTTCTTGTGTATCCATGTATTTAGACAATTGCTATAATAGATATCATGTTATGGTTTTTTTATGGAATTTTGTATTATGACATTTTATGGTTTTGAAATAAATGGGTACATTTGCTATTATATTTTGTTCCTTCCGCTGTAAGCTCTAAAATTTTAGTTATGGTTATGTAATATTATTTATTTTTACTACCAACGGCTTACCTTAGAATAGATCTAAGTTTCGATGGCCCTTTCCTAGGTTAAAATTTAGGCATGTTTTGGGGTGGGTTATTACATTTGGTATCAAAATCTAGGTACTCGATCAATGGGGAAAAACTATACGTATGAGAGATGGATTTGTTATTTCTAAAATGGTTTTTCAAAAAGGATTTTCAAAGAATTCTTACTATATATATAAATACCCCCACTCTTCTTGAACATACACACATACACTAGGCAACCCTTTTCATTTTACATGTAAATACTATCTTAGGAAATCATCACTAAAGTTTTAGCCGACGGATAGTTGATATGGATGATAATCAGTCTTCTTCCATACAAAGGAATCTTAACCATGAAAGACCAGCCATTCGTTTAATGCTCGAATAGTTTAAGCAATATCGTAGGACCATCGAGTAGATTCCTATTCCTGCAGCTACACCGATAGTACCGACTGCCCCGCCCGCTGATGCAGCACCCCGTCCTATCGAATTACCTAAGTTGTGTAAGGACTTTATCAATATGGGGGGGAAGATATACTCTTGAACTAAAGGATACTCGGAAGATAAAGTTTGATTTATTAATTGCGAGACGATATTTAGAGAGCTTGGTAAGGATGATTTGCAAAGAAGAAGAATATGAGCTGGCACATAAGGGAAGAAGCCTTGAATTGGTGGAAATTTGTGACTGATGAGCATCCTTAAAGGATATTCTATTGGGATGAATTCAAGGACCGATTTGAGATGATATTCATTTTTTGTAGCAGAGGTTAGTTTGCAATTGGAAAAGTTCATTCAGCCAAGGCAAGGAGACTCTACCCTTAAGGAGTACATAGCTAAGTTTACTAAATAGCCAAATTTAGGATGAGCCTAATAGACACACCTATGAAAAATGCTATGAAGGGCTTAAATTCTGCGCTAAGGGAAATATTATTGACCCAAGTACTTATTTGGGCCACATCTGAGATGTTGGTAGAAATTGCAATACCGTACGTTGCCAATGAGAAAGATAAGGGAATGGAGAAGGAGAAGTTATCACTAACCCAAAAGCAAGGAGGGTCCAAGAAAGGGAGATTTTGGGCCAATTAGAAGTTGAATGGGAAGTTTAAGAAGGATGGGGAGGTGTGTAAGAAATGCCAAAGGAAAGGTGGTGAAGCTAAAGATGGTAGGGTGAGTCTAATGAATGAAGCCTTTAAGGGTAAGTGCTTTAACAACCACGGGGAAGGGCATCACCATAATTAGTGTCCCAAGGTGGCTAAGAAGGATTAAGCAGACAGATCTACATTATTGAAACCATCACGATAGCTAATATGCCACCAAGAGACCATGGAAAATTAGCTTTAGAAGGTATAACTCTTATTTCTAGGATTCCATTCATACCTTATCTTATTTAGGGACATCGCATTCCTCTATAGCCAAGGATGTAGTAAATTCCTTAAACCTTCAAACCCAGATGGTCAATAGCTCAATAGAGGTTTCCAATCCCATTGGGGGTTCGATCCATCTTTCTTTTATTTACAAAGACCTAGTGTTAGACATATGCGACTTTGATTTCGTATGTACTGCGTACGTTCTAAATTTTGAGTGTTATGGGCTTACCTTGGGTATGAATTGGTTGTTATATTATGGAGCCGTTCTTGACTATGATAAGAAGGTAGTACGTGTAATAACTCGAGTTTTTGGGCAATTAGTAATTAACTAATTTTAACTATTAAGATACTGATTTTTATTTAGATTAGAAAATAGAGTTCTGATAATTATAGGATTTGGATATGTATATAGCTGAATTTGAGCTATAAAAAATGCTGGATTTTTTTTAAAAAATCTGGGAATAATAGCTCTTATAATAAATTAGAAAATATATAAATAAAATTGGTTGTAATATATATAGTAAATTTCTAAATGATAACAAAAGTTAAATTTAACATTTTTATGGTTTAAAATTTAAATAAGATTGATATTTTATATGAATTAAAATAGCTTGTAGATGTATAAATAGGAATAAACATGTTATATAACTAAAATAAAGATAAGTTATTTTTCAATAAGGGTCAAAACATAAAATCCTTGTATTTAACATATGAAAAACCCTTATAACATGCAAAATACACTTGTAATAATAATATGATGTTTGTACATTTGTAAGCCAAGGGAAAATTTACATTACAAGTGGCATATTTATTGTCTTTCAAATTTAATCTATTTACAAAAAATGAATTAAGGAAAAAAGAAAAACAGGCTGCTCTTTTTTTCTTCTTCATCTTTAAAATAAAATGAAAGTAAAACTGGAAAAAAAATCAAAACTAAACAATAGTTTTTCAAAGTATTCAAACCTGATTCAAGAAAAAAATCAATTCAACATAAAAGAAGTTCAATTTAGAAATCAAGCTGGGTTTCAAATTAGCAAATCAAGCGAAGAACAGATCAAAGTATAGTTCCAGATCATCAAGACAGGCTCCTCTGTTTAACAGTGAGGAAATCCTCTGTTCTTGTTTCCCTGTGAGTATATATTTTTAAAAATACAGAACATATGTTAAATCCTTAATATAAGCACTAAACTCTCCTAGTCATTTTGTGATTATGATGTGCATGAATGCTTAATCTGAAATAAGGTTTGAATATAGTGAAGATCAATTTGTATATCTGAATGCATGTTTGTCTATTGGAAATCATACTTCTGTTGTTTTACATGCTAGAAGATAAATTCAAAAAAAATAAATCATTTTCTATCTCTCCAACCCTTATCTGGCTGTGAACTTTAAAAGAAAATGATGGCATTGATGTAGATTTATGTTTAAAAATGGTTAGAAGAATTCTAATTTAATGATTAATTGAAATTTCAGAAATAATAGTAAGAAAAAAAATTATGGGTCAAAAATCAATGCATGCGAATTCATGTTTGGACTTCATAATTGTAATCGTGGTAGGAAAACATGATTTTTGATATGTATATCCAGATTTTTAGACTATTGCTTGTCGAGATAACCGGAGTTGATCGTATATTGAAATTCTGCCAAATTCTGTCGAACGAGTGATAGTTGATCGACGCGCTTGTGGGTGGAGGAAGCGGGTGGCCACGCGAACTCGGGAAAAATGGTTAATGATTTTTCCTTTGGTCGTGGAGTTCTAAAGGAGGTGATTTAGGGTTTGTCGACTGATGGTGATCGTCGATATTTTTGTGGCATTTACGCTGCCGAGAGGATGCTGGAAGTGATCCCATAGGGGGGAAACCAAAGGCTGGAGGTTGAGGCACCTTTGGTTCATCATCGGTGAGGAAAGGATTTCCATTGATGGTTATTTCCAGTTTTTCAAGAGTTGGGCTCGATTTCGATTTCTGGGTGTTTTCGACGATTTAACTTGTTGTGAGGAACGGTGGGGTTGTTGTTGTTTGGTCGATAATCAGAGGAAGGCTCGGATAGTGTTGGATCGACAGTGTATATGCATGGTGCACCTTGTATGTGACGACCCAACTTCCAGACTCCAGGAAGTCGCATCATCAATTAAGAAAGAAAGGGATAGAAGAAGAAAATAAAGAAAAGAAAGAAGAAACAACACTAGAATCTCAACAGCGGAACGAATACATTATTTTAATAACATAAAATATTACATAGTTTACAACCACTATCAGAGTACACAGATATACAATGCATACTAGACAGTTATAAACACCTGTCTAGTATTTACACATAATACAACTTAGAAACAACAAGAACACACAGCAGAATACTATATATCTAACGGCGAAGCCTCCTGCTCCATTTGCTCCTCCAATATTCGTCAAAGCTAACCTGAATCCCTTGGCTACTCGTAAAAATTTGAGTACCCAAGAGTTTATGAAAAGCAAAAATAAACTCCGGGTCAGACATGGGTCTGGTGTGAGCAACAGGTTAAAGTTGATTAACTTTCAAAAACCTTTTGAAAAGAAAGGTGTCACGTAAGACTTCCTACACATAAACATGAAAAAGTTTTTACCTTACGCTAATCAAAACATTTGATAGAAAATCCGATGATATTATAATAGTGTCTAGGGTTTTCAAGTAAATATGAAATAGCCGAAATTGTTACATTTATTAAATTCCAGCTACTAGCCACAAAAGTGGGTAATACAATCAAAACCGTTGGCACTTATTGGATTTTGGATTCCATACAATGGCAGGGCTACTGGGGTACCATCCGTCACAGTACGTGGCCTAGATCAACGTACCGAGGAGTACTCCCACTCCCCTACAACACATAGCCGGACCCATTCCTTACTGAATAGTTCCGAACAAGACAACCCCGCAGTTGGTGTACACTGACAACTGCCCACTAAGCCGAATAAAAAGGGACCTCTAGACAGGGATCAATCTTGCTCTCCGGTGGGTGCGACCCACGAAGCCTTGCTGCACCTCCCTTGTTTTAGCCATTGCCGGTTGATGAAGCTTGAGGCTACGATTACCTTTAGAGGACACATCTCTTAGAATGCTCATCGTCCACCTGACGATGTTCTGAAAGCATTCAATCCATACAAGTTCGTTCCGGGTTCGAACGAAACCGAAGGCATTATCTCGTTACACTCATTACGGAATCACCCACAGAGTTAACGACGATAACCCTTGCATTCTAAATCTACATCTCAAATCTATAAGTACTATTCCGTCAAACTCATTACGGAATCACCCACAGAGTTATACTGACGTATAGCCCTTACTGTAGGATCTATATTTAACCCTAGAGGGGGGGTGAATAGGGTTATAGCAAATTTTCTTGATTTTAAACACAGAAACAAAAACTGCAGAAACAAATATGCTGAAAAAGTAAATCACACACAAAATTTACCCAGCTTCGGCAAACCCTGCCTACTGCTGCATTCCCAGATTTCTATTAGAATTAAACAGTATCCCGCTTACAAACACTCTACTAGACTCGCAGACATTTTCTCCCGCTCACAAACACTCTACTAGACTCGCACACCCTGCTCGCAAACATTTGCTCCCGCTCACAAACACTCTACTAGACTCGCACTCCCTGCTCCGCCTATAGAGTTTCGCTTACTCGCAAACTTTGCTTCCCGCCTATAGAGCTTCGCTTACTCGCAAACTCTGCTCCCGCCTATAGAGCTTTGCAAACTCGCACACCCTGCTCACTGAACTAATTCTAACTAGACAATCTGACACTACCTAAACCCTAGGTGGTGATTTACAAAGTTTTGTTTCGAATAGTAAAAATAAAAAACAATTAAACAACAATAAACAAATAACCCTAATTTTAAAACCCTTAATTAAAACTCTTTAAGAAAATAGGCCGGCCCTTTTTTACTCTAGCCCGTTGTCTTCTTTAGTTTATTTTGCTCTGTGAAAACAATTGTCGGCCTGCTTCCTTTCTTATTTCTGAAATTAGGGCTTTGCTTTCGTTCTCTCTGCTCTGGAAATTAGGGCTTGAAGTCGCCGGCTTTAATTCGATCGATCCAGTGATGTTTTGCGTGTCGCCTTGATCGATTGATTCCTCGTTGCTTACGCGGCTGCTTTGTTGATCGAATTCCTTCCTTACTTCGGTATGTAATTATACGCTGTTGCTTTTACTGATTTAATGCTTGCATGAATTCGATCGTGATTCGAGTTGGATGATTTGTTCTTTGTTAAGCTCGAACTCGAATGAATCTAAGATTTGCCGATGATGATAGTTTATATAGGGTTTGTAACCCTAGATTTGCGTTCCTATAAGTTGATTTGAATTTGTCTATGATATTGCTTTGGCCATTCGATTATTCTTGGATGCTCGCGATTTTGATTGACTTTTTCATATGCGTATAATTTTGTTACTTGCTTCCCACGGCTTGGTTGACACGGTTTTGATTATTGACTCGTTCAATATTGACTTCGGCCATTTTTTTTTTATCTTGTGAGTTTCTGGCTTTGGCTTGAATTTATCTCGAACTTGCATTTTTCTTGCGGCTTGTCTACTGTCACTTCTTCGAGCTAAATTGTTGTTTGTGGTCAATTGCTTCGAGTTGATCTTCTAGCTGGTGCCAGTTTGCTGTGACATTGTGCATTTCATTCTGTTTGATGTTGCACTTGGTCATTTTGATTTCATTGCCGTTGACATTGTACTTGAGCTTTGTACATGAACTGTGTTGTCTCTGACCTGTGCACATTGTTGCATTGTTGATGTTGTGTCACTTTGATTTTGTATTTATAGATTCCAGTTGCATTACTTAATGTTGTCACTATGTTCGACATGGTCTTTGTAGTTGGTGATTTGCACTTGCACACTGTCTTTACTGTGGTTCACTGCATCACTGTACCCTGTATCTTTGAATCTTGATTCTGGTCAACACTTGTATTTGTAGTTGATTCTTTGAGTTTTTCTGAATATTGTTGTATTTGGACTTGTTCATTGTAGAATGTCACTGAAGTCTTGTGCTTTGTGTCTTGATGCTCGGCCTATTGTGCATTTGTGGTTTCCACTATTGCATTTGTATCACTGTATCATGCTTGGCTTTCATGTTCATGTGTTTGTACTGGGCTCAACATTGCTGATACTTTGGTTTTACTGGCCACACATGTGCATGCTTGCATCTTTCCAGTGAGTTTTGTTTTGTGATATCCATGTTGCAACTGTTTTGGTCGAGACTTGTTGTTTGTTGGCATTGGACCTGATCTGTATACATGATTGTTGCAGTCCATTTTGATGTTGGTCTTCGTTGCATTCATGTCATGTCGCTTTGTGTTGAATCCAGTTTCAAAACTCGGGTTTGACCTTGTGCTCGAGAGTTGTGACTTTTATGTTATTGCACGTTAGTTGAACCCGGTTTTTCATTTGGGTTTGACCTGTGCTCACCTGTCCCTGTAAATCAATCAAGTGTATATATTGGCGTGCACGGCCTTGTGGCATATACAGTAATACACTGTGTATGTCACAAGTTGTTCGTGTATGATGAATTCATATTTAAATTATGACGAACAACCCAAATAACTGAGGCAAATTGTATTTTCAAAAATCATGTTTCATTTTATATTGCAAAAATATTTCTTTTTCAATTTTACTGCGTTAGTTTATATTTTTGCAGATTGCTCAAATACTGGATTCAAACTGGAATGCAGTTGAAGATAAATACGAGTGTGAGTGATATGTAGTGAGGTGAACTGTAAATATGAAATGTGATGTAATTGTAATCAAAGTTGTATAGTTATAGTGAGAGTTTGAAATTGTACTATTCAAAAGTGTAATAAATATTTATTTGAATAAAATATCTGTTTGAATTCAAATTCTGTGTAATTTATTTTATTCAACAAATATTTATTTAAACTGTGAAAAATAGAATAGTATATTAACAAATACATTTAAATGAATGTATATATGTTTATTATCATCAAACAAAAATCATATAAGCGCATATTCAACAATCTCCCCCTTTTGATGATAACAAACATATATTTAAGATTTTGAATGTATTAAATGTATTTGATCGTTCAATTTGCTCCCCCTATTTGAATGCTCCTCTCTACATAATACTCCCCCTACATATATGCATACAAATAGAAATATATAAATGAGCCTATATGCAAAGTGAAAATTATTTGACCTTTGCTTGATTCTATTTGACAAAATCTTAACTTTTCTCTCCCCCTTTTGTTATCAGCAAAAGAATAACAGTGTTATAAAAATAGGGATGAAGTGACAAACATGAATCAAACATTTAGCTCAATTGAATATAAATATCAAATTTCAATAAAACTCAAACAAAAATCATAATTACCCTTGTCAGGCGCATATTCCACTTTCAGAAGTGATATGAATGATTTCATCAAATAAAACCATATAGTTGTGTCTATTTGTGGTATATTTATTTCAAGAAATTTGAATATCTACTAACCATGCATAACCGTTAGAACATTCAAATGAGATTAGTAGTATTCCAATTTAATTTAAAAAATGAAATCAAGTATCTTCTAACCACGCATGACCGTGAGGACTTTTAAATGGGATTAGAATCAACTTGTCTATTTAATCAATTAATTTTGATATGCGTTCCATACATGCATAACCGTGAGGACTTTTAAATGAGCATGGAAGCAAATAATCAAAAATCCAAGTAATTTACCCATGCATAACCGTGAGGACTTTTAAATGAGAGTGAATACTTTGGATATTTATTTTTATTGAAGAATATAATAAATTGAAGCACAAATAATTTCCTTCACAGATTTAAAGATATTGAAGTACGAATGATTTCCTTTGTAGACTACCACAAATTTACATACTATGTGTAATTTTGATGAGTGATGGTCGATAGAAAGATGATAGAAATAGAAATGATCATGGAATTTTTGCCCAACAAAAAGTTTTTATAACTCTTGTTATGAAATTCTAAAGAAATTTTCTAATTATACTTTCTCGAGTTTTAATATATGATAAATATCAACACTCATCTTTATTTTCAATCACTATATATCTTTTCAGATAATCATTAGGGAGTTAGATAAGTCAAAAAATAGTGATTTAGAATCAAATTAAAAAATCATTTTTTTTTTAAAAATGATTAGTCAATTTCTATAATTCCCAAATCCAAACGTAATTTGGAAAATCTGTCTTCGGGGAGAGGTTTTGTGAAAATATCAGCAAGTTGAGTTTCAGTTGAAATATATTCAATGCAAATGTCTTCTTTAGCAATGTGATCTCTAAGAAAGTGGTGTCTCACATCAATGTGTTTTGTGTGTGAATGATGAACAAGATTATTTGACAAATCTATAGCACTCCTACTATCACATTTTAATGGAACTTGTTTATAGACTAAGCCAAAATCAGAAAGAGTTTGCATCATCCATAAAATTTGAGCACAACAACTTCCCAAAGCAATATATTCTGCTTCAGTGGTGGATAATGCAACACAATTCTGTTTCCGACTTGACCATGAGACTAATGAATGTCCTAGCATGAAACATGTCCCACTAGTGCTTTTTCTGTCAACCAATGAACCGGCATAATCAGCATCGGAATAACCTACTAAATCAAAATTTTCACAAGAAGGGTACCATAGTCCAAATTTGTGTGTGTGAAAGATATCTCAAAATTCGTTTAGTAGCTTTTAAATGAGATTCTTTGGGATTAGCTTGAAAACGTGCACACAAGCACACAGAAAACATAATATCAGGTCTAGAAGCAGTAAGATAGAGAAGTGAACCGATTATCCCTCGATATTTCTTTTGATCAATTGCAATTCCTTTCTCATCTTTGTCCAACTTTGTTGATGGGCTCATAGGAGTTCTCAACGGTTTGGAATTTTCGATTCCAAATTTCTTCAATAGCTCCAACACATATTTGGATTGTGAAATGAAAATACCATCACTGCTTTGCTTGATTTGAAATCCAAGAAAGTATTTCAATTCACCAACCAAACTCATGTCAAATTTAGCCTGCATGACTTGTTCAAAAATTCTCACACAAGAGCTCATTAGTAGCACCATAAATAATACCATCCACATAAATCTGAACAATCAAAAAACCACTTTCTTTATGTAATAGAAACAGTGTCGTGTCAGCACTACCCTTTTTAAAACCATTTTCCAAAAGATATGTACAGAGGCAGTCATACCAAGCTCTTGGAGCTTGCTTAAGACCATATAATGCTTTTTCTAGCTTATACACATGATTTGGAAATTCATGATTTTCAAAACCGGGGGGTTGTTCCCAAAAAACTTCTTCTTTTAAATCACCATTCAAAAAGGCACTTTTTACATCCATTTGTTTAAGTTTGAAACCCTTATAACATGCAAAACTTAGCAAAATTCTAATGGCTTCTAACCTAGCAACTGGAGCAAATATTTCATCAAAGTCTATGCCTTCTATTTGGTTATAACCTTTTGCAACCAACCTAGCCTTGTTTCTAATTACATTTCCTGATTCATCCAGTTTATTTTTAAACACCCATTTAGTCCCTACAATTGGATAGTCATTAGGCCTAGGAACTAATTTCCAAACTTTGTTTCTCTCAAATTGATTAAGTTCATCTTGCATCGCTAAAATCCAATTTTCATCATTAAGAGCCATTTCAACAGAATCAGGTTCAATCTCAGAAATAAAACCACCATGACAACAAAACGCACACAAATTTTTATTAAATGAAGAGCGAGTACGTATACCTTCCGTAGGATCACCAATAATTAATTGAGGAGGACGATTAGGTTTGAACCTTAATTTATCAGCATCAACAGTCCTACTTTCAGTTTTCTCACTAAATGTCCCTTCTTCAGTGCCTTCAATATCTACCCCATCGTCAACCATCTTTTCAGTCGTTCTATCTTGGTCAGATTCATCAAATTTCACATTGATTGATTCAACAATTGTTTTTGTTCGTTTGTTGTATATTCTGTAAGCCTTGCTCCTTGTTGAGTATCCTATGAAAATTCCCTCATCAGCCTTAGATTCAAATTTTCCAAGTTGATCACCTGTGATAAGAATGAAACAAGGACATCCAAATACACGAAAATAAGAAATGTTAGGTTTTCTTTCATGCCACAATTCATAAGATGTTTTGCCAAGTATTGGTCTAACCATTACTCTATTCATTACATAGCATGAAGTATTCACTGCCTCTGCCCAAAAGATTAGAGGTAGTTTATACTCACTCAACATGGATCTTGCCAATTCTTGCAATGTATGATTTTTCCTTTCAACCACCCCATTTTGTTGAGGTGTTCGTGGAGCAGAAAATTCATGTTTTAAACCATTTTCTTCACAAAAACTTTCGAATTCCAAATTTTCAAATTCGCCTCCATGATCACTTCTCAAGTTTTTAATTGAAACTCCTTTTTCATTTTGAACAAGTTTTGCAAATTTTGAAAAATAATCAAAAGATTCAGACTTTTTGGCTAAGAAATAAACCCATGTAAATCTAGAGTAATCATCAACCAATACATAACAATAACGTTTTCCATTTAAGCTTGCAATTTCATTTGGTCCAAATAAATCCATGTGAATTAATTCAAGAACCCTTGATGTGCTAACAATGTTTTTAGGACGAAATGATGATCGACTAAGCTTGCCCAAGGAACATGCTTTACACACTTTGTTATTTTAAATTTCTGATGTGGTAACCCCTTGACTAATTCTTTCATTTCAAGTTTTTCTAAGAGGCTCATGCTAGCATGACCAAGTCTCCATGCCATAAAAATGCCTCTTCGTCTGTGACTACCAAACATCTAGAAAGATTTAGATTATCAAATGAAAGTGAGTAAACATTTCCTTTTCTTTTGCCCATAAAAACAATGTTATTAGAATCTTTATCAATGATTTTGCAAGTATCACTATCGAAGACAACATTCATACCTTTGTCACATAGTTGGCTAATAGAAATGAGATTGTGATGCAAATTCTCAACGTATAAAACATTAGTTAAAGAAAAATTACCGTTACCTACTTCACCTTTACCAATGATCTTACACTTACTGTTGTCTCCCATGATCACATTTCCGCCTTTAAAATTCTCTAGACTAAGGAACTTCGATTTGTCACCTGTCATATGTCTAGAACAACCTGAATCTAGAAACCATTCTTGTTGCTCCTTAGCCCGCCAACAAATCTCACTAATTTCCTCTGAGCTGACTTCTGAATCTGATTTTGCCATCAAACACAAATTAGCTTCCTCTCCTTCTTCACCATCCCAAGTCGCTGCAAAGACCTTGTATACCAAAGTTAAAAAACATTCAAACATATCTCTAGAGTTAAAGTAAATATATACAGGGCTCTGATACCACTTGTAGGATCTAGATTTAACCCTAGAGGGAGGGGGGTGAATAGGGTTATAGCAAATTTTCTTGATTTTAAACACAGAAACAAAAGCTGCAGAAACAAATATGCTGAAAAAGTAAATCACACAAAAAATTTACCCAGCTTGGGCATACCCTGCCTACTGCTGCATTTCCAGATTTCTATTAGAATTAAACAGTATCCCGCTTACAAACACTCTACTAGACTCGCAGACATTTGCTCCCGCTCACAAACACTCTACTAGACTCGCACACCCTGCTCGCAAACATTTTCTCCCGCTCACAAACACTCTACTAGACTCGCACACCCTGCTCCGCCTATAGAGTTTCGCTTACTCGCAAACTTTGCTTCCCGACTATAGAGCTTCGCTTACTCGCAAACTCTGCTCCCGCCTATAGAGCTTTGCAAACTCGCACACCCTGCTCACTGAACTAGTTTTAACTAGACAATCTGACACTACCTAAACCCTAGGTGGTGATTTACAAAGTTTTTTTTCGAAAAGTAAAAATAAAAAACAGTTAAACAACAATAAACAAATAACCCTAATTTTAAAACTCTTAATTAAAACTCTTTAAGAAAATAGGCCGGCCCCTTTTTACTCTAGCCCGTTGTCTTCTTTAGTTTATTTTGCTCTGTGAAAACAATTGTCGGCCTGCTTCCTTTCTTAGTTCTGAAATTAGGGCTTTGCTTTCGTTCTCTCTGCTCTGGAAATTAGGGCTTGAAGTCGCCGGCTTTAATTCGATCGATCGAGTGATGTTTTGCGTGTCGCCTTGATCGATTGATTCCTCATTGCTTACGCGGCTGCTTTGTTGATCGAATTCCTTCCTTACTTCGGTATGTAATTATACGCTGTTGCTTTTACTGATTTAATGCTTGCATGAATTCGATCGTGATTCGAGTTGGATGATTTGTTCTTTGTTAAGCTCGAACTCGAATGACTCTGAGATTTGCCGATGATGATAGTTTATATAGGGTTTGTAACCCTAGATTTGCGTTCGTACAAGTTGATTTGAATTTGTCTACTGATATTGCTTTGGCCATTCGATTATTCTTGGATGCTCGCGATTTTGATTGACTTTTCATATGCGTATAATTTTGTTACTTGCTTCCCACGGCTTGGTTGACACGGTTTTGATTATTGACTCGTTCAATATTGACTTTGGCCATTTTTTTTGATCTTGTGAGTTTCTGGCTTTGGCTTGAATTTATCTCGAACTTGCATTCTTCTTGCGGCTTGTCTACTGTCACTTCTTCGAGATAAATTGTTGTTTGTGGTCAATTGCTTCGAGTTGATCTTCTAGCTGGTGCTAGTTTGCTGTGACATTGTGCATTTCATTCTGTTTGATGTTGCACTTAGTCATTTTGATTTCATTGCTGTTGACATTGTACTTGAGCTTTGTACATGAACTGTGTTGTCTCTGACCTGTGCACATTGTTGCATTGTTGATGTTGTGTCACTTTGATTTTGCATTTATAGATTCCAGTTGCATTACTTAATGTTGTCATTATGTTCGACATGGTCTTTGTAGTTGGTGATTTGCACTTGCACACTGTCTTTACTGTGGTTCACTGCATCACTGTACCCTGTATCTTTGAATCTTGATTCTGGTCAACACTTGTATTTGTAGTTGATTCTTTGAGTTTTTCTGAATATTGTTGTATTTGGACTTGTTCATTGTAGAATGTCACTGAAGTCTTGTGCTTTGTGTCTGATGCTCGGCCTATTGTGCATTTGTGGTTTCCACTGTATTGCATTTGTATCACTGTATCATGCTTGGCTTTCATGTTCATGTGTTTGTACTGGGATCAACATTGATGATACTTTGGTTTTACTGGCCACACATGTGTGCTTGCATCTTTACAGTGAGTTTTGCTTTGTGATATCCATGTTGCAACTGTTTTGGTCGAGACTTGTTGTTTGTTGGCATTGGACCTGATCTGCATACATGATTGTTGCAGTCCATTTTGATGTTGGTCTTCGTTGCATTCATGTCATGTCGCTTTGTGTTGAATCCAGTTTCAAAACTCGGGTTTGACCTTGTGCTCGAGAGTTGTGACTTTTATGTTATTGCACGTGAGTTGAACCTGGTTTTTCATTTGGGTTTGACCTGTGCTCACCTGTCCCTGTAAATCAATCAAGTGTATATATTGGCGTGCACGGCCTTGTGGCATATACAGTAATACACTGTGTATGTCACAAGTTGTTCGTGTATGATGAATTTAAATTTAAATTATGACAAACAACCCAAATAACTGAGGCAAATTGTATTTTCAAAAATCATGTTTCATTTTATATTGCAAAAATATTTCTTTTTCAATTTTACTGCGTCAGTTTATATTTTTGCAGATTGCTCAAATACTGGATTCAAACTGGAATGCAGTTGAAGATAAATACGAGTGTGAGTGATATGTAGTGAGGTGAACTGTAAATATGAAATGTGATGTAATTGTAATCAAAGTTGTATAGTTATAGTGAGAGTTTGAAATTGTACTATTCAAAAGTGTAATAAATATTTATTTGCATAAAATATCTGTTTGAATTCAAATTCTGTGTAATTTATTTTATTCAACAAATATTTATTTAAACTGTGAAAGATAGAATAGTATATTAACAAATACATTTAAATGAATGTATATATGTTTATTATCATCAAACAAAAATCATATAAGCCCATATTCAACACTTACACCTCGAGTCTTTACTTGCTCCACTTAGATTCACGACCTAACGTTATTCGGAAACGATGTGGTTTTCGGATATCCAAATATGGAAACCCGATCCCGGTCTCATCGAAATCCAAAGTGTGTCTTTTAAGGCCAAGTTGTTTTAAAGTTTAAAACAATTCAATTATGTATATGTAAAGGAGATAAATCACAAATACACAACAGGTAATCAACATTACCAACATATCAGATAAACTATATTATTATTATTATCTAAAAGATAATCTATATCATCATCACCATGCAACCAATGCATCCAAATCACTCAACATTAATTATCTCATATCTGAGATTCAACCATTCAAAGCAAACAACACTTACCAACCATATAAGCAATGATTAACCACACCCAAATATAATTAATTTAAAATGAATTAAATTAATTACATCCTTCCATTAATTTAAAGTAAATTAAATTAATTACTTTACCAATATCAACTTGCTTATCAATATTAATTAATTATCAATCAAATAATTAATCTTCATACAATTATTCATTTTAATTAATCATCCCTGATTAATTAACTCTTAATTACATTAAAGTAATTATTTACTAATTAATTTCTCAAATTAATTATATTTAACCAAATACAATAATTAACCTTTAATTACTTCCTTAATTAATTACCTAAATTAATTACCTTTAATCACTTATCATTGATTAATTAATCTTAATTAATCAATCTTAATTACATCATTAATTATAATAATTGATGATTTCCTAATTACATTTCCAAATTAAATTAATTACATTAATTAATTTCATCTTTGTTTAAATCATAAACTGTTAATCACCCTTGATTAACTCCATACAGTAATCAACTATCCTTAATTACTTCACCAAATAAATTAATTACTCCTTAATTAATTCTAATTAATCCCTTGATTAATTTACAAAGTAATTATACTCAAATTACTTTTATCAACAAATAACCTTCAATTAATTACATATAGTAATTACTCATTAATTACTTCCCTAAGTAATTTATCTTTATTTAATTACATTAAGTAATTATACTACATAAATCACAAAATGATAAATTTTAAATTAATTAAACCGAATTAATTAACTTAAAATAATCAAATTTAAACTCAATTAATTACAATAAGTAATTAATTCCTTAATTACTTTCATAAGTAATTATACTTAAGAACTTGTATAATTGATTATCCTTAAATTAATTAATCTAATTAAATATTAAAATTAATCACATTAATTAATTATTAAATAATCCTTAGTTAATGATCTTCATTAACTATTAACAACTCGTTAATTATCTTTCAAACTTATTTTAATTATTATTGATTTCAAATTAATTAATCATTAATCATTAATTAACCCATTAATTAATCCTTAATTAATTAAATAATTAAGTGTTAATTAAAACTTAATTAAATCCATTATTACTTGATTAATTAATTATTCAATAATTAAAAACTAATTTTAATTAATTATTCTTAAATTACAAGATAATTATTCAAAGAATAATTAATCCTAAATCTTAACCCTTAATTACTTTAAGTAATTATTTACTTCATTAATTTATTAAATAAATTAATTATTCATTTAATTACTCTACTGATTAAATGAAATATAAAAATTAAATTATTATTTATCTTATCAAGTTTAAATCCAATCTAAAACCCTTAATTGATAATAATTCCTTAATTATAAAGGAAATTTACAAAAGTTAAAATAAATTTCTTTTTAAAATTAAACCATTTAAATTATTACATTAACATTCAAATTTGTTTTAATAATTATAAAATTTAAATTCATTTTAAACGAAAGATTCAAAATTAGCTTTGAATCAAATTTAAACTTTATTTAAACATTACTACATATTTCAATTTCAAATTTAAATTTAAATTCTTTAGAAACATTTTAAACAATAAACTCTTTAAAAATTATTTTTAAAGCAACTTTAAATTTAAAAAAAAACTTAATTATTTCAAATTTTAAGATTCAATTCAACTTGAATCTATAATTTAAATTCGATTTAAACTTAATTTAAATCTTTGTTTTATATTTCAAACTCAAGTTTAAAATTTGAAACATAACAACTTCTAAACTTCAATCATTAGCCCGAGCTGTCGCAAGCAACTCGAGTAACTCGAATAACAATTTTCATCATAAATTCTATTTAAATCTCAGATATAAAACAGGTTTATAAAAACCTGTGCTACAGGTTACCAAATCCTGTAACAAAACTAAAAACCCGACACCTTACATCACTTCCTTCGAGTCCAATACCCCTCAGCTCCGAGACCATTATCCAATTGCTTCGAGTTCATCACAAATCTACCCGATACACACGAGCTTCTTCTTCTCCCAACAGCTAACTGATACACTAGCATCCCCGTGCACTTGCACCACCACGGCGATCATCTCCATCCTATCACGACTCCTTACGCAAGTCGACGGCCCTATCCAAACCCCAAATCAACCCTAAATCCAACTTCAAAAACCCTAAATCAAAATCAAGTACTCGAGTACCAATACTGGAAAAAAACGATATGAAGATCATCAGCGTTCCCTCTCCTCCGACCACTAAAAAGAACACCACCTCCGGCCATCTCTACTTCCATAGCTCACCTCTCTCCAGTTCAAATTTGGATGAACTCGGTCACTCGATCAAGTTGCAGTGATCAAACAACTCCAGGTAACAGATACTAGGGTTAAAAATTTAAACCCCCAAATTCTTCTGCCCTATTACTTTAATCCACCATCAACCATTTTTCCATCCAACATCGATCAACACTCGATCATCAGAAGAAACCATGGCCACCAATTCTTTCTAAAATGACAGACTCAACTCAAAACAGGTTTTCTAGATAAAACAGAAATGCTCATTCATTTCCAAACTAAAAATCCTAATTTTAGTTTTAAAATTAAAATTATAGATAATGTAATCAGTTTAGCAACTTAAATCATGATTCTAGAAAATCAAAACTTGGTTTATATTCAATGTGCTCTGTTATATTAATAATTCAGAGACATTACAGAATTTTTCCTTTTAATTTTTATAAAATTCTAAACTTTAAACTCATAATACAACACCATATTGATTTAATCTTAAGCTTTACACTGATTTAAATCAAAAGAAATGGATTTAACAAATTTTTGAGCCTGGGATATTATACACAGCAAAATAATTCACAACAACTAGCATACTACAAACATTCATCTATATATATAGCAGAAAAGAGCATATAAATTTGCATGCACACAATTACTTTCAGAGAATATAAGCAACTGAATTATACTTAGGCTTATTATGTAATAAAATGTTACTAACCATTTTTAGGAGCAGAACATCCATTTTTTTTTACTTGCAAAGCTTCAGATTTTACTTTAAACAGCAGATGCTTTTGCTTATGAAACTTTGAACTTCAGATTGCTTTTTTAAACTCGAGATATTGTTTTTCCAGATTTACATTTGCATACTTGTTCTTCAGGTTGGTTTTACACAGAATGCAGACTTCATTATATCAGGAGAAAAATGCAGGCTTTGACAAATTTTTTTGCCAACATGTTGTTTCAAGGAAGAATATGCAGGTTATGGTTGATTTAGAAAAAGAACTGCAGGTTTGTACTTTTTTTTTTAGAGTTGCAAATTGATTTATTTTGATAAGTGGAAACATGGGTTTTGATTCAGATAGTTATTTTTTTAGTTTTGAGGGAAATAGAATTTGCAGATTATTTGAAGGTAGATGAATTCATATTTGGAATCTGAAAGTTTTCTTAAGTTTGAAGAGTAATAGGAAAAAGAAGAAATGAGGTTAAGAAGATATGTTTATATAAACAAAACTTTTGATTTAATTAAAAAATAAAAGAAAAAGAAATTTAAATGAGATACTTGTCTCTATTCTTACCATTTGTCATAATAGTTTATTCTATGGTTCAACATGTGTCATTTGAGTGTGTTAAGAGACTAACACATGTATTAAGAAATTTACACATGTATATTAAGTATTTAAATTTAAATTTAAATTGTTTATAAATACTTTAACCTATTTTATTCCATATGTATATATAAATGAATTTTGTTTCCTTTTTAATTTTAGAAATCAAAACAAAACAATTTTATAAATAAATGCCTATTCAAATACTTTTAAGTATTTATTCTTTAAAACATTAAATTCAAACTTAAATTAATTTATCAAATCAAATTTTAATAACCAAGTTACATATGTAATTTGTATTTTAAACTTCTTATAAAATTTCAAGCAATGCTTTAAAAAGAAAATAAAACAAAACTTTGATGTCAAACAAATTTAACTTCAAATTTTGAGTTAATTAAAATATAAATCTAAACAAATAAGATTTTCCTTTAATATAAACCATATAATTATTTATTTGAATTGCTTTGAAAAGTTATATGTTAAATTTAAATCAAATCTCCAATTTATCAAATATAAATTAGAGTTAGAAAATTAATTCATTTACTAAATTCAAAAATCAAAATTTATCAATTTACAATATATACAAATATATATTATAAACAGAAACAATTTATTCATTCAAAAAGATAAAATCTTTCAATTTAAATATTTATTAAAACTTGATTATTAAATCAAATTCCAAATTTGTTATTAAAATTATCAAATCAAATTAAATTTATAACACAGATTATTAAATTTATATTGCCCAAATTTCCGGGATATCACATTGTATATCTGACGATGATAGGATTTGGAGAAGAAGCAGTAATCTTGAGTTAGACTCGAGAGGGATTGCAGTACGACTCGAAGTAGTATGATTAGTGAGTGCCTGGGTGTTCGTGTGGAACTGCTCGCGTGTGTCTCGGGTGAAATAGTAGTTGCCTCGGGATTATAAGCAAGTTGTGTATAGGTTATGAAGTATTGTACAGTTCGTATTAAAGCATGAATTTCAAGTTTAAAACATAAGGAAAGATGCAAGTTTGTAAGCATAATAAGTCAAGTTTTTTTTTCCAAAACTAAAATATATACAAATCTTTCCAAAGAAAAACGTTTAAGCAAGTTTTTGTTAATATATTACGTAAATAAGTTTTAAAGGTAATAATAATAATTAAGTTCTCAAAGTATAAGTATTTATTTAATTTATTTAACAAGTTTGAAATAGTTTTTCAAAGATTTCAATAATTAGAATCAAATGTTTAGATTGTTTTATTTTAGAGAAAATTTATGCTTTCAAATTATAAAATTGATTACTAAATGTTTTACTAATGAAGTATAATGATGAAATAAAGTATTTAATTAAGATATTGGTTTATTAATTACTTAATTAATTAAGGTTAATTAATCTAAGTAATTAAAGGTAAGTAATTTAAAGAAGTAATTAATTTATGGAAGTAATAAAAGGGACTAATTACTCAATGTAATTAATTAAATTAATGAGATTAATTTAAGTTAATTAACTAGTTTATTTAATTTAAGATAATCACTGGATGATTGGTTACATATAATTACTTAATGTGATTTATCAATGGTAATTACTTAGTGAAGTAATTAAGGGGTAATTACTTGATGTAATCCATTAAAGATTAATTAATTACTAAAAGTAATTTGGGTTTAATTACTTTGTGTAATTAATAAGAAGGTTAAGTACTTTGTGGAAGTAATTAAGGATTAATTATTTAGTAGAATTAATTAAAGATTTGACTAATTATAAGAGTTATTTAAGGTAAATAATTAAGGATAGTTAATAACGAATGTGATTAATTAAAGATTAATTATTTAATGTGATTAATTTGAACAATAATTAATTAAAGATGTAATTAGAGGATCATTAGTTAATGTAATTAATGAAAGTAATTAAAAAGTTAATTACTTCAAATGGTTAAGGATAATCAATTTGTGAAATTAATTAAAGGCTAATTACTTAATGTAATTAGAGAATATTAATCAAGGATGATTAATTAAGATGGATAGTTAAAGGTTGATTAATCAATTGGTTCGTAATTAATTAATGGTTAAGTAAGCAGGATTTATAGTAATGAAGTGATTAATTTAATTTATTTTAAATTAATTAGTGATGGTGTGATTAATTAATCTTTTCTTATGGATGATTGAATGGTATTGGATGCCTTGAATTGGTTGATATCTCATATATGAAATGTTTGTGATATGATATTTTGGGCAGATAGGATAATGTGGTTATCTACCAATGATGAATTTTTGTGTAAAGTGACATCTTGTATTTAAAGTTTGGAGTGTATTTCATTTAAATAACTTGGGTTAAGAAGACATTGGATTCGAAGAGACCGGGGTCGTGTATTAGTAAATACCCAAGACCGGGTTCGGGTATTGGTGAATACCCGAAACCACTTCGATTTGTAATTTCCTATAAATTCCTTATGGATTTGACATGTGAAATCGGCTGGAAATGGAATGATTTAAGTAATTGGACCCCTTAAACTATGTAGAGGTACATAGATATTGATGTGTGGAAAGTGTTGACTATAATAAGTTGAGAACTCGTACTAAAGTACGAGTTACCCTGGGTTTTAAATCAGATTATAAATTAGAATTTCATGTTATATAGGTTTACTCACGCTGATTTCCAGCCTGATTCGGGTGTTACTTTGATGTAATGCTCGGGTCAGACCGAGTGTTACAGATTTTCAGGTACGGACATTCTAGAGCTCAAGAGGCGGGCTTGATGGCAGGAACGTATGGAGTGTATTCCATCGTAATATATTATAATTTGTCTGGAACATGTTGATTGAATCTGTCTAGTGTTTGTGTATATGTTGTAACTCTGATGTATTAAAGTGTAATTTGACAAGTACAGTTTTCCTTTATATAACTATTATTATTTGATATTCTATTTTGCTCGCTGCGAATGTGAGAATCTGTGTTTTGGTGTTTCTGTTTCTTCCTCTTCTTCTATCTCTTTTCTTTCTTTTCCTTAACTACCTGGAATTTTCGAGATCGAAAATTTTAGGTCGTTACATTTGGTATTAGAGTAGAAGGTTAAGTGAGAACCTTGGCTCTGGTGGGATTACTCATTAAGGATAGGGTCAGTGGTACCCTAAAATGAGTTGAGCATACAAGTATATGAGAGCGTACTTGTTATTTTCTTATATAAAGATTTTAAATGATTTTGTATTAGAATATATTTTGATATATAAAGCAATATTTCTTTCTAATAAATATTAAGGTAATTGTTTGTTAAATTATTGGAATTAAATTAAGTGGTAATAGAATTACGACCAAATTGAAATTGAATGAAGATAAGTTTGAAATGGATTCAAACTGAAATTAAAATCTTGAATTTGGAGAAGAATTTTCATAATAAGATGATAATGAATTGGTTTCCAGATATGATAATCTTGGTTATTATCATAAATGGTTGCTATATTTAATAATGAAATGTTTTAGGGAAGTAAAACATTTAGGCAAGTATGACTTATGAATTGGAACCGAAGATGATCTAGATTATGATGTTTTAAATCTAGGTCCAGAAATTTGAAAATTGTTTCAAAGTGATAAAGAAATAATAAATAATATTATTTAATGTATTTGAATGAAAGGGTCCTATTTCAAACAAGAGTGTTTGAAAATTTAAAAGAAATTTGTTTTGAATTAAAAACCAAAAGGTGGTTTAAAATTTAAGGATAACTTGGTGTGTAAACGAAATAAATATGTATAAATGAGGGATATACATAATATTGAAAATGATTTGAAATAAACTCTAAAGGGAGGAGTTATGAGTTTCCTTGGGATGTGATTTGAAACCCATGGTGAAATAAGTTTTTGAACTTATAAGTGGGAGGATTATTAATAAGAATTTTGAAATTTGAGTATGGTTAACGGGATTTAAATTGAATTTAACTTAGAGGAAATTAAATAAGTTTGAATGAACAACCTGATTTGGAAGTTTCAATATGAAATTGGGACTTAACTTGGGAAGTTAAATGGTTAGTTTGAATTGGGAGTTTGTGTGATCTCAAAATGGGTTTGAGATCTGAAAATTGGAAATGTATGGATGTTATAAAATAATTTGGATAATATTATCCTATTAATAATCCTATTGAGATATGAAGGGAAATTAAACTTTAATTTGAAATTAAGGAGATGAAATTACTTTGAAATTAAGATTTAAATGTTCAAAAGGAACTTGGAAATTTAAATTGTTTAAAAAGGATTTGAATTTTTATTTGGACCTAGAAATAGGTTTATGAAGAAGTAAAGGTTAAATTGATTTAAGGGAATTAAATCAACATTTTAAAGTTTAACTCGATTTTATATAATTCGAGATGATTTAAAGTGAGATTGAATTTGAAATTTGATTTAAATAATTTGGATTTGTGATTAAAGTTGAATAGTTTTAAAATTCAAATGGAATTTGATTTGAATTTAGGAAAGAAATTGAGGATTAATTCAACTTGAATTGGGATTAAATCAATTTCAATGGTAATTGAACTTGTTTAAATTGGAATTGAGTCAATTTAAATGGAAGTGGAAATTTAAATTGAATTGATGAGATTGGCGATTGGGAATTGAGACTATTTTCAAAATAAATTGTTTTAATCTAATCTATTTTTTTCAAACTATCTACTGTACAACTTTTCTTTTTAAACCTAAAACTATTTTATACTTGTTTTACAATTATTTTTGGAACTATTTAACTATTTTACAACTATTTATAAACTAATTACTATTTTACAACTATTTTGCAATTATTTAAAATTTCTATAACTATTTGACTATTTTCCAACTATTTTATAATTACTCAATTATTTTACAGCTAATTTACAAACTAATAATTATTTTTCAACTATTTATCTATTTTTAAATTCTTCAAGCTACTTTCAAAATTTAAGCTAGATAGAGTACAAACTGTTTATGATTAAATACCCAATTGAGAAAAGAATAGAGGTGATAATCCAAATAGGATTGAAGCAATTGTAAATAAGTGAATGAAATCAAAAGTGAATGTGAATAGATAGGAGAAATTGATTTAGCTAATAATCAATGGAGATAAATACGTAGGGTGTACGTATATTATTCTATTCACATAGATATTCGAGCACAAAATTTCGAGATAGTTTATTACTCCGAGTTGGAATTTTTCACTCGATTTTCGACAACGAACCTGGATATGGGTTGTTGATTGGTTCTGGATATTCTCTATCATAATTATGACCATGCAAGGAGAATTGTAACGACCCGTAAATTTTCAATAATTAAATTTGGTTATTTTAATAAAAATTTCGTAATTAAATTTAGAAAGAAATAAAAAATTTATAATGTATATTGAAGTAAATGTTAAGAATGAATTGTTGCAATGGTTATTAAAACTAATTGTTGACAATTGAAGTGAAATCCCAATAAAGAAATAGTGTTAATTGTTGCACTTGGGTATAAAATTTAAAATAAGTAATTAAAAGAAGGCATTTAATTAACCAATGCAATAACATATTGATTAATAGTAACTGAACGTAAATTAAGGCAATAATGTTAATTCAAGGTAAACAATACTAATTAAGGTTAATAATAAATGAATGGAAGGAAATTCCAATTAATGAAAATAAATTTAAAAGTTATAACAAAAAAATATAAAATGTAACAATGTTAATTAAAGTTGATCATTTACGTTTTCAATGAAATTCCAAATTTCTAAAATAATTAAGATGTCATACTTGACTATGAATTGAATATAAGGAAAAACGAGTACATATTGAACAAATTGATGAATTAGTATAAAAGTAATGATAGTTGGATAAGAACGGTGTTATGTAATCAATTTTGTTATTTAATATTGGAAGGAATAAAAATTTGTAATCTGTTAATGAATTTATAACGTGTATGAATTGTAAGAATGTTAATGTAAACTAATAAATAATTAATTCAATGCAATCCCAATTGATTGAAACAACTATTTGGGTTATAATTGATTGTAAACATGAATATTTGGTAATAAATCAAATATAAGAAAACCAACGTAAGTATTGAATTAATTAATGAATTAATATATAAATGGTAATCGAATAAAATCAATGTTTAGTAAGAAATTATAACATTGGTTTGGGAATGATAAACTTATGAAACTGTGATTGAGAGTTAACGATAACAATTATTATAAGTTGATCATTCATTAGTCCATTAAATAAAAATTTGTAATCAATTGCAATGAATCTCAATTCAATGTTATGTTAGTGTAAATTAAGGAAATAATTGGAAATAATGTCAATTCTATTCATAATATGGCAATCAATTGAATAAAAACAATTGAAATTCATGTTGATTAATTTATTGGATTTGAACTATAGAAATTTAATTTAATTGCAAATAAATGAAATTAAAATATCTAAATATTACGTTATTTGAAATTAAGATGGAATGTGAGAATATTAATGTAACAGTTTTGATTCCAATGTTAAATCCATTTATTTAACAATAATGAATGGAATTATTAATTTATTTAGTTAAATGGAATTTTTGGGAATTTAATTTAATTTTGAATTTATTGAAATTGAGGTTAACTGAATTTTGATAAATTAATCAACTCTAAATTGACATTTAAATTTGCTTAAATCATTGTGAATGATTGAGAAATCAAAAATGAGGAAATTTGTTATTTATAGAGTTGAAATTGAAAACTTGACTTAATTAATCAATTATTAATTTATTTAATTAATCGTAAAAATAGCTATTCTGAGCACTGATTCAGATTTCGATGAAACCAGTTTCATCGGATCCGTAATATTGAATTATTGTAGGATTTCAAGTTTCATAACGATTGGACTTGTCGTTTGATCGTACGGAAACGAAACGCCTAGAAATCAATGAAATTGAAATCAATTGAAATCAATTTGAAATAACTTGATTTGAGCATAACTTCTTCATACGATGGAATTTGAACTTGAAACCTATTCCATCGCGTTCAAAATATTTTAAAACATCTATTTTCATGTATGGGTTGACCAATTTCGTTCCGGAGTTGAAACGGGCTTTTCGGGCAATTTTATCGTTCAACGCGCAAATCAATCGTGCCCATCTATTCTATTTCAGCTTTGTCTATATATACCCTGTTATAAACCCTAATTCATTTCTTGTTCCTCATTTCTGTACGTTCTATTATCTCTTCTTTCCAATGGCTGCAAACCCTAATTCCAAATAAATTTCCAAATCAAATCCAAAGCCAAAAATTCAATCTCCTCAAACTATATCAAATTTTATATCGTCGGAAAGCTCTCGACGAGCACAGGTCACTGGTGGTATTCGTTTTTTGATTCAGATCATCGGTTTCCTAGAAATTAGGGATGAAGTTTCGGCCGTTCGTTGCGTCGTGATGGACTTCGTCGGATCATTAAATCGTTGATACCGTATGGAAGAGAGTGACGAGTGGAGGCCTTCGGTGTGGGTAGCTTGTCGAATTAACGGCTAGATCTCGCGCAACAATTTGATTAGGGTTTTGACATGTGGCGGCTACATGCTCTTTGAGGGGTCGATGGTGGTGGAGTGGGGTCCGAAAGTGGTCGCGTGGGGTCTGCTAGGCCGGGGTAGGACGCGGTGGTACTGGCAACGTTGGGGGCACTGTTCGACGGCGGCGGCAAATGTTAGGGCACGATTCTGTGCTTGGTTCGAACGAATGAGGTGAAGGGTGGCGTGTCTGTTTAGGGTAGGTAGTTTTAGTTTATTTTATTTTTATTTTAATTTCGCATTCAAATGTTCTAATCGTGCTAACTTTCACGTACGAGGTCGATTTCACGTGCGGTTTTCTCCTCTAGATTCGTATTGGAATTCCAAATATTTTGACACTGGTTTGGGCAGATTCTAAGACTGTTTGAATTTTGGGTTTAAATTGGATTTAAAATCAATTTAAATTCAGAAGGTGAGTGTTTTAACCCACTCACAACTTCTAAAATTTCATATGTTCGTTAAATTTAATTTATGTTGTGATTATAAATTTATTTATGACGGTTCTGTATATTTTTAAATCATCATCTCAGTTAATAGCATTTATTTAAATTAAATCGTTATTTTATTAATTATTGAATATAACTGCCAGTTAATTACCTGTTATGTATTATCAGTTATATATTGATATTGATTGATTGTTTTGGATGATGATTGTGATGGATGAAAGATTTTATGATGGATGAATGGATGTTTTATTTATATCATCATAATTTGCAAATTCTTTATCGATTTGTCATTATAGATTCAAGATTGCGGTTTGACATGATATACAACCGTATTTTATTTTAAATTGCGGATTAAAATAATAAAAATATATATCACTTGACAATAGGATAGAAATTTATATACAAACACCGTTGGTCTATATATATAAATATTTTTGAAAATGATTTCTATGGTTTTGGAAAGAAATATATGGATTTATATAAATATTGGTTTTTGAGTATTATATAAATATTATTTTATATATAGTTAAATTCTTAAATTTAAGCTATGTATAATTTTGTTCATTATATAATAAGTTCAACAATAAAGTTTGATTTTATTTAAAAAATAATATGGTTAAGTATTTATTTAAATTATATTTTAATATATATAGAGTTTATAATGATATTATTAAATTAATGTTGAGAAGATGGATTTGAAATCGACTTAAAAAATTGTTTTTAAATTAAGAATGTTATTTAATTGAGGCAATCTGGAACTTATTGAATTCGAGAGAACTTATTGAATTTGAGATTTTAAAAGGGCATGATTTTGTAACTTGATGAGGGTTTAAGGTGATTAACAAATATTCCAAATTTGAGCTTTATTTAAATGATATTGAATGTATTAAATAAATATTTCTAAATAAATAATAGAAAATCGAATTAAGATATATATGAGATTATCAGATTTGGTTTGGAAACTTTGGAATATTTAAAGACCAGAAATATATCAAAATTTATATGTTTTATCGAAATTTAAGTATTTTAAAGTATTATGGTTTCATAGTGTTGGGTTTTGGAGTTGTTACAACTTTGGAAGTATTATGGTTAGGAAATGAATTTAGTTGAAATTGAATTTATTTAAAGAATCATCTTTGAATATATTGATTTGAAACCTATTGGAATTGATGATTTAGAATATGATTTCACAATGTGGTTTGGGTTTAAGATGATTTAAAAGAATATTTCAAGTTTATATAGATTGAAGGAAGATTTAGTGATCGGAAATTGAGTTTTATTTAAATGATATATTATTGAATCGTTTTGAAATGGAAATGATATATTATTGAATTGGCTTTTGAAGAATATGTTATTTCGGAATAAAATATATGGTTTGAAATAGCAACGATATTTTGATTTTTAAAGTATATACTATTTTGGAATGACCACGGTGTTATAATCATTTGGTTGTTAAAGAAACCGGGATCAGAAGTTGTCATACTCTCTGCCAACTCCGAAAACCACTTTAACAACCGTGCACGCGGTGGAGATTCCAGATTGAAGTAGGATGGTGGCGGCGTTTCCTTTAAGGTAAATATATGGACCCGACTCCTTTGAGTTGGCATAAGGTGGCTAAAACATGAGCGATTGACGGGCTAAGAAGGTAGCACCTTTTATCGGACACATCCCTTCGATATTATACTCTGACTTTGGATTGATTCGGTGGCCACTTTTGATTTTTGATTTGGGGGTGTGGCTCGAGGTGGACGGTAGTAGCTGCTACGCGTTACCACTAGCCCGTAAGCGTAATTGGTATATCTACCCTAGCATTGTCTAGTTGTGCCATGTCACCTACCCTAGCGTGCCTTGTACGAGTTTGGTTTTCTCTCATAGCTCGTGGAGTATTTAGGGTAGTCTCCCGATCTGGAGATGCGCTGATACTGGATGGACTACCGGGACTATTACGTGTTAAGGTGGAAAATGTAAAGCCTTAATGCTATTTAAAAGTAAGTTTATTTTACTATAGACATTATTATAATAGTGAAATATTACTACATAGTAAATAGTTTAACGGATCCTTAGGAGATGTGAATCCCGAGCATCTCTTAAGTTACTGCACTCACGTTAGACACTGGATAGGAGATGTAAAATCCCGTAAACATCTCCGATGCCGTTCCACTCATATTTATTTTGCCGTTGATTTAACTTATATAAGATCTTTTAGTTCTGACTCAAGTGTTTTGTCTTTTCAATTCGCTTGGGTCAGTTTGAGCATTTCAGGATTTAGAAGACCGTATTCTAGAGGACGAAGACGAAGATTTATTATTATTTATTATAGTATTCCACTACATTCATACTGTTCCGCTGCAGTGTTTATTGTTTTAGAGTATGTGTAACCCTGATATGTATTGTATAAGTATGATCAAATGTTTTGTAAAACAGCTTCATGAACTGTATATTTGATTATTATATTTTATCATTCCTCTGCAAGATTCTGGTTTTTTATTTCTTTCTTCCTTTTTCTTATTTTCCCCATAACAATCCGCCCTCCTGTATGGTTTAAGTCTGACGTGTGTGGCTTATCGTCAATTTAAAGCGTGCAAAAAGGCGGGACGTTACGTCTGGTATCAGAGCTTTGGTTTAGCGATAAACCTTAGCTTTGTGGGGCCTGACTCTTTATTAATAGTTTAGTAATACCCTATGATGAGTCGCTGAGTGTATATATATGAGAGAGCGTACTTGTTAGGTTTTAATATTGTGTTAATTTGTTCCGTTTTGTATTTATAAATTCTGGTTGGCACATGGGATGCCATGACATCGATAGGGATTTCTAAACACTTAATAGGACAGACCGACACAATATTTGTTTTGAAATATAGGTGAATGAAATAATTTTGCCTATTATATTTTCTCTATATATAAAATAAAATTTTATAAATGATATATATATTTGGTTGCAATATATTGGTTGTTAGTTATGAAATTTATAAATAATAGTTGAAATAAGATTGAAGATAAAATAAATGAAAATGGGAAATTTAGAACTTAAGTTTCGGGATTTCTGAAAATTTCTTTTGAATGATTTTGAAATATAATAATGATATTATTAGAAGTATTTTCTGATATAAATATCTCAATATAATTTGAAAGAATTGTTTTGAAATAACTATGGTAAGAAATGAGTTTTGTACTCCCCTCACTGTCGTTGGAAAATAACTTCGGTGATGAGTGTACGCATCATCGACATTCATTTTCGAGTTTCTAAGTGGGAAGGTCATTGTAGTAGTTTTACTATAGATTTATTTTGATAAGAAAACATAAATCTCAAATTATTTTAAATATAATTAGATATATAAGTTGTAAGTATATATTTATCTATTATTTTAAAATGATTTGAAATTTAACCCGATATTCAGTTCTTGAGTTTCCGTTAGTTGACAGTTTTAATTAGGGTAGTGAAATGGAATTTAACTAATAATTGAAACCACTGAATGAAATAAGAGATCTAATGTTAAGTTTTAAATGGAATTAAAAGAAATTTGAATGTGTAACCTATAAACAAATGATATGATTATTGAACGTTGAATTAATTTAAAGAAAATGAGATAAACTTGTAAAAATTTCAATTGCATTCTTAACAAGCATATATATAACTTACCAAATATTAAAAGTTAAAATGTTAAAAGAAACTGTAATGGGAAATTTACAAGTAAAACTTGAAGTAATGAATTATCCAATGAATTTGCTTTTATAAATAAGAATTTGATGTTATAATGGTTATAAACTTAAGTTATGATTGAAACGCAACTAATGTAACAGAAATGTAAGTAGTATAAATGAATGAAAATAAACTTAAGTAAATGGTTGAAGCTATTTATAAATAAAATAAGTAGGAAAAAAATGAATATTCTAAATAAGTAAAATTAGGTAATGAATAAATGAATGCAATGCAAATAAAAGAAATTTGCATTGTATATGGATAAATGAAAACTGTAAGAAATAAAATGTAAACTAAAAAGATAAATCATTAATTGAATGAAAAGGAAATCAAACAATAAATCTTATGAAATGAAATTTATAAAAATTAACTTGATTTATTGTTTGGAATTGTTGTTTATTTGGCTTATGTTTGTTTGGGCAAGGATACTTTAAAATTCATTGGATGTATGAATAACCTATCTAGTTTCATCTAAGACTGTTGAGTAAATGGTGCACTTAATAGTTCACTCTCCATTCTACACAATTTAAAGTTTTTAAGCCCGAACAACTATTTATTTTGTTTGATATGAATGAATGATTGATTCATGTTGATTCTATATGATGGTTGTATGCCCTGTTGCAAGTGATTGATGTTTGTATTGATTTGTTTGTTTATGGTTGAAACCATTTTAAATATTTCTTTTTATATAATTGTTAACCATTTTGGATTATATAAGTGAAATACAAGTTATGGAAGCAATTGCTGCTGCTTTTGGTTTCATAATTTAAGCGTTGTTTTCCCAAAAAATAGGTACGTTTTAGGATTACAGATTTATAGCGCTATTATATTGGTTTCCCGTATTGGGATATATTATTTTGGAAATTATATTTTATATATTGTTATATTTGATATTATATTTTCTCCCGAGCCTCTCCGTACAAAGGAGACTCTGTCGACATTTTCAGTAAATTTTGGACTTAGAAAATATTTCGAAAATGTTTTCCAAACTTTATTAATTTAAGTATAAAAAGATTTAATGGTGATAAATTGGTATATTTTATTAAATTCATTAATTTTGTAAATTTATTTGTTTATAAATTTAATATTTTAAATAAGAAATATTGATTTCTTAATTCTTTCTTTTCCCATTCTCCTTTCTTTTCGGGGATGAAAAGTTTTGAGTGGGAGAGAGTGTAACGACTCGTAAATTTTCAATAATTAAATTTGGTTATTTCAATAAAAATTTTGTAATTAAATTTAGAAAGAAATAAAAAATTTATAATGTATATTGAAGTAAATGTTAAGAATGAATTGTAGAAATGGTTATTAAAACTAATTGTTGACAATTGAAGTGAAATCCCAATAAAGACATAGTGTCAATTGTTGCACTTGGGTACAAAATTTAAAATAAGTAATTAAAGGTAAGCATTTAATTAACCAATGAAATAATATATTGATTAATAGTAACTGAATGTAAATTAAGGCAATAATGTTAATGCAAGGTGAACAATACTAATTAAGGTTAATAATAAATGAATGGAAATTCCAATTAATGAAAATAAATTTGAAAGTTATAAAAAAATATAAAACATAACAATGTTAATTAAAGTTGATCATTTACGATTTCAATGAAATTCCAATTTTCTAAAATAATTTAGATGTCATACTTGACTATGCATTTAATATAGGGAAACAAGAGTATATATTGAACAAATTGATGAATTAGTATAAAATTAATGATAGTTGGTTAAGAACAGTGTTATGCAATCAATTTTGTTATTTAATATTGGAAGGAATAAAAATCTGTAATCCGTTAATGAATTTATAATGGGTATGAATTGTAAGAATGTTAATGTAAGCTAATAAATAATTAATTCAATGCAATCCCAATTGATTGAAACAACTATTTGGGTTATAATTGATTGTAAACATGAATATTTGGTAATAAATCAAATATAAGAAAACCAACGTAAATATTGAATTAATTAATGAATTATTATATAAATGGTAATCGAATAAAATCAATGTTTAGTAAGAAATTATAACATTGGTTTGGGAATGATAAACTTATGAAACCGTGATTGAGAGTTAATGATAACAATTATTATAAGTTAATCATTCATTAGTCCATTAAATAAAAATTTGTAATCAATTGCAATGAATCTCAATTCAATGTTATGTTAGTGTAAATTAAGGAAATAATTGGAAATAATGTCAATTCTATTCATAATATGGCAATTGATTGAATAAAAACAATTGAAATTCATGTTGATTAATTTATTGGATTTGAACTATAGAAATTTAATTTAATTGCAAATATATGAAATTAAAATATCTAAATATTACGTTATTTGAAATTAAGATGGAATGTGAGAATATTAATGTAATAGTTTTGAATCCAATGTTAAATCCATCTATTTGACAATAATGAATGGAATTATTAATTTATTTAATTAAATAGAATTTTTGGGAATTTAATTTATTATTTTGAATTTATCGAAATTGAGGTTAATACTGAAATTTGATAAATTAATCAACTCTAAATTGACATTTAAATTTGGTTAAATCAATGTAAATGATTGAGAAATCAAAAATGAGGAAATTTGTTATTTATAGAGTTGAAATTGAAAACTTGATTTAATTAATCAATTATTAATTTATTTAATTAACTGTAAAAATACCTACTCTGGCCACTAACTCGGATTTCAAAGAAACTAGTTTCATCGGATCCGTAACAGTGAATTATTGTTGGATTTCAAGTTTCGTAACGATCAGACTTATCGTTTGATCGTACGGACGCGAAACGCGTAGAAATCAATGAAATTGAAATCAATTGAAATCAATTTGAAATAACTTGATTTGAGCATAACTTCTTCATATGATGGAATTTGGACTTGAAACCTGTTTCATCGCGTTTAAAGTATTTTAAAACATCTATTTTGATATATGGGTTGACCAATTTCGTTCCGGAGTCGAAACGGGCTTTTCGGGCCATTTTATCGTTTAACGCGCAAATCAATCAAGCCCATCTATTCTATTTCAGTTTTGTCTATATATACCCTATTATAAACCCTAATTCATTTCTTGTTCCTTATTTCTGTACGTTCTATTAGCTCCTTTTTCCAATGGCTGCAAACCCTAATTCCCAAATACAATTCCAAATCAAATCCAAAGCCAAAAATTGAACCTCCTCAAACTTTATCAAGTTTTATATCGTCGGAAAGCTCTCGACGAGCGCAGGTCACTGGTGGTATTCGTTTTTTGATTCAGATCATCGGTTGCCCAGAAATTAGGGATAAAGTTTCGGCCGTTCATTACGTCGTGATGGACTTCGTCGGATCGTCGAATCGTTGATACTGTATTGGAAGGGAGTGACGAGTGGAGGCCATCGCTGAGTGTAGCTTGTCGAATTAACGGCTAGATCTCGTGCAACAATTCGATTAGGGTTTTGTCAAGTGGCGGCTACGTGCTCTTTGATCTATTAATGGTGGTGGAGTGGGGTCCAGAAGTGGTCGCGTGGGGTCTGCTAGGCCGAGGTAGGGCGCGGTGATACTGGCGACGGTGGGGGCACTATTCGGTGGCGGCGGCAAATGTTAGGGCGTGATTCTGTGCTTGGTTGGAACGAACGAGGTGAAGGGTGACGTGTCTGTTTAGGGTAGGTGGTGTTATTTTATTTTATTTTTATTTTAATTTCGCATTTAAATGTTCTAATCATGATAACTTTCGCGTACGAGATCGAATTCATGCGCGGTTTTCTCCACTAGTTTCGTATTGGAATTCCGGACATTTTAGCGCTGGATTGAGAAGATTCAGAGACTGGTTGAATTTTGGTTTTAAATTCAATTTAAATTCAAAAGGTGAGTGTTTTAACCCGCTTACAACTTCTAAAATTTCTTATGTTCATTAAATTTAATTTATGTTGTGATTATAAATTTATTTATGTAGGTTTTGTATATTTTTAAATCATCATCTCAGTTAATTGCATTTATTTAAATTAAATCGTTATTTAATTTATTATTGAACATAACTGCCAGTTAATTACCTATTATATATTATCAGTTATATAATGATATTGATTGATTGTTTTGGATGATGATTATGATGGATGTATGATTTTATGACAGATGAATGGATGTTTTACTTATATCATCATAATCTGCAAATTCTTTATTGATTTGTCATTATTGATTCGGGATTGCGGTTTGAAATGATATACAACCGTATTTTATTTTAAATTGCGGATAGAAATAATAAATATCCGTATCACTTGACCATAAGATAGAAATTTATATACAGACACCGTTGGTCTATATATATATATATATATATATATATATATATATATATATTTCTGAAAATGATTTCTATGGTTTTGGAAAGAAATGTATGGATTTATATAAATATTGATTTTTGAATATTATATAAATATTATTTTATATATAGTTAAATTCTTAAATTTAAGCTATGTATAATTTTGTTCATTATATAATAAGTTTAATAATAAAGTTTGATTTTATTTAGAACATAATATGGTTAAGTATTTATTTAAATTATATTTTAATATATGTAGAGTTTATAATGATATTGTTAAATTAAGATTGAGAAGATGGATTTGAAATCGGCTTAAATTTTTTAAAATTAAGATTGTTATTTAATTGAAGCAACTTGGAACTTATTGAATTTGAGATTTTAAAAGGGCATGATTTTATAAGTTGATGAGGGTTTAAGGTGATTAACAAATATTCCAAATTTGAGCTTTATTTAAATGATATTGAATGTATTAAATAAATATTTCTAACTAAATAATAGAAAATCGATTTAAGATATATATGAGATTATCAGATTTGGTTTGGAAACTCTGGAATATTTAAAGACCTGAAATATATCAAAATTGTAATGTTTTATCGAAATTTAAGTATTTTAAAGTATTATGGTTTCAAAGTGTTGGGTTTTGGAGTTGTTACAACTTTGGAAGTGTTATGGTTAGGAAATGAATTTAGTTGAAATTGAATTTATTTAAAGAATCATCTTTGAATATATTGATTTGCAACCTATTGGAATTGAAGATTTAGATTATGATTTCATAATGTGGTTTGGGTTTAAGATGATTTAAAAGAATATTTCAAGTTTATATAGATTAAAGGAAGATTTAGTGATCGGAAATTGGGTTTTATTTAAATGATATATTATTGAATCGTTTTGAAATGGAAACGATATATTATTGAATTGGGTTTTGAAGAATATGTTATTTTGAAATAAAGGATATGGTTTGAAATAGCAATGATATTTTGGTTTTTAAAGTATGTACTATTTTGGAATGACCGTTTAGTTGTTAAAGAGACCGGGATCAGAAGTTGTCATACTCTCTGCCAACTCCGAAAACCACTTTAACAACCGCATAAGCGATGGAGATTCCAGATTGAAGTAGGATGGTGGTGGTGTTTTCTTTGAGGTAAATACGTGGACCCGACTCTCGTGAGTTGGCATAAGGCGGCTAAAATAGGAGCGATTGACGGGCTAAGAAGGTAGCACCTTTTATCGGACACATCCCTTCGATATTATACTCTGACTTTGAATTGATTCGGTGGCCACTTTTGATTTTTGATTTGGGGGTGTGGCTCAGGTGGGCGGTAGTAGCTGCTACGCGTTACCAATAGCCCGGAAGCGTAAGTCATATATCTACCCTGGCATTGCCTAGTTATGCCGTGTCACCTATCCTAGCACACCTTGTACCAGTTTGGTTTTCTCTCGTAGCTCGTGGAGTATTTAGGATAGTCTTCCAATCTGGAGATGCACTGATACTGGATGGACTATTGGGACTATTACGTGTTAAGATGGAAAATGTAAAGCCTTAATGCTATTTAAAAGTAAGTTTATTTTACTATAGACATTATTATAATAGCGAAATATTACTACATAGTAAATAGTTTAATGGATCCTAAGGAGATGTGAATCCCAAGCATCTCTTAAGTTACTGCACTCACGTTAGACACTGGATAGGAGATGTTAAATCTCATAAACTTCTCTAATGTCGTTTCACTCATATTTATTTTACCGTTGATTTAACTTACATAAGATCTTTTAGTTCCGACTCGAGTGTTTTGTCTTTTCAATTCGCTCGGGTCAGTTTGAGCATTTCAGGATTTAGAAGACCGTATTCTGGAGGATGAAGATGAAGATTTATTATTATTTACTATAGTATTCCACTACATTCATACTATTCCGCTTCAGTATTTATTGTTTTCTGGTATGTGTAACTCTGATATGTATTGTATAAGTATAATCAAATGTTTTCTAAACCAGTTTCATGAACTGTATATTTGATTATTATATTTTATCGTTCCGCTGCAAGATTCTGTTTTATTTTATTTCTTTCTTCCATTTTCTTATTTACCCCATAGCAATCCGCTATCCTATATGGTTTAAGTCCGACGTGTGTGGCTTATCGTCGATTTAAAGCATGCAAAAAGCGGGACGTTACAAAAATAACGGTTTCTGATCAAGAAACCAGATCTGAGTCTGCACTAGGAAGTCGGGTGGACAATACTGGTTCAGAATTGAAATTGTGTGATTGAGTGAGCGATCATATTGATATAGCATACGGATGATATGTGTACATCGTACGGGTTTGAATAAAATTGATATTGGAAATTTGTGGATAAGAAATATGAAATGAATTTTGAAATAAAAGGTATATTTTGTGAAATATATGATGAAGTAAAATGGAAATCGGATATTTCTATGATTAAAGGTTCACTTTATGAAGAAAAGAAATGAGAAATCAAAATTTGAATATTTGATTTGGAATAAACAAAGTTATATATCTTTGTTATATAAGATAAATCTCTCCTTGTTGAATCTATTGCCGGAAGAAAAGGATTTTTTGAAAGTATTTGAAGGATTTGAAGTATAAAAATGGAATTTATACAAGTATGATGTGATCCAAAGATTTTCAAAGTTATATAATATATATATATATATATATATGGAGGATATTATGAGAATAATTTTGAGAAAAGGTTTTCGGAACCTTTGGATTTGAAAAGGCTTTTGATTTTGGGTAAAATCGATATTGGAATTTGGAAGGCCAGGTTTGAGAATTATCGATTTTGGCAATCGGTTTTGTGTAAAGGAGATTTTGATGAATCTTAAAGGGTATGATTTGAAAGATACTATAAGAGTATAGTATAAAGTGTTTTGAGATTGGCTCTGGGGAAAAAGGCGCTCCCTTGGAATGAACTTCTCTGGAGTGTTACACGGTGGTACTGCCTTGAACCCTAACGTGGGTTCTAAAGTTGATCCGGTGAGGAGTCCAGACAAAACTAGTTCCTGAGGATTTTGTGTAGTGTGTAGCGAAAGTCGAGGGCGTTGATGCTTACAGAGGCACTTGGATGATGCTATGACGACAGTTTAAATCGATCTCACTGTGATCTACTGCAGACCATAACGGAAGTCGTGTGTGCCGTTGAGACCCAACAGTCTACGTTTGATTTTATATCGGTAGACTGCGACCTATGGTGACATTGCGAAGGTCGTGTGCACTTCTGAGAGCCAACAGTCTACGTTTGATTTTACATCGGTAGACTATGACCTATGTGGGAGTGGAGAATTTTCATTTTTTTGGCAGCGGAATTCGAGGGCGCTGAGGCCTACAGTTATATGGGATTTTGCTGTGATAGCAACGTAACCCCGGTTGTAGCTGCGATCTGTAGCGGATTCCATGGCGAAATCGAGGGGCGCGGAGTGCCTACAGTTATCTATGGATTTTGTCGAGAAGGCAACGTAACCATCGGGTTAACTGCGACCATGGATGGGGGTGATGAATTTCAGAGCATTCTCACCAAAGATATTTCCTCTAATTTCAATTTTTTTCTTCTATATTTTCAACAAAATATATTTTTTCAAGTATTTTCACTGGGTGTTGAAAATGGGCCTGCCAAGTGCTTATAGATTTTCAGTCCTACGCCTGATCAACGTATGACCGAATTTCTATGAGAACAAGGATGGACAGGTTGAAACATCGAGTTATAAAATGATATTTTTATAAAACTATTTAGATAATATTATATAGATTTTAATGTATTTGTAAGTTTTTAAATAAAAGAAGTTTATAGTTAAAATGTTTAAAGGATGGATTTAAATTCTGGCTTCGTTTGGTAATTAACTAATTTTAACTATTAAGATACTGATTTTTATTCAGATAAGCAAATAGAGTTCTAATAATTATAGGATTTGGATATGTATATAGCTGAATTTGAACAATAAAAAATGCTGGATTTTTTTTAAAAAAAATCTAGGAATAATAGCTCTTATAATAAATTATCAAATATATAAATAAAATTGGTTGTAATATATATAGTAAATTTCTAAATGATAACGAAAGTTAAATTTAACATTTTTATGGTTTGAAATTTAAATAAGATTGATTTTTTTTTATGAATTAAAATAGCTTGTAGATGTATAAATAAGAATAAACATATTATATAACTAAAATAAAGATAAGTGATTTTTAAATAAGGGTTAAACATAAAATCCTTGTATTTAACGTTTGAAAAACCCTTATAACATGCAAAATACACTTGTAATAATAATATGATGTTTGTACATTTGTAAGCCAAGGGAAAATTTACATTATTATCTTTCAAATTTAATCTATGTACAAAAAATGAATTAAGGAAAAAAGAAAAACAGGTTGCTCTTTTTTTTTCTTATTCATCTTTAAAATAGAAAGAAAGTAAAACTGGAAAAAAGCAAAACTAAACAACAGTTTTTCAAAGTATTCCAACCTGATTCAAGAAAAAATATCAATTCATCATAAAAGAAGTTCAATTCAGAAATCAAAACTTGGTTTAAAATTAGCAAATCAAGCGCGGAACAGATCAAAGTATAGTTCTAGATCATCAAGACAGGCTCCTCTGATTAATAGTGAGTAAATCCTCTGTTCTTGTTTCCCTATGAGTATATATTTTTAAAAATACAGAACATATGTTAAATCCTTAATATAAGCACTAAACTCTCCTAGTCATTTTTTGGTTATGATGTGAATGAATGCTTAATCTGAAATAAGATTTGAATATAGTGAAGATCAATTTGTATATCTGAATGCATGTTTGTCTATTGGAAATCATAGTTCTATTGTTTTACAGGCTAGAAGATAAATTCAAAAAAAAAGATCATTTTCTATCTCTCCAATCCTTATGTGGCTGTGAACTTTAAAAGAAAATGATTGCATTGATGTAGATTTATGTTTAAAAATGGTTACTAGAATTCTAATTTAATGATTAATTGAAATTTCAGAAATAACAGTAAAAAAATTTATGGGTCAAAAATCAATGCATGCGAATTCATTTTTGGACTTCATAATTGTAATCGTGGTAGGAAAACATGATTTCTGATATGTATATCCATATTTTCAGACTATTTCTTGTTGAGATAGTCGGAGTTGATCGTATTTTGAAATTCTGCCAAATTCTATCGAACGAGTGATAGTTGATCGACGTGCTTGGGGGTGGAGGAAGCGGGTGGCCACATGAACTCAGGAAAAATGGTTAATGATTTTTCCTTTTGTCATGGAGTTCCAAAAGAGGTGGTTTAGGGTTTGTCGATTGATGGTGATCAACGATGTTTTCATGGCATTTACGCTGCCGAGGCGGTGCTGGAAGTGATCGCATGGGGGGAAACCAAAGGCTGGAGGTCGAGGCACCTTTAGTGAAGTCGGCGAGGTTCATCGTGGTCGAGATCATCTGTGAGGAAAGGATTTCCATTGATAGTTGTTTCCAGTTTTTCAAGCGTTGGGCTCGATTTCGATTTCTAGGTGTTTTCGATGATTTGAGTTGTTGTGAGGAACGACGGGGTTATTGATGTCTGGTCCATGATCAGAGGAAGGGTCGAAGAGTATTGGATTAGTGGTGTACGTGCATGGTGCACCTTGTATATCTGACGATGATAGGATTTGGGGAAGAAGCCGTAATCTCAAGTTGGACTCGAGAGGGATTGCAGTGTGACTCAAAGTAGCATGATTAGTTAGTGCCCGGTTGTTCGTGTGGATTTGCTCGCGTGTGTCTTGGGTAAAATAGTAGTTGCCTCGGGATTGTAAGCAAGCTGTGTATATGTTATGGAGTGTTGTACAGTTTGTATTAAAGCATGAATTTCAGTTTAAAACATAAGGAAAGATACAAGTTTGTAAGCATAATAAGTTAAGTTTTTTCCAAAACTAAAATATACACAAATCTTCCCAAAGAAAAATGTTTAAGCAAGTTTTTTTATAATATATTACGTAAATAAGTTTTAAAGGTAATAATAATTAAGTTCTCAAAGTATAAGTATTTATTTAATTTATTTAATAAGTTTGAAATAGTTTTTCAAAGATTTCAATAATTAGAATCAAATGTTTAAATTGTTTTATTTTAAAGAAAATTTATACTTTCAAATTATAAAATTGATTACTAAATGTTTTACCAATGAAGTATAATGATGAAATAAAGTATTTAATTAAGATATTGGTTTGTTAATTACTTAATTAATTAAGGTTAATTAATTTAAGTAATTAAAGGTAAGTAATTAAAGAAGTAATTAATTTATGGAAGTAATAAAAGGGACTAATTACTCAATGTAATTAATTAAATTAACGAGATTAATTTAAGTTAATTAACTAGTTTATTTAATTTAAGATAATCACTGGATGATTGGTTAAGTATAATTACTTAATGTGATTTATCAAGGATAATTAACTAGTTAAGTAATTAAAGGGTAATTACTTAATGTAATTAATTAAAGGATAACTAATTAGTAAAAGTAATTTGGGCTTAACTACTTTGTGGAAGTAATTAAGGATTAATTATTTAGTGTAATTAATTAAAGGTTTAATTAATTTTAAGAGTTATTTAAGGTAAATAATTAAGGATAGTTAATTAATGAATGTGACTAATTAAAGATTAATTATTAAATGTGATTAATTTGAATAATAATTAATTAAAGATGTAATTAAAGGATCATTAATTAATGAAAGTAATTAAAAAGTTAATTACCATAAATGGTTAAGGATAATCAATTTGTGAAATTAATTAAATGCAAATTACTTAATGCAATTAGAGAATAATTAATCAAGGATGATTAACTAAAATGGATAGTTAGAGGTTGATTAATTAATTGGTTTGTAATTAGTTAATGGTTAAGTAAGTAGGATTTATAGTAATGAAGTAATTAATTTAATTTATTTTAAATTAATTAATGATGGTGTGATTAATTAATCTTTGCTTATGGATGATTGAATGGTATTGGATGCCTTGAATTGGTTGATATCTCATATATGAAATGTTTTGTGATATGATATGTTAGGCAGACAGGATAATGTGGTTATCTATCAATGATGAATTGTTGTGTAAAGTGACATCATGTATTTAAAGTTTGGAGCGTATTTCATTTAAATAACTTGGGTTAAGAAGACATTGGATTCGAAGAGACCGAAGTTGGGTATTAGTAAATACCCGAAACCACTTCGATTTGTAATTTCCTATAAATTCCTTATGGATTTGATATGTGAAATCAATAGGTTGGAAATGGAATGATTTAAGTAATTGACCCTTTAAACTATGTAGAGGTACATAGATATTGATGTGTGGAAAGTGTTAACTATAATAAGTTGAGAATTCGTTCTAAAGTACGAGTTACCCTGGGTTTTAAATCATATTATAAATTATAATTTCATGTTAGATGGGTTTACTCACGTTGGTTTGCAACCTGACCCGGTTGTTACTTTGATGTAATGCTCGGGTCATACCAAGTATTACAGATTTTCAGGTAAGAACGTTCTGGAGCTCAGGAGGCAGGCTTGATTGCAGGAACATATGGAGTGTATTCCGTTGTAATATATTGTAGTTTGTCTAGAACATGTTGATTGAATCTGTCCAGTGTTTGTGTATATGTTGTAACTCTGATGTATTAAAGTGTGATTTTACAAGTACAGTTTTCCTTTGTATAACTATTATTATTTGATATTATATTTTGTCCGCTGCGAATGTAAGAATCTGTGTTTTGGTGTTTCTGTTTCTTCTTCTTCTTCTTCTATCTCCTTTCTTTCTTTTCTTAACTATCTGGAATTTTTGGGATCGAAAATTTCGAGTCGTTACAGTACGACTAAGATGTTGTGGAGGTCGTGACCTAGAATTTCTTTGTACACCCAAAGCTTTAGTTGAGTCAAGCCATTTATGCTCACTAAATCTATCTATTACTAGAGAGCCATCATCTATACCTGTAGTTTGTGAATTTCTTGATGCCTTTGAGGAGGTCATAGGTCTCCCACCTTATAGGGAGATTGAGTTTCGAATCTATTCGGAGAAGGATGAAAAACCCGTCGCTTTGCCTTTGAGACATATGGTCCCAAAAGAAAGAAGGGAATTGGATAGGCAGATCTCAGAGCTATTGAGAAAAGGATTCATCCGTAGGAGTACTTTTGAATGGGGATACCATCTTGTTTTTTTTACTAAGGCAGACGATTCTTTGATACTTTGCGTCGATTATAGGGAGTCAAACAAGTTAACAGGAAAGAATAGGTACCCTTTAACTAGAATCGATGACTTATTCGACAAACTTTTAGGGGCTAAAGTCTTTTCACTATTAGACTTAGCAACGAGTTTCCATCAGTTGTGGATTGTAGAGGAAAGCAAACCGAAGACTACATTCCGTACCCTAGAGGGGCTCTATAAGTGGGAAATAATGCCTTTTGGACCGACGAATGCCCCAACATACTTTGTGGATTTGATAAGTAGAATGTTTAGAGGGAAACTTAATAAATTTGTCGTGGTGTTTGTTGATGATATCTTGGTTTTCTCCAAAGGCAAAGAGGAGCATAAGGACCACATTGGGAGGTATTTGAGACCTTAAGAAGAAGCCGATCAAAGCCAAGTTTTCTAAATGCCACTTTTGGAAAAATGAAGTTAGGTTCCTTGAGCATATTGTTTCAGAACAAGGATTGGCTGTGGACCCTGCTAAAGTGGAAGCTATCCAAGGATGGAAGACTGCTATTAGCATAAGAAGTTAGCAGTTTTCTAGGGTTAGCAGGCTAATATAGGAAGTTCATCAAGAGTTTTTCGCAAATAGCAGCCCCTTTAACTCGATTGACTAATATGAATCTAGTTGTTGTTTAGGATGGTAGATGCACCGAGGCATTTGAGAAGCTTAAGGAGTCATTGACTAGTGCACCTGTGCTCACTATTCTAGATGGAACCAAGCCATTTACGGTTTTCACAAATGCATGTGGAACAAGGTTAGGGGCAGTTCTTATGCACGAAAGGAAGGTGGTTGCCTATGCTAGTAGATAACTGAAGAACCATGAGAAGAGGTATCCAGTGCACTATTTAGAAATGGCAGCCATTGTTTTTGCCTTAAAGATGTGGAGGCATTATCTCTTGAGGGAAAAGTTTGAGTTATTCACTGATCATAAATAACTCAATTACCTATTTTTCAAAAAATATTTAAATCTTAGGCAGCAGAGGTGGATGGAGTATGTAGCATCCTTTGACTTTAGTATTCAATATACCCTTGGAATAGGTAACGTAGTCATCGATGCTCTTAGTCAGAGATACACTATCCTGGGTGCTATATATGAAGAAGATAGTTGGAATTTCTCTCAAATTTTAACCTCCAATCATCAACAAAACCCATCCAAGATTTTCTAGCAGTTTTGGAGATTAGACCAGCCATGATGGATGATATATGGCATGAGAAAGTGAAGGATGATGAGCAAGTAAAATCATCAGCATTTGTGGACAGGTTGTTAAAACTGTCCAGAATGATGATTATGATTTGTTATTGTACTCTGATGGATGTATGTACATAGAAGTTCTATTTTGTAAAGATCGTTGATATTATACTATACATTGTTCTACTACGATTGGTAGATTCTGTGTTTATTTTTTTATTTTCTTTCTCTTCTTCTTTTTCCTCTTCTTTCTTCTTTATTTTTCCCTAACAATCAGATTTTTCGGCATTCGAATGCCCTACACCCAATATCGTGGACGTATTGGTGTCGATTTCTCGAGGGTCGAAACTCGGCTGTTACACTTGGTATCAGAATTGAAGAACCATGGATTTGGTGGGGAAACTCATTAATAGATAAGGCAATGGAATGCCTTATTATGAGTTTTGTAACGACCTACCTTTTTGGATGGTTCAAATCGACGATAAACCATACACGTCAGACTCGAACCAATCAAAAGGACAGATTGTTATGGGATAGATAAGAAAAGGCAGAGAAAAAAAGAAAACAAATACAGAATATTGCAGCGGAATGACAAAATATAACTATCAAATAAACAGTTCACGAAGTTGTTTACAAATAATATTGATTATACTTTTATAATACAGATCAGAGTTTCATATAATAAGAATAAATAAATACAGCGGAACAACATGATGAAGTGGAATAAATATAATAGAAAATCTTCGGCTTCATCCTCCACAAAGTAATTTTCGTTAAACTGAAAAGCTTAGGCTGACCCGAGAGAATTGAAATGATAAAATGCTCGAGTTAGAACTAAAAGATTGTGCATAAGTTAAATCACCAGTAAATAAATATGAGTGTAACAGTGTCCGAGATGTTCACAGCGTTTGACATCTCCTATCTAGTGTCTAATGCGAGTGCAATAACTTAAAAGATGTTCGAGATTACCATCTCTTAAGGATCTACTAAACTATGTACTATGCAGTACAATACACTATTATAATAGTGTCTATAGTAAAGTAAAGTATTAAAATAGCATTAAGGCGTTACCCATATCCCCCAAAAACATTTTGTATATTCCCATAGTCTATACAGTACCGTAATTCCTCCGTAAACTAGAGGGCTATCAAAGGGCACTCCATAGGTATGGTACAAACCAAACTCATAGAAGGCGCGATAGGGCATGTGAACACGGCACTCGAGGCAATGCCAGGGTGGATATACCAATTGCGGATCCAGACTGGTGGTAACACATAGCAGTTACTACCGCCCACCTCGGAACACACTCCCATAATCAAATCAAGGGGTGGCCACCAAATCATCACAAGTCATGATATGGTATCGAAGAAATGTGTCCGATCGAAGGTGCGACCTCACTTGGCCCGGCGTAGCTCCTGTTTTAGTCACATCTGAGCTTACTCACGGGAGTCAGGTTCACATAAATAACTCATACAGAATCGTTCGCTAAACCATCCTACTTCATTTCTGGAATCTCCACCACATACACAGTTGTTAAATTAGTTTTCGGTATTGGCAGAGAGTATGATAACATCTGATCCTGGTCTTTTTAACAACCAAACGCTTATTACACACCAGGGTTCTTATATATATCAAAAGTTAATTCATAATTAATATCAAAATATCATATTCAATTTCAACCATATCACTTCGAAATCATATTCACTTTTAAAATTGTCGGTAAGATAGGTTAATTAAATCCTCATTCCAAAACTGTCATATTTACTCAAATATGTCATTTCACAAAACAGTATGAATTTCAAATCCCAACTTAGGTTGTATCATCATCAAGGATTTAAATGTAAATACTTCCACTTTACACAGTCTGAAATTTTAGAAAATAGTTTAGATAGTCATAAATAATTTTAATAGTTTAAAATTAGTTTAAAATAGATTAGAATAGTTTAAATAGTAGAAATAGTTTATAATAGATTTAAATTTGATTTAATTAGATTTTAAAATGATATACATAGATTTAAAATAGAATAAATAGATTTAATTATATTAAATAAATTTTAAATAGATTAAATAAATTTAAACTATATTAAATAGGTTTAAATTATATTAAATAGATTTAAAATAGATTAAATAAATTTAAAATAGATTAAATAGAATTAAATTATATTAAATAGATTTAAAATAGATTAAATAAATTTAATTAGTTTAAAACAGGTAAAATAGATTAAATCGGATTAAATAGGTTATATTAGATTAAAATAAATTAAAATAGTTTTAAATTGATTAAAATAGTTAATTTAATTAAAATAGTTTAAATATTTTTAATATAGATTTCAAAATTATATACAAACATTTTCAATAACTCAATTCTGATAAATTCATTTGTATTTAACACTTTAACTTTGAAATTCCAATTTAAATCCTTTCAACAATTCATTACATCAATTCCAATTTTAGCATTAACCCTTGGATTATCGAAAATAATTCAGGTTATATAAATCAATTTCTATTTCAAAATGCCGGTTAACTAAATTCAAAATTTAATTAAAAATCATTTAATTTAGCCAATCTAGTCTCCATATATAATTTTCTACCCCATGGTCAAGTGATGCAGATATTTATCATTACAATCCATAAATTAAAATTTTACGTTTATATATCATTTCAAAGCGCAATGCCGAATTAAATGGAAATCCATAAAATCGCTCGAGTCTGTCATTTCAACCCTTAACGATTTTTCCCTAAAGTATAGCTCGTTCGGGTATGTATCATTTCAATCCATAGGGAACTTGCAGTGTTTTAACAATATAAAAATACAACATCCAATCATCCACTATCAACAATCAAACATCCATCATAATCATTGTCCAAATCAACCAATAAACATCAATAAATAACTAATTATCATTAACAGGTATTAAATTAACAATTAAATTCAATATTAAATCAAACGACGATTAAATGCAATAAAAGACAAATTTAAAAAGAATGACAATTTAAAAATACCAAACGTCAATCAATTAATATCTGATCACGTCATAAATTTTATTTAACTAACATAAGGTAATTTAGTTGTTGTGAGTGTGTCAAAACATTGACCTTTTGATTTCAAATCGATTCGGAATCCAAAATAAGGTCCAAATTCAACTGTCTCAGAATTTTTCCAAACTAGTGCCAAAATGTTTGGGATTTCGATATGATCCCAATGAAGAAAACCGTGCGTGAATCGGACCATGTACGTGAAAGTTATTATCATTAGAATGTTAAAATCAAAATTTTAAATAAAAATAAAAATAAAAAGGAAACATGCACTAACTCCTGGCCATGTCAGCAAGCATCTCTTCCCTTCGATGTTCATGCCTCACCTAGAAACCCTAACCCATCCATGGCCGCCACCCTCATCTGCAAAATGCGGCCACCACACGCACCTATGACGAAATCATAGAACACCTTTGAACTCTTGATGTAAAGTCTCGTTTTCCCGTACTCTTTGAATTGACAATAAACCAAACATGTCCAACTCAAATTGCAAGAAAAGACGGATCTTTAAGGTTAATAAAGAAAAATAGATAGAACAGAATCTCAAACGAAGGGAATAACATATATTGTTACAATAATAATCTTTACAGCAGAAATTTAAAAATATACTATCAGAGTCTAACCTGGATTCAGCTTGGACAGTTATAAAATCCGCCCTTACAAATTGTGACAAACATCAAATAAAATACACTAAGTACAGCGGATAATAGAGTTTGTCCATACTTCGATGAATATCTCCAACTCTCCTCTGGAAACTCCAACTGTCTTCGACAAACCTAAAACTACTCGGACCTGACCCGAGTATTGAAAGTACCCAGATCAGGCTTGATAAACCAGCATGAGAAAAACTAAATAATAAATGACAGTGCAATATATCAGCCTTTGGATAAAATCCTTTGAAATAAAGAGTATCTCATAAGACCATGCCCACACATAAACACAGATGAGTTTTTACATTATGATAACTAAAACACTTTTATACCGAAACCTTTGATATTATTTCTAATGACATCTCTTTGAAATTTTTTGCAAATAAAATTATTAATCTTATCTGAAATGGTTACCCATATAGCATTTCGAGGCTATTCATTACGCGAATACAAACAAAACCGTAGGTTCTTATTGGAAAAAGAATTTCCAACAAATGACCAGGCGCAAGATCTACCTTCCGAAATGGGTACAGCTCTAGATGGATGTTTTGAGAAACCATCACACAGCTTCTCTACCAACACAAGACCGGCCCACCTCTATAACGAGATGGTACAGAATATGTCATCCCCCGGTCATTAACGACCTTTATCAGAGAGCTCTCTTTCCATACACCGCATTAATTAATAGTCATAGTGGGAAGAAATATATACCCTAATTGTGAATGACCCAATTAGCCTTGCCGCATCTAATCCTATTTCGGTCATTTCCGGTTTGATGAGGCTTAGGGCAAACGATTACCTTTTCATATAGCACATATCACATATTTGAATGCCATATTGCCATTTCCGTTGACTATTAATTGCCTTCCACAAAAATATAACCCTTGAGCTCGTATGTCTCAAGGAGGGTGTTAAGCTAAAAGAAATTGCCTTCTCTGCCGCCATTGATGTATGTTTGTAAAATCCAATGTATGTAATCTTTAGAAATGCAATGTCAGACAAATGTCCATACAAGTTGTTCAAGAACAGGACAAACCGAAGGCATTCTCCTACTACCACTAGTAGCGAGTAGTCCTTGCAATCCGCAAAATCTCCACAACGAAGAGACCACTGCTATATATAACTCGGGAGCTACCTAGAGCAAGTCAACAAGCAGTCCTCATTCTATAAAGATCCACATCTTCAACATGTCTTCACGTTCGAACATATACATTGGTTCGAAGTGGTTTTTGGATAGGAATCAACCAAATCCGACCCCGGTTACTTCAAAATCCAATTATCGATAAAAAGTGAATATGAGTATACATGATTTATCAAGTCTCTTTTTACTTTAATTCTTTTCGGATGATTTCTGAATTCTCTTTCTTTTAACTTAGAATAATTCTAAGTAATTCATTCTTTTGTTTTGAAAAATATCTCAAATTTACTTACTTAATTCCTGATCAAATTCTTTAACTTTTAGGCGGGTCAAAAACAATGTTATTTAAGACATCATTTACAATAAACCCTAAAATAAATCTGAGAAAACATTTTGGAATAAATTGGATCATAGAAATCATTCAATTTAGATATTGCTTAAATTCTGGATAATACTAATCTTCTTTTATTTTGGAAAACTTAACAAAATCTTTTTATTTATTTAAGAGCATCCGGACTTTCCTTTCGATCTGTTCCACCCCTCGCCTAAGAAAAGAAAACATAGGCCAGGTAATTTTAGGGCACTGGTTGCTCCATTCCTAACCTTAGTTAAACACCTTATTTTATCTTTCCAGATCTCACAGGCGGGACAAATGTACTAGTCGTTTCCGCATACTCAGATTTTCAACTTTATTTTGGAATTGCTTATAAATATTCCAAATCATCTTCCAAAATGCTTAATTATCCTTTTTAAAACATTCACAATTGATTCTGGGAAACGTCGTAACATTTAAACTCATATTCCAAAAGTTATAGAATTCACAGCATAAAAGTGCTGTGGAAAGTGCCATATAAGTTTATTTGATTAAAACAACTTTTAAACATTCGATAATTCATATTTTCCAATCCAAATCTCTTTTAAATCATTCATATAGATTTATCAAATTCATTTCATATTTTTCCAAAATTAAAAACGTTCATTTAAACAGATTTCCTGTTATGGTCACTTAAATGCACTAGCGTGATTTTTCTAGAAAATTGATTTGGACTTAATTCACTATCTATTTATCGGAACTTTGATTTTCTTTCTTTGTTTAGAAGATATGGATATAATAGTTCGGAATTTTCTTATCTCGAAGAATTCCAAGCTATATTTCACTCTACACATTCATTTGAACTTTTCGGCGCGAAATCGCGAACTACCGTTGCGCGACGCGTCAGTTTTAACTTATTTTTCAATCTTTGAAATAATCTATTCAAATTGAATTTTAACACTTATAAAACCATTACTAATAATTCTAAATCAATATTTTTACTTTTTTAAAATATTTAAAAATGTATTTTCACTATTACCATATTATAATATTATTTTATTTCTATTATTTTAATATTAAATTTCGAATTTCGATTTCAATTCAATTTCAATTCTAATTTCAAATTAAACACATTTAAAACTTAGATTTCAAATCTTATTTCAATTTAAACTTCAATTCATCCTTTATCTCAACTTGAATTTTTCAAAATCGATTTCAATTTCAATTTCACTATTCATCTCAATTTCAATTTCAATTTAACTATCCTTTTCAAATCCATTTCACTTCAAATTTCAAATTCTCTTTTACTTTAACTTTATTTTCACTTCTAAATGAAAAGAGACTTATTTTTCCAAAATATCTCATATAATTAAAATATGGTCTTATAAACAAAGTGATTACTTAATCAAAATGAACATATCCAATATTCATATTGATCACTAACATAATATCCATCTAACCAATCACATACATATGATTTCAAATCCAACATTCACTTAATATCATAATGGGATATATTATCACAATTCACTTAATTTACTAACTATCAAATCATCCATATTAACAATCAATTTGGTATAAACATTCATATGTCATAAGGGTGTAAATGTGATTGTTTTAACATAACTAAAATATACATTCAAAAGCAATGAGAATTTCACACCTTCATATCCACTCCGTCTCGCCTTTTGCCGTTTCTTTTCCAAACGCTTTTATTTTCCTTTTCTTTTTTTCCTTTTTTTTTTTTTTATATGGAGGAGAAGAGTGTACGGCCTTGGGTGTGTAGGGGGTACGGCCTTGGGTATTTGGGCTTGGGCACGTGGGAGGTGTTTTGAGCTCGGGTTTGGGGTGTGTGAGGCTCGGCCTTGGTGTAGGGGAGTATGGCAGTGGGGTGTTTGGGGGTAGTCATGTGTTTTGTGAGGAGGAGGTGGTGTGCGTGTGTTCTAGGGGGTTTGGGTGGTTGTTTGGTTGAGTTTTGGTGATGTAAGGTGATGGTATGGAGGTGATAGCTTGAAGGTAGAAAGGAAATGGAGGAAGTAGAGAAGGAATTTGGAAATTTTGTGAAATGAAAGTGAAGTGGAAATGAAGAGATTTGTGGTTGTATTTATAAGTGGAGATTTTGGTGGTAAATGACATTAATACCTTCTTTATTTTTAAATTTAAACATACATTTTCTTTTATGTGCAAAGAGAGATTTGATATGCATTAATGGTGGTGGTAAAAATAGAAATGATTACTTTCTTAAATTTTGCATTTTAAAGAGAAGACTTTGCATTGATTTGATTTGCATTAAATGTATGGAATGATGTTTATGGAAAAGTGTGTTAAGAGGTAAAGATGTGTCATCTTCTTATGGTTTGTAGTTATTAAATCATATAGTTTTTCTACTTTTCTATGTAAAAGTGTTACATCTTATAAATGAGATGATAAGTAAGGCAATGATGTTGTTTTTATAAAAGCTTTAATCGTTTTAAATTTGTCAAATCATACTTTTACATTTTATTTATATTTATGTAAATATTTTCAAAAGTAAACTCGTTTTGTTTTTAGTGCTAAATGTAGAATGTTTAAATAGTTTGTAAACTTGTATTTATAAGTTAGAAAATGTATCAAGTTGCAACAACTTGTCGACAACTTGTTTTGGTTGAAAATGGTATTTTTGTCGACAAATTTTGCAGTCAAAATTTGACATTTTTGTTAAGCTATATATTGAAGTAAACCAAACTTTAAAATGAACTTTTTCCTTCTTTAAATAAATTAAAACATGTCTCTTTATATTTGAAAGTCATATTTAATTAATATCAATATCTCTAATTTTACAGTGTATGTACAATTGACAAAATGCGACAAATTTTAGTTATTTTTGTAAAATGATTATTAACATACTTTTAAATATATTTTTTTACTTATATTATATTTATTAGATGTTTTAAATAAGATTTACCTTTTTAAATAAATATTTAAATTCATTTATTTAAGCCTTTATTTATTATAAACAAAACTTTCCTTTTGTCGATTTGTTCTAAAATCCAAATTTATACTTGTTTATTTATTAACTATAAGAATATATAATTATGTATTATATATAGCATATTTATTTAAGATTTAAATTCCTTTTAAATTTCAAATGAACGAAATCTCACATTTCCGAAGTAGCGAAATTACGGGTCATTACATTCTCCCATAATTAAAAGCATTTCGTCATCAAAATGAAAGTTAGATAAAGGAATCTATCTCATACTCATATCCTCAAATAATTTGACTTATTTCTACTGATGATAGAAAAGAAGAAGGTCGATATATTAACAACACTAAAGCAAATGATGCCAAACATACATATAAAGATTCCCCATATTAACTCGAGTATCTATCACATACTTGCGGTTATATATATACATACATCAACTCAAACTTCTATCCTACCCATCCTAGTGCATATTGCACATTTAAGATAATATATACAACAATCAAATAAGACTATGCATCTCAAACAACCACATTGATACTATAAAACGAATACCACCACATAACTCATTATCTGACATGAGCATGTACTATACCTGAGGTTTATATATACATGCCACAACATCAGTCCAACCACTATATCTTAGTGCCTCCTATTTGAGATAACTATCCAACTACTAAGTAGACAGACCCAAAACATCATACTATATGTGATATTTGATTCGATCTATTATTCGAATTCATAACTTTACTTCCGAACTAGTATCGATCCCCCGATTTTCTAGTGCGGACTTTGATCAGACTTCTCGATCACAAACCCTTGCCTTCCTTGCATAGCTCTCAACTATGATAGAAAACTTTTGTACATAATTATAAACTCTCATCAACTTTTTCCATCAAGAATCGAGTGATAAATCCTTTTTCGGACTGGTGTAAACACCTTAAAGTTCCAAACTCGGATATTAGATCAAAAATTGTGTGACGAAATAATTTACGTTTAACTTGTGTACTTGTTCACAATCATTTTTACCTAACATATTTCTTCAAAATTTCTATTAGTCCAAGTTTATTTCACACCCATTCACTTTTTACTAGATCCATTAATACTTAAGCATACAAATATGACTTAAACTTGTATAATATACCTTTACTTCCTAAGAGTATATATACATATCCCCAAACTTCAAATTGTTATCACTTCAATCAAGGTCTTCAAAAAATGTGGAATTCTATTATTATCTCAAATTAATAAGTTATAAAGCTTAATCCTTAGCTCTATTTATCTAAGGTATCAATTTAACTAATATTATTTATCTTATCCATATATTAATAAGACAAATTTACTAAGTGTACACCTTTTTCTCACTGATTTTGTGATTAACTACTTAACTTATTTACCTATCCATTTTCTAAATCAAATTTCTTAATCTTAAATCCATCAAATACCTTATAGTCAAATTGTGAAACTTAATTCACATGGTATTTGTCATTAAAACATTTTCATCCATTAATCAACCTATTAACCATATTATTCAAAATATCCCTTCTAATCTTACTTCATTTTGAATTACAAATGTTACCCCAAATGTATCACTTATTCAAATTTTTATATTAGGATGATATTTCTTATACCTCTTGTTCCTAAATTTCACTTTGATTTTAACCTAGTCAAAGTGTCTGAATTTCAAATTACCTTATCTCCTTTACAAGTTATACAACTTATCTTTTTATAGTATATTTATAAAAGGTCTCAATTTTGGTTTATCCTTTTCCTATCTTGTTGATAAAAACTTTTCTAAGTATGCATTCTCTTTTTACCTTCTCTAGTTACAACTTGTAGCGTCAATATTATCATCAAATATCTTATAGTCAAATTATGAGTTTTACCTCACAAGATATTTGTACTTAGCTTTTAAATCCATCCATTATGATAATCACTAAATCATTATTATTTCTTAATACTAAATATCTAAGGGTGTATGATTAAAGTTATAAATCTAGCTTTCAACTAATTTATTCTATATGGAATATCTTATAGTAAAATCGTGCAATTCTAATATCAAGATATTCATATTTTGGTTTTGTTAAGCAAAATTACAATCAATCCTTAATTTCTAACCAAAAATAATAATATCCCCTCTGTATATTTGAAAAATAAACCCAATGTAAAATTATTTCATTTACCATCCTTTTTTTAAAACAAAATCACTTTTACAAAATTAACAAATACACGCTTATATATATATATATATATATAATACTCTCATAATTCATTCTAGGGTGTTACTAACCTTATCTCTAATGAGTTTCCCATCCTAGGATATTACTAATCCTATCTCTGACGAGACTTTACCTATAACAAAGCCAAGTTCTCGCTTAACCTTCAGCTCTGATACCAAATGTAAAGGCCCGTTTTTCCGTACTCTTTCAAATTGACAATAAACCACACGTGTCCAACTCAAATTGCACGAAAGACGGATCTTTAAGGTTAATAAAGAAAAATAGACAGAATACAATCTCGCACAAACGGAATAACATATATTATTTTAATAATAATCTTTACAGTGGAAAATTTTAAAATGCAGTACTAGAGTCTAACCTAGATTCAGCTTGGACAGTTATAAAACCTGCCCTTACAGATGCTGACAAACATCAACCAAAATACACTAAGTACAGCAGATAATAGAATTTGTCCATACGTCGGTGAATATCTCCATCTTTCCTCTGGAAACTCCAACCGTCTTCGACTAACCTGAAACTACTCGGATCTGACCCGAGTATTGAAAATACCCAGATCAAGCTTGATAAACTAGCGTGAGAAAAACTCAATAATAAATGACAACGTCATATATCAGCCTTTGGATAAAATCCTTTGAAATAAAGAGTATCTCATAAGACCACGCCTACACATAAACACGGACGGGTTTTTACCTTATGATAACTAAAATACTTTTATATCCAAACCTTTGATATTATTTCTAATGACATCTCTTTGAAAACATTTGCAAATAAACTTATTAATCTTATCTGAAATGGTTACCCATATAGCATTTCGAGGTTATTCATTACGCCAGTACAAACAAAACCGTAGGTTCTTATTCGATAATGGATTTCCATACAAATGACCAGGCGTAGGATCTACCTTCCAAAATAGGTACACCTCTGGATGGATGTCTCGAGAAACCATCACACAGCTTCTCTACCAACACAAGACCGGCCCACCTCTATAACTAGATGGTACCGAATATGTCATCCCCCGGTTGTTACCGACCTTTATCTGAGAGCTCTCTTTCCATACGCCACATTAATTAACATCTCGAACGTCATAGCAGAAAGAAATATATCTAGAAGAGGATGATCGTACCCTAATTGGGAATGACCCACTTAGCCTTGCCGCATCTAATCCTGTTTCGGGCATTTTCGGTTTGATGAGGCTTAAGGCAAACGATTACCTTTTTACATAGCACATATCACATCTTTGAATGCCACATTGCCATTTCCGTTAACTACTAATTGCCTTCCACAAAAATACAACCCTTGAGCTCGTATGTCTCAAGGAGGGTGTTAAGCTAAAAGAAGTTGCCTTCTTCGCCACCACTGATGTATATTTGTAAAAATCAATGTATGTAATCTTTAGAAATGCAATGTCAGACAAACGTCCATACAAGTTGTCCAGGAACAAGACAAACCGAAAGCACTCTCTTACTACCACTAGTAGGAGTAGTCCTTGCAATCTGAAAAATCTCCACAACGAGGTGACCACTGCTATATATAACCCGGGAGCTACCCAGAGCAAGTCAACAAGCAGTCCTCACACTATAAAGATCCACGGTCTTCAATCATCTTCAACATATCTTCACGTTTGAATGTAAACATTGGTTCGAAGTGATCTTCGGACAGGAATCAACCAAATCCGACCCCAGTTCCTTCGAAATCCAATTATCTATAAAAAGTGAATATGAGTATGCAGGATTTCTTAAGTCTCTTTTCACTTTAATTCTTTTCGGATGATTTCAAAATTCTCTTTCTTTTAACTTAGAATAATTCTAAGTAATTCATTCCTTTGTTTTGAAAAATATCTCAAATTTCCTTACTTAATTCTTAATCAAATTCTTTAACTTTTAGGCGAGTCAAAGCAATGTTATTGAAGGCATCATTTACGATAAACCCAGAATAAATCTGAGCAAACATTTTGGAGTAAATTGGATCATAGAAATCATCCATTCTAGATATTGCTTAAAATCTGGATAATACTAATCTTCTTTTATTTTGGAAAACTTAACAAAATCTTTTTTATTTATGAGCACCCAGGCTTTCCTTTCGATTGTTCCACCCCCCGCCTAAGAAAATAAAACATAGGCCAGCTAAGTTCAGGACACTGGTTGCTCCATCCCTACCCTTAGTTGTACATCTTGATTTATCTTCCCAGATCTCATGGGCGGGACAAATGTACTAGTCGTTTCCGCATATCAGATTTTCAACTTTATTTTGGAATTGCTTATAAATATTCCAAACATCTTCCAAAATTCTTAATTATTCTTTAAAACATTCAAAATTGATTCTAGGAAAATTCGTTATATTTAAACTCATATTTCAAAAGTTATAGAATTCACAGCATAAAAAGTACTGCGGAAAGTGCCATCTAAGCTTATTTGATTAAAACAACTTTTAAACATTCGATAATCCATATTTTCCAATCCAAATCTCTTTTAAATCATTTAAATAGATTTATCAAATTTATTTCATATTTTTCCATAATTAAAAACGTCATTTAAACAGATTTCCTGTTATGGTCACTTAACTACACTAGGGCGATTTTTCTAGAAAATTGATTTGGACTTAATTCACAATCTACTTATCGAAACTTTGTTTTTCTTTCTTTTTTAGAAGATATGGATACAATAGTCCGGAATTTTTTTATCTCGAAGAATTCCAAGCTATATTTCACTCTACACATTCATTTGAACTTTTCGGCGCGAAATTGCTAACTACCGTTGCGCGACGCGTCTAGTTTTAACTTATTTTTCTATCTTTGAAATAATCTATTCAAATTGAATTTTAACACTTATAAAACCATTACTAATAATTCTAAATCAATATTTTAACTTTTTTAAAATATTTAGAAACGTAATTTCACTATTACCATATTATAATATTATTATATTCCTATTATTTTAATATTAAATTTTAAATTCCAATTTCAATTCAATTTCAATTCTAACTTCAAATTAAACACATTTAAAACTTAGATTTCAAATCTAATTTCAATTTAAACTTTAATTCAACCTTTCTCTCAACTTCAAATTTTCAAAATCGATTTCAATTTCAATATTTATTCAATTTCAATTTCAATTTAACTATCCTTTTCAAATCCGTTTCACTTCAAATTTCAAATTCTCTTTTATTTTAACTTTAATTTCACTTCTAAATGATAATAGACTTATTTTTCCAAAATATCTCATATCACTAAAATATGGTCTTATTAACAAAGTGATTACTTAATCAAAATGAACATATCCAATATTTATATTTATCACTAACATAACATCCATTCAACCAATCACGTACATATGATTTCAAATCCAACATTCACTATTAATACTATAACGGGATATACTATCACAATTCACTTAATTTACTAGCTATCAAATCATCCATATTAACAATCAATTTAGTATAAATATTCATATATCATAAGGGTGTTAATATGATTGTTTTAACATAACTAAAATATACATTTAAAAGCAATGAGAGTTTCTCACCTTCATATCCACTCCGTCAAAATTTAACGTAAGATTTCCGTCTCTCGCTAACGTGCTATTTCCAACGTCTCGCCTTTTGCCATTTCTTTTCCGAACGCTTTTGTTTCCTTTCCTTTTTTTTCTTTTTTTCTTTTGTTTTTTTATATGGAGGAGAAGAGTGTACGGCCTTGGGTGTGGAGGGGGTACGACCTTGGGTATTTGGGATTGGGCGTGTAGGAGGTGTTTTGGGCTCGGTTTTGGGTTATGTGAGGCTCGGCCTTGGTGTAGGGGAGTACGGCAGTGGGGTGCTTAGGGGGTAGGCGTGTGTTTTATGAGGAGGTGATGGTGTGCGTGTGTTTTAGGGGGTTTGGGTGGTTGTTTGGTTGAGTTTTGGTGATTTAAGGTGATGGTATGGAGGTGATAGCTTGAAGGTAGAAAGGGAATGAAGGAAGTAGAGAAAGAGTTTAGAAATTTTGTGAAATGAAAGTGAAGTGGAAATGAAGAGATTTGTGGTTGCATTTATAAATGGAGATTTTGGTGGTAAATGACATTAATACCCTCTTCATTTTTAAATTTAAAATTTTATTTTCTTTTATGTGAAAAAAGAGATTTGATATGCATTAATGGTGATGGCAAGAATAGAAATGATTACTTTCTTAAATTTTGCATTTTAAAGAGAAGACTTTGCATTGATTTGATTTGCATTAAATGTATGGAATGATGTTTATGGAAAATTGTGTTAAGAGGTAAAAAGGTGTCATCTTCTTATAGTTTGTAGTTATTAAATCATATAGTTTTGCTCCTTTTCTATGTAAAAGTATTACATCTTATAAATGAGATGAGAAGTAAGGTGATGATTTTGTTTTTATAAAAGCTTTAATCATTTTAAATTTGTCAAATCATACTTTTATATTTTTTTATATTTATGTAAATATTTTCAGAAGTAAACTCTTTTTGTTTTTAGTGATAAATGTAGAATGTTTAAATAGTTTGTAAACTTGTATTTATAAGTTTTAAAATGTATCAAGTTGCAACAACTTGTCTTGGTTGAAAACGGTATTTTGTCGACAAATTTTACAGTCAAAATTTGACATTTTTGTTAAGCTATATATTGAAGTAACCCAAATATTAAAATGAAATTTTTCCTTCTTTAAATAAATTAGAACATGTCTCTTTATATTTTAAAATCATATTTAATTAATACCGAAATATCTAATTTTACAGTGTATGTACAACTGACAAAATGCGACAAATTTTGGTTATTTTTGAAAAATGATTATTAACATACTTTTAAATATATGAATTTACTTATATTATCTTTATTAGATTTTTAAATAAGATTTACCTTTTAAATAAATATTTAAATTCATTAATTTAAGCCTTTATTTATTATTAACAAAACTTACCTTTTGTCGATTTGTTCTAAAATCCAAATTTATACTTTTTTTACTCATTAACTATAAGAATAGATAATTATGTATTATATATAGCATATTTATTTAAGATTCAAATTCCTTTTAAATTTAAAACAAATGAAATCTCTCATTTCCGAAGTAGCAAAATTACGGATCATTACACCTGACCTCTAGCCGACCACACGCTTCCTTCGCCAAGTACTCTGATCTCCCCATCCCTTACCGCCACTACTGATGGTCTACGACCAATTTTGGCGAATCTTAATGCCTGACGACGAACGACCAGCGGGTCCAAGGCCTACTCAACTCTATCTTCCTAACGACACCTCCCGATCGTCGATCGGACAACGGTCCACCGTTGGGTCGTCCAAAACCTAGAATGGATGGTTGCGATTCATCCTCAATTTTTGGAAAAATGGTGAATCCAATTGAAAAACGAATCACACTAGTGAATAACGCTCGTCGAGAGCTTCGAATGGATATATAATATGATAGGCTTTTAGGGAGTTTGGTTTTTAAATTGGTTTGGAGATTGAATTGTAGCGCTTGGAATTGGAATTTGTTTTTGCCATTGAGGAAGAGAGAAGGAACAGTCAGATAGAACCGTACGTATAAGAATAAGAAAAAGAAAGGATGCTAGGGTCAGAATAGAACAAAACGAACCGATATCGAATTGTACAAAGGACGAATAGTGACCCAAAAGCTCATTCTGCCTCCGGAATGAAAATGGGTCACTCATATAACAAAATAAATGTTTTCGATGTTTTTAAACTCAATGGAACAGGTTTCAAGTCCTAATTCCATCGTACAAAGGGGTTAGCTAAAAATCAGCTTATTAAAAATTGATTTCAATTGAATTAAATTAAATTGATTTCTACGCGTTCCGAGTCCGTACGATCAAACGACAAGTCCGATTGTTATGAAACTTGAAACCTGATAATAATTCACCATCACGTATTCGATGAAACTTCTTTCGTTGAAATCCAAGACAGTTGCCAAAATGGCTATCTTCACGCTAGTTAAATAAATTAATATTTAATCACTTAAACCACTTTTTAATTTCAAATTTAATAACTTTACGTTAGTATTCCACAATTACCCTCTTTTATATAATAATTGCAAATTTTCAATTATGTTGATTCTTTTCGATTTTCACATTAGTTATAATTTAAAGTCCCGATAAATTAATTTATCTTGGTTGCACTCTTTTTATTAAATCAATTATTGCCTAATGAATAAAATTGACATTTCTATACCTTTTATTGCATTCACCTTTTACAGTTATCGTCTTAACTCATTTTAGGTAACATTTAATTTCATTTAATTATAATTCGTTAAATAAATTGGTAACAGATAACAATTGTCACCATTTCTATATTTAATCACATTTGTATGTTTGTTATCCACACACAAATGTTATAGTTATTTACACAACACTAATTAATTCAATTACAATTTATTACTTACTATTCCATTAATTAATACAACATTTAAGTTATCAATTACTCTTTTAATCCAATTATCAATTAATACTCACATTACTACAATTAATTACAATCTACAGCGAATTATGAACTTGTTAATCATTTCAAAACAAAAGGGAATTACACTTAAAGTAATTACCAATTCACCTAGAAACCTTAACCCACCATCATATCCACGGCCACCACCTTCATATGCAAAACGAGGCCACCACACATGCCTATGACCAGATCAGAGAACATCCTCGAACTCCTGACCTCCAGCCGACCCCACAATTCCCTCACCAAGTGCTCCAATCACCTCATATCTTACCGCCGCCACCAATAGTCTATGGCCATTTTTGGTTAATCTCGATCGGCCGAAGATGAACGAACGGTAGATCCAAGGCTTGCTCAACCCATTCTTCCTAACGACACCTCCCGATCGTCGATCAGACAACGATCCACCGTTGGATCGTCCGATACCTAGAATGGACAACTGCGATTCATCCTCAATTTCTGAACAAACGGCGAATCCGATTGAAGAACGAATCACACCAGTGAATTACGCTCATCGAGAGCTTCGAATTGATATATAATATGACAGGCTTTTAAGGAGTTTGATTTTGAAATTGGTTTGGAGATTGAATTGTAGCGTTTGGAATTGGAATTTTTCTGCCATTGAGGAAGAGAGAAGGAATAGTCAGATAGAACTTTACGTATAGGAATAAGAAATAGAAAGGCTGCTAGGGTTAGAACAGAACAATTTATATTAACAAAGCTAGATTAGAAAATGAACCCATATCGAATTTGTACGAAGGACGAATAGCGACCCAAAAGCTCGTTCTGCCTTCGGAATGAATACGGGTCATCCTATATATCAAAATAGATGTTTTCGATATTTTTAAACTCAATGGAACAAGTTTCAAGTCCTAATTCCATCATATAAAGAAGTTAGCTTAAAATCATCTTATTACAAACTGATTTTAATTGAATTTAATTAAATTGATTTCTACGCGTTTCGAGTCCTTACGATCAAACGACAGGTCTGACTGCTATGAAACTTGAAACCTAATAATAATTCACAATTACAGATATGATGAAATTGGTTTCGTCAAAATCCGAGACAGTTACCAAAATTGCTATTTTCACGTTAATTAAATAAATTAATATTTAATCAATTAAATCACATTTTAATTTCAAGTTTAATAACTAACAATTTTTATCATTTAAGATTACATAGACATTTACAATAATTTAATACAAATTTACATATCAATTTAGTGTTGAATTTTACACTAATTATAGTGGCCCATTGCAATTGCAATAAATCCAATTAATTATAAATTAAATTCCAACAAATTGATTATACTTGATTTCAGTCCTTTTTATTTCATCATTCATTATAGTATGCATATTTTTCATTGGGTTATATCTGATTACGTTAGCATTCCACAATTACCCTCTTTTATTTAATAATTGCAAATTTTCAATTATATTGAATTTTGTCGGTTTTCACATTAGTTATAATTTAAAGTCCAAATAAATTAATTTATCTTGGTTGCACTCTTTTTATTAAATCAATTATTGCCTAATGAATAAAATTGACATTTCTATACCTTTTATTGCATTCACTTTTACAGCTATCATCTTAACTCATTTTATGTAACATTTAATTCATTTAGTTATAATTGATTAAATAAATTGGTAGCATATAACAATTGTCACCATTTCTATATTTAATCACATTTGTATGTTTGTTATCAACACACAAATGTTATAGTTATTTACACAACACTAATTTAATTTAATTACAATTTATTATTTACTATTCCATTAATTAATTCAACATTTAAGTTATCAATTACTCTTTTAATCCAGTTATCAATTAATACTCTCATTATTACAATTAATTTACAATCTACAACTAATTAAACTTTTGAATCATTTCAAAACAAAAGGGAATTACATTTAAAGTAGTTATCAATTACGTTAAATTATTACGATCGCATTTCATTCTAGTTATTTTCTTATTATTACATCTTATTTTTATTTTTATTTTTATTTTTCACAACATCAAACTCCAAAACTTATTTAATCTAATAAATTTAATTATTAAAAATTACGGATCGTTAAACTCTCCCACACTCAAAACTTTTCGTTCTGGAAAAGGGAAAAATGTAATTAAGGAATTAATATCTCTTGTTCTAAATATTAAATTTATGAACAATCACTTTACATAATTAATAATTTAAGTATAATATATTAATTTAAAACAATTAAATCCTTTTATACTCAAGTTAATAAAAGTTTGAAAAATATTTCCACTTGCACAAAAATTTCTAAGTCTAAAAATTCACAGAAAAATTCGATAGAGTCTCCTTTGTACGGAGAGGCCTAAGAGAAATAATAATATAAAAAATAATCGATATATATCACATATTTCAAAATAATATATCCCAAACTATAGGAAAACACTATAATATCGCTATAAAATCATAATCCGAGAACGTACTTATTTGTCGGGCAAACAATGCTTATTTATAAAACCAAAAGCAGTAGCAATTGCTTCCATAACCTGTATTTCGCTTAAAAATCCAAAGCGATTAATAATTAAGTAAAAGGGAAATATTTAAGTTGTTTCAATTAATAAAAACAAAATAATCACAACATAACAATAATCATTCGCAAATCAAACAGTACAAACATCATTTTCAACAAAGAGAGAAATTATCCATCCATAGCATTTAAAATAAACGGTGTGTTCTGGGTTAGAAATTTTTAATCATATAAAATGATAAATAAAATACTAAGTATACCATACACTCAATATTCTTAGATAAAACTTAATAGATTATTCAGACATCATAAACAATTTAAAGTATCATCACCCCAACATCCCATAAGCCAAAATAAATATTGATTTCAAGTATTATTCAAGTTCTTTTTTATTAATATTGTTTCATATCATTTATTGTTCATAATTTTTCATTCATACAATGACTATTTTCTTTAATTTTCATTTATCACTTACAAATTTCATTTCCCATTAAATTACATTTATTACTTACATAATTTCATTTCTCATTTATACATACATTGTTATTTTTCTCTTTTCATTACTTACATTCATTACTTACATAAGCTATTTCCATCCAATAATCTAGATTATCCATTATTATGTAAGTTTCTTTACAATTTAGTTCATTATTAATAGATATTTTCCTCTCCATATTCATTTCTTTCATATGTAATGTTGCTGAATATTAATTCCACTCCTAAATCATTTTAACATTTTCTTAGGTTATAATCATTCAATTAATACAGTATTCACTTTTACTATTCATTTAATTAGTAGAATTTCAACTATTAATTTAAGTATATATCATTTTGTAACATCGGAAATTCTTGTTTATAGAAATGATTCTATTGAACACTTTCATTTTCTAAGTTTTACTTATATAATATTCTATTACATATTCTTATTGATATTTCAACTTTTAATATTTTGGTAAGCTATACACACACACACACACACATATATATATATGTATGTATATGTCCTTTTTTAGGATGCAATTGAATATTACTGAGGTTCCTCTTATATATTTAGTTAACAAAATGTTCAATAGTTACCATTCCTTAATTTCGTTTCCTTTTTATTTACAGTTTACAAATTTCAATTTCTTATCTATTTCATTAATCATTTTAACATCAAATTTATTATTTTCATTTTAGAAGTTTCCAATTATTAATATAGTCAAGATTCCATTCATTACAATAATTTCAATTTCTAATTTGTAGAAACTTAAGAACTAAACAACGAGGTTCCATTTCAATCCTTTTAAAATAATATATGTATACTCATAACTTATATATATATATATCAAACTTCAGAAATTAAAATCAAATTTCGTTTATCAAAATGGATGTGCACTAAAACTACTACAACAGTCTTTCCAATTTGAATCTCGAAAATGAAATCGATGATGTGTGCACTCATCACCAAAATTATTGTCCAGTGACAGAGAGGGGAGTACAGAACTTATTTCCTCCAAAAATTTCTTTTTAAAACATTTCTTTCAAATCATCTTTAAATATTTATATCAAAAATACTTCTAAATAATATTATTATTATATTCCAAAATCTTTCGAAAGAAATTTTCAAAATCTTGAAACTTATGCTCTCAAATTCAAATTTATATTCATTTTATCTAGAAATCTTATTTTTCAACAATATTTATAAAATTACACTACACAAAAAACAAAAATATAACAACCAACCATAACATTCATAAAATTTATTATTTTATATACAAAATAGATAATGGGCAAAATTATTTCATTTACCTATATTTCAAAACAATATTTTGTCAGTCTGTCCAATTACGTGTTTAGAAATTCCTATCGATGTCATAGCATCCTATGCACTGACCATAAATTATAAATACAATGCAGAACAAATTAACACAACACAAAACCATTTACAACACTAACAAATACGCTTTCTCATATATACACTCAGCGACTCATTCTAGGGTATTACTACCGTTATTCTCTAATGAGTCAGACCCTACAAAGATAAGGTTATTGCTAAACCAAAGCTCTGATACTAACTGCAACGACCTACCTTTTTGGACGGTTTAAATCAACGATAAACCACACACGTCAGACCTGAACCATTCAAAAGGGTAGACTGTTATGGGTAAATAAGAAAAAGCAGAGGATAAAATGAAAATAAATATAGAGCTCACAGTGGAATGACAAAATATAATAATCAAATAAAAAGTTCATGAAGTTCTTTACAAATAACATTGATTATACTTTTATTATACAGATCAGAGTTACATACAACAAGAATAAATAATAAATAAATGCAGTGGAATAACATGATGTAGTGGAATAAATATAATAAATAATAATAGTACAAAATATTCGTCTTTATCCTCTGGAAAGCAGTCTTCGATAAAAAGAAAAGCTCAGGCTAACCCAAGCGAATTATAATGATAAAACACTCCAGTCAGAACTAAAAGATCTTAGTAAGTTAAATCAACAGTAAATAAATATGAGTGTAACGGCGTCCGAGATGTTTACGGGGTTTGACATCTACTATCCAGTGTTGAACGTGAGTGCAATAACTTAAAAGATGTTCGGGATTACCATCTCATAAGGATCCGTTAAACTTTCTACTATGAAGTATAATATGCTATTATAATATTGTCTATAGTAAAGTATTAAAATAGCATTAAGGTGTTACCCATATCCCCCTTAACAAATTTTATATATTCCTATAGGCTCTAAAGTACTGTAATTCCTCCGTAAATTGGAAGGCTATCGGAGGGAACTCCATAGATATGGTACAAACCAAACTCGTAAAAGGTGTGATAGGGCATAAGAACACGACTCTTGAGGCAATGCCAGGGTAGATGTACCAATTGCAGATTCGGACTGGTGGTAACGCATAACAACTACTTCCGTTACCTCAGAACACACTCCTATAATCGAAATCAAGGGGTGGCCACCAAATCATCACAGTCATAATATGGTATCAAAGAAATGTGTCCGATCGAAGAAATATCTCTACCATGTACACAATTATTAAAGTGGTTTTCGTTATTGGCAAAGAGTATGACAATATCCGATCCCGGTCTCTTTAACATCAAACACTTATTACACACCGGATGGTTATTTTACATTTCAAAAGTCAATTCATAATTAATACCAAAATATTATATTCGATTTCAAACCATATCACTTTCGAAAGCATATTCACTTTCAAAATTTTTGGTAAGATAGGTTAATTAAATCCTCATTCCAAAACCATCATATTTACTCAAATATGTCATTTCACAAAAGGGTATTAATTTCAAATCCCAACATAGGTTGTATCATCATCAAGGATTTAAATGTAAATATTTTCACTTTACAAAGTCTGAAATTTTAGAAAATAGTTTAGATAGTCATAAATAGTTTTGATAGTTTAAAAATAGTTTAAAATAGATTAGAAAATTTATATAGTAGAAATAGTTTAAAATATATTTAAATTTGATTTAATTTGATCTTAAAATGATTTATATAAATTTTAAATAGATTAAATGGATTTGAATTATATTAAATAAATTTTAAATAGATTAAATAAATTTAAAATAGATTAAATAAATTTAAAGTAGATTAAATAAATTTAAAATAGAATAAATAGGTTTAAATCATATTAAATATATTTAAAATAGATTAAATAAATTTAAAATACTTTAGATAGATTTAAATTATATTAAATAGATCTAAAATAGATTAAATAAATTTGGTTAGTTTAAAACAGGAAAATAGATTAAATTGGATTAAATATGTTATAATAGATTAAAATAAATTAAAATAGTTTTAAATTGATTAAAATAGTTAATATAATTAAAATTGTTTAAATTAGTTTATAATAGATTTCAAAGTTATATCCAAACATTTTCAATAACTCAATTATGATAAATTCATTTATATTTGACACTTTAACTTTGAAATTCTAATTTAAACCCTATGAACAATTCATTAAATCAATTCTTATTTCAGCGTTAACGCTTGGATTATCGAAAAAAATTCATTTTATATAAATCAATTTCTATTTCTAAATGCTAGTTAACTGAATTCAAAATTTACAAAATTAAAAATCATTTAATTTAGGCGATCCAGTGTCTGTACATAATTTTCTACCTTTGGTCAAGTGATACGGTGTCATTTCAATCCACAATTTAAAATTTAAAGGTTATATATCATTTCAAGTTGCAATCCCAAATTAAATAAAAATCCATAAAATGGCTCGAGTCTATCTTTTCAACCCATAGTGATTTTTCCCTAATCTATATATCATTCAGGTATGTATCATTTCAACCCGTAGGGAACTTGCAGTGTTATAACAATATAAAAATACAACATCCAGTCATCCAATATGAACAATCCAACATCCATCACAATAATCATCCAAATCAACCAATAAACATCAATAGTTAACTGATTATCATTAATAGGAATTAAATTGAGAATTAAATTCAATATTAAATCAAACGATGATTAAATGGAATAAAAGTCAAATTTAACTACAATGACAATTCAAACATACCAAACATCAATCAACTAATTTCTAATTACATCATAAATTTAATTGAACTAACATAAGATAATCTAGTAGTTGTGAGTGGGTCAAACAGTCACCTTCTGATTTCAAATCGATTTGAAATCAGAAATAAGGCCTAAAATTCAACGGTCTCAGAATTTGTCCAAACGAGTGCCAAAATGTCCTGAGTTTCGATACGATCCCAATGGAGAAACCGCACCTGAATCGGACCTCGTACGTGAAAGTTATTATCGTTAGAATGTTGATCAAAATTTTAAATAAAAATAAAAAGGAAATGTGCACTAACTCCTGGCCACGTCAGCAATTTCACGTTCACGCATCTCACCCAGAAACCCTAACCCACCATCGTATCCACCGCCGCTACCCTCATCTGCAAAACGCGGCCACCACACACGCCTATGACCAGATTAGAGAACACCCTCAAACTCTTGACCTCCAGCCGACCCCACGCTTCCCTCGCCAAGTACTCTAGTCGTTCATCCCTTATCACCACCGCCGATGGTTTACGGCCATTTCTGGCGAATCTCGATCGCCTGAAGACGAACAAACGCTAGATCCAAGGCTTGCTGAACCCCATCTTCCTGATTATCGATTGGACATTGGTCCACCGTTGGATTGTCCAAAACCTGAAATGGACGGCTGCGATTCATCCTCGATTTATGGAAAAAAGGTGAATTCGATTGAAAAACAAATCACATCAGTGAATTACGCTTATAGAGAGCTTCAAATTGATATATAATATGATAGGCTTTTGAGGTGTTTGATTTTGAAATTGGTTTGGAGATTGAATTGTAGCGTTCGGAATTCGAATTTGTTTCTGCCATTGAGGAAGAGAGTAAGGAATAGTCAGATAGAACTGTACGTATAGGGAAAAGAAATAGAAATGCTGCTAGGGTTAGAGCAGAACAATTTATATTAATAAAGCCTGATAAGAAAATGAACCGCTGATCCTTCCTCTTCCCGCTGATCCGTCCCATCCATCTACTTCTCTTTAGCCTTGTCCTTCATCTCCCATTCTTGTACCTTCCTCTGCGCCACCCTTACTTCCTCTGCCGAATCATACTGTACCAAACAATAATAAATTAGTCTCCCCTCTTCTTGCTGAAGCTTCATCTAAGCTTTCTGCTCCTCATCTCCTAAAATCTGCCTTGCAAACTCAATCCCAACCCCAAACTATTCTAGCTTGGAACTCTCTTTTCAAAGCAAAACCAAATAATGCTGGCTCTTATGTGCCTCGAGACATACATCTAGAGTACAATAGAGATGCTATTGTGCCACCTTCTGAAGTAGTCAAGGCAGGAAGCTCTATGTGGCAAGATTATCTTGTTGGCTTTTTCTTAGATAATCCACTTTCGTACTCCACTGTTTTGTATTATCTCAAGCGAGCTTGGAAGTTGAGTGGTTCCATTATTGTAAAATCTGATGGTTTTCTGTTCTTGTTCAAGTTCAGCAACGATGATGATAGGAAAAGAATATCTGAATCTAACCCAGTTGTGATGAGGAATAAGTTATTTATAGTGAAGCCATGGGATGAAAATATAGGCAATAACTGTAGTAGCATCAAGGCAGTGCCAGTTTGGATTAAACTTTCTAATATACCATTGTATGCTTGGTCTCCTTTGGGTATAAACTGGTTAACAGCCAGGGTTGGAAAACTTCTTTGTATGGATGCATCAACTGAAAGATTTGAACGTATCTCTTTTGCCAAATGTTTAGTTGAAGTTTCTCCAAACAACGAACTTCCGGAAAACTTTTCAGTAATGTTGCTTGATGGAACTGAACAGATTGTGAAAGTAGAATACTTGTGGAAACAAGAAATTTGCACTATATGTAAGGAGTTTGGGCATTTGGTTAATAATTGTAAGAAGATTGAATGTGATGTAAATGTTGAGCAATGTGTAATTATTGAACAACAGAAAGCTAGTGATGATAAAAGGAATAAGATGAAGAAGGGGAAAGCAAATGATAAACAAGAAAAGATGAAGCAAGTTTGGCAAAAGGTAAACAAGAACAAGGAAAAAAAAAGAACATTGAGTGAAGACGTGGAAGAACATGATTTGAAGATGCAAGGAGAAAAGGTTAAATCTATAAATGTTGGAAATGAAAAAATTACAATTGGGCAAAATGATGTGCATAAAAATTCAAGTGGTGAACAATTTTGTTCTGTTACCACACAAAATAAGTTCTCTTTGTTGCATTCTGTAGTGGATGAGCAAGACTTATTGGAAATACTTGATGAAGAGGAAGGGGAAATAACAAATGAAGAGTTAAATGTTGAACAATGTTTTGTTGTTTCGATTAACAACATTTCTTCAGCTGATGGAAAGGAAAATGAAAATAAAGAGCTGACAAAAAATGATGAAGACCAAAATCTGCCTACAATGGTTACAGCCAATTCAAGTAATTGTTTTGAAACTGGAAATGGAAAACATGAAGTGCATGCACCTGCTGATACTCTTTTATCTGAAATTGATATAGATTGGTGCAAAACTTTTGAGCAACAAGTAACACATTTAATTTCCACCATGCATAAATCATTTGTAGATGAACAACTTTCTAACCCATCTCAATACAATTTCTCAATTGAGTTGCCAGGGTGGCCAGATTGTATCCCCAACTCTCAACCACCATCAGTTCCTCCAATTGACTCAACCACCATACAATCAACTTCTCTCCCTCCCTCCCCTCGATCCCAGTCTCATAGGATAATTGAAACAAGATCTCTTTCTGCAAAGAGAAGAAATATCATTTCCAATTCTCAATAATCTTTATGTTTAAAAAAATTATATCATGGAACCTTAGAGGAGCACACAGTAATTTGAAACTTGATCAAGTAAAAAGTACTATCTATGAGTACAACATTTGTCTTTTTGGTTTGCTTGAGACTAAACTTAATTTATCTTCATGCATCAAAGCTGCTTCTTACATCAACCCTTCCTGGTCCTTTCATCATAACCTTGACAGTGCATCATATGGTAGGATTCTAGTTATCTATGATCCTATAGTCTTGACTCTTTATCCCCTTCTTTCTACTAGACAGTACATCCACTTTCATGTTTTTGAAACACCAACCAAATCCTCCTACTACATTACCTTTGTATATGCTGACAACTCGGTAAATTCCAGGAAAGCATTCTTAAACTCTTTGCCACCTCTAAGACAATCATCTCACCCCTGGATTGTGATGGGTGATTTTAACTCCTGCTATGATCATAATGACAAATTTTGTGGTATTCCTCTCACTCCTGAAGATCTTGAACCTCTCAACCTTGCAGTTTTTGAATCTGAATTGATCATGGTAAACAAGTCAGGAGCTAAGTATTCTTGGAATAATAGAAGCCGCAGTGGTTCTCGCACTTGCACAACCATTGATCATACTTTCTGTAATTTCCAAGCTATCAATCATCGCCTTCCATTTCTGTTTTCCTTCCTCAACCAAATATATCTGATCACTCCCCTTTAATTTTATCATTTGGTCACCATTTTAAAAAGGAAAAGAGAAGTTTTATATTCTTTAATGCTTGGGTTAAACATGATTACTTTCTTGTTTTAGTTTCTAAAGTCAACTCTGAAATTTCTTGTTTTGGTAATCCAATGTATAAGTTTTGCAGGAAGCTCAAAAGAATTAAACAAGAGATAAAAACGTGGGCTTCCACCACCTTTGGTAGTGGATGCCTTTTGTCAACAACACTAAAGGAAAAGCTAAAGACACAACAAACAAATATGATGGAGCATCCCCTTGATGATCTATCTGCTGCTGAGGAATGTAAACTTTTCATGGAGGTAAATAATGCCCTTTTCATGGAGGCTAGTATGAAGAGACAGCAACTGCATAAAAGATGGATAGCTGAAGGAGATAAAAACACTAAGTTCAATCATGACTCATTAAAGGTTAAGCATGCTAGAGAAAATATTTATAGTATTTTTGATGATCATGGTACACTATTTTCCACTGCTGATTCTGTTGATAAGGCTTTCTTAGACTACTTCTCTAATTTGTTTGGTAACACTGATGGTTTCATCCCTGACCTTGATCAAATTTCTACACTTGCTATTCCTAGCATATCTCAACAAGAAGCAGCAACTCTTATTAGACCAGTTACAAATGAGGAAATCAAGACTACACTTTTCTCCATGAATCAGCATTCTTCTGGTGGGCCTGATGGTTTAAATGTGACCTTCTATATTTCTACTTGGAGTGTGCTAGGTGGTGAATTCTGTAGAGCTATACACAATTTTTTCAACAAATGCAAGTTACTAGGTGAAATCAATTGCACAACTATTGATCTAATTCCCAAAGTCCATCCCCCTTCTAGTGTATCCTCTTTCAGGCCAATATCTTGCTGTAACGTTGTTTACAAATGTATCTCTAAAGTACTTGCTTCTCGTTTAGTCAAAGTTCTGCCTTCGGTTGTCTTTAGTAATCAGGCTACTTTTATTCCTACTAGGAGCATTCTTGATAATGTCCTCCTTGCTCAGGAATTATTGAAAGGTTATGGACGAAGTAAGGTGCCCCCTGCTGCTGCAATTAAGATTGATATAACCAAGGCATATGATTCTATCCATTGGGTTCCAATTGTTAGGGTTTTGGCTGAGATGGGTTTTCCAAAAAAATTTGTATCATGGATTTAATTGTGCATCTCCACTCCCTCCTTCTCTGTTGTCATTAATGGTAGACCAGTGGGTAATTTCAAAAGTAGAAAAGGCATAAGACAAGGTGACCCTATATCTTCTTATTTATTTTTGTTGGTTATGGAAGTTTTAACTGTTATTCTTCGAACAAAATACTCTCAGAAGAAAATTAAGTACCACCCAAAGTGCTCACATCATCAGATAACTTCAATTATGTTTGCTGATGATGTTACGTTGTTTACAGAACCAGAGATATCCTCCATGATTGGAATAACTGAAGCTTTGCAGGCTTTCTTCAGTATGACTGGACTAAAAATAAATCAAGATAAATATTCTATGTTACTCTCTGGAGTTAGTGATGAGAAAGCTGCTTCTTTACTTCATCACAGTGGTTTCTCTTGTATGGACATGGACATGAGGTATTTGGGTCTTCCTTTAATTTCAAAAAGAATTTCAAAAGCTGACTGTATTCCTCTTTACAACAAGATTACTTCAGTAATGACTGCTTGGGAAAATAGGCACTTGTCCCAGAGTGGCAGATTAGTGTTGATAAAATCTGCTATATTTTCCACTCTTGTATACTGGGCTCGTGCTATGATTTTACCTGTCAAACTAGTGCACCTAGTTAGGTCTGCAATGAATAGATTTTTTTGGACTGGTAGTATACATAATAGGAAGCTGTTGCCATGTTCTTTTACAAAATTTGAAATTTCAAAAAAACTGGGTGGTCTTGGAGTCATTGATGTTAGGAAGTGGAATATTGCAGCAATAAGTAAACATTTTGATGATCTCATCAACAAGGAAGACAGCATGTGGGTTAACTGGACATGGCATTACAATATTAAAAATAAGTACTTTTGGTGTATGGCCATTCCTCTGAATTGCAGTTGGATATGGAGAAACATTTTGAAATTGAGAGAAGTTTTCCTTCCCATGATCCTATGTTTTGTAACTGCTGGCACCTCTGCCAGTTTCTGGCATGATCCATGGGTTAGTACAGGGCATATTTTGTCCAAGTTATGTGATTACAATCAGCTAATGCAGTCAGGAATACACTATGATGCAAAGGCTATAGACTATATACATGAAGGCAAAATTGTGCTGTCATACAGTAGCAACCAAATCATAAGGCAACTGTAGTGTGAAATGCAATTTAAATTCTTACCTGCTAACCAATATGATACTGTTGTTTGGGATTTGAAGCCACATTCTATCAAAGGAGTTTACAACCATGTCTCTGTTTCTGCTCCATTGCCTGCATCTAAATGGTACTCAGTGATTTGGACAAGTGATTCTCTACCAAAAGATAACTTGATGTTCTGGAAAGTTACAAATCAAGCCTTGCTAACTAAAAGTGTTTTGAACAAATATGGTATGGTATGTTCTTCTAATTGCCTGTTTTTTGACCAGTATGAAGAAACTCCTCTACATATTTTCTTTGACTGTCCTGCCCTTCATATCCTTTTAGTTAGAATTAGTTTTAATACTAGAATCAATCTGCAATCTGCTAACTTTGGTGATGTCTGGGACATTTTTTTCAAAGCCACTAGGATTAAAAATGATGGAAGCAGAATTCTTGCTGTCTGCATTAAAACATATATGACTGTGATTTAGAGAGAAAGAAATGCAATAGTTTTTGAAAACAAAAGAAAGAACTGGGAAGAGCTATGGAATGAAGTTAAGTGTAGTACTTATAGACAAATGAAGGACTGTCTTACTGCCTTACCACATGATTTGTTGCATGTTTGGGCTTGACTCCTGTTGCGTTTTTTTCTGTTTTTTCTCGTTTTCCTCTTTTTTTAATTCTGTACCATTTATTGTTCTTGCAATAAAACTGGTAGGGGCCCAGTTAACCCCGCTGCCTTTGCCAAAAAGAAAATGAACTCATATCGAATTTGTACGAAGGACGAATAGCGACCTAAAAGCTCGTTCTGCCTCCGGAATGAAAATGGGTCATCCCATATAAGAAAATAGATGTTTTCGATGTTTTTAAACTCACTGGAATAGGTTTCAAGTCCAAATTCCATCGTATAAAGATGTTAGCTTAAAATCAGCTTATTACAAATTGATTTCAATTGAATTTGATTAAATTGATTTCTACGCGTTTCGAGTCCGTACGATCGAATGACAAGCCGATTGCTACAAAACTTGAAAACTAACAATAATTCACCATTATGGATTCAAAACTGGTTTCATAGAAATCCGAAACAGCTTCCAAAATGGCTATTTTCACATTAATTAAATAAATTAATATTTAACAAATCAAATCACTTTTTAATTTCAAGCTCAATAACTAACAATTTTTATCATTTTTGATTATTTAGACATCTACAATAATTTAATACAAATTTACATATCAATTTAGTGTTGAATATTACACTAATTATAGTGGTCCATTTCAATTGCAATAGATCCAATTAATTATAAATTAAATTCCAACAAATTGATTATACTTGATTTCAGCCCTTTTTATTTCGTCATTCTTTACTCTATGTATATTTTTCATTGGGTTACATCTTATTACGTTAGTATTCCACAATTACCCTCTTTTATTTAATAATTGCAAGTTTTCAATTATGTTGAATTTAGTCGATTTTCACATCAATTATAATTTGAAGTCCTAATAAATTAATTTATCTTGGTTGCATTCTTTTTATTAAACAATTATTGCCTAATTAATAAAATTGACAATTCTATACCTTTTATTACATTCACCTTTTACAGTTATCGTCTTACCTCATTTTACGTAACATTTAATTTTATTTAATTATAATTGATTAAATAAATTGGTAATAGATAACAATTATCACCATTTCTATATTTAATCACATTTGTATGTTTGTTATCTACACATAAATGTTATAGTTATTTACACAACACGAATTTAATTCAATTACAATTTATTACTTACTATTCCATTAATTAAATCAACATTTAAGTTATCATTTACTCTTTTAATCCAATTATCAATCAATACTCACATTATTACATTTAATTTACAATATACAACCAGTTATAAACTTATTAATTATTTCAAAACAAAAGGAAGTTACATTTAAAGTAGTTATCAATTACCTTAAATTAATACCATCATATTTCATTCTAGTTATTTTCTTATTAGTACATCTTAATTTTTATTTCATTTTTATTTTTCACAGCATCAAAGTCCAAAACTTATTTAATCTGATAAATTTAATTATCGAAAATTATGGGTCGTTACAAGTTTTGAGTGTATAAATATATGGGCCTATTTGTTAGCGATATTAAAATATTTTATATTGTGTTCGTTGAGAGGCTAGTTGGTACATGGGACATCCTCATATTGATAGGGGTTTCTAAACGCTTAAACAGAGAAAACCGACATGGTATTGTTTAAGAATTGGTAAATGAAATAAGTTTACCAAGATTATATTTTACATATATAAAAGATAATTTTTTAGAAATTATTATAGTTATATATGGTGTGTTTGGATATTAGTGAATGATAATATTTGATTATTATGATTTGTTGGTTGCTGTTCTAATAAAAGTTGTTATATTGTAGTCTAAACAAAAATAAACATTTGTAAATCGAGTTATATAAGAAAATAAATTTATAAGTATGAATTACAAAGTATTGATTGGTATTAATACAAATATTACGAAAAGATATTTCATAAGAAGTGAGATTATGTGAATTTGATTTATAAATGTGATTTCTAAATGGAAAGGAAATGAAATTGCCAAGTATATTAATAAATATGATTTATAAATAAAAAAATGGATTTAAAACAAGAAATTTGAGAATTTGAATCCCATTGATTTGAAATTTATTTTCAAAGGTTTTGGAAGAATAACCATAGTATTATTTTGGAAAATGTTTTACCTGGAAATATTGTTAAAAGGGTTTAGAAAGAAATGGAAAGCACTAATCTCACTTCACTCCCGGGAGTATAGTTTTGATGATGACTACAACATCATAAATATTCATTTTCGAGTTTCTAGGTGATGAATTGCTACCTTAGTGATTTTCCATTGAAGTTGTGTTTTGGTGAAGCGAGTTTTGATTTTAAAAATCCAAAGTATGATTTGATAAAATATGAAAATAAGTTTTTGAACTTAGAATTTGGAAAATGCCGTAGATAAGAAAGAAGTTTGGAATTGAGATATGAAATTAAAGTTTGACTTAAGTAAAGTTAAATAATGCGAGTTAATGAAATGAATTAAATAAAATGAAGTTTAACTTAAGAAAGGATAAATGAAATTGAGTTGGATTTGAAATGAATTAGATGGATTAATAAAATGAATTATTGAAATGAAGTAATGGAATAAATATGAATTTGAGTTATAAAATGAAATTCAACTTAAGTTGTAAAGTGAATTGAATATGTTTGGAGTATTGCTTGGTAGATTTGAATATGAACTTAGGTTTTGAAGTGTTAATAAACATTAAATGGTGTTGTAATGAATGGTTCATAAATAATATTAGTATTAAAGAAGTATACTAGCTAAGTGATAATGAAATAAAATTTAACTTAGGAAAAGTTAAAATGTAACGATCTTATGAAATGGTCCGTAAACGAATTTGGTATGGAATGAATTGTTGTTAAACATAAGTTGAATTTAAGGTGAATGTTAATAATTGAATGCAAATCAATTGAGATGTTAACAAGAAATCAAAGTGTATAAATATAATGTTGACATTTGGAAATGCAAACTTGGTAAATAAATTGGATGGATATTGTTTGATGGTTTCTCTTGTTACATTTTCTAAAATTAAATATTGTAATGTCCCACCTTTTTATACGCTTTAAATCGACGATAAACCACACACATCGGACTTAAACCATACAGAAGGGTGGGTCGTTATGGGGTAAATAAGAAAAAGCAGAAAAAAGAAAAAGAACAAAACAGAATTTTGCAGCGGAACGATAAAATATGATAATCAAATATACAGTTCATGAAACTGTTTTACAAAATATTCGATTATACTTATACAATACATATCAGAGTTACACATACCAGAGAACAGTATATAATGCAGCGGAATAGTATGAATGTAGTGGAATACTATAATAAATAATAATGACAAATCTTCTTCTTCGTCCTCCAGAATACGGTCTTCCAAATCCTGAAATGCTCAGGCTGACCCGAGTGAATTGAAAAGACAAAACACTCGAATCAGAACTAAAAGATCTTATGTAAGTTAAATCAACAGTAAAAATATGAGTGTAAATGGCGTCGGAGATGTTTATGGGATTTGACATCACCTATCATGTGTCTAACGTGAGTGTAGTAACTTAAGAGATGCTCGGGATTCACATCTCCTAAGGATCCGTTAAACTATTTACTATGTAGTAATGTTTCGCTATTATAATAATGTCTATAGTAAAATAAACTTACTTTTAAATAGCATTAAGTGTGACGCCCCACCTCTATACCCACGCTAGCCAAGGACACTACAGGGTAATGCCGTCAACTAATATGGAGAATAAGGCTGGTTGGGAGCGACCATCTATAGCTTTGCTCTAACTATCTATTGAATACATCGATAATTAAACATATCAAACAGGTCGACATACCCAATGAATACTTAAAACATAACCATAGGTGGTTGAAGGATCTATCAAAACAGAATATGACCACTCAAATGTAATATACATCACAGAACAGTAAATCATCATATACACATATACTGATACATCGCAGAGTATACAAAATAATACATGTCAAGTGGTATAGCAGACCACAATACACAAACGAGTTCACAAGAATAAATATTGGAGTTACAACATGATAGGACTACACAAAAGCTATGACAAAAAGAAGCTAGCGGAGTAGTCCATGCGGAAGCAAAATAGGCTAAGTCCAAAAGTACCTAACCTGAAACATCTCGGTCTGACCCGAGTATAAAATACACGGGTCGGTCTAGCTAAACAAATCAGTTAGATAAACTGAACAACAATAAACCTGTAAGGTTACAAGGTATAACATATATCTCTAAGGGAGATAACACAATCATCCAACAAAAGATGAATCATATGATAACAAGCCTCATATCATTGGCAACATATAGAAACAATGGATAAGAATATCCCCAAAACAAGCCAAAAGGCAAATAACAAATACCAATAAGGTATACAAGTTCCACAAGGTAAACGTTACGCATCATGCGGCTCATAATGACCAACACCGAAGGGCGATACCAAGGGAATATACATATGAATGAAACATCATAAAATTTGCTCGAGCTCAGTACTGTACAAACAAGGATCCATGAGCCCGAAGACTCCAAACACAATATCACCCATGCGGCTCATAACGACCAACATCGGAAGCGATACTAAAAGGCAACCCAATATCACCCATGCGGCTCAAAACGACCAACATCGGAAGCGATACTAAAGGGCAACAAACCCGAAGGCACATACCCGAAGGAACATACCCGAAGGCACATACCCGAAGGCAACAAACCGTAGTGGTGAAGGTCAGAGACCCAGTACTGGACACCACTAACTGGCAGAATGTGTCATAACTCTCAAAAAGGAATCCGAAAAGTGTTAACGTATGTCCCATAACCACTCGTTCGCACTAAACGGTTTACTATCCGTCAGTCACTTTCACACTCAAAGCAGTACAAAGTTTACCTCATATCATCGGTAAACCAAACCCGAAGGTCAAAACGATCAATCGAATAGGTCGGGGACTAATCGGAAAGATAAACACACAAATTCATGGTCCGTGTTTTGCCTAACCATTTAATCTCCCTTCCACTTCGCTCGAAGTGCGAAATTGTGTGTTTTAAATAGAATTTATAAATCGGAGAAGCAAACTTTTAATACGATTTGAAGAAATCATTTACAAAACCCGTGAATGAAGTCAAAAAGGAATCATCAAGGTCAAATATGCAAAAACAACTAATTGGAATCAATTTAAATCGATAAAAGTGAAAATCACGACAAAATGAAGCAGGTCAGTCGACTGGCCTACTGCAGTCAGTCAACTGATCCACAACCCGAGAGTTTTTACTCTCTATAGTCAGTCGACTGACTGCCGGGGGTCAGTCGACTGGCTGTAGCTGGAATTGTTTTCCAGCCTAGCAAATGGAGGAGCAACTCACCCCATTTGCAACATATCGAGCAATGGACTTAAGAGGATTTTGCCAATCGATAACCCAACACCATTGACTCCGATTTACCACCAAAAACCATGATCAACATCAAAGTTATGATTTTCAAGGATTTGACTCCAAAACTCCAAAAATGAAATGTTCACCAATTCAATTCAAACTAAAGGCAAATGCATATGAACAAGGTGTTAGGAATTCATACCCAACATCGATGAAATCAAGAGAAGTAGATGTGAGTTCAAAACTCATCTTTTTTTCTCAAAAACAAGAAGATGGAGCTCAATAACAAGGAGAAGACCAACCGAACACTACTTCAACTCAACAAGCATCAATCTAACAATAAAACACATATTTCCCCATTTAGGTTTAGGAAATTTTTCTGAAATTGAAGAGGAGAAGAGTTGAAGAAGATGAAGAAGAACTTACCAATGGATTCTCTTTGATTTTTGGAGCAAGAAATTGGATTTTGCAAATGGATTTAGGGCTAGGAGTTTCTAATTCCTTTCTCTTCCCCCATTTCAGTTTTAAGCTTAAGTTTTAAGAAATGGAATAAGTGAATGAGAGGAGAGGGCTGAGTTAGGGTTAATTAGATAGTTAGTGGGCTGAACCCTACCCAAAACCCAATAGAAAAAGGGTCAAAATTTCACAAACTCAAAACATATCAAAGATTATACTCAAAAAGATCGCAAACGCCATTTTGGAATCAATGGAAATGGTTTCGAGTCCCAATTCGGCCGTTTGCAAAAAGTAACATCTCGGACCCAAATCCGACTAACAACGCTATATTTAAATTAAACATTTAAATATAAAATCGTTAAATATGCGGGTTGTTACAGATCTCCCCTCCTTTCAAAATTGCGTCCCCGCAATTCCTAGAGACGATATTTGTAACAACTACATACATAAAAGATTCCAAAGAAAAGGAAATAAGCTCGAGATGAAAAGACATACTCACCGTTTCAAAGCGAAGAAAGAAAACCCGGATAAGATCGCTCGATATACTCTCTGGTTTCCCAAGTACAATCATTGGGATTAGCGGACCATTAAACTTTAACGAGCGGCACGTCCTTGTTCCGAAGGTGTCGCACCTCGGTGTCAAGCACGCGAATAGGTTGCTGTACAATAGATAAGTCCGGTGAGATCTCAAGCTCTTGCAAATCAGGAGAAGTAATAACAGAATCTGACTCCCGAAGACACTTTCGAAGTTGCGAGACGTGAAACACGTCATGAATGCCAGATAAATGAGCTGGAAGTGAAACTTGATAAGCCACAGGGCCAATACGTTCAGTAATAGAAAATGGTCCTATAAAGCGAGGAGCCAATTTCCCAGTCACACTGAAACGCATAACCCCCTTCAAAGGAGAAACACGAATAAAAACAAGATCGCCGATCGAGAACTCGAGAGGCTTCCTACGGTTGTCCGCGTAGGATTTCTGACGACTCTGTTCCTCTTTCATTCTCAATCGAATAAGATGAATCTTCTCAGAAGAATGACGAACAAAGTCCGGGCCAAGAATGAGCTTCTCCCCATATTCCAACCAACAAGAAGGTGATCGACATGGTCTTCCGTATAAGGCTTCGAAAGGAGCCATACCGATACTCGACTGAAAACTATTGTTGTAGGAGAACTCTACTAGAGGTAGGTGATCCTCCCAACTTCCACCAAAATCAAAAATACAAATACGGAGAAGATCTTCCAAGATACGATTCACCCGTTCAGTCTGTCCATCAGACTGCGGATGATAAGCTGTAGAAAAATCAAGCTTTGTTCCCAAAGCTTGCTGAAGACTCTTGCAAAAATGACTCGTGAATAAAGGATCACGATCACTCACAATAGAACTAGGAACACCGTGAAGTCTCACGATTTCCTTGACATATAACTTAGCCAAATGCGAAGCAGTTCTATTAGACTTAATAGGGACGAAATGAGCAGACTTAGTGAGGCGATCAACAATAACCCAAATACTAGAATGACCCGATCTCGAACGAGGTAGGCCGTCAATGAAATCCATAGAAATCTGATCCCATTTCCACACTGGAATCTCAAGAGGCTGAAGAAGACCCGAAGGATGCTGATGCTCGGCTTTAAAACGCTGACAAGTTATGCAATTGCTCACATAACTCGCCACATCGCGCTTCATGCCTTCCCAATAATAAAGACGACGCATATCGGCATACATCTTGCTACTACCGGGATGAATGGTATACTTAGAACGGTGACAATCATCAAGAATGTCATGCCTAAGTGCAAAGTCAGAAGGCACAAAAAGACGGTTCTTTTTACTAGGACACCCATGAGAATCAATGCTGAAATCTTGCAACGCCTCATCACAAGATCCAGACTCACAAAGATGAATAAGATGCAACAATTCAGGATCACGCCACTGACCATCGGCAATACGATCCAATAAAATAGGTCGAGCTCCCAAACTAAATAATAGAATAGGAGAATCAGAAGTTGAACCTTGATCACGAATTTCACATAAAGATAAAGTCACAAGAAAATCCCATTCGGTAAACATCATAGAAATAACAGCCGAATGTTTGCGACTAAGCGCATCTGCAACACGATTACCCTTACCAGGGGTATACTCGATATCAAAGTCATAAGAAGCAAGAAACTCGAGCCAACGCTGTTGCCTCATATTGAGTTCCTTCGCGACTCATAACTGATGAAAACCCGTGGCAAGGTCGAGCTGAGAAATGACCTTAGCACCACTCAATAGATCGAACATGTCATCGATCCTAGGCAATGGATACCTATTTCTGATGGTTAACTCGTTAAGCTTGCGATAATCAATGCAAAGCCTAAGAGTTCCATCAGACTTCTTCACGAAGACGACCGCGGATCCCCACGGAGAAAAACTGGACCGAATCAACTGCTTGGACTCAAGCTCTAAAAGCTGCTTCTTGAGTTCCTCATTTTTCTTTGTAGACATCCTCGTGGGAGGACGACTAACTGGCTGCGCGCCTGGAATGAGATCAATGCGGAACTCAATTGCCCGTTTGGGTGGCAAACCCGATACAGGCTCAAAAACATCAGAAAAGTCACAAGCAATATGAATACGAGATATATCATCATCATCTCGCGAATCAAGAGAATATAAAGCCATTTCAGAATTATACACATCCCGAAGAATAAGAGATAACTGAGAAGGCGAATCAGGATGACAAAGATATAAAATTCTCTCGGAACAAATAATCCTGGCATCGTACCTCACTAGCCAGTCCATACCAAAAATCATATCAAATCCCAAATGAGAAACAACGTGCAAATTCGCACGGAAAGAAAAGCCACATAAAACAATCTCAACATCATCACAAAGCAAACTAAGGGTCGCGGATCCCCCAATTGGATTCGCAATCCTTAAAGAAGTAATCAAACAAGAAACATCCAAAGATAAATCATCAACGAGCTTTTTCGATACGAAAGAATGTGATGCACCCGTATCGAAAAGAACTCGAATACTATGATCATGAAATAGAATTGAACCCTCCAAAATAGATGGAGACATACCTTTGGGCTGAGAGGGACCTTCAGAAGCCTTAGCAGCATAAAGCCTGCTAGACTTGGCACTAGCCGGAACAGTAGGGCAAGCTGAAACATGATGACCTTCCTTCTTGCAATAACGGCAGAAGGGAGGCTTAGGACAAGCTCGAATAATATGATCCGGAGAACCACAATTAAAACACTTTCGAGCGAAAGGTGTTCCAGAAGACTGAGGCTGAGAGCTAAGACCACCGGTCTTCTTCTTCTTAGAAGGTAAAGGTTTCTTCTGAATTGGACACGGCCTCTTGTTGGGGTTTTTGGAAACCTCAACATCAACATCACTATCACACTCCTTCTCGACGGTCTCTAGATGAAGTGCCGAATCAACCAACTCCTCAAAAGAAAGTTCAAGCTGGAGAAACAAAGATTTCTTAAGATATTTCTTAAGACCAGAAACAAACTTCAAATTCTTCTTATAAGAAGTGCTGATGAATTCAAGACCATATTGAGACAAAGCCTCGAATGATGCAACATACTCAGAAACAGAAGATTTCCCTTGCTTCAACTCAAGGAAGCGACGGGTCAATAAAACTTTTTCAGATTCAGGAACGAACTTGAGTTCTAATCGTCCCCGAAACTGAGTCCAAGAAAGAGTAGACTCATCAATCTCGGCTACAAGAAGCTCATACCAATCAAGGGCACGCTCTTGGAATAAACTAGAAGTTACAAGAACTCTATCATGGTCGGAAAGATCCATGCGAGAGAAGATACGCTCGCACGTACGAAGCCAAGCTTGGACTTCAAGAACGGATTCGGAGCCTTTAAACGGCTTCCCTCCAAGATGAGCAAAATCACTGCACTGACGTGCAAAGGCAGACTTGCGAGGTGGAGACACTCGAGGAGGAACTGAAGGCTGAGTGCTCCTAAACAACTCCAAAAACTGATCAGCAGACATATAAACGCCATCCGGATGTGAGCCGCTGGATTGCCCAGCATCCGAACGTCGTCCCCTGCCTCTTCCAGCCATACGCTGAAGGTAAGATAAGAACAAGATTATTCACAAGGTAGATATTGCAATATGGAATACTACGGAATAAAATGCATTCCTAGACGTATTCCCAAACTCTATCTAACCTTGATGGAATAGAGAGACACGATGATTCAAAGATTTGTATCACTTGTACACTTTGATGTTCTGTAATATATGCATCTATTCTGTGTTTATCATATTTTGTTCTGAACCTTGCTCCGATACCACGCTGTGACGCCCCACCTCTATACCCACGCTAGCCAAGGACACTACAGGGTAATACCGTCAACTAACACGGAGAATAAAGCTGGTTGGGAGCGACCATCTATAGCTTTGCTCTAACTATCTATTGAATACATCGACAATTAAACATATCAAACAGGTCGACATACCCAATGAATACTTAAAACATAACCATAGGTGGTTGAAGGATCTATCAAAACAGAATATGACAACTCAAATGTAATATACATCACAGAACAGTAAATCATCATATACACATATACTGATACATCGCAGAGTATACAAAATAATACATGTCAAGTGGTATAGCAGACCACAATATACAGACGAGTTCACAAGAATAAATATCAGAGTTACAACATGATAGGACTACACAAAAGCTATGACAAAAAGAAGCTAGCGGAGTAGTCCATGCGGAAGCAAAATAGGCTAAGTCCAAAAGTACCTAACCTGAAACATCTCGGTCTGACCCGAGTATAAAATACACGGGTCAGTCTAGCTAAACAAATCAGTTAGATAAACTGAACAACAATAAACCTGTAAGGTTACAAGGTATAACATATATCTCTAAGGGAGATAACACAATCATCCAACAAAAGATGAATCATATGATAACAAGCCTCATATCATTGGCAACATATAGAAACAAAGGATAAGAATATCCCCAAAACAAGCCAAAAGGCAAATAACAAATACCAATAAGGTATACAAGTTCCACAAGGTAAACGTTACGCATCATGCGGCTCATAATGACCAACACCGAAGGGCGATACCAAGGGAATATACATATGAATGAAACATCATAAAATTTGCTAGAGCTCAGTACTGTACAAACAAGGATCCATGAGCCCGAAGACTCCAAACCCAATATCACCCATGCGGCTCATAACGACCAACATCGGAAGCGATACTAAAGGGCAACCCAATATCACCCATGTGGCTCATAACGACCAACATCGGAAGCGATACTAAAGGGCAACAAACCCGAAGGCACAAACCCGAAGGCACATACCCGAAGGCAACAAACCGTAGTGGTGAAGGTCAGAGACCCAGTACTGGACACCACTAACTGGCAGAATGTGTCATAACTCACAAAAAGGAATCCGAAAAGTGTTAACATATGTCCCATAACCACTCGTTCGCACTAAACGGTTTACTATCCGTCAGTCACTTTCACACTCAAAGCAGTACAAAGTTTACCTCATATCATCGATAAACCAAACCCGAAGGTCAAAACGATCAATCGAATAGGTCGGGGACTAATCGGAAAGATAAACACACAAATTCATGGTCCGTGTTTTGCCTAACCATTTAATCTCCCTTCCACTTCGCTCGAAGTGCGAAATTGTGTGTTTTAAATAGAATTTATAAATCGGAGAAGCAAACTTTTAATACGATTTGAAGAAATCATTTACAAAACCCGTGAATGAAGTCAAAAAGGAATCATCAAGGTCAAATATGCAAAAACAACTAATTGGAATCAATTTAAATCGATAAAAGTGAAAATCACACACAAATAGGCATAGTGGACAAAATGAAGCAGGTCAGTCGACTGGCCTACTGCAGTCAGTCGACTAATCCACAACCCGAGAGTTTTTACTCTCTATAGTCAATCGACTGACTGCAGGGGGGTCAGTCGACTGGCTGTAGCTGGAATTGTTTTCCAGCCTAGCAAATGGAGGAGCAACTCACCGCATTTGCAACATATCGAGCAATGGACTTAAGAGGATTTTGCCAATCGATAACCCAACACCATTGACTCCGATTTACCACCAAAAACCATGATCAACATCAAAGTTATGATTTTCAAGGATTTGACTCCAAAACTCCAAAAATGAAATGTTCACCAGTTCAATTCAAACTAAAGGCAAATGCACATGAACAAGGTGTTAGAAATTCATATCCAACATCGATGAAATCAAGAGAAGTAGATGTGAGTTCAAAACTCACCTTTTTTTCTCAAAAACAAGAAGATGGAGCTCAATAACAAGGAGAAGACCAACCAAACACTACTTCAACTCAACAAGCTTCAATCTAACAATAAAACACATATTTCCCAATTTAGGTTTAGGAAATTTTTCTGAAATTTAAGAGGAGAAGAGTTGAAGAAGATGAAGAAGAACTTACCAATGGATTCTCTTTGATTTTTGGGGCAAGAATTTGGATTTTGCAAATGGATTTAGGGCTAGGAGTTTCTAATTTCCTTTCTCTTCCCCCATTTCAGTTTTAAGCTTAAGTTTTAAGAAATGGAATAAGTGAATGAGAGGAGAGGGCCGAGTTAGGGTTAATTAGATAGTTAGTGGGCTGAACCCTACCCAAAACCCAATAGAAAAAGGGTCAAAATTTCACAAACTCCAAACATATCAAAGATTATACTCAAAAAGATCGCAAACGCCATTTTGGAATCAATGGAAATGGTTTCGAGTCCTAATTCGGCCGTTTGCAAAAAGTAACATCTCGGTCCCAAATCCGACTAACGACGCTATATTTAAATTAAACATTTAAATATAAAATCGTTAAATATGCGGGTTGTTACATTAAGGCTTTACATTTTCCACCTTAACACGTAATAGTCCCAGTAGTCCATCCAGTATCATGTCCCTCCCGATCGGGAAGCCATCAGAGGATACCACACGGGCTACGGGAGAAAACCAAACTCGTACAAGGCGCGATAGGGTAGGTGACACGGCACAACTAGACAATGCCAGGGTAGATATACCAATTACACTTCCGGGCCGGTGGTAATGCGTAGCAGCTAATACCGCCAACCTCGAGCCACATCCTAAATCAAAAGAATCAAAAGTGGCCACTGAATCAATCTCAAAGTCAGAATATAATATCGAAGGAGTGTGTCCGATCAGAGGAATGACCTCATTAGCCCGTCAATTTCTCCTGTTTTAGCCACCTTATGCCAACTCATGGGAGTTGGGTCCACGTATATACCTTAAAGGAAACACCGCCACCATCCTACTTCATTCTGGAATCTCCACCGCGTACACGGTTGTTAAAGTGGTTTTCAGAGTTGGCAGAGAGTATGACAACTTCCAATCCCGGTCTCTATGACAACCAAATGTTATTATAACACCGCGGTCATTTCAAAATAATTTATACTTCAAAACCAGAATATAATATCCATTTCGAAACCATATAAATACGATGTCATTTCCATTTCAAAAAACCAAACCATTATGATATCATGTTTATAAAACCCAAATCAATGTAATATCATTTTTATTCCAAATATATCCTTTTTCCAAAATCATAACACTTCAAAGTAATAACACTTCGAAAACAAAACACTTGGAGTATAACACTTTCAGATCATAATACTTTGAAAACTCATACTGTGAAACATAATTACACCACTTAAATGGCTTAAATATTAAATTGATTTATATAATAAAGTAGCTTCTTCAATTTCACAAATCAATTCCAAATACAGATTTGAAACCTCAAATAACCCATTTCAATTTCCATATATTTCAAAGCTTTAATTATACCACCATTTCAAAACCAATTCTTTGATAATTCCAAATATATCAAATTCAGATACTATTATTTAGGTTTGAAATGTTTACTTAATAATCCAATATCATTTAAGTAAAACTTTTAACTTCAAATAACTGGATCTTCTTTCAATTTATTTAACTTGATAAATTCATTTATATCAACTCGATATTCATTTAAATCACTCTAAACCAAAATCAAGTTATAAAATCATACCCTTTAAAATCTCAATCTTATTTAAATTTCAAATCAAATTTATTTGAGTATAATTCTTACATAATTTAGTCCAGATCAATTTCATATTTATCTTCCAACCTCAATGTTATTTAAGTCATTATACACTCTATATACAATATAGTTTAATAGATACTTAAATCATATTGTATAAAACAATCAAAATTTATTATTTAACTTATTTTACATTTCAAACAAGTTTATACATAGCTAAAAATCAATAATAAAATAACATTTACACAACATCTAAAATCAATATTTATATAACTCATATATTTCTTTACAAACCATAGAAATCATTTCAAAATATTTTTATATATAGACCGCGGTGTCTGTATATAATTTTCTACCCTATGGTCAAGTGATACAGATATTTATGATTTCAATCCAAAACAAAAATACGGTTATGTATCTTTTCAAACCGCAATCCCGAATGAAATAAAAATTCATAACAACTTGCTGTTTATAACAATATGAAATACAACATCCATTCACCCAATATCAATCATCATCTACCATTTATCACAATCATCGTCCAATTCAAACAATAACATCAATATAGAACAGAAAATGAATAACAGGTATTTACTGGCAGTTTATATTCAATAATAAATTAAATAACAATTTATTCAATAAATTCAATTTAACTGAGATGATGGTTAAAAGTGTGCCAAACAGTCATAAATAAATTTCTAATCACAACAGAAATCAATTTAACGAACATATGAAATTTGAGAAGTTGTGAGTGGGTTAAAACACTCACCTTTTGAATCTAAATACAATTTAAATTCAAAATCTGAACAGTCTCAGAATTCGTCCAAACCTACGCCAAAATGTCCGGAATTCCAATACAAACCTAGCGGAGAAAACCACGCATGAAAATGACATCCTATGCGAAAGTTATATTGATTAGAACGTGTTGAAATTAAATTAAATAAAATAAAATAAACAATACCAGAGCCACGTCAACCATCTCCTCACGCACGCACGAAACAACAGAAACTCGTTCAAACCCTAGCTGTACACATTCGGTCGCCGCTTTCTATACGCGAACGCCGCCCATTACTGCCCGCTCCACCACGGCCTGAAGCCACCTCGAGCATGCGCCGCCTTCCCCCGTGCCTCGCGACACACGACCCTCCACCGCGTCGCCCCCAATTTTTCACAGCCGCCACAAAAAATTTAAAACCCTAAGCAAAAATTCTCGATGATCTAGCCGCTAAATCAATAAACGATCTTCATCGATGGACTACGTGTTCGTCTCTCTACGCAGCAGTGCCACTGATTTGTCGATCGGACACCGATCATCGAACGCCAATGAACGGCTGGAATTTGTTCTCCAATTTGTGGGCAAGAAAAGATCCAAATTGGAAAATGAATTATGTATTTGACTTGCGCTTGTCGAGAGCTTCAAATCCATATATAATTTGATATTGTTTGTGGAGTTTGAATTTTGAAATGAATTAGATTTTGAAATTGCAATTAGGAATTTTGGTTGTCTGCCGTTGAAGAAGAGGAGGAACAGAATGAATTGTATGTACAGACAAATGACAATGAGGACCAACTAGGGTTTATAATGAGGTATTTATATGTGGATCAGAAAATAGAAACAATTGGATCGAATCGGTTAGAAAGTTAAACACTACACGGCCCAAAAAGCCGGTTTCGACACCGGAACGAAATTGGGTCAACCCATATATCAAAATAGATGTTTTAAAATATTTTAAACGCAATGGAATAAGTTTCAGGTCCAAATTCCATCGTATGAAGAAGTTATGATAAAACCAAGTTATTTCAAATTGATTTCAATTTCATTAATTTCTAGGCGTTTCGAGTCCGTACGATCAAACGACAAGTCCGATCGCTACGAAACTTGAAATCCTATAAATTCATCATTACGGATCTGATGAAACTGGTTTCATCGACATTCAAGTCAGTGGCCAAAATGTCTATTTTCCTATTAGTTAAATAAATAAATAATTGATTAATTAAATCAATTTTTCAATTTAAATTCTATTATTGACAATTTTAATCATTTTTAAATTTCTTAATCCTTTATGCTAATTTAAACAATTTAGATGTCTATTTAGAGTTAATTAATTCATCGATTTCAATGTTAATCTCAATTCATTAAATTTAGAAATTATAAATATAATTCCTAAAAATTCCATTTAATTAAATAAATTAATAATTATTCCATTCATTATTGTCAAATAGATGGATTTAACATTGGATTCAAAACTATTACATTAATATTCTCACATTCCATCTTAATTTCAAATAACGTAATATTTAGATATTTTAATTTCATTTAATTGCAATTAATCTAATTATTAAATTTAAATTCCAATAAATTAATAAATCTTGAATTTCCATTCCTTTTATTCAACCAATTGTCATATCATGAATAAAGTAAATGTTATTTCCCATTATTAACTAAATTCACATTAACAAAATATTTAATTTAGATTTATTGCAATTTTTACCACATTTAAATTAACAGGCTAAATAAATAGGTAACATAAAATATTTGTTACCATTTACTTTCAATCACACTTATAAGTTATTATTCCCTTTATTAAATCAATCATCAGCTTATGGATAAATTTAACATTACTATATCCAATTTCCCTAATGGTTTATAGTCATCAACTAACTTCATATTAACTTAGTATTTAATTACGTTTAATTGAAATGGATTTAGACCTAGTTCAATAGATTAAATAAATGGGTAGTCAATTAATAATTATCACTATTTGCCAAATTTAATTCTATTCACACATTATTATCAATCGATAATAATTAAAGTTACTTATCTAGCATTGATTCTATCAAATTACAATTCATTACGTATTACTTCATCAATTAATATAACTTTGAATTTATTTTCCAATTTACTAATTCCAATCAATTATAACCTTACAATTATTTTCAGTTAATTAGGACTGCACTACATTAATTATTTATTGACCTGCAATAACTTTATTACCTTAATTTACACTCAGTTACTATTAATCATATATTATTTCATTGGTAAATTCAATACTTACTTTTATTTACTTATGTTCAATTTATAACCAGGTATAACACTTTCACTACTTCATTTATTAGAATTGTTGGGCGAATTTTCACCCAGAAGATCTCGAGACCGAGAAGCGTCAGTTACACCCGGGTTCGTAACCTCCAATCCATTCGGCAGACACAAGGCTCAATGCTAGCATAAAATCCATTCGGCAATTCAAGCATGGTGGTTCATTCGGCATGGGTTCATTCGGCATTCCCAACCTAGTCCGGCAACCAGACTCCCCCTCACAATCCCACTACCGAACGAGGTTGGTACCGAACCAATCACCACCGGTCCAATACCACACAACCAACCTCTTCATCACCGGACCACCATGACCGGACCACGTACAACCGAACCAACCTCCAAGCTCACTACCGAATCAACCATCTCAGAGACCTCAACACGGCCGAACCAAGGCTTCGCCGAACCAGAACGCTACCAGGCCAGATTGCTTCAGCCCGGGCCCACCAGCAGCTATATACATCCAAGACCCCTGCCCTCTACCTCACTCTATAAATAGAGGGGCAGGGGTACAACAATGGCAGACAAGTTTGAGAGCTCAAGCAAGGAAGGAACTTTCAAACTACTTTCATACACTTGTACACAACGCATTGTACTTGTAACCTGAAAGAAAGAAGATAATAACATATAAAGTGGACGTAGGCACATTCTGGCCGAACCACTATAAATCTGTGTGTCTTTTACATTTCAGCCCCTACTTTTCTCATATTTACATACTCATCTAAAATCATTGAAAATTACATATAATCAACTAAATAATACGACTTGGAGGTGTTTGTCCATTTTTTGTGCAAACATTTTTGGTGCTTTCACTGAGAGCTGAACTCAAACTTCATCTTCTCCCACTCAACCTTTTTCCTAACGACATCACTCGTTGCTTAGAAATCATGCCTTCCAAACAGAGAAGGGATGTTAACAAAGGAAAGAACATCGCAACTAGCAGCCTTCCAGATCCAGCAATCACAGATCAGCCCACTTCAACAGCAGTACCAGATGAAAATCAGGAAAATCCAACTGGTCCCGCAACGGAACAACCAATCACTAGGGCAGATCTGGACAGGGTTGTGGCTGAAGTAACTAACCGCTTCACATCCCAACAAGAAACTTTGGTGGACCAACTCATGACACGCTTAAGGGACGCTGAAGAGTCCAACCGCAACACTGAATCATGGGGTGAATCCCAATCCGGAGGATCCCGGAGGCAACAAAGGTCTTCACTCTTCGAACAAGCTATCAACAGAAAAAACAATGATAGGGGCCGCGCCCGGACTCAGCCCGAATTCCGACTCGAGGAAGCCCTTGGAACCGAACCTAGCGGGGGAGGCACCAGGCGAGGGTCGGATGTAGCTGAGCCAGTCATGCCACCTAATCATAGAAACCCCGCTGAACGGAGCCGAGCTAGAACCCAGCCCGAAGTTGACCCCATGGATGTGCTCGAAACAGAACCCCACAGGGGAAGATCAAGGCAGGGGGCAACTGTAGCTGGTCCTAGCGTGCATCCAAGCAGCCAAAGACAACCACTAGATAATGCTAGAGGTGATAGACTGTACCATCCCTACAGGTCATCTGGACGAGATAGATCCCGCAGGGAAGAACCGAGCTCATTTTTGTCCGCTCCAAGTTCTGACGAGCGGATGGCACGATTATTCAGAGAATGTGTCCAACGGGAGCAAAGGGACCGGGGAATAGGCGCTAGGGTCACCAGTCCCTTTACCCGAAATATCGAAACTGCCATCACTCCCCGGGAATGGAAAATGCCAACCATGGAACCTTACAAAGGAACTTCCGACCCCATCGTACACCTGCAGAGATACACCCAGCATATGCTCATGAGTGGAGCAACAGAAGGAGTATTATGTAAATGCTTTCCGCTATTCCTATCAGATCTAGCTACCTCCTGGTTCTGCCATCTACCCCAAGGATCCATCAACTCATGGGAGATGTTAAAAGAAAGGTTTATTAGCCAGTTCCGCATCCATGTGGAACAACCCAGGGATGCTTATTCTCTATCCAATGTCAAACAGAAAACCGGAGAGACGCTACAACAATATCTAACACGGTTCAACGCCGCAGCGGCAGCAGTTCAAGATGCCGATGAAAAACTCACTCTAATGGCCCTCTGTAGTGGTGTGCATCCAGACACCAAGTTTGCCAGAAGATTAACTAAGGAAAAACCAGTTACCTTGCCTGATTTCTTCCATGAAGCTGGAAAGTATATGAGACTTGAAGACGCTGCTACGGAGAGGCAGCCAGGGCAACAAGGCAAGATAATTCAGGACAAGGTTCCCACTGCAGCTAAGGACGCTCGAAGAAATGAATCTAGAGACAATGCTGGGGGCAGAAAGGGTGAGAAGCGCCAATATCGACCAGGGCCAAGATTTGACTCCTACACTCCTTTGAATGAAACAATCGAAAACATCTACCTAGCCACTCAGGGCGAACTCGGATACAAGCGCCCCCCGCACAAGAAAGAATCAGATAACGCACTCAAGTCCGGAAAGTTCTGTCGCTTCCACGAATCCCACGGACATGACACCAATGAATGCCACCATCTTCGGGACTTGATCGAAGAACACATTAGAAGAAGAAGACTGGAACGTTATGTGAAAAGTCAGAACAGGACTCCAACTCCTGCCAATGAGAACTCAAAGCAACCCCTCCCAGAAGTAGGCGGAGGGAGTCGCAACAATCACAACACCAGTGGCTCTAGTCAAGAGAAGATAGTAGTCCTTACCATCTCAGGAGGACCACACATTGCCGACAGAAGTTGGGCAGAGATGGAAAGGTACGGCAAGTCGCTTAGAAATACCGAAGGATACGTTAACTCCGTCACAGAAGAACGCCAACCGAAACGAAAAGAGAGCGACGACATCATATTCAGTAGACGCGATTTGGAAGGAAGACAGTACCCACATATGGATCCTATGGTCATCTCTGCCTGGTTCGGCCCTGCTAAAGTTTTTCGGATTCTAATAGACACGGGAAGCTCCGTAAACATCTTGTTCAAACATGCTTTCGACAAAATGAAGTTATCAATGAAGGATGTGTCTCCCTGCGACAAACCACTGCACGGTTTCACTGGAGATGCAAAAATGCCCCTCGGGCAACTTGACCTCTTCGTCGAAATAGGAAGTCATCCCCGCTCCGTGGTGCGAAAACAAACGTTCGTGCTAATAGAGAACCACTCGGCTTACAACGCCTTCTTGGGGAGACCAGCCTTGTCTGACTTCCAAATTGTCCTAGCCCCCTGGTGCCTGAAGATGAAATTCCCGACAGACAACGGAATAGGAGAAGTAGAAGGAGATCAAGACGCTGCCCGAGACTGCTATGTAACTGAGCTTCGCAACAACCGCAGAAAGAATAAAGGAAAAGATGCAGAGACTACTCTCTGCATGAAAAGCTTGGAGGCATAGCAACTAAAGAAAGCCCCTCCTCTTCGATACACAAGCGATCCCTTCAATGAACTAGACCCCCGGGATAAAGAGGAGGAGGCTACCGCCGAGCCTGCAGAGGCTATGGAATTCGTATCTGTAGATAAGCATGATTCAAGTAGACTATTAAAAATCGGATCTCAGCTGAAAACGGAATTGAAGGATCGACTCATTGACTTTCTCCGCCACAACTTAGATGTATTTGCGTGGACCCATGCCGATATGACAGGAATCTCCCCAGACGTAGCATGCCACATGTTGAACATCGATCCCACCAAGGTACCAGTAAAGCAGAAAAAGAGGAGCATGGGGGCAGAGCGATCAGCAGCCCTTGATGAGGAAGTAAAAAATCTACTTGCTAATGACTTCATACGGGAAGTCATCTACCCAGAATGGATCGCTAACCCAGTGCTAGTAAAAAAGGCCAATGGAAAGTGGCGAACATGTATTGACTTCTCCAATCTGAATGACGCTTGCCCGAAAGACTGCTTCCCACTTCCCCGAATTGACCAACTCGTGGACAGCACAGCTGGGCACGAACTCCTATCTTTTATGGATGCATACTCCGGATATAACCAGATCCCCATGCACGCTCCCGATCAGGACCACACTAGCTTCATCACCGACCGCGGATTATATTGTTACAAAGTCATGCCTTTTGGACTCAAAAATGCTGGAGCTACCTATCAACGCCTCGTCAACAAAATGTTCGCAGAACTGATAGGACGTACTATGGAAGTATATGTGGATGACATGTTGGTGAAGTCCAGGAAAGCCAACGACCATGTAAGCCATCTGGACGATATGTTTCGGGTACTTCGCCGATATGGAATGAAGCTGAATCCTCTAAAGTGCTCCTTCGGAGTATCATCGGGAAAATTCTTAGGATTCATCGTCCACGCCAGAGGAATCGAAGCAAACCCTGAACAAATCCGAGCTTTAAAAGAAATAAGGATACCTTCCACTCGAAAAGAAATGCAGAGCCTAAACGGAAAGGTGGCCGCCCTAAGCAGATTCATTTCCAAGGCAACTGACAAGTGTGTCCCTTTCTTCGAAGCACTCAAGAAAGACAAAGGGAGGTTCGAGTGGACCGACGAATGCTTAAAAGCCTTCCTCAACCTAATCGAACACCTTCAGAGACCACCAGTACTCTCAACTCCAAATGAAGGTGAAGTGTTATACCTATACCTCGCTGTATCATCTCATGCTCTAAGCGCCGCCTTGGTAAGAGAAGAAGACCGCACACAACGTCCGGTTTACTTTGTAAGCAAGAGATTTACGGGGGCAGAAGCCAGATATCCTAAACTTGAGAAGTTAGCATATTGTTTATTGATCGCGTCACGGAAACTGCGACACTACTTCCAGTCTCACTCCATCAGGGTTCTAACCGATCAACCACTAAGACAAGTGCTCCATCGTCCTGACACTTCTGGGCGACTCCTCAAATGGTGCATCGAACTAAGTCAGTATGATATCACCTACCATCCCCGCACCGCTATCAAAGGACAAGCCATGGCTGATTTCATTGCCGAATTCACTACCAACGAAGGCAAGGAACAATCCGAAGTAGCAAAAAACATCAAGTGGAACCTCTTTGCAGACGGAGCATCGAACGAACAAGGCTCGGGGGCAGGTATTGTGATCGTCACCCCCAGGGGAAGAAAGTTGTACTATGCATTAAGATTGGAGTTCACGGCCACTAACAACGATGCTGAATATGAAGCAGTAATAGCGGGATTGGAACTGGCCCTAGAAATTGGGATCAATTCCTTATGTATTCATAGTGATTCTCAGCTTATCGTAAACCAGGTACTAGGAGAATTCCAGACTCGAGGAGAACGGCTCACAGCATACCTAAAGAAAACCAGACTGCTGCTCGATCGATTGGACCATTATCTAATCAAACACATTCCTCGAGAAGAAAACCAAGAGGCAGATGAACTTGCAAAGCAAGCTAGTATGAAGGACAGCACCATTCCCGGAGCACTAGTAATCTCAAGGCATCTAGCCCCAAGTTTCGAACAAGTAAATCTGATAACTGCAATCGAAGAAGGAACCTGGATGACTCCTATCCGGAAATATTTGCAAGATGGCATACTACCCGACAGGCGTGACGAAGCCAAGAAGATCTTGAGAAAAGTTCCCCACTACACAATACAAGAAGGCATCCTCTACCGGCGTGGCTTCTCTAGCCCCTTATTAAGATGCGTCGCCGGAAGGGAAGCCAAGGAGATATTAACAAACATCCATCAGGGAGGATGCGGAGATCACACTGGAGGACAGACTTTGGCAAGAAAGATACTCCGATATGGATATTACTGGCCCACACTAAACAAAGATACCCTAGACTTCGTTAAGAAATGCGACAGATGTCAGAAGTTCGCCAAGATCCCTCGACTGCCCACAAACGAAATTACTCAAATGACCAGCCCTTGGCCCTTTGCTGTATGGGGAATTGACTTAATTGGCGAACTGCCAACGGGCCGAGGCGGAGCCAAATATGCTATAGTGGCAGTCGATTATTTCACCAAATGGGTGGAAGCGGAACCTTTAAATAAAATATCTTCAGCAAAAATTATTAACTTCTTGATCAAAAACATTCTGTGCAGGTATGGAGTCCCCCTCAAGATCGTATCAGACAACGGACTCCAATTTGACAGCGAAGAATTTGCCGACTGGTGCCAAGAGCATGGAATTCATAAAAGCTTCTCATCAGTAGCTTACCCTCAGGCAAACGGACAAGTTGAAGCTGTCAACAAAATTCTCAAAACCCTAATCAAGAAGAAACTTGAAAAGTCAAAAGGCGCTTGGGTGGACGAACTTCCTACGGCACTATGGGCATACCGCACATCTTTCAGAACATCAACGGGACATACTCCTTTCTCTTTGGCATATGGATCGGAGGCAATGCTCCCAGTTGAGACTATTGTGCCTTCCCACCGTAGGATCCACTACAACCCAGAAGAAAACGAAGAACTCCTCCTCATGTCTTTGGAACTGATTGAGGAAAGGAGAAACGATGCAGCACTCAAAGCAGCAGCTCACAAACAAAAAGTGGCAGCACTATACAATTCCAAAGTCAAGCATCGCAGCTTACAAGAAGGAGATCTTGTCCTCAGGCGAATCTTTCCGCGCCCCGGGGCACTGGACCCCATCTGGGACGGACCATATGTAATTCACAAAGATCTCCACAACGGAGCTTACATTTTGTCAACAGTGGACGGAGAGGTGTTCCAGAGGGCATGGAACATCCGACACCTCCGTCGATACTTTTCTTAACTTGTACTGCCCATATGAAGTGAATTAACAAAGAGAACCAGTGGACGTAGGCATTTTCGTGCCGAACCACTTTAAAAAATCTTGTCTCTTTTTAACTTGTTCCTTTATGTCTTGGCTACTTGTTAAGTTTTATCCCTTTCTGTTGAACAAAATCCTATGGCATCTCCACTCAAGACGCACCGCGGCCTCATCTAGACTAGGCCTAACAGGTACGCCACGATTCTATGCACTCGCCAATGAGACTCTTTTGCTCCAGCATCCCTCTGCTGCGGGTTAACTCATTGCGCGCCTGCCCTCAAAGCCAACTGTAATGAGCCGATTATAAGTCATCATAAAGGCCGACTATAGCCGATGGCAGCTCATTACGGCGTTCGGCTCGTCGGTAACCGTGAACCTACTTTAAGCCCCAACATAAGGTGTGGCCAGCCAGGGGTAGTTCACGGCCAACGGCACCCACGCTAGCCGGCCACGGTAAATCGAATAATACCCACGATTACGGACCATAACGGTTCGGGTAGTTACCGTGCGCGATCTCGGCTCCGATGTGTCTTAAGTGCGGCTGTGGTAAAAAAGAAAACTCCCCGCGGAGGCGTAAGATGGGTGACAAATGTCTCCAAGACCCACAGCTAGGGAAAGTGACTACAAAACCCGTTTGCCACGAACTTAAGCACATCGACGGCCTTCCGTGACTGGAAGTTTTACTTTTACTATATTTCCATTTCATTTAAATATTTTTCTCCTATCCTGTATAACAAACTCTAAAGTACAGGAAAGCAAATAGGAAACATTCACTCATGAGGCTCTAAGCCTGCGTGCTGGGTAGCAGGGCGCTCTGCTATACCCGTGAACAGTTACACAAGACACTCAAAGCTACCGCCTGCGAATAAAACATAAAGGGCGGTACTCTCTTCTCTTGTACATAAATGCGTAACTATAACTTATTCATACACTGACATTGCAAAACGTGAAATTATATTTCAAGCAAAAACTTAACATCAAACACAAGTGGAATCACAGGCATATACATAATTATACTTCTCACACAGCACATAAAGATAGCAACAACATTTAAACATGACAAAATCAGCTTATATTATAAGATCACACGAAGTTATTCTTTGCAAATAATTCTATTACAGTTGCATATCAAAGATTAACATGAACAGTGATAAAAAAGAAACAAAAAGATGGCAGATGCATCCACACTCCATCACCAACTCCCCCAGCCTACTTAGCCGCAGGATCGGAGCCCCCAGCATGTGGATCTGAAGTCCCACCTGTCCAGATCGGAAGAGGAATTCATTAAACGAACGATCAAGTTATGAAAACACGGAAAGAAAAGAAAGGGAAAAGAATAACTCACCAGCATCCGCCGCTTGATCCTCATCATCCAACTGCACGCCCGCTTCCTCCGCAGCAAGCAGCCGCATCCCCTCCTTCACCGCCGCTTGCTCCTCCTTTGAGAACTGAGCAGTAACCGCACTCAAGTTGAAAGCCTCTCCGCCTTCCTTACCCGCGTTCACCCTGGCCTCCTCTAAAGCCTGGAGATACACCTTGGCCATGACCCGAGGGTAATCGTCCATCCAAGACAAGCCGCCCTCTTTCCAAGTATGGAAGTACATATCCTGAAGCATCTCATCCATCATCCCCTCATTTTCCTCAAACTCCCTCACCCGAGCCTCGGAAGCTTGCAACTTAGCGACGGCGACGTCCCTCTCTGATTGGTATCTCAAGCAGTCAGCCTGGAGTGACCTCCTCATTTCCTCCTCCTTCAACCTAAGGGACCTCCTCATCTCCTCCATCTCCTCCTTCAACTCAGCCTGAGCCATCTCCGCAGCCTCGAGTCTCCCCGACAACTCCTCTACCCGCTCGAGATCCGCATTTCGAACCTCATCCACCGTTGTAATGGCCATGTTAATCCGCTCCCTGCAGGTAACCTCCATCTTCCGTAACTCCGCCCTACTGGCCTTCTCCATGGTCTCTTTCAGACGCTGGGAGGCTTCCTCATGCTGGGAGATCTGGATGGCTTGGTCGGCAAGCTGCTTGGCCTGATCGGCAACCTTTAGCCTTAACCGAATATTAGCACTCCCAATCTCCTCCCCGGCCTTGACCAATCGAGCATGATGCTCCATTAACTTCTTAGTCTCTTCGGCCACCCGGTCAATATTAGCCTTGGCCTCGTCCCCCATAGTAACTACTCGGGTAGTAAGCAGATCAAGATCTAGGGACTTGGCCTCGTCCAGCACTCTTACCATGGGGTTGCGGGGAAGTAGGTGCTCGCCCGTGGTCTCATCGAATGAAATGTCCCGAAAACTTGGGTCTAAATCAGGATGGCCGGCAAAAGGGTCACGAGGCACGGGGCGAGGCACATCGGGACGCCTTATATGAATGACAGTAGAACTCTTGGAAGGAGGAGGAGGGGGGCAGGGCTCCGTGCTCTCCTCCGTAGTATCACGAGGAGGCTGAGTAGGGGGAGACAGAGTAGGAAGCTGCGAAGCAGAAGAAGACTCAAATAAGGAACGGCTCCGCTTCCTTTTCTGAATGCCCTCTTCGATGACCCCAAGAAGAGGGCGGTACTTGACTACGTCCCCAGTGCGATCAGTAGAAGGTTTCGCGGAAGCTCTCCTCGACTTAAATTGTTCAAGGCGGTGTCGAACATCCGACGTTTTACCCGCCTGGCCTGCCCCTGGAATAAAGAACAAGTGTTACGAACATACAATAATCCGCAATTCAAAAAAATGTGCTAAGTTAAAAAGAAAGAAAAGTGAGGAGACACATCTGTTATACAAACCCGGCGGAGGAGTGGGATACTGCAATAAGTCCTGGATCTCATTCCAGGACGGAAGTGAACCGTAAAAAATTTCTAAGTCCTTATCGAAAATAGAATCGGCAGAAGACAAAAGTTCACCTTGCATCGCCGGGGTCACCCTAGCTGAGGAACCCTTAGAGGATGGGTCAGTGCTAACCACAGCTTTGCCGGTTTCCTCTGCCTTCTCCGTTTCCTTCTCTGTTTCCGACTCCCCCTCTGACTCCCCGAAGGCCCGACGGAGAGCCTCATCCAGTTCGAGGTCCTGCTCAGAGGTTAGAGCAGCAACACCGCTACCACCCTGACCATCGCCATCTCCTCCACCCTCCGACCCTTCTCCAACTTCACCTCCTTCCTCCTCTTCTACACCTTCCTCCTCCGGGACATCCGGGCAAGTACTTGGAGAAGGGCCATCGGACTCCTTGAGCTTCTTGCCTCCTACGACTGGACGTTGTGCAAAGGGCTTCCTCTTGCCACCCTTCGCTGTCACCCCACCTTTAGGCTGGGCAGCTTTCTCTTCTGCCGTGTCCCTCTGTTTGACTACGGACTGATGTGGGAGGATCAAATTATACGACAAGAGCCTGGCATTCCTAATCAAATAAGCAGCCGATCTGTCTCTCCCGGAAATAGCTTCAATTTCAGCTGCCATCTGAACCAAGCGATCATCTTCCACAACCGCAAAACCACCTGTCGCTAGCAAGAAATAAAAGCGCATAAGAGAGAGAATTACAGCCAAGACAGGAATTATGAGTAGAGTTTTGACTTACATCCGGAGGTAAATCGGCGAATAGAGACGGAGTCATCCCTAACAAAGAACCATTCCTTCTTGAACATGCTATACTTCGAGTATAAATCCAAAACCGGCTTGAAGGAAACGGCTGACTCCAAGCTAATATATGGGGACCCCTTCCTGTACCCCCTCAGATTGTACAGATATCGTATTTCCCGGTTGGAGGGGGCACGCCCGTATCTCTTCTGGAAGATAGCATACAAGCAAACCAGAATGGCATAAGAGTTGGGCTGGAGCTGGAATGGAGCCACCTTCAGATAAGTGACGAAGCTTAATATCCAGGCGTTGACTGGAGGAATAGCCCCGCACATACAATGGTAACGGCTGTAAGCGAAGTACCCCTCAGGGGGATCATATGGCATGACCCCCTCCCCCGGTAACAGCATAAGAGCCCTGTCTATCCCAAAGGAACGGGATATAACGTCAAGTTGCTCCTCCTTTAGGGAGCTAGGAAAGCAGTCGGGAGGGGAGACCAGAAGTTCCTGTGGACCATGTCCGTCCACCAACGACCTCGGAACAGGTCGATGTTGCCCGGATCCTGGTTGGGCTGGGGGCACAGAAGAAGACTCTCCTCCATCCTTGGATTTCCGTCTGTCTGATCGTGTTTCCGCCTTGCGAGACATTTATCTGCATACACAAAAGTGAAAAACATGATGTTAGAACAAGAATACAAGCAAGCATACATAAGTCCAGAATTCCACCCAAAGACCGAATACAAAGTTCATTCGGCACTAGGGTCTTATGCTCATTCGGCACTAGGGACTTAAGTTCATTCGGCAATGGGGTCATAAGTCCATTCGGCACTAAAAAACACATCCGGTATACATATCATTCGGTACTACAAAACCCTTCGTGTGCATTCGGCAATCATATTCATTCGGTGATAAAAAACCATTCGGCAAAAGAATATATACCTAATTCGGTATAAGCTTGGTTCGGCAGAAGTTTGGTTCGGCTAAAAATTGATTCGGCTCTCTTTGGTTCGGTAAGGGAAAACTAAGGGGGGTAGCCTCTATATATAGGCAAACTCAGGATTGCCGAACCAGCTGGTTCGGCCTACCGGACCAACATACCGGACCAGCGTACCGGTCCAACCAACAACCGAATAAAACTGTCTCTACCAGCAGAAACCAGAAACAGGGGGCACGCAGGGCGCTTCACTCAGATAAGTGCCGAACTCTAAGAGCTTACTAATAAAATAAAAAATATGATAACAATGGATAAGTCGTGAATCTCTCACTAACATGGATTAATCATTTACACGTGCACGCGACCACGAACGGTCCATAGGCACGCTCTGAATGGCTATTAACCCTATCGTCATGAGAATTTGCACTTTGACACGCCTTTTTAAACTCATAGGTAAAACGGATATTTGATAATTATGAAATGGCTAAGCTACTTACACATGTATGGGGTCGCGAACGATCCCTAGGCATGCTCTGAGCTTGCGATAAACCGTCTTGACAAGCGATCCAAGAATGCTAAGCCCCCTCGGGGCACACTTGCTCGCCTCGAACGACACGATTAGCTTCATTTCAAATATCTCGATCCCGAACGATCGTTATCTAAAACCACACTAAAACTATAAATTAAATTCCTTTGCAGGACAGCAGCAGGATACGAATATCCAGCCCATGGCGTTACGAAACAAGCCTTTCTACCACAGGGAAACAAAGCGCGACACATGCAAGCACGTGCCCCACTTTGGGGGGCAAATGTTGGGCGAATTTTCACCCAGAAGATCTCGAGACCGAGAAGCGTCAGTTACACCCGGGTTCGTAACCTCCAATCCATTCGGCAGACACAAGGCTCAATGCTAGCATAAAATCCATTCGGCAATTCAAGCATGGTGGTTCATTCGGCATGGGTTCATTCGGCATTCCCAACCTAGTCCGGCAACCAGACTCCCCCTCACAATCCCACTACCGAACGAGGTTGGTACCGAACCAATCACCACCGGTCCAATACCACACAACCAACCTCTTCATCACCGGACCACCATGACCGGACCACGTACAACCGAACCAACCTCCAAGCTCACTACCGAATCAACCATCTCAGAGACCTCAACACGGCCGAACCAAGGCTTCGCCGAACCAGAACGCTACCAGGCCAGATTGCTTCAGCCCGGGCCCACCAGCAGCTATATACATCCAAGACCCCTGCCCTCTACCTCACTCTATAAATAGAGGGGCAGGGGTACAACAATGGCAGACAAGTTTGAGAGCTCAAGCAAGGAAGGAACTTTCAAACTACTTTCATACACTTGTACACAACGCATTGTACTTGTAACCTGAAAGAAAGAAGATAATAACATATAAAGTGGACGTAGGCACATTCTGGCCGAACCACTATAAATCTGTGTGTCTTTTACATTTCAGCCCCTACTTTTCTCATATTTACATACTCATCTAAAATCATTGAAAATTACATATAATCAACTAAATAATACGACTTGGAGGTGTTTGTCCATTTTTTGTGCAAACAAGAATTTTATTCAAATTGTAAATAATTAGTTTTAATTACCCTTGCTATATTTCATTTTAGCGTTCATTTCAATATTAAATTATAAAGTTTTTGTTTCTTCTAAATTTATTTATCAAAATCTTAATAAACTAACAAATTTAAATTATCGAAAATTACGGGTTGTTACACATATAGTTATTGTATATTCTATATTATATAGTGATGTTACTTTCTATGTACTTGTTCTTATTGGTTGTTGAGTGATTAGTAGATACGAATGGCGTATGCTTCACATTTGGAGCTCGCTTTCACGTTTTATTGGTTGTATATAGTTGCTAATACTAAAATAATGTAAACATCTCGGATTACATATCGTAATTTTATATTTTTTCCCCACGGGATGCCTCATCCTCGAAGATAAGATGTATATTTGTGCTTATATAAAAGTTGTAAATTTTTCCAAGCGAGCCGCATGAAGGAGACGCTGGTGAAATTTTCCATAAATTAAGGAATTAGAAATTTTTTGAGAATTTTGGAAACTTTTGATAACTATGAATTTGATTTTGAGTAATAACTTGGAACGAATGAATATATGATATTAGTTGGATTCTGTGGATGAATTTTAAAGAATTAAAAATTTTGTATCCTATTTCAGCTAGCTGTTTTGAAAAGTTAACGGGTTTGGGGTATTTTTCTTACCTTGAAAATTTTAGGGTGAAATTCTTTTAAGGGGGGAAGGATGTAACGATTCAAAATTTCAGTCACTTGAATTTGAGATATTTAATTGATTTTAAATATTAAAAGTTAATTTTATGAGTTAAACAATGTGAATTTCAAATAGCGATTTATTTGATAATTAAATTGTTGAATTTAATATTTAGGAATATTTAAAATAATTGAATCTTGAGTTTAATATGAATGAAAATGATTCGAAAGTTGATTTAAATTCTATTTAAATAAGAATGAAGATAGTGAACTTTTAATATAGATTTAAAAGTGATTTGTTTGGTTTTTATAATGACCCATTCTAATCAACGTGTAAAAAAGCCTTCCAGGGCACAGTCTCAAATTTCAAAGAAACCAGTTCCGTTGGATCCATAATAATGAGTTATAGTATGCCGTCGAATTTTGTGACGATTGGGCGTATCGTTTGGTCGTGCGAGCTCAAAACGCGTAGAAATTAATTAAATGAATTTATATAATATAATTGGGTTTGAAAAGCTGTCTTCTACATATGATCGAATTAGGTCTCGAGACTTGTTCCATTATGTTCAGATAGGGGCACAACATATAGAGCGCAAGGCGGCATGCCTTGTATGGAGTTCGAGATTTTCAGTCGTTTTAAGCTAGACATTTTTTCTAATTAAAATATAATAATATATATCTTTTTTCTTTTATAGCCGTACTTTCCCATACTTTTCCCACATTGCGCCCATACCCTCTCCTCTATTTAGTCGCATGCATATCAAAAGATAGTTCACCTTTTTTTTTCAATTTCCCTTCTTCCATCCAACGGCTCATGATCGCCGGAGCCAATCCATGCCAAATCATCTCTCGACTTCAACTAACGAAATGCATAGATTGATAAGGAGAGAAACTTCAACATTTGGATTGTCGTATGGCGAGGCGAGATAGGCAAAATTTGACCACATTCGTGGTTGAATAGGGTTCGATTTTTGGGTCATTCGACCACATATGGGTGGCGACGGTGGCGCGCGAGGTCGAAGGGGGAGATCGGCGATGGTAGACAGCGACACAGGCAATGGCGTGGGCAAGGGTTGGGTCGTAGTTGAAGTTTATCGACCTAGAAATTAAACGAGCATGAAAGAGGGAAGGAGTAGGTTAAATGTAATTAATTTAAAATTACAAGTAACCAGTGGATTAAAATTTTATTTAATAATGGTTAAACTTATAAATGCTATAACCTTTTCCTACGAGGTTCGAATTGAACATGTTTGTTTGCATTGCGGTCGTATCGGCGAATGCTACGCTATGGAGTTGGATTGGATGGATTCAGAACTAGTAAAAATTTTAGTCAAAATTGAACGACTATTCAATTGTCATTCGAACTAGAGCTCTTTGGCGACTTTTGGAATCATTGTGAGTGAATCTCACTTTTTTGGTTAACCAGAAATATTTTTAGTTGATAAAATTATTGATTGGATGTGTTAATAATTTATTATTGACTGTTACGGATTGTTTGGATAATTTAATATTTTATATTATTGGTTTGGATATATTCCCGCCCTTGGAGCAGAAGAGACTCTATTACATTTCCATGTAAGAGTGGATAACCCTTTGTATTTGATCCCACCTCGAAGCGGTTGATTTATATTTTTTTGTATAAATTGATATTTGATCTGTTGGATGCCATAATTGATGAGATGGATAATCTTCCTTATTTAGTGCTATGGTAACCCTGGGCCATATTTTTAGTATGTTGAAATATTATAAAATGAAGTTTTAATTTCAAAAAGGGATTTAAGTGATTTTATACACACACACACGCACACTCTAATAAATCTTGAATTACTAAGAGAAGGAATTTAATTTAAACAAAATTAAAGGTATGCTATTTGGAGATTATAAATTAATATTTTATAAAATATTCAAAATAGACATTTTGAACTGTGGATAAAGGTTTTTAAAATCTTAAAAGTAAGTCCGTCTTTTATAATAAAGGAATTTGGTTTTAAAAGAAGCTGGAAATGATTTATAAAATTATTCACTAACCATTTTATATAAAGTAATGTATATATCTACATGTATTAAGATTCATTTACAAATGTGGAAGTTTATTAATCGGAAAATGTAGAAAATATATACAGGTGACATTTTACAAAACAAAGTGAAGATTTGTAAAATCGTATTATTAATAAAAGGATAGAGTTATAAACAGTGTTTATAAATAAAAGGAAACTTTATCATTGGATAAATTTAGGAAAATAAATCACAATCTTGGATTTATGGAAATATGTGGAATGTTGTTTTAGAAAAATAGTTGATTGTATTTTGAAAGTTGAAAGTGAGATGTATAAGAGGATAGAGTTATAAATGGGGCTTTATGAATAAAGGGATTTTGTAAAAAGTAAGTTTTATAAAATAGAAGGAGATTTATAAATACAGTTTATAAATATGAAAATGATTAAGTTAAGATTTAAGTATGGATTTTTATCAAGGAAATATATTTGGTTTTAAGAGTTGGTTATTTATATTAATATTGTCCTATAGTAATTCCTAAATATTTTAATATTTTGAAAGGTTAATTATTTAAGATTATTAATATGGTTTGGAATTAAATATAAATATTTATTAATAAAGTTTTGTAAATCAATTATTATTATTTATAAAAATGGGAAGATAAATTATTCTTCTTTTATTAAGATGGTTTTTAAATTTACTAACTATTATTTTAAGACGTTGTAAAGTTAATATTTATTTATTTATGATGAGTACTATTATGAAATAGTATTTTAAAGTCAATGGTTAGATATATTTATAATTTTTTCTGAGATTTATAAACTAGTTTTTATAAACATATGTGAGCTATATAAGCGGAATCTTATAATATGGATTGGGAAAAGCTTAAAGGAAGATTGAAAAAGGGTAAAAAGAGTTTTGTAAATGGTTAGATGTTTAAAAACAAATTTAGAAGTAGGTTTATATGTTATAAAGGGATTTTTATAAATGGTTTTAAGGATTTATAAGGTTTTATAAATGATTTTAGAAGTGTATAAAAGGAATGTATAAGTGATTTAAATTGATTAAAGAGGGTACAAAAGATTCTTTGAGGTTATGTAATGGTTTGAGAAATTTATAACGCAGTTTATAGATGATTTAAAATTGTATAAAAAGAAAACCTTCCTCGATGTTGGTGAATATACTCATACTGTTGAGATATGTATATGGATCTTTTCCAACTATTGAAATATAGGGGTTTGTGCATATATATATATACACACACACACACAAAGAATTTTGATTCAAGTATTTACAAAGTGAATTTAAAATAAAAGATTTTGGAGGCTAGTGTCTGCTTTTATGCTTAACCAATGTTGGTTTCCCCTATTAAAAAAATCTTTGATTTGGATATTGCTTGTTGATAGTTAAATAACCGACTATCGAATTTGGACCCAAACATTACTTTGTAAATATCTAGGAGAAACACATGAGTTATATAGCACAGTCATCTCCAATGATGTTGTACTGTGCGTATATTTTTTTTCATTCTCCTTGGACAATGATAAGCAAATCCGTCCTCTCTGCTCTTATCTTTGACCGTTTATTTCCTAAAGAACCAAGGTTGAGCTTGTCAGAAATTATCGAAAGATGTTCCGAAGAGACCGAGATCAAATATGTTATCCAAAAACCACTTCGATCCAACTCAAGCGTTTCAAAGTGAAGACATCATGAAGTTGATGGAATTGAAGATGAAGCTCTCATTTGTTGCATTTAGTTCCAAAATGAACTTTTATGGATGCATGTTGGTATTGCACTATTTCTTGGAGGGCAATATTAGCATTCCAAGTGAGAAGTGCTATATAAAAGGTAAAACGTAGTCTTAAGGCTCATCAACCAGGTATGACTAAAATAGCGAAGATGCAACAGGGCTAAGTGTGTCGCTCCCAAGTAGGTTGTGATCATCCCTATCTAGAGTCGATATTATCTCTTGTTCTTACGCTTTGGGACTCATTAACGGAGGGGTGATCATAGTCGATACTATCCAGTAAGAGGTAGGCCTGTTCTATATTGGCAGGGGATCCTGGCGAGGTCCTTGGCATTACTATATCTAGAGATGCATCGTGACGAGTGATACCCCAGTAGCCCAGTCATTATGTGAATCCATTCTCCAATACGAGCTTTTACGGTTTTAGTTGTATATCTATTATATTGGAATTTAATTAATGTAACAATTTCGACTAAGATTGATAAGTATTTGCATATTATACACTATTATAATATCAAAGAATTTCATATGAAATGTTTTGGTTATTGTAAGGTAAAAAACTGTCCATGTTTATGTGCAGCGTGGTGTTACAAGATACTTTTGATTTTCAAAAGGTTTTCTATAACATTAAAAAAAATCCAGTTGGGTGTGTTTTCTCACGCTGGTTTTTCAAACCGACTTGGGTGTTATTGTATTATAATGCTCGGGTCAGACCGAGCATACTTACAGATTTCTTTTGATGCATTGGAACTCATGAGACGAGTTGGAGGTCTTCAAGTCGTATTCACGTATATGTTTACTTTTCGCTGCTTTGTTGTTGAAATCATCAGTTTTTGTGAGGATAGGTTGTTATAACTATCCATGCTGATGATTGTTATTTATTATTGTACTCTGATGGATGCATGTATAACAATTATATTTTGTAAAGATCGCTGATATTATATTATATACTGTTCCGCTGCGATTGTGAGATTTTGTGTTGTTTTTTAGTTTCTTTCTCTTCTTCTTATTTCTCTTCTTCTTCTTTCTCCTCTCTTTCTTCTTTCCTTTTCCTTAACAATCGAGTTTTTGACATTCGATTCCTCAGCGCCCAGTACCTTGGACGTATTAATGTCGATTTTCGAGGGTCAAAATCCCATCTGTTACACCTAGGTAACTCGATCGATGGGGAAAAACTATATGTATGAGAGATGCATTTGTTATTTTGAAAAGGGTGTTTAAAAAACAATTTTCAAAGAATTCTCATTACATACACACACCCCCTCTCTTTTTGAACATACGCATATACAATAGGTAACTCTTTTCTTTTAGCATGTAAATACTATCTTTGGAAATTATCACTAAAGGTTTAACCTACAAATAGTTGATATGGCTGATAATCAATCTTCTTTTGAACAAGGGAATTCTACGCATGGAATACCACACATTTGTGGAATCCCCGAATGGTTTAAGAATTATCTTAGGATAGTCGAATAGATTCCTATTCCTCCAGTAGACCAGTAGCACCGACTGCCCAACTCGTCGATGCAGCACCCCATCGTATCGATTTTTATAAATTGTGTAAGGACTATGGGAGAGAAGATAAACTCTAGTACCAAAGGATATTCAAAAGTTAAAGCATGGATTAGTAACTACGAGAAGATACTTAGAGAGCATGGTTGGGATGATCAGTTAAGAAGAAGAATAGCAGCTTGGCACCTCAGGGAAGAAACCTTGAATTTATGGAACTTTGTGAATGATAAGCATCCTGGAAGGATATTATGAATTTAAGGACCAATTTTAGATTAGATTCATGTCTAGAGTAGGGTTAGCTTGCAATTGGAAAAGTTCATTCAGCCATGACAAGAGATTCTAACCTTAAGGAGTACATAGCTAAGTTTACTGAATTGTCTAAATTCACAATGAGACTAATAGACACAACTATGAAAAAGGACACAAAGTTCATAAAGGGATTAATTTCCCCACTAAGAGAAATGTTTTTGACTCATGTACCTATTGGGGCCACGTATGAGATGTTGGTAGAAATGGCAATGCTGCACGTGGCCAATGAGGAAGATAAGATAATGGTAAAGGAGAAGTCTGCACTGACCCAAAAGTAAGGAAGGTCCAAAAGGGGAGCTTTTGGGCCAACAAGAAGTTGAAGGGGAAGAAGGATGAGAAGGTGTGTAAGAAATGCCAAAGGAAGGGTCGTGAAGCTAAAGATTGTAAGATGAGTATAATGAAGGAAGCCATTAAGGGTAAGTGCTTTAAATGCCACAAGGAAGGGAGTCACAGGAATCTGTGTCCCAAGATGGCTAAGGAAGGTTCAAGCAAACATGCCTACATTATTGAAGCCGTCCCTATTAACACTAAGCCACCAAGAGACCAAGGAAAAGCAGTTCTAGAAGGTATAACTCTTATTTTGGATTACCATTCATACCATATTTGATTTAGGGGCACCGCTTTCCTTTATAGCCAGGGATGTAGTAAATTCCTTAAACCTTCAAACCCAGATGGTCAATAGCCCAAATGAGGTTTCCATTCCCAATAAAGGTTAGACCCATCTTTCTCTTATTTACAAAGACATAGTGTTAGACATATGCGACATTGATTTCATATGTACTGCGTACTTTCTATATTTTGAAAGGTACGGGCTTCTCTTATGTATGAATTGTTTGTCATATTATGGAGCCATTCTTGACTGTGATAAGAGGGTAGTACGATTAAAGACTTATGGAGGCCATGACCTAGAAGTTATTTGTACACCAAAAGCTTTAGTTGAGTTAAGCCATTTATACTCACTAAATCTATCTGTTATTGGAGAACCATCATCCGTACCTATAGCTTGGGGATTTCTTGATGTCTTTAGGGAGGTCTTGGCCTCCTACCCCATAGGGAGACTGAGTTCTAAATCGATTCGGAGAAGGATGCAAGTCCCATCACACCGTGTTTGAGACAAATGGCCGCTAAAGAAAGAAGGGAATTGGATAGGCAAATCACGGAGCTATTGAAGGAAGGATTTATCTACATGAGTACTTCTGATTGGGAGCCCCTATTGTTTTTGCTGCTAAGGCAAATGGTTCTTTAAGATTTTCCATCAATTATAGGGAGCTGAACAAGTTGACAAGGCAGAATAGGTACCTTGTACTAAGAATAGATGACTTGTTCGACCTGCTTGTAGGAGCTAAAGTCTTTTCCCAGTTAGACTTAGCAACGGGATTCCATTAGTTGTGGATTGCCGAGGAAAGCTTGCAGAGGAAAGCAAGCCGAAGACCGCATACCATACGCCAGATGGGCTCTATGAGGGGAAAATAATGCCTTTTGGACCGACGAATGCCCTAGCATACTTTGTGGATTCGATGAGTAGAGTATTTAAAGGGCAACTGAATTAATTTGTCATGGTGTTTGTCGATGATATCTTGGTTTCTTCAAAGGCAAGAACGAGCATGAGGACCACCTTAGGGAGGTATTAGAGGCCCTAAGAAGAAGCCAACTCAAAGACAAGTTGTCTAAATGCCACTTTTGGAAAAATGAAGTTAGGTTCCTTGAGCATATTGTTTTGAAACAAGGATTGGCTGTGGACCCTGCTAAAGTGGAAACTATTCAAGAATGGAAGACTCCTAGTAATACATAAGAGGTTTGGAGTTTTCTTGGGTTGGCAGGCTATTATATGAAGTTCATCAAGAGCTTTGCACAAATAGCAGTCCCTTTAATGTAATTGACTAAAAAGAATCTAGTTTTTGTTTGGGATGATAGATGCACTGAGGCATTTGAGAAGCTTAAGGAGTCATTAACTAGTGCATTTATGCTCACTATTCCAGATGAAACCAACCCATTTACGGTTTTCACAGATGCATGTGGTATAGGATTAGGGGCGGCTCTTATGCAATAATGGAAGGTAGTTGCTTATGATAGTAGACAACTGAAGGACCATGAGAAGAGGTATCCAGTGCATGATTCAGAATTGGCAGCCATTGTTTTTGCCTTAAAGATATGGAGGAATTATCTCTTGGGGTAAAGTTTGAGTTATCCACTGATCAAAAATCACTTAAATACACATTTTCCTAAAAGATTTGAATCTTAGACAGCAGAGGTGGATGGAGTATGTAGCATCCTTTGACTTTAGTATTCAATATGCCTCTGGAAAAAGGAATATAGAAGACAGGCTACACTAGGGCTATATACGAATAATGACATGACTAGAGATTTTTTACCCTCAAAAATCGACACTAATATGTTCACTATGTAGAATGTCGAGCGATCGATTGCAGGAAATACCAGATCATTAGAGGTTAAGAAGAAAAGGATAGAAGAAGAAACAGAAAACACAACATAGAATCTCACAATCGCAGCGGAACAAAATATAATATACAATAATAGATATTTATTCAAGAAAACTGTAACTGTTAATACACGGATAAATTACAGAGTATAATCGTCAACATATAAGTTTGGACAGTTATATTAACTTGTCCTCACAAATGTTGAATGTACAGCCTATAATACACAATGGAATATAATCAAGTACGCGTGATATGTCTCTGCCATCCAGCTCGTCTCTTGAGCTCCAAAGCATCCAAACTTGAATTCTGTAACACTCGATCTGACCCAACCATTACAATAAAGTAACACCCGAGTCAGACCGAAAACCAGCGTGAGTAAACACACTTAATTTAAATTACTTAAGTTATCAAAATCCTTCGAACACAAAGGTAACTCGTAAGACCGCGTTACATATAACACGACGGGTTTTTATCTTGCGATGACCAAAACACTTTTGAAGAAAATCCATCGATATTATAATAGTGTCTAAGTACAATATTTGTTTAAAATAGTTGAATTTGTTAAATTAATTTAATTCTAGCATACAGGACCCTATAATCAATACCGTAAAGGTTTATGGCCGTTAATGGATCGAAGTGGTTCCGGATGATTCTAATATCCGTATTCGATCTCTTCGAATCGACGCCATAAATTTTTAAAGGTCCAAGTCATTTCAATAACAATTTCACAATCAGATACTAATATTTACATATGGAAATTCATTCCATATGCAACCTTTATCACGACCAGTTCATCGAATTAATTCATTTTTAATTGTCACAATTTCTGAAATCAAAATAGTGATTAGTACTAGTCGATTCACTTTACAAATAAATGTGTAACCTTTTGTTCTATCTACTTTGATTTGTTTGGCCACTCAATGGCACACAAAATAGATAATTCAACTCCATGTCTACAAAATACAATATCATAGATCATTAACTAAACCAACGATTTAAAATTGATATTAAATCAGTTTACAATTCAGAATTGGATTAAGTTCAAATAATCGAGTCGAATTATATTTTAAAATCCAAATTACTTGCTAATCAAAGAAATTAAATAAAAATAGTTTTTCTTAAATAATTAAAATTAAACAGATCAATTAATAATTTATTAATTAATTAACTATAATTAACTAAATAATTAGTTACTTATTTATTTACTTTAACTATTATAATCATTAAATTTTCAACATTTCATAAATTTCGACAATATTAGCTCAGATGGAACTACTTGGAAATGGGGTTTTTAATTTTAGATTTCTAGACGAAAACAAATTCTATTCTTCTTTATAAAACATGCATTTTTTAAACAGAAACATATTCAATTGTTCTTTATAAAACATACCAACCCAACGAACAAACCGGCCCATCACTAAGCCCAACCAAATCTTTTGTTTTTTTTTTCAATTTAGAGATAAGGTAAAATAAGTTTTTCAAGGCTATAGGTTATTAAGTAACAAATTTTTATTAAATTTGCCTAAAAACTACTCCAGCCCATATCAATATTTTTCTTCTAATTTTCTCACGGCCCAAACCAATCAAACAAATCAAGCTCGTTTCCTTCTTCTCCTTCCTTCTCCGGTTCTTTCATTTCCATTCTCTCATTCAAGCATACCCTGGTGCACGAACGTGTGCATATGTACATGCACTTTGACCACTGAAACTTTCTATCGACCCTTTGCGCAAGCTACCCACGACCTCGGCATTGCGTTTCCCCACCAGAGAATCCACAGCAATGCCAGTTCACAAAACCGACAACCAACCCAAACCTAGAACGAACACCCAACCCTCCAACACCTCGCCCCGCCAACCACCACCACCATTGACCATCAGATTTCACCTGAAGCTTCACCGTCTCCTCCTCTATCATTTCACCCTGGACCACACGTCCATCACGTTGCCTCATCATCGTCATTGCCACCCAATCGAAACTAAAATAAACACTCTAAACCCCTAGTTTGACCCCGACGTGCCGCCACAACCTATTATAAATTGCAACGCCATTTTTCCCGTATCCCTCATCGTCTGCTCCTCCTTCCTGTCCAACGACTAGCCACGAAATCATGCGTACCACAGGAATTTGGCCAAAGACCCAAATCAGATCAACTCCCTATTTCTCACTCCACACGCTACTAAAAATTACAAAACCACTCCGAAAAATCATATTTACCAATGACGAACACAACCATATGATCTGTTTTCGATATCATGATATTTAATTTTTGTCAAAAACTTATCCACTATTTAAATAGGTTTTCTCATCCTATGCTTGACGAAATTAAGAGAAACTAATTTTAAAATATCGTATACTCAAAAACTAACAACTTTGGTTTTTTAATCATGTCCTAAAATTAAACGAATGAGGAGATAATTATTTTTGAAGTAATCAGTTTTACCGTTTTATCAAAAAAAACATGACATAGCCATTTGTGAAGATGTACAGTTGTCTTGGTGACCTGATGTTCAAACACACTCTTACATATGCATCAACACACATATCAAATTCATATGAAATTAACATAGCCTAAAGATTCATCCATAAATCGCAGTACGTATATGTTCATAACCTGTAAACAAGATCAAGTGATTTACTCAATGTATCCCAAGGTTGAACTCTGCTGCTTGCTTTGTTTCGCTCTACTTCTAGTTTTGAATATCTTTGATCGTTTTATGTTTTAAATGGCAGCAATTGGTTTCTTTTTTTCTTTTCTTTTGTATATGTATGAATAAGTTAGGTTGTGTAAATATATGGAAGAGGATGAAGTGTACATGCTCTTTATCTCATTTATTTCATTTTCATTTTATTTTCCTTTCTTGATTCGATGATTGGATTTCACATTTGACTTGATTTATTATGTGGATTTGATTTTATGTGACTTGATTAAATGTTTGTGGTTTGATTTTAAGCTTCGCTATGATGATGTTTCCTATATGTATTTCTATGCACATGTATATAAATATATACATTTACACTATTAGTACCATATATATTCACATACTTACATATTACCTATATATTTAAATACAAACATGTTTACTTATATAGATAGATATTTATATTTCCATATGCACTATTTTTTTATAAACATATATATATATATATATACACTTATATATCTTTTTGTCATCATATACATTTTTACATTTTTACCTATTACCTTTAGATGTATACATATTCATTTTATTTGATATAAACATATATACATATACATAAACTTATATATATTTTTAAACATCATAAAGCTTGTATATAGCTATATATATATGTATACATATTTGGATATTCTATCTTAAAATTTAAATGGTGGAGTTTATGTACATATATCTGTAAAATTTATCATATCCATAAATTTATATTTTAAAATTAAATATATTTTAATCAATATATAAATTCAGATGTTTTAAATATTTGAAAATTTATCTATTCGACTTATAAAAATTAACATTTCAATATTTAAATTAGTTAATCACATTTTTCCTAATATCTAAATTTGTTATTTAAAATTTTATCTACGTTCATATCTAATAAATTACATTAATAAATCATTAAATTTTATTTTAACCATTTTAATTTAAAAATTATATTAAATTTAATAATATAAAATAGTTAAAATTTTAGCTCGTTACAATCTTCCCTACTCAAAACTTTTCGCCCTCAAAAAGGAATGCAGTAAGAAATTTAACATATGATATATTTGACTGAAAATAATCAACTTATAAACGTAAGAATCATTAATACAACTATGTGTAACACACAAATGTAATGCAACTATTAGGTATGGTGTCAAACTACATGCAACCAAACAGTATAGCAATCCTAAGCAAGAAACAATCATAGCTAGCAACCATAGCATATAATCATTTCATTAGAATCCATACAATATATATACCATTCGTACGGAAACAATTTCAATCACTTATTTGAATACACAATATTATCTTCCAAACTAGTATTGGTAATAGGACTACTCCAGTGCGGACTCTAATCCGACTTCTTGATTAGAAACTTCCATCCTCCTCTAGTAATAAACTATGATAGGGAACTTCAGATTCGTATCGAAAATCCATATCAGTGTTCGTCGTTGAAAATCGCGTGAACAATCCTAAATCAAACATCTATGAGTTACCCTAAAATCGTGTATTAAAATTTGAATCAAAACTGTAAATGCAACTAGAATGGTCTATATAAAGCCTACGTATTTATTCTATTGTTTCTTAATTACACCAATATATATTTCCAGTGGTTTTATAATCAAATTTTAAATGCTTGAAAAATTTTCTTTGTTAAGAATTCTTCTGCAACGAAGTACTTTTATATCAGAAATACTTTTGATAACTCAATGTTCCCACAATTTTATCCTTGTTCTTACAGAATCTAGCAATACATTGATCAGGGGCAAGACTAGAAATCTCTAAGTACTTAGTAAACCCATTTCAACACCCAGTGAAAATACTTAGAAAATTTTAAAAAACAGATATGGAAAGTACAATCCAATCACCGGAATCAAACAAATAGGATCGTCATGGAACGCAGTCCCTAAGGTCGCTCTCTCGCCAAGTCAAGAGGACAGAGCGACAAGGCCTCAGGTGACTTTACGCAGCCACTGCCCCACGCCTTATGCCATGACATCCAAAACAATCATAGATCGCGGATACACAATGGTTTTGCCTGGATCCTCCAGGTAACAACCGTACCCCTGAGCAATCACCGCTCTATAAATTACATTATGCAAAACACTCGCATGGATCGTAGTCTACTTAATAGTAACACTGGTGGTTACGTCGCTATCACCCATAGACTCAAGGTAATCATATGCCCCCTCGAATTACACCATTTGGACCATAGTCACACAATGGTCTCACCTGGTTCCCCCAGGAAACATCCATACCTCATGGCAATCGCTCTACCCAGGCGAATTAAGCCGAAAACGACCAAAGATCACAATTACACAATGGTTTCGCCTGGTTCCCTAGGAAACATCCGTAACCATAAGCTTTCACAGCCCTACGAATTTCGCTATGCAGCTGAGTCATAAGACCTTAGGTTACGTTATGGAATTCGAAGGAACACATGAGTTTATGTCAGGACGACCTGAATCAAGCAATAGAATTAATAATGTGTATCCACAATATGTCCACAAAGCAGATAATCAAGCAGAAGTTACTTCCCATATCTTTAACTACAAAATTTATACCACACTATACATAGTACCTTTTCAAATCATCAATTTCGAATATATCATTCTTATGTAATTCGATCACATGTAAGATCATCACTTTTCAAATCGAGTGCCTTTAAAAATCAATAGTTTTTGAAATAACTTCATACTCATACAAAATAGTTTTATATAAAAATCGAAAATTTTTAAATCAAATATTTATATAGAGTCAAAGGTTCTCAAAATCAATCACTTTCAAATATCGGTTCAGCTTCCAATTCATATATGATTTCAATAATCTTTTTAAATTGAATACTATTCAATATTCATATACTTCAAAATTCCAATCATCGGTTGTCAAAATTTACTTCAGTTTCATATTTACATAAAGTCGTAAATAAAATCAACTTTCTTTCTAAATCACTTTATAAGTAATTAAGTTTTAGAGCAGTAATTTCTTTTCAAATTCAAATACTTTACAAAAATCCTTCATACATTACTGACCTTATAAATTTTAATTTTAATTTTATTATTTTATTATTATTATTATTATTATTATAAATTTTTATATTATTATTATTATTATTTTATTTTATAAACATTTCTCAAACAAATTCACTATAAAACTTTTCAAAACTAGATTTCATGTTTGTACATAATTAAAATTTGCCTTCAAAATCATTTTGCAAATAAATAAGAGTTTATAAATCAAAATTACTTTTAAAATAAATTTGTAAAATAAATATTTTTTTTCTTATCCCTTTATTGCTCAGGAATATTTCTTAAAGCGAAATTTCATTTAAAACATTTCAAAACAAATTTCATACTTAAGTAATACAAAACAGGCTTATATAATTTACGTATCAAGATATTTAGCTTTTTAAAACTTGCTCAACTTCCATTAGTTTTTATTTTAAAATTTCAAAACTAGATTTATATACTTTCCAAAGTTCGTAGCTTTTAAAATTAATTCTAAATTTGGAAGATTTCGACTACTCAGAATAATCGAAAAAATCAAATTCCAATTCAAAATTGGAACCGGTAATCAATCATCTCAACAAGATGCACAATCAATCAATCAATCCCAATGCATTTGGTACAAGCGTTCATAATATCATTTAATCCAAAAACTCGAGAATTGAACGCCGAATTCATTTTAAATAGATATATATGTATATCTTTCGAATATCGAATCATACTTTGGTGATTTGAATCAAAATTAATTTTTTTCTTTGAAATGATTTTGAAAATTGTTTCGAAAACATTTCTTATTCAAAAAATACCTTTCAAATATTATATAATATATTATTTTTTCCAAAATATGAAATCAATTTCAAGTATTCAGAATTCAGATTCTCAAATTTTCAGAATCCAAGCTCCCACCGAACCAACTCCATCTCTTACCACCGAACCAAAGCCCCACCGGTCCATAGCACAGCCGAACCAACACGAGTCCAGATCCATCCTACCTCTGGACCAACTCCATGCTCCTACCACCGATCCAACCCTCTCCTGGAATGATCGAACCAACTCCATAGCACAGCCGAACCAACACGAGTCTAGCTCCATCCTACCTCCGGACCAACTCCATGCTCCTACCACCGATCCAACCCTCTCTTGGAATGACCGAACCAACCCCTGCCTAACTAACCTTCTCCAAGCATGGCCGAACCATGGCATACCGGACCGGACTGCCAGGCTAGATCGCTCCAGCCCAGGCCCACCAGCAGCTATATACATCCAAGACCCCTGCCCCCAACCTCACTCTATAAATAGAGGGGCAGGGGTACAACAATGTTAGACAAGTTTGAGAGCTCAAGCACGGAAGGAACTTTCAAGCAATTTTTATATACTTGTAATCAAGGCTTTGTACTTGTAATCTGAATAGTAAGAGGAGAATAACATATAAAGTGGACGTAGGCACGTTCTGGCTGAACCACTATAAATCTGCGTGTCTTTAACATTTCAGTCCCTGTTTTTTGCATATTCGCACAACTCATCCAAATCACTAAGAAAAACATAAAATCAAATAAATCACACGACTTGGAGGTGTTTGCCCATTTTTTGTGCAAACATTTTTGGTGCTTTCACTGAGAAGGAAGGGAGCTCGAAGCTTCAGCTTCTCCCACTCAACCCTTTTCCTATCAACATCGTTCATTGCTTGGAAAATATGGCTCCCGGACGGAAGAAAGATGCTAACAAAGGAAAGGACGTCGCAATTGGCAGTATCCCAGATCCAGCGATCAGGGACCAAGACAATCGTCCAGTTCCAACAGCAAATTTAAATCAGGCAAATCCGACAGCCCCTGCAACGGAACAACCAATTACAAGGGCGGATCTGGACAGGATTGTGGCTGAAGTAACTAACCGCTTCGCATCTCAACAAGAAGCCTTGGTGGACCAACTCATGTCACGCTTGAGGGATGCTGAAGAATCCAACCGTAACACTGAATCATGGGGTGAGTCCCGGTCTGGAGGATCTGGGAGACGACAAAGGTCTTTCTTCTTTGAAGAGGCTAATGATAGAAACAACAATGGTAGGAGCCGAGCCCAGGCTCAGCCCGAATTCCGACCCGAGGAAACTCTTGGAGCCGAACCCAACAGGGGAGGCACCAGACAGAGGTCGGATGTAGCTGAGCCTGTCATGCTACCTAACCATGGAAACACCAGTAGACGGGGCCGAGCTGGAGTCCAGCCCGAAGTTGGACCCGAGGAAGTGCTAAGAACAGAACCCAGCAGGGGAAGATCAAGGCAAGGGCCAACTGTGGCTGACCCCAGCATGCCCCTGGAAGACCAGAGGCAGCCATTGGAGAATGTCAAGAGTGATAAACGATACCATCCTTACAGGTCATCTGGACGGAGTCAATCCCGCAGGGAAGAACCAAACTCATTTTTATCCACTCCAAGTTCTGATGAAAGAATGGCGCGATTGTTCAGGAAGTGCGTCCAACGGGAGCAAAGGGATCGAGGGATAGGCGCTAGGGTAACCAGCCCCTTCACCCGCAAGATTGAAACAGCCATCACTCCCCGGGAAAGGAAAATGCCAACAATGAAACCTTACAAGGGAACCTCTGACCCCATCGTACATTTACAGAGATACACCCAACATATGCTCATGAGAGAAGCAACGGAGGGAGTATTGTGTAAATGCTTTCCACTCTTTTTGGCAGATCTAGCTACCTCCTGGTTCTGCCACCTACCCCAAGGGTCCATCAGCTCATGGGAAATGTTGAAAGAAAAATTCATCAGCCAGTTCCGCATTCATGTGAACAACCCAAGGACGCTTATTCCTTATCTAACATCAAGCAGAAACCCGGAGAGACAGTGCAGCAATATCTAACCCGATTCAACACTGCGGCGGCCGCGGTCCAAGATGCCGACGAGAAACTTATCCTAATGGCTCTCTGCAGTGGTGTACATTCGGATACTAAATTTGCTAGAAGACTAACCAAGGAAAAGCGAGCTACTTTACCTGATTTCTTCCATGAAGCTGGAAAGTATATAAGACTTGAAGACGCTGCCACTGAGAGGCAGTCAGGGCAACAGGTTAAAACAGCCACAGACAGGGTTTCCGCTGCAACAAAGGATGTTCGGAGAAATGACTCTAGAGACAATGCTGGGGGCAAGAAAGGGGAAAAGCGTCTATATCGACCTGGACCAAGATTTGACTCCTACACTCCTTTGAATGAAACGATCGAAAACATCTTCCTAGCCACTCAAGACGAAGGTAGATACAAGCGCCCCCCGCACAAGAAGGAGTCAGATAACGCACTCAAATCTGGAAAGTTCTGCCGCTTCCACGAATCCCATGGACATGACACCAATGAATGCCACCATCTCCGGGACTTGATTGAAGAACACATTAGAAGGAGGAGATTAGAACGCTATGTAAAAAGCCAGAGCAGGACTCCAGCTCCCGCCAATGAAAACCCAGGGTTACCCCTCCCAGAGGAAGGCGGAGGAAATTGCAACACCAGCGGCTCTAGTCAAGAGAAAATAGTAGTCCATACCATATCAGGAGGACCACACATCGCCGACAGAAGCTGGGCAGAGATGGAAAGATACGGTAAGTCACTTAGAAACGCTAAAGGCTACGTTAATTCTGTTATGGAAGAACGCCACCCGAAGCGGAAAGAGAATGACGACATCACATTCAGTAGGCGTGATCTAGAGGGAAGACAGTACCCGCACATGGATCCTATGGTCATCTCTGCCTGGTTCGGTCCAGCCAAAGTTTTCTGAATTTTAGTAGACACTGGAAGCTCAGTGAATATCCTATTCAAGCATGCATTCGACAAAATGAAGCTGTCAATGAAGGATGTGTCTCCCTGCAACAAACCACTACATGGTTTCATTGGAGATGCGAAAGTGCCCCTCGGGCAACTGGACCTTTTTGTTGAAATAGGAAGTCATCCCCGCTCCGCTGTGCGAAAACAAACATTCGTACTAATAGAGAACCATTCGGCCTACAACGCCTTTTTGGGAAGACCAGCCTTGTCTGACTTCCAAATTGTCCTAGCCCCATAGTGCCTGAAGATGAAATTCCCAACAGATAACGGAGTAGGAGAAATAGAAGGAGATCAAGACGCCGCTCGAGATTGCTATGTAACTGAGCTTCGCAATAACCGTAGAAAGGCTAAAGGAAAGGATGCAGAGACTTCTCTCTGCAAGAAAAGCCTGGAAGCATAGCAATTAAAGAAAGCCCCTCCTCTTCGATATACCAGCGATCCTTTCAACGAATTAGACCCCAGGGACAAAGAGGAGGAGGCCACCACCGAGCCTGCAGAAGCTATGGAATTTGTAGCCGTAGACAAACACGACCCAAGTAGACTGCTGAGAGTCGGGTCTCAGTTAAGAGCGGAGTTGAAAGATCAACTCGTCGATTTTCTTCGCCACAACATGGATGTATTTCCATGGACGCACGCCGACATGACAGGAATCTCTCCAAACGTAGCATGCCACATACTGAACATCGACCCCACCAAGGTGCCAGTGAAGTAGAAAAAGAGGAGCATGAGGGCAGAACGATCAGCAGCCCTCGAGGAAGAAGTAAAGAACTTACTTGCCAATGACTTCATACGAGAATCCATCTACCCAGAATGGATCGCCAACCTGGTACTGGTAAAGAAAGCTAATGTGAAGTGGTGAAAATGCATCGATTTCTCCAACTTAAATGACGCTTGCCTGAAAGACTGCTTCCCACTCCCCCGAATCGACCAACTCGTGGACAGCACAGCCGGACACGAACTCTTATCCTTCATGGGCGCATACTCAGGATACAACCAGATCCCTATGCATGCCCCCGATCAAGACCACACCAGTTTCATCACTGACCGGGGATTGTACTGCTACAAAGTAAAGCCTTTCGGACTTAAAAACGCCGGAGCTACTTATCAGCGCCTTGTCAGCAAGATGTTTGCAAAATTAATAGGGCAAACTATGGAAGTTTATGTGGATGACATGCTGGTAAAATCAAGGAAAGCCAACGATCATATAAACCACCTGAACGAGATGTTTCAAGTACTTCGCCAATATGGAATGAAACTGAATCCTCTAAAGTGCTCCTTCGGAGTATCGTCGGGAAAGTTATTGGGATTCATCGTCCATGCCAGGGGGATTGAAGCGAACCCCGAGCAAGTCCGGGCCTTGCAAGATATCAAGATACCATCCACTCGAAGAGAGATGCAAAACGTAAACGGGAAGGTGGCGGCCCTAAGCAGGTTCATCTCTAAAGCAACCGACAAATGCATCCCTTTCTTCGAAGCTCTTAAGAAAGACAAAGGAAAGTTCGAATGGACTGACGAATGCTCAACAGCCTTCCTTAACTTGATCGAACACCTCCAAAGACCACCAGTACTCTCAACTCCAAATGAAGGCGAGGAACTATACCTATACCTAGCTGTATGGTCCCATGCTTTAAGCGCCGCTTTGGTGAGGGAGGACAACCACGCACAACGACCTGTATACTTTGTAAGCAAGAGATTCACAGGGGCAGAAGCCAGATACCCTAAACTTGAAAAACTAGCATACTGTTTGCTTATCACGTCACGGAAACTGCGACACTACTTCCAATCTCATCCCATCAGAGTTTTAACCGATCAACCGCTAAGGCAAGTACTCCATCGCCCTGACACTTCCGGGCGACTACTTAAGTGGTGCATTGAACCGAGTCAATATGAGATTACCTACCATCCTCGCACCGCTATCAAGGGACAAGCCATAACTGATTTCATTGCCGAATTCACAACTAACGAAGGTAAGGAGCAATCTGAAGTAGCAGAAAATATCAAGTGGAACCTCTTCGTTGATGGAGCATCAAATGAACAAGGCTCGGGGGCAGGGGTTGTGATAATCACCCCCAGGGGAAGGAAGCTGCACTACACCCTAAGGTTGGAGTTCGCTGCCACTAACAATGACGCAGAATATGAAGCAGTGATAGCCGGATTAGAACTTGCCCTGGAGATTGGAGTCGGTTCTTTATGTCTCCATAGTGATTCTCAACTTATTGTAAATCAAATACTGGGAGAATTCCAGACTCGAGGAGAACGAATCACAGCATATCTAAAGAAGACCAAGCTGCTGCTCAATCAGTTGGATCACTATTTAATCAAACACATTCTTCGAGAAGAGAATCAGGAGGCCGACGAACTGGCAAAGCAAGCTAGCATGAAGGACGGCGCCGCTTCCCGAACAATAACCACCTCACAGCAACTAGCCTCGAGTTACGAGATAATGAACATGATAGCTACAATCGAAGAGGAAACTTGGATGACTCCTGTCCGGAAATATTTACAAGATGGTACACTGCCCGACGGGCATAACGAAGTCAAGAAAGTCTTGAGGAAAGCTTCTCGCTACACGATACAAGAAGGCATCCTCTATCGACGCGGTTTCTCTAATCCCTTATTAAGGTGTGTCACTGGAAGGGAAGCCAAGGAGATCTTATCCAACATACATCGAGGAAGTTGCGGAGATCACACTAGTGGGCAGACTCTGGCAAAGAAGATACTCCGATATGGATATTACTGGCCCACCTTAAACAAAGACGCCCTAGACTTCGTCAGAAGATGTGACAGATATCATAAATTTGCTAAAATTCCTCGACTACCAGCAAACGAGATTACTCAAATGACCAGCCCTTGGCCCTTCGCAATATGGGGAATTGACTTGATTGGCGAACTACCAGTGGGCAGAGGCGGAGCCAAATATGCCATAGTAGCAATTGACTATTTCACCAAATGGGTGGAAGCGGAGCCTCTAAATAAAATATCTTCGGCAAAAGTTATCAACTTCTTAATCAAAAATGTTTTATGCAGGTATGGGGTTCCACTCAAAATCATAATCGGACAATGGACTTCAATTTGACAGCGAGGAATTCGCCGACTGGTGCCAGGAGCACGGAATTCACAAAAGCTTCTCATCTGTGGCTTACCCCCAGGCAAACGGACAAGTCGAAGCTGTCAACAAAATCCTCAAAACCCTAATCAAGAAGAAACTTGAAAAGTCAAAAGGCGCTTGGGTGGATGAACTTCCTACGGTACTTTGGGCCTACCGCACATCTTACAGAACATCAACAGGGCATACTCCTTTCTCTTTGGCATACGGATTGGAGGCCATGCTCCCAGTTGAAATTGTAGTGCCTTCCCACCGTAGGATCCACTACAACCCAGAAGAGAATGAAGAACTCCTGCACATGTCTTTGGATCTAATTGAAGAAAGAAGAAATGATGCAGCACTTAAAGCGGTAGCTCACAAGCAAAAAGTAGCAGCACAATACAACTCTAAAGTCAAGCACCGAAGGAGATCTTGTCCTCAAGCGGATCTTCCCATGCCCCGGAGCGCTAGATCCAATCTGGGACGGACCCTATGTAATTCATAAAGATCTCCACAACGGAGCTTATATTTTGTCAACAGTGGACGGAGAGGTGTTCCAGAGGGCATGGAACATCCAACACCTCTGTCGATACTTTTCTTAACTTGTACTGCCCATATGAAGTGAATTAACAAAGAGAATCAGTGGACGTAGGCATTTTCGTGCCGAACCACTTTAAAAATCTTGTCTCTTTTTAACTTGTTCCTTTATATCTTGGCTGCTTGTTAAGTGTTATCCTTTTCTGTTGAACGAAATCGTGCATAACGACGTTTCGGTACTGGAATTTCGCGGCGCAACCTCACCTGGACAAGACCCAACGGGTACTATGCGATCCTATGCACTTGCCAATGAGACACTTTTGCTCCAGCTTCCCTCTGCTGCGGGTTAACTCATTGCTCGCGACTGCCGTCAAAGCCAACTGTAATGAGCTGATTACAAGCCATCACGAAGGCCGACTATAGCCGATGGCAGCTCATCACGACGTTCGGCTCGCCGGCAACTGTGAACCTACTTTAAGCCCCAATTTAAGGTGTGGCCAGCCAGCGGTAGTTCACGGTTGACGATCGGCACCCACGCTAGTCGGCCACAGTAAATCGAATAATACCCACGATTACGGGCCATAATGGCTCGGCTAGTTACTGTGCGCGATCTCGGCTCCGATATGTCTTAAGTGCGGCTGTGGTAAAAAAGATAAACTCCCCACGGAGGCGTAAGATGGGTGACAAATGTCTCCAAGACCCACAGCTAGGGAAAGTGACTACAAAACTCGTTTGCCACGAACTTAAGCATATCGACGGCCTTCCGTGACTGGAAGTTTTACTTTACCTATATTTCCATTCCATTTAAATACTTTTCTTATATCCTGCATAACGGTCCCCAAAGTACAGGACACTAAAAGGAGGCATTCGCTCACGAGAATCTGAGCCCGCGAATTGGGTGACAAGGCACTCAGCCACATCCATGGTCAATTACACAAGATGTCCAAAGCTACCCCCTGCAACCAGAACATGAAGGGCGGTACTCTTTTCTCTTGTACATAATCGTGTAGCTATGACTTATTCATAACATTGCAAAACATGAGATTATATTTCGAGCAAAAGCTTAACACTGAACACAATTAAATCACAGGCATATGCATAACTATGTTTTTTATACAGCACTTCAAAATAATAACAGCATATAAAATATAACAGAATCAGTTTATGTTATAAACTCACATAAAGACGTTCAAAAACATAATTACAACTTAAAGAGTACATTAATGTTTTGAACTAGCATGTACAGGAATGTCAAGCAGACCAAATAAAATAACCAACTGCGCCCAACCTCCACCCTCAACATACCAGCTCTTCGAATCTACTTGACTGCAGGATCGGAGCTCCCAGCATGATGACCAGAGGCCCCACCTGTCCAATTCAGGAAAAGAGTCCATTAAACCGACAACGAACGATCAAGTTATGAAAAGCTAAAAAGGAAAAACTCACCAACACCCGCTCCTTGGTCCTCATACCCCAACTACACACCGGCTTCCTCCGCAGCAAGTAGCCGCATCCCCTCCTTCACCGCTACCTTCTCCTCCTTTGAGAACTGGGCGTAACCACATCCATCATGAATGCCGCTCCACCTTCCTTATCCGCATTGGCCTTGACCTCCTCTAAAGCCCGGAGATATATCCTGGCCATCACCCGGGGATAGTCATCCATCCAGGATAGATTACCCTACTTCCAAGTACGGAAGTACATATCCTGCAACATCTCGTCCATCATCCCCTCATTCTCCTCAAACTCCCTCACTCGGGCCTCGGAGGACAACAACTTAGCGATGGAAACATCCCTCTCCGATCGATATCTCAAGCGGTCAGCCTAAAGAGACCTCCTCAATTCCTCCATCTCTTCCTTTAGCCTGGCCTGAGCAAGCTCTGCGGCCTCAAGCCTCCCAGATAACTCCTCTACCTGCTCGAGATCCGCCCTCCGAACCTCATCCACCGTAGCAATGGCTATGTCAATCCGCTCCTTGCAGGCGGCCTCCATCTTTCATAGTTCTTCCCTACTAGCCTCTTCCATAGTCTCCTTCAACCGCCTGGAGGCTGCCTCGTGCTGAGAAATCTGAATGGCTTGATCGGCAAGCTGTTTGGCCTGATCAGCAACCTTTAGCCACAACCGAATATTAGCACTCCCAATCTCCTCTCCAGCCTTGACCAGACGGGCATGATGCCCCATCAACTTCCTGGTCTCCTCCGCGACCCGATCAATATTAGCCTTGGCTTCGTCCCCCATGGTAACTACCCAAGTAGTAAGCAAATCGAGGTCTAAAGACTTAGCCTCATCAAGCACCCGTACCATGGGGTTGCCGGGAAGAAGATTCTCACCCATAGCCTCATCAAAAGAGATACCCTGAAAACTCGGGTCCAGATCCGGATGGCTGGCAAATGGGTTGCGAACCAAACCAGGATGGTCTATCGGGGTGACGGTTGGATTTTCGGACGGATGTGGGGAAGGCATTAGCTCAGTATCCTCCTCAGTAATATCATGGATAGGCTGGACTGGAGGCTGAGGGCCAGGTGAAGGTTCAAACGAAGATCGGCCCCTCTTTCTCTTTTGTATATCTTCTTCAATAACTCCGAGAAGAGGGCGATATCTGATCGCATCTCCAGGACGGCTAGTTGACGGCTTTGGTTTGGCGAAAACTTTGAGTAACTTATATTGTTCAAGGCGGTGCCGAATATCTGATGTGTTGGCCACCTTACCCATTCCTGGAATAAATAAAAAAATCAAGTGTTACAAGCATGCATGAAACTACGACTCAAGAAACGTGTGAAGTTAAAAGGAGGAGTTAAGAATTCACCTTGAACCACCGGAGTTGCCTTAGCTGAAATACTCTCAGAAGATAGGCTGGCACCGGACCCGGCCTTATCAGACCTCTTCGATTTCTCCACCAAGGCTGATCCTTCCTCCAACCCCTCAAAAGCCTGGTGGAAGGCATCATCCGTCCACTCTTGAATCTCGCCTGCTTGCCCAAGAGGCAAAGCCCCGGCGCCATCACCACCACCGTCACCTTCTTTGTCATATCTGCCCTCTGCCTCTCCTCCTACATCGCCTCCTTCGCCTTCGCCTCTATTCTCCTCCACATCTTCCTCCCCTGGAGTCATTGGGCACGTGCTAGGGGAAGGGCCGTCGGACTTCTTGAGCTTCTTACCTCCGACAACTGGAGGTTTTGTGAAAGGCCTCCTCTTGCTACTCTTCGCCGCAGCTCCTCCTTTAGCTTGGGCAGCCCTCTCTTCCACCGTATCCCTCTGCTTGACCACAGACTGATGTGGCAGGATCAGGTTGAGCCCCAAAAGTGTAGCGTTCCTGATCAAGTAAGCAGCGGACCTATCCCTTCCCGAAATATCTTCTATTTCCGCTGCCGTCTGAACCAGGCGATCATTCTCCATGACCGCAAAACCACCCGTCGCTAGCAAATAAAAACACATAAGAAGAAGCATTGCAAGCAGAACGGAAATTATAAATAAAGCCTTGACTTACATCCGGAGGTGAAGCGACGAATAGAAACGGAATCGTCCTTGACAAAAAACCATTCCTTCTTAAACATGTTGTACTTCGAATACAAGTCCAGGACGGGCTTGAAGGATACGGCCGATTCCAAGCTGATATATGGAGACCCCTTCTTGTAGCCCCTCAGATTATACAGATACCGGATCTCCCGGTTGGAAGGAGGACGCCCGTATCTCCTCTGAAAGATGACGAAAAGACTCACCAGAATGGCGTAGGAGTTAGGCTGAAGCTGGAATGGAGCCACCTTCAGGTATGTGATAGAGCTAACTATCCAGGCGTTGAGAGGCGGGATAGCTCCACGCATGCAATGATATCTGCTGTAAGCAAAGTAGCCTTCGGGGGGGTCATACGGCATCACTCCTTCCCCCGGCAATTGCATGCGCGCTCTATCGATCCCAAAGGAACGGGATGTAACATCAAGCTGCTCCTCTTTGAGGGAGCTAGGAAAGCAGTCGGGCGGGGAATTCAAGAGCTCCTGAGGGCTATATCCGTCCACTAATGACCTCGGGGCAGGTCCATGTCGCACTGGTCCCGGCTGGATTGGAGGCACGGTGGAAGACTCACTTCTGTCCGAAGATTTTTTCTTTTCTGATCGGGTTTCCACTCTTTGAGACATTTACCTGCAAACATAAAAGAAAAGCACATTATGAGAACAAAGGAGGTGTAGAGGTACAAACAAGCAAGTACGTACAGTCTGGGGTTTCGTTTGTAATTTAAAAAAGTACTAAGGGCCTGAGAATTCATTCGACAAATCCAACTCCCCATGGTTCATTCGGCATTCCCAGTACCAAAGTTCATTCGGCATTCTCAGTATAAGGTACATTCGGCATTCTCAGTATAAGGTACATTCGGCATTCTCAGTATAAGGTCCATCCGGTATTAAGTCTCTAAGTTCATTCGGTAAAATAAAGTAAAACGGAGAAGTCATTCGGTAGTCACCTGATTCGGAAGTCACCTGATTCGGCAAAGTGGTTGATTCGGCAGAGAGGAATCTGATTCGGCTATTTCGTTTGGTAGGGAATAATGGTGGCATGAGGCACCTACTTATAGGCGAACATGAGGTGACCGGACCAAGCAATTCGGCACTTAGGACCGAATGGAACTATCCAAACTAACAAAGCGCGACATACGCCGGCGTATGCCCCACTTTGGGGGGCAAGTGGGTGCGTTTCCACCACTGATCCAAGAGCAAAGAGGGTGCCCCCGAACCAGCCACACCGGACCAAGCTCCTCTCCCTACAGGTCGAACCAAGTGTTTCTCCTCTACTACCGAACCACCTCATGACCGAACCAATGCACCACCGAACCAACCTCCTTCAAGCTCCCACCGAACCAACTCCATCTCCTACCACCGAACCAAAGCCCCACCGGTCCATAGCACATCCGAACCAACACGAGTCCAGCTCCATCCTACCTCCGGACCAACTCCATGCTCCTATCACCGATCCAACCCTCTCTTGGAATGACCGAACCAACTCCATAGCACAGCCGAACCAACATGAGTCCAGCTCCATCCTACCTCCGGACCAACTCCATGCTCCTACCACCGATCCATCCCTCTCCTGGAATGACCGAACCAACCCCTGCCTAACCAACCTTCTCCAAGCATGGCCGAACCAAGGCATACCGGATCGGACTGCCAGGCCAGATCGGTCCAGCCCAGGCCCACCAGCAGCTATATACATCCAAGACCCCTGCCCCCAACCTCACTCTATAAATAGAGGGGCAGGGGTACAACAATGGCAGACAAGTTTGAGAGCTCAAGCACGGAAGGAACTTTCAAGCAATTTTTATATACTTGTAATCAAGGCTTTGTACTTGTAATCTGAATAGTAAGAGGAGAATAACATATAAAGTGGACGTAGGCACGTTCTGGCCGAACCGCTATAAATCTGCGTGTCTTTTACATTTCAGTCCATGCTTTTTGCATATTCGCACAACTCATCCAAATCACTAAGAACAACATAAAATCAACTAAATCACACGACTTGGAGGTGTTTGCCCATTTTTTGTGCAAACACATCCTTTTTTTTCGATCTGCAGTTGCCCGTTTTTTTAGAGTCGATCTGGATTTTAAAATAAAGGGAGTAGAGGGAGAGAGATATGGCAAAGAAAAGAACGTGGGTTTGATTCGTTCCAAACGCGGTGTTGAGATATTTTGTCATTAAGAAATTTGAAAATATCCGATGCTTAACGTCCAAATTTTCTCGAGTTCTAAACAAAACGTATCGCCTGACTTTTATAATGTTTTACCCCCATTCTGAACACAATGGAACTAGTTTCGAGGTCAAATTCGATCGTATGCGGAAGATAGCTTTTCAAACTGAATTTTTTACTTACATTCTGAATTTAAATTATATGCGTTTCAAGCCTGTTCGGCCAAGCGACAAGTCCGATAGCTACGAAAATTAAACCCATACAATAACTCACTATTACGAATCCGATGAAACTGGTTTCGTCGAAATCCAAGACAGTTGCCAAAATGGCTATTTTTACCCGTTAATTAAAATATAAAATTTCAATTTTTAATTATTCACATTTAAATCCAATTTTAAATGCTAAAATCTTCATTCACATTTAAATAAAATTTAAATCAACTTCCGAAGTCATTTACATTCGTATTAAATGCAGAGTTCAATTAATCAAATAATTTCCAATATTAAATTTAAATAATTCAATTATCCAATAAATTAATATTAAAAAATCATTAAATATTATTTCTACTCATATTTATCCAATAATTTCACTAAATTTAATAACTTACAATAGTTAAAAGTATGGGTCGTTACATACTCCCCCACTCAAAACTTTTCGTCTCGAAAAGGCGTTAAGTAAAGGATTTAACATAAAATAGATTCTATTTAAAACAATCTCTTATAAAACATAACAATCTTAGTTGCGAAACTAAAAATAGTCTTCTACTACGCCATTCCGATAACAACTTTACGGAAAATATAACTTATATATAAAAACAAGTTATAAAAAAATTAAAAACTTCAAAAAATTTCTAGCTCCTGGATTTCTCGTAAATTTCGGTAGAGTCTCCTTTGCGCGGCTCGATCGAAATTTTTTTACAATTCAATATATATAAAAAATATAACCAATATACATCAAATATATATCTCATCTCAATGATGAGGCATCCCGAAGGGGAAAAATATAAAATTGCGGTATGTAATCCGAGATACGTACCTTATTATTAATAATACGAGCGAGTTTTCTCGTATTAAGCAAGCAAAAGCATGTAAAACCCACGTATTCGCCCAAATGATCTTCATACGTAACTATCTCCGCTCAAATCATCATTATTAGTTAACATACAACGATATAGATGCATGTATAAGTCTAATATGGCCATACAACATGGATTTTGAATCCAAACAACACAAACAATCACAAATACACAACATACAACAATCATATGCAATCAAAACGGCAATGACAATGGTTTGCAACAAAAGAAACCATCCACTATCAATATTCGTCCCATTAATCCAATTTAATTTATAACCATGTGAATAGTATTATCGATGTCAACTTTTAATTTATTCCATTCATTCCTTATTAACATTCATTTCATTAATTTTTGATTGATTACAATTCAATTTATATACATTTAATCGATTTGTTTCAATTATTTACATTTGTCTCAACCATATTTAATTAGTTTACATTCCATTAATTTCTTTCAATTTACCAACATTCGTTACAAATTCATTATATTAAATTTTTATTCAATTCAATTTGTGAAATTCCAATTTGTTTAACCTTTTTTTTACCTATTTCATATAAATTCATTTGGTGAATCGTTTACAAAATTATTCCACTAAGTATATCCTCCCTTTTATTATACTAACATCATTTATAATTTTATCTAAGTTTATTATAAATAATTTATACAACACAATCACGGTTATTATTATTACTTCATATTTTAAATTATTATTAATTTATCGATTTACTTCATTTATTCAAATTCATATTATTAATTTACTAAAGTAAATTTAATTTACATCACAATTCATATTAATAATTTTCCATTCACCATGGATTTTATTCAATTTCTCTTAAGTTAAGCTTCAATTCACATTACATTCCCTTAACTTGTTTCATATTCAATTAGTTACCATTCAATTTTATTGAAACTCAATCTATTTGTATTAAATTTATTTACATTCAGTTTACATTAAATTTAATAGCTCATATTAATTACATTTCATTTAAAAATTCAAGTTTGTATTCATTTGGTTAATTCATTCTATAACTTTAATGAAATTGATTCACTTTACTCATTATCTTCACTTAATATCTAATTCAATTTTTATTTAATATTAAGTAAACTTCATTTCAATTTTAATCCCTTCCTCATTTTATTTAATCTTATTCAAGTTAAATTTTCTTATCATTCCTATTTTACAAATTTTAAAATTTTTTTCTAGCTTATTAATTCTCAAATCTATATGTTATTCAGTTTATTCATTCAAAATTTCATTTTTTTAATTTATCAACTTCATTTCACTAACTTAACTTTTCTAACTCCATATTATTTAACAATGCTAAGCCAATTTATTTTATTTCAAATCTCAAGTTCACATTTATTTTATCTTCTTAATTAAAATGTTTATTAAAATTTACCTTTACTTCCCTATTCAAATCTAAAAGTTATAACTTCTTTTTGTTCCTATTCAAATTTACAAGTTACAACTCATTTCTTATACACAATTTTTAAATTATAAGTTCAAACAATTTTCATATATTTACTAAATCATACTTAGAATATTTTTCACAATCAAAACTTGTATTAATCGAAAAATAAGTTTATTTTGGTAGCATTTTTCACTCAAAAATTCGAAAATAAGACTAGCGATGCTTCAGTCATCCCTAGAATTATTTCCCAGTGGCCAAGCGAATTTAATGCTTTTATTTTCTTCAAAATCTTTTCAAAACATCTTTCTAGCTAAAAACTCTTCCAAATAATACTATTTATTAATTTTTAAGGCTTTGAAAAACAATTTTTGAAAACAAAAGGATTTTAAATTCCAAAATTCTTAATTTTTAAAATCATTTCTATACATAAGTTAGATTATAATATGCTTATACAAATTTTCTTAGCTTATTATCAAAATATTCCAATAATTTACAAGTTGGTCATTCTAAACAATTCTTATTGCACTTATATTTCAATTTAATTTAATTATCAATGCTTTATAAAATAAAATTCATTAAATATTCGTTTTATTTTAATTTAATCGATGATAACTAAATATTATCTTCCCCTAACAACAATTTCATTTAAAGTTATCATTGTATATATAAAATATACTTAGGTAAAATTATTTCATTTATCCGATTTAAAATAATATTATGTCGACTTGCCTCGTTTAAGTGTTTAGAAACCCCTATCGATGATATGGCGTCCCGCACATCGAACAGAATTCATAAACAACTCAACGGATAAGTAAACACAATATAAAACATTTTATAACACTAACAAGTACACTCTCTCATTAATATACACTCAAACTGACTCATTCTAGGGTATTACTGCCCTATCTCTAATGAGTCAAACCCCATAAAGCCAAGGTTATCGCTAAACTTTTTCTCTGATACCAACTGTGATGACCCACATTTCGGAAGGTTTAAATCGACAATAATCCACATATGTCGATTTATATAATCCAAAACGTAGATAATCAATGGGGTTAAATAAGAAAAATAAGAAGAGAAGAAAAAAAAACACAAAATCTCACAGCGACAACGATAAAATATAATAATCAACTAACAATTCGTAAAGCTGTTTACTATACATTCGATTATATTTTATATACATTTATCAGAGTTATACATTTACATCGAGAATAAATAATCAATACAGCAAAATAGAATGACGTATGACATAATAATAATAGTAATAAACCACAACTTCGTCTTCGTGCTCCAAAGAATAGTCTTCAATATACTGAAAAAACTCAGGACAGACCCGAGTGAAATGAAAAGACAAAACTTTCGAGTCAGGACTAAAATACTCTTATGTAAGTTAAGTCAATATCTCAAATATGAGTGCAATAACTTAAGAGATGTTACGGGATTTTTCATCTCCTAAGGATCCGTTAAACTATTTATATATATAATAGTATATGCTATAATAGATAATGTCCATCGGTAAAATAAATATAAAAATAGCGCTAAGGCTTTACGTTGATCCACCTTAACACATTTTTATAGTTTTAAACCAAAGTCGTAATGGGTTCGCATACGGATGAATATGGCAAGGCACGTGAGGCAATGCCTAAGGTAGGATTCTACCAGTTCACCCTTTCTAGCTGGTCGTAACCCATCCATGGCCAACCGCGACAATCAATCCAAACGACAAATAAGGTGCACCCATCGAATCCGAAATCACAATAATAAAACGAGGGATTAACGTCGCTAGAGGTAGCTAACCTCAATGGCCAGACATAGGCTCCTGTTTTAGTCATTTTAATTATGACACGAATGTCAAGGCTATCCATCATCGTTCTCTTACTTCATTCCAGTAAATGTCACCAATTCAACCACTACATTCTGGATATCATCCACCGCGTACACGGTTGTTAAAGTGGTTCCAATATTGACAGAGAGTATGCCAATAAGAGGCCCCGGTCTCTTTAACAACCAATCATCATTTTACACACCAGTTGGTTCTTTTACCTTTCGAATACAATTATCACTTGATGTCAAAATATCATATTCGTTTCAAAATTAAATCCATTTTGAAATCATCATATATTCGCTTTAAAATCAAATCAATTTCAAAATTATCAATTTCGTCCGATAAATCAATTGCACTTCCAGAATTTGATTCGAATTCAATTTAGGTTATAATCTTTACTGTAAACTAGTTTATATTTAAATCCAAGATTTAAATATAAACAATTTACCTTTTACTAGTTTGATTTTCAAAAAAATAGTTTAAATAGTTTTAAATAGTTAAATAGTCAAAAATAGTTTGATAGAAATAATTTGAATATAAAAATGGTTTATATAATAAAATAGTTTGCAAAAATCAAAATAGTTTGAATATTTGAAGAATATAGATTTTTAAATCATTTATAATTAAATACTCATTTTAAAATAATTCAAAAGTCAAACGGTCAACTTCCCAATTCCTACCGAAATCAATTCCAAATTCCATTTCGATTTAATTGATTCAATTCCGATTTCAACTCGAATAAATTTCGATTCCGTACAAATTTCTTTCAATTCACAAATTTCTTCCAATTTCAATTTCCATTTCCACTTTAATTTAAACCACAATTCCAAATTGATTTCCAATTCCAAATTAATTAAAATTTCAATTTCAAATTAATTTTCAATACCGGATTAATTTAACTTCCAATTTCAAATTAATTTAAATTCCAATTTCAAATTTATCTACCATTTCCAATCCCAAATATAATTTCAAAATATCGATTTAAATACTTAAATAAAATTTACTTCCAATAACAAATTTTAATCCAAATTTTCAATTTATAATTCGATTCAAACTCAAATTTTGAAATATCGTTTCATAGCATTTTTCCTTATACATATTCAATGTTCGAATCAAAGCCAATCTTTTAAACAAAACCATTTCTGAAATTTACGATGTATTTCATTTATAACTTAAAAATTTAAACTTTTCTTAATTAAACAATCTCGTTTATTAAATTTAAGTTCCAACATTTCGAGCTCCAATTCAAAATAATTCAATTTTCATAAATTTGATTTTTTATTCTTAAAAATCAGTTCATTTAAATAATTTCAAACAACTTGTAAAATCATTTAATTTAACCAATCCGGTATCCGTATATACTTTTCTATCCTATGGCCAAGTGAAACAATTATTTCAGTTTAATTCCAAGGATAGATATATATCATTTCAATCCAAAAATAAATGTCATAGGTATATGTCATTGCAATCTATTTCTTAATTTATTCGAAATAATTCAATTTACAGTTTTATATACTGTAAATAACATACAGGAAGATAATATGATATATCAAAATTAAATAACATTCAAATAACAACCAATAACATTCATCACCAACAAACATCCAAATAGTCAATAGAATTCACAAAATTTTCCTAATTATTAGTGTCGGGTGTTTTACGGGCAGTTAAATTTTAATTCATTTTTTTATCTGTCAGTTAATTTTTTTTCAATCAATTCATATTTCAATTTGAAAGAAACGACCCAGACTCGACCTTCGACAATCAGCACTGAATACATCACCCGTATTCGAATGCCGTAGATCCAAACGTCGAATCTGGTTCGCCGGAGCTTATAACATATTAAGTACAACAACACAGTGGAAGAAAATAAATATATCATATAACTCCAATGATACAGTATCTAATGATATACAACAATGATCACAAATACATATCAAAGATCTACAACAACACAACGGAAACACAAAGCTACCAGCAGCAGAAATAACTTGAACTCCAAATGGAACTCCAATATCTGCAACTCCATCACAAACCTCTAATCCAAAGATAGCTCGAATTCCCAATCAAGTTGGAGTTAAGCAAGTCCGGTCCAAGTGAACAATTGCTATCGCCAAATCCAAAGGCTGGACGCTATCGAATTCTACACCTACTATTTGATTATCTGAAAAACCCAACTCTAGACTGCCTGTGTGCAAAATTGTGGGCACGCAGAGTCTAGGAAGGGAACAATAAACTCCGAGTCAGTCATAGGATTGGTATGAGTAAACAAAAATAGTTATCTTTATCAAAAGCAAACAAAAGATTTTAAACGAAATCCGCAATGCTTTTTGTAAAATGAAACTACCATAAGGCCTCCCGTCGCACACACAATGCAAACGCAGAATTGGAGGAGATTTCTCCTTATCATAGTCAAACATGCTTGATACGCAGAAACCATTTGATATTATTATTAGTGCATAGTGCAAAACATTTGCAAGTATAATATTAATCTTAGCCAGCATAGACATTTCGAACTATGCCTACTATAGCTACCATCTAAACAGTGGTGACCGCCATAAGTAAATGGTAGGTTCTACAACTAAAACCGTACATGGTGCGTATTAGTGATTGCATTTCCAAAAAATGGTCAGGCTAAGGAACTTCCTACTACCACATGGGTACGCCTCTCGAGGGACGCCGCGAGAACCCACCCGGCTCTCTGCCAAACAAGGCCGGGTTACCTATGTAACTAGGTAACTACTACTCGAGCATGTCATCTCCCGGTCGTTTGCGACCTTTATCCGAGGTACCTCTACACCAACAACCACAAAGCAATCACAAAGTAATAGATTTGCAGTGACCACACGAGTTAAGTATCTGGCTTCATACCATGATACCACCCTTTTCCAAAAGGGAATGACACACCCTAAAGGGCGCGACCCTCATAACCTTGCCGCATCTTTCCTGTTTCGACCATTTTCGGGGTGTGAGGTCCTGATGCAGTCTCGTCCACAAAGCTACACTTTTTCCACAAAGCCATGTTTTGATCAACAAATGATCAGCACCACTTCATAGGCCACATTACCAAATTAGGAATGTATCGTTAGTAAATATCAACTACATAACCTTTGAGCTCGTACATCTCAAAGAAGGGTGTTAAGCTAAGAGAATAAATCTCCGCCACCAAACAGAAATGTATTTGATAGAAACCAGTTTTACATCTCAAAGTGTAACGTCAGACACACATCCATACAAGTCTGTTCCAGGTTCGAACAGAAATGAAGGCACTTCCAAAGAAGCCCTTGCAAATCCGGATAATCCCTAATAACGTCTGGACTTCCTATCACATACAGAGATCTCTATACCGGGGACCAGTCGGTGCAAAGACATTCGGCGAGTTATCCTTTCTCTTTCAAAAATATTTGTCTTCACCACCGGTCTTCAAATGCTATCCATAATGTCGTTTATTCGGAATGGGTTATATGACACAAAGGTCCTCTCTCGGCTAAATCGAATAATGAGCGCAATATTTAAAAACATATGGATATTGGGATTTCAGGTAAGTCACAACTTATTACCCAAAACAAATGGTTTAAACAAATTACCATTTAAATCTTTTTAAACAAACAGATTTACTTCACAAAGATCACCAATCTTTCACAAAGATTCATTTATAGCCTTTCAAAACAATTCAATCTCAAATTGTATTAACTCTTCCAATCTTTAAATCAAAGATTTAATTCATAGCTTTCAAAACTCTTTCCAAGGATTCATTGCTTTCAAAACAATTTTCATTTCAAATCTTTTATATAAAAGATACATCATTCAAAATCCACTTTAATTTCAAAACAAAGTTCAACCATTTTTCACAGAGATTTATTCATAGCTTTCAAAACAATTTCAATTCTATTTCAAACATGAAGTCTTTCAATACAAACTGGAAATCCTTTATATGAATGCTATTATTATTTGAAAAAAATAGTTTTTGTTTCGAAAAAATAGAATTATATTTGCACAAGTTAAAGTCTTTAAAACTTGGGTTAAATTTAAATTTTCAAAATAATACTTTTTTTAAAATGGTTTAAAACCCAAATAACTTGTATAACATTTTTAAACAATAATTTCCAAACATAGAATTAAATTTTAAATCTTGAATTCAAATTCAAATCAAATTATTTGAATTTCAAAATTTTATTAAGTTATTCAAAATAACTTTTATCTTCAAAATTCCTTTTCAAAAGCTTTTCATATTTAATCCAATTCCATTTCCAAAATTAATTCGAATTCAAAATTCAATTTTAAAACCATTTCAAAAACCCGTGACTTAACCAATTTCCTCTTGCAATCCATATTTGTGTGTATATTATAGTCCAGGGGTTTTACACAGTAGTGCAACATCATTGATCATCACAGATTCGAAACACATCAATATCGATAAGCGGTATAATCCTATAGCGCTTATCTTTATTCACAGATAAAATTCATCACAGATAAAATAAATTACGTTCATCACAGCTCGAATCAAAATAATTCATATCGTAAAGCATCACATATAAGGGATATCAAACAATACAAACATTCAATAGAATCCAAACATCCATAAGAGAAGTTAATTAATCTTATGATTTATTCAAACCGAATTTATCACTAATCTAGGTTGATTAACATTAAGTCATTATAAACTATTTTAATTAATTAATCAACCTTTAATTATTAATTAATCATCCTTAATTAATAAACCAAACATCCTTTAATTATTAAATAATTAACCTTTAATTATTTAATTATTCTTTAATTAATTACCCTTAATTAATTACAATAATTAATTAATCCTTAATTAATAAATCATCCCTTAATCACTTATATTTTATAATTACCAATTAATTACGCTGAGTAATTATACTTTAATCACTTGATTTATCAATCCTCAATCATCAATTAATAATCCTTGATTACTTTTACTAAGTAATCATCTTTGAGTAATTAATTATCATTTTAAACATAAGTTAAGGAGTTAATTAATTATTCTTTAATTTAATTACAAATTAATTAACCTTAATTTAATTACACAAAGTGATTATTTTTTAAACCAATTTCACATGGTAATTAGCTTTAATTTTAATTACACAAAGTAATTATTCATCAGTTAACTATAAAACATTTTATCCTTTCAATTTATCTCTTAATTACAACATTAAGTTTATTTAAAATAAAATAAAGAATGTATTTTAATTTAAAATAAAGAAGTAAAACATTTGAACTTAACTAATTTGAAAATAATTATTTTTAAAGCTAATTAATCAAAACTAATGTAAACCATTTACTATTAGTTAAGAAAATATTTAAAATTTGAAACCCTGGTTTAAATTTCAAAAGAAATCAAAACTATTTACAAAATAACCCGAGATGACTTCGGGTTCCAATCCGAGTCAAATTCCATTATACCCGAGTTTTCCCCTGGTTATTTTCTTCCACCTTTTAAAACGTTATATTTTTTCTAAATTTAAAAATCGTTATACATAACGACTCCCCTGCATGCACAATCGAGCCACTATAATATTTTCTCGAGCACGACTCCAGTCCAACTCTTCTCCCTCAACCACTACGACAACACAGATATATCCATGTTTGTGTACACGTGCACACGAGATTGCCAGAGCTCCGATCAACTTCACCGCCGTCTATATGTCGCCGACGACTCCGACCATTGACTCGAGCACCCAGAAACGTCGCACTTATCTAGGACCAAAATTTTGTTCCCCCAGCACTACCTGCTATCAAAACCCAATCAACGCCACCTCCCTTTGCCAACGACCCCGGCCATTTGGGACCACACCAATCGACCCAGAGCTACATCACACCCTACCGCATCGATCCAACGTGGACATCACACTAATTCGAACAACCCCGTCGACAAAACCTGACATCAAAGCCCTAAATTGGATTCGCGCGGCCACCACGATAAACAAGAATTTAGGCGAGTATTTTTCCAATAATCCTCAATCGATCAACCGCATTTGACAACAAGCACGAACTAAATTCGCCGTCGATTACCAGGAATTGACAAAAATGTCGATCTCGTTCATCTCCCATTTTCCCATGATTTAGTGAACTAAAAATCTTGAATTTTTTTATAAATCAGGGTTTTTCAAATCGAACTCGATGATGTATATGAATCAATTAACTACGGGATTCGAATTTTCACGTTTATGGATTTTTTCAGTGTATATTTAGATTTTCAGATAACAATCAATACAATTCTTCTTAAAAATATTTTTAGAACTATATCTTGATCAAACAAACAAGTTTCATTCAGATCCTAAAGCCAAAAAAAGGATTGAGAAGGAGATTTTGATTTATGAAACAGGGTTTGGAAGCCTGTAACCAAACTGAGGTCAACATATTTACATATACAGGCATGTTCATACTACACAGAGATGTTCATCTATTTTCAGAAAAACAAACGTTCATGCCAAACATATTTCAAGTCATTATCGAAAGCATACAAAATCAAGCAGATCAGATTTTAAAAATAAGGTTTGCTCACCTAATTTTGTTGAACAGAGACAGGCTTATTTTTTTCCTCTTTGATCCGAAAATCTTGTTTTTGTTTTCTGAAACCTGGATTTGATTCTGCTCTTTGCTTGATATTTGGGTTGAATCTTTGCTTCATGCATTTTGCTTAACCTTAGCTTGATATTTGATTTGATCTTCATCTTCAGGTTTTGAAATCTTTCCAGGTTTGAAGACTTTAAATTGCTTTTGATTTTGTTTTCTTCTTTTTTCTTTTCATTTCCAGGTTGAACTTGATGTTTGCATAATTCGGAATTGAATCAAGCTGAACTTATTTTGATTTGATTCTCGAGCTTTGATTTGAAAACAGATTTTAATCCCCATTTGCTTCCAGGTTAGTTGATGTTGTCGAATTGATTTTTATTGTTCTCAATTTTTGAATTTAAACAGGTTTCTATTTTAAATTTTTCTGTTTTGTGGATTGAAAAAGAGGCTGTTGCTTTTGGTTTGACAATGAGATAAATTTTTGTTTTTTGTTTTTCTTTCAGGTTTGTGAATTAATGAAGACGAAAGGATATTGAAACTTGGTTATTTCTTTTTTTCAAGCATGTTTACTAAATTCAAATTAAAAGAGAAATTTATCTTTTGCCACTTGTTTACTTGCATGATTTCCTAAACTACGAATGTTTAAATCATGTTTAAAATAACAACACTTGTTAAAATTAGGCATTTTGTGTTCTAAATCCTCATTCCATTTTTTATTTATAAATTTATGTTTAACCCTTGCCTTACTTTTATATTTACATATACATCATATTTTCAGTTTTTTATAGTTACTTTATTCAAATCTTATTAATTTTCAAAAGATATGTATACATTTGATTTTAACCTTTTTTAAATAGCTTTTGTAAATTTATTTATATCAATTTCAAAATATAACTTCTAAATCATCATGTTAAAAATACAAAATAAATTCTTTTCTATTATTAAAATATAGAGTTTTACATTCAAATGACTATTGAAAATCTACCATACTAAATTCAAATAAAATTTTCAAAATACATATAATCATATTTATTTTAAAAAAAACAAGTTTCTAAAATTTCCAAAATATAACGTTTTAAATCCAATTTATTTTAAAAATACTTATATATGAGTTTCAAATCCAATATGTTATTCAAAATATTTTTTTCTGAATTTCCAATCAGAAATCTTATTTAAAATCATATTTATATATATTCATATATTTATATTAATAAACAAATATCTGTTTACTTTGAAAAATAACAAATTAATTCCTAAAAATTAAATTAATTAGCAATTTAAATTTGTTTTAAAATTAGGATCATTACAGATTCCCCCCTTAAGAAAATTTCATCCTTGAAATTTGCTAGGGAGACAACAAAGAACAGATAGACGCACAAAGATAGAAAAATAGTTTATTAGGTCAAACTGAAATCTATTCTACATTTGGCTTACCAAATCAGAATATCAACAATATGAGAATAAAATCGTTTAACACTTCACAAGATACTCGGGTCACCATAGCACTGGTTAGTTCGAAGGACAACTAACCGTTCTAGAATATATCGAGATCCAAACAATAGATAAATGGATCTAATCTTCCACAATCTTAAATATTAGGTATGGATTCCGAACTCAAGTTGGAATACCCCAAAGTATATATAACTTGTCCCCCTTCACACTTTGATCCTCACAAGAAATTGCAATACAATTTCAAATTTGGTTTTAATCGAAATCGTTTTATCGATAAAAATTCAAATATAACTTCATATTTAATTTACCAATTTATTCCAATAAAATTTCAATTTCATTAAAGTTAAAAACGAAAAGCTGATAGAAATTTGTGAAGAGAATACGAATTAGGAACTTATCTGCATGATTCATAGGACCACCTCAACACCGAAGCTTCTCCCTCGAGCTGCCACACAATCATCAAAGAACTAAAACAAGATCAAAGGTGATTGATAGAGAAAGATATTTCCGTTGTTGTAGGGTATTGACCATTTGTAGTCGTACTCCCCTGTCCCCTATCTCGTCCTCTTCTTACACTCATACTCATTATCAGTGAATAGTAAGAGAATTTACTGAGGCATACAGACGGATATCTTAGGGATTACTCATTCTAGGGCATTTTCAACCCTATCTCTAATGAGTTACCTAATGTGTTATACTCTTGAGCTAAAGTTTCAACCTTCAGCTCTGATACCAAAATTGTAACGGTCTAGACTTTTCAACCATCAACAGCGGCCACTCTCGACTGGTAGGCTTTTCAACAATCCCAGCCCCGCCGTGGCATACAATTGTACCCTGCCCTTGCTTTTACGGCCAGCCTTTCGACACTCAACCTAATCGGTTAGCCAACCCCTCCCCGAGGACATGTAGGGGGTAAGAGTCTCCCGTTCGCCACCAAACGCAAAACGAGAACCCCCTATCATGTTGTATTAAGCAAGGTCAGTCATGGGACTGGTATGAGCAAACAAAAACTGTTTATCTTTATCAAAAGCAAAGAAAATATTTTAAAAGAAATCCATAATGCTTTTTGGAAAATGAAACTACCATAAGGCCTCCCGCCGCACACACAATGCAAATGCAGAATTGGAGGAGATTTCTCCTTATGATAGTTAAATATTCTTGATACGTAGAAATCATTTGATGTTATTATTAGTGCATAGTGGAAAACATTTGCAAGTATAATATTAATCTTAGCCAGCATAGACATTTCGAACTATGCCTACTATAGCTACCATCTAAACAGTGGTGACCACCATAAGTAAATGACAGGTTCTACAACTAAAACCGTACAAGGTGCGTATTGGTGATTGGATTTCCAATAATTGGTCAGGCTAAGGAACTTCCTACTGTCATATGGGTACGCCACTGGAGGGACGCCCCGAGAACCTACCCGACTCTCACCAACACAATGCTGGGTTACCTTTCTAACTAGGTAACTACTACTCGAGCAAGCCATCCCCCGGTCGTTTGCGACCTTTATCCGAGGTACCTCTACACGAACAACCACTAAGCAATCACAAAGTAATGGATTTGCAGTGACCACATGAGTTAAGTATCTAGGCTCCATACTATGATACCACCCTTTCCCAGAATGGAATGACACACCCTAAAGGACGCGACCCTCATAACCTTGCCGCATCTTTCCAGTTTCGACTATTTCTGGGGTGTGAGGTCCTAATGTCGTCTCTTCCACAAAGCTAAACTTTTTCACATAGCCATGCTTTGATCAACAAATGATCAGCAGCACTTCGTATGCCACATTACCAAATTGGGAATGTATCATTAGTAAATATCAACTACATAACCTCTAAGCTCGTACGTCTTAGAGAAGGGTGTTAAGCTAAGAGAATAAATCTCCGCCACCAAACAGAAATGTATTTGGTAGAAACCAGTTTTACATCTCAAAGTGTAACGTCAGACACACATCCATACAAGTGTGTTCAGGGTTCGAACAGAACCGAAGGCACTTCCAAAGAAGCCTTTCAAATCTGGATAATTCCTAATCACGTTACCCATCACATATGAAGATCTCTATACCGGGGACAAGTCGGTACAGAAACATTCGACGAGTTATCCTTTCGCGCTTGAAAAAAATCCATTTTTCACCACCGGTCTTCCAATGCTATCCATAACATCATATCATTATTCAAAATGGGTTATATGACATAAAGGTCCTCTCCCGGCTAAATCGAATAATGAGCGTAATATTTAAAAACATATGGATATTGGAATTTCAGTTAAGTCACAACTTATTACCCAAAAAATGGTTTAAGAAAATTACCATTTAAATCTTTTTAAACAAAATGATTTACTTCACAAAGATCACCAATCTTTCACAAAGCTTCATTCACAGCCTTTCAAAACAATTCCATCTCAAATTGGATTAACTCTTCCAACTTTAAATCAAAGATTCAATTCATATCTTTCAAAACCATGTCCAAGGATTCATTGCTTTCAAAACAATTTTCATTTCAAATCTTTTATATAAAAGATACATCATTCAAAATCCACTTTAGTTTCAAAACAAAATTCAACCATTTTTCACAAAGATTTATTCATAGCTTTCAAAAACAATTTCAATTCTATTTCAAACTTGTTTCAATACAAACTAGAAATCCTTTATATGAAAGCTATTATTATTTGAAAACAAATAGTTTTCGTTTCGGAAAAATACGATTATATTTGCACAAGTTAAAGTTATTCAAACTTGGGTAAAATTTAAATTTCCAAAATAATACCTTTTTTAAAAATGGTTTAAAACCCATATAACATGTATAACATTTTTAAACAACAATTTCCGAAAATAGAACTAAATTTCAAAACTTGAATTCAAATTCAAATTAAATTATTTGAATTTCAAAATTTTATTAAGTTATTCAAAATAATTTTTATCTTCAAAACTCCTTTTCAAATGCTTTTCATATTTAATCCAATTCCATTTCCAAAATTATTTTGAATTCAAAATTCAATTTTAAAACCATTTCAAAAATCTGTGACTTAACCAATTTCATCGTGCAATCCATATTTGTGTGTGTGTAGTGTAGTCCAGGGGTTTTACACAATAGTGCAACATCATCAATCATCACAGATTCAAAACACATCAATATCGATAAGCGGTATAATCCTATAGCGCTTATCTTTATTCACAGATTCACAGATAAAATTCATCACAGATAAAATAAATTACATTCATCACAGCTCGAATCAAAATAATTCATATCACAAAGCATCACATATCAGGGATATCAAACAATACAAACATTCAATAGAATCCAAACATCCATAAGTGAAGTTAATTAATCATCTGATTTATTGAAACCAGATTTATCACTAATCCAGGTTGATTAACATTAATTCATTATAAACCATTTTAATTAATTAATCAACCTTTAATTATTAATTAATCATCCTTAATTAATAAACCGAACATCCTTTAATTATTAAATAATTAACCTTTAATTATTGAATTATTCTTTATTTAATTACCCTTAATTAATTACAATAAATAATTAATCCTTAATTAATAAATCATCCCTTAATCATTTATATTTTATAATTACTAAATAATTACATTGAGTAATTATACTTTAATCACTTGATTTATCAATCCTTAATCTTTAATTAATTATCCTTAATTACTTTTATTAAGTAATCATCTTTTAGTAACTAATTATCATTTTTAAACATAAATTAAGGAGCTAATGAATTATTCTTTAATTTAATTACAAATTAATTAACCTTAATTTAATTACACAAACTGATTATTTTTCTAAATCAATTTTACAAAGTAATTAGCTTTAATTTTAATTACACAGAGTAATTATTCATCATTTAATTATAAAACATTTTATCCTTTAAATTTATCTCTTAATTACAACATTAAGTTTATTTAAAATAAACTAAAGAATTTATTTTAATTTAAAATAAAGAAGTAAAACACTAGAACTTAATTAATTTGAAAATACTTATTTCTAAAGCTAATTAATCAAAACTAATTTAAACCATTTATTATTAATTAAGAAAATCTTTAAAATTTGATTAAATTTAAAATTTGAAACCTTGGTTTAAATTTCAAAAGAAATCAAAACTGTTTAAAAAATAACCCGAGACGACTTCGGGTTCCAACCCGAGTCAAATTCCAATATATCCGAGTTTTCCCCCAGATTATTTTCTTCCTCCTTTTAAAACGTTATATTTTTTTCTAAATTTAAAAATCATTATACCTAACGACTCCCCCGCATGCACACTCGAGCCACTATAATATTTTCTCGAGCACGACTCCGGTCCAACTCTTCTTCTTTAATACTACGACAACCGAGATATATCCATGTTCGTGTGCACATGCATACGAGATTAACAGAGCTCCGATCAACTTCACCGCCATCTATAAGTCGCTGACGACTCTTACCATTGACTCGAGCAGCCAGAAACGTCGCACTTATCTGGGACCAAAATTTTGTTCGCCCAGCACTACCTGCTATCAAAACCCAATCGACGCCATCTACCTTTGCCAACGACCCCGACCATCTGAGACCACACCAATCGACCCAGAGCTACGTCACACCCTACCGCATTGATCCCCTTTGGTTTCATTGATTTCGATCCATCATGGACGTCACACTAATTCGGACAACCCCGTCGACAAAACCTGACATCAAAGATCTAAATTGGATTCGCACGGCCACCACGGCGAACAAGAATTTAGGCGAGTATTTTTTTTCGATAATCCTCAATCCACCAACCGCATTTGACAACAAGAACGAACTAAAGTTCGCTGTCGATTACCATGAATTGACAAAAATGTCGATCTCGTTCATCTCCCATTTTCCCATGATTTAGTGAACTAAAAGTCTTGATTTTTTTTTTTATAAATCAGGGTTTTTCAGATCGAACTCGATGATGTATCAATTGACTACGAGATACGAATTTATCATGTTTATTGATTTTTTTACTGTATATTTAGATTTTCAGATAACACTCAATATAATTCAACTTAAAAATATTTTTTGAACTATATCTTGATCAAACAAACAAGTTTCATTCAGATCCTAAAGCCTAAAAAGGGATTTGAGAAGGAGATTTTGATTAGGGTTTGGAAGCCTGTAATCAAACAGAGGCCAACATATTTACATATACATGCATGTTCATACTACACAGAGATGTTCATCTATTTTCAGAAAAACAAACATTCATGCCAAACATATTTCAAATCATTATCACAAGCATACAAAATCAAGCAGATCAGGTTTTAAAAATAAGGTTTGCTCACCTGGTTGTGTCGAACAGAGGCAAGCTTTTTTTTTCCTCGTTGATCTGAAAATCTTGTTTTTGTTTTCTGAAACCTGGATTTGATTCTGCTCTTTCCTTTATATTTGTGTTGAATCTTTGCTTCATGAATTTGGCTTAACCTTAGCTTGATATTTGAATTGATCTTCCTCCATTTCTTTCTAGGTTTGAAGACTTTAAATTACTTTTGATTTTGTTTTCTGTTTTTTCTTTTCATTTCCAGGTTGAACTTGATGTTTGCATAATTCAGATTTGAATCAAGCTGAATGTATTTTGATTTGATTCTCATACTTTGGTTTAAAAATAGATTTGAATCCTCCTTTGCTTCCAGGTTAGTTTGATGTTGTTGAATCGATTTCTATTGTTCTCAGGTTTTGAATTTAAACAGGTTTCTGTTTTAAATTTTTCTGGTTTGTGGATTGAAAAAGAGGCTATTGCTTTTGCTTTGATATTGAGATAAATTTTTTCTTTTGATTCTTCTTTCAGGTTTATGAATTAATGAAGATGAAAGGATATTGAGACTTGGTTATTTTGATTTTTCATGCATGTTTACTAAATTCAAATTAAAAGAGAAATTTATCTTTTGCCACTTGTTTACTTGCATGATTTGCTAAACTACAAATGTTTAAATCATTTTTAAAATAACAACACTTGTTAAAATTAATCATTTTTTGTTCTAAACCCTTATTCCATTTTTTATTTATAAATTTATGTTTAACCCTTGCCTTACCTTTATATTTACATATACATTATATTTTCAATTTAGTTTTATAATTACTTTATTCAAATCTTGTTAATTTTCAAAAGATATGTATACATTTCATTTTAACCTTTTTAAATAGCTTTTGTAAATTTATTTATATCAATTTAAAAATATAACTTCCAAATCATAATGTTATAAATACAAAATAAATTCTTTTCTATTATTAAAATATTGAGTTTTACTTTCAAATGACTTTTGAAAATTTACTATACTAAATTCAAATAAAAAATTTCAAAATACATATAATTATATTTATTATTAAAAAAAAAGTTTCTAAAATTTCCAAAATATAAAGTTTTAAATCCAATTTAATTTAAAAATACTTATATTTGAGTTTCAAATCCAATATGTTACAAAACATTTTTTTTCTGAATTTCCAATTAGAAATCCTATTTAAAGTAATATTTATATATATTTATATATTTATATTAATGAACAAATATCTGTTTACTTTGAAAAATAACAAATTAATTCAAAATTCTATTCCAAAAAATTAAATTAATTACCAATTTAAATTTGTTTTAAAATTGGGATCATTACAGTAAATGTTGATTAAACTTATTAAACCACAACTATTTCAATCACTTTACGTTATAAATTAACTACACAAAAATTATTTTAATCAATTGTGAGCGTTGAATACTCATCTTTTCATTTGAAACTGAAAGCATTTCATCTTCAAATAAATTCTATATCTGCTCCAGGCTATAGATGCCTTTAATACAGTCGCAAATCAATTTTTCTTGCCCGAATCGTACCTCGTATTGAAGATTTACGATTAAATCAGTATTCGAAACAACAAACATTTACATCAACAAAAAAAGCAAACTATTACCCTTTCCTGATCGTGATTCATCCACATCCATTTTTTTATACACGATGACCCCACTACCAAGCATCGTCGACCTGCCATTGTCGTCGTATCGTCCTAGGCCAGTTGCCAAACCCTTCATTCGTCGTGCGCCCTTAACCAAAAAACAGCATCCTAACCCTAGTCGACCGTTTGTGCCATTCCGCAACACCACGACACGCCATTGCCCCCACGTGCCCCACCCAAGTGCCAGCAGCCACCTTCCATTGTCGATTTCTTCATCCGCCGCAAGCGCTCGACCCAAGAGCAGAGAATCCAAAACCCTAATCGATCGGTCGCGATCCAGATCTTCCCCGAGCGACGAGTGTGACTCCCTTAGCCGAAATCGAAATCCTCCATCGCTCGTTTTTTTTTTGATCTGCAGTTGCCCCTTTTTTTTGAGTCGATTTGGATTTTAAAATAAAGGGGAGTAGAGGGAGAGAGATACGGAAAAGAAAAGAACGTGGGTTTGATTCGTTCCCAACATGGTGTTGAGATATTTTATTATTAATAAATTTGAAAATATCCAATGACTAACGTCCGAAATTTCTCGAGCTCTAAACAAAATGTATCGCCTGACTTTTATAATGTTTTACCCCCATTCCGAACACAATGGAACTAGTTTCGAGGTCTAATTCGATCGTATGCGGAAGAAAGCTTTTCAAATCGAATTATTTATTTAAATTTGGAATTTAAATTCTATAAATTTCAAGCCTGTATGGCCAAACGATAGGTCCGATAGCTACGAAAATTGAACCCATACAATAACTCACTATTACGGATCCAATGAAACTAGTTTCGTCGAAATCCGAGACAGTTGTCAAAATGGTTATTTTTACCCGTTAGTTAAAATATAAAATTCAATTTTTAATTATTCACACTTAAATCCAATTTTAAATGTTAAAATCTTCATTCACATTTACATAAAATTTAAATCAACTTTCGAAGTCATTTACATTCGTATTAAATCCAAGATTCAATTAATCAAATAATTTTCAATATTAAATTTAAATAATTCAATTATCCAATAAATTAATATTAACAAATCATTAAATTTTATTTATACTCATATTTATCCAATAATTTCACTAAATTTAATAATTTACAATAGTCAAAAGTACGGGTCATTACAGGATGTTTGGATTGTATTGCTTTGAATTGATTGATATCCTTGATATGTGATATTCTGTGGTGTGAATTGTTTGAATTGTGCTATAACTGTGATTGTTTATCAGTGATGAATTTATATTATTTATCTATGAATCTGTGAATGAAGATAAGCGTTATAGGATTATACCGCCTATCAATATTGATGTGCTTGGATTTGTAATAATTGATGATATTGTATTGTTTTGTGTAAAACCCTTGGACTACACCACACACACAACCTCTTCTCCTTCCATCCTTTGCTCGGCCCTCATCCCAGATCTGCACTCGACCTACCGTGTCTTTTGCGAGCTCGGCCCGTTCGATTTGAAGGTACTTATGAGCGGACAGTCTTTTTATATAAAAAGTTTATTTATATATTTCAGAACTTGTGTATGTTTTGTTTTTCACTGTTAGCATAACTAAAAAAAAAAGAAATGGGAGAATGGCACAAAGACACGTTGCCTGTAGCTTGCATGCAATTGCTCTTATCTTTTGGAGGTAGCATTCTTATCTTCACATCCATATAAATCTTTGTTCCAAGCCTTTAGGCAAAAATTTTTTTACACACGTCTTTATTTTTATATTGGAATATATATATATATATATATATATATAGCGTTATATATATGATTAAAATATTCTAAACCCTGTTTTGATTTCTTTCCATCTAGGTTTATACAATATTCCACAAGTCATATTTTAGTTTTTCTATTGGCTTATAGTGCAAATTTTATAAAGTTATATATGTAATAAGGGATATATAAATACACATATGTTAGGTATGTCTTCACGTACGTTTATGCAGATTATAGGGAATATGTAGGATAGTTACACTCATATGTCTATTTTACCTGTTTGTATTTTATTGAATATGGAAGCTGTTATTCAGTATGTATGTAAAAAAAAAAATGAGTTGAGTATATGCGGTTATTACAAGACATAAAATTTGTTATCTAAGATATGACACTGAATTTTATATGATGCATACTTGAATTTTATTACATCGTAGTATAAAAGTTATTTACATATTACATTCATTAAGTATACGTATTTTAGTCATATAAGTTTTAACTCTGTTAGTTAATATGTATATATGGCTTCGGCTGTGCTTTTATAGTTGTCTATTTACAATTGTAATATCTCAAAAGTTAGTTGTTTTAAACCAAATTTCTGTATATTAGATCTTGACAAGTGCATAAAGTATATTTAAATGATGTACTGTTTATAGTATATATATATGAGTCTATGTACGTTATTGTATGTAAGGGTATTTATGTATATCTATTTTATATAAAGTTGTGACCCTGAGTATAAGTGCAACCTGTTATAAAAGTTATAGTTTATTATTTTTACAAAAAGCTTAGTTGTTTATAAATATGTTCCTAGTCAGTAGTTATATTATTGATCCCAAAGTGTTTATATGTCTGGTATTTCAAATATATCTAGTTATATACGTGTATATATATTCTGTATATATATATATATATATAATGTTGCTTACTATAAAAAAATAATAATATCTACATATATATTATGTGTTATGTTTTGGAATGTAATATGAATTTTATGTTTTGAAATTAATTTTAGAAAACAAATAATATATATAAGATGATAACAATGCATATATTTTTAGTTTATATCCAAACTGATCACTTTGTTTTCATCGATTCTTATCTATCAGCTTTGTCGTCAATTCGAGCCAATCTAGCTTTGCCTTGGAATTCGTTCTTGCGTTTCGTAACTCAACTTCATTGACTATCGTCTCTAGCCTCAAAAGGTGAGCAATCACTCACGATTGATATTCTTTTATTCATTAAATTTGATTTCAATTGAAACGACAATTGAAATATACTGCTGTTATTTATTGCACTGTTATTTATGTATCTGTTCACCTTTGACGTCCGACACAGTTATCTGTTATGTATGCAATAATAATCCAGTTTGGTTGATAATTGATTGATTGTTTGTTGTTTATATTGGATGTAAATTGAAATGCGATAAGTGATAAATATTATGCAATTGAATTTGACGTAAGATAGTTTAAAAATGTGAATCGACATATGTGTTGAATTTGATTAGTTAAATTTGTATAATATGACCTCTTTTAACCGTTAGATAAATTAACATGTAGAATAGTGATAATTACAATTTGAACCATTGAACGTATATTGGATAAATTGTTGTAGTATAAAATTGAAATTGAACGACAAGTGGAAAAACCGTAATGTAATAATCTTTAATCTACATTAAATGATAGTGTAGATTCTAGAAATAATTATATTATTTCGCACAAACAACAATGCGAATTAATATGATTATTTTGGGATTATTTGAATTGATTATTGGATTGTGTTTGATTGTTGTTATTGCTTGTTTATTTACTTTGACACCATCCCAGTTATCACAATGCAAGTTCCCTTTGTTATGCTTTGATTTTTGAATTGGAATTGGAATCGGGTTGAAATGATAAATACCCAAATGAAATTGACTTAGGATAGAGAATTTAATAAACCCGATTAGTCAATAATTTGATTTAAAAATAAAATGAAGATTTTATTTGAATAAATAATAAGTTTTGAAAAGAAGTTGGAATTTGAATTTAATGAAAGGAAATTGTTAGTATTTAATATTTGAAACAAAATATTAACATAGTAGTTATTGAAAGAACGTTGTTTTAAAATAAATTATTCGATAATAAATTTTGGAATTATTCATTGAATTAAGTTTGAAATGATTTGATAATTAAGTTTGAATTCATGATTGAGTTGAAATGATTTGATAATTAAGTTTGAATTCATAATTAAGTTGGAAATAATTTAATAATTTATTTTGAAAATTATTAAGTTTGAAACTATTTAATAATTAAGTTTTGAAATTAATTAATAATTGAATAAGATTGAATTAATTGGTAATTGAATAAAAATTGAATTCTTTGATAAGAGAAATTAAACTTTTGGATAAGTGGATTTGAACTTCGTTAATAAATGAAATTGAGTTTCTTTATTTATTAAAGTTTGGAAAAATTATTTAAGTAAGTTAATAAGTGAAATTGAAACTTCTCGATTATGTGAAATTTAGTTCTTTATAAATTGAGTTTGAAATTTGTAATGAAGTCAATAAATAAGTGAAAATTGAATTCCTTTAATAAGAAATAAAATGTGATTTATTGAAATGAATGGGATTTATTGAAATTAACGTAAGACTTGTAATTTAAAGAATTGATTTGACGAATTTGATTTATTTCAATTTGATGTTTTGAATTAATGAAATTGAACGTAAGTAATTGATTTAAATGAATTGAAATTTAAATGGAAATTATTTTTGAATGACAAATTTACTTAATGAATGTTGAATGAAATCGATCAATGAATTTAAATTGATTTGAATGTTAGATTAATTTAATTTCGGAATGAAATTTATATACGAACTTGAATCAATATTTGAATTGTTTAAATAAAATTGAAATTGAATTGTAAGTCTTCGAAATGGAAATTTGGATGTTTTGAAATGTAAATTTTGGAAATTGATTTAGAAGGACAAACGAAATGTTGATTTATGAATTGAAATTGAAATTGAATTTGATTTGGTTTGAAATATATTAAATAACCAATCGGTGTAATAATTACGGAAGTTATTAAAGAAACCGGGATCGGTTATGGACATACTCTCTGTCTAAACCGAAAACCACTTTAATAACTATTCGTGGAGTGAAGATCCAAAATGAAGTGGTTGGAATGATGTACGTTGATGATTGAAGAAAGAGAACGATAATGGATAGCCTTGACACTTGTGTCAAATTGGAAATGACTAAAATCAGGAGCTATGCCGGGCCAAATGTGGTTAGCCACCTCGAGCGAACACACTTCTTAGTAACTACTACCCATTACTTGTGATTGATTGGTGCACCCTCGTACTTTTCAGGAGTGTTGTTTCACGGTGTTGCGATCGCTGCGGCGATGCGTTTTCACCAGTCCGGATCAGGAGAACGGTAGTTTCACTACCTTGGGTATTGCCTCATGTGCCTTGTCATACTTGTATCCCTATATACGCGACCACTACGAATTTGTTTTGTGTTATACCTATGGAGTACTCCCTGATATCCCACTAGTTTACGGTGGAGTTTACAGTGCTGTATAGACTATAACGCTTATATAAAATGTGTTAAGGGGGATAATGGTAACGCCTTAACACTATTTTGATATATTATATTACCGATAGGCATCGTCTATTTAGCGTACACTACTACATAGTAGATAGTTTAACGGATCCCTAGAGGATGGTGATTCCAACATCCTTTGAGTTACTTGTATTTCGATTGCTATTTCACTTGAGTTGAATTTATTGATATAAGAATATTAATCCTGACTCGAATGTTTTGTGTTTTGCTTTACGCTCGGGTCAGATTGAGAGTACCAGCTTTCGAGGCTCATCTTTGGAGTTGGAGCTTTGCTTGAAGATCCAGCCATCTATTATGCTTTCAGTATTCGATGATTCCAGTGATGTATTCTGATTTGTATTTGATGTATCGTATTTCTCTTCTGTTGTAAACTCTGATGTATCTTATATATTTATATAGTAGCTTCATGAACTACTATCTCTTTTACTTCCGCTGCATATTATTACTCTGTGTCTGTGATTCTGTGATTATTTATTTACTGTATATCTGAGTTTTGCCAAATTTTAAATTAACAATTCAGTATTTTGAATTATTCAAGTCCGACATGTGCGGATGCGAATAGTCCAAAATAGCGGGTCGTTACAGTTGGTATCAGAGCTTTTGGTAGCTCTAGGCAAAACTTAGCATATAGGGTAAATGTATTTACAGAATCACTCTCATTCGAGTTTCAATCTCTTCCTTTTGACTCAATTCCTTTGAATTCTGGAACGTTCCCTGCGGTTCCAAAATTCATTCGTGTCCCTCACTATTCGTTTTCTTTCAAATTCCGGAGTATCCCATAACTCCACTTCGAATGACCTCTATAATAAATCAGCAGTCCCGCCAACCTTCGAATTATTTGTAAATGAGTGAAACTCCTTTATAATAGGTATTGATTTATCAGAGATTTCTGTATTCTCGGTTTGCGGTGCTATCTATTTCCTGCCATGTCTGAATTCCATCTCTTAAGGTCGAATGTTGATTTACCTCGGAATTCAGCATCAATCATATTCTTGAAGTTACTGTCGATCCGGTTAAGATTGCACGTGAATTAAATGAGCTTATCCATTTCCAGATTCTGTTAATTGAATTATCTTATCTTCTGTTTCGAATTTATTCTCGAATCAAAATTTTCTTTGATTTGATTTCCATCAAATTTGAATTCATATACTTATTTTGAAATCCATTATTGTATCGTCGAGCAAAGAAATGTATTTGTAAACCAATATTTAAAATGTTTTATATATGGTGTTGTTTGAGCTGTTGAGGGTGATTTGGGTTTTCGATCGATTCGTCTGATCAACGCTATCGATAGGATTCCCAAAACACTTTAACAGAGCAAACTGACACAATATTTTTTTCAAATTTGGTAAATAAAATAAAGTTTGTATGAGATATATAAGTATGAACTTTCTTTAACTAAACTGTTAATAAATTGATTGTTGGAATGATAATATTTGATTATCATTTATTGTTTTATAAACCATTGGTTATTGCAATATAAATAAATCAATGAATAAAAACTTAGATATAATTTGATTTGGAATATGAAGTGAATTTAAATTAGAATTTGAGAATTTAAATTTCGATAATTTCGAACTATGGTCTTAAAGTTTAAAATGTTATTATTTAAAAATATTTCCGAATAGAAATGGTTTTCAAAGAATTTTAAATAATTAAATTAGAGCTCTTCTCTTTGTCGCTGGAAAATAATTTTGGTGATGACGTCCGCATCATCGACATTCATTTTCGTGTTTTGAAGTGAAGAGACCAATTCGTAGCCTTGCTACAGTTTTGTTTTGGAAATTAAATCGATTTAAATTTCTTAAGTATGATTTGATATATATATATATATATATATGTATATGTATATTATTTTAAATTTAATTTGATTTGATATATACAGTATATATTTATCTCTAACTTGTTTGAAGTTAATCGAAAATTTAACTCTTAAAATTTGGGTAAAAAGATGATTTCAATTATAAATGAAATCAAATTTTTGAATAAATATTTAAGCCCGAATAATTAAATTTTAAAATTTTACTTGTATAATGCTCAATTGCATTACAATAATACTTACCTAAATTTTCAAAAGTTAATTACGTAATTGAATATTATACAATATAAATGATATCAAAGGAATTTTAAATAAAATCTGAGTAGTTATTATAGATGTAAATTTACTTAATATATACGTGTTAGGATATATTAAGTAGAATAATTTAATAATAATTTGGAATAAAGAAGAATAAAAATTTGTTGAATAAAGTATAATTTTAATAAATGACTATTCTAATTTATGATTGTTGAAATTGTTAAATTTAGAAAATCAGATTGTATACAATATAAACTATCTTTATAAATAAAATGTGAGTGCGTATAATAAATGTTGTTCACTTAAATTTTAATTGTAAAATGTTTATGGAGATAAATAGAATAAAAGGGTTAAGTAAATAATAGGTGATTAATAGAAGAATAATTTGTTTTGGAAGTTAATAAATTTGCTTAAATCAACTTAAGGGAGTATCTTGAATTAATTGAATTAAATTTTGAATTTCGTTTTGAAAAAAACCTTTTGTACCTAACATTAATGAATGTAAAATCAAATCAATTTAATGGAAAATCTTAAATTTAAAAATGAATTGTTGAATATAGATTTATTTAAATTGAAAGTTATATGGTTTACATTAATGTTTTATTTTGGAATTCAAGTCTATTTTCTTTTGGTTGTTTCTATTCTCGTACCTACTTCCTTTTCGAGGACGAAAAGTTTTGAGTGGGGGAGAATGTAACAATCCGGATATTTTAACAATTTTATTTAATTTAATTAACCGTTTTGTGTGAAAATTAAAAATTAATACAAACGATAAAATTTTGAAATACAAATTTGATATTTGGAATGCGTCCAGTTAAATGTAGCAACCGGTAAATTTTTGTCCGAAAATATGAAAGTTTATTTCGCGCGTAAATTTACTTCAATTTAATCAGTTAAAAAGCGGTGTACATAAAACGTTTTCGAAACCTAAATATTTTTACATAGAAAAATTCTAAATCATCTTCTGAGCAAGCCGTCAGTTTGTCGTTTTTCAAAATTCGAACATCTTTAGCTCCGTCGATCTTATTTTTCTGTGATTTTCATGCATTTTCCGCAGTAGAAAATTTTGAATTTTTGTAATTCAATCGTACTACCGATATCTTTTGATCATCTCGTTGTGCTGATCCCTACGGTATATTCGATTGTAAAATTCGAAGTCCGGTGTGCGTTGCACTTTGCGAAACGCCTTTCGTATCGGTACCGGATCCGTGAACTTTTGTTTTCTTTTACGTTTCAAACTTTGAACTGTGAGTGCCAAGCATCAAATAAATTGCTATAATTATATTTTTCCAAATCAACGCTTAACCATTGAAATTCCATACCCGTCTTGGAAATCGAAACGTATTAATTTGGATACGTTGTATTTTGCTTTGCCTCGGAAGTTACTTTCTCTCTGCCTGTTAGTCTTACTCTTCTTTTCAATAATAAAGAATAAAACAAGATTTGTATATTTCTCTAAAGCAAAGAATCCATCCCCTCAGTTTGTTTTTTTCTTCCTTCTTCCTTTTAGTCGGACACCACCACCGTACGTCGAGCTAGCCAACCAAAAAAACCCTCCGCTCCAACCGAGGCAACATCGACCACCACCTCCGCGTCATTCTCCATCAACACCTCACGCGAGCGGCGGCAAACACTACCCAGGTCGCCGCTCATTTCCTCCTTGCGGCCTGACCGATTTTTACAACCACCACACCCGGGAACCGTGTTCTGGTAGCAACCGCCCTCTTCTCCTTCCATCCTTTGCTCGGCCCTCATCCCAGATCTGCGCTCGACCTACCATGTCTTTTGCGAGCTCGGCCCGTTTGATTTGAAGGTACTTATGAGCGGACAGTCTTTTTATATATAAAGTTTATTTATATATTTCAGAACTTGTGCATTGGTTGTGTATGTTTTGTTTTTCACTGTTAGCATAACTAAAAAAAAAAGAAATGGGAGAATGGCACAAAAACACGTTGCCTGTAGCTTGCATGCAATTGCTCTTATCTTTTGGAGGTAGCATTCTTATCTTCACAGCCATATAAATCTTTGTTCCAAGCCTTTAGGCAAAGTTTTTTTTACACACGTCTTTATTTTTATATTGGAATATATATATATATATATATATATATATATATATATATATATAGCGTTATATATATGATTAAAATATTTTAAACCTTGTTTTGATTTCTTTCCATCTAGGTTTTTATAATATTCCACAAGTCATATTTTAGTTTTTCTATTGGCTTCTAGTGCAAATTTTATAAAGATATATATATGTAATAAGGGATATATAAATACACTTATGTTAGTTATGTCTTCACGTACGTTTATGCAGATTATAGGGAATATGTAGGATAGTTACACTCATATGTCTATTTTACCTGTTTGTATTTTATTGAATATGGAGGCTGTTATTCAGTATGTATGTAAAAAAAAATGAGTTAAGTATATGCGGTTATTACAAGACATAAAATTTGTTATATAAGATATGACACTGAATTTTATATGATGCATACTTGAATTTTATTACATCGTAGCATAAAAGTTATTTATATATTGTATTCATTAAGTATACGTATTTTAGTCATATAAGTTTTAACTCTGTTAGTTAATATGTATATATGGCTTCGGCTGTGCTTTTATAGTTGTCTATTTACAATTGTAATATATCAAAAGTTAGTTGTTTTAAACCAAGTTGCCGTATATTAGATCTTGACAAGTGCATAAAGTATATTTAAATGATGTACCGTTTATAGTATATATATACGAGTCTATGTATGTTATTGTATGTAAGGGTATTTATGTATATCTATTTTATATAAAGTTGTGACCCTGAGTATAAGTGCAACCTGTTATAAAAGTTATAGTTTATTATTTTTACAAAAAGCTTAGTTGTTTATAAATATGTTCCTAGTCAGTAGTTATATTATTGATCCCAAAGTGTTTATATGTCTGGTATTTCAAATATATCTAGTTATATACGTGTATATATATTCTGTATATATATAATGTTGCTTACTATAAAATAATAATAATATCTACATATATATTATGTGTTATGTTTTGGAATATAATATGAATTTTATGTTTTGAAATTAATTTTAGAAAACAAATAATATATATAAGATGATAATAATGCATATATTTTTAGTTTATATCCAAACTAATCACTTTATTTTCATCGATTCTTATCTATCAGCTTTGTCGTCAATTCGAGCCAATCTAGCTTTGCCTTGGAATTCGTTCTTGCGTTTCGTAACTCAACTTCATTGACTATCGTCTCTAGCCTCAAAAGGTGAGCAATCACTCACGATTGATATTCTTTTATTTATTAAATTTGATTTCAATTGAAACGACAATTGAAATATACTACTGTTATTTATTGCACTGTTATTTATGTATCAGTTCACCTTTGACGTCCGACACAGTTATCTGTTATGTATGCAATAATAATCTAGTTTGGTTGATAATTGATTGATTGTTTGTTGTTTATATTGGATGTAAATCGAAATGCGATAAGTGATAAATATTATGCAATTGAATTTGACGTAAGATAGTTTAAAAATGTGAATCGACATATGTGTTGAATTTGATTAGTTAAATTTGTATGATATGACCTCTTTTAAACTGTTAGATAAATTGACATGTAGAATAGTGATAATTACAATTTGAACCATTGAACGTATATTGGATAAATTGTTGTAGTATAAAATTGAAATTGAACGACAAGTGGAAAAACCGTAATGTAATAATCTTTAATCTACATGAAATGATAGTGTAGATTCTAGAAATAATTATATTATTTCGCACAAACAACAATGCGAATTAATACGATTATTTTGGGATTATTTGAATTGATTATTGGATTGTGTTTGATTGTTGTTATTGCTTGTTTATTTACTTTGACACCATCCCAGTTATCACACTGCAAGTTCCCTTTGTTATGCTTTGATTTTTGAATTGGAATTAGAATCGGGTTGAAATGATAAATACTCAAATGAACTTGACTTAGGATAGAGAATTTAATAAAACCGATTGGTCAATAATTTGATTTAAAAATAAAATGAAGATTTTATTTGAATAAATAATAAGTTTTGAAAAGAAGTTGGAATTTGAATTTAATGGAAGGAAATTGTTAGTATTTAATATTTGAAACAAAATATTAACATAGTAGTTATTGAAAGAACGTTGTTTTAATATAAATTATTCGATAATAAATTTTGGAATTATTCATTGAATTAAGTTTGAAATGATTTGATAATTAAGTTTGAATTCATGATTGAGTTGAAATGATTTGATAATTAAGTTTGAATTCATAATTAAGTTGGAAATAATTTAATAATTTATTTTGAAAATTATTAAGTTTGAAACTATTTAATAATTAAGTTTTGAAATTAATTAATAATTGAATAAGATTGAATTAATTGATAATTGAATAAGATTGAATTAATTGATAATTGAATAAAAATTGAATTCTTTGATAAGAGAAATTAAACTTTTGGATAAGTGGATTTGAACTTCGTTAATAAATGAAATTGAGTTTCTTTATTTATTAAAGTTTGGAAAAATTATTTAAGTAAGTTAATAAGTGAAATTGAAAATTCTCGATTATGTGAAATTTAGTTCTTTATAAATTGAGTTTGAAATTTGTAACGAAGTCAATAAATAAGTGAAAATTGAATTCTTTAACAAGAAATAAAATATGATTTATTGAAATGAATGGGATTTATTGAAATTAACGTAAGACTTGTAATTTAAAGAATTGATTTGACGAATTTGATTTATTTCAATTTGATGTTTTGAATTAATGAAGTTGAACGTAAATAATTGATTTAAATGAATTGGAATTTAAATGGAAATTATTTTTGAATGACAAATTTACTTAATGAATGTTGAATGAAATTGATAAATGAATTTAAATTGATTTGAATGTTAGATTAATTTAATTTCGGAATGAAATTTATATACGAACTTGAATCAATATTTGAATTGTTTAAATAAAATTGAAATTGAATTGTAAGTCTTCGAAGTGGAAATTTGGAAGTTTTGAAATGTAAATTTTGGAAATTGATTTAGAAGGACAAACAAAATGTTGATTTATGAATTAAAATTGAAATTGAATTTGATTTGGTTTGAAATATATTAAATAACCAATCGGTGTAATAATTACGGAAGTTATTAAAGAAACCGGGATCGGTTATGGACATACTCTCTGTCTAAACCGAAAACCACTTTAATAACTATTCGCGGAGTGATGATCCAAAATGAAGTGGTTGGAATGATGTACGTTGATGATTGAAGAAAGAGAACGATGATGGATAGCCTTGACACTTGTGTCAAATTGGAAATGACTAAAATCAGGAGCCGTGCCGGGCCAAATGGGGTTAGCCACCTCGAGCGAACACACTTCTTCGTAACTACTACTCATTACTTGTGATTGATTGGTGCACCCTCGTACTTTTCAGGAGTGTTGTTTCGCGGTTTTGCGATCGCTGCGGCGATGCGTTTTCACCAGTCCGGATCAGACGAATGGTAGTTTCACTACCTTGGGTATTGCCTCATGTGCCTTGTCATACTTGCATCCTTATATACGCGACCACTACGAATTTATTTTGTGTTATACCTATGGAGTACTCCCTGATATCCCATTAGTTTACGGTGGAGATTACAGTGCTGTATAGACTATAACGCTTATATAAAATGTGTTAAGGGGGATAATAGTAACGCTTTAACACTATTTTGATATATTATATTACTGATAGGCATTATCTATTTAGCGTACACTACTGCATAGTAGATAGTTTAACGGATCCTTAGAGAATGGTGATTCCAACATCCTTTGAGTTACTTGTATTTCGATTGCTATTTCACTTGAGTTCAATTTATTGATATAAAATATTAATCTTGACTCGAGTGTTTTGTGTTTTGCTTTACTGTAACGACCCAGAATTTTTATTAATTAAAATTTGAATATTTAATTAATTTTAAACATTAATAAGTGAAATTTATAAGTCGAATAATTTATTTTCGAATATTGGATTTAATTTGATAAATAAATCGATTATTTAATAGTTGAATTTACAGAAATAATTGTAAATTGGGTTTAAAATGATTAAAAATGATTTGTAAAATTTTATTTAATCATACTGGAGTTATAGTGATGTTATAGAACTTTTAAAATTGAATTTAGAGTTAATCTGTGAAAATTGAATATTTTAATATTTAATTATCGACTAAAAAAATAGCCAATTTTTGAACAGTCTCAGAACTGGACGAAACCAGTTCCATTGGATCTGTAATAATTAGTTATTATCGGATTTCAATTTTCGTAGCAATCGGAGTTATCGTTTGACCGTGGCAGCTCGGAACGCATCAATATCGTTTTTAATATTTATTTGGCGAGTTAAAATAGCCATTTTTCAAACAGTCTCGGATTTCGACGACCAGTTTCATCGGATCCGTAATGTGATATTATTGTATGGTTTCAAATTTCGTGTCAATTGGATTTACCGTTTGTCCGGTGCAAGCTAAAACGCCTAGAAAATCGTTTAAATCGGTTTAATTCAAATCGAACGTTTATTGCCATAACTCGCACAGATGATCGAATTAGCTTCCGAAACCTGTTCCATTGTGTTCGGAATGCGGGATAAACCTTAGAAACGTCAGTCCGCACGCTTCGTTTGGAGTTTGGAAATTTTCGATGAATAGTAAATTCACCAATTTTCTATATAAGCCCCTCCACTCTTCACTTTTGCAAAATAATAATAACCCTAGGGTTTAACAGAGCAGCCGCCACTTTTATAAATCAATGGCCAGCAATTCATCATTTTCTTCCTCAAATTCCTCTTAATCCGTAAACATTTATGAAAACTTATCAACTGGAGATTTGTAGAGCTAGTCGAGCTCTTCGAATCCATACGGGAGTGATCGTTTTTAGAGACTCGATGGGGGGGATGTAGGGCCGCGTTCGTGGCTGTCTTGTGCACGGTTTTCAAGATCGAGATGGAGCCAAGCTTGAATGGTGGCAGTTGTGGGTGAAGGCGACGTAGAGCTTGCTAATGGTGGTCGTTGATCGAGCTAGAGGCGATCGAGGAAGCGGCGTTTTTAAACCCTAGAAGGCGGCCACGTTTAGGTTCTTGCGTGCTCTACCTGATGATGGAGGAAGAAGATGATACTCGGCCCAGATTTTTCAAAGCATGGGATGTACGGTGATGATGGATCTGAGTTAAAATTTGAAATAGAAATGTAAATTTAATTATATAAAAAAAATTGTGTAAACTTATAAATTTCATAACTTTGTCATACGAGGTCGGAATCGGACGAAACGACTTGCGTTGCGTTCGTATTGACGAATACTATGCTATGGAGCTGGAATAGAAGCGATTGGAGTCAGTAAAAATTTCGGGTAAAATTAAACGTCAGTTTAATTTTATTCGAAAATTAAAAGCTGAAACGAAATTGAAATCAAGGTGAGAACTTCTCACTCAATCGAATCGGTTTCGATTTTTATTTTAAATAGTTAGATTTAAAATTGTTGAATGCATGTTTGAATGATGATTGTTATCTATTGATTGTTAAAATAGACATTATGCGCCGTTAGTAAGCGGATGTTATTTATTAAAAACATATACCGCGAATATTTCATAAACAGTGAAATTGGTATTATATATAATAGCAATATATATATATATATATATATATATATATATATATATATATATATATTGACATATGTATATATTGCAGTTGTTGATTTCCTGCATTGTATAGCGGATGAGACCCTATTGCGCCGTCTATTAAGCGGATAATATTTAATAATCCCATATACCGCGATAATTTCGTACTGGAGCGGAATTGGTATTGTGCTAATGTTTTTGGATGTAGGGAAACAGGTCGGAGGGATCCAACTAGATTCCTCAACTGTATTGATTTATTTACAGATATTTTGATATTTGTTGATTATCATATCGATATATGATATTTGGATGTCGTGATTGACTATTTGGTGCTGCTGCATCATCGGATCCATTTTTGAAGTTTTAAAATAATGATTTTTGGTTTTTAAAGAAATTTTTAAAGTGATTTTTGAAAGTATACGTTTTATTAAAATTTTGAATTGATTTATTTTAAATAAATTAACGTTATAAGTTTAATGTTATAAAAGTTATAATTTTTGTAAAATATAACCAAATTAAGATTTTTGAAATAAATAGTGATTAATTTATAAAATGGTTTAATTGGTAATTTTGAATTATTATAAACGGTTTATATAAAAGATTTATAAAATTGATATTTATAAATTAAAAATACTTGAACTATAAAACGATGTTTTATAAGTAAAAAAGTGAAATAAAAAAAATGAATTTCATAAGTGAATTGAGATTTATAAATTTATGAAGTACGAGTATATAAAATGGATAGATTTTGTAAAATATAAGATGTATAAGTAATCAACTTATAAATCGGATTTTGGCATTTAAAATGAGATATAAAAAGGATTTTTATAAATAGAAGTTTATAAAAATATAAATGGAGTTTATAAACGTTGTTTATAAATCCGAAATAAATTGAATTTGATAAGTTGGATATAGGAATATATGAAAGAAATTATATTCACGATTTTGGACAGTGAATATATTATTAAATGAAATGGATATGTTTTTGGGGAAGGAACATTATAAAATGAAGTTGATGATTTTAAAGACGTTTTAAAATGCATTAAGTATCGAATACATAGATTTCAACATTCATTGTTGAAATAGACGTTTTCGAGAAATAGAAGGAAATGGTGGACTATAACACTGTTGTTATAGTAAATGGTTTCCGAAAGGAAATGTTTTGTATAGTATTGGGATTTATATATCTATTTAAACTTTGAATCCTTATACTAGTGATTTTGGGTCGTCGTAACGATGTTTTACGTAACATTCATTTTGGCCCAAACAAATGTGTTTAAGAGAATGATTTCTTAAAGAATGAAATATATACTTAATTTTCGATTTAAGTATATTGAATATTTTCCAAGTATTGAAATTGAATGGATTTGTGATGTACTTATTATTAAATAAGTATGGAAATATTTTCCCAATGTGAAATGAACGTTTTAGAATTTATCCTTGTCAGATAAATTGAAAATGAATAATAGAAGTCGATTAGAAAATCGTATATTCATAGATATTTTGGATTATAAATTCACTAAGGAATTTATAAAAGAAAGGGGAGATTGTTTAAAAATAAACATTGATTTATTTTTGAAATGTGGGAATTGATTTACGGATTTGGAACGTAAATATAAAGTAAATCGGTAAGGATTTATTTAATTGGTCTAAATGAACCATGTTGAAATGAAAGTATTTCCGAGTAAGGAAAATGATTGAAATTTGTTTTTAAAAGTTGATAAAGTATTGGAAAGTGATTTGAAAATTGGTTTTCAAATGTTGAAGTGTGGAAAATTTTATATCTGGTAAAGATATTTTGGAAAGTAAATAATTTGAGAAATTATTTGGAACTTGGTGATGTTGAGCACGCCTATTGATAGTTAAATAATCCGACTATCAATATTTACCTTTAAATAGGTATTTGTTGTGATTGTTTGAATTTGAATGCCACACTTATTTTTGAATAAGCGCTCACTATTCGGGTTAGCCGGGAAAGGACCTTGGGGTCGTATAACCCATTCCGAATATGTGATACGTCAAAATGGATTTGCATTCGATGACCGGTGTTGAAGACCGGATGTTTGTGAAAACGGAAGGATTACCGTCGAGTTACTCTACATCGGCTGATCTCCAATATAGAGGTTTTATCACCCTTGGTGACGGGAAGTCCGGTCGTGATTAGTGAATATCCGGATTGCAAGGACTTCTTTGGAAGTGCCTTCGGTTCTGTTCGATCCCGGAACAGACTTGTATAGATTGTATGTCTGACATTACAAATTGAGATATAAAGATGATTTCTTTCAAATTTATTTCTGTTGGTGGCGGAGAATTTATTCTCTTAGCTTAACACCCTTCTCTGAGACGTACGAGCTCAGAGGTTATATAGTTGAAGGTTATTAGTGATATACTCCCAATTTGGTAGTGTGGCATGCTGAGTGTTGTTGTGAAATGATCATTGTGTTGATCATTTGTGATAGGATCATTTATTTGATCATTTATCTTGGTGATCATTTCTATGATCATTTTTTGACCCAAAGCACGGCTTTTGTATAAAGTGTGGCTTTGTGGACGAGACTTCGTCGGACCTCACACCCCGGAAATGGTCAAAATAGGAAGGATGCGGCAAGGTTATTAGGGGATAGCGCCCCTTTAGTGTATGTCATTCCTTCTGGATAGAGGTGGTATCATGGTATGGAGCCCAGATATTTAACCTATGTTGTTGCTGCATATTTTGTGGTTGTTGGAAATCGAGGATCCTCGGATAGATCGGTCACAATCGGGGGATGACATATTCGTGTCAGTAGTTACCCAGTTAGGGGTAACCCGGCCTTGTGTTGGCAGAGATCCGGTTTGGTTCTTGGGACGTCTTTCCAGAGGCGTTTCCATGTGGCAATGGGAAGTTCCTTGGCCTGACCATTTGTTGGAAATCCAAAGAAACAATACGAGACTTGTACGGTTTTAGTTGTAGAACCTGCTATGGAACGTGGCGATAACCTGCTATTGAACATAGTAGCTATAGTAGGCATAAGTGCGGAATGCCTATGCTGGCTAAGATTTATATCTTTACTTTCGAAATGAATTTTTCCTACACTATGCACTAGTAATAATATCAAATGTTTCTTTTTAATGCGTATCAAGCATCTTTGACTATCATAAGGAGAAATCTCCTCCGATTCTGCGTTTGCATGTGTGTGTGTGCGGGAGGCCTTATGGTAGTCTCATTTTTAAAAGCATTGCGAATTGACTTTAAAAATATTCCTCTATTTTGAATTTTTAAAGATAAATAAACTGTTTTGAGTTCTCACACCAGTCACATGACTGACTCGGAGTTTATTGTTTTCCTTCCTAAACTCTGGGTGCCCACCAATTTCCACACGGGCAGTCAAGAGTTAAGGTTTATTCAGGATATTCAGGAGTTGCTGGAGGCAAGCTGGATGGCATGGCGTATTACTAGTATATAGTATTTCTTTTCCGCTGTTTGTTGTTATTTGATGTTGTACACTCTGAGGATGATGTAATGAAATGAAATGCAATGTAATGTAATAACTGATATAGTTCTTTGTTTAAAGATTATTCATTCATTATTATATGTTGTTCCGCTGCGATTGTGAGATTCTGATATTGTTCTGTTTTCTTTCCGTTCTATTTTCTTTTCTCTCTTTTTTCTATCTTTCTTATCTCTTCTTCTACCTTCTTACTTTTTCTTAAAACCCTAACTATTCGGTTTTTCGGCAACGAAAAATCGCGTACGTTACATTTGGTAACAGAGCATATGGTTAAGCGACAACAATGGCTCTGTTGGGTATAACTCATTAGAGATAGAGTCAGCAGTACTCTAGAATGAGTTTGAGTGTAATAATAGATACGAGCGCGTATTTGTTAGTGAATATAAATTGTTTTACATTGTGATGATTGGTTTGTTGAGTGGTATATGGATTTTGGTCAGCACGAGTAATTAACGTTGTTGATAGGGATCTCTAAACACTTGAATAGAACAATTCGACACGATATTGTTTTGAATTGGGTAAATGAAATAATTTTACCTTGATTATATTTTATATATAAAGGAATAATTTTTTTCAGGATTATTAAAGTGTATATGAATTGATTGTTTGGTTGTTGAATAAAAACAACAATTGTAAAAGAATGAATTGTATAAGCAAATGAATTATAAGTATGAAATTATAATTAATGTGATTTACGATTGTGAAATAATCTTATATATAAGAAGTGAAATTATATAAGTAAAAGACTTATAAATGCGATTTATAATCTGAAAACAAAATTCCAGAGAAGTGTGTTGAAAGGATTTGATAATTTGGAAAATTGTTTTGGAGAACTTAAATCTCTATACTCTTTTCGGTCGCTGGAAAATAATCCTGATGATGATGGCCACATCATTAGAATTCATTTTCGGGTTTCCAAAAGAGAAATTGCTGCCAAATTGTTTTAAATAAAAGTTGTTTGGAAAATTTGGATTTGGGTTTTGAAATTCAAAAGATAATTGAATTGATTTCAAAAATGGTTTTGAAAGATTGAAAGGACTCTGGAATCCTATTTAAATATTATGGAAATGATAAATGATTTGATAACTTATACAAATTGAATTTCGATAGAATAAATTTAACTAAAAGGATGAAGTTAAATTAAAGGAAGTATAAGTAAATCAATAAAATCCAAGTAGTAATTGTTGAATATAAGTTGTATAACTTATAAGATGATGAATATAAGTGAAATAAGTTTTGAACTTATGATGGGAGTTAATAAATTTAGCTTTGGTAAAAAGTTAAATAGGATTGGAATTTGAATTGGATTTATAAGTGAAAACTTGAGTTAAATTAAACAAAAGGTGTTTGGAATGAAATATAACTTAAGTGATATTGAATGAAGTTGAATTTTGGTGTCAAAGTAAATTAATAAGTGAATTGATGAAATGAAGTCATTAAGAATGTGAACTTGAGTTATATAAATGAAATTCAACTTTAAATTGTTAAAGGAGTTAGCAATTGAATTGATAAATGGATTGAATGTTAATCAATTAAATGTAAATAATTGATATGAAATAATGGGTGTAAGTATAAATTCATTAAGTGTTAATGAAATTGAATTGGCAAAATTGGAAGCTATGTAATTAAATTCAAATGGATAATATATAAATTTGAATAGAATTGAATGTGAATTGGATTCAATTAGTGAATGCAAACTAATTAAAATTGAATATGAATGAAAGTTGATAAAATCCAACGTAAATGAATCAAATGTGATTTAAATTGAAAACCAATTCATTGAATATTAATGAGAATATGAATGAATATTGATTTGGTTATGAATATTGAGTTGGTTGATGGTTGCATTTGTTGCTTTAGTTGCATTTGCTATATTATGTAGTTGTTATGTTGCTATATGTTGTATATTGATACTATTTTCATATATGCATGATTCTCATGTTGTTGTTGAGTGTTTAGTAGGTGCGGATTGCGCTTGCTTCCCTTTTGGAGCTCGCTTTCGCACTATATTAGCCGTATATGCTCGCTAATAAAATATAAGGTACATATCTCGGATTACATATCGTACTTTTACACTTTTTCCTTGCGGGATGCCTCATCACTTGATGAGATGTATATTTTTGATATATATACTGTCATTTTTTTTTCGGATCGAGCCGCGCAAAGGAGACTATGGCGATTTTTTCCGAAAATTTAAGGCGTTAGAAAAATTTTGAGAAAATTTGGGAAATTTGTGAAAACTATAATTTTGGTTTTGGAATTGAAAGTTAAACGATATAGTTTGGTTTTGAAAAGGATAACTAAGTGTGATTAGAAAACTTAGTAAAGTATGGTAAGAAGTTTAAATTTGTTTTGGAAAGTTAATGAATTCTGTAACTTTTTCTTACTTGGTAATTTCGAGGACGAAATTCTTTTAAGGGGGGAAGTCTGTAACGACCCAAATTTTTTATTAATTAAAATTTGAATATTTAATTAATTTTGAATATTAATAAGTAAAATTTATAAGTCGAATAATTTATTTTCGAATATTGGATTTAATTTGATAAATAAATCGATTATTTAATAGTTGAATTTACAGAAATAATTGTAAATTGGGTTTAAAATGATTAAAAATGATTTGTAAAATTTTATTTAATCATAGTGGAGTTATAGTGATGTTATAGAACTTTTAAAATTGAATTTAGAGTTAATCTGTGAAAATTGAATATTTTAATATTTAATTATCGACTAAAAAAATAGCCAATTTTTGAACAGTCTCAGAATTGGACGAAACCTGTTCCATTGGATCCGTAATAATTAGTTATTATCGGATTTCAATTTTCGTAGCAATCGGAGTTATCGTTTGACCGTGGCAGCTCGGAACGCATCAATATCGTTTTTAATATTTATTTGGCGAGTTAAAATAGCCATTTTTCAAACAGTCTCGGATTTCGACGAAACCAGTTTTATCGGATCCGGAATGTGATATTATTGTATGGTTTCAAATTTCGTATCAATTGGATTTACCATTCGTCCGGTGCAAGCTAAAACGCCTAGTACATCGTTTAAATCGGTTTAATTCAAATCGAACGTTTTTGCCATAACTCGCACAGATGATCGAATTAGCTTCTGAAACCTGTTCCATTGTGTTCGGAACGCGGGATAAACCTTAGAAACGTCAGTCGGCATGCTTCGTTTGGAGTTCGGAAATTTTCGATGAATAGTAAATTCACCAATTTTCTATATAAGCCCCTCCACTCTTCACTTTTGCAAAATAATAATAACCCTAGGGTTTAACAGAGCAGCCGCCACTTTTATAAATCAATGGCCAGCAATTCATCGTTTTCTTCCTCAAATTCCTCTTAATCCCTAAACATTTATGAAAACTTATCAACTGGAGATTTGTAGAGCTAGTCGAGCTCTTCGAATCCATACGGGAGTGATCGTTTTTAGAGACTCGATGGGGGGGATGTAGGGCCGCGTTCGTGGCTGTCTTATGCACGGTTTTCAAGCTCGAGATGGAGCCGAGCTTCGTATGGTGGCAGCTGTGGGTGAAGGCGACGTAGAGCTTGCTAATGGTGGTCGTTGATCGAGCTAGAGGCGATCGAGGAAGCGGCGTTTTTAAACCCTAGTAGGCGGCCACGTTTGGGTTCTTGCGTGCTCTACCTGATGATGGAGGAAGAAGATGATACTCGGCCCAGATTTTTCAAAGCATGGGATGTACGGTGATGATGGATCTGAGTTAAAATTTTAAATAGAAATGTAAATTTAATTATATAAAAAAAATTGTGTAAACTTATAAATGTCATAACTTTGTCATACGAGGTCGGAATCGGATGAAACAACTTGCGTTGCGTTCGTATTGACGAATACTACGCTATGGAGCTGGAATGGAAGCGATTGGAGTCAGTGAAAATTTCGGGTAAAATTAAACGTCAGATTAATTTTATTCGAAAATTAAAAGCTAAAACGAAATTGAAATCAAGGTGAGAACTTCTCACTCAATCGAATCGGTTTCGATTTTTATTTTAAATAGTTAGATTTAAAATTGTTGAATGCATGTTTGAATGATGATTATTATTTATTGATTGTTAAAATAGACATTATGCGCCGTTAGTAAGAGGATGTTATTTATTAAAAACATATACCGTGAATATTTCATAAACAGTGAAATTGGTATTATATATAATAGCAATATATATATATATTGGCATATGTATATATTGCAGTTGTTGATTTCCTGCATTGTATAGCGGATGAGACCCTATTGCGCCGTCTATTAAGCGGATAATATTTAATAATCCCATATACCGCGATAATTCCGTACTGGAGCGGAATTGGTATTGTGCTAATGTTTTTTTGGATGCAGGGAAACAGGTTGGAGGGATCCAACTGGATTCCTCAACTATATTGATTTATTTACAGATATTTTGATATTTGTTGATTATCATATCGATATATGATATTTGGATGTCGTGATTTACTATTTGGTGCCGCTGCATCATCGGATCCATTTTTGAAGTTTTAAAATAATGATTTTTGGTTTTTAAAGGAATTTTTAAAGTGATTTTTGAAAGTACACGTTTTATTAAAATTTTGAATTGATTTATTTTAAATAAATTAACGTTATAAGTTTAATGTTATAAAAGTTATAATTTTTGTAAAATATAACCAAATTAAGATTTTTGAAATAAATAGTGATTAATTTATAAAATGGTTTAATTGGGAATTTTGAATTATTATAAACGGTTTATATAAAAGATTTATAAAATTGATATTTATAAATTAAAAATACTGGAATTATAAAACGAGTTTTTATAAGTAATAAAGTGAAATAAAAAAATGGATTTCATAAGTGAATTGAGATTTATAAATTTATGAAGTATGAGTATATAAAATGGATAGATTTTGTAAAATATAAGATTTATAAGTAATCAACTTATAAATCGGATTTTGGCATTTAAAATGAGATATAAAAAGGATTTTTATAAATAGAAGTTTATAAAAATATAAATGGAGCTTATAAACGTTGTTTATAAATCCGAAATAAATTGAATTTGATAAGTTGGATATAGGAATATATGAAAGGAATTATATTCACGATTTTGGACAGTGAATATATTATTAAATGAAATGGATATGTTTTTGGGGAAGGAACATTATAAAATGAAGTTGATGATTTCAAAGACGTTTTAGTATCGAATACATAGATTTCAACATTCATTGTTGAAATAGACGTTTTCGAGAAATAGAAGGAAATGGTGGACTATAACACTGTTGTTATAGTAAATGGTTTCCGAAAGGAAATGTTTTGTATAGTATTGGGATTTATATATTTATTTAAACTTTGAATCCCTATACTAGTGATTTTGGGTCGTCGTAACGATGTTTTACGTTACATTCGTTTTGGCCCAAACAAATGTGTTTAAGAGAATGATTTCTTAAAGAATGAAATATATACTTAATTTTCGATTTAAATATATTGAATATTTTCCAAGTATTGAAATTGAATGGATTTGTGATTTACTTATTATTAAATAAGTATGGAAATATTTTCCCAATGTGAAATGAACGTTTTATAATTTATCCTTGTAAGATAAATTGAAAATGAATAATAGAAGTCGATTAGAAAATCGTATATTCATAGATATTTTGGATTATAAATTCACTAAGGAATTTATAAAAGAAAGGGGAGATTGTTTAAAAATAAACATTGATTTATTTTTGAAATGTGGGAATTGATTTACGGATTTGGAACGTAAATATAAAGTAAATCGGTAAGGATTTATTTAATTGGTTTAAATGAACCATGTTGAAATGAAAGTATTTCCGAGTAAGGGAAATGATTGAAATTTGTTTTTAAAAGTTGATAAAGTATTGGAAAGTGATTTGAAAATTGGTTTTCAAATGTTGAAGTGTGGAAAATTTTATATCTGGTAAAGATATTTTGGAAAGTAAATAATTTGAGAAATTATTTGGAACTTGGTGATGTTGAGCACGCCTATTGATAGTTAAATAATCTGACTATCAATATTTACCTTTAAATAGGTATTTGTTGTGATTGTTTGAATTTGAATGCCACACTTATTTTTGAATAAACGCTCACTATTCGGGTTAGCCGGGAAAGGACCTTGGGGTCGTATAACCCATTCCGAATATGTGATACGTCGAAATGGATTTGCATTCGATGACCGGTGTTGAAGACCGGATGTTTGTGAAAACGGAAGGATTACCGTCGAGTTACTCTACATCGGTTGATCTCCGATATAGAGGTTTTATCACCCTTAGTGACGGGAAGTCCGGTCGTGATTAGTGAATATCCGGATTGCAACGACTTCTTTGGAAGTGCCTTCGGTTCTGTTCGATCCCGGAACAGACTTGTATAGATTGTATGTCTGACATTACAAATTGAGATATAAAGCTGATTTCTTTTAAATATATTTCTGTTGGTGGCGGAGAATTTATTCTCTTAGCTTAACACCCTTCTCTGAGACGTACGAGCTCAGAGGTTATATAGTTGAAGGTTATTAGTGATATACTCCCAATTTGGTAGTGTGGCATGCTGAGTGTTGCTGTGAAATGATCATTGTGTTGATCATTTGTGATAGGATCATTTATTTGATCATTTATCTTGGTGATCATTTCTATGATCATTTGTTGACCCAAAGCACGGCTTTTGTATAAAGTGTGGCTTTGTGGACGAGACTTCGTCGGACCTCACACCCCGGAAATGGTCAAAACAGGAAGGATGCGGCAAGGTTATTAGGGGGTAGCGCCCCTTTAGTGTATGTCATTCCTTCTGGATAGAGGTGGTATCATGGTATGGAGCCCAGATATTTAACCTATGTTGTTGCTGCATATTTTGTGGTTGTTGGAAATCGAGGATCCTCGGATAGATCGGTTACGATCGGGGGATGACATATTCGTGTCAGTAGTTACCCAGTTAGGGGTAACCCGGCCTTGTGTTGGCAGAGATCCGGTTTGGTTCTCGGGACGTCTTTCCAGAGGCGTTTCCATGTGGCAATGGGAAGTTCCTTGGCCTGACCATTTGTTGGAAATCCAAAGAAACAATACGAGACTTGTACGGTTTTAGTTGTTGAACCTGCTATGGAATATGGCGGTAACCTGCTGTTGCACATAGTAGCTATAGTAGGCATAAGTGCGGAATGCCTATGCTGGCTAAGATTTATATCTTTACTTTCGAAACGAATTTTTCCTACACTATGCACTAGTAATAATATCAAATGTTTCTTTTTAATGCGTATCAAGCATCTTTGACTATCATAAGGAGAAATCTCCTCCGATTCTGCGTTTGCATGTGTGTGTGTGCGGGAGGCCTTATGGTAGTCTCATTTTTAAAAGCATTGCGAATTGACTTTAAAAATATTCCTCTATTTTGAATTTTTAAAGATAAATAAACTGTTTTGAGTTCTCACACCAGTCACATGACTGACTCGGAGTTTATTGTTTTCCTTCCTAAACTCTGGATGCCCACCAATTTCCTCACGGGCAGTCAAGAGTTAAGCTTTATTCAGGATATTCAGGAGTTGCTGGAGGCAAGCTGGATGGCATGGCGTATTACTAGTATATAGTATTTCTTTTCCGCTGTTTGTTGTTATTTGATGTTGTACACTCTGAGGATGATGTAATGAAATGAAATGTAATAACTGATATAGTTCTTTGTTTAAAGATTATTCATTCATTATTATATGTTGTTCCGCTGCGATTGTGAGATTCTAATATCGTTCTGTTTTCTTTCCATTCTATTTTCTTTTCTCTCTATTTTCTATCTTTCTTATCTCTTCTTCTACCTTCTTACTTTTTCTTAAAACCCTAACTATTCGGTTTTTCGGCAACGAAAAATCGCGTACGTTACATTTACGGTCGGGTCAGACTGAGAGTACTAGCTTTCGAGGCTCATCTTTGGAGTTGGAGCTTTGCTTGAAGATCCAGCCATTTATTCTACTTTCAGTATTCGATGATTCCAGTGATGTATTCTGATTTGTATTTGATGTATCGTATTTCTCTTCTGTTGTAAACTCTGATGTATCTTATATATTTATATAGTAGCTTCATGAACTACTATCTCTTTTACTACCGCTGCATATTATTACTCTGTGTCTGTGATTCTGTGATTATTTATTTACTGTATATCTGAGTATTTCCAAATTTTAAATTAACAATTCAGTATTTTTAATTATTCAAGTCCGACATGTGCGGATGCGAATAGTCCAAAATAGCGGGTCATTACAGGTTATTAAGTAACAAATTTTTATTATATTTTCCTAAAAACCACTCCATCCCATATCATTTTTTTTATTTTCTCACTGCCCAAACCAATAAAACACGACCCAAAGCAAATCAACCCCATCCTTTTCTCTCCTTCCTTCTCCAGTTCTTTCATTTCTACTCTCTCATTCGAGAATACCCTGGCGCATGAACGTGTGCATATGTACACGTGCTAAGATAACCGAAACCTGCTACCAACCGCTTGCGCAAGCTACCTACGACCTTGCCATCGCGTTTCACCTATCTGAGAATCCATGGCAACGTCAGTTTACAAAACCGACCACCAACCAAAACCTAGAACGAACACCCAACCCTCTAACACCTCGCCTCGCCAACCACCACTACCACCATCGACCATCAGATTTTGCCTGAAGCTTCGCTATCTCCTCCTCCATTTCCCACTTGGACCGCACTTCCATCACGTCGCCTCATCATCGCCATTGCTACCTAACCGAAACACAAAAACAAACGGTCTAGACCCTTGTTTGACCTAGACAAGCTACCACAACCCATTATAAAATGCAACGCCATTTTTCCCTAATCCCCCATTGTCTGCTCCCCCTCCCCATCCAACAACTAGCCACGAAATCGTGCGCATCACCAAAATTTGGCCAAAAACCCAAATCAGATCAACTCCCTATTTCTCACTCCACATCTATTAAAAATTGCAAAACTACTCCTAAAAATCATGTTTTCCAACGATGAACACGACCAAATGATTGTTTTCAATATCATGATATTTTATTTTCGACAAAAACAAACCCAACCACTGTGTGAATAGATTTTCTCATCCTATAATTGACGAAATTAGGGGAAACCAATTTCAAAATGTCGTATACTCAAAATCTAACAACTTTGGTTTTTCAATCATGTCCTAAATTAAACAAATGAGGAGATAATGATTTTTGAGGTAATTAGTTTTACTGTTTTACCCAAAAAAAACATGATAGAGCCATTTGGGAAGATGTACAGTTGTCTTGGTGACCTGATGTTCGAACACACTCTTACATATGCATCAATACACATATCAGCTTCATACACAATTAACCTAGCATAAAGATTCATCTATAAATCATAGTACACATATATATACGTATGTATGTATATGCATAACCAGTTACGATCAAGTGATTTACTCACTATATTCCAAGGTTGAACTCTACTACTTGCTTTGTTTCACTCTGCTTCTAGTTTTGAATACCTTTGATCTTTTTATGTTTTAAATGGTAGCACTTGGTTTCTTTTTTTATTTTCTATTGTATATGTATGAATAAGTATAGGTTGTGTAAATATATGGAAGAGGATGAAGTGTATAGGCTCTTTATCTCATTTATTACATTTTCTTTTCTTGATTTGATGATTTGATTTCACCTCTGACTTGATTTATTATATGGATTTGATTTTATATGACTTGATTAAATGTTTGTGGTTTGACTTGAAGCTTTGTTACGATGATGTTTCCTATATGTAATTTTATGCACACGTAGATATATATATATATATACATTTACACCATTGTTACCATATATGTTCACATACTTACATATTACCTATACATTTAAATACACACATGTTTACCTATATATATATATATTTGTGTTTCCATATGCACTATTTTTATAAACATATATATATATATATACTTATATATATCTTTTTTTCACCATATACAGTTTACCTATTACCTTTAGATGTATACATAGTCATTTTATTTAATATAAGCAATACATAAACTTATATATATTTTTTAAACATCATAAAGCTTATATATTGTCATATACATACATATATGGATGTTCTATCTTATATTTTAAATGATGAAATTTATATACATACATCTATAAAATTTATCATATCCAGAAATTTATATTTTAAATTGAATATAGTCTAATCAATTTATAAATTCAAATATTTTAAATATCAGAAAAATTTATCTATTCGACTTATAATAACTAATATTTCAATATTTAAAATTAGTTATTCATTTTTTTTCTAATACCGAATTTTGTTGTTTAAAATTTATCTAAGTTCATATCCAATAAATTACATTAATAAATCATTAAATTTTAATTTAACCATTTTAATTAAAAATTATATTAAATATAATAATTTAAAATAGTTAAAATTTTGGGTCTTTACAAGACAGTTGAGTTTCTTACGAATTTTAACCTCCAACCATTAACAAAACCCATCCATGGTTTTCTAGCAGTTATGGAGAATATACCGGCCTTGATGGATCATACAGGGCGTGAGTAAGTGAAGGATGAGGAGTTAGTGGAGATTTTGGAAAAACTGAGAAAATAAGAGCATTTTTCCCATCCTAGAAGGTATTTAGTTGATGAGAAGGTAATTTTGAGAAGAGATAGACGTCTTTGTGTTCCAATGATTGATGATTTGATGAGAGATGTGCTTATGGAGTGTCACCACTCAGGGATGACCATTCATCTTGGAGGATATAAGATGTACATGGACATGAAGAGAATTTTCTTTTGGAATGCGATAAAGAGGAGCGTAACTGAGTTTGTTTCTATGTGTTTCACATGACATAAAATAAAAGTTGAGTAAGGGAAGCCTGGTGGATTATTATTACCTTTTGGAAATTCTAACTTGGAAGTGTGGACATATTTCAATGGATTTGTGGAAAGATTGCTTAAAAGTCAAAGAGCAATGAGGCTTTTTGGGTTGTTGTGGACAGGCTCACTAAGAGTGATCATTTTGTTCTGATTAGGAGAAATAGGACTAGCACCTCTCTCGGACAGATTTATATTAAGGAGATAGTTCATCTACAGTGACTCTTGTAAGCATAGTCAGTGATACGGTCCCCTTGCTCACTAGCGAGTTTTGGAGGGGACCACAAACAGCTTTAGGAACTTCTTTTAACCTTAGCATGACATATCACCCACAATCAAATAGATAAATAAAGAGGGTGAATATGATTTTGGAGGACTTGTTGAGGGCTTGTGTCTTGGATTTCGAAGGACTTTAGGAGCAGTATCTACCTTTAGTTGAGTTTGTGTATAATAATAGCTATCAAGCGATGATTGTTATGGCCCCTTTTGAAGCACTTTATGGGCGTCCATGTGATGTACATCAAATATTGAATACTTTAAACTACATAATTACACATTCTAATATCCATAAGGCAGTATTACTTGGTCCTTTTGTTTTGTTTTATTATAGATTCTTGATTATTCAAAAATAAAAAAGTTATCGGAGAGATGGTTCAAAAAAACTATTTTAACTTCAAGGTTATGTGATATCTATTCTTGCACAAAAACTATTATAGCTCAATTGGTTTGAGGTTTTGCATTTACTAGGAGGTCAATTGTTCAAATCTAATGTAGAACACATTTTTTAGCCATTCACATCTTCTAGAGAGACATTTAGTACATACCAAATTAAGAGTCTTCTACAGTATGTTGGAGAAAGAGGTTTCTAGAATAATATGAGATACACACAATACATAAGTTTCTAGAGATGGACCTAGTCAAAAAGTTCTAAAACATTCATGTTTTTAGAATTAGATGTAGAAATATCTATAAATACCTCCATCTAGAAACATTTGAGATCATGTTGGCAATTACTTTCAATTCTTTTGTAGGGTTTTTTACTTAGGACTTTCAACTCTTGTAATATCTTTCAACTTTTCTATTTAATAAATAAACTAATCAAAATTTATTTGTTCCTTTGTTCTTATTCTATTTATTATCTTCCAATTTTTGTTTAGTTCACTACAACAAAATGGGGTTTCTATAGCCTTTGAAAAAAGCTATTATAGTTTACCGCAGCATTACAAAGAACACTCTAGATCGACATGTTATAGTAGATCATCGAACTGTAATAGCAAAAATTAAATGCTATAAAAAAAATCATGTTTCTATAACCTTTGTAAAAGGCTATTAAAAGTAAACGCTATATTTGACCATCGACGTGTATTAGCAAAAGCAAAACTAGAACGTCTTGCATAGGGTTTTTTCTTTTACGACAACGATACTTTTCTATATCATTTTCATTCCAATAACATTTTTAAAACGCTATAAAATGTAATATTATTTTCACAAGTCTTATTTACTGTTATTTTAACTTTCAAAAGAATCAATTAATTTTAGAATATATCTATATTGTGGATTTCACTAATATAATACCATTTCTTCGTTGCAGATAAATATAACAGATTTCACATACATAACATCATACAAACACAAAGTATATAAATTAAACACATGATATTTCATACATATTTTTCAAACCGTTGATACATATATTTCATTTTTATTACATATTTGCAACAACTTCCTAAAAAGAAGGTTTCATATTTATCTCCTAGCAAATGATGCAACATAACAACTCACCTACAAAAATGATACAATATAGTTATGTGATGTTTCCTTCCTCGCTCAATCCCAGTACCAACTGTCAAAAAAACTTAGACGATTCCTACGTGCCAAAATATGTAAGTAGATATTATCCGTTGTAACTTGAATAATGTTGAATCTATGCATTTACAGATATTAACAAGTATGAAAACATAGTGAACATATTTACATATATAGATAAAGTTAACACATTTTACAGATACATAAGTTGATATTAACAAGTAAGAAAATATAATACGCACATTTACTAATATAAATATAGTGCACACATCTACAAATAAATCAAATCGATATCAATATGAAATATTACCAATATTGAATAATCATGACTATAACCTAATCAATCATATGTCACCGATTGATAGTATAAGTTTTATGCAACACGATGCATGCATAAATTGAATAATCATCTAACAACATTAGCCTGAAATGGTAAAATATTAGCAGACATATTAGCATAATATTTGTATGTACATCACTTAACATCAATACAGCCAACCAATATTGTAGCTAAACATTGCACAATACAAATAGGGAGAAAATGAATTGAACTAGATAACTAAACTCACGAGTTTCTTTAAAAATAAGTAGATATGATATTCATGCTCAGGTAGGGTATAAGACCAAATATATAGTTTAAATCACTATCAATCAAGGAATTGAAAATGTAAGCGAAAAAGGTGGAGATTTAATGATTTTGGATGCAAGATATATAGATGTTGTCAAAATAGCACAATAATTATATTTAAAGATTTTAGCAATCTAACACCCGTACCCGAAGTATGGTTACACTGGTTCGCGAAAAAGGGCGTCTCTATCTTTGTAGTATTGGAGGACATGCCTAAAAATGGAGTTGCGGTAGCCTATTTTGAATCCGGTAGATGAGGAGAGTTCTGATGCTGCTTTTATGGCTAGTGAATGAGGGGTTGATACTTTGATATTAGAAAACCTAGAACAATGTGCAGTACAAAATTGCCAACTGAAAATATATGGTGCAAAAGTAGAATATCTGGCTTAAAAAATAAACAAAACTTAAAACAAGATGGTATGATTTTGACATTTTAACATAAGAAAATAATGGATCAAAATAGTGATATTTAACCTGATGAAAAACTTCAAGCTAAAGTAAAACTTAAGATGTGCACGTGCAGAGGGCACATTTGTTGATTATCAAAGAACACCATAGTAAAATATTTGGACATCTGGTGAATAAATATATGAAGTGGGCGAAGATATAACTTTTGTTATGGGCTGTAAGTAAGATTTCAGTTAGTTTTTAAACATTAGTCAAGATTTCTTGGTTATGAAAAGTTCTTTTTGTTGCCCATACATCATATTAAAACATTTCCTTAATATCTGTTGCCACCATGCAAACTTTGAGCTTGCACTGACATGTACTGATTAGCGAAAAGCCAGAGTTTGCACTATGAAATTCAGATTTGCACTGATCTTTGCAATTATTTTTGCACCGAGGAATGAAAATAGTTTGCACTAAGTAGTGCTACAAAATTTTGCATCGGTTCATGGTAGTGGTCTGATATCTATGAGAAATTTTGTTTTAGCTTGCAATTATACTTAGTATTGGTTAAGTGTTGGGTAGCTATTGGCCTTAAGTTAGTACTTTGAAAATACTATAAATTCCCGATTAAGTCGGAATTGGTTTTTACACAAAAAGGATTTTAAAATCCAACATTGAATTTTGGAAATTGTAACGTCCCGCCTTTTCGCACGCTTCAAATCGACACATGTGCCAATTTAAACCATACGGAAGGGCGGATTGTTATGGGGTAGATAAGAAAACAGAGAAGAAATAAAATAAAACAGAATCTCACAGCGGAAGGATAAAATATAAAAATCAATATATAGTTCATAAAACTATTTACAAACACTTGCTTCTTCTTTATACGATAAATATCAGAGTTCACATACCAATAAATATCAACGCAGCGGAATCAAATGGTGTAGTGGAATAATACAATAGATAGTAATACTACAAATCTTCGTCTTCGTCCTCCAGAATAAAATCTTCAAATCCTGAAACGCTCGGACTGACCCGAGCGAATTGAAAAGACAAAACACTCGAGTCAGAACTAAAAGATCTTATGTAAGTTAAATCAACAGGAATAAGTATGAGTGCAATAACTTAAAAGATGCTCGGGATTTACATCTCTTAAGGATCCGTTAAACTATTTACTATGTAGTATATTTCGCTATTATAATAGTGTCTATTTGTAAAATAAACTTACTTTTAAATAGCGTTAAGGAGTGACCCAATATTCCTCTTTACATAAAATATATTCTCATAGTCTATACAGTACCGTAATCTCCTCCGTACCGGGCGTCGTCAGAGGGCACTCCATAGGTATGGTACAAAACAAAATCGTATAAGGCGCGCTAGGGTAGGTGACACGGCACAACTAGGCAATGCCAGGGTAGATATACCAATTACGCTTCCGGGCTAGTGGTAACGCGTAGCCGCAGCTACCGCCCACCTCGGTCAAACTCCACCCTAAAATCAAAAGTTAAAGTGGCCACCGAATCAATCCAAAGTCAGAGGATAGTATCGAAGAGGAGTATCCGATAAAGGGAGCTAACCCTCTTTGCCCGTCGATCGCTCCTGTTTTAGCCACCTTATGCCAACTCACGGGAGTCGGATCCACGTATTTACCTCAAAGGAAACGCTGCCGCCAACCTACTTCATTCTGGAATCTCCACCGCGTACATGGTTGTTAAAGTGGTTTTCGGAGTTGACAGAGAGTATGACAACTTCCGATCCCGGTCTCTTCAACAACCAAACGTTCATATAACACCGCGGTCTTTAAAATAGTTTATACTTTAAAACCAGAAAATGATTATCCATTTCAAAACCCATAGATACGATATCATTTCCATTCCCAAAACAACTCATTTTGATATTATTTTTATAAAACCCAAATCAATAATATCATTTTCATTTCAAATATATTTCTTTTCCAAAATCACACTGCTTTAAAATTTATAATATCTGGAAACTAAACATTTGAATTATAGCTTTCAAAACATAATACTGCGAAATTCATAGCTTTAAAACCATAACTTCTAAAACTTGAATGGTTTGGATATTCAAACGGTATATAAAATAAAACAGTTGAATTTATAATTTCTTTATAAAGTAAATAATTTCCACGCCTTTACAATTTTATTTACTTTAAATTCAGTCTAAACCCATAACCTTTAGATTCACTTTCAGTTTGAATAAAACACTTCGATTTCAATATTTTCAAACTTTGAGTATTTAATAACTTTCAAAACTAAGGTTTACATAAAATATTTAGTTTTGAAACGTTTACATAATAGATCCATAACCATTTAAAATAAAACCCAATTTATTAACACTAAATATTTCCTTCTATTTATTTATACTAGAATTATTCATTTAATTTATCTTGAATAAAAATCCAGTTATAAATATCATACCTTAAAATTTCCAAGATTAATAAGTTTACACCAACTTGTGGAGTTTAATTTTTAAATAAGCCCAATTCCAAATAAATTTCCAATTTACCTTCCACTCTTATTTGGTTTAAATCATTAAAACTATATATATATATACCATATATTTTAAACCTGTACTTGACCATATATTATAAATTATTAAACTCTATTATTCAACTTATATATTTTATTTAACAGATTTATACATAGCTTAAATTCAAAAACTTAACTATATATGTATATATATAAAATAATATTTATATAATATCAAAATTTAATATTTATTAAACTGTATCCTATCCAAACCATAGAAATTATTTCAAAAATAATTTTATATATATATATACCGTGGTGCCTGTATAAAATTTTCTATCCTATGGTCAAGTGATACGAATATTTATCATTTCAATCCGCAATTTAAAAAAAATGCGGTTGTATATCATTTCAAACCGCAATCCCGAATGAAATGAAATACATGATAACTTGCAGATTATATAATATAGAACACATCATCCATTCACCAAACATCATTCATCAACCATTTATTTCAATCATCATCCAATTTGAACAAACATCAATAAATAGCATATAAAATATAACAGGTATCAATGAACAGTTTATATTCACAAATAAATTAATAACTTTTTAATTGGAAGTTTATATGCAAAAATAAATAAATTTAACTGTCAATTTATATGCAATAATAAAATTAAATAACAATTAAATTTAAATAAATGTAATCTAACCGAGATGATGAATAAAATATGCCAAACAGTCATAAATGAATTTCTACTCATATCATAAATCAATTTAACAAGCATAAGAAATTTTAGAAGTTGAGAGTGGGTTAAAACACTCACCTTTTGAATTTAAATTGAATTTAAATTCAATTTAAACCCAAAAATTTGACAGTCACCAAATTTGTCCAAACCAACACCATAATGTCCGGAATTTTATTTCGATCCTAACAAAAGAAACCGCACGTAAAAAGGATTTCATATGCGAAAGTTATAGCTGTTAGAACGGGCTGAAAACAAAAATTAAAATAAAAACAGAAAAACAAATTAACCCTACCTCATATGCCACGTCAGCGCTACCTTCTGCTCGCACTGATTTCACGCGTCTACAGTAAATCAACTTTGGTTATAGGAAGACGAAGTCAACTTCAAAACCGCCCCTTTCGATCGCACGTGGCTGGAGCCACGTTCCCCTGCACCGCTCGCCTCGGCATGCTCGGCCGACCCTGCAGTCGCTTCGCCCCCACCACGTCACGTACAATGCTGAAACATCACCCCTATAGCCAGCCGCCACCACCCATTAACCCTAATCGAATTTATTCCCCCAATCCAGCTGTTAGTTCGACGAATCAACAACTCCGATGAGCAGCACTCGGTTCCCTCTTCAAAACGCTACCCTTCAATTGACGATCCGTCGAAGATCATCAAACGCCCATGAACGACCGAAAATAAATGATCACTTTCTGAGAAAACGATAACTCAAATCGAAAAACAAATTGCACCATTGAATTACGCTCGTCGAGAGCAATAACATATTTTTTTTTGAGATTTTTCTAAGGACTTTGAATTTTGACTTTTGATTTTGAATTGTAATTGGATCTAGGGTTTGCATCCATTAAGGAAGAGAAAGAGTTGAGGATATGAACGCACAGACAAATGAGAATAGATGGAGGCTAGGGTTTATAACTGGGTTTATATAGGTAGGTTAGAAGTAGAATAGATGGATCTGATAAACAAACGTGTTGAACGATAATTGACCCAAAAAGCCCGTTTCGACTCCGGAACGAAATTGGGTCAACCCATATATCACAATAGGTGTTTTAAAATATTCTGAACATGATGGAAAAAGTTCACGTCTAAATTCCATCGTATGAAGAAGTTATGCTGAAATCAATATTTCCAAATTGATTTCAGTTAAATCGATTTCAAGGCGTTTCGCGTTCGTACGATCAAACGACAAGTCCGATCGCTACGAAACTTGAAACCCTACAATAATTCACTATTACAGATTCGATGAAACTTGTTTCGTTGAAATCCGAGTCCGTGACCAAAATGGCTATTTTTATATTAATTAAATAAATTTAAAATAAATTAATTAAATCAATTTTGCGTTAAAAATTCTGAACTTTGCAATCTTTATCACTTTATAATTTTCAAACATTTACAATGATTTAACAATTTTTAAAAGTCAATTTATTAAAGATTAACCAACAGAAATCTTCAATTTCATAAAATTCAAAATTTTAGATAAATTTCCAAAAAATTTCCATTAAATTGAATTTACCCATAATTATTCCATTCATGATTCAAATAGAAGGGTTTACCATTGGATTTAAAATTATTAAATAAATATTTCCTAATTTTCAACTTAATTTTTAATTTAACGTAATAATTAAATATTTGATGTCATTTATTGTCAATAAATCCAACTATTATAAATTAAACAAATTAACTCACTATTAAAAATTCAAATTCTATAATTCATAAACTTCATCATCTTGATTTACCTATTAATTCATAATTCTTTAAACCAATTCCCATCTCAATTTTAAAGTAACTTAATTCATCCATTATAGAATTTATTTCAATTTCTTAAAATAACCTCAATATTATAAATTGAATTCTATTTTTTAAATAAGTTTCCAATTAAATGGATTAGATTCAGTTTCAACCTTTAACTTACACTTAAGTTTAGGTTATAATCAATTTATACGTATCTCCTTTTTGGTTATTACTTTACATACTTTTCGTATTAATTTCTCAATTAATCCAAATCATTAAAGTAACGCTCATAATCAATAACGACAATTTAGTGAATTAATTGAAATTGAGTACAAATTAACTTAACACCCCAACCAAATAAGTAACGTAAAATGAATATTGTCCTTAACTCTTAATTACACTTTAGAGGTTCATTAATTACACCCCAATATTGTAATTACTTACATAACGCTGGTTTTACTCAATTAACATTTATTACAAACTATTCCAAAATTTATTAGTTCTCTTATATTATATTTATGACCAAGTGTAACTTTTAACTTGGATTGGTTAGATTTCCTTTCAAGTTATTAATAATTAACTTACACTAACATATTCCTTAATTTATTCCAATTACCGTTACAATGTTTTTATTACATAATCAATTAAATACTTTCCTTTTCTCGTATTAAATTATATACATGTATAATCCTTTACCCTATTCATTCATTAGAATTCTATTTAAATTTCAAACTCTTGTAATAACTCATTTATTATACTTTTGCATATCAATAAACAAGGTTCCAAATGAATAGGGTTTATTAAATTCAATTTTTTTATAATTAAGTCTATTACAACAATTGTAATATTTCATAGGTGAATTATTAACATTTACTTCGTTACCAATTATAACAATGATATTTCTTTATAATTTAATTCCAAAATCTTATAAATATGACTAATTTAATTAACAAAATTTACGGGTCGTTACAGAAATATTTAAGGATCATCTAATTATATATATTAATATTGTTTAAAGTTAATTAATTATATTAATATTGTTCTTAAGTATATAATTATAATAATATTAATTTAAGGTTATTTCATTATAATAATATCGTGTTAAAGTTATTTAATTATATTAAAATTGTTTTAAAGTTATACAATCATATTAATATTACATCGTAAAGTTTTTTTTTTAGCAAAGCTAAGCGGGATTGACTGGTCCCTACCAGTTTATTGCGAACACAATAAAAAATTGCACCAAAACAATTCTATGGTACAACGGGGAAAACAAAAGAAGGAAAACAAAAACAAAATACAAAAAGCGACAAACAACCGGGTCAACAAGACCACAGTTAGAACCAAATGCTATTGTGACTGTCAGCGAACTCAAAGGTGCAATTTCTCACACCATCTTTGATCGAGCACAACAACTGATTCCATATTTCAATTTCAGTTTTGTACTTGCCATTGAAGACTCTATCATTTCTTTCTCTCCAAATAACCCTGAAGAATTTCTTGAGGACAAGAAGCAACAAAGTACCGGAGTCATTAATCCATCTTGTGGCTGTGAATAGAAAACACCATTCACTATTGCTATCCCTGGTTCTGTTACCATGACCAAGCATTCCACGGGCCATGTATAAACTTGCAACTGGAGAAGAGATGAACGTTTGTCTCTGTATCATCGTTACAGAAACTACAGGTCGCATTAGAAAGCAAGCCAATGCGAAGAAGTTTGTCTTTGAAATTCATGGCATTTCTTAGAACTTTCCATAGGAGAAAGTTATCATTTTCTTTGCAGTGTTTATTCCAAACCCTTTTTTCCCACGCAAACCAAGGAGCGGACGAATCATGGGAAACACAGTCATATAACTTGGAGATGGAATGTTCGACAAGATCAGGAGACCACAGCACTCTGTCACAAGGGATAATGGGGTACTGTTGCTTGCTGATCTCATGCCATAGTTGACGTGTAAGTTGATTGCTGGAGTACGGCAAGGAAATGACACCATCACTTATGAAGTCCTTAGCCTTGGCATCCATCGGTATACCAGTTTGAAGTATCTGGTTATATGACATTGTTTTGCTAAGAATGAGACCATGTCTAGCCCAGGGATCGTTCTAGATACTCACAGTGCCACAAGGAGATGCAATATGCTTAATATATGGAAGCATCATGGACCGAAGGTTGAGGATGGATCTCCAAGTCCACGTGCTGCCATGCGGGATGTCCATGCACCAAATTTTTTTGTTCTGAGACGATGTTTTTAGTCCATGACACCCATATATTGTTTTTAGAATTCAGGAGATTATCAAGGTGCAAACTAAATGCAACAGAGTTCCAATTTCAAATGTTAATGATCCCAAGGCCACCCCTACATTTATTGGTTTCAACCTTGCAAAAGTTCAGTGGTTTGAGTCTGTTAGAGTGGATACAACGAAACCAAAGAAAATTACACATCGCCTTTCTAATCATATGGATAAGTTTTTTGGGTAGAATGAATGTTCTAGACCAGTAAGTGGTAAAGGAGAATATGACAGATTTTAAAAGGGTGAGTCTTCCAGCTTGTGATAGTAACCTGTTAGCCCATGCTTTCATGGTATATGTGATTTTATCATAGAGTTTCATGCATTGAGATGTAGAGACTTTGGTGGAGCTCATAGGGATTCCAAGGTATGAGATGTTATCAGGAGCATGGGGCAGGTGACATGCATTGGTTAGGGAAAGGACAGCAGGAGCATCCATTCCAGCAATTTTAATTGTGGACTTGTCAAGGTTTAGAGCAAGCCCACTGAACTGGTGAAAATCATTGAGGATTTTCATCAAATTGCTGATAGATTGAATAGTAGGCTTGGTGAAAACAATAAGATCATCAGCAAACATGAGCGAGGAAATAAGGGGGTCTTTGCAATTGGGGTGAGTTAGAATTCTATTGCATGAGATTTCTTGATTAATCATTGCAGTGAGAACTTCCATGACCAGAATAAAAACGTAAGAGGACATTGGGCAACCCTGTCTGATTCCTTGTTTGCTTTTGAAGTAGCCAACAGTGTTGCCATTGAGATTCAAAGAAAAGTGGACAGTAGAGATGCAAGTGTAAATCCAAGCAGCAAAGTGAGGTGGAAATTTCATTTTGGCAAGGGTCCTGGAGATAGTGGTCCATTGAAGAGTATCAAATGCTTTCTTTATGTCAAGTTTCAGCATGGCTCTAGGACTAATCGTGGATTTGTTGTAATCTTTTAGGAGTTCATGTGAAAGAAGCACATTGTCAAGGATATTTCTCCCCTAAATGAATGCTGCTTGGTTGGGGGAGAAAGATGGTTGAGAACAAGCTTTATCCTAGAAGCAATTATTTTGGAGAGGCACTTGTATGTGGTGTTACAGCATGAGATTGGTCTGTAGTCAGTGACACTGATAGGATGCTCATGTTTGGGTATTAAGGCGATTTTGGTTGCATTTATTCCAGATAGCATTTTATTATGTTTGAAGAAACTGTTCATAGCTTTGACAAAATCAACTTTAATAATGTCCCAACAGCTAGTGAAGAAATTGGCATTAAAGCCATCTGGGCCTCCACACGATTCCTTGTTCATATCAAAGATGCTTTGCTTAATTTCACTTTCAGTAACTAAGGAAAATAGGAAGGCAACATGATCAGGGCTAAGACATGGAAGTTTCAAATCATCAATGATTGATAGGTCAGGTTGGAAATCAATATCATTGCCAAGAAGGTTAGAAAAGTAGTCAAGGAAGGCTTTATCAACATCAAGAGGAGAGGTACAGGTCTTACCCGAACAATCATTGATGCAGTGAATGTTGGATTTGGAGTGCTTCACCTTAAGGCTTTCATGAAAGAATTTTGTGTTCCTATCACCAAAGTTTGTCCACTTGAATCTGAGTTTTTGCTTCCTCATATCATTCTTTGCTTCAATCGCTTTGCTTTATTGATCTTGTAAGTTGTGTTCAGCTTTGGCTAATTCAACATTGTTAGGAGCCAGCATGGCTTGTCTTCTGGCATCAACCAAGGAGATAGCAATAGTGGTAGATAGAAGGTCACCAGTGCCAAACCTGATCCTTGCCCAATGCCTAAGAGTTCTTTTCACATTCTTCATTTTTTGCTGCAAAACAAACATGGGAGCACCAAAATAGTTAATACACCATGCTTTATTAACAATACTTAAAAAACCAGGCTCTTTTGTCCAGATGTTAAAAAATTTAAAGGAGGACTTTCTTAACGAGCAACCATTTTCCACATGGATGATTTGGGGGGTATGATCAGAAAGTAGTGGTGGATGGAGGAATATGGATAGATTAGGCCATGAGGTGTACGAGACAGTGTTGCAAAAGGTGTGATCAATCTTGCTGTAGATTCTCCTACCAGACCGACTTCTGTTGTCCCAAGAAAATCTAGCACCAGCAAATGGTACATGAATGAGATCAGCAGAATTAGTGGAAGAGTTTAGGGGGGAAATGTCATTCAGAGAGACAGGATTCCCACCGACGCGATCATTGATAGACAAGAGGCAGTTAAAGTCCCCTGAAACGATCCAGGGATGGGTGTTTTGGGCTTATGTGGGAGGTAGTTGTGGAGGGAAAGTCTACTGCGAGCACAGTTATCCGCATACACAATGGTGAGATATAGGGATTTGGATGTGGGCTTATGAGTGAGGTGAGAGTGGATGAATTGTTTGTGAGATAGGATCGGGGTAAGAATGTACATGCTTGGGTCATAAATAATTAAAATTCTGCCATACGGGGCTTCAAGAAGATTGTGACAGGTTTTCCACTGCGGATTGATGAATTGCACAGCTTTATGGGTAAGGTCATGGTTCAATTTAGTTTCAAGAATGGCAATGAGACTGAGATTATACTTGGATATGATGCTTTTAACTTGGATTAGTTTGGTTTTACGGTGTGCTCCTCTGATGTTCCACACAGCAAAAGTTTGTGTCATTGATGTAAATGATTTAAGGAGGAGCACTGGTTAGTCTTGCTTCTGGTTGCAGAAGATGGGCTATCACTTGTTTCAGGGAGAATTCTAGTTGTTGAGGAAATATTGGAATTATTGAGGTCGGTGTTGGGTGTAAGGGTGCGGTGGTTGCTTCCTCTAAATTTGAGTTTGGTTTTGTTTTTGTGAAAGTGTGGCTTTGTGGTCGGTGTAGATGGTTTGTGGGATGAGGTTGTTATGTCAGAGAAGCCAGGTGGAGCAATAATATTGGAGTAAGGGTCAGGGGATGAAGGTAACACTTTGAGAACAATATCATCGTAGGCATTGTGGATTGGGATGGTGAATGACTAGTTAGGGTTCAGGTTGGGAGGAGGTATGGTTGTGGATAAATGGCTTGATTGCTGTTTGTTTTGGTGTGTGCATGTCATGTTCATGCACATATCACTTTTGCATGAGCAGTTTGTTTCAGAAATTTTTGCTGTGACCTCAATGTTTATTCCTTCCTCGTCAGCTTCAATCTCTTCCAAGTCCGTTAACAATGAAAAACAGTTTATTCTAGTGAAGCCATCCAAAACAGTATCAACAACAGTGGTTGTATTGTTGGCACTAACATAGTTTGGTGTGCAAGAGGGTACTACATTTGCATGGCTGTTAGTTAACTGTCCAGCTGACTTGCTTCGGGGTAGTGGCATGTTATCCGTATTTTTACTCGAGTCAAAAGCATAGTTCTCCGTTGGATTTATAGGTTGCTCACAACCACTACTATCTTTCCTATTACTACTGTGTGTACCAGTCGTCAAGTTTTTACTCTGAGTTTTACTATTCTTGTTCGTTTGCTTTCTTTTTGTAATCTTCTTCCAAAGATTTTTGCCTGCATTAATTTCTCTTTTCTGATTTTTATTTTCATGCATAATGTTCGCCTGTTCTTGGGTGGGCTGGTTCACCTGTTCTTTCATCACATTGTTATCACACACTACAGATGAGTGATCGAACATCTTGCAGTGCACACAAATCTCTGGTTTCCACAGATAGTTTACATGCACAAGTTGCTCACTTCCATCCAACAGCATAACCGGAAATTCCTCAAGTAATTCATTTTCTGGTGTAACTTCAACTAAACACCTAGCATAGTTAATTCTTTCTAGCTTTTCAGTGGATTCATCAAGGCATATTAATTTCCCAATACGATTTGCCAACCAGTTTATTCCAAGATGTGACCAAGCATAGATTGGGATGTTGGATAGTTGAAGCCACACAGGAACAGCCTTTATTTTGCCTCTGATATTGCCAAGCTCAGGGGACCATTGTTGGATAATGAAGATCTTGTTTCTTATAAAAGTTGGATCACTTCTCAATATTCTGTTTTTATCTTCTTCACATGAAAGATGAAAAAGGAACAGAGCACCATCATACTTTACTTTGACAGAACCTTTGAGTTTCCATGTTTTTTAAGAGATTCAACAACAGTAGTGAAGGAAAGAGGTTTATCAAGAAAAAATCCGACAATGTAGTCTTGCCGCAGTGCCTTGCCTGCCGCCAGAACATTATCAGGGGGAACCAGAGCATCACCATTGAATTCAAGGTTGATGTTAATCGGCGAGTAGGCACCAACGTTACGTGGTTTGGTTTTGAAGAGATTAGTCCATGCAGGTCTTGAAGTGGTTGATGGGACATGTTGTGGATTAAGCTTAGAGGGATCATTAGGTTGGATGGTGGATCTGGTGGTGGGTAACGATGATTGCAAGGTTGGAGAAACTGACGCGGGGAGAATAAAAATTTTCAACTTCAATTTTTTTTAATGGCAGCCGTTTTTCCACTGTTCCCATAACTTTGACCTTCCAATCACCATGCTTTCTGACAAACCCACTCCCCCTGACATTCCCTTATCATCCTCTCCTGCTTCTCTTCTCCCTGCGTCAGTTTCTCCAACCTTGCAATCATCGTTACCCACCACCAGATCCACCATCCAACCTAATGATCCCCCTATGCTTAATCCACAACATGTCCCATCAACCACTCCAAGACCTGCATGGACTAATCTCTTCAAAACCAAACCATACAACGCTGGTGCCTACTCGCCGATTAACATCAACCTTGAATTCAATGGTGATGCTCTGGTTCCCCCTGATAATGTTCTAGCGGCAGGCAAGGCACTGTGGCAAGACTACATTGTCGGATTTTTTCTTGATAAACCTCTTTCCTTCACTACTATTGTTGAATCTCTTAAAAAAACATGGAAACTCAAAGGTTCTGTCAAAGTAAAGTATGATGGTGCTCTGTTCCTTTTTCATCTTTCATGTAAAGAAGATAAAAATAGAATATTGAGAAGTGATCCAACTTTTATAAGAAACAAGATCTTCATTATCCAACAATGGTCCCCTGAGCTTGGCAATGTCAGAGGCAAAATAAAGGTTGTTCCTGTGTGGCTTCAACTATCCAACATCCCAATCTATGCTTGGTCACATGTTGGAATAACCTGGTTGGCAAATCGTATTGGGAAATTGATATGCCTTGATGAATCCACTGAAAAGCTAGAAAGAATTACTATGCTAGGTGTTTATTTGAAGTTACACCAGAAAATGAATTACTTGAGGAATTTTCGGTTATGGTGTTGGATGGAAGTGAGCAACTTGTGCATGTAAACTATCTGTGGAAACCAGAGATTTGTGTGCACTGCAAGATGTTCGGTCACTCATCTGTAGTGTGTGATAACAATGTGATGAAAGAACAGGTGAACCAGCCCACCCAAGAACAGGCGAACATTATGCATGAAAATAAAAATCAGAAAAGAGAAATTAATGCAGGCAAAAATCTTTGGAAGAAGATTGCAAAAAGAAAGCAAACGAACAAGAATAGTGAAACTCAGAGTAAAAACTTGATGACTGGTACACACAGCAGTAATAGGAAAGATAGTAGTGGTTGTGAGCAACCTGTAAATCCAACGGAGAAATATTATTATTTGAAATTATTTTGTTTAAGAATTTATAAAAAGTTGAAAAGTTGAATGTTACTTATCTTAAAAATAATTATGGTTTGGAATTAATATTAATGATTATTAATAAGGTTTTTAAATAAATTATTATTATTTATGAAAATGGAAAAGGTTATTTATTACTGTTATTAAACAAAATTTTGTAGTTATTAATTATCATTTTTAAGATGTTTAAAATTTATAAATTTAAATGTTAATAATTATTATTATATGATGGTGTTTGAGGTAAAATGTTTTAAATTATTTATAATTATTTCTAAGATCTCGGAAATATATTTGAAAGACTTAGATTTTATAAAGGAATTGTAAAATGGTTCGAAGAATAATGGAAAGATTATTTACGAGGTGAAAGAGATTATAAATGGTTGGATATTTATAAACAAATTTTTTATATATTTACTAAAGAAGTTTATAAATGGTATATGGGTTCATAAAGAGTTATAAATGATTTTGAAATATACAAGAAGTTTGTAAGTGAATGAATTCTTGGTAAAGGAATTATTATCGTTTTTCTAGAGATTTATAAAATGGTTTATAAATGATCTTGGAGAATTGTAAGGAGAATTATGAACGATTTGAGAATCAAATAAAAAGCAAAATTTTCTAAGTTTTGTAGATACACTTATACCGTTGGAATAAGTACACGGCTATTTCTACATATGGAAATACAGGGATTTTACGAGTACATTGTTTGCGCGAAAATTGGTCACAAACACCGAATACCGTGAAAGCACCAATGTATGAATACAAATCAATAATACTCAAACACAAATCTCAAATCTCAGCAAATATTAAGCAGCAATCCAAAAGTAAAGAACAGAGACACAAGTTTTATAGTGGTTCGGCTATCTCCGGCCTATGTCCACTCCAAAGTTTTTTTATCCTTTTATTGTTTATCCTTGATGATTACAGATGATTACAGCGGTCACACAGTCCAAGACTCGAAATAAATAGCAGTAATGATGATATGGAGTGATTCTGGCAGCGTCCGGGCGTGCTTTCTCTCTCCAAATTCCTCGACCCCTTTTCTGAATGACCAAGGGCTCTATTTATAGGCGTAGGAGGCTGAAAATTCGCAGGAAACTCAAAAGACCGCTTCTGGCCCATACTCCCGAAATCTGGAGGTCCGGGCCCACATCAGGATCGATTCGACCCTTGGTTTGAATCCATCAAGGAAATGTCCAATCGTGGTGAAACTTGGCGTGAACATTCTTCTATGCGTACGCGAGCTCCTGTAAAAATTTCAATGCATTTGGACCAACGGTTTGGAAGATATGATCGATTCGAGATCAAGGCTTCGTGCGCTCTGCCTGGTTCGAACCCATGCTTCGAACCCATCCCCTTCGACTCCATCCAAAGCGCGTGCGCATCGATGACGTGCCACGAATTCTCCGGGTCGATCCACCTTTGTCGCCGCGTTGAACGTTTCTTCCCTGGTTCGTATCGATCGCTTCGAAATTGTCCCTAAGTCCTTCGAATCCATGAAGTCGACTCCCCGCGTATCCTTCTCGAACGCTCTCTTCGTATCGATAGGTACGAATCCAGAATCCTATCGATTCGAACCACCATCGATACGAACTAACTTGTGTACACCTTATGGATACGAAGGAAATCCATGCTGCCATCGGGTCGAAGTCCACCTGTCCTTCTCATCTGATCGATACGAAGACCATCGAGCCGTGTGCAAGCTGATCGATACGAAAGGTATCGATTCGAAGCCATCACTTCCTCATCGATACGAGGTGCATCGATTCGAACCATCCTTGCGCCTTGCCTTTGATCGATGCGAACCTGATGGGTTCGAATCTGATGGATTCGAAACGAGCATCACCTTGACCCCTTGATGGATTCGAACAACATGACTTTCCTACTTTGCATCGATCATAACTCCTTCATATGAACTCCGATTAACCTGAAATTTGAAACATAGCCTTTCCTAATCCTTATTATCATCTCCAATCAATTTCGTCCTAATCAGAGTTCAACCAAATTTTGACGACATCGATCGCCGCCTTGCTTTCAATAGATCTCCAATCCCTATATCCATCATCCCTTGCCAATTTGTTGATATTCCAGTTTTGACCAAAAAGTGGGATAACATACATCTTTTAAAGTAATTGTATGTATGAAGACTTATTAAATGGGGTTGGTGACTGCTTATATACTCAGCCAATGTTGATTTTTCAAATGGATATAAAATCGTAATCGAATGTTCATTATTCGATAGTTAAACAACCGACTATCGAAAATGGACCGAAGATATAACCTTGGAAATATCTCGGAGAAACATATGAGTTATACGGCATAGTCATCTCCAATGATGCTGCACTGTGCGTATAAATCTCGTTTCGTTCTTCTAGGATGATGATAAGGAAATTCGTCCACTAACGGTTAGGAGGTGGTCTTTGATCTTATCTTTGTCTGTTATTTCCTAAAGAACCGAGGTTGAGTTTAATGGAATATGTTATCTGAAAACCACTTCGATCCAATGATGCATTTCAAAGTGAAGACATTGTAAAGAGTACGGAATCGAAGATAGAGATGTGAAGTGCAAGGGCTAATCATTACTAATTCTAAGGGTGGTTCTGAAATGGATGTAGTAGGAATAGTGCCTTCAGTTTCGTTCAGACCCAAAATGGACTTGTATGGATGAATGCTCAGCACATTGTCATCGGAGGCCAATTAGCATTCTAAGTATGAATTTCTTGAAATGTAATCGTAGTTTCAAGCCTCATTAACCGAGAATGACTGAAAATCAGGGGAGACACAAAAAGGCTAAGTGGGTTTCACCCATTAGGGTATGTTGTCACCCTTCAAGATACATCTACATATTTATGGATTGGTTGTTTATGAGATCTCAAATAAAAAGGGTTGCAAAGTAACCGAGGTGATTATATATTCAGTATTATCCAGTTCAGGGGTAGGCCAATCTTGTTTTGGTAGGGGACCCAGGCGATGTCCTTTGTACATTTTTTAGACGTGTACCGTGATAAGTGGTACCCTAGTGCCTACTCATTGTATGTAATCCATTCTCCAATAAGCTCCTACAGACTTGATTTTATACCTATTGTGCTGGAATTTAATAATGTAATAATTTCGGCTATGAGTAATAAGTATTTCTACCTAGGCACAATTATAATATCATGTATTTTCTATAGAAGTGGTTTTAGTTATCGTAAGTTAAAAACCCATCCATGATTATGTGCGGCATGGTCTTGTGAGATACCTTTCAATTTCAAAGTTTTTCTTATAACTTTAAGTCTAGTTGGGTGTGTTTTCTCACACTAGTTTTCCAGACTGACTTGGATGTTATTTTATTATAATGCTTGGGTCATACCAAGCATATTACAGATTAGATTGGATGCTTGGAGCTTCAGGTGACGAGTTGGAGGCCTAGAGACATATTCACATAGATGGTTATTTTCCGCTGTATTCATTGTTGTGTATGTCAACAATTGTGGGGATAGGCTGTTATAACTGTCCAGGCTGAAATAGGTTAGTGTACTCTAATTAATGTCTGTATATACATATATTACAGATTTGTTTTTGTATAAAAATTTATGGAATATTATAGATTATTCGTTCCACTGTGAGATTCTGTTTTGTTTAGTTTTCTTCTTATCTTCTTTCTCCTTTCTTTCTCCTAACAATTAGGTTTCTAGCATTTGATTTCTTGACACGTGATACAGTGGATGTATTATTGTCGATTTTCGAGGTCGAAAAGTCTGATTCGATACATTTGGTATCAAAGTTGAAGGTTAAGCGAGAACCTTCACTTTGGTGGAGTAACTCATTATAAATACGGTCAATGGCACCCTAGAATGAGTTTGAATGTGTGTGTGTGTGTGTATGAGTGCGTATTTGTTAGTGATATGAACATTGTTTTATATTGTGTTGGTTGATGTATTGAGTGGCTTAAGGATTCTGGTCGTCACGAGTAATTAACGTTACTGATATGGATCTCTAAACACTTAAAAAGAGCAATTTGAGATGGTGTTGTTTTGAAATTGGGTAAATGAAATAATTTTATCTTGATTACATTTATATAAAAAAGAATAATTTTCAGAAATTATTATAATTGTACATGGTGTGTTTAGAGCATGATGATATTTTATTATCATCATTTGTTGTTGTTGTGATCAAATAAAAGTTGTCATTATTGTAATGCAAATAAGATTAACAGTCAAGTAGTGATTTTATTTAACCAAATGGAAGTATATAAATATTAGCGCCAAAATTGGTCACTAGCAACCAAATCCAAGAGAAAGCACCAAATACCAGTCACAATTCACAGAAGAATATATATAGAGAGTAATAATGTGAAGAACAGTCAAAATTAAAATAAAAGCAATAAAGAACAACAGATTTTATAGTGGTTTGGTTAACTCTGGCCTACGTCCACTCCAGAAGTTTCCATTTTATTATTGTAATAACCGATTACAATTACAAAACAGTAGAGTAGTACTAGCCTTATAAAATAGAAAGCAAGAGGGCCAAAAAAAAGATCCCTTTCTGAACCCCCTCAAGCTGTATTTATAAGCAAATCCCGAGTTACTTGGCTTATTAAGTAGTCCGGGCCCATCAAGGCCATAGCCGAGCCAAACTTTCCACTCCGAGCGCACCATGTCGAACGGCGTATGCCGAGCCAAAATGTCGAACAACCTTGTCGAGCCACCATGTCGAGCCACAATGCCGACCAGCCACCTTATGCCGAGCGGCATTTCCCAAACCACCACCTTATGCCGAGCGGCATCTGTCAAACTATTGCCTTATGCCGAGCAGCATCTGTCGAGCGATCGACAATGCTGAGCGACCCTCATTGCCGAGCGACCCATGATGCCGAGCGACCCACGATGCCGAGCGACCCTCGATGCCGAGCGATCCACTACCTCCAGACTGAGCCGTGTGTCTTCTCCACCTCTCGACCGAACGACATATCCAAGTGAACTTCATCCTGTTAAACCGAATACATCATATTCCAGCCTCGATAATCATGAAGTTAGTTAGGTTGAACCCGTCTGTTTATGGCCTTGACAGAAGGTGGTTTAACATTTGCCCACCCAAAGCATGCCTTGTTATTGGAAGGTGTGTTTGAATAGCCTCAAACCCGATATCTGAAGTCTATGTTCTGCTCATAACCATATTATTATATCCATGATTCAAGCCATCTGAACTCGTCAACCTAGTATTTAATCCATCAATAACCAATAGCCAAATACATGACCTCACTGGGCTTAGTCTTTGAATCCGTAGACCTCGTTGGGTCGCATTATTGCGTTTCTGCCTCGACTCTCCAGTCAAAGACTTATATGTTCTTCGGCCTCGACTCTCTGGGCAAGGAATTGTGTATTCACCGGCCTTGGCTCTCCATCTAAGGACTTTTATATTCACCGGCCTCGGCACTTCGGCCAAGGACTTTTATATTCACCTGTCTCGGCTCTCTGGCCAACGACTTTTGTATTCACCTGCCTCGGCTCTCTGGCCAAGGACTTTTATATTCAACGGCCTCGGCTCTCCGACCAAGGACTTTGATAATCACCGGCCTCGGCTCTCCGACCGAGGACTTTGATATTCAACAGCCTCGGCTCTCCGACCGAGGACTTTGATATTCACCCGCATCGGCTATTCACCGGCCTCGGCTCTCCGACCGAGGACTTTGATATTCACCGGCCTCGGCTCTTCCGGCCGAGGACTTTGATATTCTGCTCGAGTCCATTCCATCACTCTCCGACGAAGGGACTCGTAACTTGCGATCACTGCCCCATCTCACCAGTTGGGACCATGATCGTAAGACCTGTATTATTTATTACACCGATCTAAATCCAACCGTTATAGAGTTTAGTTATCAAAGAAAAAGTTCGTACAACGAAAGGAAATAAATGTCTAAAGTACCACAGAATAAACCGGAGTTTGCAGAAAAATAGAAAGAAAGTAGGATTTCATGGACCCAAGCAGTACGGATTTTCGTCATCTCAAAGCGTGTTTGGGGACCGTCCTCGATCCCATACATGTGTAAGTGATCTAACTGTATTACTTTGAGTTCTATTAATTATTCAAGACCATAAATCTGCTTAGTTGATAATGAGCTGACGTTGCCTAGGTCTGGTGCCATCTTCGTTCGAGGTAGACGGTGGTCGCTCCTGTCCCACTACCACAGCTCGACTCCTTACACACTGTTGTGCATGACCATTCCTTAATGTCTACAGTCATTCATGTTGTGCCCATCCAGCTCATGGAATAGGCAATTCTTTCTCGATGCCCATTCGTATTTAGAAGGCTCTCTCTTTGCCAACTTTCGATACTGGAGGTGCCCTCGAGTATTCAAGTAAATCCTTTCTAGAGTCTTAGTCAAACCTGCATAAGAAGAAAACTTTGATTCCCACCGAGGCCTCTTCGAAGTGCCACCATTGCCATTCGTTTTCCTTTTTCCTTTATCGTCTTTACTTGGATCCTCCCTGGGTAGACCTCCACCCCTCACTGCATATGCTTTAGCATCTCTTCCTACTCTCTTAGCTTGCGCATCTTCCTGTCTCAGGAACCTTTTCGTCTCATGGTAGAACTCCCCGAGATCCCTTGGTGGGTCTCGTTCTAATGATATCTTCAAATTCGAATTATTCGCAATTCTTGATACTGCTGCCATCAAAACCATTAACGGATCAGGTCGATCCACTAAGGTTATTGTTGCATTGAATCTGGTTAAGAAATCCCTGAGCGACTCTCCCTTCCATTGCTTCATCGATGTCAAGGTCATTACGTTCTTGGGTCTAACTATATGGACCCAAAACTTCCTCATAAACCTTTCAATTAGTTCAGTCCAAGTGTCAATAGAACCACTCTCCAGCTGTCTGAACCACATAGCTGCAATATCCGTCAAATACAAAGGGAAGCATCAAGCCATGACCTCATCTGATGCCCCCAGTACCTCTATATGCCTCATGTACCTCGTCAAATGAACGGCAGGATCCGTTGTCCCATCATACATCTCCAACATTGGTAGCTTAAAATCCAGTGGGTTCCTAGCTCGCCTGATAGTATGAGTAAAGGGACTTCTATTCACATCCTCCAAGTCTTTATTTATCAATCCACCTCTCATAGGTCGTCTAACCATCTTCGCTAATCTGCCATTGTCGCCAAGCTGTAATCCATATCTAATGCCTTCGATATGTCCCCCGAGTTCATGAGAGAATCCTGGCACATACTCCTCATCACGCGCTCCAGTATTCCTGTTGGCGTTGGAGTGCACATCTTCACCTGGTATGCCGCCATGGATTGGTCCAACATTTCCTGGCGGTGTGCCCCTGAGTCTAGGTCCATCCCGGTTGATAGTTGTCTGCTGACTGGGGCTGCCCCCTATCGCACCACTCCATCTGCCTGTTGGTTGAGTTCCTCTGGTCCAGCTCTAATACCTTGAGCACCTGTAAATCCTGATTGTCCAAATTTCCTAAGAAGAGCATGCATCATCTCCTCTTGACTTTTCATCATCGCTTCCATCACCTCTCTGGTGATGTAGATGGATGCTCCACCTGCTCCATCTTTAGAGGAAGCCTCTTGACTTCCCTCCTGATTTCTCCTTTCTATCACTTGCTTCCTTGCCGATACCCCAACCACTGCTTTCTAGAATCCAAGTTCCTAGCTTCAAAATTCCCGAGTGCTTGCCCTTTCTCAGTGAAAGCACCATAATGTTAGCGCCAAAATTGGTCATTATCATCCAAATCTAAGCGAAAGCACCAAATACCAGTCACAACTCACAGTTATAATATATGTAGAGAGTAAAAATGTGAAGAATAGTCAAAATTAAAAAAAACCAGTAAAGAACAACAGATTTTATAGTGGTTCGGCTAACTGCGGCCTATGTCCACTCTAGAAGTTTCCTTTTTATTATTATAATAACCGATTATAGTTACAAGACAGTATCGTGGTACTAACCTTAGAAATAGAAAGCAAAAGGGCCGAAAAGATGATCCCTTTTATGAACCCCCTCAAGGTGTATTTATAAGCAAATCCTGAGTTACTGGGCTTCCTAAGTGGTCCGGGCCCATCAAGGACATATCCAAGCCACACTTTCCACTCTGACCGCACCATGCCGAACGGCCTATGCCGAGCCACAATGCCGAACGACCTTACCGAGCCACCATGTCGAGCCACAATGCCGACCCGCTACCTTATGCCGAGCGGCATTTGTCGAACCACCACCTTATGCCAAGCAGCATCTACTGAGCCACTGCCTTATGCCAAGCGACATCTGCCAAGCGACCCACGATGCCGAGCGACCCTCGATGCCGAGCGACCCACGATGCCGAGCGACCCACGATGCCGAGTACCCCTCGATGCCGAGTGACCCACGATGCTGAGCGATCCATGATGACGAGCGACCCTTGATGCCAAGCGATCCACTACTTCCAAACCGTGCTATGTATCTTCTCCACCTCTCGACCGTACGACATGTCTAAGTGAATTTCATCCTGTTAAACCAAATCCATCATATTTGAGCCTCGATAATCATGTAGTTAGTTCGGTTGGATCCGCCAAATATGACCTTGAAAAAAGCGGGTTAACAATAAATATGATTTATAAATCGGTTTATAAATTAGAAAGGATTTAAAAGCTCAAAATTTGGGAATTTAAATCCCGATGGTTTTGGAATTTTTTTTCAAAGTTCTGGGAAAATAATAATACCATTATTTGGAATATATTCTAGAATGGAAGCATTTTTTAAAAAGCACTTTGAAAGGAATAAAAGCATTGAACTAACTTTGGTCATTGAAAAATAATTTCGGTGATGACTACAGTATCATCGACGTTCGTTTTCGAGTTTCCAAGAGAGGAATTGCTACCACGGAGTTTTGTTTTAGTTAAACTAGTTTTATTTTTTATATCCAAAAGAATATTTTGATATATCAAGGGATTGTGTGTGTATGATTTCAAAAATGATTTAAAATACCTTAGAACAAGGTGTTTAAATTTTGGGATTTTCATTTAAAGTGTTTTATTAAAAATATGAGAAAATAATTTTGATAACTTATAAAATTTGAAAATTAGCAAGTTAATGCAATGCTTTGAGTTATTGAATGTGAATGCAAGAAAAGTAAAAATTTGAAATTGAATTATGGAATGAAATTTAACTTAAATTAAGTTAAACAAAGAGAATTTTAGAAATTTAGCTTTGGTTAGGCTAAATGGAATAATTTTGGAAATGGAATTGATTGTGGTTTGAAATAAATTAAGGATGGAACTAATTAAAATAATAGTGAATTGGACATGGTTTGGAATGTTGATTGATAAAATCAAATGTTGATAACGGAATTGAAATTGAAATTGAATTTGAATAAAATGGATATAGACTTAAGTGTGAAGTGGTGCAATAATTATTAAGAGGTAATTAGTATGGAAAGGATATTCTATGTAAATAATGAATGTGAATAAAGTAATGTGAATAATGATTGTGAATAATTGATTGTAAATGAAATGAATGTGGATAGGAGAATTTTGGATAGCTAAGAAATCAATAGAAATAAATATGTAAGTTGTACGTATATTATTTAATTCGCATGACAATTTGATCTAGATTTGAGTATGTGATTTTGAGATGATTTACATCGATCCGAGTTAGGATTTTCACTCAATTCTTGACGACGAGCACTGGATATGAATTTTTAGTTGATTCCAGAGTTCTCTATCATAATATATGGCTATGCAAGGATAATGACGGTTTCTAATCAAGGAACTAGATATTAGTCCGCACGAAGGTGATCATGTGAACGATACTAGTTTGAAAGTGAAATTGTGTGATCGAGCAAGCGATCAGATTTGATATTGCGTACGGATGATATATGTACATCATACGGGCTTTGGTGAGGTAAATGTTGGGAATTAAAATTTCAAGAATAATGTAATTTTAAGTTATATGATTGGATATCATTGGTGAACAAGATGCAGGTATAAAAAAGCAAGAGCTAATTTGATGCCTTTTTTTTCATAAGTAAAATTGGGTTGCCCAACAAAAAGGTACATGTTTAATTGTAGTTTGATTTGAGGGTTTTATGGTGGAGCCACTTGGCTTTGTTTTCTTTTGTTGGTTTGGTCTCGTAGTGGCAATCGGTGTTTTTTAGATCTAGCCATGCAAAGGAGACGCTGGGAAATTTTTTCGATAATTTAAATAGTTAGAAATTTTGAAGAAAAATTTTAATAACTAAAATTTATTTCTGAGTTATAACCTGAAATGATTAAGTGGATAATATTCGTTGGAACCTGTGAAAGAATTAGGAAGCTTAGTATAAGTAATAACAAGGCCTCAACAAATTGAATTTGGAAAAATTTAAGGGTTTAAATTATTTTGGCGAAATATTTCGACTGAATTGTTTTATAAAGGAATGGATTTGGGCATTTTTTTCTACCTTCGCAATTTCGGAGAAAAAATTCTTTTAAGGGGGAAGAATGTAACGACTCAGAATTTTAGTTATTTGAAATTAGAATATTTAATTAATTTTAAATATTGAAAAGTTAATTTTATAGGTTAAATAACTTAAATTCCAAATATAGCAATTTATTAATAGTTTAATTGTTTAATTTAATAATTGAAAATCTTTTAAATATTTAAATCTTGGATTTTTATTTGGATAAAAATGATTTAACGGCTTATTAATTTTCTATCTAAAAAATAAAGATGAACTTTTAAATTAGAATTAAAAGTGATTTAACTGATTTTGAAATTTACTCGTTTTAATTAACGAGTGAAAATAGCCTTCTGGGGCACAGTCTCGGATTTTGACGAAACTAGTTTCATTGGATCCATAATAATGAATCATATTACACCATAAAGTTTCGTAACGATTGGACATCGTTTGGTTATGCGGGATAGAAACTCGATGGAATTAATATTAAAAATTTAATAAAATAACTGGGTTCAAAAAGCTGTCTTCTGTGTACAATCGAATTAGGTCTCGAAACTTATTCCATTGCATTCATAATAGAGGTATAACATTAGGAACGCTAGGCGGCATGCCTCGATTAGAGTCCATAATTTTATACCTAGATATTTAAAATTTTAATAATATATTTTTATTGATTTGACCATACACAGTCATTATTCCACCTCCATCAACCCACTATTTTTTCTGCTCCTTCCCATGCTATCCCATGCGCCTCTCACAGTTTAAAATTATGCCTGCTGTAGTTATTTCTTTCTCATTTTCAAAAATTGAAATCAAATTAAAAACTTCATGAAAAATTATAAAAAAATATATTAAAATACTTCACTCGACAAGATCTTCATGCTGATATGGGTTTGGCTTGGTTCGATCGAGCTTGGGTAGTGATGCGTTTAGGTTTAGTAAAGTAGGGTTTGAGAATCTTGAAAATGTGTTCATCGATTCATGAAATGGAGGTCGTTTTTGGATTCGTTGGGGAAAATAGCTTCTCGGGTGATGATTTGGCAAAGCTCGTGCCTTAGAGGGTTGTGCGACCTGGAAGTGTGATCTCTCGACCACGATAGGTGACGATTTGGTAGGGTAAGCGAGGGGGATCGTAAAGGGTATGGGAGCGTCGAGTTTGGGGAGAGAAAGTCATTGGAGTCGTCGGATTTGAATTCCGACAGTCGGGACGTCGTATCACTGGATGGATGCACGACCGTGCATTGGGATCATGTATAGGGAGGAGAGAAAAAAATTTGCGTAACGATCCCGATTTTTAGTTAAATTTAATTTGGTAATTAATGTTAAATTGGGAATTTAATCGTGAATTAATTCAAATTTTTCCAAATTAATAAAGATATGTTTTATTATCTATTTATATTTATAAATTTATTTTAAATTGAATCGTGGAATTGAAATTCAAAATTTAATTATCTTATAAAATATTGGATTTGAATATATTACATTTTCAATTGTTAAAGATTTGTTTTCCTATTACATCAAATAGGCATTTTTACTTGGAAGTTATATTTTGAAATTGATATAATAATTTTTAAATTGCTATTTAAAAGTTATATTTTAAGGAACTAATGATTATTTATGTATAATCTAATTCTAAATTATTTTCTTTAAAAGCTATATCAATATAAATAATATTATATGTATGTATATGTACACATTTAAAAGTATAATAAATTAAGTTTAAAATAGTATTGGTTATAAAGATTAGAGAATTTTCTTTTAAAATTATAGTTCGTAAATGTGTAAAAGTATAAATAAGAAAACATAATTTGTAAATAAAATAAAGAAGAGGGTTTAAACACAATTCAAATAATAATGGACATTTGTAAAATGATAATACAAGTTACTTACAAGTGTTAGTCTAGATAACAAGTGGCATATCCATTTCTTTTAATTTGAATTATATACTGATTAATAAAGGAAAAAATTGGTTATTCATTTCAGTTCAAAGTTTTCAAACCTTTCACTTCTCAATTTCTTCATAATTCAAACTTGTAGAACAAATCAGTAGAACAAATCAGAAGAGAAGAACTTAAACTGGAAAGTAAATTCAAAGCAAAATAAAATCTCGAAAAACAACAAACCAATTTTTTTTATTATAGGCAAGTTTCAGATGCATCTCAAACAAAATCAAACCTAAAAATCAAAATCTGAAGCAAAGAAGGATTCAACTCAAACAAATCAAAATTCCAGGTCAAAGTTTTCAAAGGATTTAAAATCCTGGAAAAGATGATCGGATCAAAGCAAATTTTTAAAGCCTGAAGCAGTTCAAATTTCAGCTTAAATTCAAAATAACAAGCTTCAGATTCAACTCTGAAAAATAAGCAAAGATTCAACATCTTGTTTCTAGATTTTTTCAGCATCTTTTCCCTGGCTTTGGTTCTCTATTCTCTGGAATCGGGTGAGCAAAAATCCCCTTAAATCTACTTCCATGTTCTGATGATATGTTTGCTAGTTGTATATGTTGTGGAAATATTGTATATTATGCCTGCATGTTGAATATATATACATGTATATTGATATGCATATCTGTATGAATATGTTAAGCTCTGTTATAAGTTACAGGTTTCCAAAACCTGATTCAAAAATTAAATTCTCTTCCTCCAAATTGTTTTAGACTTTAGGATCTAAATAAAACTTGATTATACAATCCAGATCCAAGTTCTAAAAATAGTTTTAAGATAAATTTGAGGATAATTATAATGGGAAGATGATAAACAGTGAAGCTTAAACACATGTTAAAATTCGAGTGTCAGAGTTTCTTTATTTACTTACATCTTCTGGTTTGACTTCGAAAAAGATGATTTTTAAAATAAATTTCAAGATTTTTAATTTGATATTAAGGGAGGAATGCGAAGATGAACAGAAAATGGATTTCGACCATTTTCTGGGGATCGATGAACATTTGATTAATCGGCTTTTTGTCAGAGCTTGCTTGGTGACTGGGGATGTCAGGAAAAATGATGGATGTGGCGAACATGGGTCGTGGCGTCGGCGGTGGTTCGACTAAGGTTTAAGTGGGTTTTTTGGTCGAGGTCAGAAATATGGGGAACCACCGTCGTGGGTGAATCGAGTGGATAAAGTGGGTGAGGAATTGAAGCTGAGATCATGGCGAAGTTGTTGCCGAAGGATCGTGTTTACAGGTGACCGGAATCGACGTGTCGAGGCGAGGTTTGGCCGTCGAGTTTAGGTCAAGGAAGCTCTGATGGTTCGATTTTGATTTTGGTGTTTGATCGAGGTTGTTGAGTGGTTCAATGGATTGTGGACATCGTAGTTGACTTGGCGAAAGGTGTCGAGGGCGCCGAAGTGTCGTCGGCGGCATGTGCATCGGATGATCCGTGCACACGAGTTTTGGGTGGGAATGAAGATGTTTTTTTTTACTCAGGTTGATTCTCGGGTAGGATGAGGATGGCCTCGGGTATTGTCTCGTGTACGTGAGTGTTATCTTACCAGTTTTTAAAAAAAAACTTAAACAAAAAATTGTAAAAAGGAAATGCAAGAAGATGAAGAACTCGAGTCAGGACTCGAGTCAGGGTCGATTGTACCCCAAGCAGAGGTTTGAACATGTTTTAAATAGTTTTGAAAAGCAAAATTTCAAATTTAAATAAAAAATGGTATAAACTATTTTATAATACATGTTTTAAACTATTTTGATTAAAGAAGTTCTATGATTTATTAACTTAAATTTGAGAAATGCTTAAGTATTTAAAAAAAACTTAATTTTCAAAAGTAATTATGTATAAATTAAAAGGATGAATTTTTTTTAAAATATGTATAAATTAAAGTTAGGAATTAAAGTAAATGATTTATCTTAAAAGTTAGTTAAGGTTTTAATGATTTATTATTAATTTAATTAATAAAGTAACGAAAGTTTAATCTATTAATTTAATTAATAATTTAGGATTAATTAATGTATAAGGGTGTAGTTAAGTAAATAAGGATTAATTAATTGATAATTAAGAATTAATTTATTAAGAAAATAAGATTAATTAATTTATAATTAGAGGTTAATTAATTAGATAATTTAAAGATTAATTAATCAATGATTAGAGATTGATTAATTAATTAATTAGTTAATTAATTAGAGATTAATTAATTGATAATTAAAGGATAATTAATTAAGTAATTAAGATTAAGTAATTATAATTTGAAGTCAATTAATTAAGTAATTAAGGATTAATTAACTGTTAATTAAGGGTTAATTAACTAATGTAATTAAGGGTAACTAATTTAAAGAATAATTAAATAATTAAAGGTTAATTATTTAACGATTAAAGATTAATTTATTTATTAAGGTAGATTAATTAATAATTAAAGGTTGATTAATTTATTATTAAAGGTTAATTAATATATGATAAAAGGTTAATTAATTAAGATGGTTTATAATTAATTAATATTAATTAACCAGGATTAGTAGTTTATTCATAAGTAATTATTCTGATTTACATTAATCGGATGAATAATTTATTTTACTTATGGATGTTTGGTTGTATGGATGCTTTGAATTGTTTGATATCCTTGATATGTGATGCTTTATGATATAGGTTGTTCTGATGTGAGCTGTGATAAATGTAATTTATTTATCTGTGATAAATTTATATTATTTATCTATGAATCTGTGAATGAAGATAAGAGTTATAGGATTATACCTCTTATCAATATTACTGTGTTTGAATCTGTAATGATTGATGATGTTGCACTATTGTGTAAAACCCCTGGACTACACTATACACACAAATATGGATTGCACGAGGAAATGGGTTAAGTCGCAGAGTTTTGAAATGGTTTTACAGTTGAATTTTGAATCCAAATGGTTTTGGAAATGGAATTGGGTTAAATATTAAAAGCTTTTGAAAAGGAGTTTCAAAGATAAAAGTTATTTTGAATAACTTGATAAAGTTTTGAAATTTAAATAGTTTGATTTGAATATAAATTCAAGATTTGAAATTGAATTCCATGTTTGGAAATTGTGCTTCAAAAAGGTTATACAAGTTATAAATGTGTTTATATGGGTTTTAAAACATTTTAAAAGTATTTTTTTGGGAATTTGTATTTAACCCAAGTTTTATACTTGAAGGGCTTTAACTTGTGCAAATGTAATCGGATTTTTCCGAAACGAAAACTATTTGTTTTTCAAATAATAATAGCTTTCATATAAAGAAAGGATTTCCAATTTGTGTTGAAAATATTTTAGGTTTGAAATGTAATTTTTTTGAAAGCTATTAATAAATCTTAGTTAAAGATTAGTGAACTTTGTTTCCAAAATAAGAGGATCTTAAAGGTGTATCTTTTGTATAAAAGGTTTGAATTGTGAATTGATTTGAAAGCTATAGTTGAATCATTATGGAAGATGTTGAACTTTGTTTTGAAATTGAAGAGGATCTTAAAAGGTATCTTTTGTATAAAAGATTTGGGATTGAAATGGAATTGTTTTGAAGGACTATGAATGAATCTTTGTGAAAGATTGGTGAACTTTGTGAGGTGAATCTTTTTGTTTAAAGATTAAAATGGTAATTTGTTTAAACCATTTGAAGAACAGTTTTGGGTAATAAGTTGTGACTTAACTAAGATCCCAATATCCATATGCTTTTTAAATTAAGCGCTCATTGTTCGGTTTAGCTGGGAGAGGACCTTGTGTCATGTAACCCATTCCGAATAATGATACGACATTATGGATAGCATTTGAAGACCGGGTATTTTCGAAAGCGAAAGGATAACCCGTCGAATGTTTCTGCACCAACTGGTCCCCGGTATAAAGATTTGATCGTCCTTTGTGATGGGGAGTCCGGACGCGATTAGGGATTATCCGGATTTGGAAGGGCTTCTTTGAAAGTGCCTTCGGTTCTGTTCGAACCCGAAACAGACATGTATGGATGTGTGTATGACGTTACGATTTCAGCTTTACAATTTGGGAAAGAAAAGGGGTAGGGTTATTTCTGCAAATCTGTTGATGTTGTTTTTGTTTTTAATTTAATATCTATAACTTATAAAATTCGTATCTCCTTCATACGAGGTCGGATTCGAACGCGGATTTTTGCGTTGTGCTTGTATCAATGAGTGCTTCGCGATGGAACTTGTTTGAGCTTGTAGACTATGGAAATTTAGGCTAAAATCAGACATCGTTCGGTTTTAGCTCCAAACCGAAATGCCTCGGCGACAACAGAAATTTCGGTGAGTTAAACTCACCTTTTTGGGTAACTAGTATGATTAATAGTTGATAAAGATGGTTGAATGATTGTTTGGATAAATTATTATATTTATTAGTTGGTTTGGATATATTCCCGCCTATTGGAGCGGATGAGATCCTATTACATTCCCGTGTAAGAGAGGATGCCCTTTGTATACGAATTTCGCCTCGAAGCGGTCGATTTTATATTTATTGATTATCTAACATTTATGATGCAGGGAAATAGGTGGGAGGGATCGACCAGGATTCCTCGCTATTATTGAATTATATTGTTTCAATAATATTTCCTTTATATGGATTATTGATTAATAGATTAGATTGTGGATGTTGCGGTTATAACATCGTTATTGATTAATAAATTCACGATTAAGTCGGAATTGGTTTTTGACAAAAAAAGGATTTTAAAATCCAAAATTGGATTTAGGAAATATTTTAAGGATTATCTAACTAAATATATTAATATTGTTTTAAAGTTAATTAATTATATTAATATTACTTTCATGTTATTTAATTATAATAATATTAATTTAAGGTTATTTAATTATAATAATATCGTTTTAAAGTTACTTAATTATGTTAAAATTGTTTTAAAGTTATACAATAATATTAATATTAATATATTTTAAAGTTATTATTTTAATATTGTTAAAAGTTATTTGTTTATAGTTAATACGTTTTTAGAATTTATAAAAAGTTGAAAAGTTAAAAAGTAGTTATCTTAAGAATAATTATGGTTTGGATTTAATATTAACAATTATTAATAAGGTTTAAAATAAATTAACCAGTCCTCTCATGTCCGCTTCCCCAGTCCTCCCCCTTGCCCCTATCGTACCGTCCTTCTTTACCAACAACACTGACATTCCACCATGCTTTACAGTACTTCCTTCCTCTTCTTCCTTTTCGCCCACTATCAATCATGTCTCGTCCACCTTGGTAACCACTCCTGCCAGTAAACCAACCCCTGTGCCTACGACCGCATCTCAACTAACTCGATATCCTCCGGTCCCACCACCGCTCGTCCTCCTTAACCCACACCCATCTAGGCCACCTGATTTTGCTCCACTGCCGCAGCCCTCTCCTCCTCCTCCTTCCCACAGTCAAGGTGAACGAAAATGGACTTCCTTGTTTAAGCATAAACCCAGAAATGCTGGGAAGTACATTCCCGTTGACCTTATTCCAGTTTATGAAGAAGATGTTCTAGTACCGCCGCAGCTCGTTCTTGATGCTGGTGCAGAAATATGGAACGACGCACTTGTTGGGTTCTTCTTGGACAAGCCATTATCGTATACTGCTGTTATACAAAAACTCAAGATCAAATGGAAGCTTAAAGGCTCTGTTAAAGTTAAATCGGACGGTACTGTTTTCCTTTTTAACTTCTCATGTGATGAAGACAGATATAAAGTTCTTCAGAGTGACCCCATTATAATTAATAACAAGATGTTCATTATTAAACCATATGATGTTGCTGTCAGTAATATCACTGGATTAGTAACCTCAGTACCAGTTTAGGTCCATCTATATAACCTCCCTATATTTGCATGGTCGCCACTAGGGATTAATTGGTTGTGTAGTCATCTGGGAAGAATGTTGTGCATGGATGAATCGACTGAGAAGCAAAACAGGTTGAATTACGCAAAATGTTTAATTGAAGTGAAACCAGACAAGGAGCTTGTAAATGAGTTTAAAGTTAAACTGGTGGAGGGTGGCTTTCAAAAAATAAATGTTGAGTATCAATGGAGGCCAGATATTTGTGTTGCGTGCACGAAATTTGGTCACACAATAGAATGCTGTGAAAAAAAGAGTATGAGTACAACCGATAAAGTAAATGATATAAGCAAAAATGAAGCAAAAGATAACAAAGAGTATACTGCAGTAAAAGTTCATATCAATAAACTAATCAAACCCTATCAAATGCAGATTTCAAGGAAATGGCAACGTGTTAGTAGAAAGAAAACTGTAACAGATGCGAATGAAATGATCAGCGAACAAAAAAGAGGAAGCAAAGAAGAAGTAGTATGTGTAACAGATAGAGACAATGTTAATGAAGAAAAGAAAGATGAGGTGGGAGATGGTCATGAGCAGGGAAATGGATGTGAAGGAATAAGTAAAGAAATTGGTGGTAACAAAGCTCAAACTGTAAATGTCAATATTCAAACTAATGAAGAAGATGCTAGCAGAGAAATAGAGAAAGATGAAGAAACAACTGTTGAGGTGTTACCTGAAAATTTACGGTTGTCTAACAGATATGAAGCACTACTTGGACTGGAGGAATCAGAGTTAATAGTTAACATGCCAGTTCCAAGTAAAAACAATAGTGGAACGATGGGGGACAAAAGGGTGAATGAAACAATTATCGAAGAAAACAACTTAAAGCAAGGGGAGCAAAGCAGCAAAACATCAAGTCATACTGAGACAGAACTCTTTGTACAAATGCAACAAAAGGAAAGCAACAATACAGGTAAAACAATACTCAGTGAAAGTGTAACAGAAAATATGAAAGCACATGTAGAAGAAAAGAGCATCAGTGGTGGAAAAAGCAACAGAAGTAAAAGCAAGAACAACAAATGCAATAAAGCAACTGATATATGTACTGACATGCACGAGAATGGAATAGAATGCACAGCAAAACCATTCATTACCCCAAACAATGACAGAACTCAAAATGCAACTCCTCCATCAGCTTACGCCAACATAAAACCACCTATAGCCTACAAACCACCACCCAATTCATCTCCACTCAATTCCCCAACCTTTCAGCACTCCTCTCCACCTCTACTCACTCTAACCCAAATGGGCACCACCCCCATAGATAATGAAACAGAAAGCATTGAAAATACCCCCCTTTCAGCAACAATTCCAAATTATTTGTCCTCCACGCAGGCAGTAACAAGGAGAACGAAAATTGAGATACTTAATGCCAGAATTCTCCAATGATGCCACACATTGGAGCATGGAACATACGGGGGGCACACCATGTCATTAAGCAAGATCAGTGTAAATAGCTCATAACTACTCACCAGTTATCGGTGTTAGCGATTCTTGAAACCAAACTTAATCATTCTTTGACGATTAAGGCAGCAGAATATATTAAACCTGATTGGAAGCTTATCCACAACCTTAACGAATCTCCCTATGGTAGAATCATGATTCTTTACAACCCCCAACATTTTCAAATTACTCCTATCCTCTCCACTTCCTAACTCATTCACTGTCATGCTCAAGATATCTCTGACAGTACATCCTTTTATATCTCCTTTATATATGCTTCCAACTCTGTTGCTATTAGAAATACGGTGCTATCAGTCATCCCATCACTGAGGCAGACCACCCACCCCTGGATAATTCTAGGTGACTTCAACTGCTGTCACACACTCAGATAGAGTGGGAGGAAACCCTTTGTCCCTAAATGAGATTCAACCTCTCTGTAATGTAATAATTGATGCTAAACTTGTTACTATCAAATCTGTTGGAATGCAATACTCGTGGAATAACAAAAGAAGGCATGGTAACAGAACATACTCTAGAATTGATCACTCCTTCGCTAATCAAACTGCCCTAACCAAATGGCCCTTCCTTTACAACCATCTCCCCTCCTCTCCTTTCTGACCACTCCCCTCAGATTATTCATCTTCGTGAAGTGGACGTGAGAGGAAAAACAAATTTTAAATTTTTTAATACTTGGGTTCATGAACCTGACTTTAAATCTACTGTTGCAACTGCATGGAGCATTAATAAAAATGGTAATCATCTTTTTATTTTGCAGGAAAAAATAAGAGAAACAAAAGACGTTTTGAAGCTGTGGGCATTCAAAAAATTTGGCAAAGGAGATAAAATGAGTAGTAGTATTCTGATTAAGCTCGTTGAGGTACAGAAGGCTATGATGGATAATGTTCTGGATACTAGTCTATCTACAACCGAAACTACATTGTCTCAACAGTGCTATGATGCTCTAACACATGAAAGTGATATGATTAGACAAAAGGCGAGAATTAAATGGTGGGAAAAAGGAGACAAAAACAGTGCTTACTTTCATGACAGTCTCAAGAACAAGCAGAGAAGGGACAACATTGTCACTATCTTTGACATGTTTGATGTTCTGCAGACTACTTCTGAAGGTGTTAATGAAGCATTTGAGCAACATTTCATGAGTATATATGGCAACACTAACAACTTCGTTCCAAAAATTGATGACATCTCTTATGACATATTGCCAAGGCTTGAAGAGGAAAAATTCAACTTACTGTGCTCTGAAGTAACCAATGAAGAAATTGAAAAAGCTATGTTCTCTCTTAACACTAACTCTTGCGGTGGCCCAGATGGGTTGAATGCATACTTCTATACAACATGTTGGTCGATAGTTTCTGAAGATGTATGCAATGCCGTATCTCTCTTCTTCAAAAAAAAGTAAACTTTATAGGTCTTTCAACTATACCAATATAGCTTTAATCCTGAAGCACAAGAATGCTCATCATGTTAAAGACTACCATCCTATATCATGTTGTGACACTATATATAAATGCATCTCCAAAGTTATTGCTACAAGACTGAAGAATGTCCTCCCAACAATTGTATCCAACAACCAGGCTGCATTTCTACCTGGTAGAAATATTCTAGACCACATTCTGCTCGCTCATGAGTTAATTAAAGGATATAAAAGCAAAAATTCACCCCCTAAAGCTATGATAAAGCTTGATATAATGAAAGCATTCGAAATGTTACAGTGGGATAGTATTGTACGCATCATGGGGTATATGAATTTCGCCCCACATTTTATAGCTTGGATCTATGAATGCATCTCTTCACCAACTTATTCTATCAATGTCAACGGTACTGCCAAAGGATTCTTCAAAAGTAAGCAGGGCATTAGGCAGGGAGACCCACTGTTAGCTTACAAATTCATACTAGTCATGGAATTACTTACCAGATTAATAAACAGAACAATTCAACAAGGGAAAATCAAATTGCATCCAGCATGTAAAGACCCGCAAATCTCGGCGTTGATGTTTGCTGATGACCTGATTTTGTTTTGCTCTCCTGACACCGTAACTGTCAAAAACATTATGCTAAACCTTGAACTCTTTTATTCTATGACGGGGTTAAAGGTTAACGTTCTGAAATCTGACATCATTCTCGCTGGAGTTAGCATAGCTCAGGCAACTCAAATAACTCAATTAACTGGCTTACCTCGTAACCAATCGACTGTTTCCTACCTTGGTCTGCCCCTCACTACGTCAAAAATCACAACTACACAATGTCTACCGATGTATGAGAAGATCATTGCAAGACTAAATTGTTGGACCACTAGAAAACTGAGTCAAGCTGGTAGATTAACTTTAATTAAGTCAGTTACCTTTGCAATGCAAGTGTATTGGGCCAGAACTTTTGTTTTACCATCCAAATTAATAAACATGATTAGAAGTGCTATTGTGCGATTTCTGTGGTCTGGAAGAACTATGGGAAGATTTATTGCTCCAACTAAGTATAAGTCTGTTGAGAAGCCTTTGAAAAAAGGAGGCCTTGGTTTAATAAATCTAAAACAGTGGAACAGGGCAGCGTTTGCTAAGCATGCTGACACCATGTTTAACTGCCCTGATAGCCTTTGGGCTGAGTGGTCCAAAAGAAATGTACTAAAATGCAGGAGGATATGGAACATGAGTAAACGGCAAAACATGAGCTGGACCTGGCAGAGTATGTACAAGACTAAGGAACTCTTTCTTCCTCTCATTCAAATGAACACCAACCATGAATACAACGTTAGCTTCTGGGATGATCCATGGCTTGATATTGGTATCATTCTTAGAAGGCAAATTACATACAATGAAATTCAACAGACTGGTGTCCATGCTGATACAAAAGTCAGAGATGTTCTTGAGTACTTTCAGGGGATTCAAACGTTTTCTTCTAATCAAAGAGTTCAAAAACTTTGGGATAGAATAAAAAAGTTTTCCCCTATGACTCCTACTTCTGATTTAGTTGTATGGGGACAGAAAAAAGGTAAATTTAAAATTGGTGAAGCTTACGAATTTTTGATGCAGAACAATGCTAATCAAAACTGGAAATGGTGGAAGAGAACTTGGAACATAGACAGTAGCATGAGAGAGAACTTTACGCTGTGGAAAATTTTGAACCGATCCATGCTGACCAAGGCAAAGCTTGTCAGTATAGGCATGAATGTTGATATATACTGTTCTTTTTGTTGTGCCCAACCAGAGACTATTGAGCACATATTCTTTGAATGTTCTGAGATCAAACTACTGTGGACTGAGGTAATGATTAAACTACAAAGTAAACGTCCCATGAATAATAATCAAGCTGAATGGGAGCAGATATACACAAAGAAAGGTAACAAGCAAAGAAGAAAGAGAATATTTGGTGTCGCGTTGAAGAGTTTTATATATGCGGTGTGGAGAGAGCGTAACTGCAACGTTTTTGATGTCTCCAAGGCAAAGGCTACTGCTGACTTTAGGCTATGGATTATGCATGAAATTGATACTTCCCTGAAGCTACTTTTCACCTTTGATCCAGGGATAGGTCTGAACTATAGAATGTAAATGTTGTGTCTTTTTTAATTTTTTGTTTTTGTCGGTTTTCTTCCTTTGTTCTTGTAGCACCATGTTTTATCTCCGTTTTCGATGAGCTCTTGCTCATCTTGTTGTAGTTTGTGTCATGTAATCTCTGGTGCTGCAATAAAATGGTCGGGGACCATCCAACCCCGTCGGCCTTGCCAAAAAAAAATTGAAGTTATTAATTATCATTTATAAGATGTTTGAAATTTATAAATTTTGACGTTAATAATCACTATTATATGATGTTGTTTGAAGGAAAATGTTTTAAATTATTTATAATTATTTCTGAGACCTTGGAAATATATTTGAAAGACTTAGATTTTATAAAGGGATTGTAAAATAGTTCGAAGAATTGTGGAAATATTATTTACAAGGTGAAAGTGTTTATAAATGGTTTGATATTCATAAAAAAAAATTAAAAGCGGGGTTATAGATTAGTACATGGGCTCATAAAGAATTTTAAATGATTTTTAAATCTACAAGAAGTTTATAAGTGAATGTATTCTTGGTAAAGGAAATATTAGTGTTTTTTCTGGAGATTTATAAAATGGTTTACAAATGACCTTAGAGAATTGTAAGGAGAATTATGAACGATTTGAGAATCAAATAAAAAGGAAACTTTTGTGTGTTTTGTAGATACACTCATATCGTTTGAATAAGTATATAGCTATTTCTAAATATGGAAATATAGGGATTTTGCGAGTGTATCTTTTAAAAGTAATTTAAAAAGTAATTGTATGTATAAAGTATTATTAATGGGGGCTAGTGGCTGCTTATATACTGAGCCAATGTTGATTTTCCAAATGAATATAAAATCCTGATTGAATGTTTGTTATTCAATAGTTAAACAACCAACTATCGAAAATGGACCTGTAACGACCCATAAAATTTTAATAATTTTGACCCGTAAAATTTTAATAATTTTGAATGGTTTTATTTACGTATTTAATTGAATTTTTGTATTTTTATTCATCTTATCTAAAACTTTGGTGTTTGATTACTTAAAAGTTTGAATTTTAGAAATTTCTTGAATTGATTATAAATCATTTTCCCAAATTGTAATAAATATAAACCATTTCTATAATTTTGATATTGGGTTAAAGTTTAACTTTAAGTGAATTTTAAATTTTAAATTTAACTTCCAAATCTTTTATTTAAACTGTATATATTTGTACAACATTTGTTTCAACTTTGTTTCTTTTAAATTGGTTATACACTTTTAAATTAAGTAATAAATAATGTGTAAAAAGAAATAAATTTATACGTTTCTTTTATACGTATATACATCCGTTTTCTTAGTAAAGTAATAAACAAATCAAATGGATGTAACAAAATCAAATTTTAAATTAAGAAATAAATAATGTGTAAATAGCTATTTAATTATACGTTTTATTTGGTACATTTTATATATGTTCTTGTTTAAATTATTTGGCGTTATATAAATGATACGTTGTATTCTAAAATATACTTTAGCATATATTTTACTAAATAGATACGAAACAAATAAATTCAAGGTACGTTACTTTGTTATAAATTTTGGGCGTACGTTTTGATTTAATTATTGCCTCTCTAATGCGCACACTTTTGATTTCTTACCTTAGTTGTTAAAATCATCAGCCGTGCATTTTAAATGGAATGGAAAATCTTACCTTTCACTTCACATGTAAATTTTCATCTCTTTTACACTTGCCTTTTGCTTATTTGTATTTAATAGGAATGAAATCCTATAATTTCTCTACCGCTTCAAATCATTTATTTCTTGCCTTTCATGCACTAAATCAACGCAAGCCTATGTTAAATACAAAAACCCACGTACACAATTTCATCCACATCTCATATTGCCTTCATCTTCTTGCACGTGCTTCTTCTTGAAGGTAATGGCCGCACATTTTTTTTTTAAAGACCGTTGATAGTAAAATATATATTACTTTTTAAGTACAAATTTTCCCACAGCTTTCAAAACTACTTCATATGGTTTACCTTTCCTACATCTCTTTTATTACATTTTTATGTATAAAGTATATAGTTATATATTAGCTGTTTTACATTTTCTAGGTCGCGTGTTATATATATACATTGGGTTTCAGTATTTGATTCCTTTTCTTTTACATAATTTGCAAATATATTGGTCCCAATACACATGTTTAATGAATACTGATTTTAATATCTATAGATTTTGATTTTAAAGTGTGTTTTAAATACTAATTTTAATATATATATATATATATATATATATATATATATATCTTTTACTTTAATTGTTTAAATTTTTTATATTATGTTTTGCTGATTTCAGTTATTAATGATATGTTAATATACATTATATATACCAGTTATATTCTAATGTTTATATGTATGCATTCTTATAAAGCAAGCAACACAAGTTATTTTGGTTACTAATATTATTTTATATTATTATGTTAGTTTATATTATACTGGGCATTACTAGCTATAGTTATATTTATAGTTTGATTTCATAAGTTAAGTATATATATGTGTCCTCTACTGTACAGTTTTAAAGTTTATAAAAATTATAAAGTTGTTTATATACTAGTTTGTTTTTTTTAAAGATTATATTATATTAGTCGCTATTTTTTTAAAGGTTATGTTATACAATAGTTATATATATTATTTTATATAAACTGATACTTATATGTTGTATAGTATATAAAATTTAATAATGAAAGTTTTGTTAACTATATGTGATAATATAGGTGAAGTAAATTTTGTGTTACTGTATTGGTATGTTGTTTACAATATAATGAAATATGTCAATATAGATATTTTAATAACTTACATTTTTAAAGCATATAATATAGCGTATTTGTTCGTATAAGATACAATGTATTAGTTCTCGTAACATACATGTTTAATACTGAATAATTTGATATGTAAGTTAGTTATATATAGCTGCCTACCAGTTTATATATATGAGTATCGTTTTAAAATAGAATGTTAAGTATGTGTTACTGTATATATACATACATATATACATACATACAATATATATATATATGTATGTATGTATGAGGATCGGTTATTAATGGTATGTTAATATACATTATATTATACAGGTTATGTTCTGATCTTTATATGTGTGTATTCTTATAAAGCAGGCAATACAAGTTATTTTGGTTACTAATATGTATTTTTATATTATTATGTTAGTTTATATTATACTTGGTATTACTACCTATAGTTATATTTATAGTTTGATTTCATAAGTTAAGTATATATTTGTGTCCTCTATTGTACAGTTTTAAAGTATAAAAATTATAAAGTTGTTTATATACTAGTTTGTTTGCTTTAAAGATTATATTATACTAGTCTTTGTTTTTTTAAAGGTTATGTCATACAATAGTTATATATATATTATTTTATATAAACTGATACTTGTATGTTGTATAGTATATAAAATTTAATAATGAAAGTTCTGTTAACTTTATGTGATAATGTAGATGAAGTAAATTTTTTGTTACTGTATTGGTATGCTGTTTACAATATAATGAAATATGTTAATATAGATATTTTAATAACTTACATTTTTAAAGCATATAATATAGTGTATTTGTTCATATAACATACAATGTATTAGTTCTGGTAACATACATTTAATACTGAATAATTTGATATGTAGGTTTGTTATATATAGCCGCCTATCAGTTTATATATATGACTATCGTTTTAAAATAGGATGTATATATATATATATGTAGTTTATATAAGATTTTGTGTATGTTATATATATACATGTAATATGTTGTTTATCTTTATGAGTATATATATTCATTTATTTCAAATTTTACTATGTAAATATATGTTGTTTTATATGTGTTTCACTTATTTAAAAGAAATGATTTTGACATACGTATATATTTAATTTAATATGTGTTTAAATTAATATTTTTTTGAAATTAATAATAATAATGCAACGTACATTTCATTTCTGTCTCTATCAAGATTGATTCTAATTAGTTCTCACCGATATTCTCATTTATCAACTTGTTCGTCGTGCCTGTTTGCTTCATCGAATCGTGTCTATCTAGCATTGCTTTGGAATTCATAACTCAACTTCATTGTATATTCTCTCTAGCATCGAAAGATGAGCAATCACTTACGATTAACGTTCTTTTATTTATTAAATTTTATTTCAATTGGAATGACAATTGAAATATGTTGCTAAAATTTAACTGTTAATTGTTTAAATTGTTATATATATGATATGCATTCATATGTAATTGTTCACCTGTGGGATATGACACCATATCCTGTTGTTTATATTATATTGTTATTGATGATATATGCATGTTATTATTATTGTCATATCTGTTATCACTCTGCAAGTTCCCTGTTAGTATATAATTCACTATGGGTTGAAATGATACATACCCGAATGGACTTTAGAATAGGAGAATTTCGTTATGGGTTGAAATGATCGACCCAAGTGATTTTCATTTGAATTTAATTTTGTAACGACCCAGAATTTTTGATAATTAAAATATGAATATTTAATTAATTTTAAATATTAATAAGTGAATTTATAAGTCGAATAAATTTTAATTTGAATTATTGGATTTAATTGGATAATTAAATCGATAATTTAATATGTGAAATTATGGAAATAATTGAAAATATAGTTAAATATGATTGAAAATGATTTGTAAAATTTTATTTTATCATATTGAAGTGAGAATGATATTTTAGAACTTTTAAAATCGAATTAAGAGTTAATTTGTGAAAATTGAATATTTTAATATTTAAATCGACTAGTGAAAATAGTCAATTTTTGAACAGTCTCAGAATTGAACGAAACCAGTTTCATTGGATCCGTAATAGTTAGTTATTACCGGATTTCAATTTTCGTGTCAATCAGAGTTATCGTTTGATCGTGGAAGCTCGAAACGCATCAAATTGTTTTTAATTTAAATTTGGCGAGTCAAAATAGCCATTTTTCAAAAAGTCTCGGATTTCAATGAAACCAGTTTCATCGGATCTGTAATGTGATATTATTGTAAGGTTTCAAATTTCGTGTCAATTGGATTCACCGTTTGTCCGGTACAAATTAAAACGCCTAGAAAATCGCTTAAATCGGTTTAATTCAAATTGAGCGTTTACAGCCATAACTCGCACATACTTCCGAATTAGCTTCCGAAACCTGTTCCATTGCGTCCGGAACGCGGGATAAACACTAGGAACGTCAGTTTCGGCGCGTAAATCGGAGTTCGGAATTTCCGGATGAATAGTGTCGATCGTTTCTCTATAAATAGACCCACACCCCCTTCATAATTAAAAAAAATAAAATAAAAACCTAATTTATAAACCCTAGCCGCCACCCCCTATATGAATGGCCAGAATTGTCTCTCACTTCTCCCTCAATCTCTCTCAATCTACAAAGATTTAGCCAAAGTGTTCAACACGAAGGTTGGAGAGCACGACGAGAGCTTTAATTTCATACGGAGATGATCGGAAACGGCGCGACGTAGAGGGAGATAAATGGGGCCGTTCTCTACAGCTCATGCACGCAACACGAGGAGGAGGAGGGGGCCGAGTTGGCCAGGGCTATGGCCGAGCATGGTGGAGAGGTAGGGCTACGTGTTGGCGCATCTTGATCGTGTCGAAGTGGTGTGTGGTGATCGATAAATTTAACCCTAGTTTGTGATTGATTGGGTTGTGTTGCGTTTTGATTACCTGGGGATGTTGCGTGATGTAGGAGAAGGATGGGGACGGTGGAGATGTATCTGGGTTTGGATCCAAGGGTGAGGATGTGTGTATGTTAAAATATAAAGATTTATGTTGTAATTTAGTTAATTAAAATCGTGTAATCTTTATAACTGCATAACTTTTTCATACGAGGTCGAAAACGCGCGAAACCAGTTGCGTTGGAATCGTATGGACGAGCACTACGCGATGGAGTTGGTTTGGAGTCATTTGGAGTTAGTGAGAATTTTGGGTAAAATTAAACGCGCGTTTAATTTTATTCGAAATAAAAGCTGAAACGAAATTAAAATCAAGGTGAGAACTTCTCACTCAATCGAATCAGTTTCGATTTTATTTTAAATAGTTAAATTTAAAATATTTGAATGCATGTTTGAATGATGATTGTTATCTATTGATTGTTAAAATAGACATTATACGCCGTTAGTAAGCGGATGTTATTTAATATAAACATATACCGCGAATATTTCATAAACAGTGAAATTGGTATTATATATAATATCAATATATATATATTGGCATATGTATATATTGCAGTTGATTGATTTCCCGTATTTTTAGCGGATGAGACCCTATTACGCCGTTATTAAGCGGATAATATTTATTAAAAACATATACCGTGATAATTTCGTACTGGAGCGAAATTGGTATTGTGCTAATGTTTTTGGATGCAGGAAAACAGGTTGGAGGGATCCAACTGGATTCCTCAACAGTTTTTATTTGATCTCAGATATTTTGATATTTGATGGATTTTCATATTGATATATGATATCGTTGTAGTCGTGATTGACTATTTGGTGTGTAGCATCATTGGACCAAATTTTGGAATTTTAAAATGATTTTAAAATTTATTTTGAAAGTATACTATATTTTTGGAATTGATCCATTATAAATAAATAAACGTTATAATTTTTAAAGTTATAAAAATTATGATTTTGTGAAATATAGTTAAAAGTTGATTTTTGAGAAATATGGGATTTATGATTTTATAAAAATAGTTTAAATTGGATTTTTGAATCTATTATGAAAGGATTAAAAATAGGATTTATAAAATTTAATTATTTTATAAATCAATAGAATGGTGAAATTATAAAGGAGTTTAAAGACGTTTAAAAGAATAATATAAATTGATTTATATTAAGAGATTTATAAATAGATATTTATAAATTGAAATATTGACATTATAAAACGAGTTTTTATAAGTGTTTGAATGAAGTGAAAATGAATTTCATAAATGAATGAAATTTATAGAATTATAAACTGTGAAGTTATAAATGAAATTTATAAATAGTAAGATTTATAATTTTGGTGAAATTATTTGAAGAATAGATTGGTTAAATAAATGGATCTTATAAGTTATAAGATTTATAAATTGGAAAGTCTTTAAAAGAACGATTTGGTAAAATAATCGTTTTATAAGTACTTAACTTATAATATGAATGTTTAGTTCATAATTTAGTTATAAACTGGAATAGGTTAATAAAAGAATTTATAAAAAAGAAGTTTTTATAAATAAATAGAAATGGAATTTATAAACATTGTTTTATAAATTCGCAAACGACTTATTTTGATAAGAAAATTGTTGAAACCTATTAATGGAGTTATATTCACATTTTTGAATGTGAATAATCCTTTGAATTAAAATGAATAAAAGGATGAAATTGTTAACGAAGTTTATTCACGTTTTTGAATAGTGAATAATATGTTAAAGAAATTGTTTTGAATGTGATGTTTTGAATAGAATTAAAACGATCTAACGATGTTTTAAAAAGGTGTTGAGATTCGAAACCATAGATTTCAACATTCATTGTTGAAATAGACGTTTTCGAGAAATAAAAGGAAACAGTGGACTATAACACTGTTGTTATAGTAAATGATTTCCGAAAGGAAATGTTTTGAATAGTATTGGGATTTATATATCTATTTTAAATTCGAATCCCTATACTAGTGATTTTGGGTTGTCGTAACGATGTTTTACGCAACATTCGTCTTAGCCCAAATAAATATGTTTAAGAGAATGATTTCCTTAAAGAATGAAATATATACTTAATTTCGATTTAAGTATATTGAATATTTTCCAAGTGTTGAAAATAAATAAAATTTGTGAATTACTTATTAAATAAGTACGGAATTGTTTTCCAATATGAAGTGATATTTAGAATTCATCCTTTTGAAGATAAATTGAAAATGGATAATTGAAAACGTATATCAATAGATATTGTGAAATGTAAATTCACTAAGGAATTTATAAAAGAAAGTGAAATTGGTTTAAAAATAAATATTGATTTATTTTTGAAGTGTTGAAAATTATATATCTAGTGAAGATATTTTGGAAAATAAATAATTTGGAAAATTATTTGGAAACTGGTGATGTGTGCATATCCAGTGATAGTTCAATAACCGACTATCAATATTTCCCTTTGAATGGGTATTTGATGTGATTTGTTTGAATGTGAATGCCACACTTATTTTTGAATAAGCGCTCACTATTCGGGTTAACCGGGAAAGGACCATGGGGTCGTATAACCCATTCCGAATATGTGATACGTCGTTGTGAATTGCATTGAAGATCGGTGTTGAAGACCGAGTATTTGTGAAAGCGATAGGATGACCTATCGATTGTCTCTGCACTGGGTAGCTCCTGGTATAGAGATTCCTTAAGTGATGGGAAATTCGATCGGGATTGTGAATACCCGGATTTCAAGGGCTTCGTAAGAAGTGCCTTCGGTTTTGTTCGAGCCCGGAACAGACTTGTATGGATTGTATGTCTGACATTACAAGTTGAGATATAAAGCCGATTTCATTCAAATATATTTCTGTTGGTGGCGGAGAATTTATTCTTTTAGCTTAACACCCTTCTCTGAGACGTACGAGCTCAGAGGTTATATAGTTGAAGTTATCAGCGATATATTCCCAGTTTGGTAATGTGACATGCTAAGTGTAGCTGTAAATGATCATTGTGTTGATTATTTGTGATAGGATCGTTTATTTGATCGTCTATCTTTGTGATCATCTCTATGATCATTTGTGACCCAAAGCATGGCTTTTGTATAAAGTATGTTTTTGTGGACGTGACTTCGTCGAGCCTCACACCCCGTGAATGGTCAAAACAGGAAAGAAGCAGCAAGGTTATGAGGGGTAGCGCCCTTTAGGATCTGTCCATTTCCTTCTGGAAAAGGGTGGTATCATGGTATGGAGCCCAGATACTTACTCATGTTGAAAACACTTTGTTATGATTGTGTGAATTGATTACGAGCGCTCGGTGAAAAGGTCCCAAAGGACCGGGGGATGGCATATTCGGTCAGTTGTTACTCAGTTAGGGGTAACCCGGCCTTGTGTTGGTAGAGATCCGGTTTGGTTCTCGGGGATGTCCATCCAGAGGCATTCTCATGTGGCAATGGGAAGTTCCTTGGCCTGATCATTCGTTGGAAATCCAAAGAAACAATACGTGACTTGTACGGTTTTAGTTGTATAACCTGCTATGGAATGTGGCGGTAACCTGCTATTGAACATAGTTAGCTATAGTAGGCATACGATAATGGTCGTATGTTGGCTAAGATTTATATTCTACTTTCGAAATGAATTTTTCTCTACACTATGCACTAGTAATAATATCAAATGTTATTTTTAAATGCGTATCAAGCATCTTTGACTATCATAAGGAGAAATCTCCTCTGATTCTGCGTTTGCATGTGTGTGTGTGCGGGAGGCCTTATGGTAGTCTCATTTTTAAAAGCATTGCGAATTGAATTTAAAAATATTCCTCTATTTTGATTTTAAAGATAAACAAACTGTTTTGAGTTCTCACACCAGTCACATGACTGACTTGGAGTTTATTGTTTTCCTTCCTAAACTCTGGGTGCCCACCAATTTCCACACGGGCAGTCAATGAGTTAGGTTCATCAGGATATTCTGGATATTCAGGAGTTGCTGGAGGCAAGCTGGATGGCATGGCGTATTACTAGTTTATATAGTATTTCTTTTTCCGCTGCACTGTTTGTTGTTGTATGATGTTGTACACTCTGATGATATGATGTAATGAAATGAAATGAAATGTAATAACTGATATAGTTCTGTGTTTAAAGATTATTCATTTATTATTATATGTTGTTCCGCTGCGAATTGTGAGATTCTGATGTTGTTCCGTTTTCTTTCTGTTCCGTTCTATTCTCTTTTTCTTCTATTTTAAAATTTTCTGTTCTCTTTTCTATTTTCTCTTCTCCCTATTTTCTGTTTCTTCTCTATCTTTTCCCTCTATTTTCTCTCTTCTTTCTTCTCTCTTCTTCTCTTCTCTTTTCAAAAATTCTTCTTAAAACCCATAACATTTCGGTTTTTCGGCAACGAAAAATCGCAAGCGTTACAAATTTGGGATTGCGGGTGGAAATGATATCTACCCGTATATATTTAAATTACGGATTGAAATGATAAATATCCGTGTCACTTGACCATAGGATACGAAATTATATACAGACACCGTTGGTCTATATATAAATATTTTAAAAATGATTTCTATGATTTTGAGAGGGAATATATATATGGTTTTATTTAATATTGGAAATATCTGTGAGTTTTATATAAAATAGATTTAATAATAAACTTTAATCTAATAAAGTTTGATATAATTAATATAATATGTCTAAGTATTATATCTTTGAACAGATTTTCAAGGATTTGTATAAGTTAAGAAAGATAAAGTTGAATTAAGTAAAATTGTATCTAATTAAGAATTCTACTTAATTAAATCGATTTGAACTATTGAATTTGAAGTTTAAAATTTCATTTTATAAGTTGATTTTTTTGATTTAAAGTGATTAAATGATATTTCAAGTTTAAACAAATTGGAAGGAATATTTAATCTAAGGTAAATTAAGGTTATTTAATAATACTAAGTTTATTAAGTGAATATTTCAAGACTAAAAAAAATAAAAGGTTAAATCGAGATCTGTAGAAAACTGTTAAATTCAATTTCGAAATGCTGAATATTAATGCTTTGAAATATACTGGAAATTAAATGGTAAAATTGTTATTCAGATCTGTATTCGAAATCAATATAATTTGAATTTATCATTTAGAAAACTGAATTGAATGGAAATTGATAAATTGTGATTGAATTAATTTGAGTGGGAAAATCGAGTTGATCTTTGAGGAAATTGCAAATACCTTACTTTATAAATTATTTAATATATACATACCATTTTGGGAAATAGATCTAATTGAAATGGAAATTATATTTTTGGTTTTGAAGTATGAATTAATTTGAAATGACTATGGTGTTATAGTGTATATTTCTACATTGTAGATAGTTCCATGGATCCTTAGGGGATGGTTATCACAAACATCCTTTAAGTTAATTATATATCAGTTGTTATTTCACTTGAGTTGGATTTATTGATATAAGAATGTTAATCCCGACTCGAGTGTTTTGTATTTTGCTTTACGCTTGGGTCAGACTGAGTGATACAGCATTCGAGACTCACTTTGGAGTTTGGAGCTTCGTTTGGAGATCCAACTATCGATTCACCTTTTAGCTTTTCTAGTTGATTGGTTCAAAGAAGTCATCGGTTCGTATTAGAGACTTCACTGTAGTTGAGATATTATGTTGTACTTTATTTCTAACTCTGATGTTTGTATAGTAGCTTCATGAACTACTATTTATTTATTCCGCTGCATATTATTGGATTACTCTATGTCTGTGATTCTGTGATTGATTTATTTACTATATATATTCAGTTTTGCCAAATTTTAAATTAGCAATCTGATATTTTGAGCAATTCAAGTCCGACATGTGCGAATGCGAATGGTTGAAAATACCAGGTCGTTATAGTTGGTATCAGAGCTTTTGCTCTAAGCAAACTTAGCGTATATGGTAAATTTAGTTACAGAATCACTTTCGTTCGAGGTCGAATTTCTTCCTCTTTGATTCAAATTTCCTTTGAATTTTGGAACATTCCCCTTGGTTCCAAATCCATTCTTGTCTTTCCCTGTTCATGTTTTCTAAATTCTGGAATATCCCATAGCTCCACTGAATGAATTGTAAAGGGGTGAAAATCCTTTACAATAGCATCGGTTCACCGAAGATTTATATATCCTCGGTTTAGATGCTATTATCTCTGGTTATGCCGAATTCTATATTTGGCGATCGAATGTTGATTTGCCTTGGAACTCCGCATCGATCATATTCCTGAAGTTACGGTTGACTCGGTTAAGGTCGCCCGTGATTTATATCCATCTTCTATTTGAAATTTAATTATCTCGTCTTCGTTTGAGCCTAGCTTCGAATCAGAATTCTATTTGATTAGAGTTCCTCTAATTTGAATCTCTATCTTTTTTGTTTTGAAATCCATTATGGAATCATCCTTTGAAAATCGAGTTTGTTTGCATTTAGAAATTGTTTTATATACTGAAATTATTATTTTGATAACTATGATTTTATTCAATATATAAAAGTGAAAATGTTTTCGATAAGGATTATATACCTTTTAAAAAACAAGAATTCGGAGTTTTGAATGGATTTGGATTTTTGAAAATTTTATAAGAAATTTGATGTATATAAAAATGATTTATAACTGAAAGGGTTTTGAATTTGAAATTCGAAAGATTGGATTCCGGTATTTTGAAATTGGTTTTAAGATTTTAAAAATATATAATACGATTTGAAAGTATTTTCGGAATAAGAAATGTTTCAAATGACTTCAAATGAGTTCCATTGGTTTTGAAGAAAGTTCAAAGAAGTTTTCAAGCAAATAGAAGTCCATAACTCACTTGTGCCGCTGGAAACTAATTTCGATGATGAGTGTACATATCATCGACATTAATTTTCGAGTTTCAGAGTGGCAGAGAGGCCACTTAGTAACTTTGCTATGCGAGCGAATTTGTGAAACCAATTTCGATTTCAGATTTCGAAGTATGGTTTGATATTCAAAAAATATAGGTATATATATATGAAATGATTTAAAGTAAGCCGGTGTTCAGTCCTTGGATTTCGAATATGATTTGGTATAACCCTATCTATTAAATTGATTTACTGATTTGTTGCTGATTTCCAACTCTTGGATTTGAAATTTGTTTTCGCCGACTATTTTGAATGTTCGAACACTTCCGAATCGAGGTTTAATTTTTCAAAGCTAAGTAATTTCGAAAAGTATAAATTAATGGTTAAAGTATATAAGTTTAAAACTACTTTGCTAAGTAAATGGATAGGACTAATTTGAATTATACTAATATGAAATCTGGTTTTAAACGTTTTATAATTAGTTTAAAGGTTTCGAAGGGGTGGTTATAAACATGGAAATCATTTTTGGGTATAATTAACTTTGAGGAAATATTTGGTTTCGAAAATAGATCGGAATTTAAAACCCAGTATTTATACGATTATTTTAAAAATGAATTTGTTTGACATAAATTAAGATTTGGAAATGAGGATGACTTTTTAAACCTATTAACTTGGAACTTTAAAAATGAAAATATTTAATTTGGAAGAAAATTTGGTGAAATCATACAGGATTTTGAAACTGAATTGATGTTGGAATAGATTGAAATTGAGAACCTTATTTTTTCTAAATACTTGATTTGGAAGTTGTCGAACTTATATAAAATGGATTTGTATAAGTATGATGTCTATTTGAAAACTATTGATTTGAAAGATACTCAATTTGGAAAGAGAAATCTTATATAATCGAAGTCTATATAAATATGATTTGATATACTATTGATTTTGGAAAGTATTCGATTTGAAAATGAAATCCTATATAATGGACTTTATATAAGTATGATATTTGAAAGTGATTTGAAAAGGTACTATATGATGTATATTCTCGAAGAAAAGATATGGAAGTGCCTTCTTCTTGATATCTGATTTGTGGCAACATTATGGATTCATTCTATCAATATTATTCTCTCTGATTTTGGTTTTTCGGATGTGATACTCGTGTGTCCTACCATGGTGTAACTCGTGGTCGTTTTTTGGTTAGCCAAATCCGCAAGGCAGAGATTGCTTAAAGGGTATTGATGTTTCCTGGAGGATCCAGGCTAACCATTGTTATGTATCGTGCGATCTATAGTTTGTTGTGGTGGCGAAATCCGCAAAGCAGAGACTGCTTAAAGGGTATGGATGTTTCCTGGGGGATCCAGGCGTGACCATTGTTATGTATCATGCGGTCCACAATTTTGGTTATCATGGCGAAGTTCGCAAGGCAGAGGTTGCTTAAAGGATACGGATGTTTCCTGGGGGATCCAGGCGTAACCATTGTTATGTATCCTGCGATCCAGGTGATTTTTTTGGATTGTACTTTCCATATCGGTTTTTAAGGTTTTTCAAGTATTTTCACTGGGTGTTGAAACAGGCCTACTAAGTACTTGAAGAATTCTAGCTTTACGCCTGATCAACGCATGGCCAGAGTCTGCAAGAATGAGGATAAACTTGTTGAAACATCGAGTTATAGAAGTATTTTCGAAAGGAATTTTTTTTCGATATAAAGGTATTTCCAACAAAGAAATTTTGTATTGAATTAACTATTCGTGCCCAATACTATTCTTTTGAATCTACCTTATCTGCTCAGTTTATTTATTCACATATGTTCTGTTTTTCTGAGTCTACCTTCTTTTCCTTATTGACCATATCCTTTTTAAATATTGTTTATTTATATACTACAGTATTAGTATATTTCCTGTTTATTTATATACTACATTTCCTGTTAAAATATTGTTTATTTATATACTTCATGATTTAATAGAAATTTTTTAGTGTTATAAATATTTTAGAAGTTGTTAATTAAATAAAACATATTTAAAGAAAATGATTATTGATTTATTAATAATAATAATTGAAAGGTATCTTGAGATAAATTAATAACTTCATGAATTATGGATTTAATGTTTCAAATAGCTTCTTTGTAAATATAACTAATGATTTAAATAACTGTTTTCAAATAGTTTTCATATATTTATAAAGGTGTTATTTAAACATATAAATGGTATTTATAAAGGAAGCAAGAAATTTTAAAAATGGGTTTTGAAAGGAATTAAAGGATAAAAGATAATTGATTTGCAAATGAAATTTTCAAATGGATATTTCAAGTAAAATTTAAATGATTAAATTAATTGTTTAATCTTAATTTTCAATCTACTTTTTTTCTGGTTGTTCTATTCACCTACCTCCTTCCTTTTCGAGGACGAAAAGTTTTGAGTGGGGGAGTGTGTAATGACCCGTAAAATTTTAATAATTTTGACCCGTAAAATTTTAATAATTCTGAATGGTTTTATTTACGTATTTGATTGAATTTTTGTATTTTTATTCATCTTATCTAAAACTTTGGTGTTTGATTACTTAAAAATTTGAATTTTAGAAATTTCTTGAATTGATTATAAATCATTTACCCAAATTGTAATAAATATAAACCATTTCTGTAATTTTGATTTTGGGTTAAAGTTTAACTTTAATTGAAGTTTTAAATTTTAAATTTTAACTTCCAAATCTTTTATTTAAACTGTATATATTTGTACAACATTTGTTCCAATTTTGTTTCTTTTAAATTGGTTATATACTTTTAAATTAAGTAATAAATAATGTGTAAAAAGAAATAAATTTATACGTTTCTTTTATACGTATATATACATACGTTTTCTTAGTAAAGTAATAAACAAATCAAATGGATGTAACAAAATCAAATTTTAAATTAAGAAATAAATAATGTGTAAATACTATTTAATTATACGTTTTATTTGGTACGTTTTATATCCGTTCTTGTTTGAATTATTTGGCTACGTTATCTTTTGAAATATACTTTAGTATATATTTTACTAAATAAATACGAAACAAATAAATTCAAGGTACGTTACTTTGTTATAAATTTTGGGCGTACGTTTCGATTTAATTATTGCCTCTCTAATGCGCACACTTTTGATTTCTTACCTTAGCTGTTAAAATCATCAGCCGTGCATTTTAAGTGGAATGAAAAATCTTTCCTTACACTTCACGTGTAAATTATTTCGTCTCTTTTGCACTTGCCTTTTGCTTATTTGTATTTAATAGGAATGAAATCCTATAATTCCTCTACCGTTTCAAATCATTTATTTCTTGCCTTTCATACACCAAGTCAACGCAAGCCTATGTTAAATAAAAAAACCCACGTACACAATTTCATCTGCATCTCATATTGCCTTCATCTTCTCGCACGTGCTTCTTTCTGAAGGTAATGGCCACACATATATTTTTTCTCTGTATTTTCTTGTTTTTCTTTCTTGTTTTTTTAAGTTTAAAGACCGTTGATAGTAAAATATATATATTACTGTTTAAGTACAAATTTTCCCACAGCTTTCAAAATTACTTCATATGGTTTAGCTTTCCTACATCTCTTTTATTATATTTTTATATATAAAGTATACAGTTATATATTAGTTGTTTTACATTTTCTGGGTCGCGTGTTATATATATACATTAGGTTTTAGTCTTTGATTCCTTTGTTATATATAATTTACAAATATATTGGTCCCAATACACATGTTTAATGAATACTGATTTTAATATCTAGATATTTTGATTTTAAAGTGTGTTAAATACTAATTTTAATATATATATATCTTTTACTTTAATTGTTTAAATTTTTTATATTTTGTTTTTCTAATTTCAGTTATTAATGGTATGTTAATATACATTATATTATACCAGTTATGTTTTGATGTTTATATGTGTGTATTCTTATAAAGCAGGCAATATAAGTTATTTTGGTTACTAATATGTATTTTTATATTATTATGTTAGTTCATATTATACTTGGTATTACTACCTATAATTATATTTATAGTTTGATTTCATAAGTTAAGTATATATATGTGTCCTCTATTGTATAGTTTTAAAGTTTATAAAAATTATAAAGTTGTTTATATACAAGTTTGTTTGTTTTAAAGATTGTATTATACTAGTCTTTGTTTTTTTAAAAGGTTATGTCATACAATAGTTATATATATTATTTTATAGAAACTGATACTTATATGTTGTATAGGATATAAAATTTAATAATGAAAGTTCTGTTAACTGTATGTGATAATATAGGTGAAGTAAATTTTGTGTTACTGTATCGGTATGCTGTTTACACTATAATGAAATATGTTAATATAGATATTTTAATAACTAACATTTTTAAAGAATATAATATAGTGTATTTGTTCATATAACATACAATGTATTAGTTCTGGTAATATACATTTTTAATACTGAATAATTTGATAAGTAAGTTAGTTATATATAGCTGCCTATCTGTTTATATATATGAGTATCGTTTTAAAATAGAATGTGTATATATATATATATGTAGTTTATATAAGATTTTGTGTATGTGATGTATATACGTGTAATATGTTGCTTATCTTTAAGAGTATATATATTCATTTATTTCAAATTTTACTATGTAAATATATGTTATTTTATATGTGTTTTATTTATTTAAAAGCAATGATTTTGAAATACATATATATTTAATTTAATATGTGTTTAAATTAATATTTTTTTGACAACGTACATTTCATTTCTGTCTCTATCAAGATTGATTCTAATTAGTTCTCACCGATATTTCCATTTATCAACTTGTTCGTCGTTCCTGTTTTCTTCATCGAATCGTGTCTATCTAGCGTTGCTTTGGAATTCATAACTCAACTTCATTGCCTATTCTCTCTAGCATCGAAAGGTGAGCAATCACTCACGATTAACGTTCTTTTATTTATTAAATTTGATTTCAATTGGAATGACAATTGAAATATGTTGCTAAAATTTAACTGTTAATTGTTTAAATTGTTATATATATGATATGCATTTAAATGTAATTGCACACCTATGGGATATGACACCATATCCTTTTGTTTATATTATATTGTTATTAATGATATATGCCTGTTATTATTATTTTCATATCTGTTATCACTCTGCAAGTTCCCTGTTAGTATATAATTCACTATGGGTTGAAATGATACATACCCGAACGGACTTTAGAATAGGAGAATTTCGTTATGGGTTGAAATGATCGACCCAAGCGATTTTCATTTGAATTTAATTTGGGATTGCAGGTGGAAATGATATCTACCCGTATATATTTAAATTATGGATTGAAATGATAAATATCCATGTCACTTGACCATAGGATATGAAATTATATACAGACACCGTTGGTATATATATAAATATTTTAAAAATGATTTCTATGATTTTGAAAGGGAATATATATATATGGTTTTATTTAATATTTGAAATATCTTTAAGTTTTATATAAAGTAGATTTAATAATAAACTTTAATCTAATAAAGTTTTATATAATTAATATAATATGTCTAAGTATTATATCTTTGAACAGATTTTCAAGGATTTGTATAAGTTAAGGAAGATAAAGTTGAATTAAGTAAAATTGTATCTAATTAAGAATTATACTTAATTAAATCGATTTGAACTATTGAATTCGAAGTTTAAGATTTGATTTTATAAGTTGATTTTTTTGATTTAAAGTGATCAAATGATATTTCAAGTTTAAACAAATCGGAAGGAATATTTAATCTAAGGGTAAATTAAGGTTATTTAATAATACTAAGTTTATTAAGTGTATATTTCAAGACTAAAAAAATATGAGGTTAAATCGAGATCTATAGAAAACTGTTAAATTCAACTACGAAATGCTGAATATTAATGCTTTGAAATATACTGGAAATTAAATGGTAAAATTGTGATTCAGATCTGTATTCGAAATCAATATAATTTGAATTTGTTATTTAGAAAACTGAATTGAATGGAAATTGATAAATTGTTATTGAATTAATTTGAGTGGGAAAGTCGAGTTGATTTTTGAGGAAATTACAAATACCTTACTTTATAAATTATTTAATATATACATACCATTTTGGGAAATTGATCCAATTGAAATGGAAATTATAATTTTTGATTTTGAAGTATGAATTAATTTGAAATGACCATAGTGTTATAGTGTATATTTCTACATTGTAGATAGTTCCATGGATCATTAGAGGATGGTTATCACAAACATCCTTTAAGTTAATTATATTTCAGTTGATATTTCACTCGAGGATGATTTATTGATATAATAATGTTAATCCTGACTTGAGTGTTTTGTGTTTTGCTTTACGCGCGGGTCAAACTGAGTGATACAGCATTCGAGACTCGCCTTTAGAGTTTGGAGATTCGTTTGGAGATCCAACTATCGATTCAGCTTTCAGCTTTTCCAGTTGATTGGTTCAGAGAAGTCATCAGTTCGTATTGGAGACTTCACTGTAGTTGAGATATTCCTTTGTATTTTATTTCTAACTCTGATGTTTGTATAGTAGCTTCATGACTACTATTTATTTATTCCACTGCGTATTATTGGATTACTCTATGTCTGTGATTCTGTGATTGATTTATTTACTGTATATGTTCAGTTTTGCCAAATTTTAAATTAACATTCTGATATTTTGAGCAATTCAAGTCCGACATGTGCAGATGCGAATGGTTGAAAATGCCAGGTCATTACAGGACCGAAGTTTTAACTTTGGAAATATCTAGAGAAACACATGAGTTATATGGCACAACCATCTCCGGTGATGCTGTACTGTGCGTATTAATCTCATTTTGTTCTTCTAGGACGATGATAAGGAAATCCGTCCACTATCGGTTAAGAGGTGATCTGCGATCTAATTTTTGTCTGTTTATTTCCAAGAGAATCGGGGTTGAATTTACCGAAAACTGTTGAACGTTGTTTTAAAGAGGCCGGAATCGAATATGTTATCCGAAAACCATATCGATCCAACGAATGCATTTCGAAGTGAAGCCATCATGAAGAGTATGGAATTGAAGATAGAGATGTGAAGTGCAAGGGGTAATCACCACTAATCCTGAGGGTGATTCCAAAATGGATGTAGTAGGAATAGTGCCTTCGGTTTCGTTCAGACCCAAAACGGACTTGTATGGATGAATGCTATCAGTACATTGCCATCGGAGGGTAATAAGCATTCTAAGTGTGAATTTTTTGAAAGGTAATCGTAGCCTCAATCCTCATCAACTGGAAATGACTAAAAATCAGGGGAGACGCAGCAAGGCTAAGTGGGTAGCACCCATTAGGGTATGTTGTCACCCTTCTAGATACATCTATATATTTATGGATTGGGTGCGCATGATATCTCAAATAAAAAGTGTTGTAAAGAAACCGAGGTGTTGACATATTCGGTACTATCCAGGTCAAGGGTAGGCCGATCTTGTGTTGGCAGGTGATCCAGGCGAGGTCCTCGGTACATTTTAAGACGTCTATCGTGATAGACGATACCCCAATTCCTAGTCATTATATGGAATCCATTTTTCAAAAGTGCCTACAGACTTGATTGTAAACCTATTATACTGGAATTTAATAATGTAACAATTCCGGCTATGATTAATAAGTATTTGTATCTAGACATTATTAAAATATCATGGATTTTCTATAGAAGTGGTTTTGGTTATCATATGGTAAAAACCCGTATGTGCTTATGTGCGGCGTGGTCTTATGAGATACCTTTCAATTTCAAAGATTTTCTTATAACTTTTAATCCAGTTGGGTGTGTTTTCTCACGCTAGTTTTCCATACTGACTTGGGTGTTATTTTATTATAATGCTCGGGTCAGACCAAGCATATTATAGACTAGATTGGATGCTTGGAACTTCAAGAGACGAGTTGGAGGCCTTGAGACGTATTCACGTAAATGGTTATTTTCCACTGTATTCATTGTTGTGTTTATCAACATTTGTGAGGACAGGCTATTATAACTGTCCAGGCTTAAATATGTTAGTATACTCTGATTGATGTATATATATACTTATATTATGGATTTGTTTTTGTGTAAAGATTTATGGTATATTATAGATTATTCATTCCGTTGTGAGATTCGGCGTTGTTTAGTTTTCTTCTTATCTTATTCTCTTTTCTTTCCCCTAACAATCGGGTTTTCGAAGTTTTATTTCTATGCAGGTGATACAGTGGATGTATTAGTGTCGATTTTCGAGGGTCAAAAAATCCGGTTCGTTACAAGCACAGTCTAAATCTGGTTATAATTATTTTCCATTGGTTACATCCAACAACAGTGGAAAAAGAATATTTTCTTTTTCTTAAATACTACCTTTAAAACGACAAATCCAAAATTTATGGTGTTTCCCTTGGTTCTATAAAACATAAGGTAAAATTGCTAATAACTTATATTATGCTTAACTAGTCATATAAAGACACCAAGTTAACAAACTTATTAAAGGATAGAGAATAATACATAAACTTTAAAAAAATTACATCAAACAAATTAGAACCTCTTTCTATAGCTTTTACTTCATCTTAGTTGTATAAATCAAAACATACTCCCAGCTTTACAAAAGAATGAGAAAAAACTCACCAAGCTTCAATGATAACAACCCCCACCTTCTTCTCTATTTCATAACTACCCAGCTCTATGTCATTGGTCTCCTTCTGGTTTTACTTCTATGACAGAACAAAAGGAAAAAGGCAATCTGTTAGTAGTATCTGCAACCAAGGATAGAAGACAAAAGGGAGTAAAATGAAATTCGAGAGTACCTAATAACAAAGACAAATCGATAATATCAAGGCTAAAGAGATTTCGATAGGCAAAAGCACGCAAGATTGAAACCATACTAAACATATAAGTAAAAGCAAAAAGGTAATTTGTTAGTCTACAACCAAGGAGAAAAGGACGATAGACGTTTTTGCCCTTGCTTTTGCAAACAATGATTGAGAAGGAGAAGGGACACGTACAAACTCTAGGTTGCAAAGGAGGAAGAAAATTCATGACAAGTTCGTGATTTGATTCATATTTTAGTGAATAATTGATTTAATTCTTAATTTAATTTTCAAGATGAAGTTCATAAATAGTTTTTTGAAGTTTTAAGGAAAAACTAAAAGCGGGAGTGACCAAAGAGAGGAAAGGTGGGAACATAAAGAAATTGAGATGTATCTCCAGCCTTTATTTCACGTACCTCATTGATATCACATAGCGTTTAAGTATTAATTTGTTTTTTCCTAGTTATTATAAATACCATTCATTAGACAAACACTTTTTTTCAATATTGTTAAGTGCTATAAAAATGGTTTTTCTTATAGAAGTTTTTGCTTCGTAGTTTTTATTCTATATGAAACTTATTGATTTCCCAAGAGATCAATAGATCACATCTTCTCTGCACAACCAATTAAATTAAGGTAAGTTCTTATTTATATTTTCCTTGTTTTTTTTTGTTTTTTTACACTGTTTCCTTTTATTTTCTTGCAATTTCCCGCTTGAAATTTAGCAGATTCAACTTCTCGCCTAACTCATCTAGCAGTTATATAAGCATCTGTAATTAATAACTCCCTGTGGATTCTACCTGTATTTGTGCAACGTTATAATAGACAACTTGTGCTTGCAGTAAAATAAAATCGCGGGTTTTATTCACATTGAAAATAGTCGATCAACGTGTAAATCACCTAGTTTTGGCTGGAAACCACCGTAAAGTATTACATGGAACCAATTTGATTTGTGATACATGAAAAAAGTAGAGTTGATTAGGTTAAGGATGAAGGTAGTGCAAAACCGTTAGATCTTATCTACATAAAAGAAGGAAAGAGCTTGAATTTGAGGTTAGTGATACAGTATTTGTTGAAATCTCCTCTTTTAGAAAAGTTGTTAGGTTTGGAGAGTCTAGAAAATTGGCTAAATTTGTTGGACCATTAAAAATTCTGGAAAGAAGTGGAAAATTGGCAAACGTGTGGTGTAACGGCCTGATATTGTCAACCATTTACATCCGAACATGCCGGATTGAATTGCTCAAAATATCAAGTTGTTAATTTATATTTGGCAAAACTCACCATATGCAGTAAATAAATAAATCACAGAATCACATATACAGACTAATATACAATATGCAGTGGAAACAAAATGAATAATAGTTCACGAAGCTACTATATATACATCTGAGCTAAATAAGATAAAATTGAAGTTTCAAATACAATAGTCAAAATACAAGATCAGAATACATCACTAGACTCAAATGAATATCTGAACGCTGGATAGATAGCTAGATCTCCAAGGGAATCAAGATAGATAGCTGGATCTCTAAACGAAGCTCCAACTCCAAATGTGAGTCTCAAAAGTTGAACCACTCAGTCTGACCCAAGCGTAAAGCAAAACACAAAACACTCGAGTTAGGATTAACATTCTTATATCAATAAATCCAACTGCAGTGAAATAACAACTGCAAAAGTAACTCAAAGGATATTTGGGATAACATCCTCTATGGATCCGTTAAACTATCTACTATGTAGTAATACACGCTATTATAATAATGTCTAAAGTAAAGTATAATATATTTAAAAATAGCATTAAGGCATTACCCATATCCACCTTAACAAATTTTATGGTGCCAATAGTCTATACAGTACCATAGTCCCGCCTAATCGGGAAGCCACCAGAGGATACTCCATAGGTACGGCACAAATCAAACTCGTAGTAAAGCACGCTAGGGTACAACTAGGCAATGCCAGAGTAGATATACCAATTGCACTTCCGGACCAGTGGTAACACTAGCAGCCACTACCGCCCACTTCGAGCCACACTCCCAAAAATTAAAGGTGCAACCGATCAATCACAAAGTAATAGAATGGTATCGAAGGAGTGTGTCCGATTAGAGGAGCTTCCTCATTAGCCCGTCGATTGCTCCTGTTTTAGCCACCTTATGCCAACTCACGGGAGTTGGGTCCATGTATATACCTCAATAGGACGTCGCCACCATTCTACTTCATTCTGGAATCTCCACCGGGTATACAGTTGTTAAGTGGTTTTCGGTGTTGGCAGAGAGTATAACAACTTCCGATCCCGGTCTTTTTAACAATCAAACGTTATTTGAACACCGCGGTCATTTCAAAAAAGTTTATACTTCAAACCAAAATATCATTGCCATTTTAAAACCATATCATATCATTTCCATTTCAAATATATATGCTTCTCCAAAATTATAGCATTTTTAAAGTTATATCATTTCGAAACCAAACACTAGAAATTATAGCACTTTGAAAATCATAATTTGAAATCATAACTTCTACTACTTAAATTGTTTAGATATTAAAATAGTATATATAATTAATTAGTTTATAAAGTAAAAAATATGAATAGTTTTAAATAGAATTTAAAAATACTTCATATAATTAAATAGTTTCCTCAGAATTCCACAAATCAATTTCAAATCAAATCAAATTTCAAAATTTTAATTTACTCAAATCTCAAAACATCCGTTTCAATTCAATTCGGTTTCTAAATAAACTATTCCAAACTTTATCGATTTCAATCCAGATTTGAACCTCAAATAAACCATTTCAATTTCAATATTTTCAAAACTTTAAATATTCATACATTTCAAAATTAGACTTGATAATTCCATATCTATATCAAATTCACTTTACTAATATTATTTCGAAATATTTACTTAATCATTCGAGTAACATTTAAATAAAACTTCAAATTTGAATAAAACAAAATATACCATTTTAATTTATGTAAATTTGAAATACTCATTTAAATCACTCTTAATCAAAATCAAATTATAAAATCATATCCTTTAAAATCTCAAATTTAATAAACTTCAAACCAAACTTATTTGAGTATAGTTCTTAAATATATTCAATTTCAAATCAATTTCAAATTTATCTTCCAACCTTAATTTATTTAAATCATTATAAACTCTATATTAAAATATAATTTAAATAAATACTTAACCATATTATATTTAATAAAATCAAACTTTATTATTAAACTTATTTTATATTAAAACAAATTTATATATAGCTTAAAATCAAGAATTTAAATATATATATATATATATATATATATAAAATAACATTTATATAATATCTAAAATCAATATTTATATAAAACCATATATTTCTTTCCAAAACCATAGAAATCATTTCAAGATATTTTTATATATAGACCACGGTGTTTGTATATAATTTTCTATCCTATGGTCAAGTGGTATGAAAATTTATCATTTCAATCCGTAATTTAAATGTATACGGGTATATATGATATCATCCCGCAATATAAAATTTTGTTCAATGAAAATCGCTTGTGTTTATCATTTCAACCCATAACGATTTTCTCATATTCTACAGGTCATTCAGTTATGTATCATTTTAACCCATAGTGAATTCTAGACTAACAGGGAACTTTCAGAGTGATAGCAGATATAATAATCTATAACAATAGGCATATATCATCAATATAAGCAACAGATAATGGTGTTAGATGTCACAGGTGAACTGATACAGATAATAGCATAAATAACAATGTAAATAACTAACGGAAGCATATTTCAATTGTCATTTCAATCGAAATCAAATTTAATAAATATAAGAACGCCAATCGAGAGTGATTGCTCACCTTAGAAAGCTAGAGGGACAAGAAGATGACACGGACACGGATACGAACACAACAAATCAAAAAGCTGCTACGACCAATTTGGATATCGACGAGACAAAAGCACGACACGATGAAACTAGATTCGATAAACAAATATATAAGTGAATATATGTAAACTAAAATCATTATTTCATTTAAACACCTAAGTAGGATATATATTTGAAAACCCAAATTCACGCATACCTACACATAAACAAATATATACAAACATATACGCAACTTAAATACATTTTATATAAAATATCTTTTATGGTATATTTTAGAAAAAATCAAACATTTCAAAATATATATCATTTAATGCACTGTAACTATATGTAAATCGAGAGAATCTAAAGTATACTGTATATATACAATACATAATAGAAATCGAAAGCTTACTTAATATAACAGATACAAAATAAAATTTTGAAATAATACTTATATACATTTAGTAAACTGTATCATAACACACACACACACACACACACACACACACACACACACATATATATTGTAATGACCCAGAATTTCTGTTAATTAAAATTTGAATATTTAATTGATTTTAAATATTAATAAGTGAAATTTATAAGTCGAATAAATTTTATTTCGAATAATTGGATTTAATTAGATAATTAAATCGATAATTTAATAGTTGAAAATACAGAAATAATTGAAAATTGGGTTAAATATGATTGAAAATGATTTGTAAAATTTTATTTTATCATATTGGAGTTATAACGACATTTTAGAACTTTTAAAATCGAATTAAAAGTTAATTTTTGAAAATTGAATATTTTAATATTTAAATCGACTAGTGAAATTAGCCATTTTTCGAACAGTCTCAGAATTGGACGAACCAGTTCCATTGGATCCGTAATAGTTTGTTATTATTGGATTTCAATTTTCGTAGCAATCGGAGTTTTCGTTTGACCGTGGCAGCTCGAAACGCATCGAAATTGTTTTAATATCAATTTGGGGAGTTAAAATAGCCATTTTTCAAACAGTCTCGGATTTCGACGAAACTATTTTCATCGGATCCGTAATGTGATATTATTATATGGTTTCAAATTTCGTGTCAATCGGATTTACCGTTTGTCCGAGGCAAGCCAAAACGCCTAGAAATTTGATTTACCGATTTAATTTAAAATCGAACGTTTATTGCCATAACTCGCATAGATGATCGAATTAGCTCCCGAAACATGTTCCATTGTGTTCGTAACGTGGGGTAAACCTTAGGAACGCCAACCGGTACGCTTCGTTTGGAGTTCGGAAATTCCGGGATGAATAGTGTTCGCTGAATTTTCTATATAAGCCCCTAACTAATTCCTTTTTGCAAAAATAAAATAACCCTAGGGTTTCAATTCACCGGCCGCCACCTGCATATTAACCTATGGCCGAAATCTTCTCTCTTTCCCCCCCGTTTTCTTCAAATCCGTTCATCAATTCAAGAAACGTTCAACATGAAAGTTGTGGAGGGCATTGTGATTGACAGATCCAACGGCTATGATCGAGAAATTCATGCTGGATCGACGCAAATTCGTATTTGAAGGGGCCGGCTGCGCATACGTCATTCGAGGCCACTTGGCGACCGAGTGGGGCCGCACTTGGAGCGTGGGTAGCCTAGGAGATGGTCGTTCGAATGGAAGCTCTTGATCGTCCTGAAGTTGCTTGTGGTGGTCGCGATAATTGCAGGATAGTGGCGGCTTTGGGTTTGTGTCGTGCGCGTTTTACTGATGAAGGGGAAGATGAAGATTGCGGCCAGGATTTCAAGGGCTTGGGATCAACGGCTAGGATTTAATTTAGGTTTAGAAAATAAAAATTAAGTTGTAAATCAATATGTTTAAATTCGTGTAACTTTAAAAATTCATATCTTTTTCATACGAGGTCGAAAGCGCGCGAAACCAGTTGTGTTGGAACCGTATGGACGAGCACTACGCTATGGAATTGGATTGGAGTCCTTTGGAGCTAGCGAAAATTTCGGATAAAATTAAACGCTCGTTTAATTTTATTCGAAATAAAAGCTAAAAACGAAATTGAAATCAAGGTGAGAACTTCTCACTCAATCAAATCGGTTTCGATTTTAATTTTAAATAGTTATATTTAAAATACTTGAATGTATGTTTGAATGATGATTGTTATCTATTGATTGTTAAAATAGACATTATGCGCCATTAGTAAGCAGATGTTATTTATTAAAAACATATAACGTGAATATTTCACAGTACAGTGAAATTGGTATTATTTATGTACATGGAGTTGATTTCCCGCATTATATAGCGGATGAGACCTTATTGCGCCGTCTATTAAGCGCTCACTATTCGGGTTAACGGGGAAAGGACCTTGGGATCGTATAACCCATTCCGAACATGTGATACGTCGTTATGGATTGCATTTGAAGACCGGTGTTGAAGACCGATGTTGAAGACCGGATATTTTTTAAAACGGAAGGATTACCTTCGAATATTTCTGCACCGAATGGCCCCGGTATAGAAATTCCATATGTGATGGGAAGTCCGGACGTGATTAGTGAATATCCGGATTGCAAGGACTTCTTTGTAAGTGCCTTCGGTTCTGTTCAATCCCGGAACAGACTTATATTAATTGTATGTCTAACATTACAAATTGAGATATAAAGCTGATTTCTTTCAAATATATTTCTGTTGGTGGCGGAGAATTTATTCTCTTAGCTTAACATCCTTCTCTGAGACGTACGAGTTCAGAGGTTATGTAGTTGATGGTTATCAGCGATATATTCCTAATTTGGTAATGTGACATGCGGAGTGTTGCTGTGAAATGATCATTGTTTGATCATTTGTGATATGATCTTTTGTTTGATCAATTGTCTTTGTGATCATTACTTTGATCATTTGTTGACCCAAAGCATGGCTTTGTACCAAAGCGTGGCTTTGTGGACGAGACTTCGTCGGACCTCACACCCCGGGAATGGTGTGATGACCTGGTATTTTGGCAACATTATTTTAATAGATATTTAATCTAATTTAAATAAAAAGTAAACTTTGAATTGAATATGACTTTTGAAATAATTGCCATTTATTTGTATGGATTTGTATTTTTGAAAGGAAATTGATTTGAAAATTTAAAATAAAATAATTCTATCCATATTAAATACAAATATAAAATATATAAATGCATATATATGTTATAAACCAAAGAGTTGAAAGTTAAATTACAAACAGAAATAAAATTGAGAAGTTATTCTAAAAACATATCTGATTAAAAAAAATAGATCTTATAAATGTTGAACATAAGTATAAAACAAATTTATGGTTATAAACGTAAATATATAAACATAAGTACATAACTATGTCTAAGTAAATGAAATAGGTATGAACACAAACATATATGTGTAAGATAATGAAAATACAAATGCAAGAATAAAAGGATAAGTTCAGAACTATGTATATACACATACAAGAGAATATGTATGCATATCTATATATCAATTCAGGTAGTAATGTGTGTAAACAAGGTAGGAGACATCATCAAAAATAAAATATCTAGTCAAGTACATATTTAATCAAATCAGGTTGGATAAAAATCAAATCACTCAAAATAAAATAAAGATATAAAGAATATAGCCTGTACAAAGGTCTCAGGCTTACACTGCACGCTTTCACTATGTATGTAGATACATATTCTTGCCTTGTCCATATTTTGGCATTCAAAAAGAAAGGATAACCAGAGAAGAATAAAATATAAACAAGCTGCCACTACAAATTAAAAATAGAATAAAAATCAAAGCAGCTCAAGTTCGAATGGATCAAGCAGGAAGCAATCAACATATTTTCTTCTTAAAGCATATCAAACTGTGGGTAACCCAAGTTTTGATCTGTTCAAAATATATTTTTAACCAGGTAAAGAAATCTTGTATGTGGACATGGATAAAATAGGAGGAAGATGTAAACATAAAGTACATTCACATTTAATGCTAGCACAACATTGAATCGTTTCAAATTTCTTATAAAATCTAGCATGGTCAAATAAGGAGGCAAACAAATATCATATCAGCCTCCTTAGCTAAAGAATATCTCTAATCAAATCATAAAAAAAAAAATCTTCCAGTACGAAAAAGAAAAAGAAAACTCTTGTACATGTATATGTTTCAAACCTATTAACACAGTTTTGTTTTATTTTATATCATCTCCATTTTCGATTCAAAACCTTAACATCAGACATAAAAAAAGAGGATGCAAGCAAACCTGAAAAACATAACAACTTCATCAATCAGCAAGAAGAGTAAGGAAAATTAAAGCAAATCTGGAAACAAATGTGTTCTCTGTTCCAGCCTAAGGTGAGTAAACTATTCTCAGATTTAACTTCCCTTATATTATGTTTGAGTATAGTTGAAAGGGGAAGCATTTGATTTTATATATATATGTCTATGCCTGTATACATGTCGAAAAAGAGATCTGTGGAAATTTCTTTGCTTCTGTTCTTTCTCTGGACTGGTTCAAAACTTGAAAAATATTCAAGTTCTCTTAATTTAAACAATATTAGATTATGATTTTTGAATGAGATAGGTGTGTATTCGGGAATATTTACTTTTAAAAATAATTTCATATACAAGATAATGAGCAATGGCCCTGAAAGGAAGATATACAGTAAAGGGATTTTTTTTAAGAAATCAACTTGTTTAAAATTGATGATTACGTCTATACGAATGAATTCGTCATGGGAAAATAGGATTTTTAGTGGTTATGATATGATTGTTAGATAAGAGTTTTGAGGTGCAGTTTGTAAATGAACAAAAATTGCATTTTTGTCAATTTCTGTTGGTTCGACAAATACTAGATGTTGAAATTCGTTGTAAAGCTAGCTTGATGATTTTCGAATCTAGGAAAAATGCTAAAAAATTTATCTATTGCATGAATTGTTTGGTCGAATTGAGTTTAGGGTTTAGGTATGCTTTCCTTTTGGTTTGTTTTCTGAGGAAATGGCGACGGAGTGGGGTTTTTAGGGAGGTGCTGTATAGGGAGAAAACGAAGAGGAGGTCTTGGTGGAGCTTAAGGTGGATTTGGGGGAAAAATCGTATATCGTGGTGGTCAAAGGAGTTGCTGGAATGGGGGAAACAAATCGTCCAGGGTTCGGCTGGAGTTCGTTTTTTTGAACGAGGTGAGTGGCAGGGAATTCAAATGGTGGGGTGAGTGAGGGGGTCGTAGGGGATTTGCGAGGCTAGTTGGTGGCAATGATCGACCATCAACGTTCGTGTGCACGTGTACAGGTCAATGCACGTTAACACTTTCGAATGGGAAAGAGAGGAGAGTAAAACTGGGAAGAAAGGAAGCAAAGGGAGGAGAAAAGAGAGTTGGGCTGAATAGTGTTTGGGCCAGGGTAATTTTCTCACGTCAGTAAGGAAAGTAGATAACAAATTGGAAATAGTGAGGAAAGTATTTCGTGAACCAGGTTGGGCCAGAAATCATGTGGCCGAAGATTTTTTTTTAACAATAAAAATAAGTAATAGGTAAATTTAAATGTAAGTGGGTTGTAAGGGAAATGTTAACAAGTCTTAAAACATAAGGAACAGTACATAGTTTTCAAGCTAAACAAGTTTCAAAGTAAGTTATTGCAAGCAAAAGAGCCTATCAGATTTAAAGATTTAAATTTTAAACGTTTTAAGGAAAATCGTTTTGGTATTGAGTAAATAAATATTAGGTTGATTTTTAATTAAATCTCTAATTGTTTTCAAAATAAAGAATGTGATTAAGTGATTAAAGATAAATGTATTGAACTTTAGTTAATAGAAGGATAATTATTACCTTAAGAAATTAATGTGTAATTAATGTAAGTATAATTGATAAGTAATTTAAGGAAAACTAACCAATGGAATAATTGCTTGATGAAAATAATTGAAGCTAAATTGGTTAAGGGAATTAATTTAAGGATTAATTACTCAGTGTAATTAACTAAAGGATTGATAAATTAAGAAATTTACTAAGGGTTAGTTAATTAATGAGTGTGATTAACTAAGGGATAATTAACCAATGTAAGTGATTACAGAATAATCAATTTGAGAAATTAATTAAGGTTTAACGAAATAAATCATGGTTAATTACTTTGTAAGAATAATTAAGGGATTATTAAATGTGATTAGTGAAGGCTAATTAATTTATGGAATTAATAAAGCAATTAATTAACTTAATATAATTAAAGGATAATTAATCTATGATGGTTAATTAAGATGATGATTAATTAATTAGTTTGTGATTAATTATTGTTAAATAAGCAAGATTAAAAGTGATTAAAGAAATTGATTTGATTTAATTAGAAAAGAGTGACTAATTAATCTTGCTTATAAATGATGGACTGATATTTCTGATATGAAATGTTTGAGACATGATATTTTGTCTTGTCTTGAATAGTGATTATGTGGTTATCTATCGATGATTAATTGTTGTGTAAAAGAGTGTTATCCTGTGATTAAAGGTTGATTTGTATCTCACTTGAATAGGGGGGTAGCATGACATTGAATTCGAAGAGATCAGAGTCGGGTATTTGTAAATACCCGAAACCCCTTCGAATTTTTATAGATTGATATATGAAATCAATGGGCTGCAAGAAGTGAACTAGTTAATCTAGTTTTGGTACTTAGATATCGATGTGTGAAATTTAGAGAAGTCTATAACCAATGGTGGATTTGTAAATTGATACGAGTTACCCGGGTTAAATATATATTCATGTGAGATGGGTTTACTCACGCTAGTTTCCAGCCTGACCCGGGTGTTACTTTGATGTAATGCTCGGGTCAGACCGAGTATTACAGATTTTCAGGTAGATACGTTCTGGAGCTCAGGAGGCGAGTTGGATGACGATATCGTATAGAGTATTCCGCTGTATTTATATTATTGTTAATCTGAGTCATGATAATTGTAAATATTCAGTGACTGTATATAATGTGAAACTCTGATGTATATTAAATGTAATCGGTATATATAGTATTCTTTTGAAAGCTATTATTATTTATTATTATATTTTATCCGCTGCGAATGTGAGTTGTTGATGTTTCTGTTCTTCTTCTTCTTTCTCTTTCTTCTTTTTCATAACTATCTGGAATTTTCGGCTTCGAAAATTTCGGGTCGTTACAAATGGTCAACACAGGAAGGATGCAGCAAGGTTATTAGGGGTAGCGCCCTTTAATGTATGTCATTCCTTCTGGATAGAGGTGGTATCATGGTATGGAGCCCAGATATTTAACCTATGTTGTTGCGGCAAATTATTACTTTGTGGTTTTTGGAAATCGAGGATCCTCGGATGTAGATCGGTTACGATCGGGGGATGGGATATTCGTGTCAGTAGTTACCAATTTAGGGGTAACCCGGCCTTGTGTTGGAAGAGATCCGATTTGGTTCTCAGGACGTCATTCCAGAGGCGTTTCCATGTGGCGATGGGAAGTTCCTTGGCCTGACCATTTGTTGGAAATCCAAAGAAACAATACGATCTTGTACGGTTTTAGTTGTATAACCTACCATGGAGTGTGGCGGTAACCTGCTATTGAACATGGTAGCTATAGTAGGCATAAGTGCGGAATGCCTATGCTGGCTAAGATTTATATATTTATTTTCGAAATGATTTTTCCCTACACTATGCACTAGTAATAATGTCAAATGTTTCTTTTTAATGCATATCAAGCATCTTTGACTATCATTAGGAGAAATCTCCTCCGATTCTGCGTTTGCATTGTGTGTGTGTGCGGGAGGCCTTATGGTAGTCTCATTTTTAAAAAGCATTGCGAATTGACTTTAAAAATATTCCTCGATTTTGTTTTTGAAGATAAAAATAAACTGTTTTAGTTCTCACACCAGTCACATGACTGACTCGGAGTTTATTGTTTTCCTTCCTAAACTCTGGGTGCCCACCAATTTCCACACGGGCAGTCAAGAGTCAGGTTTATCAGGATATTCTGGAATTCAGGAGTTGCTGGAGGCAAGATGGATGACATGGCGTATTTACTAGTATATCGTATTTCTTTTCCGCTGTTTGTTGTTGTTGTTGTTTGATAGTTGTACACTCTGATGATGTAATGAAATGAAATGTAATAGCTCATATAGTTCTTTGTTTAAAGATTATTCATTTATCTATTATATGTCGTTCCGCTGCGATTGTGAGATTCTGATATTGTTCAAATATATTTCTGTTCGGTTCTATCTTTTCTCTCTTCTTCTATCTTTTTTTAAAACCCTAAGAATTCGTATTTCCATTCATCTTGAGTTAGTCAATGGAGATTAGTGTCTATTCAAGGAGTACCGATTTGCGGGTCCTCACATATATAAATACAGTAACGTATATGCACAGAGACGAACAAGATATATGTCATATGTAGTACAGGTATACTAGCATACACAAACCTATATACAATATATCATATAAACTAACATATATAGGCATATGTATATATTTTAAACTGTATAATCAAAACTAATATATATAAATTATAAACTTTATAATATTCTTCAACTTAGATACATATAAACTGCAACTAATATGTAGTAAATATATAAACAGATAAATATACATCTATTTATACTCAATATTTTATATATAAATTTTAAAACCAACCCACGTTTTATAAATCCACAAACTATAAATAAAAATCAAGCATGTAATATAATATGAAACCTATTTAAAATTCTATCTATGTACCGCTTTTATACACACACACACAATACAGACTGCAATATAAATATTTTACATATAAACAACAGACTAATAAATAAAGTGTATATATATATAGCATAATATATTATTATAAATATATAACATCAAATATTATAAAATACTGCAAATATATATATAAGACTAATATATAACTTATAATATTTAAAACTCACCAAATATAACAACCTATATATACCTTTGTACGTACGGAAGAAAGAGTGGAGAGGCTAGCAGTGGTGAGATGGATTAGCATGCGCTGAAGGGTTTGAGGAACAGATGCATACGAATGTTTTTTTTGTTCTTTTTATTTTTTATTATTATTAAAGGAGGAGGCAGTGAGCTTCGGCCATAGTCAGAGGCGGAGCATGAGCACGCGTGGAGTGACGGAGAGTGGGTGGCAAGGAAGAGGGAAAGCAAGGGAGGTTCAAGCGGTTTGCGGCACGATCGTGGAGGGCGTGATGCTCTGGGTTGATGTAATGTGGTGAGGAGTGAAAAAAAACCAAGCACGTAGGAGAAGAATGGTTCAGCAAAATGGAAGAGACAAAGTACAAACTTGAATTTCTTTTCTCTTTTTTTTGGGATGAAGATGACAGCTGAATTGAACAAAATAAAATGAATAGGGAATAGTAAAGGCCAGAATTGACTTTGAATTTATTGAAGTGGCTATTTGTTTCAGTTGGATAACGAATAGTCACAAGAAATCCAAAAGACTCGATTACGGAACCGATATGCAGAGCGTTTCGCAGATTGCACCGCACATCGGACTCCGAAATACAGAAGTGAATATACTACAGAGAGTAGCACAATGAGATGATCAAAATGGTATATAGATATTAGTGGTACGATCATCCGATCAAAAGTCGAAAATCGGTAACGAAAATGCTGCAAATTTGTCGAAAATAAGATAAACGGAGCGATAAAAGTCCAAATTTGAAGAAACGAAATATGACGTCTCACTCAAAAAATGAGTTACAAATTTATTGTATAAAAATATTCGGGTTTGGAAAATATTTTATTATCATCAAATATTAACTGATTTAAACTGAAATAAAGTTACATAAGAAAATAACTTCCATATTATCTGATGAAAATTTACAAGTTTCTATATTAAAGTAGATGTATTCTAAATATTATATTTTCATTTCCAATTTTTTATTTAAAATTTCACGGAATTCAATTAATTAAATTAATAAAACCACTAAAATTTACGGGTCGTTACTCTCTCCCCAACTCAAAACTTTTCTTCCTCGAAAAGGAACGAGGTAGGAGAATAGAAACAACTAGAAAGAAAACAGATTAAAAAACAAAATAAAACAATTAATTGAAAACCACATAGATTTCAATTAAATTAATTAATATTCAATAATAAATTTTAAATTCAAGGAATTTCATTAAGTTGATTAAGTTTCAATTTATAAATTCCCTCAAACAAAATTTATTTATATTATTAACTATTCTATCCACTTATTATTTTATTTATCTCTATTAACATTTTATAATTAAAATTTAAGTGTATAACATTTATTATAAACACTCAAGTTTTATTTGTAAATTCATTTTATATTGTATATTTTCCAATTTCATATCCAAACTTCTGAATGATTTAGGTAAGTTTTATAAAAATGAAATTAGGTATTATACAATAAACTTTTCTAATTCAATTAGTTTAAATTTAAATATTTATTCAAAATTTGGCTTTATTTTATAATTGAAATCATCCTTAATATAAAATCTAAGAATTAAATTTTCGGTTAACTTCAAATTAGAGATAATTATTTATATATACTATAGATATCAAATCAAGTCCAGAGTCATAAACCTATATATATATATATATATATATATATATATATATATATATATATCAAATCACACCTAAGAAATTCAAATCAATTCAATTTCCAAAACAAAAGTTTGAAATCACCGAAAATTAAATTCTTCAAAAACGATTTCTATTTGAAAATACTTCCAATAATATTTTAGAACCGAGGAGGGTACTGATTTAAAACCTTTTTAAATTCTTCAAAAACGATTTCTATTTGAAAATACTTCCAATAATATTTTTAAACTTAAAACCAATAGTTTGAAATCACCGAAAATTAAATTCTCAAATTCTCAATTTAAATTCATTTCAAATCCAAATAAATTTATAAACCAAATTTTATAAATTCATTTATTTATATGATGGGATAATCAATGGTTTGCAACACTATAAATGAAAGTCAAATATTATCATTTTAACCATCCAATTTATTTAACTATTTAGTTTCAAAAAATATAATTTTATATAATATAATCATACAGAGTATTCCATTTACCAAATTTAAAACGATATTGTGTCGGTATGCTCCGTTCAAGTTTTTTGGAAAACCTTATCGATAGCGTTGATCGGACAGATCGATCGAAAACCCAAATCAACATCCACAACTCAAACAACACAATATATAATAAAACATTTTATATTAGTTACAAATACATTCCCTCACTCGATAATACAAAATGATTTCAAAGCAAGGATAGGGATTCAAACTAGAGGGATCCAAATCAAAAGAATTCAATATGGAAGATAAGACCAAAACAAATATACGATCATTAAATTGCAAAATAGAAAAGATGGATAAACTTATATAAATCATGGGAAAACATGACTTCAAGAATAAGATCGATGCAGAATTCTGAGGCAAATCGATATTCAACCACAAGATATAGAATTCTTGCATAGCAAGAGATAGCAGCATCATAAACCAAGGATACAGAAATCTCCGGTAAATCAATGCCTATTCTAAAGGAGTTTCACCCCTTTATAAATCATGCGAAGATTGGCGAAACCGCGATTTATTATGGAAATTGTTTGAAGTGGAGTTATGGGATACTTCAGAATAAGAATAGGGAGATAAGGATGGATTTTAGAACCGAGGAGAACGTTCCAAAATTCAAAGGAAACCGAATCAAAGAGGAAGGGATTCAAGCCCGAACGAAAGTGATTCCGTAATTAAATTTACTTTATATGCTAAGTTCTGCCTAAACCAAAGCTCTGATACCAAATGTAACGACCTGATATTTTCAGCCATTCGCATCCAAACATGCCGGAATTGAATTGCTCAAAATATCTAGTTGTTAATTTATATTTGGCAAAACTCAGCATATACAGTTAATAAATAAATCACAGAATCACAGAATCACTGACATAGAGTAATATACAATATGCAGCGGAATCAAAACCATATCAATATTATTTCCATTTCAATTATATATCCTTTTCCAAAATCATAGCATTTTCCGAGTTATATCATTTCAAAACCAAACACTAGAAATTGTAACTCTTTGAAAATCATAATTTGAAATCATAACTTCTACTACTTAAACCATTTAGATATTAAAATAGTATATATGATAAAATTGTTTATAAAGTAAAATATATAAATAGTTTTAAATAGAATTTAAAAATACTTTATATAATAAAATAGTTTCCTCAAAATTCCACAAATCAATTTCAAATCAAATCAAATTCCAAAATTTAAATTTAATCAAATCTCAAAACATCCATTTCAGTTCAATTCTTTTCCTAAATAAACTATTCCAAACAATATTGATTTCAAAACAGATTTGAACCTTAAATAAACCATTTCAATTTCAATATTTTCAAAATTTTAAATATTCAAACATTTCAAAACTAGAATTGATAATTCCATATCCATATCAAATTCACTTTACTAATATTATTTTGAAATATTTACTTAATCATTCGATTAACATTTAAATAAAACTTCAAATTCAAATAAAACAAAATATACCATTTAATTTATGTAAATTTGAAATATTCATTTAAATCACTCTTAATCAAATTAAATTATAAAATCATATCCTTTAAAATCTCAAATTTAATAAATTTCAAATCAAACTTATTTGATTATATTTCTTAAATAAATTCAATTTCAAATCAATTTCAAATTTATCTTCCAACCTTAATTTATTTAAATCATTATAAAATCTATATTAAAATATAATTTAAATAAATACTTAACCATATTATATTTAATAAAATCAAACTTTATTATTAAACTTATTTTATATTAAAACAAATTTATATATAGCTTAAAATCAAGAATTTATCTATATATATATATATATATAATAACATTTATATAATATCTAAAGTCAATATCTATATAAAACCAAGACAAAAAAGAAGCAATCCAATATATGCCTATTTATAATGGTAGAGAGATGGATATATGGGTTTGGTAGCCTACTGGAAATGACTTCACCACTAAGGCTACTTGGAAGGAAATCAAACTAAAAGATAGTAAATCTGCATGGAGTAAAATCATATGGGATTATATTAACAACCCGAAAATGGCATTCACTGCTTATAAAGCGATACTACGAAGGTTACCGACCAAAGATTAGGTTATCAAAATGGGGCTTGATAAATGATATCGTCTGCATCTTATGTAATCATAACATAGAATCTCATGAACACCTATTTTTGAATGCTTTTACTCAAATCTGGTGTGCAATTCGTGCAATAACTTCTTAAACGTAACACCTCACTCAAATAATCTCGAAGAACAAATCAGTTACCTGACTCAGAGAGGTCATGGCAAAGACATTGAACCCAAATTGCACAAAATCGCCATCACTATAGCTGTATGGAATATTTGGAAGGAGAGGAACCGCAGAATTTTTCAAAGCAAACAAAGAAACCACTCTGAAGTTAGTAAGCTAGCGATTGAAGACATGCGGTTAACTCTAGAAAGAATTAAGTATAATCCTCTTACCAAGCTGGTACAAAATGCGATTCGTACTATAGAAGCGGATCGGAACTCTCCATTGGTAGGAATTCCAGGTAGGAGTTATCGGACTTGGCCGCCATGACTTCGAGCCGCTTGATTGCGGGCGAAGAATTAGCTGTCTTATTATGGAAAGGGTTCAGATGTATTATTTTTTCTGTTCTTTGTACTGGTCCAAATTGGGCTAAAATGCCTTAATAAAATCTAAACACGTTTGCAAAAAAATACATTCATATAAAACCATATATTTCTCTCCAAAACCATAGACATCACTTCAAAATATTTTTATATATAGACCACAGTGTTTGTATATAATTTTCTATCCTATGGTCAAGTGGTATAGATATTTATCGTTTCAATCCGTAATTTAAATATACGGGTATATATCGTTTCAACCCGCAATCCCAAATTCAGTTCAATGAAAATCGCTTGGGTTTATCATTTTAACCCATAATGATTTTCTCCTATTCTACAAATCGTTCGAGTATGTATCATTTCAACCCATAGCGAATTCTATACTAACAGGGAACTTGCAGAGTGATAAAATATATTATAATAATATAACCACATGCATATATCATCAATATAAATAACAGATAATGATGTCCGATGTCACAGGTGAACTGATACAAATAATAACATAAATAACCATGTAAATAACTATCAGCAGCATATTTCAATTGTAGTTTCAATCGAAATCAAATTTAATAAATATAAGAAGGTCAATCGAGAGCGATTGATTACCTTTCGAAGCTAGAGGGACAAGAAGATGACATGGATACGGATACAGACACAACAAATCAAAAAGTTGCTGCGACCAATTTGGATATCGGCGAGACAAAAGCATGGCACGATGAAACTGGATTCCATAAAACAAATATATAAGTGAATATATGTAGACTAAAATCATTATTTCATTTAAACACCTACTAAAATAGGATATTTATTTGAAAACCCAAATTCATGTATACCTATACATAAACAAATATATTCAGACATATAAACAACTTATATACATTTTATATAAAATATCTTTTATTGTATATTTTAGAAAAAATCAAACATTAAAAAAAAATATCATTTAATGCACTGTAACTATATAGAATATATACAGGCTGTAACATAAATGTAAATCAAGAGAATCTAAAGTATACTGTATATATACAATACATAATAGAAATCGAAAGCTTACTTAATATTACAGATACAAAATAAAATTTTGAAATAACAATTATATACATATGGTAAACCGTATCATAACATATATATAAATACAGTAACATATGCGTAAAGACGAACACGATATATATCATATGTAGTATAGGTATATTAGCATACGCAGACCTATATACAATATATCATATAAACTAACGTATATAGGCATATATATATATATATATTTTAAACTGTACAGTCAAAACTAATATATATATAAACTATAAACTTTATAATATTCTTCAACTTAGATACATTTAAACTGTAACTAATATGCAGTAAATATATAAACAGATAAATATACATCCATTTATACTCAATATTTTATATATAAATTTTAAAACCAACCCACGTTTTATAAATCTACAAACTATAATTAAAACTCAAGCACGTAATATAATATGAAACCTATATAAACTTCTATCTATGTACTGCTTTTTGATATATATACATAATACAGACTGCAGTATAAACATTTTACGTATAAACAACAGACAAATAGATAAAGCATATATATATATATATAGCATAATATATATTATAAAATAATATATAACATCAAATATTATAAAATACTGCATATATATATAACTAATATATAACTTATAATATTTAATACTCACCAAATATAACAACATACATATACCTTCGTACGTACGGAAGAAAGAATGAAGAGGCTAGCAGTGGTGAGATTAGTTAGCATGCACTGAAGGGTTTGAGGAACAGATCCATACGAATGTTTTTATTTTGTTCTTTTTTTATTACTAACGGAGGAGGCGGTGAGCTTCGGCCGTGGTCAGAGGTGGAGCGTGAGCACGCGTGGAGTGACGGAGAGTGGGTGGCAAGGAGGAGGGAAAGCATGGGGAGGTTCAAACGGGTCGTGGAACAATCGTGTAGGGCGTAATGCTCTGGGTTGATGTGATGCGGTGAGGAGTGAAAAAAATCAAGCAGGTAAGAGAAGAATGGTTCAGCAAAATGAAAGAGACAAAGTACAAACTTGAATTTCTTTCCTCTTTTTTTATTGAATGAAGATGACAACTGAATTCAACAAAATAAAATGAATAGGGAATAGTAAAGGATATAATTGAATTTGAATTTTCAAAGTGGCTATTGGTTTCACATTGGATAACGAATAGTCACGAGAAATCCAAAAGACTCGGTTGCGGAACCGATACACTGAGCGTCTCGCAGATTGCATTGCACACCGGACTCCGAAATATAAAAGAGAATATACCGTAGAGATTAGCATGATGAGACAATCAAAATGGTATATAGATATTTGTGGTACGATCATCCGATCAAAAGTCGAAAATCGATACCGAAAATGCTGCAAATTTGTCGAAAATAAGATAAACAGAGCTATAGAATTCCAAATTTGAAGAAACGAAATGTAACGTCTCATTCAGAAGATGATTTACAAATTTATTATATAAAATATTCGAGTTTGGAAAATATTTTATTATCATCAAATATTAACTGATTTAAATTGAAATAAAATTACACAAGAAAATAAACTTCCATATTATATGATGAAAATTTACCAGTTGCTATAGTGAAGTAGACATATTCCAAATATTATATTTTCATTTCCAATTTTTTTATTTAAAATTTCATAGAATTCAATTAATTAAACTAATAAAACCACTAAAATTTATGGGTCGTTTCATGTGGAGCTTCCTGACAAATTGGCAGGAGTCCACAATGTTTTCCACGTTTCTCACCTTAGGAAATGCCTCTTGACATTGCTAATATAATAGAGCCCGATCTGTTGGTGGATTTTGAGATGGATTCGACAGTGCCTTGTGCTACCACGTGCATTGCAAATCATGGTACTTGGATAGTCCATAATAAAATATTCAGGTTGGTCCGAGTACAATGGGTCGACAATCCTACGGAAAGCACATGGAAGACCATGGGGAAGATAAAGAGCACTTACCCAGAGCTTTTCACTGGTAATTTTTATCTCCAACATTTTGATTTTGGTTGCGTCGTGGTTGCTTGATTGAAAGGTAGGAGATGGTTATTACACTTTTTCACACTCACTTTACACTCATGTAGAAATTTTTATGCATGTTTAGGATATTTGCATACATACTATCATGACGTGTTTACACATTCATGCTAGTATTAAGCTCATATTAGCATGTTCGTGGTTCATAATCACATTGCACTATTGGTTGAGTAGATGGTTGTGTAGAGAACTAGGTTGTATAACATGGATGTTATTGCATGTTACGTTGTTTGCCCCTTAGAAGATTTCGTGACGAAATCCTTTTTAAGGGGGGAGAATGTAACGCCCCATAAAATGAACCATAGATAAATGAAGTAAATTAAATTAAATATGATAATGGTTGAATATGGAAATTTTATGAAATTTGGAATTTGACCGCGAAAGTTATTCTGTTGCGTTCGTGGTGAAATTATGATCTATTTCCATTTATAATATGTTGAAAATGAGCTCAAGCAAAGAAATTATGACCATTTGAAGTTTTTAGATAACTAATTTAGTTTGAATTCAAATTCAAATCAGAAATCAAATTTAGGGTTTAGATATCAAAAATTAGCTTGGGGGCTAAGTAAAAGTTTAATGTTAAAAAGTTAGTTAAGGAATAAAACAATTGTGCAACAGAACAAAAATGTTCATCGAAATTGAGGAGTGGTCGACCTATATAGATTAACCTGTCGACGGTAACGGTCGGCCGGTAGCGCGGTCGACCGCTTGGCATTTCTTACATACTTCAAGATTTATCTGTTTCTTACCTACTCCCATCCTATGGCTCTATTGCATTTTGATCCATATAAATAGAACTCTATCCTCTCCACTTTTTATTCATATTATTTCAGAAAATGCAAAGAAATTCTACCATTATAATCTCTCTAATAAGATTCAGAAACTCCATAGAGAACTCAAGTAAGAATTCAACTTATTTCTTATTTTTTCTTCTTCCTCTAGTCTATTTTTATCATATTCTTCTCTAGTTAGTCTCTAATAAATATATATACCTCTTCATTATTGTTTGTATATTAAAAGAGAGATATTCAGGAGGACATCGGAATGCTACAAATTCATTTAGGTAAAGCTAAGGCTAATCAGTGAGTGGAAATCTTAGTATTTCTTTTCGGCAATTATTTAGTGTATTTCTTATCGGATTTGAATATGCCATAGGGATTTTGAGACTTTGAAAATATGATAGATAAAATACCCTAAAATTCCTTTTTATTTTGAAACTATGTTGAGATTCTCAATTATTTACACTAATTTGATGAAATTTTTTTCGTTTATGCAATTTTTGATAATTTTATAGTCTGTTCCACTTCTCTTTCTTCTTTGGGTCAAATTGTGATTCTTCAATAAAATAAGGGGTTTAAATTATAAATTCTATTCTAGTTTACACCACTTATTCCTATATATTTCTTTGTAAAAGAGGAATTGAATAGAATATGGTGTTTAGATTGCAATTCTTATTGTTAGGCTATTCCATTGAATTGGTGTAATAAATTGAGTTTCTATTTTATTTGTAAGTCAATCATTGTAGTTTTGGCTATGAATATTTATTCCCTGTTTTGGATATTAGAATCCCATGAAATCTTAGGAATTTGAAGAAAAAGGACTTGTAATAATATTTGGTTAGGAAATTGATATTTAACGCTGGTTTGGAGCGTAAAATCCGTGCGTTTATAACTTATTAGGCGTGAATATTACTTATCTCTATTTGCGTGATTAACGTATAATTATTGCATATGCAATGTACTTAATTAGGCATTTATTTACATTTATTTTCGCTATTATAAAGGTAATTGATTGTGAGGCGAAAATAAGAGGAAAATCTTATATAGCCTAATTATTATTTTAAGGCATAGTAAGGAAGATTCCTTATAAGGTCTTATTTATGAAACAATGAGATGAGTGTGTGCGTGTGTATGGAGAGTAATTGATTTATGGCTAAGTCATATGGTTGCGAGGTCAATAAAGTTAAAAGACGAAAGTCTGCCCTTCAATTTGAGGCTACCAGCAGTTGTGTATACTTCGATTGATGTGAGATATCCATATGATAAATATTTGTAATGATGCTAGGTAGGTCCTAAATTTTTTAGGGGAAATTTGCCCGGCTAATCTAGCTACCAATTCCTACTAATAGTCGGAGTAATGTGAGACATCATTACGAATATGGGCCATAAGAGAAAGGGCCTGCTTTGGGGTCGTGAGGTATTTAGTGGTTGGACCCGCATCTTTTCCCCAAATCAAGTATTAAATGGCCTAATGGAATTGTTAGATGGTATCTCTACAGGGGTCCGCTTTTGGAATGGGGTCTGCCTTAAGTAAGGTATTAAATGACCAAAGTCTGTCTATTTTCCATAAAGAAGTATTGGGTGACCTAAGAGATTCCATATGATGTCAGCTAGATAATACTATTGAGGAGCATGCCTTAGAAATATGTATTAATTGATGGGGTATGCCTAAATTAAGATATTAAATAACCAGAGTCGTCCTATTTTCTAATAAAAGGTATTAAGTGGCTTGGGTACCGTCTCACACGTTTTAGCTGTTTATGACGTATGATTGGGATATGAGATTTTAGAAACCTGCTTCTGGAATGGAAGATATTAAGTGGTTGGACCCGCCTCCTTCCCTTATAAAGAAGTATTAAATGATTTTATGTTCATAGACACATTCTTATTTTGAAATATACTGCCAAAGTACTAAAAAATTAAGACTCGATGTTTTTATTCACCATACACTTGTTGTCCGACTCCCTTCTCATTACAACCAGGTTAAGGATTAAGTGATGGCGGTGACAATGCTTAGATATGGAGAAGCTTGGTTTATGGCAGTATTGGTTATTATTACTTGCTTTCATGTATACCTAGGTATTTAGACAATTGTTGTAACGGATATTGTGTCACGGTTTTTATGGAATTTTGTATTATGACATTTTTATGGTTTTGAAATAAATGGATACACTTTGCTATTATATTTTGTTCCATCCGCTGTGAGTTCTGAAAGTTTATGGCTCTGTAATGTTATTCCTTTTAACTACCAATAGCTTACCTTAGAATAAATCTAAGTTTCTGTTGTCCTTTTTTTGGTCGAAATTTAGGCATGTTCCCTAGTAGGTTGTTACAAGATTGAGGCAGCGCTTTTTCCTTTCTTTTTAGTAGACTATCTTGGAATGCTAACACTGCCTTCCAGGTAGAAATGTAATGCCTCCGTACATTGTTGTTCCAAGATCAAACAAACATTTAACGTTTACTATCTTCCACTTTGGAATCACCGTTAGGAAGAATAGTACAACTCCATAGCATACTTCATAACGATCCATCATGAATGCAATTAGTTTAGAGTGATTTAGATAACCGATGTCTCCAAACTAAGCGGTAAATCTTGGCTAACTAAATTCTAGTTCTTTTGAAGTATGCAACAAGTATTCGGGTCCTTGTCTGGGAACTTGAATATACATAGCATACTTCTTGAGTTAAAATAGGTCAAGATTTTATAGTCGGTTATTTAACTATCAAACAAACAAATATTCAAAATGGATATTACATTTCCCATGGAAACCACTAAGCCTCTTAAAATTATATTTGATTAATTAGTCCCTTTGAAAATATTTAGTTCAAAATACCTTTATAAAGGATTTTTAACAAACTTCTTATAATTCTTTCAATATATGGAAAACATCTATATACTTATCTAAACTATATAAGTATATTTACAAAACTATTCACTTTTGAACTTGGAAAAATTCTCCATATACTTATACGGTGATATAAGTATATTCACATAACATTTAAGAATGATTTCTTATTTCAAAATCATATTAAAATGATCAAACCCAAAGGTCTTTAAAACAGAGATATTAATAACCCAAGACATTATTCCCTTTCATAAATCTCTTTTACTTATAAATATCTCCTTTATAAATCTCCAAATCCCTTAATAAAACTTCATTTGTAAATCTCCAAGTTTATTTATAAAACTCAATCCATAAATCTTAAAAATCATTTATAAAACTCTTTTATGAATATCCAAAATAATTTATAAAACTCTTTTTATATATATCCAATATCATTTATAAAACTCCTTTTATAAATATCCTTATTTATAACAACACTTCTTCAATAAAATTTAATCAAAAAATTTCATTTGACAAATAATCAATTATTTAAAAAACCTTAAACAACCAAGTTATTATTTAAACATTCTTCATTTAGTTATCTTTAAACCTTATTCAAAATAATAACTTTAGAATATCGTTAATAGTATATTAAATTAACTTTAAACAATATAATTATACTAATAATTTAACTTCAAATAATATTTATATAATAACTAATTAACTTCAAAACATTTTTAATATAAAAATTACTTAATTTAAAAATATAATTAATATAATAATAGTTATTTTTAAAAACATTATTAATATAATAAACTTGAAAACAATATGAATATAGTAATTAATTAACTTTTAAATAGTATTAATTCAATAATTATTCCGCAAAACCGGTTTCCAAATTACCCAATTCAATTTACTTTAACAGTATAGTGTTTATTTGGCCAAATAAATATCTCGATTAAGGTATAGAAATTAAACAAAGTTAAAAATTAAAATAACGTGATTAAATTTCAATTTGTTTTATCATGTCGTAAATTTCTTCATGGCCAAAGCTATTCACAAGTTACACTAAGACGTCGTACTCGGCAAAATGAGTACAATGCAAAAACTCACGTGTCAATCGGTCTTAATATGTGCAAGATAAGATTTTTTTTAACTAACATGCAATATTATATAATAACTAACATAATTATTAATAATATTCTCACCCAACATAGCAAATGGGTCAAGCCTAAACTTCACAAACCCAAACTCATCTAAACCTTTCTCCCCCATAATCATTCAAACCCCAAGTCAAGATGCCTACCATATCTCCTTCGTACACGGCATGCACGTGCACACATCAACCCTACACCGTACAACAAACCTCACACCTACCACAAACTCCCTCCACTAGCCCGTCATGATGTCGCCATCGGTGCATCCTCTAGTGGACCTAAATGAATTCCGACAATCAGGGCCAAAGCCAACATCCAGCCAACGCTCGACCTAGGCACAAACGCGACCCTCTAGACATTTTCGCACTCCATGCTTGACCTCGTCGCCACCACTGATAGAACTACCATCCATTGTCGCAACTTTCGAGCCCAGTCGCATCACCTCCGATAGAACCACCATCCACTAATGCAACTTCTGAGCCCAACCTCTTCACCTCCTATGCATCATATGGCCGCCAACACCCTTGCGTTCGAATGGAAATACCAAAGCAACCCAAACCCTACTTTGAGCTCGACACCACGACCCCATCCATTAGAGAACGATCGGCCATGGTCAACACCCCACCGCATCCCCAAGCTCCTCCCCTACGACTCCGATTAACCACTCGGCCATCTCAACACCGAAAATTAATATTTAGACTAAAACCTTTCATCTCTTCTTCCATGAAAAACCCTTCCACTAAAAATCATGTGATTACCACCAAAAATCATGAACCATCGATCCGCACACATCCATGCCCTTCAATATCCAATTTGCGGTCGTTGAAAATGATCGTATTCTTTGACAACATCTGACTTCGGGAAAATGTTGCCACAATCCTCATTGAAACGACCCCGGAATATTTTTAGTAAAAAGTAGAGGTCGAAACAAACATATGTGTTGGAACCATTTGCAAATATTGATTGTGTTGAGGTATAGGGATTTTTTAAAGCAAATAAGGAGTTTATTTTTCTTGGTTTGGTAAATAAAAACTGGAATCAGAATGAAGAAGCAGCAAATTGATTTTGAATCATATATATAAGGGTGTACACAATGGTACAGGCATGGCAGCAGAAGACAAAGGAGCAAGGAGGTAAAGAAACAATGGTGGCTAGTAGGGTGGAAGACTAGACAAGGGTGGCTGCATTGTTCTTGTATATTGATTTTGTTATTTAATTTAAAATGAAAAGATTTCAATACCTTGCCCCATAATATAGCGGCCGCGTACGAGTCACGAACGATAGAAAAAAAAATTGGTTGCATACAAAAATGTGACGCGATCACAAAACAAACATAAAATACATCGGTTATCAAATTTTGTTAAATTTAAAAAATACCAACATTCGACGAAAAATGACAATTCATATATTTTCAAAATTAAAAATTATGGAAAATTTCTATAAATTAAATTAAAAACACATCATTAGAAATCGAAAAATTATTTGAAATACATATTTTGTTATATTTTTTTAATACAGCCCAAATAGAATAGTTAAAACTAGTTAAATTTTCCAAAAGTCAAAGTGATAAAATCCCAAGTCGTTATAAGTCTTGTGTGTAGTTTGTTTTATTCTGTGATTTCACACATTTCGCCGTACAGAATTTCATTCGCATACGAACCACGAAAGTGAGAAATAAAAATACGATCGTGCACAAGAATGCGACACGATCCCAATACAACAATTAAATACACTAGTAATCTTATTCTATGAAATTTCAAAAATACCATCGTTTGTCGAAAAATATCTCTCACAATAATTTAAATATTTTTCAAACTAAAAATTATGTAAAAATCTTATAAATTCATTAAAAATCTTATAAATTCATTAAAAAACACATCATTAAAAATCATATCGTTTAATTAACAATTGATTTTCTTATTATTTTTTTGTACCATTTATTATTATAAATAAACTTACAAAATGAGTTCACCATTATTATTTATTAACTAAAAGGAGTTTAAGAATGATATTAAATCCATTTAATTAATATTTAATTCGTAATTCAAATTTTTAGATAATTAAATATATGTTATTTATATTTTTTCAGGATGTTACACTAACCCCCACATAAGATTGGGATCCTTTCCCCTTTCTCGTTCCTAGAACAAATCAGTTTTTTGGACTTGGCATTTTAAAGCTTACTTGTGAGCTTGAGAACTATTTGAACAGCCAACGTAGAAGAAGATGACTTGGACTTTTGGATATAAGGACCCATTGAATAAGAAATTGTATTTCGATCAATTTTTGACAATTTCGACTATGAAGAAGGAGATGACTTGTAGTTTTGACATATCGACTAATTGAAGAAGGACTTTGCATATTAATAAAATACCATTCGAGACTTTGGACATTTTGAACAAATGTTATTTTAACTAAGGGAGTATTTGGAATTGTATTTGAGTTATATATCATTTTAAAGTATTTTGGATATTGGAACAAAAATGGTTTAACCTTTTGGTGCTTTCACTAAGAGCCAAACTCAGGACCTTTTTTGAAAAATTACTAAAATGCTTTGTTTAAAAAGCTCAAATTTTTCAAAAATTCTAGAAAATATAAAATATTTTTGTGAGTTTGATGTTCGAAGAATTTTTCAAAATGAGTCGTTTTTGAGAAAGCTATGAATTTTTATTTATTCTCAAATTCTAAATTAAAGGACAAGCTATCAATACCCATAAACATTTGTATCTACGATGGCTTATTTTAGACCTCGATATCATTTTTATACCTCAACAACATGCATTTTTTAGACCCCAATAGCATTTTTTAGTCCTCGAGCCAATTAAGTTGAAGTTATTCTTCCCTAATAGCTTTTCTTGGCATAGACATGAAACTAGATAGGTTCATCTATAAAAATTGATACCTTCTAGCATATAATCATTGATAGCCTTTAAATTTAGAGCCCAATAGCATCATTTGGGATCGATAGATAAATCCGATGTGAACCCCGGAATTTTTGACAATATCAATTTAATAATCTATATTAAAATTAAATTGATTTGATAATTATTGTCAATAATAATTTGAATTGGTTTAATAATGTTCCTTTAATAAATATTTAATTGGTAGATTTTATCTTTTAAAGCTAATAAATTGGTTTCTATTTATAATATAAATATATGGTTTATATTGTAAATAGCTTAGCTTTGTTTTAAATTTAATAAATAAAGCAATACAAATCCCTGTAACACCTCTTCAAATCAATGCACCGGCCATTTTCAAACAAAATGCAAAAGCAAATCTGCATTTTTTCGTTAAATCTAGAAATTGGCTATGCATGCAAACCTGAAAACTAAGGCAAGCCTGGAATCAAGCAGCATCTGTTTGCAAGCATTTCAGTTGCATATAGATTAGAAATTCAACTTTTAAAATCAAAGAAACAAAGACATTTAGTCTTCAGCAAATTCAAAAGCATTTCAAATGGAAGCACTGTTTTTTTAAAATTCAAGTGAGTAACAATTTCTTTTCTAAACATTTAAGTTTATGAATTTTGGTTGCTTGATTAAAATATGGAATAAATATGCTTATATGCATTGTTCTGTATATATTTATATGGACATATTGATGCTGTGCATGTTTATTTATGAGAGATCTCTCTGTCTTTAATTTCCAGGGTCTAGTCTATTTCAAAATTTATTTTTCTATTGATTAGATTACTGATAGGATCTGATTCACAAACAAATGTTGTTTGTTTCAACATAGGTTAAGTTTTAAAAATTTAAGTAAGTTAAAATATAAGCATGTTTGTCTCTGTAAAACCAAAGCAACTGTGCATGTTAAAATTAAGTAAAACTCAAACCTTGTAATTTATAAATTCAGTATCATAAACTAAATATATAATCAAAAATATGATTTTTAAAACAAGAATCATAGTTTTTAGGTTTAGGGTAAAGGTGCAGTTAAGATATGAACTAGAATAGGATGATGCTTTAATGTTCGCGATAGGGTGCAGAGATGATTTACGATGCGTGAAGATCATCGGAGATGGCTGGAGTTGATCGGCGGCACAGTACGCGTGCACGGTGTACATTCTTTAATTCTGATGATGTTGGGTTGGCTAGAGACTTTGTTCTCGAGATTGCTCGAAGTTGTTGGGAAGTTTGCTCGGGGAGGTTGGCTTTGAACTCGAAGTAATAAGGATGGTGCCTCGGGTTGATTATTTGTAACAGGTTTTAACAGAAACCTGTTGTTCTGCTTTTAAAAAAAATTTAAATAAAATTTTAAAGCTGAGTTTAAATGAAAATTAAAGTTTTAAATAAGTTTTAAATCTAGTTCTTCAATCTGGAGTTTAAGTTTAAATCTCAATTTTCAAATAAGGTAAGTTTTTAAATTTGAATTGATTTAACTACTTTAAAAAGGATTAAGTAGTTTGTATTTTAAAAATGAAGTTTTAAATTGTAAATAGGTTTTTTAAATCTAAAGATTAATCTGGAATTAAAATTTAATATGCATTCCCATTTTGTGATAAAAGGAAGTTTTTAAATTTAAAATATTTTAAACAATTTGAATATTAAAGTGTATTTTTGACTATGTTTGAAATTAAACGTAAATTTGGTTTTAAATTTCTTTTAAACTTATTTATAAAATGAATATTTCTTTAACATGTGAATTAAAGATTTATGAATTGTTTTTAAGCTTTGTTTAAAGTCAATTTGCATTCATTTTTAAATCTTAAATTTAAAATGGAATTTGAAAGAAAAGTTTAAAGTAAATTGTTTTTAAATACTTTTGATAATGATAATTTGATCATTAATAAGATTTTTTTTTAATCTTTAAGTAAATGAAGATTAAATGATTGAATTATTAAGTTAATTAAAATGGATAATTTATTTAATTAATTAATTATGATTTGGATTAATTAAATAAGTAATTAAAGGTTTAAATTAATTAAGGTTTAAGATTAATTAATTAATGAAAAATAAATTTTTAATCAAGGATTATTAATTAAATTATTAATTAATGATTAAAGATTTATTAATTAAACAATTAAGTTATAATCAAGGTAAATTAATCAAGTAATTAAGGATTTATTAAGTTATAGTTAACACTTAATTAATTAAGTAATCAGAGATTAATTAATGGATAATTAAAGATAAATTAATTTGTGATTAACAATGGTTAATCTAAGTTAATTATTTAATGGAAGTAACTAAAGGATTGTTAATGGTTAATGTAGGCCATTACTAGGATTATTTAATAATTAATTAATGTGATTAATTTTAATAATTAATTAGATTAATTAATTTAATGATAATCATTTGTGAGTTGTTTAAGTGTAATCACTTGATGAAGTAATTAAGGAATTAATTACTTAATGTAATTAATTGAGTTTAATGGGATTAGTTTGAATTAATTAATTAAGTTTAATTTGATTAGTTTGAATTAATTAATTAAGTTTAATTAATTTTAAACACTAAATGATTTGATGATAATTACTTAATGTAATTAATGGATTGGAAATTACTTAGTAAAGTAATTAATTGGTAATTACAGGATGTAATTAATTGAAGATGATTTAAGAATGGAAGTAATTTGGATTAAATTACTTTGTAATTAATCAAGGGATTAATTAAGAAATTAATTAGGAATAATTAATTTATTTAATGAAGTAATTAAGGGTAGTTAGTTACTGGATGTGATTGATCAGGAGGGATTAATAATTATGGATTAATTAAGATTAATTACTTAAGGAAATTAATTTAAAGAAGTAATTAATTAAAATGTAGTCAGGGATCATTAATTAATATAATTAATGATGTAATTAAAGTTGATTAATTAAGATTAATTAATCAATGATAAGTGATTAAAGGTAATTAATTAATGTAATTAATTATATTTAATTAATTAATGAAGTAATTAAAGGTTAATTACTGAGTTGGTTAAGAATAATTAATTTGTGAAATTGATTAAGGACGATTACTTGAATGTAATTAAAGATAATTAATCAAGGGTGATTAATTAAGGTGGATAATTTGATGATGATTAATTGATTTGTAATCGATTAAATGGTTAAATAAGCAAGATTTAATTAATGATGAAGTAATTAATTTAATTTATTTTAAATTAATTAATGATAAAGTAGTTAATTTAATTAATTTTAAATGAATTAAAGATGAAGTAATTAATTTAATTCACTTTAAATTAATTAGAAATGGAGGTAATTAATTTAATTCATTTTAAATTAATTATATTATGATGAGGTAAATCTTTGCTTATGAATGGATGAATGATATTGATTGCCTTGAATGGTTTGTGATCTCAGTAATGAGATAAGTAATACGGTGTGATACGAATGCTTTGGTTGCATTGTGATGACAATATGGATTATCTATTTTGATGATAGTATGGATTATCTGTTTATAATGATAATGCGAATCATCTGTTTATGATGATAATGTTGATCGTCTATTGTGATTTGTGAGTTATCTATTTGTGTGTATATAGATAATTGAATTGAATTGTTTTAAACTTTAAAACAACTTGGCCTTAAAAGACACGTCTTGGATTTCGATGAGACCGGGATCGGGTTTCCATATTTGGATATCTGAAAACCACATCGATCCAAATTAACGATAGGTCGTGAATCTCAAGTGAAGACAAAGATTCAGAGTGCAAGGGTTATCGTCGTTAACTCCGAGGGTGATTCCAAAATGAATGTAATGAGATAATGCCTTCGGTTTCGTTCGAACCCGGAACGAACTTGTATGGATTGAATGCTTTCAGAACATCGTCAGGTGGACGATGAGCATTCTAAGTGATGTGTTCTATAAAGGTAATCGTAGTCTCAAGCCTCATCAACTGGGAATGGCTAAAACATGGGAGGTGCAGCAAAGCTAAGTGGGTCACGCCCAAGTAGGATAAGATTTTCCCCTGTCTAGAGGTCCCTTTTATTTCGACTGTGTGGGCAATTGTTGAGCTCCAACTGATTGGGTTGTCTTGTTCGAGACTGTCCAGTAAGGGATGGTTCCGGCCTTGTGTTACAAGGGATTGGGAGTAATCCTCGGTATGTTGATCTAGGCCACGTACTGTGACGGGCGGTACCCCAGTAGCCCTGCCATTGTATGGAATCCAAAATCCAATAAGTGCCCTCGATTTTGATGTTATTACCCACTTTTGTGGCTAGTGGCTGGAATTTAATAAATGTAACAATTTCGGCTATTTTCTATTTACTTGAAAACCCTAGACCTATTATTATATCATCGGATTTCCTATCAAATGTTTTGGTTAGCATAAGGTAAAAACTTTTCCATATTTTTGTGTGGGAAGTCTTACGTGATACCTTCCTTTTCAAAAGGTTTTTGAAAGTTAAGCAACCTTAACCTATTACTCACACCAGACCCATGTCTGACCTGGAGTTTATCTTCTGTTTTCTTAAACTCTTGGGTACTCAAATTTTTACGAGTAGCCAAGGGATTCAGGTTAGCTTTGACGAATTGTGGAGGAGCAATGGAGCAGGAGGCTTCAGCGTGTAGATATATAGTGTTCCGCTGTATTGGTTTCTCCGAGTATTTTCCTTGTATTGTATTGAGTTGTATAACTAAACAGGTGTTTATAACTGTCTAGTATGTGATGTGTAATCTGTGTAACTCTGATAATGGTTGTAAACTATGTAATATTTATGTTATTAATATAATTTATTCGTTCCGCTGTTGAGATTCTGATGTTGTTCTTCTTTCTACTCTTTTTTTCTCTTTTCTATCCCTTTCTTTCTTCAAGATGATGCGATTTTCTGTGGTGAGAAAGTTGGGTCATCTCATCCGACATGGACAAGTTGATGAAGGTATAGGATGGATAAATCTGACATAGACAAGGTGATGAAGGAGAAGTTTCGATAAGTTTGAGGTAGATAAGAATAGTCGTCGACAGTTTTTTCTGGTTTGACAACTTTAATACAAAAAATTAAGGTTCGATATAAATGAACTTTCCTACACCATCAATTGCTGATGATTGGTCAAGATTTAGATAAAGGAAAATTGTCAGAAAGAAGCATGGTAAAAGATGAACTCATCCCCCAACCTCTACTTACTTGTAATTGACTGTCTCGGCTACCAAAAACACAAACTCGTTAAGGTTTTCATCAGAGTATAGTGCTATAATTAGAGCATAAATTTGCCATGAGTACTGCAATATAAAATCTGCAGGCACAACCGAAAGGTAGCCTATCCTCCCCTCTATCAAGCGCAGGTGATGTGGTGACTTAACTAACGGTGATGACATCAAATTAATTAAAAGATTAAGACTAACTTTTGAACAATCAAAGCAAATCCAGCTAACTGATGATAAATTTCGAGAATCGATCACCATAGATCAACTGCAAACATCGAAATTTATGAGTCCATATAATGTATTTTGAAATAGAGCTACGGATTAAAAGTTACAAATTGAGGCCATAATTGGCCATATCTATTCGCAAAAATCTAGAGTAGGGGAAGCTTTTGAAAAAGCTAGTATAGTTGAAATGGTCTTGGAAAAATGTGACTAATGGCGGAGACTGTTCACTTGTATCTGTCCGTATAGGAGAGAAATTACTAATCAAAGTTTGAAAAAAGTCGAATAATGATCGATTACAAAATTCTAAATTTTCAAGGTTTAAAAATTAAATACTATCAAACATGAAATGAAATATAAAATAAAATGAGGAGAATGAATAAGTTTCAAAAATGAATATGTATTTGTAAATGAAGTCAATTCGTCATAATAAATAAAAACATAAAAATGCAATAAAACGACTACGATATAAGGTAATGATCTTATAAAATCAATGGAATCCCTAAAATTATAAACTACATGCATTTATTATAGATACATCTAAGGAGATCTTTATTATCGTATTTTGATTTTGATTCCTTTTATATTAGGAATATATATGAATCATCTTTATTAAAATTTGTGGTTCACTAATCAGGGTTCGAGTTTCATTGTAGGTGAAAGCAAGGACTATTCATTATTCAAAACCATAAAACTTATCATCAAATGAAAAAAAAGTACAGACTAATTAATATTCAAAGTTACAATTTTTTTCGTTAGAATACAAATGCTCCTCTCTTATAAATGGATACCGAGATTTCCAGTTTGATTTGCACCTTTGGAATTATTTATGGGGTTTGCAAACTTTATTGATGTGAAAGAAGATACCACAGACCCTGGATTCCTTTGATATTATCACCTAATGATAAAGTCCAAAGCGTTACTTCTTTAGATTATGAGGTTATTCTCCAGAAAAGAAATGGTCTATCTTTTCATTATCAATATGATAATAAGGAATGAAAATTTTCCCTTCTATTTGAAAATCCTCATTAAGGTTCTGACCTTCTATATTAATATGTGGATTTCCTTATCGAACATGCATTCTTACCTAATGATGAGGTTCATAATATCCTCCTTCAGTGAATGGATCATAAACATAAAGTCCGATTAGAGATTCAATCTTCTATCATGACACCAAGATTCGAATTATCTATTGTATAATGATGGATTCTTTTGAATGGATTTTTGTTTTCACTAGTATATCGATGGTAAACACTTTTTACTAAAGCATGTTCCTAGCATAGTGTTGAACAAGATGTATTTAATACAACATTGTTCTAGATCACTCCTTCAAACAAGATAACAAGCAAAGAATTCGTATTAATCGGTACTATAGATTTCACTTGTCAAAGGCATAAATATATAGAAATTTTGATCTCTTGTCAAATATGAATTAGTATCTAATGGAATAAAGTCCCAATCTTGAATCTTGAAACATAGACATAAAATATGTATTATGTGGTTATGTATTTCCCTATTATATAAGTTTTTGGGCTTCCTTATTATCTCTTGGATGGTAAACTCCTGTTATCGCAATTTCTTTCTTTCAAATTGACCGAGAAGAAATATTATCTTGGTCTCCTGCTTTAAATATACTTCCAGGAAGTATTGGTCTAGGGATATTTCGATGAAGGAGATTTTGGAAAGATGAATGGTAACAAAGTAATTTACGAAAGATTGAAAGTAAGTAGCCATAGATATTGGCATACGAATGGTTGGATAAACATAAGTAATTGAATGTCTAGAAAAGGGAACACTGTTGCGAGAAATAAACGAGTTAAAGGATTTAAGATGCCAAGCGCCTTCCTATACTATAATCAACGGAACATTATATGATAAGGTTTATTCAATCCTATACCTAAAATGAGTAAGTCCAAAAGAAGTTGATATGACTATTAAGAAATGGATACAACTATTACTTAGAACTCAACAAAGGATTTCATATATATCATTCCAATAGTATGAAGTTGGCAAAGAAAGTAACAAGCCTAGAACATTAAATACCTGAATGAATTAGGTTCCATCAATACACCTTGGCCATTTATAGATGAACATTCATTTTAATAAGAATTTTTCCTACCTCAAAAGTAGATGTAAAGGTCGTAATAGTGGTAGTTAACTATTTTACCAAAGATGTAGAAACTAAAACATGAACTAATATAGCTGTAAAGAAAGCCTTGAAGTTTGTGATTAAGGACATATGTGGCCTCTTTGAACTTCCTAGCAAAATTATTTCTAATAATAAAGACCTTATTTGAAAATAGAGAATCCATTGATTTTTTAAGAGAAATGAGATAATAAAGAGTTTCATTGAAAAGCCCATCTAAAGTTCAGTGGGGTGGTAGAAGCTACAAACAAGACAATCAACAACACCTTAAAAAAGCAATTCGATTAGGAAATTGGATAAAGAAACTACCTCTTATTTTTTTATCACATAAGCAAAGACAGCTAGGTAGCATATTTCTTCTGCTTCCACCAGCAAATAGGTTTGAAGAGATGCTGCTGGTCAAAGTTGAGTTTCCATCAAGATGAAGAATTTAATACGCTTATTGACAAAGCCAACTACTAATAAAGGAATCTCTAAATTTGATCATTAAATTTAAAAATTAAGTCACATTATGGAAAATGAGATATGAATGGAAAATCTCTAAATGTTATAATTCGAAAAGGAAAAAAGGAAAGCTTTTCAAAAGATGATTTGACGCTCAAAAGAGTGATGGAAAATTTCAAGAACTCAACAGATTACCACTTGGATCAAATTAGGAAAATACCTAATCATTTACAAAGTAACACCTCTAAGGATCCATTAATTAAGCGAACTTAATGGAAATGCATAGCAAGAACCTAGAATGCCAAACATTTAAGACCTTGCTTTACAACTTTTGATGAATAAAGAGATAAAGGATTATTAGATTTTTACCCAAATAAATTTCCCTTGGACTGAGATGCATTATGTTCGACTTATCTACTAACCTAACGAAGTAAAAGGGATTTGTTGAGCAGGTCACAATTCATTTTTAGTAGAGGATAAAATTAAGCCTTTGGTCCCACACTTTTATGCCTGGTCAAAACGCCCCTTCAAAGATCGATGGTCAATAAAGCCTTTGATACCACTTCTGTACCAGGCCAAAGCACCTATCCAATATGTGATGGTTAAATTTATCCTTTGGTCCTGCTTCTATACCTTGCCAAAGAACTTGTCCAAGGAGTGGTGGTTAATTAAGCATATGGTCCACTTCTACACCTTGCCAAGACACCCATCTAAGGGGTGATGGTAAATAAAGCCTTTGGTCCAGCTTCTACACCTAGTAAAAATGCCCATCTGAGGAGTGATGGTTAATAAAGCCTTTGGTTCTGCTTCTATGCAAGGCCAAAATAATTGCCCAATGAAGGATGACCACCCAGTGATAGAGGTAGCCATAATTTCAACTAGGGAAATATTATCATTGTATAAAAACTTACTAAATAGAATATGTAAGATACTACATATATGATCCTACTTTCATTAAACACGAACTCCATACCATGCTATCTTAATTTTATTTTTTCATTATCATATTATAGTTGAAAGTATAATAATCATTCATGAAATAACAAAATTAGGCTTTCATTGTGTTGATTTTATTTTTAGATAGGGCTAAACTAACATTTAAGATAGGGCCTAGCACCGGATTTATATATTTTTGTGCTAGGATTAAAAATTTCAACTAGGGCCTTATCCCAAGCTAGCCAATACCTGCCTCAGCCCTTGTAATCACCTATACTATAATGGAAGGTAAACATCTTAAAGAAAGACAATCCAGTTGGACAATCGAAAATTGAGTGAATGTCAGAATTTATCTAAGAAACTTGCACCACTGGTTTCGTAGCAACCTTCTGAGAAACTTTCATATATAAAGCTTCGCGATCGGAGTTCAAATGAATAATTTACCGACGTTTGATGATTTCTTATCTAAAATAATTCAAAACAAATTTAAAAAAACATTAACGTTAAACGTAAACTATAAGCGACTAGGACCCACCAATCAACCTCCTCTATGGGCTAGTTGACTACTAACAATCAACCGCTCAGAGAGGCCGGTTGACTGGTAGGATATGACGGCTAGGGTTTTCTTTGGCCTAAACAGCCCGGATTTGAAAATATTAAAATGTTTTAAATCCGACGGTCTAATTCTAAACCTGGTAACAAGAGTTTTCCCAATTTTCTTCCTCTATAGAAATTTTTTGACTTAAATTCAAAAATAAGTATATACATTCTAGTATAGGATAGGGGAAGGATTAAAGGAATCAAGCTAAATAAATATGTACTAAATTATATATATGTGTGTTAGCATTCTAAATTTCCCAAATTTATAGTCTCTAAATCTAACACACCAATAAATTGTATATTATATACAATAAAAGGAGATAAATTGAAAGCAGAGATATGCAACAGCACGGAAGGCAAATCTAAGGAGATTTCAATTGAGATTATTAGTGAGTAGCAATTTTTTTCCGCAAAAATAATTTGTGTAGATTTTTTTTTGGATTTTACTGTACCTTGTGAAATTTTAAATACGGAAACGTATCAATTTAAAAACCTCAAAATTTCCCAATAAAATATAAATTATGAAATTTGTTGGAATTCTAATTTTTTATTTATTTTGATATAGTGTAATTGGATTTGTTACTATTACAGTATGAATATTTTGTGTTCCATTTGATTCCACTCTTAAGTATTGATTATAAAGACAAAGAATTCGAAACAAAAAATAGAAAGAGGCGAGTAAAGTAGGGAAAAGAGAGGGTTTTTCTCTTATCCGTAGTTTATATCTCTTATCCTGACAATTAAATAAATATGCTTCTTTGTCATTTCAATGACATACAGTTAAAATGTTGGATGAAATATAAAAGTTTGGAACTGTAAATTTTCTTCTTTGGAGAAAGAGGTCGCGGTTCTACTATGATAATATAAAATGATTACATGTTTTGGATTCCAATTTGAATATATACAAGTCTATTTAGTGTAGCTAATTTTTTGATAATGTTAGCTATTATGTAATTTGTTGTATTATTGTTGGACATGTATAGGAATTACAGTTGTTAGACGCATTAAAATAACTTGTGACCCTGAATAAGGAATGGGGGATTACTAGAATACATGCAGAAATAAATTAACCATAATTTAATGTTAGACATAAATGTAATAATAACTTATTCTTTTAAATTTTGAAACTAAGCAATCAAAATTATTAACTTGTAATATATATAAAAATAAGGCATTTAATACAGAAACTGACGAAAAAATGACAATTAAAAACAAAAATAAATCTAATACAATGAGTTAAAGACAATTATGGAATTTAATCCATAAGCAAAGGTGAATAAGGTGTTTCCTTTTTAAGGCCTTTGAATGAGTAAATATGGCTGAGATGTGTGCATATATTACCATAGTTCAAAATTTAATTTTATGAAGTGGGAATACGGATAAGTTATAGGGATGTGAGGTCAGCTGAAAGCACATAGTATTCTGCCCAGCTCTTTGGATACCAACAGTGTGACATTTGTAACTGATGTGTAACATCATCTATAATAAGTACCCACGGTAGATGCAAGGTTAGTCCCATTTTTGTATGGTATGTCTATCTAGCTGATCTGACTGCCAACACATAAAAATATTTAAAAAAAAATGTGATACATCACGGTTGGGTATAGGTCATAAGGATGAGAAAATTCAAAGAGGAGTTTGCTTCGAGGTTGAGGTATTATATGGTTGATTTAGGGTTTTCCTCCTCCCGTTGAAGAAGTATTAAATGACTGGGGAATTTCTCATAAATAATGTTGGATATTCCCAGGACGGGCCTGCCTAGAGGTCAAGATATTATGGCTGTTGGGTCTACATCTTCCCTTTTTAAGAAATATTAAATGGTCACGATTTCATTTTTAGCATGGGGTAATTCAAGGATAGGACTGCTTCAAGGTTGGGATATTAAATGGCTGTTGGCATCTATCTCTTCTTTATTTAAGAAGTATTAAATGGTTGGAACTATTTTTAGGTTCATTATGGGAAATCTCTGGTGGGGGGTTTGCTTCGGGGTTGACGTATTAAATGTCCAAAGTGTCTGCTTCTTCCCAATCTAATAAGTATTAAGTGACATTAAGGGATTTTGTACGAAGTTAGCTAGGAAATACTATGAGGGGTTCCCCTTAGGTCTAGGTTTTAAATGGCCAGAGAGTCTGCATATTCCTTATTTATAAGGTCTTAACTGACCTGTGTACTTTCTCTCGGATCGTTAGGATATGATTAAATGGGAGATGGTTGTTGAACCCAATATACTCCTTGGTTTTATTGCGTCCACATTTATAGTTGTGGAGTTTGGTCTGTAGGGCCATTATCCTATAATTAGAGATATAGTTAGGAAAGTTTAAAAAATACATAAGACATATTACTTGTTCAATTACTTGCTTCCCATATACTGTTATTGTAAAATTTGAGGTTTTTATTCACCAAACATTGTCGTTTGGAATCCCCTCTCATTACAACATACAAGTTAGATACAACGATGAGTTTGGAGAAAATGGTGGGGACTGAGCGGTCGGTTATCCATCATAGTTAACTATTTATGTTGTTGCGATGTATCGGACTATGTATCGGATATATTTTATGTACTATGAGACATTGTACTTTTGGGATTTGCTTTTATGAGATGGGTACTTTATTTTATTGTTATATTTTCTTCCTTCCACTAGAGACACTAAAAGGAATAGATAGGTAGCTCTTCATGTTGTTTTATTAAATCAATTAGCCCGATTTAGAATGGACATAAGATTCCATGGGCTTTTATTGGATTAAAATTAAGTCCATTTCAGATAGGGTTGTTACATTTTATATTAGAGTTTAGGTTAGTCGATCATAAGAATTAGGATAGTTGAGTTAACGAATTTGTATTTTTACCTAGAATTATGTATATATAACATGCCAAACTCTACAAATTTACAAATTTCGACTATAGAAGTAGCAGCGACCAAATTCTAAAAAGATGGATATGGCAACTACGAGTTTTGAAAATAAATTGAGTTAAATTTGTACAACTACCCAGATTACCTCATAGGATATAGGTTATAATGTAGACGTTGACTTAAAGAAGAGCATGAGCATGACATAGAGAATGGCCACTGAAGGTGGATGGTACTTGACTCCTTTTGGTGGGCCTAGACTACCCTATGATTGTGGATATCGCTAGATTGTCGATTGATGACGTACATTTCATCTAGATAGATGGAAAGTTAGAACATATATGTTGAAAATATCCGAAAGTAAGGCATTAAAAGAATTAAGTAAGTTCCTGCAAAAAGGTGTGTAATATCCATCTTAAAAAGGCAGTCAGATTTTTTTATATTCTTAATGAATATAAGTTAAGAATTAGTGGAAAAGAAAAATGTCCAAAAGAAAGAACAAATAAAATCCATTACTGAGTCCGACCCAATGTGAAAGATTTTTAAATTTTCTTACAATATTTGAAATAGATTTTAAATAACATACTTAATAATAAAAGAACCCTATCACTAAAAAGTTGTCACTTTGAAAAGCAAATAAATAAAAAAATTGCCATATAAAATATCCTTTGAAAAATAAATTCTTGAAAAACTGGGAAATTTAAGAAATTTTAATTGAATGAGTTATTTAGGAAAGTTTATGGGGAAAGCTAAAACCGACTAGGCTAAAATTCCAAGTAAAGGGTTTTTGGTAAATAATGAGGAAAAACTATTAATCTCTCTTTTTAAAACAGACACAAAATACGGCATATGTTTAGCTTAATTATTTTTTTATTTTTGTAAATTTAAAAGTTTTAAAATTCTTTTTTAGAGGTGGATAAATGGAAATGGAACTTGTTTTGAATGAGGTAAAGAGAATGGAAGGGTAAGGCCACCCGATAGTGATAATAGGAAGAATATTCCCATGTAAGGAAAATATGGGGAAAATAATTGAAATAGATTTATACACAAAAAGTAAACAATTTCATATTAATGGAGAAAAATTGGATCGCTAAAGCTGTAAGCGAATGCATTATAATGATCTAATGAAGAAAACGATCAAATAAAAGAGAAAAAACTAGAAGGAGCAATCTAAATAAAAACAATTTAGGTACAAGGAATTCAAATGGTAGCAACATTAAGAAATTTAAGTAGATGCAACGTTAGAAATTTACATTAATACAATCTAAATAGAAAAAATGTAAAAAAAAAATAAAGGCAAAATAAAGGAAAAATGGACTGTTTCCATAATACGTGCAGTAATTGTACACAAATCCCCCTCATATGCTATTAAAGTCTCCATTAACGTCGTTGAAATAGCTTGATTATTAGTAAATTAATGGTATGCAAGTTGTCATTGCATACTCCAATTTCTATTATCTAAAGTTATAAAGAATATTGTAAAAGCACTATAATGGTGCATTTTTAAAAAATGATTTGGTATAACCATTGAGTTTTTGAATGCAAAACTTAATAAATAGTTTTGAGTTAAAAATCCTTTTTATTAAGAAGTAAATCTCTACTATAAAAAGTCCATCAAGGGAAAATTGAATTGATGATTATTTATACAGTAAAGACTTGACTCTTACTATTTGAAAAGAAGGAAATAATATATTGTTTAAACAAAAAGGATCCTTTTAAATTAAGTTGTTAACATTGACTTTCCAAATTAACAAATAAGCCTACTTCAAATCCTAAATTATATGACACCTATAGTTAAAGTTGGTTAAAATGAGGAGTTTTTCATAGATCCTTTTGGAACCCAAGCAAATTTTGAATTTAGTAAAAAGTTTCTAACTTTATATTTTCAAAGACAAAAAAATTGGGTTAAGCACTTCATGACTGTGAACTTTAATAATTTTATACAGTGATTAGAACCAAACCAACTTTGATATAGAGTAGATAGGGATGACTGCCTAGGTAAGATGGGGTAAAATTTAAAGCTACGAATAAAATAACTACTAATTCTTGTAAAGTAGCAACAAGGAATACCCTTGAATATAAGGAATATTGTTATGAACCTAGGAATTTTTTATTAGACATATGTGAAAGTCATAAGAAGAACCCACAAAGAAATGTGAAATGGTATTAAATTACGTTTTTGTGAATTCTAGAGTATACTCGCATAAAAGATCGAAGGTAAAAGAAATAAATACCAAAATTTGGGAATACTCTCAAGATATTCTGATTAAAATTAGATAGTAATATAATTGGAGAAGAGGATAATGCGATGGAAAACACACATGTGGACGTTCGTTGACTCGGGATTAAGGAAAGCTAAATAGGTGTTAGGAAGTTATTCCACTAAGAAAATGTTCCGATGAGTTATTCTAAATGAGCATATTTATATTTATTATCCAGTGTAGTGTGGCAATGCACAATTTATCCTTTAATTGTTGTGGTATTTCAATTAATGGATGGAGCTTATTCATTAGAAGCCAAAAGGTAAGTTAAAACATGTTCATTATAGTAGAATGACATATTAAAAACATTATTTTATTTAAGTAAGAAGTGATAGGGCCATAACATCATTAATACCAGTTGATGCTAAAAGGCAATTTCCATCAATTTTTTTTAGCTAAGTGCCACTATTTTAAGATGACCATTCATCCTGATGGAGATAAGATGTATAGAGACATGATGTGGATTTTCTATCGGTCGGGAATGAAAAGGTAGGCAACAGAATATGTTGCTATGTATTTGACATGTCAATGAATCAAAGTTGAACAAAGGAAGCCCATAGGTCTCTTATTACCGTTGGAGGTTCCATCTTGAAAGTGAGAACACATATCGATAGATTTTATAGATGGTTGCTATGTAGTCAAAGAGGCAATGAAACTATTTGGGTTCTAGTGGATAGGCTCACTAAAGTGCCCGCTTTATTCTGATGAGAAGTAATAGGACCTTAACATCTCTAGCAAGGATTTACATCAAGGAAGTGGTTTGATTACATGAAATTCCAATCGGTATTGTAAGCGATAGAGACCCCTTATTCACTAGTGAGTTTTGGAGGAGTTTGTAGTCAGCTTTAGGGACGATGCTGAATCTTAGCATTGCTTACCACCCTCAAAAACTGATAGACAAACGAAAAGGGTTAACAAGATCATAGAGGATCTATTAAGGGCTTGCATCATGGATATTGGGGGATATTGGAAGCAACATTTACCTTTTAGTAGAGTTCACCAATAATAGTTACCAGGCGACAATAGGTTTTGAACTCTTGGAAACCTTATACGGAAGGCCATGAAAGTCACCAAATTATTAATGCAAAAACAACAAACTTTAGATTTTTGGACCAAATTTGATCTATGAGACCATGGAGAAAGTTAAGGTAATTAGGCAGTGAATGAAACTGCTCATGAACGACAGAAGTCCTATGCCGATATGCGATGGAAAGAGTTGGAATTTTCAGTTAGGGACATGGTACTTTTTAAGGTTTCCCCTCTAAGAAAGTTATGGGTTTTGGAACCTCGAGGAGGTTGGCATTGAGATTTGTTAGGCCTTTCCCAATTTTGAAGAGGGTGGGGAAACTTGCATACCGAGTGGAACTTCCAGGTGGGAGTCCATAATGTTTTCCATGTATCGCACCTGAGGAAGTATCTGTACAGTAAAACCACTATAGTAGAGCTTGATCAGTTAGCAGATATAGAGACGGAGCCGATAGCACCCCATGCCACCACAGGCATAGTGGAGAATGAATTTAGGAAGCTTCGAAACAAAGAAATTAGGCTAGTCCAAGTAAATTAAGGAGATAATCTGGAAAGTACCTAGAATACAGAAGAGAATATAAGGCTTCTTATCTAGGCTTATCTCTGGTAAATTTTCAATCTTAAAATTTGGTATTATGTAGGCTTTGGTTACATCATGATCGCTGGATTGAATAGTAGAGAATGGTTGCCATACTTTTTATCAGTTGTTTTTGCACTATAGAACATGCATATTGAGATTATTTGCATACATGCCTATATGTCACGATCTTACATTCACGCTAGGGTGAGTTCGCCTATAGATATGTTGCATGCATAATCATATTATATATTTTTGGTCCAGTAGATGGTTATGTAGATATCTTGGTTATACAACATGTTTGTAGAGTGCGCATTACGCTATCCAGCCCTTAGGAATTTCGAGGTCGAATTATTTTAAGAAGGAGAATGTAACACCCGTAAAATGAGCAGGAAATTAATTAAGATGATTAATTAATTAATAATGAATCTAAAAATGAAAATTGAGAAAATGTCAAAATTTGGCTATGAACTTGTACCACTGTGTTCGTAGCAATTTATATAGCAACTTTTACATATAAAGCTTCGCGGTTGGAGTTAGTTATCGACGTTTGAAGATTTTAGATCGCAAATAATTCAAAATGAATTAAAAAATGTTAATGTTAAACGTTAACTATAAGCAGGGAACCCACTATTCGGCTACCTTTATGGGCTAGTCAATTAGGAGACCGTTGACTGGTTAGTGTACGAGAGCTTTGGTTTGCTTTGGCCTAAACGGCCTGGATTTGAAAATATAAAAAGGCGTTGAATAAGATAGTTCTGAGCATCCAAACAACTATACATAAGGGACTAGCCCCTTCGTTTTTCACATAAATCTAAACCTAGTAATGAGATTCTGATCAATTCTCTTCCTCCATAGAAATTTCTTAAAATCAAATTCAAAAATAATTATATACATTCAAGGACTAGAGGAAGGATTGAAGGAATCAAGATAAAGAAAAGGTAGTGAATTATGTATATATATATATGTACACACACACACACACACACACACACATATATATATATGTATGTATATGTATGTATGTATATATGTGTGTGCATTCTAAACTTCCTTAATCTATAGGCTCAAAAACTATCACACCAACAAATTGTTATATAATTATAATAAAAAGGAGGTAAACGGGAGGAAGAGACAGGCAATAACAAAAAAGGAAGATCGAAGGAGATTTTAGTTGGGATTATCAATGAGTGGAATTCATTTTTTTTTCCATAATAGTAACTAGTGTAGTTTGTTTTTGGATTTGTGCTGTGCCTTGGGATATTTCGAATATGAAAACTTATCATTTCAAAGAACCTAGAAAATTTCCCATAAAATGTGAATTATGATTTTTTTTGGAATTCTAATTGTTTTATTATAATATAGTGGAATTGGGTTTGTTATTACGACAATATGAATATTTCGTATTCTATTTGATTCCGCCTATCCAATTTTGATTATAATGATAAAGAATTCAAAACATGAAAAACAGAAATTGTCAAGGTCCGTTTTTTCCATACCCTTTAAGTTGACAATAAACCACACATGTCGAACTCATATTGAATGGAAAAACGGAACATAGAAGGTAAAAAGAAAAATAGGAACATAATAGAATCTCACTCGAATGGAATAACATATATTATTGAACAAAAATCTTTACAGTGGAATTTTTTTAAAATACATATATGAGAGCCAAACCTAATTTCAGCTCGGACAGTTATAAACATATGTTCTTATAGTTGCTAAAAATCATCAACCAATGCAAAAAGCAAAGAGGATAATAGAATACACCAATATTTAAGTGAATATCTCCAGCTCTCCTTTGGAAAACTTCAATCGTCATCAACTAAACTTACAACAACTCGGTTCTGACCCGAGTATTAAAAATACCCAGATCAAGCTTGATAAACTAGCGTGAGAAAATCTTAATAATAAATGACAGTATCTTATATCAGCCTTTGAATAAAATGCTGCGAAAAGAAAGTGTATCTCATAAGACCACGTCCACACATAAACATGGATGAGTTTTAGCCTTATGATAACTAAATCCTTTTATATATCAAAACATTTGATATTGTTTCTAATGATATATCTTTGAAAACATTTGCTAGTAAGCTTATTAATCTTAGCCGAAATTGTTACCATTATTAAATTCCAGCATACTAACTGTAAATGCGGGTTCTACAAACAAAATGGTAGACACTTATTGGAGAAGGGATTTCCATACAAATGACCAGGTGAAGGGACTACCTTCCGATGGGTACACCTTTAGGTGGATGTCTCGAGGACCACATAACATCTGCTCCCCTACCAACATAAGATCGGTCTACCTCTATGCTTAGATAGTACCGAATTTGTCATCCCTTGATCGTTACCGACCTTTATCCCAGAGCTCTCTTTACGTACATCCACATTAATTTACATCTCAAACATTATAGCGAGAAGAAATATATCTAGAAGGGGATGATCATACCCTAACAACTGCGAACCACATAGCCTTGCCACATGTGACCCTGGTTCGATCATTTTTCGATTGATGAGGCTTCAAGTAATGATTACCTTTACACATATCACATATCACATCTCTGAATGCCACATTGTCATTCCACGTCACATGACCGATTTCTAGAAAAGTATAACTTCTTGAGCTCGAAAGTCTTGGGAAATGATGTTAAGCTAAGAGAAGTTGCCTTCTCCGCCATCGACCGATATTCGTTTATAGAAACCACTTAAATGTGATTATGAATACAATTTCAGACAAACATCCATACAAGTTTGTTCTGGGACTAAAAAAACGAAGGCACTCTTTTACCACATTATACGATTGGTAGCGAACATTCCTTGTCATTATAAGATATTATGTAACAAAGAGACCACCGCTACTATAAGTATTTCAGGAGTTATCCCAAATCAAATCAATAGGCAGTCCTTTGTCACTATTCATCTCAATATCTTCAACTTCTGATCTTTTACTTCAAATACGTAGATAAGTTTAAAGTGGTCTATGGATAGGAATCACCCAAATTCGACCCCTGTTCCTTCGAAATCCAATTATCGATAAACATTGAATATGAGTACATAGGACTTATTAAATGTAACGATCGAGGGATTTTCGACCCCCGAAAATCGACACTAATACGTTCACTTTATAGACTATCAAGTAATCGAGTGTTGGAAATACTAGGTTGTATGGGTCTATGAAGAAAAAGAGATAGAAGAAGAAAACAAAGAATCTCTCCATTGTAGCGGAACAAAAATATAATATACAATAACATTATTTATATAAAGAAAAAGCTGTAACTATTGATATACAACCAATTTATCAAAGTAAGATCATCAACAAATAAATCTGGCAGTTATAATAACTTGTTCCTAAATAATGAAAATGCAGCCGATAATACATAGTGGAATATAGTCGAATACGTGCAATACTTTTCTGCCATCCAGCTCGCCTCCTGAGCTCCAGAACGTCCTAATCAGGAAAATTGTAATGCTCGGTCTGACCCGAGCATTACAATAAGTAACACCCGAGTCAGGCTGGAAACCAGCATGAGTAAATCAACTTAATTTAAAATACTTAAGCTATAAAATCTTTTGAAAACTAAGGTAACTCATACAAACACGATGATTTTTTTTTATCTATTTTCAACCCAAACACTTTCAGAAAAATCCATCGATATAAAATAGTGTCTAAGTGCAATACTTAATTAAAATAGTTAAAATTTGAAATTAATCCAATCCCAGCCTATTAAACTCTATAATCAAACCCATAAAGGCTACGAGTGATTATTTAATTTAAGTGGTTCCGGATAACACAAATATCCGATTTCGGCCTCTTCGAATGCATATAAGTTTATTCTAAATAAAACGTATCATCATTTTAATCTAACTATTTTAACTTGTCTGACTACTTGATGGCATAGACAAGGAAAATTGAAATGAATATCCCATAGAGTTAACCCGAGATATAGATTGTTAGCTAATTTAACGATCAATAACCAATATCAACAATTCACTCGTCATAGTTCAATTTGCCTTGATTAACCATATCCATTTATTTTAAATCCAAGTTAATTTAAAAAAATATTTTTGATTTAACTCTATTTAACATCCAACTTTGTTAATTTATATTAAATTTTAAAGTAAAATAATAATATAATTACTTACCCATTTATATTATAAGATATCACTAGACTTTAAAATTAGGATTTAAATTAAAATAGATTTTTAGTAAAAATAAAAGAAAATATAAATTATCATACAAAAATATGTGTAAAACCCATTTCTTCCTCTTTTCCCTTTCCTTTCGCTTCGCTTTCTTTTCCCTTCCTTCCTCTTCCCTTTCTTTTTCTCTCTCGTTTTTCTTTTTCCTTTTCTTTCTTCCTTTCTCCTTTTTTCTTTCTTCCTCCGGCCCATCTCCACCCGGCCTAAACTCTCCTCCCTTCTTCCTTTCTTCTTCTTTTCAAGTTCTCCTTTTTCCCTTCCTTCTTTCTTTCTCCTGCTTCCACCTACACGTATCCCTCGCCGTGCACATGCATATATCGGCGACAACTCGCCGTCCACCTATGACCATCTCCCCACATCATCTTCGACCTTTGAAATCACTGTCCACCCCAAATTTCCATGATAAATCCTAATTTGAAAAATCATAGTCCAACCCAAACTAGAAAACAAACCCGTCCCCCCATCTCTGCCTCGTCCAGCCACCTCCGAACACCGCGTCCACCAAACTCGGCCACTAGCCTCGCCACACTTCCCTCTACCTTTTCCCCCCAAACCAAAGCCCCAGAACTCCACCGCATTGCCACCACTGACTCAAACCCATCCACAAACAGAAACTCCCCTTAAACCCAACAACGACTTCGTCCAACCACCCCAACGCACTATAAAATCCAACTCCATTTTTCCCATGCTTCCCATCTCCACAACTTCCTTCTAACCCAATGCCGACCCCCACCATCGACTGCCTCGCCCGAATTCGACCGAAGGCCAAAAACTGGTAATCTCCTTATATGTCATCGAATACGCAACTAAAAATCGTGTAACAACCTCCAAAATTGATCATTTCAAATGTCGATCACGTTCATATAAGTAAAAGCCTAAAAAATGATGTTCGAATTATCTTCAATATTGGTTAAATTACTGTAATATACACTTTTATTCCTTTACACTTGATAATATTTAATAATTTTTTTTTAAAGCAAAGTATAGTCAAAAAACAAACATCTTTCCTTTTAACATCATAACCTAAATCTAATTAGATTGAGGGATAGGAATTTTTGAAGTCAAGCATAACATTCTTTTTAAATATAAAAATGATGAACATGCCTGGGCTTCTTTGGTTATAACACTTACATACATTCATATATAGGTATATATATATATGTTCCAATACAAGCATACCTACCAAACAACACTTAAATTGTAATGACCCGATTTTACGACTTCTGAAAGTCGACATTAATAAGTCCACTGTATCAATTGTCGAACCATCGAACGCCGGAAAACCGAACCATTAGGGTTTAAGAAGAAAAAGGTAGAAGTAGAAGATAGAAACAATAACAGAATCTCAAAATTCGCAGCAGAACAACATATAATATATCAATGAATAATCTTTAAAATAAAGAATCATATCTGTTATTACATTACATCACATTACATTATCAGAGTGTACAACAACAAACAGCAGAAGGAAATATAACATATACAAGTAATACACTCACCATCCAGCTTCAACTCCTGATCTCCACAGCAACTCTTTTCTGACTTCGCTCCCGGATAACCGAAACCTGACTCTAGGCTGCCCGTGTAGAAAATTATGGGCACCCAGAGTTTAGAAAGGGAACAATAAACTCGAGGTCAGTCGTGGGACTGGTGTGAGATCTTAAAAACATTTATTCTTTAATAAAAGGAAAACAAAAGATTTTAAAAGCATAGGCATTCTGCACTTATGCCTGCTATAGCTACCATGTTCAATAGCAGGTTACCGCCACATTCCATGGTAGGTTATACAACTAAAATCGTATAGGGCGCGTATTGTTTCTTTGGATTTCCAACAAATGATCAGGCCAAGGAACTTCCCATTGCCACATGGGTACGCCTCTGGATGGACGTCCCGAGAACCTAACCGGATCTCTGCCAACACAAGGCCGGGTTACCTCTATAAAAATAGGTAACTACTGACACGAGTATGCCATCCCCCGGTTGTAAACAACCTTTATTCGAGGATCCTCAACAACAACAATCACAAAGTAATATATATTTATGATATTCACATAAGTTAAGTATCTGGGCTCCATACCATGATACCACTTCTATCCAGAAGGAAATGTACATACCCTAAGGGGCGCTAACCCCTATAACCTTGCCGCATCCTTCCTGTTTTGACCATTTCGGGGTGTGAGGTCCGACGAAGTCTCGTCCATAAAGCTACGCTTTTCACAAAAGCCATGCTTCGATCAACAAATGATCAGCAGCACTTCGTATGCCACATTACCAAATTGGGAATGTATCACTAGTAACCATCAACTACATAACCTCTGAGCTCTTACGTCTCAGAGAAGGGTGTTAAGCTAAGAGAATAAATTCTCCGCCACCAACAGAAATGTATTTGATAGAAACTAGCTTTACATCTCAAAGTGTAACGTCGGACACACATCCATACAAGTCCGTTCCGGGATCAAACGGAACCGAAGGCACTTCCAAAGAAGCCCTTGCAATCCGGATATTCACTAATCACGTCCGGAATTCCCATCACAATGGGTGATAAAATCTCTATACCGGAGCAACCCGGTGCAGAGACATTCGACGGGTATCCTTTCGCTTTCGAAAATACCCGGTCTTCAACACCATCTTCAAATGAAATCCCATTTCATCATATCGTTATTCGGAATGGGTTTTATGACGCAAGGTCCTCTCCCGGCTAATCCGAATAACGAGCGCTTATTTTAAAAACAAGTGTTCATTCAGATTCAAACAATTCACAATAATTTCATTTTGATCTTTTAAACAAAAGAACTATCACAATCACAAAGGTTCGATGTGGGTTTCGAATACCCATTTGGAATTCGACTCCCGGTCGCATCGAAATTAAAATGCCATTTAAAAAGGCCAATATTGATAGTTGGTTATTTAACTATCAATCATCATTCACCACAGTCACTGGATTTCAAATAATTTTCCCCAATTGTTTTTTTGAATATATCTTCGCAAGATAAAATTTCACACATCAATCCTTTGAAAATCAATTTCAAATCAATTTCCAAACATTTATTCATTTCCACTGAAAATATGCCGATTTCAAATATTTTAAAATAATATAAAAATACTTAATCAAAATGTACTCGGAAACATTTAAAATAAATTATTTTATAATATTTGCTTTAAATATTAGTTATGAAAAATATTATACTAATATCTCATACAAAATTCAAGTCCAAAAACTAATTTTAAAATAAAATTAGTAGATAGAGTATAAATATTTAAATAACTATTTTCTAAATCAAATATCAATTTAAATCTTTAAAATAATCCCTTATATAATTTATTAAATAAATTTTACTTTAAACAATTTCCAAACTAATTTCTCCAACAATATTATTTTTAGAACCAAATCTAAAACTTTTAAATTTTATTCAAAAGCTATTTTAAAAATATACTCGGCTTTCTAGGGAAGAATTTCTTTTCCATTACAAAATGGTCCATTCAAATAAATTAATAAATCCTTTTGATTTATTTTAATTTACATTCCAATTTGTAAATTCCTTTCCATGCTTTAAAAATAAACCAATATTTATTTTTAAACAATTTCTCTTTTCTTTACAAATTCCCGTTGTGAATTTACATTTCCAAATATCAACTGATATACGAATTTTAAATCGATTCCCAAATATTATCTTTAACCCAATCAAATCCCAAATTGATCCCCAATTTATTTCAAACACAAAATCAAATTCCAATTTGATTTCCCAAATTAATTTTCCAATATCAAATCAATTTCAAATTGATATTCCAAGTTATTTCCAAAACACCTAACCAAATTTCCAAATCGATTCCTAAGATAAATTTCAACCCTAAATTAATTCCTGAATCGATTTCTAAAATAAATTTCAACTCTAAATTAAATTCCAAATTTAATTTCTAAATTTATTTCCTTTTGAAATGAATTTCTTTATCTCTTTCAAATATTTAAAATACGTATCTTAAATAATTTCTTCAACCATTAAACAATATTACTCGAAATTCCTTTAATAAAATATTTTCCCATATTTTTGGAATTAATTCGATAGGATTATAAAAATCAAATTTAATAGTTTAATTGTAACGGTCTAGGCTCTTCTACTTTAATTTTCAAAAATCAATTTCATATTTCTTGTATCCTACGATACCAAAAATATATTTGGCTAAGTTACAACCTTCACAGTTTCAATCATAAACAATCACACGGATTAAAAATAATCAACACACAACATATGAAACAATTTAAAATTTTGAGGAATCCAGTTGGATCCCTCCAACCTGTTTTCCCTACATCCACAGACGTTAGCACATAATTAAACACCCATTCCACTTCAAGGTGGAATATCGCGGTATATGAGATTTATAAAATATTATCCGCTATTATGCGATGCAATAGGGTCTCATCCGCTATATAATGCGGGAAATCAACAACACCAAATACATATATAATACCAATTCCACTTCGAAGTAGAATATCGCGGTCTATGGGTTTAATATAATAACCTCCGCTATTATGCGGCGCAAAGGGTCTAAACTAATATAAATAATAATAAATAAATTATCTAAACACACAATCAATCAATTTTAATTTAACTATCACAATTCCACAACCAATCAATAACTGGAATTTTCAATTAAAATTTTGAGTGAGAAGATCTCACTTGATTATGCATGCAAACCATTTTCTTTCGAGCTTGATTCCCACACAGTTTCAGACCTTGTATAAATAATTATATAAGATTTCATTAATACTCGAGCTAATCGAATAATTTATTTCCTTTTGAATAATTTTAATAAACTAATAACTTGATTTAAAGCTAACTTCCTTTTCAATTAAAATCTTTGTTTAACGAAACATTAAATTTAAAACTAAATTTCCTTTAAAAGTATTTTTAAATAAGCTTATCAAACAAATTAATTTCCATATTGATTTAAAACAAGGATATTTTTATTGCCTTATAAATAAATTAAATCAGTTTATTAAACAAATTAATCTGTATAGGGATTAAAAATTCTAATTATAATTTATTTAACATTTTAAAATGTCTATTTTCAAAATCCTATCTATAATAAAATTAGTTTTTGTTTATTTAAAAATGAGCATGCATATAAATCAAGTGCCATTTTTATTTGTATATATTTTTACTTTGAACATATGTTTGTATATTTACTGTTTTATTCTTCACTGTATAGCCCAATATTCAATACAAAATTTATTTACTGCATGTTTTTATAACTTATATTTACAGATTACAAATATATAAAATTCAACAAATATATGTTTAATACCTTGCTGCAATCTGTCGATACACTGCTGCTATCCCTCCAAATCGACCTGCCAACACGAGTTCGTCTAAGCTCGACTGCGACTCCGGCCCTTGCCACGACATGCCATCGATGAGTCACCGCTCCACCACTTCGTCGCCAGAATGCAAGCTAACGTCACCTAAATCCAAAAGCGGCCCACTGCTCAACCTACGACCCCACTCCGGCCATACGAGCGCGATTTAAAATTTCGTGCCCCTTCGAAGAGGAAGAAGTAACGAACTACGATGGAGGTCTCGACCCGACTTCGAACTGGGGACGAAGGATTGACTTTGGTTTGAAATTTCGATTCGAATGGATTTTGAAAGGAGGATGGAGAAACAATATTATTCGGCCATGAAATTTTATTTCAATCGAACTGGATTTTTTTAAAGAGGATAGGGACGCAGTAGATCTGAGAAAAATTGGGTTCGAATTTATTTTCTGTTGATTCATCTTTGGCCATTATTTTTAAGCTTAAAGATTTGCTCAGTATATTCCTTTAAACGATAGATTCGTTATCTTTATTTTATTTTATTTTTTTTCAAAAGAAGACGCGTGTTAAACTTGGAAGGACAGGTGCTTAAAAATTCAATACGTGTTTGCTTAGATCTGCAATTGTGTTTTAAATGAAACTGCATTACTTAAGTTTAAATTTAAATTCGAATTCAAATCACCTTGAAAATGCAATTTAAAATTCGAACGCAATTTAAAATATAATGTTATAAGCCCATTCCGAACGCAATGGAAATGGTTCCGAGTCCAAATTCGATCGTATGGAGAAGATAACTTTTTAAATCAAGTTTAAATATTAAATACCCGGTATAAATGTCAGCGCGTTTATCTATCGTACGATCACACGACAACTCTGAATGCTATGAAAATTGAAATCCGATAATAATACAATATTACGGATCCAATGGAACTGGCTTCGTTAAATTCCGAGACTGTGCCTCGAAAAGCTATTTTTTTTAAATATCGATTTAAATGATATAAATTCAATACTGAACAAACAGTATCAAATTCAATTCTAAAGCTTCTATTAACCTCAGTATTATCAATATAAAATTTCTAAGCCATTAAATTATTTTTAACAGGCTTAAAATTGAAGATTTACAATTTTACCTAAATTTCTATAATTAAATTTGATGATCAAATTGCTAAATTCATAGTTAAAATTAAAATTCAAGTTAAATTAACGATACAGATATTTGAAATCAATTGAATATTTCAATTTCAAACGTCAAAAATTTTGGATCGTCACATAAATTCCCATGACCAAGCATATATTATAGTATAAAAGGACAGTTCTACTCACAGTTTTAAAATGGAAGAACAGATGCTCTTTATCTTGCCCTGCTTCAAATTTTTATATATTTAATCCTCTTTTTGTTTGATTTTTTTATCCCTGAACAAACATATGCTCGGCCACATATATGTGTATATATAGGGGGATGAAGTGTGTAGAGCAAGCTAATACATGTACAGGCTGAGAGTTTTTCCTTTAATTTTTTTAGATTTGATTTTAAATGATTTGATATATTATGTGTACATGACCTGATTTGATATTATGAGAGCTTGACTTGATTTATTTTGTTGATTTGCTTTTTTGTGGGCTTGAAATGAAATTTGCCATTATGATGTCCCTTTGTATGCCCACATAGACACACACATATATATATATATATATACATATACACTACTTTATGTTAACATATATATTTACATGTTTAATTATTTTCAATTTTATCCACACACATATATTTTGACAAATATATACATATAGATATGTACATCTATATAATGTACATATTTATTTTGCTTCCTATCTTACATCCATATATGTATTACCTTTATAACACATTAATATATATTGTTATCACCACCTACACATATATCTACATTTTCACTATTTAATATGTATATATATATGTATGTATGTATGTATGTATGTATATACATTTGCTTGTATTTGTCATCATATTTAAATATATATATATATATATATTCACATTATTCCCTATTTACATATTTATCTATATTTGCATATGTATGCTTACCTACATTTATACATATATATATCATTTTTATAAAGGGATTATTCTATCCCAAGTTCGAAATGATGAAGTTTAAATACATATATCTATATTGTTAAATTTCCCTTTTTCAAAAATTTATATCCCGGAATTTTATATAGTTTAAGTCAATTTATATTCCCTGATTTTAAATATCAGAAAATTCTTTTATTCGATAGATAAATATTAATATAAAAAGTCAATTAATTATCCCAATATTCGATGGCTAAAACCGAGTCATAATATTCATTCCCCCTTAGAACTTTTCATCCTTGAAAAGGAACGAAGCAAGAATTTGAATTTCGGTGTTTATTATTAATTAAATCATTCCTTTAAAACATTTAATCTCCTTGCTCTTTTACTATACATTTTAAAACACTTTAATTATATAGTATTACCAAGCTAGTTTTTTTATATATAAGAATATTTTTCATAACATGATGTCTTAACAAGTCCATCCTTGTTCTCATAAAAATTTAGTCATAAATTGATCAGGCGTACGACTGAAAATCTATAAGTACTTAATAGACCCGTTTTCAACAACTAGTGAAAATACTTGAAAATTTTCTTTTCAAAAAATGATATGGAAAGTACCACCCCCTCACCACCATGGATCACAGTTAACACGATGGTTGCATTGCTATCCCAGTGAAATCCATAAGAAAATTTAGGCATCCGCACATCTCAACTTTCGCCATGGAAACACCATAGATCGTAGCTATTCCAAGGTTGCGTTGCTATCACAACAAAACCGTAAGTAATCTGTAGGCAATCACTACCCCTCGAATTACGCTGCCAAACAAAACTTTACTACATAGATCGCAGACTACACAAAGGTTTCGTCACTATCCTAGTGAAATCCAATGTAGATTGTAGGTACTCACTACCACATGAATTACGCTATAGAACCAAACCACATAGATTGCAATCTACCGGTGTTATATCGCTATCTCATCGAAATTAAACGTAGATTATAGGCAATCACTACCACTCGACTTACTCTATGGAACCACGATAGATCGCAGTTACAACAAAGGTTACGATGCCATCATAGCAGAACCCAATGTAACTGTAGGCATCAGCACCACTCGACTTATGCTACCCATCAAATGATCATCAGGAACTCATGAGTTTTTATCTGGACGTCCTTTGGGATCCTAATTTCATTGAACCCACCTTTAGGTTTCCTAGGCAAAATCACCCAGTAGATCTCCTACAATAAGTTTTGACTTTCATGGGGGTGCCTTTTCCATACTTTTCTCAAAACATATCATACTATATACATATAGTTCCTTTCAAAATCATACTCTTTATATGTATCACATATAAGCTTCATTTATACAAATCGATATCTTCAAAATCGATAGTCTTCAAATTTGGCTTATAATTACCAAAATTGACTTTTTGCCAAAATCAAAGTCTTTTAAAATCAATGGGTTTCAAAACTATTTCAGTTCCATTCTCATATACATATAAGATTATTCTTTCAACTTGAATAATGTTCGGATCAATAATTTCTGAGTCCACTTCATATATATATATATATATCTTTCAACAATTCACTTCTTTCTAATTATAAATTCAACAAGGGGAGTTTGGATATCTAAATAACATTTATATTCTCATTAATGCCAAATAAAATTTTCAAGTTCGATTACCTTTCAAAGTTTTTGTAACATTTCTTACTTCTTATAAAGTAAGTTTTAGTTATGGTACTATCCAATCTTTATTTTAAAATCATCATATTTATTCAAAATATACCATTATTCTTCATAATCATTTTTACCATAATATCTCGATTTCGATTCCAATTTAGAGTTGCTTCATATTTCCATTTGGGTTATAATTTCAATTTATCCCAATTAGTATTTAAATCCATGATTTAAATATAAATAATTTGCACACTGACTAGTTTGAATTTAGAAAATAGATTGAATAGTTGTAAAATAGTTAAGTAGTTAATATAAGATAGTTTGGGTATTTAAAAGAATGGTTTGTAAAGTAAATAACTTGAAAAATCAAAATAATTTGAATATTTAAGAAGATAGATTTTAGACAGTTTATATTAGAATAATTTATTTGAAATAGTTTCAGAGTCAAACTATTTCAACTCCCAATCTCCAATCCAACTCAATTTCAATGTCCAAATTAGTAATTATAAATTTTCTTTCAAACGAATATAAAAAGTGATTTTAAATTAGATCGTACTTCTACAAAATATTTCACAACATCGATAGACTACAATACTTGTGAGTCTAAACATTAAATCCATTTATTCATATAAAAGACTTAAAAAAGGTCATTAATCTAGACGCCTTAATAACTATCTAGGGTTTAAGAAAAGAACGGAGTCTAAGCATCCTTCATAAAACTTCCTTAAGGACTTCCAACCAACTTGCCAAAACCCGTTCAGGCAATCTGTAACAACGTGTCCCTACTTATAGCATTTGCCACAAAAGATCATTGCACTTCCATCTTCATGGATGACTTTCACGTTTCCTACGGGAGTTCCACAACTTTCTGTTTCTTTCATCTCTTGGGGCAATCCCAAGCGATGTGTCCCATCATTTTACAATGGCAGCAAATGGTTGATCTATCGACTGGTACTATGGGTTTACGCTTCACCTTTCTCACCGTGGGGCAATGGTTTAGGAAATGTCCTTTCTTTTGACACCTAAAGCATAAAATCTCAGAGTAAAACAGTTTGGCTTCTTTATTCCTTTCCTTTCTTGGTTTACTACACTTATGTAACGACCCGTAAGTTTTAATAATTAAAATAGTTAATTTAATAAGATTTTTGTGATTTAATATTGGGAGAAATAAAAAATTTGTGATATACTAATGAAATAATAACTAAATTGAAATGTAATAATGTTAATTTAAGTTAACTATTAACAATTTGAATGAAAGTCCAATCAATTGAAATGATTAAAGGTTATACTTAGTTATAAAGTGAATATAGGAAAAAAATGCAAATATTGAATTAATTAATGAAATAATATATAACTAATGGTAATTGAATAAAATCGGTGTTATGTAAGTAATTATAAAATTTGGCTGTAAATAATAAACTTATTAATGTGACTAAAAGTTAATGGTGACAAACTATTATATATTACCTATTTATTTAGTCGGTTAAAATAAATTGAAAATCAGCTATAACTAAATCAAATTAAATGTTACATTTATGTGAGTTATGACAATTACTGCAAATTGTGAATGTAATAAAAGGGTATAGAAATGTTAATTATATTCACAAGGCGATAATTAATGTAATAAAAAGAGTGAAACAAAGACAAATTAATTTACTGAGATTTTAAATTACAATAAGATCGACCAAAATTCAATATAATTGAAGTATAGTGGTTAATACAAATATAAGATGGAATTTGTAGCATATTAGTGAAATAAGATATAAACAAATATTAACTATGTTATTAGAGTAATGATTGATTGAATAAAAAGATTTAAATCAATTTATTGGAATTAAATTATTATTAATTGGATTAATTGCAGTTGAAACTGAACAATGTGTTTAGAAAAATAATTAACATCGAATTGCTATAAGAATTTGTATTAAATTATTGTATATATTTAACTAATCAAAAATGATGAAACTTGTTAGTTTATAAATATTGAATTAAAAAGTGATTAATTAATTTAATATTAATTTATTTAATTAGCGTAAAAATAGCCATTTTGGCCACTGTCTCGGATTTTGATGGAACTAGTACATCGGATCCGTAATGGTGAATTATTGTTCGATTTCAGATTTCGTAACGATCGAACTTTTCATTTGATCGTACGAGCTCGAAACGCCTAGAAATCAATTTAATTGAAATCAATTTGAAATAAGCTGATTTTAAAGAAACTTCTTCATATGATGGAATTTGGACCTGAAACCTATTCCATTGAGTTTAAAATTGTCAAAAACATCTATTTTGATATATAGGATGACCCATTTTCGTTCCGGAGATAGAACGGGCTTTTTGGGTGTTTATCGTTCAACTTTCAAATCAATCGTCCATTCATTCTTATTTCTGATCTGCCTATATATAGCCCGTTATAAATCCTAACTATTTCTTATTCCATTTATCTGTACGTACAATCTTATCTGCTTCTCTCTTTCCAATGGCAGACAACCAAAATCAAATAAAAATTTCAAACTACTCAAAATATGTCGAATTATATATCGATTCGAAGTTCTCGAAGAGCGCAAGTCAAATTTGTAGTCTGTTTTTCGATTTGGATTTTTGTATGGCCAGAATTGAGTAATTAATTCTCGGTCATTCATTTAGGACTTGATTAACGACGACGGATCATCGAATTGATGGTATGGTAGCGTAGGGAGGGTGGACGAGAGTTCATTGAGTCATTGGTTGGGAGAATAGGTGGCTAGATCATCGACAATAAAGAGATTAGGGTCCGATGGTTGGCGGTGGCTGGGTAAATTCGTGCCGGCCGGTGACGTTTGGGTGATCGCCGGTGGTTGTGGAGGGAAGGATGGTACTTCGATTTGGTGGTGCCTTTATGGCCATGACATGCCGAGGCAGCAGGGTGATGATCGAGTTCGGTGGCCAATCTCGTGTAGTATTCGTGTACGAGAGATGATGGGGTAGGTCTTACATGTTCAAGCAACGTGACGTGGAAAATGTTTATTTGTATATATTTTATTTATTTGAATTTGAATTTCAAACCTCTAACGATCATAACTTCTTCATACGAGGTAGGATTCACGCGTGATTTGTTCCATGCGATCGTATTAAAATTCCGTACATTTTGACATTAAACGAACTTTGAGGCTGTTATATTTTGAGCCCTATTTTGGATTTCAAATAAATTTGAAATCAAAAGCGAGTGTTTTAACCGACTCACAAATACTAGATTATCTTATGTTAGTTAAATTAAATTTATGATGTGATTGAAAATTTATTGATTGTTATTTGGTATGTTAAATTGTCATTCTGGTTAAATTTGACTTCTATTGCATTTAATCATTGTTTAATTTAATATTGAATTTGAATTGTCAATAATACCTGTATTGATTATAAGTTATTTATTGATGTTTATTAGTTGATTTGGATGATGATTTGGATGGACGTTTTATTTTTGATATTGGATGAATGGATGTTGTATTTTATATTGTTATAACATTGCAATTTGCCTATCGGTTGAAATGATACTATTAGCCCGCCTTTTTGGCAAGGCGGTAGATAGGCGCATTCAACCTAATCAACTTTACAATTATCGAGGCTAGAATATGATGGATTCGGTCTAAATGGTTGAAGCTCGCTTGGATGGCTCTCTCGGCATTGAGGTTCGTCGTTGTGGCTCAGCATTATGGCGAGGATAGGGTGCCTCGGCATTGTGGTTTGGTCAGGGTCGTTCGGCATTAAGGTTCGTCAGGGTCGCTCCGCATTAAGATTTGTCAGGGTCGCTCCGCATTGTGGTGAGGACAGGGTAGCTTGGCATTGAGGTTCCTCAGGGCCGCTAGGCATAGGTCGTTCGGTCTGGAAGTCGTGGGTCGCTCTGCATCATGGTTCAGCCTGAGTGGTTCAGCATTAATGGTGGTTCGGCAATTGGAGGTAGCTCGGCAAAGCGGCTCGGTGTAGTGATGTGGTTCGGCCATGAGAGGTCGTTCAGCCTCGGTGGTATGGTTCGGTTACTTCGAGTCCCGAGGCATGTGACCCCAAGACTACTCGGGTAGCTCGGTGGAATATCAGGTGGCTCGGCGTCGTTGGTTCGGCAAGTGTCGTTCGAAGACTTAGTGATGTGGGTTGGCATACTAGAGTATGGAATGGATCAGCACGACAGTGTGGATCGATCATAATGAAAGGTATTAGCTCGGCTATGGACCTGATGGGCCCGGACTACTCGGAAAGCCCAGTAACTCGGGATTTGTCTATAAATACAACATATAGGGGTTCAGAAAAGGGATCTTATTCCTGCTCTCTAGCTTTCTATTTCCTAAGGCTAGGACTACTCTGTCATCTTGTAACTGTAATTGATTCTAACATTAATAAAAAGGAAATTTCTAGAGTGGACGTAGGCCAAAGTCAGCCGAACCACTATAAAATCTGTTGTTCTTTACTGTTTTCTTTTAATTTTTACTATTCTTCATATTTGTACTCTCTACACACTCTCTATCCGTGAGCTGTAACAGGTATTTGGCGCTTTCATTTGGATATGGGTGTTAGTGACCAATTTTGGCGCTAACAATTTGGTGCTTTCACTGAGAGCACAACCTTTTGGGAATTTTGGAGCGAGGAACTTGATTCTAGGAAGCAATGGCTAGGCCATCGGCAAGGAAGCAAGTGAAAGAAAGGAGCAATCAAGAGGGAAGTCAAGAGGCTTCCTCTGGAGCAGGAGCAGGTCAAGCATCCATCTACATCACCAGAGATGAGATGGAAGCGATACTAAAAAGGCAAGAGCAGATGATGCAGAATCTCCTTAGACAGTTTGGACAGGTAGGGACGGCTGGAGTTGTTGGAGTTCAGATCCACAGAGCTGGAACAGCAGGACCCAACAAGAAATCAAACGAAGCAGCTCAACAGGGCGCAGCCCCTAATCAGCACACAACTGCTAATCTGGATGGATCCAGTCTAGTGGGCATACCATCTGGCAATGATGGACCAATCCCTGGAGGAACTCTAGGCGATACCACACAACGAGATGCTGGAAGGAGTACGAGAGTGCGTCATGAAGAGTACATACCGGAATTCCCTCAAGAACTAGGTGGCAACCCTTGACGGACAATGCTGGATTGGCTGAGATTATCAGGCGAACTATGCACGAATGTTTGACAGACAAAGATCTAGAAGGAGTAAACAGGAGTCTGTTTACCCGTGAAATCAGAATGGCCCGAAACCCTCCGAAGTTCAAGCTACATACTCCGAAAGTGTATGATGGCAAGGTTGATCCTACTGATCATTTGATGAGATACATAAGACATATGGAAGTGCTGGAAGCATCGGAGGAAGTGATGGCCCGATGTTTCCCACTGTACTTGACGCATATAGCTGCTATGTGGTTCAAATAGTTGGAAGAGGGATATATCAGGACATGGACAGGATTGGTAAACAGGTTTTTAAAGTAGTTTCAGGTTCATATCAAAAGACCGAAGAACATAATGATGCTAACATTGGTAAAGCAAAGGACAGACGAATCGCTTAGAGCTTTCTTAACTCAGTTCAACGCTACAGTTGCTTCGGTGGATCGGCCATGTCCATCGATGGTTTTGATGGCAGCAGTGTCAGGAGTCAGAGAGAATTCGGATTTCAAAGTGTTATTGATACGGGACCACCAATAGATCTCGGGGAATTCTTTCATGAAGCTGAGAGATTCCTTCGGAAGGAAGATGTATGTTCAGATATGAAATTAAAGGAGATGAATGCGGTTGAGGATGGAGGGCCATCCTGCGGAAGCTCAAATAAAAATAACAATAAAGGAAAAAAGGAAAGTGGATGGCAACTGTAGCACTTCGAAGAGGCTATGGAGGGAGCCAAAGTTTTCTTCTTACACGGATCTAAGTGAGACTCTAGAAAGGATTTACTTGGATACTCGAGGGCACCTTCAGTATCAAAGGCCACCAAGGAGGGAACCTTCTGAATATGAGCGGGCATCGGGAAAGCAATGCCTATTCCATGAACTAGACGGGCACAACACTAACAATTCTGGGCATTTGAAAGATATCGTGGAAGAGCATGCAAGAAATGGTCACCTGCAATAGTACATAAGGAATCGAGCTATAGCAGTGGAAGGGAGCGGCCATCGCCTACCTCGAATGAAGGTGGTACTGGATCTGGTCACCGCTGGCTTGTTATCAATTAAATGGTTCTATGGTTTTGATTAAGTGATAGAACTCAAAGTAATACGGGTAGGTCACTTACAACATACGGGATCGAGGATGGTCCCTAGGCGTGCTCTGAGATGACGAAAAACAATACTGCTTGGGTCTATGAATCTTGTTTTCTTCCTGTTTTTTCTGTAAACTCTGGTTTCTTCTTTGGTGCTTTGGAAATTTATTTCCCTTTGTTGTACGAACTTTTGCTTTGATAATTGAATTTTGTAATGATCGGATTTGGATCAATGTAATAGATAATACAGGTCTCGCGATCACGGTCCCAACCAGTGAGACAGGGCAGTGATCTCAAGTTACGAGTCCCATTGCCGAAGTGCGATGGAATAGACTCAAACACAATATATAAGTCCTTGATCGGAGAGTCGAGACCGAAGAATATATAAAAGTCCTTGGTCGGAGAGCCGAGGCTGGAGAATATAAAAGTCCTTGACCGGAGAGTCGAGACCGGATAATATATAAAAGTCCTTGGCGGGAGAGCCGAGGCCGGAAAATATAAAAGTCCTTGGCAGGAGAGTCGAGGCCGGAGAATATAAAAGTCCTTGACTAGAGAGTCGAGGCAAGAGAATATATAAAATTCCTTGGCCGGAGAGCCAAGGCAGAAGAATATAAAAGTCGTAGACCAGAGAGTCGAGGCTGGAGAATATAAGAATTCCTTGATCGTAGAGTCAAGGCCGAAGAACATATAAGCCTTCATCGAAGAGTCTAGGCTGGAACAGGATAATGTGACCCGACGAGGTCGACAGATTCAAAGACTAAACCCGGAGAGGTAAGGGATTTAGGTTTCGGCTTAGGATAAATGTACACGGTGAGGTCCTGGATTTGGCAAAAGGTCCGGGGCGGTCTTCAATTTGGATATCGACCCAGAAAGGTCATAGATTTGGCTATTGGTTATTGATGGATTAAAATTTGGTTGACGGATAGGATGGCTTGGTATTGGATTGGATTATGGATCGAATTGCATGGTTATGAATGAAACATACTTCTGATATCGGACTTGAGGCTATTCAAAACATACCTTCCAAAGCAAGGCATGTTTTGAGTGGTAAATGTTAACCTGCGTTTTTCGCAAGGCCCTAGACAGGCGGATTCAACCTAACCAACTTTACAATTATTGAGGCTAGAATATGATGGATTCCGTCTAAATAGACGTATCTCGCTTGGATGGGCCGCTCGGCATTGAGGTTCGTCGTTGTGGCTAGGGATTGTGATGAGGATTGGATGGCTCGGCATTGTAGTTTGGTCTAGGTGGTTCGGCATTAAGGTTCGTCAGGGTCGCTCGGCATTGAGCTTCATCAGCGTCGCTCGGCATTGTGGTGAGGACAGGATGGCTCGGCATTGAAGTTCGTCAGGGCCGCTCGGCATAGGTTGTTTGGTCTGGAAGTCATGGGTCACTCGGCATCGTGGTTTCGCCTGAGTGGTTCGACATTAATGGGGGTTCGGTACTTGGAGGTGGCTCGACAAAGCGGCTCGGTGTAGTGATGTGGCTCGGCCATGAGAGATCAATCGGCCTCGGTGGTGTGGTTCGGTTGCGATAAATGCGAAATACGGATCATAAGTCTAGGATTAACACTAGCAGAAGGAGGGGGTGAATAGTGTTTAAAGAAATTACTAAATCTTTTTGAGTTTTTGTTAATTTGAACAGAAATGTATACAATATTCAGACACAGATATGATCGTAGAATCAAACATAGATGCAGAAATAAAGTAAAAGCAATGAAGGAAAGAACACACCAGACTTTATTCTGGTTCGGAGTTACCCTACATCCAGTCCTGCACATAAGCACGGATTTCCTTTCAAAAGCAATTGTACAATTACACCCTCGATTTCAAGGCCACAAGGTACACCTCTCCAGATTCACAATCCTCTGGATAGAGATACTTGATTTCACGGGCAACAAGTTCACCCAATTGATTTCCTAGGATAAAATCACTCCTTTTCTCACTGAATTGATTACAAAGAAGTCTATAACTCTGAATAGCACAGAGATCTTGTTGAGATAGTGATAGAGAATCGACCTAGAAATGATCTAGTTAGATTCAATGTTGATTTCAACAGAGTAATGGTAAGAATATGTATAAAGAAACGTGGAAGAAAAAGAGGAGTGAAAACCAAAAAAATATGATTGAAAATTCATTCAAAACCACCTCTATTTATAGTAGAACAGCAATCATGTCCATTCATGAAGGGATGCGAATAGACACTTCTTTTGAAATTCAAATTTTGAAATCAACTGCTACCATGTCGACATGGGATACTTGAGTATGTCGACGTGCCAAAGGAAATTTTGGTGATTTGTTTTTCTTTGAAACTAACTTCTATCTTATATTAAAACTATTTTAACTTTATAAATATACTTAACTGTAGTTAAAATACATGAGTAAATATAGAGAACAATATTTGATATATATAAAATTTTACTATAAATTTATATTTAAATCTAAGTATAAATAATAAAAGTTAAATGAATATATTATAATTAAAAGATAGTTTAAAAACCAAAGATAATTTGATTTTGAAAACAAAGATTATTTTTGAGGATAAAAATATGTGAAACCAGGATAGATGTTTTTGATCTTTTTAAAAGGAAGATTTTGAAATCATTTTGAAAACAATATAATTTTTGTAAATCATTTTAATTAAAAGATAGTGGATACAAAACAATGTTCCACTAGTTTTTTCGTAGGTTCCATCCTACTTAGGGTTCCATCCCTTTAACAGGCTCGAAATGGATTCCATTCCACGAATAAATTGGATTTTAAGATGCCGTTTCTTTTCTAGGAGTTTTAAAAAAAATTCCTAATAAAATTACTTGAAATCTTGAACTCTTGATAATCTTGATACTCATGAGTCTTCAAACTTGATATCTTGAATCTCTATACTGTACAGCCTTCATTCTTGGTGCTTGCATGGTTAAATCCTGCATATACATATATATCTAAACTAAAATGTCAGTATTTATATTTTACAATCTTATTCTAAGGTTGTTGTAATCAAAACCATCATCTCAAGGACTAACAATCTCCCCCTTTTTGATGATGATAACCTTTGTTTATAAAATATTACTTCTATCCTAATAACTCCCCCTAAAACAAATAACTCCCCCTTAATCTATGCCTAACTATCCTATTTTATACTTCTCTCCTTTGTCATCAACAAAAAACTAACTCGAAACTATATAACTCCCACTAAATCTAATACTCTATGACATGTGATTATAATGATAGTGTTATCATAAATAATCAACACTTAATTCTAAAACTAGAACTTAGTCCTAAACTACTAACTATCCTAACTACGTATCCATATAATAATACTTTTAATAGAACACATATAAGAACACAAATTATTTATTAATTATATAAGTTATATTTACATGAGCGTAAAGAACGTAAAATATATACAACAATAGGAAAGAGAAAAAGAAACTAATGCGTGTCTTTGAAAATAGGAGATCTATGAACTGAATAATTTGGATAGTGGAAACAAAAATTTCCACGTTGTTCGACAAGATTTTCATCCTTGTCAAAGCACACTTCGCCAACGCAAACGACTTTGTCGTCATCTTCATCATGCTCTTCTTCCATGAATTCTTCTTCTTCCTCCCTGTCCTCTTGCACTTGATCTCCTGAAGACTCTTCATCAATCAAGATCGGATTAGCGTGATTGTCCATTAGAAATTTTTGCAAATTTCTAAGGATTTTGCCTTGCCGTTGTTGTTCTTTTGCCATTCTATGTTGCACCACTTGAATTTCATTCATTAATTGCACTGCATCTGTCAAAGAATCCTCCATTTTCATTACTCTTGCAAGCGTAGTTCGTTGAAAAGATCCAGAAGATGGAGAAGGAAACGAAAAGGTTGAATTTTTGTTTGATTTGGAAGAGGAGGCCATATTTTATTGATTTTAAAAATTAGAACAGAAAGAAAACAGAAAGAATGATAAAAATTTCGAAAATAAGAAGAATATAACCACTTATTTGAATTTTGGCGGGAAAAAATTCAAAAACAAAAAATCGTTATATGTCGACATGGGTATAAGGGGGATGTCAACATGATGCTTGAAATTTTTACTATTTAATTTATTTTGATTTAATTTTTTTAATTATACTTTGTTATTTATATTTTATATTTCAGTTATTGTACAAATACCTACTTCTCTTCTTAATTTAGTAAATATAGATTCATTTAATGGTTTTGTTAAAATATCAGCAATTTGATTCTCAGAATTGATATAATAGAGAGTAATTACTTCCTTACTTATATTATCTCTGAGAAAATGGTGTCTGATATCAATATGTTTAGTTCGAGCATGATGAATAGTGTTTTTGGATAAATTTATTACACTAGTATTGTCACAATAAATTGGTGATTTTGAGATATTTAAACCATACTCTTTTAAATTTGTGGCATATATATTACTTGAGAACATGCCAAAGTAGCAGAAATATACTCTGTTTCAGTTCTTGATAAGGAAACTTTGTTTTGCTTTTTACTAAACCAGAAAATCAGAGAATGCCCCAAAAAGTGACAAGTTCCACTTGTGCTTTTTCGGTCTGATTTACAACCAGCATAATCAACATCACAGTAAGATATTAAGTCAAAAGAATCATTTTTGGGGAAAAATAAGCCATAATCAGAGGTGTGTTTAACATATCTTATGATATGTTTTACGGCTTTTAAGTTGGTCTCTTTAAGCTGGGATTGATATCTTGCATAGAGACAAACACTATGCATGATATCAGGTCTACTAGCGGTGATATAGAGTAGTGATCCAGTCATTCCTCTATATAATTTTTTATCTACATCTTTCAAGAGATCTTCTTTACTTAGGTACTCATTGGTTGCCATGGGAGTGGGTTTTCCACTTGCAGTAGACAAACCAAATTTACTAACTAGATCTTAAGCATATTTTTCTTGACTAATAAAGATACCATTATCTAATTGTTTTATTTGTAATCCCATAAAGAAGTTTAATTCACCCATATGACTCATCTCAAACTCTTTTGTCATTATTTCAGAAAATTCTTTATTTGTTTCAAAATTAGTTGATCCAAAAATGATATCATCTACGTAGACTTGTACTAGTTGAATATCATTTTTATTTCTTTTAATAAAAAGGGTATTATCTACTTTACTAATTTCAAATTTTGATTGTAATAAGTAAGATCTTAGCCTATCATACCAGGCTCTAGGAGCTTGTTTTAGACCATATAGAGCTTTCTTAAGTTTGTAAACATGATTTGGTAATTTTTCATTTCTAAAAAGTGGTGGTTGTTCAACATATACTTCCTCTTTTACAAATCCATTTAAAAAGGCACTTTCAACATCCATTTGATGTAATTTGAAATTATAAGTATTTGCGAAAGCAAGTAGAATCCTAATGGCTTCTAATCTTGCTACGGGAGAAAAGGTTTCATCAAAATCTATTCCTTCTTCTTGACAATAACCCTGAGCGACTAACCGGGCTTTATTTCTAACAACCTCTCCTTGTTCATTCATTTTATTTTTATAAACTCATTTAGTTCCAATTATAGTTTTATTTTCAGGTCTAGGAACATGTTCCCAAACATCATTTCTGGTGAATTGATTTAGTTCTTCTTGCATAGCCAAAATCCATGAATTATCAGTTGATGCTTCTTTTGGATTTTTGAGTCCAATGGTTGATATAAAGGCTACATTGCTCATTTTACTTAGTTGATTTCTAGTTTTAACAACAGATTGCATATCTCCTAGTATATTTTCTATAGGATGATCTTTTAAAAGTTTAGTCCTTTCATTAGGATAATTAATTTCATTATTAGTTTCAGTTGACTCTTGATTTTGAGTGATTAAATCCTCTTCATCATATGTATCTTCAAAAAATTTCAGATTTTCATCAAATGAAACATGCATTGTTTCTTTGATGGTGTTAGTTCTTAAATTAAACACTCTGTATGCTTTACTTCTATTAGAATACCCGATAAAGATACTTTTGTCGTATTTAGGATCAAATTTATGTAAGTTATCTTTTGTATTTAAAATAAAGCATTTGCTTCCAAAAATTCTAAAATAAGATACCTTAGCTTTCTTTTTGTAAAGAAGTTCATAAGATGTCTTATCAGTTATAGGTCTAATTATCTATTTAAAATATAACAGGCGGCAGCAACTACGTCTGCCTAAAAATACTTTGGTAATTTACTATCTAAAAGCATAGTTCTTGTACACTCCTGAATCGTCCTATTTTTACGTTCTACTACTCTGTTTTATTGTGGAGTTCTTGTAAATTAAAAATTGTGAGTTATTCCCTTTTTATTGCAGAATTCCTCAAACTTTTCATTTTCAAATTCAACACCATGATCACTACGGATTGTTATAATTTTTAGAGAAAGTTGATTTTGAATCCTTTTTGTAAAGTTCTTAAAACATTCAAAAGTATCATTTTTATGTTTCAAAAATATTTTCTAAGTAAATCTAGAATAATCATCTATAATTACAAAAACATATTTACTATGATCTATTGACAGAATTTGAGATGGACCAAATAAATCAAGGTGAAGTAATTCAAGAGGTTTTGAAGTTGAAATCATATCTTTTAATTTAAAGGAACTTTTTCTAAGTTTTCCTAACCGACATGCATCACATAGACTATCTACTTTAAAATTCATTTTACTAGATCATGTTTTGACAGTCAAGATAAGAGTTTGAAATTCAAATGCCCAAATCCCTTATGCCAAATCCAAGGGTCACTTGTATTTGCCAAAAGGCATAGGTTATCATTTGAAATTTTCATACTAAGAATATAAATATTCATTTTCCTAATTCCCTCAAATATTATGGTCGAATTATTATCTTCAATGTGACACTTATCTTTTTCAAATTTAATTTTATATTCTTTATCGCAAAGTTGACTTATACTTAGTAGATTATGTTTCAGATTCTTAACTAGCAAAACATTAGTAATAATAGGAGTTTCATAGTTACCGACTTTGCCGATGCCAATCACATACCTTTTGAATTGTCTCCAAAGTTAACCAGTCCTCCGTCTTTGTATATTATAACATTCAACATATCTGGATTGCCAGTCATGTGTCCAGAGCATCCACTATCGAGATCCATTTATTCTTTCTGATCTGCACAATTTGTCCGTTTTGGGTTGGTTCCTCAACCCCCATAAAGCATGTTTCCTGCACATCAACAATCTTAGTAGACAACTTGAATTTGAATATTGATTATATGCGGACTCATGAGACAATGATGCTCTGAATATTTCTAAGCTAGTATTAACAAAAATTTTAAACAATGCCATTTTAAAAACTTTTAAAAAAATCAGATTATGAAACTTTGAAAACCTCGCTCCAATACCAAATGTGATAAATGCAGAATACGGATCTTAAGGCTAGGATTAACACTAGAGGGGGGTGAATAGTGTTTAAAGAAATTACTAAATCTTTTTGAGTTTTTATTAATTTGAACACAAATGTATGCAATAGTCAGGCACAGATATGATTACAGAATCAAACACAGATGCAGAAATAAAGTAAAAGCAATAAAGGAAAGAACACATCGAATTTTACATTGGTTCAGAATTACCCTACGTCCAGTCCCGCGCACACGTAAAGATTTCCTTTCAAAAGAAATTGTACAATTACACCCTCGATTTCAAGGCCACGAGGTACACCTCTCCAGATTCACAATCCTTTGGATAAAGATACTTGATTTCATGGGCAACAAGTTCACCCAATTGATTTCCTAGGCTACAATCACACCTTTTCTAACTTGATTAATTTCCAAGGCCACAATCACACCTTTTCTCGCTTGATTGATTTCCAAGGCTACAATCGCACCTTTTCTTCCTAAATTGATTACAAAGAAGTTTATAACTCTAAATAGCACTGAGATCTTGTTGAGATAGTGATAGAGAATAAAACTAGAAATGATCTAGTTAGATTCAATGTTGATTTCAATAGAATAATGGTAAGAATATGTATAAAGAAATGTGGACGAAGAAGAGGAGTGAAAACCAAAAAAATATGATTGAAAATTCGTTCAAAACCACCCCTATTTATAGTAGAACAACAACAATGTCCATTCGTGAAGGGATATGACGAATAGACGCTTCTTTTGAAATTCAAATTTTGAAATCAACTGCTACCATGACGACATGGGATACTTGAGTATGTCGACATGCCAAAGGAAATTTTGGTGATTTGTTTTTCTTTGAAAATAACTTCTATCTTATATTAAAACTATTTTAAACTTTATAAATATACTTAACTATAGTTAAAATACGTAAGTATATATAGAGAAAAATATTTTGATATGTATAAAATTTTACTATAATTTTATATTTAATTCTAAGTATAAATAATAAAAGTTAAATGAATATATTATAATTAAAAGATAGTTTAAAAACCAAAGATAATTTGATTTTGGAAATAAAGATTATTTTTGAGGCTAAAAATATTCAAAACCAGGATAGATGTTTTTGATCTTTTTTTAAAAGGAAGATTTTGAAATCATTTTGAGAACAAGATAATTTTTATAAATCATTTTGAATAAAAGTTAGTGGACAGAAAACAATGTTCCACTAGATTTTTCGTAGGTTCCATCCCTTTAACAGGCTCGAAGTGGATTCCATTCCACGAATAAAATGGATTTTAAGATGTCGGTGCTTTTCTAGGAGTTTTAACAAAATTTCCTAATAAAATTACTTGAAATCTTGAACTCTTGATAATATTGATACACATGAGTCTTCAATCTTGATATCTTGAATCTCTATACTGTACAGTCTTCATTCTTGGTGCCTGCATGGTTAAATCTTGCATATACATATATATCTAAACTATAATGTTAGTATTTATATTTTATAATCTTATTCTAAGGTTGTTGTCATCAAAACCATCATCTCAAGGACTAACATTGGTTACTTCGAGTCGTGAGGCATGTGACTTCGGGACATTACTCGGGTAGCTCGGGAGTATCAGGTGGCTCAGTGTTGTCGGTTCGACAAGTGCTGTTCGGTGACTTGGCGATGTGGGTTGGCATAATAGAGTATGGAATGGATCGGCATGGGTCGGTCGACACGGCAGTGTGGATCGGTCATAATGAAGGATATTAACTCGGCTATGGACCTGATGGGCCCGGACTACTTGGAAAGCCCGGTAACTTGGGATTTGCCTATAAATACAGCATGAGGGGGTTCAGAAAAGGGATCTTCTTCTTGCTCTCTGGCTTTCTATTTCCTAAGGCTTGGACTACTCTATCATCTTGTAACTGTAATTGAATCTAATATCAATAAAAAGGAAATTTCTGGAGTGTTTGTAGGACGGAGTCAGCCGAACGCTATAAAATCTATTTTTCTTTTAGTTTTTACTGTTTTATATATTTATACTCTCTACATACACTCTGTCTATGAGCCGTAACTAGTATTTGGTGCTTTCATTTTGATTTAGGTGTTAGTGACCAATTTTGGTGCTTACAGATACATACCCGAACGATCTATAGATTAGGAAAAATCCTTATGGGTTGAAATGATAAACTCGAGCGATCTGATGGACTTTTATTTAATTCGAAATTACGGCTTGAAATGATATATAACCATAAAATTTTAAATTACGAATTGAAATGATAAATATCTGTATCACCTGACCCTAGGGTAGAAAATTATATATAGACATCGGATTGGTTAAATTAAATGATTTTTGAATCTTTAAAATTATGAATTCGGTTAACTGGTATTTGAAATAGAAATTGATTTATATAAACTGAATTATTTTCGATAATCCAAGTGTTAGTGTTGAAATTGGAATGGGTTTAAATGAATTGTTCAAAGGATTAAATTGGAATATATGGGTTGAAGTGTCGAATATGAATGAATTTATCGGAATTGAGTTATTGAAAATGTTTGGATATAACTTTTAAATTTATTTTAAACTAATTTAAAATATTTCCATTAAATTAACTATTTTAATCAATTTAAACTATTTTAATTTATATTAATCTATTATGACTATTTAATCCAATTTAATCTATTTTACCAATTTTAAACTATTTAATCTATTTTAAATCTATTTAAACTATTTTAAAACTATTTTAAATCTATTTAAACTATTTTAGATCTATTTAATCTATTTTATATCTATTTAAACTATTTTAAATCAATTTAATATCATTTAAATCAATTTAAATCATTTTTAAATCTAATTAAATTGAATCTAAATCTATTTAAACTATTTTTACCATTCAAACTATTGTAATATATTCAAACTATTTTTAACTATTATTAAGACTATTCATGACTATCTAAACTACTTTCTAAAATTTTAGACCGTGTAAAGTTGAAGTACTTATATTTAAATCCTTAATGATGATACAACTTAAGTTGTAATTTGGAATTGATACCTTTTTGAAAGTTTACATATTGAGTAAATATAATTTTTAAAAGTGAAATATGATTTGAAAGTGAATATGAATTCCAAAAGTGAATATGATTTGAAAGTGAATATGAATTTCAAAAGTGAATATGATTTGAAAGTTAATATGATTTTTAAAGTGAACATAGTTGGAAAGTAAATACGATTTCAAAAGTGATATGGCTTTGAGAATATGATATTTTGGCTACTAATTGTGAATTGACTTTTGAGATATAAAAGAACCATCCGGCATGAAATAAGTGTTTGGTTGTTAAAGAGACTGGGATCAGATATTGTCATACTCTTGGCCAATACCGAAAAACCACTTTAACACCTGTGCACGTGGTGGTGATTCCAGAAGTGAAGTGGATGGTTTGGTGTACGATTCTGTATGAGGTATTTACGTAGCCCTGACTCCCATGAGTCAGCTTGATGTGGCTAAAATAGGAGCCACGTCGGGTCAAGTGAGGTCGCACCTCTGATCGGACACATATCTTCGATACTATATTATGACTTTGTGATTATTTGGTGGCCACCCCTTGATTTTGACTTGGAAGTGTGTTTCGAGGTGGGCGGTAGTAGCTGCTATGTGTTACCACCAGTCCGGAAACGTAACTTGTATATCTGCCCTAGCATTGCCTCAAGTGCCTTGTCACATGCCCTATTGCGCCTTCTACGAGTTTTTTTTGTACCATACTTATAGAGTGCTCACTGATAGCCTCCAGTTTATAGAGGTGTTACGGTACTGTATAGACTATGGAAATGTATAAAAATGTGTTAAGAGGGACATGAGTAATGCCTTAACGCTATTTTAATACTTTTACTATACTGTAGACATATTATAATAGCGTATTATACTACACAGTAGATAGTCTAACGGATCCTTAAGAGATGTACATTTCGAACATGTCTTAAGTTATTGCACTCATGTTACACACTGGATAGGAGATGCCAAACCGCATAAACATCTCTGACGCAATCGCACTCATATTTTCCGTTGATTTAATTTACATAAGATCTTTTAGTTCTGACTCGAGTGTTTTGCCTTTTCAATTCGCCCAGGTCAGCCTGAGCAATTCAGGGTTGAAGACCTTATTCCTGGAGACGGAGATGAAGATTTGAACTATTATTATGTAATATATTTATTCTAGTGTATCATGTTGTTCTGCTACCTTTATTTGTTTATTCTTGTTGTTTGTAACTCTTATTCTGTATTGTATTAGTATAATCAAATTCATTTGTAAATAGCTTCGTGAACTGTTATTTGATAATTATATTTTGTCATTCTGCTGCGAGATTCTGTATTTTTTTATTTCTTTCTCTTTCCTTATTTACTGCATAAAAACCTACCCTTTTGACTGGTTTGAGTATGACATGTGCGTCTTCTTAAAACGTTCAAAAAGGCAGGTCATCACAATTTAGCTGTGTAATGTCCCTTACTGTGACATCTATAGCGTGTGACATCATTATAAGGACCTGGTCCAGCCCTTTCCCTAACACGTTTCTCATGTTCCAGTATTGCTTCTTCGCGTGCCTTACATGCAGCTACTCTTCGCTCCCCCCGCCTTGTCTTCCATTCTTCTCCTTTTACCATCTCTTACAACTCGGACTAGATTCTAGTGGGATTTCCAAACCTATAATTAAAACCTCGATTAGTCGAATTTTCATCTTTATTCTTATTTTCAAATATATTTTTCCCTTCCGGTTATTTTTATCATTTAATCCATTAATTTGATAGTCTGGTTCATTTAAAATTTCCAGAATTCAAAATCCATTTTATTCCTTTTAACTTAATTTAAATTTTACACTCCAAATTTAAGTTTCTTATCAATATCACTTACCACTTATAAGCTCAAAACTTATCGTTCTTTAGGTTATACTTCTCATTTCAAGAGGGATTCTAGAATTCAAACACCCAGTATTTATTTCAATCCACTTCGCAATCATATATATATATATATCAGATACATATATATCCCATTTACGTATCAAATCACGGTTTAAATTTTTAAACCATCCTTGGTTTTTATCCAAAACAAATTCATCTTCAAATAACTCTTATTTTAAAACAAGGATTGCTATATTAAAAAATATTCTAAATAACATTATTTATTATTTCCTTAAACACTTTGAAACAATTTTTAATATTTCCGGGACTAGATTCAAATTTCCCAATTTAAATTCATTTTAATTTATAAGTCACATTTGTAAATTCAGCTTATAAATGTTTTATTCTATTTCACCCTTGTTTATTCTGTAATAAACATCTTTTATTAAAAGCCACCAATCCAATTTATGATAATCATCAATATTATCATATTTAGAAACCAAATACACTGTATATTTCATATTCATTTTCTGGAAGGATGAAATCAGGGTAAACATATTTCGTTCTAGAACACTTTTGAAAAACATTCTCGAAATCACTGGGACTTAAATCCTGGTTTGAGTCTACTTTCAGCTTAACTTACTTGCATATTTCATTCTTATCAAATTTCAATTTGGTTTATATGTATTACCAGTTTTATAATCTTATTTAATTATTATAATTATAACCAATCACCCTAATATAATACAATAATTTGGAAATATTATTACTTTATATATATATATATATATATATATATATGTATGTATCAAAATATAGTCTTATCAAAAAAATTATTTTTAAAATCGCTTTTAAAATCATTATATAAGAAAATAACAAGTACGCCCTTATATATACTACACTCATCTCATTCTAGGGTACTATTGGCCTTATATCCAATGAGTAATTCCACCAAAGCCAAGATTCACGCTTAACCTTGGGCATTGATACCACGTGTAACGGCCGAGCGATTTTCGACCCCCTAAAATCAACACGAATACATTCACTGTAAAGAGTGCCGAGCAATCGAGTGCTAGAAATTCTAGGTTGTTAGGGTCTAAGAAGAAAATGAGATAGAAGAAGAAAACAGAATAAAATATAGAATCTCACCATCGCAGCGGAACAAAAATATAATATACAATAATAGTAGTTATAGAAAGAAAAGGCTGTAACTATTGATGTACAACCAAGTTATCAGAGTACAATCATCAACAAATAAATCCTGAAAGTTATAATAACTTATCTTTGTCCCCAAATGCTGAAAATACAGCCTATAATACACAGCGGAATATAGTCGAATACATGCAATACGTCTCTACCATCTAGCTCGCCTCCTGAGCTTCAGAACGTCCTAACCTGAAAAAATTGTAATAGTCGGTTTGACCTGAGCATTGCAATAAGTAACACCTGAGTCTGGCCGGAAACCAGCATGAGCAAACCAACTTAATTTTGAAATACTTAAGTTATCTTTTGAAAACCAAGGTATCTCGTACAAACACCACGAGTTTTTTTCTTTTTTTAACCCAAACATTTTCAGAAAAATCCATCGATATAAAATAGTGTCTAAGTACAATATTTAATATAGTTAAATTTTGAAATTAATCCAATCCCAGCCTATTAAATTCTATAATCAAACCTGTAAAGGCTTGGAGGATTATTAAATTTAAGCGGTTATGCATAACAATGTTATCCGATTCCGGCCTCTTCGAATCCAACTAATAAATTTAAAAGGTAAATTGTTTAAACTAAAAATTTACTTTTTTAGGGTGACAATATTCAAATATGGAAATTTATTGTATAAGTTTATTCCAAACAAACGTATCATCATTTTGATCTAATTATTTTAACTTGTCCGACCACTTGATGGCACAGACAAGGAAAATTGAAATGAATATCCTATAGAATTAAGCCGAGACATAGATCGTTAGCTAATTTAACGATCAACAACCAATATCAACAATTCACTCGTCATAGTTCAATTTGCCTTGATCAACCATATCCATTTATTTTAAATCCAAATTAATTTTTTGAAAAAACATTTGTTTTAGATTAATTAAAACTTAACACTCTATTTAATATCTAACTTTGTTAATTTATAAAATTTTAAAGTCAAATAATAATAAAATTACTTACCCATTTAAATTATAAGATAACACTGGACTATAAATTTCGGATTTAAATTAACAATAGATTTTTAGTAAAAATAAAAGAAAATATGAATTATCATACAAAAATATGTGTAAATCCCATTTCTTCCTCTTTCCCCTTTCCTTTCTCTACCTTTTCTTTTCCCTTCCTTCCTCTTTTCTTTCTTTTTTTTCCTCGCCTTTTCTTTTTCCTTTCCTTTCTCCCTTTCCTCTTTTTTTCTTTCTTCCTTTGGCCCATCTCCACCAGGCCCAATCTCTCCTCCCATCCCCCTTTCGTTTTCTTTTCCAGTTCTTCTTTTTCCCTTCCTTCTTTCTTACTACTGCTTCCACCTGCACATATCCCTTGCCGTGCACATGCGCACGTCGAAGACAACTCGCCATCCACCTCTGACCATCTCCCCGCGTCATCTGCGACCTCCGAAACCACCGGCCACCCTGCTTTCCACGACAAATCCTAATTAAAAATATCACACTCCAACCCAAACCAACAAACGAACCCGGTTCCCCTATCTCCGCCTCATCCATCCACCTCCGACCATCGACGTCTACCAAACTACTCCACTAGCCTTGCCACACTTCCCTCCACCTTTTCCCTCCATACCGAAGACGCGGAACTCCACCTTGAAGCCACCACCGGCTCAAACCCGACCACGACAAGAAACTCCCCTTGAACCCTACAATGACTTCGTTCGACTACCCCACCGCACTATAAAATCCAACTCCATTTTCTCACGCTTCCCATCTCCGCACTTCCTTCTAACCTAACGTCGAACCCCACCATCGACTATCTCATCAGAGTTAGACCAAAACCAAAAAATGGCCTTCTCCTTATTTTTCGTCGCATACGCAATTAAAAATCGTGAAATGAACACCAAAATTCATCATTTCAAATGCCGATCACGTTCATATAAGTAAAAGCGTAAAAAATGATGTTCGAATTTTCTTCAATATTGGTTAACTTACTATAAAATACAATTTTATTCCTTTACACTTGATAATATTTAATAAAACAAATTTTAAAGTAAAGTATAGTAAAAAACGAACATCTTTCCTTTTAACGTCATAACCTAAATCTAATTAGATTGAGGGACAGGAATTTTTGAAGTCAAAATAACATTCTTTTTAAATATACATAGCAGTGTTAAAAAAAATAATGAACAGGCCCGGCCTTCTCTGGTTATAACACTTACATACATTCATATATGGGTGTGGGTGTGTATGTGCCTATATATATATATATATATATATATTCCTGTACAAGCATACATATCAAACATCACTTAAATTCCCATGAACAAGCATATATTACAGTATAAAAGGATTTAGTTCTACTCAAAATTTTCAAATGGAAGAATAATTGCTCTTTATCTTGCCTTATTTCGTATTTTTATATATCTTGATCCTCTTTTTGTTTGATTTTTTATCCCTGAACAAACTTATGCTCTTGTGACGACCCGACTTTCCACTCCTGGAAAATCGCATCATCCTTAAGAAAGAAAGGGATAGAAAAGAGGAAAGAAAGAAGAGAAAGAAGAAACAACACAAGAATCTCAACAGCGGAACGAATAAATTATACTAATAACATAAGTATTACATAGTATACATCAAATATCAGAGTTACACAGACAATACAACATATACTAGACAGTTATAAACACCTGTCTAGTTATTACAACTCAATACATAACAGAAACACTCAGAGATACCAACACAGCGGAAAACTATATAACTATACGCAGAAGCCTCCTGCTCCATTTGCTCCTCCATAATTCGTCAAAGCTAACCTGAATTCCCTTGACTACTCATAAAAATTTGAGTACCCAAGATTTAAAGAAAAACAGAAATAACTCCGGGTCAGACATGGGTCTGGTGTGAGTAACAGGTTAAAGTTGCTTAACTTTGAAAAAAACTTTGAAAAGAAAAGGTATCACGTAAGACTTCCCACACATAAACATGGAAAAGTTTTTACCTTACGCTAACCAAAACATTTGATAGGAAATCCGATGATATTATAATAGTGTCTAGGGTTTTCAAGTAAATATGAATAGCCGAAATTGTTACATGATTAAATTCCAGCTACTAGCCACAAAAGTGGGTAATACAATCAAAACCTTTGGCACTTATTGGATTTTGGATTCCATCAATGGCTGGGCTACTGGGGTACCGCCCGTCACAGTACGTGGCCTAGATCACCGTACCGAGGATTATTCCCAAACCCCTGCAACACAAAGCCGGATCCGTTCCTTACTGAACAGTTCCAAACAAGACAACCCTGCAGTTGTGATCAGCAACCGCACCACTAAGCCGAAAATAAAGGGACCTCAAGACAGGGATAAATCTTGCTCTCAAGTGGGGGCTACCTACGAAGCTTTGCTACACCTCCCCTGTTTTAGCCATTCCCACTCGATGAGGCTTGAGGCTACGATTACCTTTATAGGACATATCACTTAGAATGCTCATCGTCCACCTGACGATGTTCTGAAATCATTCAATCCATACAAGTTCGTTCCGGGTTCGAACGAAACCGAAGGCATTATCTCGTTACACTCGTATTCGAATCACCCTCAGAGTTAACGATAATAACCCTTGCACTCTGAATCACCATCTCGAATCTATAAGTACTATTCCGTCAAACTCATTACGGAATCACCCACAGAGTTATACTGACGTATAGCCCTTACACCTCGAGTCTTCACTCGCTCCACTTGGATTAACGACCTAACGTTTAATTGGAATCGATGTGGTTTTCGGATCCTAAATATGGAAACCCGATCCCGGTCTCATCGAAATCCAAAGCGTTTCTTTTAAGGTCCAAGTTTTTTTAAGGTTTAAAACAATTCAATTCATTATCTAAATATACACAGATAGATAATTCACAACACAATAGATAATCAACATTATCATTATCAACAGATAATTCATATCATAATCAAATAATCCATATTATCATCCAGAAGCAACCATTGCATCCATACCACATACATTTACTCATCTCATAACTGAGATAACAACCATACATGGCAATCAATACCAATCATCAAACATAAGCAATGGTCTAATGATCGTTCCATTTATAATTCATTTAAAATGAATTAAATTAATTACCTAAACTCTAATTAATTTAAAATAAATTAAATTAGTTACTTCATCATTATAATCCTGCTTGACTAAATAACTAATTGATTACAAATCAATTTATAAATCATCTCAAATAATCATTTCAATTAATCATTACTGATTAGTAATTTCCTAATTACAATAAGTAATTAGCCTTCAATATTAATTACACAAGTTAATTATATTAAACCCCTTTGCAAATAATTAACTTATAATTTCTTAAATAATTAATTAGATAAAATTAATTACATTAAAAATTTATTCACTATTAATTATTCTGTAACAAACGAGAATTTTCGACTTTCGAAAATTCAACATCGATACTCACTTTATCGACTGCCGAGAAATCGAAGGACAAAAACCCGAAATGTTATGGTTTTTAAGAAAAATTTAAGGAAAAGAAAAAGACAGAAGAAGAGATTAGAAGGTAGAAAATGGAGAGAAAAGAAAACATAAAATAGATCATTTTAAAATAGAAAGAAAAGAGAATAGAACGGAACAGAAAACAACTGAACAATAACAGAATCTCACAATTCGCAGCGGAACAATATATAATAATAAATGAATAATCTTTAAACAAAGAACTATATCAGTTATTACATTTTACACATTACATTTCATTACATCATATCATCAGAGTGTACAACAACAACAAACAGTGCAGCGGAAAAGAAATACTATATAAGTAATACGCCATGCCATCCAGCTTGCCTCCAGCAACTCCTGAATATCCAGAATATCCTGATAAACCTAACTCTTGACTGCCCGTGTGGAAATTGGTGGGCACCCAGAGTTTAGGAAGGAAAACAATAAACTCCAAGTCAGTCATGTGACTGGTGTGAGAACTCAAAACAGTTTATTTATCTTTAAAATCAAAATAGAGGAATATTTTTAAAGTCAATTCGCAATGCTTTTAAAAATGAGACTACCATAAGGCCTCCCGCACACACACACATGCAAACGCAGAATCGGAGGAGATTTCTCCTTATGATAGTCAAAGATGCTTGATACGCATTTAAAAGACATTTGATATTATTACTAGTGCGCAGTGTAGGAAATATTTCGAAAGTAGAATATAAATCTTAGCCAACATAGACATTCCGAACTATGCCTACTATAGCTACCATCCAAACAGTGTTGCGACACCATAAGTGAATGATAGGTTCTACAACTAATACCGTACAAGTTTCGTATTGTTTCTTTGGATTTCCAACAAATGATCAGGCCAAGGAACTTCCCATTGCCACATGAGAATGCCTCTGGATGGACATCCCCGAGAACCAAACCGGATCTCTACCAACACAAGGCCGGGTTACCCCTAACTGAGTAACAACTGACCGAATATGCCATCCCCCGGTCCTTTGGGACCTTTCACCGAGCGCTCGTAATCAATTCACACAATCATAACAAAGTGTTTTCAACATGAGTAAGTATCTGGGCTCCATACCATGATACCACCCTTTTCCAGAAGGAAATGCACACATCCTAAAGGGCGCTACCCCTCATAACCTTGCCGCATCTTTCCTGTTTTGACCATTCCGGGGTGTGAGGCTCGACGAAGTCACATCCACAAAAACATACTTTATACAAAAGCCATGCTTTGGGTCAACAAATGATCATAGAAATGATCACCAGGATAGACGATCAAATAAACGATCCTATCACAAATAATCAACACAATGATCATTTACAGCAACACTCAGCATGTCACATTACCAAATTGGGAATATATCGCTGATAACATTCAACTACATAACCTCTGAGCTCGTACGTCTCAGAGAAGGGTGTTAAGCTAAAGAATAAATTCTTCGCCACCAACAGAAATATATTTGAAAGAAATCGGCTTTATATCTCAATTTGTAATGTCAGACATACAATCCATACAAGTCTGTTCCGGGCTTGAACAAAACCGAAGGCACTTCTTACGAAGCCCTTGTAATCCGGGTATTCACAATCCCGATCGAATTTCCCATCAATTAAGGAATCTCTATACCAGGAGATACCCAATGCAGAGACAATCGATAGGTCATCCTATCGCTTTCGCAAATACTCGGTCTTCAACACCGATCTTCAATGCAATTCATAACGACGTATCACATATTCGGAATGGGTTATACGACCCCATGGTCCTTTCCCGGTTAACCCGAATAGTGAGCGCTTATTCAAAAATAAGTGTGGCATTCAAATTCAAACAAATCACATCAAATACCCATTCAAAGGGAAATATTGATAGTCGGCTATTGAACTATCAACGGATATGCACAACATCACCAGATTCCAAATAATTTTCCAAATTATTTACTTTCCAAAATATCTTTACAAGATATATAATTTTCAATACTTCAAAAATAAATCAATATTTATTCTTAAACAAATTCCACTCTCTCATATAAATCCTATAATGAATTTATATTTCAAAATATTCATGCATATACGATTTCAATTATCCATTTCAATTTATCTTCAAAAAGATAAATTCTAATTATTCACTTCATATTGGAAAACATTCCCATACTTATTTATTCATAAGTATTTCACAAATCTTTTTATTTTCAACCTTTGTAAAATATTCAATATACTTAAATCGAAATTTAGTATATATTTCATTCTATTAAGGAAATCATTCTCTCAACATATTTATTTGGGCCAAAACGAATGTTGCGTAAAACATCGTTACGACAACCCAAAATCACTAGTATAGGGATTCGAAATTAAAATAGATATATAAATCCCAATACTATACAAAACATTTCCCTTCGGAAATCATTTACTATAACAACAGTGTTATAGTCCACATTTCCTTTTATTTCTCGAAAACGTCTATTTCAACAATGAATGTTGAAATCTATGGTTTCGAATCTCAACACTTTTTAAAACATCGTTAGATTGTTTTTTATTCAATTTAAAACATCACATTCAAAACAATTCTTTAACATATTATTCACTATTCAAAAACGTGAATATACTTCAATTAACAATTTCATCCTTTTATTCATTTTAATTCAAAGGATTATTCACATTCAAAAATGTGAATATAACTCCATTAATAGGTTTCAACAATTTACTTCTCAAAATAAGTCGTTTGCGAATTTATAAAACAACGTTTATAAATCCCTTTTCTATTTATCTTATAAAAACTTCTTTTTATAAATTCCTTTATTAACCTATTCCAGTTTATAACTCAATTATAAACTAAAAGTTCATATTATAAGTCAAATGATTATAAAACGATTATTTTACAAAATCGTTCTTTTAAAGACTTTTCAAACCGTAAATCTTATAACTTATAAGATTCATTTATTTAACCAAATCTATTCTTCAAATAACTTCACAAATTTATAAATCTTACTATTTATAAATTTCATTTATAACTTCACCATTTTTAATTTTATAAATTCCATTCATTTACAAAATTCATTTTCGCTTCATTCAAACACTTATAAAAACTCGTTTTATAATGTCAATATTCTGATTTATAAATATCCATTTATAAATCTCTTAATATAAATCAATTTATATTATTCTTTAAAACGTCTTTAATCTCCTTTATTATTTCACCATTTTGATTCATAAAATAATTAAATTTTATAAATCCTATATTTAAACTTTTCACAATAAATTCAAATTTCCCAAATTAAACTATTTTATAAAATCATTAGCATCATATTCTCAAAAATCAGTTTTTAACTATATTTCTCAAAAATCATAATTTTTATAACTTTAAAAATTATACGTTTATTTATTTTAAAATGAATCAATTCCAAAAATATTTTATACTTCAAAAATCACTTTAAAAATCATTTTAAAATCCCAAAATCTGGGTCCAATGATGTTACATACCAAATAGTCAATCACGGCAACAACGATATCATATATCGATATGATAATCCATCAAATATCAAAATATTTGAAATCAAATAAATACTGTTGAGGAATCCAGTTGGATCCCTCCAACCTGTTTTCCTGCATCCACAAACATTAGCACAATACCAATTCCGCTCCAGTACGAAATTATCGCGGTATATGGGATTTAAATATTATCCGCTTAATAGACGGCGCAATAGGGTCTCATCCGCTAAACAAAAAATGCGGGAAATCAATAACTCCAATATATACATATGCCAATATATATATATTGCTATTATATATAATACCAATTTCACTGTTTATGAAATATTCGCGGTATATGTTTTTATTAAATAACATCCGCTTACTAACGGCGTATAATGTCTATTTTAATAATCAATAGATATCAATCAACATTCAAACATGCATTCAAATATTTTAAATCTAACTATTTAAAATAAAATCGAAACTGATTCGATTGAGTGAGAAGTTCTCACCTTGATTTTAATTTCGTTTTAGCGATTTATTTCGAATAAAATTAAACGTGCGTTTAATTTTACCCAAAATTCTCACTAACTCCAAACGACTCCAATCCAATTTCATCGCGTAGTGCTCGTCCATACGATTCCAACGCAACTAGTTTCGTGCGTTTTCGACCTCGTATGAAAAAGTTATGTATTTTTAAACTTTTACACGATTTATATACACAAATTACAACATAAATTAAAATATTTAAACCTACAGCTAACACAAGCCGTTGGATCTGCATCTAAGGCTTCACGTTCATCTTCCCAACCCCCTCACTATCTCACGCGCACGCCCAGTAACACAACACGTAAAGGAACCCAACACCATCAATTTAGGGTTTAATTATACTCCATCCACAAGCGACTTGAACTCGATCAACTTGCTCCATATCGAAGCCCTCACCACAAGCTACTTTCGGCCTCAACCATAGGAAGCTCGGCTACCTGATGAGCTTCGAATTGCATGCGCAAGTTACCACTGTCGGCCCCCCTTTTCTCCTCCCACGTTGCTCCAAACACGATCAACTCCGTATGGATTTGAAGTATTCGGCGAGCTCTTCGATTTATTAGTTAACAACTTTTTCTAAAAACGTGTGGATTGAGAAAGATTGAGGGATGAATTTGGGACAATTTCGGCCATCCAATTGATACTGGCGGCTAGGGTTTAGGTTTTTTTTTTTTTTGTTTAACTTATGAAGGTGTTGGTCTCTATTTATAGGAAAAATCGAACACTATTCATCCGGAAATTCCGAACTCCGATTTACGCGCCGAAACTGACGTTCCTAGGGTTTATCCCGCGTTCCAGACACAATGGAACAGGTTTCGAAAGCTAATTCGGACATCTGTGCGAGTTATGGCTATAAACGTTCAATTTGAATTAAACCGATTTAAATCGATTTCTAGGCGTTTTAATTCGTACCGGACAAACGGTAAATCCAATTGATTTAAAATTTGAAACCTTACAATAATATCACATTATGGATCCGATGAAACTGGTTTCGTCGAAATCCGAGAATTTTTGAAAAATGGCTATTTTAACTCGCCAAATTAATATTAAAAATAAATTGATGCGTTTCGAGCTGCCACGATCAAACGATAGCTCCGATTGATACGAAAATTGAAATCCGGTAATAACTAACTATTACGGATCCAATGGAACTGGTTTCGTTCAATTCTGAGACTATTCAAAAATTGACTATTTTCACTAGTCGATTTAAATATTAAAATATTCAATTTTCACAAATAAACTTTTAATTCGATTTTAAAAGTTCTAAAATATCGTTCTAACTCCCATATGATAAAATAAAATTTTACAAATCATTTTCAATCATATTTAACTCAATTTTCAATTATTTCCATAATTTAACGTATTAAATTTTCGATTAAATTATCCAATTAAATCCAATAATTCAAATTAAAATTTATTCGACTTATAAATTCACTCATTAATATTTAAAATTAATTAAATATTCAAATTTTAATTAATAAAAATCCTGGGTCGTTACAATCTTCCCCACTTAAAAGAATTTCGTCCTCGAAATTATTAAGTAAGAAAAGTTACATAATCTATTAATTTTCCAAAATCTATAGTTAAATTTCTTACAATAACTTTACTAAGTTTTCAAATCATACTTAGTTATCTTCTCAAAAATAACTACTATTGTTTAACTTTCAATTCCAAAACAAAGTTATAGTTTTCAAAAAAATTTCCAATTTTCTCAAATTTTTTCCATCGCCTTAAATTTTCGGAAAAATTCGCCATAGTCTCCTTTGCGTGGCTCGATCCGAAAAAAAAATGACAGTATATATATCACAAATATACATCTCATCAAGTAATGAGGCATCCCGAAGGGAAAAAAGTATAAAAGTACGGTATGTAATCCGAGATATGTACCTTATATTTTATTAGCAAGCATATACGGCTAATATAGCGCGAAAGCGAGCTCCAAATGCGAAGCAAACGCGATCCGCACCTACTAAACACTCAACAAACAACATGAGAATCATGAATGTAGAAAATAGTATCGATATACAACATATAGCAACATAACTACTACATATGTCATCATAGCAAATGTAGAAAAAGTAATATTTATTCAACCATCAACCAATTATCATTCATAACCAACAAATGTTCATTCATATTTTCATTAATATTCAATGAAATAGATTTTCAATTTAATCATATTTGATTCATTAACAGTGGATGTTTCTAACATTCATTTTCAATTAGTTTATATTTACTAATTCATATTCAAGTTGGTTCACTTCCAAATCTATTTAAGATTCACTTAACTTCCAATTGAATTCCAATTACTTTAACTTCCAATTTCATTAATACTTAATGAATTATATACAATAAATCAACTAACAACCATATAACAACCAATGTTTATTTAACACAACTCAATTCCCTTGCTTATCAATTGGTTTAATTAAATTGATTTTCATTCAATTATTCAACTTTCAATAACATAAGATTTTAATGAATTTCACTTACATTCATTATTTCTATCAACTAAATTCACATTCAATTGATTAACATTTAATCCATTCATCCAATTCAATTACTAATGTTGAATTTCCTTTATATAACTCAAGTTCATATTTATCACTTAACTTTATTACTTTATTTTGACACCAATATCAACTTCATTCAATATCACTTAAGTTATACTCCATTTAACTTTAAATTCATTTTTATTTTACAACTCACATTCATAAATATATTCATATAGTTTCACTTCTTATATATATAAGTTTATTTCATAATTGTAAATTACTTTAATTATAATCCAATTCTTATAATTCATTTGCTTATACAATAATTCTTTTATTTAGATTATTCAAACAACTAAACAATCAACTTATATACACTTTAATAATTCTGAAAAATTATTCCTTTATATATAAAATATAATCAAGGTAAAATTATTTCATTTACCCAATTTAAAAACAATATTGTGTTGAATTGTTCTATTCAAGTGTTTAGAAACCCCTTCGGCATAGTCTTGCGGACCACGCTGACGAAAGTTCATATGCCACTCAACAAACCAATCATTACAATATAAAACAATTTCATACTCACTAACAAATATGCTCTCATAGCTATTATTACACTCAAATTCATTCTGGAGTACTACTGACTCTATCTCTAATGAGAAATACCCAACAGAACCATGGTTGTCGCTTAACCATATGCTCTGATACCACATTGTAACAAACGAGAATTTTCGACTTCCGAAAATTCAACATCGATACTCACTTTATCGACTGCCGAGAAATCGAAGGCCAAAAACCCGAAATGTTATGGTTTTTAAGAAAAATTTAAGAAAAGAAAAAGACAGAAGAAGAGATTAGAAGGTAGAAAATGGAGAGAAAAGAAAACATAAAATAGATCATTTTAAAATAGAAAGAAAAGAGAATAGAACGGAACAGAAAACAACTGAACAATAACAGAATCTCACAATTCGCAGCGGAACAACATATAATAATAAATGAATAATCTTTAAACAAAGAACTATATCAATTATTATATTTTACACATTACATTTCATTACATCATATCATCAGAGTGTACAACAACAACAAACAGTGCAGCGGAAAAGAAATACTATATAAGTAATACGCCATGCCATCCAGCTTGCCTCCAGCAACTCCTGAATATCCAGAATATCATGATAAACCTAACTCTTGACTGCCCGTGTGGAAATTGGTGGGCACCCAGAGTTTAGGAAGGAAAACAATAAACTCCAAGTCAGTCATGTGACTGGTGTGAGAACTCAAAACAGTTTATTTATCTTTAAAATCAAAATAGAGGAATATTTTTAAAGTCAATTCGCAATGCTTTTAAAAATGAGACTACCATAAGGCATCCCGCACACACACACATGCAAACTCAGAATCGGAGGAGATTTCTCCTTATGATAGTCAAAGATGCTTGATACGCATTTAAAAGACATTTGATATTATTACTAGTGCGTAGTGTAGGAAATATTTCGAAAGTAGAATATAAATCTTAGCCAACATAGACATTCCGAACTATGCCTACTATAGCTACCATCCAAACAGTGTTGCGACACCATAAGTGAATGATAGGTTCTACAACTAATACCGTACAAGTTTCGTATTGTTTCTTTGGATTTCCAACAAATGATCAGGCCAAGGAACTTCCCATTGCCACATGAGAATGCCTCTGGATGGACATCCCCGAGAACCAAACCGGATCTCTACCAACACAAGGCCGGGTTACCCCTAACTGAGTAACAACTGACCGAATATGCCATCCCCCGGTCCTTTGGGACCTTTCACCGAGCGCTCGTAATCAATTCACACAATCATAACAAAGTGTTTTCAACATGAGTAAGTATCTGGGCTCCATACCATGATACCACCCTTTTCCAGAAGGAAATGCACACATCCTAAAGGGCGCTACCCCTCATAACCTTGCCGCATCTTTCCTGTTTTGACCATTCCGGGGTGTGAGGCTCGACGAAGTCACGTCCACAAAAACATACTTTATACAAAAGCCATGCTTTGGGTCAACAAATGATCATAGAAATGATCACCAGGATAGACGATCAAATAAACGATCCTATCACAAATAATCAACACAATGATCATTTACAGCAACACTCAGCATGTCACATTACCAAATTGGGAATATATCGCTGATAACATTCAACTACATAACCTCTGAGCTCGTACGTCTCAGAGAAGGGTGTTAAGCTAAAGAATAAATTCTTCGCCACCAACAGAAATATATTTGAAAGAAATCGGCTTTATATCTCAATTTGTAATGTCAGACATACAATCCATACAAGTCTGTTCCGGGCTTGAACAAAACCGAAGGCACTTCTTACGAAGCCCTTGTAATCCGGGTATTCACAATCCCGATCGAATTTCCCATCAATTAAGGAATCTCTATACCAGGAGCTACCCAGTGCAGAGACAATCGATAGGTCATCCTATCGCTTTCGCAAATACTCGGTCTTCAACACCGATCTTCAATGCAATTCATAACGACGTAACACATATTCGGAATGGGTTATACGACCCCATGGTCCTTTCCCGGTTAACCCGAATAGTGAGCGCTTATTCAAAAATAAGTGTGGCATTCAAATTCAAACAAATCACATCAAATACCCATTCAAAGGGAAATATTGATAGTCGGCTATTGAACTATCAACGGATATGCACAACATCACCAGATTCCAAATAATTTTCCAAATTATTTACTTTCCAAAATATCTTTACAAGATATATAATTTTCAATACTTCAAAAATAAATCAATATTTATTCTTAAACAAATTCCACTCTCTCATATAAATCCTATAATGAATTTATATTTCAAAATATTCATGCATATACGATTTCAATTATCCATTTCAATTTATCTTCAAAAAGATAAATTCTAATTATTCACTTCATATTGGAAAACATTCCCATACTTATTTATTCATAAGTATTTCACAAATCTTTTTATTTTCAACCTTTGGAAAATATTCAATATACTTAAATCGAAATTTAGTATATATTTCATTCTATTAAGGAAATCATACTCTCAACATATTTATTTGGGCCAAAACGAATGTTGCGTAAAACATCGTTATGACAACCTAAAATCACTAGTATAGGGATTCGAAATTAAAATAGATATATAAATCCCAATACTATACAAAACATTTCCCTTCGGAAATCATTTACTATAACAACAGTGTTATAGTCCACATTTCCTTTTATTTCTCGAAAACGTCTATTTCAACAATGAATGTTGAAATCTATGGTTTCGAATCTCAACACTTTTTAAAACATCGTTAGATCGTTTTTTATTCAATTTAAAACATCACATTCAAAACAATTCTTTAACATATTATTCACTATTCAAAAACGTGAATATACTTCAATTAACAATTTCATCCTTTTATTCATTTTAATTCAAAGGATTATTCACATTCAAAAATGTGAATATAACTCCATTAATAGGTTTCAACAATTTACTTCTCAAAATAAGTCGTTTGCGAATTTATAAAACAACGTTTATAAATCCCTTTTCTATTTATCTTATAAAAATTTCTTTTTATAAATTCCTTTATTAACCTATTCCAGTTTATAACTCAATTATAAACTAAAAGTTCATATTATAAGTCAAATGCTTATAAAACGATTATTTTACAAAATCGTTCTTTTAAAGACTTTCCAAACCGTAAATCTTATAACTTATAAGATTCATTTATTTAACCAAATCTATTCTTCAAATAACTTCACAAATTTATAAATCTTACTATTTATAAATTTCATTTATAACTTCACCATTTTTAATTTTATAAATTCCATTCATTTACAAAATTCATTTTCGCTTCATTCAAACACTTATAAAAACTCGTTTTATAATGTCAATATTCCGATTTATAAATATCCATTTATAAATCTCTTAATATAAATCAATTTATATTATTCTTTAAAACGTCTTTAATCTCCTTTATTATTTCACCATTTTGATTCATAAAATAATTAAATTTTATAAATCCTATATTTAAACTTTTCACAATAAATTCAAATTTCCCAAATTAAACTATTTTATAAAATCATTAGCACCATATTCTCAAAAATCAGTTTTTAACTATATTTCTCAAAAATCATAATTTTTATAACTTTAAAATTATACGTTTATTTATTTTAAAATGAATCAATTCCAAAAATATTTTATACTTCAAAAATCACTTTAAAAATCATTTTAAAATCCCAAAATCTGGGTCCAATGATGTTACATACCAAATAGTCAATCACGACAAGAACGATATCATATATCGATATGATAATCCATCAAATATCAAAATATTTGAAATCAAATAAATACTGTTGAGGAATCCAGTTGGATCCCTCCAACCTGTTTTCCTGCATCCACAAACATTAGCACAATTCCAATTCCGCTCCAGTACGAAATTATCGCGGTATATGGGATTTAAATATTATCCGCTTAATAGACGGCGCAATAGGGTCTCATCCGCTAAACAAAAAATGCGGGAAATCAATAACTCCAATATATACATATGCCAATATATATGTATTGCTATTATATATAATACCAATTTCACTGTTTATGAAATATTCGCGGTATATGTTTTTATTAAATAACATCCGCTTACTAACGGCGTATAATGTCTATTTTAACAATCAATAGATATCAATCAACATTCAAACATGCATTCAAATATTTTAAATCTAACTATTTAAAATAAAATCGAAACTGATTCGATTGAGTGAGAAGTTCTCACCTTGATTTTAATTTCGTTTTAGCGATTTATTTCGAATAAAATTAAACGTGCGTTTAATTTTACCCAAAATTCTCACTAACTCCAAACGACTCCAATCCAATTTCACCGCGTAGTGCTCGTCCATACGATTCCAACGCAACTGGTTTCGCGCGTTTTCGACCTCGTATGAAAAAGTTATGTATTTTTAAACTTTTACAAGATTTATATACACAAATTACAACATAAATTAAAATATTTAAACCTACAGCTAACACAAGCCGTTGGATCTGCATCTAAGGCTTCACGTTCATCTTCCCAACCCCCTCACTATCTCACGCGCTCGCCCAGTAACACAACACGTAAAGGAACCCAACACCATCAATTTAGGGTTTAATTATACTCCATCCACAAGCGACTTGAACTCGATCAACTTGCTCCATGTCGAAGCCCTCACCACAAGCTACTTTCGGCCTCAACCATAGGAAGCTCGGCTACCTGATGAGCTTCGAATTGCATGCGCAAGTTACCACTATCGGCCCCCCTTTTCTCCTCCCACGTTGCTCCAAACACGATCAACTCCATATGGATTTGAAGTATTCGGCGAGCTCTTCGATTTATTAGTTAACAACTTTTTCTAAAAAAGTGTGGATTGAGAAAGATTGAGGGATGAATTTGGGACAATTTCGGCCATCCAATTGATACTGGCGGCTAGGGTTTAGGTTTTTTTTTTTTTTTTTTAACTTATGAAGGTGTTGGTCTCTATTTATAGGAAAAATCGAACACTATTCATCCGGAAATTCCGAACTCCGATTTACGCGCCGAAACTGACGTTCCTAGGGTTTATCCCGCGTTCCGGACACAATGGAACAGGTTTCGAAAGCTAATTCGGACATCTGTGCGAGTTATGGCTATAAACGTTCAATTTGAATTAAACCGATTTAAATCGATTTCTAGGCGTTTTAATTCGTACCGGACAAACGGTAAATCCAATTGACTTGAAATTTGAAACCTTACAATAATATCACATTACGGATCCGATGAAACTTGTTTCGTCGAAATCCGAGACATTTTGAAAAATGGCTATTTTAACTCGCCAAATTAATATTAAAAATAAATTGATGCGTTTCGAGCTGCCACGATCAAACGATAGCTCCGATTGATACAAAAATTGAAATCCGATAATAACTAACTATTACGGATCCAATGGAACTGGTTTCGTTCAATTCTGAGACTGTTCAAAAATTGACTATTTTCACTAGTCGATTTAAATATTAAAATATTCAATTTTCACAAATAAACTTTTAATTCAATTTTAAAAGTTCTAAAATATCGTTCTAACTCCCATATGATAAAATAAAATTTTACAAATCATTTTCAATCAAATTTAACTCAATTTTCAATTATTTCCATAATTTAACGTATTAAATTATCGATTAAATTATCCAATTAAATCCAATAATTCAAATTAAAATTTATTCGACTTATAAATTCACTCATTAATATTTAAAATTAATTAAATATTCAAATTTTAATTAATAAAAATCCTGGGTCGTTACATATTCCTTAATTAATCAATTCCAAATCACATCATTAATTAATCAATTAATGATTTCTGATTACATTTAATCAATCTCTCAATATAAATTAATTACATAAGTAATTAATCTTCAATTTAAACAACATATATATATATATATTAATTGCCATGATTAATAATACTAGTAATTAACTACTATAATTACTCATCCCATAATTAATTATTCTTAATTAATTATCTTCATTAATCACTTGATTAATTTCAAAGTAATTTAAATCCAAATTACTATAATAAGTATCCTTAATTATATTCAGTAATTATTATTTAATTACTTCCTTAAGTAATTACAAATCCATAAATTACATAAAGTAATTATCAACAATACACAAATGTTTAAATTAATTTAACTTAATTAATCTAAACTAATCACATTAATCAAATTAGTTACACCAAGTAATTAATTCCTCAATTACTTTCATTAAGTAATTAAAACTTAAACAAATGATTATTATTAATTAATTAATCTAATTAATTATTAAAATTTTATCACATTAATTGATTGTTAAAATAATCTTAAGTTAATGACCTTCATTAACATTTCTTAATTACTTAATTAAGAATTAACTTACACAAATCATCATTAATTATAAATTAATTAATATTTAATTACAATTTAATTCATCTCTAATTATTAATTAATTAAGTGTTAATTAAAATCTTAATTACCATTATCACTTGATTAAATAAATCTTAATCATTAATTAAAATTTAATTAACAATCCTTAATTATAGATTAATTAACCTTAATTAATTAATCTCAAATCTTAATTAATTAACTTAAAAATAATATTAATTACTTAATTAAACACCCACATTTTTCATTAATTAAATAGTTAATATTCCATTTAAATTAATTTAATAATTTAAATGAAACAAATTTTCTTAAGTTCAAAATTAAGAAACATTCTTCTTTTACAAAATATTTCAAACACTTTGTTTCAATCAAAATTTCAAATTTAAAAATTTCTTTTCAAATTTCAAACTGAACACAATTCAAACTTTCATTTCAGATTCAAACTTAAAATTTAAAACTTTACTTACATCTCTATCTTCATTTTCAAATTCAAATTATTTAAACTTTCTAAAGTAGTCAAAACAAATTTAAAATTTAAAAACTTATTAAATTTTAAAAACTGACATTAAAGTCAAATCTCAGGTTTTAAAACTAAATTTAAATTTATTTTAAACTTTATTTCATAGATCTAAAACTTATAGTTTTAAATTCAAATCAATGTTCTTTTATACTTTAAAAAGTTTAAAAATCTAATTTAAACTTTCCAGATTTAAATTTAACTCAGATTTATTTATTCAAAAATTCAGTTTCCAGTTTTAAACTTGTTTAAATTTTCAATTGCTTTATAAAATTTTACTTCAAATTTAAAACAGAAAAAAATAGTTTTCTCTTTGGTTTAAAAACATCTTACATTTTTGAATACAAAAATGATTCAAAATCTCAGATTTAAATTATTGAATTCATATCTAAGTTTCAAGCTTAAATATTTTCAGATTGAACTTCATCTTTCAATTTTTAAACTTACTTTTAAATTTTTATAACAGAAAGACAGTTTCTGTTTTTTTTAATTTTAAAACCAAACTTGGATTTAAAAACATTTCAAATTTATTACAAAGATCTAAAATTTAACTAATTGAATGTAAATTCAATTTCAGGTTTAATTTAGTTTCAGATTTTGGTTTTGCAATCAACTTTTACTTCAAATTTAATGAACCTGGAAAACAGGTTTTCTGCTTTTAGCTTTATAAAGCCAAACTAAGATTTTAAAAACTGAATAATTTATAAATACCCAGATTTAAATTATTTGAACTTATAATCCAAATTCAGGTTCCAAACAAATTTCCAAATTTCAAGTTTGCATTCCTATCATCACTTCAATTCCATATTTAAGAACCTGGAAACAAGTTCTGTTTCAAAACTAAAAACCTGAAACAATATTACTCTCGAGCTACCCTATAATTACTTCGAGTCCCATGCTTCCCAGCTTCGAGTCAATTCTCAATATACCCGAGACAATCACGAGCTTCAACACCCTGCAACCCAAATAGAACACTACCATGTACACACACCCCTGTGCATCCACTTCCCATCTCTGTCCATCTCCGGCCCTTATCAACGACCATCCCCATCCACCAGTGACCTCTCATCACACTTCCATTCTCAACTACCCATAATTCAACTTGAATTTAAATTCAAGTTTTAAAACAGAAACCTGGAAAACATTTCCAAACCTGGCAACAACCATTACCCAAAACCACCAACCTGTCAACATGTTATTTCCCCGCCCCTCCGGCCACCATTGCCACTCCAACTTCGGCGAAGGCTTCCCCAAAGCACCAGCTACCATCACACCAAACTTAGTTGAACTCGATCAATTGGTGAGACTGCGGCACTAAATTTTCTTATACTCAGTAAAAACTAGGGCTTCTTACTGTAATTACCAAATTAAAATCTAAGATTTTAATTTCAACTCAATCCAAGATTTTTCCTATAATCTATGATGGCTATACAATCTCCAGAATCAAATTTACTCAGAACCATTGCAAGCTTCAACTGTTCTTGACCAAATTGTAAAATACAGTAAATTTTAAAAACTGTACTTTGCTTCTTCCATTATAAATGGTAATATTTTTTTTAAAAAAAATCTTAATTTTGTAATATGTTTTGAGTTGAATTTCTGAAACTTTGTTTTGCAGTGTTTCATATTTTTACTGATACAATTTCCATTGCTCTGTTACTTGCTTCCATTAAGTTTTTATTTAAAATTTACTTAAATAAAATTATAAAATCTAATCTCTGAAGCTACCCTACACATCTTATTTGAATCTTAAAATTTATTAAAGACAAATTAAAGATGTAAGAACTAAACTAAAAATTTGAACCAGGAAACAAACAGAACATTGCAAATTTACAGCATGCATGAATATACAGTTCTCACATCAGACAGTAAGCTTAACCCAGGAAATATTTATTTATCATGCAACAAGTTTTTAACCTTAAATTTATAAAAGAAAGTTACTCACATGTGATAGATGCATAGCACAGATTGAACATGCAGAGAGAACTTGATTTTTGAATCATGCAGAGCACAGTTTCAGGAATGCAGGCTTCTTCCCATTCCAGATTCAATTGCATGTTTTAGATGAAATGCAGGTTGCAGATGCAAATACAACTTGCATTTGTTTCTAGCTTTTACATGTAGGCCCTTTGCTTTCATGGTTGCAAATTTTAAAGAAAGATGAAATGCAGGCTTGCATATTTGTTTACAGGGATTGATATGCAAACTTGAAAATGAGGAGTTTGTATGTGCTTGGATTATGAGGATGAAGAGTATTACAGAATTTTGGTTTACAGGAATTTTTGAAATGCATTTGATTCTCAGATTTTTGGTATGAAGAGTTTTCAGCTGAGAATGTTTTTCTTTAGTTAAGAGATGAAAATGAGAAAAGGGCAAAGGAAGAAAGAATGCAAGTTTTAAAACAATATTTTGATTTAGTCTAGAAATCAAAGAAAAAAATAAAAATTGAAACATGACACTTGTCTCAAGCTACTACATTTGTCACTTTAAAATGATGATAAGTTTACACATGTATTTTAAATGTTTTTGTTATTTAATTAAGTGTTAATGAATGTTTTTGTTTTTTAAATTAAGTGTTAAAGAAAATTAAACTTAATGAATGCATGTTCATATTTAAAATTTTATTTTAAATTTCAAATTAAATTTACAAATAAAAATTATCAATCAACATTTAAAAAGAATTAACACAAACATTTTGTAACTTATTTTAATATTCAACCTTTAAGTCAAGAATGAATTTTAAACCAATTAAAACATTTTTCTTATATTTAAAAATCATATAGTATTTTATTAAACATTTTTGAAAAGCTTAAATTAAAAATAAATCACAATTTCTATTTTCAAAACATTAAAATTATGCTATACTAATTTAATTAAAAACAACTTATCTATTTAAAATATATATGAATACATATACATTATTAAATAGAAAACAATTTATTAACTCATTAAAAATAATTTCACAAATTAAATATTTAAATGAAGAAGATTATTAAATCAAACCAAATTGACTAACAAAATTTATCAATTCAATTTAAATTTAAACTCAGATTATTAAATTTAAATTGTCCAAAATTCCGGGATATTACAGCTCTGCCACATATATGTGTATATACAGGGAGATGAAGTGTGCAGAACAAGTTAACATATGTACAAGTAGAGATTTTTTTTCCTTTTTTTTAGATTTGATTTTAAATGATTTGATATATTATTTGTACGTAACCTGATTTTATATTATGAGAGCTTAACTTGATTTATTTTGTTGAATTACTATTTTGTGGACTTGAAATGAAATTTGCGATTATGATGTCCCCTTGTATGCTTATATACACACACACACATCTAGATTTACATATACTCTATTTTATGTTAACATATATATATATATATACACACACACACACATGTTTAATTATCTTCAATTTTATCCATATACGTATATTTTGATAAATATATACATATTAATATGTACATCCATACAATGTACATATTTATTTTACTTCCTATCTTATATCTATATATATTACCTTTATAACACATTATCAATTCATATATATTGTTATCACCACATACACATATCTACGTTTTCACTATTTAATACACACACATTTGCTTGTATTTGTCATCATATATATATATATATATAAACATTATTCCTTATTTACATATTTATCTATATTTGCATATGTATGCTTACCGACATATATCATTTTTATAAAGGGATTATTCTATCCCGAGTTTGAAATGGTGAAATTCAAATACATATATCTATGTTGATAAATTTATCTTATTCAAAAATTTATATCCCATAATTTTATATAGTTTAAGTCAATTTATTTCCCCTAATTTTAAATATCAGAAAATTCATTTATTCGATGATAAATATTAATGTAAAAAATCAGTTAACTATCCCAATATTCGGTGGCTAAAACCCAAGCCGTTACATTAAGTCTTTTTCCCATTCATTTATTTTGAGTTAATTACCAAAATTCCTTTTTAACCTTAGGGTAATTCTAAGTTAATCCACTTCTCTTAGGAAAATATTTTCAATTTTACTTAACATTGGCTCCAAATTTCTTCAACTTTTAACCGGGTCAGAAACAACGTTATCTAAGACATCGTCTATTATAAACCCAAAAACCAATATTAGAAAACATTATTGAGTAAATAGGATCATGGAAATTATTCTAATTTTACTCAATATTGGTTTCTATATTCAACAAGTGCTATGGGTGAAATAACGGTGAAATCACCTTTTAAATTCCACAAATAGGACGTGTTCCCTCTTCAGACTCTAATATCAAGTATAACAAGATCATTTCTATGCAATCGAAGTTGTAATTGATAAATCAAAATCTTCTACACTTAAATTGCTTAATTTATGGGAAATATCAATTCTCTTAGAGCATCCAGGCTTTCCCTTTGATCCATTCCACCTATCATCTAAAAGACAAAGTGAAGGCCAGGTAAGTTCAAGGCATTGGTTGCTCCATCCCTTCCTTGGTTACACACCTTGTTTTATCGTTTACTCTCATATGCGGGACAAATGTATTAGTCGTTTCTGCATACTCAATTATTGATTAAATCATCTTAATATTCCTTTATTATTCATTAAAAACATTTCTTAATTATTTAGGAAAGAATCGCTAAATTTAGAATCATGTTTTCAAAGTTATAGAAAACTGCTGCAAAAGCGTTGCAAAAAGTGTTGCAAATGGTGTTTTAAAGCTTTATTGACCAAATTGAATTTTCTATCTTTTAAAATTCCATTTTTTCGACTTAGCTCACTTTTAAAACTTTTAAAAATATATATTTAGAATTCATTCATATTATAAAAATATTAAAAATATTAATTTCTAACTTTGGTCACTTTAATGTAATAGCTTGATTTTTCTGAAAAATTATTTTGGACATACTCCAAAATATACAAGATGAAATCTTGATTTTCTTCCTTCACTTCAAAATTATTGATATAATAGTCCAGGAATTTCTTGTTTCGAAGAAATCCGAGCTATATATCATTCTGTGCATTCCTTTGAAATTTCCGATGCGAAATCGTGAACTACTACTACGCGATGATGCGCCTAGTTTTAACTTGATTTTCAAAACTTGAAATAATTCCTCCAAATTTAACTTAATTACTTATAAAAACATTATAAATTATTTTAAATCAATATTTTTACTTATTAAACTATTTAAAGTATATTTTCACTATTCTTATTATAATATTATTATATTCTCATTATTTTAGTATTAAATTTTCAAAACCAATTTCTATTCGATTTCAAATCTAACTTCAAATTAAACTTAACTAAAACTTAGATACCAAATCTAGTTTCAATTTCAAAAACAATTTCAATTTAAATTTCCAAATCAATTTCAATTTCGATTTCATTATTCATCTCAATTTCAAAATCAATTTCGATTTCAATTTCCAAATCGATTCAAATTCAATTTGATATCAATTTCAAATTCAAATTTGATTTCACTATTTAAAAGAGGCTTAATAATTCCAATACATACCATATCAATAAAATTTGTCATATTTAACAAGGGTGTACTTAATCTATAATGAGCATAATTACTTCCAATATTCATCATTAACCTAACATCGTTTCTCGTAACATAGTGATCATCAAAAAGTGAATATATTATCATAACTCAACTATTCATCCAACACATTCAAACATTCATTTCAACAAAATGTCCATGTTATCAAATGGTGATAATTAACATAACATATAAACGAGATAATCATGATTTTTATAACATAACAAAGTATGATTTAATTAGCGGTGAGAATTTCTCACCTTTATTTCCACTCCGTCAATCTTTGTGCAAACCGGCATGCTTACGGCAAATGAACTAACGTGTGTTCCTTTCTTTCCTTTCTTCCCTTACTTTTCTTTCTTTTTCTTTCTTTTTCTATCTTTTTCTTTCTTCTTTTTTTTCTTTTTTTCTTTTATTTTTATGCCCGTGTGTGGGTGTGGAGGGGATGTAGGCTCGGGAGGTACTTGGGAAGGAGAGCGCGTGGGTTTGTAGGGGTGGATGTGTGGGGGTACGACCTCTTAGGTGGCTCAAGTATGGTAACAGAGGTGTTTAGGTGGGGTGTGGGTCTTGGGTTTGGGTACTAGGTAGCATGTATAGGTGTTAGAGTTTCGGGTAGAGGTGTTTGGCTGAGGTGGTGGTGTAGTGATGGTGTAGTGGTGCATGGTTGACGTGGCGGAAGAAAATAGAGGAGAAGAGCTTAAGGAAGTGAAGAGAATGAGAAAATGGATTTGTGAAAAATGAAGTCAAAGGTGTAGGTTATACTTGAGCTTTGGATAGAAAATGACTTAATTTCCCTTGGCTAATTTTTTGACTTTGTTTAACCATGACATGAAATGCATTAATGGTGAAAGAGATGGCCTATTAATATGATGTGTGTTTATGGAATGATTACTTCTTCTTCTTCTTAAATTTTGTATTTAAATGGAAGACTTTTGTGTTGATTTGATTTGCATAACACATGTTAACAAATTAGAATATGTATTAATGGTAATAATGATGTTTAGGAAAAGTGTGCAAGTTTTAAAGCACTTCTATGCTTACTAATATTTAAAACATAAAAATTTGCTCCAATTATGCACATACATACCATCTCATAAATGAGATAAGAGAATAAGTAATGTGATGTTGTTTTATAAAGTTAAATTTAAATTAGTCAAATCATGTTTTGTAAATTTTATTTAAACCTAATTGAATCCTTTTTTCTTTATTATAGTAAATGTACATGTAACGTAGATTGTTAAGTGTATATATGTGTTAGGAAACATATCATGTTGCAACAATTTAACAACAACTTGTTTTTTTTGACAAATTTTACAATCAAAATTTGACATTTTTGCTAAACTATATATTAAAGTAAACCAATCTTAAAAATAGATTTACTATTATATTTAATGAATTAAAACAAGTTTATTTAGGTTAAAATTTCATTCTATTAGGGTCATTATCAAAATATTGAATTTTGGCTTTGCATTGACAAAATGTGACAAATTTGGAATATTTTTGTAAAACGATTATAAATATATTTTTCAAATTTTTATTATACTTCTATTATCTTTGTTCAGTGATTTTAATATAGTTTGAATTTTTGAATAAATATTTAAAACTGTTTATTTAAGCATTTGTTCATTTTTAACAAAACATAACTTTTGTTGATTTGTGATAAAATCCAAATTCTATATTTTCCATTATTAATAGTAAGATAAATAATTTAGCCTTACTTATTCATTATTTATAACATATTTACTTGAGTTCAAAACTTTTTTACATAAAATATCTCATTTTCGAAGAAGCGAAATTACAGATCGTTACACTCTCCCCTACTTAAGAGTATTTCGTCCTCGAAATAAAAGCCAGATTTATTAGAAAGATTACTTTATGAGAAAATGCTTATGAAGTAAAGGAAAACAACTATACTGATACCATATTAACATAAACAGATACATTCTATATATCCCGTACCCCGATTTGAACGTGTACTACCTACTTGAGGTCTATATATACATAAAGAAGCATAAGTCTAACCGCCCATTTCTTAGTGCCTGCTTTGCACTTAAGATAACTATCCAACAACTATGTGGGTAGACCCAAAATATCATACTATATACACAACAAAATATCACTACCCATCCCCAACATCATCACTCATCAGATCCTCCATGACTCCTTTTACTTTTTCTGTAGAAGTAGATGGTTTTGTGATAATAGAAAAGGGTCTAGGCTGCTCCCATATCTTGATCATTGGACAGTCATTGACGAGATGACCTTTTAAGCGACAACAATAACAGATTTTTGGTGCCATTTTCTTTTTAAACTTTTGTATTTTAAAAGCCTTTGTCTTACTCCCAATTTACACTCCCTCGTAGAGTGATCTTTTCCCTATATCTAAAATGGCCTTTCTTAGGTAACCCTGTCTTGATTTCATGCTTTTTCTCCTCAGTTGGTACGATAGTAGTTTGCTGTGGAATGAAATCTTCAAATTTTAGGGCATTGCTTATCATCTCTCTGAATGATTCATGATTATACTTCACCATGCTACCTTGAATCTTGTTACATTCTCCTAACCAATTCATAACTTCCATGATCATTTTTGAACCCACAAACTTCTTTTGAATTAGGATTTCAAATTCTAGACATAATGAAGCAAAGTTCATTGGGTATTGTTCTTCCTTAACATTATATCCCTTAGTTTCACAATTTCTTGTATTCGTAACTTCTGAATTTACCTAGATTGATATCAAACTTTTGATTTTAACTTAATTAAAATATAACGCCATTATTTCTTAATAACCAAATGTCTAGGAGTATGTGATTAAAATTCTAAGTATTAGATTCCAACTAATTACTTATCGATTCCTTTGGAACATCTTATAGTCAAATTGGGCAATTGAAATTACAAGATGTTCATTTTTTACTAATCTATATTCCAAACAATCATTTATTTCCTACTATATAAAAATATTTCTTTTTATATATAAAACATAAACCTATGTAAAATTATTTCATTTACCATCTTTTTTAAACAAAACCATTTTCATAAAATTAACAAATACACGCTCATATATAATACTCTCAACTCATTTTAGGGTGTTACTGTAACATTCCTAATTTTAAGCCTAAATAATTTGGTAATTAATATAAAATTTTGGTTTAATTTGGAATTAATTACGAATTAATTGGAAAAATTCCATAATAAATATTTTAGAAATAAAATTGGATTAAATTGAAGGATAAAAAATTAAAATATATTGTAAATAAGTTTTTGGGTTAAAATTCAAAAATAAGTATTTCATAAAATTGTATTTGGAATTTCCAAAATTAAATAAGTTTATTTATATAATAGAAGTTTAATTAGGAATTTGATTTAAAAATTCAAGTATAAGTATTTTATAAATAAATATTGAATTGATTAAACTTTATGTTTCAAGGAACTAATATATATGGATATATATATACACACACGTAGATATTTGTTAATAATGAACAATTTGATTTCAAATCATTTGTTTTTAAACTATATAAATATAAAATAAAATGTAAACAAGAATTAATAAAAGATTTACAATACTTTTCTTTTGTAGTTAGTAATATGTAAATAAACATTTAAGCTTTGATATGAACATATTTTTTTTCAAGTATAAGTATAAATTTAAAAACATATATACATATGTGTCTTTTGTAATTAATAAAACATATGTTAATATGAAAAGAACTGTTTTGTAAATATAAAGCTAAGAGGGTTTAAAACAAAATTTATAATTAAATAAGCAAAAGGGATTTAAACATAAAATGTTTGGATGTCAATAAGTGTAGGAAGACAAATATAAGAGATTAACAGATGTAAATTTATGAGACAAGTGGCAAAAGAAATAAACTTTTCTTTTAATTTGAAATTAGAAAAAAAAAACATGCATGGGAAAAATAATCAAAAGGAAGATCAAACCAGTTAAACAAATATGGAAACAAATAAGATCAAAACAGAAAAGAAGAAATTTGGAAATCAAGATTTCAGCCTGGAATCGAATCTGTAATCAATGCTAGATCAAAGCTAAACAACAAATAAAAAAAATACTAGTTCAGATCAAACCTGGAAGCAAAAAGGAAATGAAAATGCAAATCAAAAGCATTTTAAACATTAGAAATTTCAAAAAAAATCCAACCTGGTGATTAAAGGAACTAAAACCAGAGATAAAATCATCTTTAAGCAAAGCAAGTACAGATCAGAAGAAAATCTAGAAAAATATTTGAGCAAGCAAGTTAACAAAACTGGAAATCAAGCAAAACAATATCAAGCATCATATCAAAAAAATACATCAGGATCCAGTTCTATGTTCTTCTCTGTTCAAACATCCAATCTCAGGTGAGCAAACCTTATTGTTTAAACCAGTTCTTCTGAATCGCATGTCTATGTTGATAATATTGTGTGAATATGAAATATATCTGCTAATATATGTGTCTATATATGTGTAAGTGGTTGAATGCAAGTTTGTGTTTATATATATATACACACACACACACACACACACACACACACACACACACAGATTTATCTCTGTTGAACAACATTTCTAGAGAAAAGAAAAAAAGAAACAAATATATTTTGTATCAAAAATCAAAACACCTTCCTCTGATCCTTGTTGAATCTTAAGATCTAAACAAGTTATACTTGTATATTTAAGATTTAAATTGTAAAAATAATTTTAAGTGAGATCAGTTAAAATATTTTCTGGAAATGGGAGAATACAGTAAAAAATCAAATTTAAGCAAAAGATTAATGATCATAATTTCCAGTTTTTCCCATATCAACTTGTTTGTCTTGGAAAACTATGAATTTTAGAAGTAGTTTCAAGATTTTTAATAGCGTATCGATTGAGGAATGCATGGATGATCGGAATGGCAAAAAATGTCAATTCCCGATCATCAAAGTGGATTCGAGTTTCGAGATTGGGTCTGAAGGAGGTTAATGTGATGCATATTGAAGGAAAAATGGTAGGATATTTTTTGATGATTGTAGAAGTGTTGCGATGTGGATTTAGCATTTAAAACCCGGTTTGACTCATCGAAGTTTGGAGCTGAAATTCGCCAGCATCGTTGCATCGAGTGGAATTGCGACCGGGGGAAGAAGTAGGGGACCATTGCAGAGATTTTGGTGGAGCGGCGAAGTCACCGGTGATGGAGATTGGCGAGGCGGAACAATTTGGGATGAACTATGCTGTTACAGGTCTAGTTGATATGCTTGATTTTGATTTCTAAGGAAATCGACGATGATGGATAGTCGGGCTAGTCGTGTGTGTTGCCGATGATGTAGCGAGGTATTGGGATTGAACGGAGAAGCTCCAGTCAACGGTGCACGTGCACAAGGTGTTTGAGTGTATCTGGGTTGTTTTGTTGGGTGGGGGAAGAAAGGGGGGTGCTCAGGTCGTTGCTCGAAGTTGTTTCGTGATTTTCTCAAGAAGATTGGTAGCTCGCTCGGGAATGTGTTTGGGTATTGATCATTTGGCTCATGTTTTGAGTTGCGTTTAAGTAACCAGGCTTTCAAATAAGGAGTATGATTAAGTTTCAAGTATTAATAAGTTGAATAAAATGTAAATGTTAACAAGCTTTCAAACAAATTTCGAAGAAAAAAATGTTAAGGCTAAATGTTTTAAATTGTTTTGAAAAATTGATTGATTTTGAAAGGTGATTATGGTAAGTGTATTGAACTTTAATTAATCAATATTTTTGCATGAAAATGATTTCAAGCATTTAATTTATGATGTAATTAAGTAATGAATTAAGATAAAAAGATTTGTCTTTAATTAATTAAGGTAAATTGTTAATAATTTAAGTTTGATTTATCAAGTAATTAATGCTTAATTAATTAAAGGTTAATTAATTTATAACTAATTAAAGGATAATTAATTACTTAAAAGGTAAGTACTTAATGAAAGTAATTAAGGATGAATAATTTATGACTAAAGATTGATAAATCAAGTGTTTAAAGATTAATTAATTTAAAGAATAATCAATTAATGTGATTAATTAATTAAGGTAATTAATTTAAGAATCGTTAATTAAGTAAAGGTTGACTTATTTATGAAAGTGATTAAGGGATGATTATTAATTAAGAATTAATTAATTATTGTAATTAATTAATGATAATTAATCAAAGTATTAGTTATAAATTAAAGGTTAATTAATTTATTAATAAATCATTAAAGAATAATTAATCAAAATGGTTTATAATTAATTAATATTAATTAACCAGGATTAGTAAAATTATTCATAAGTAATTAATCTGATCAAGTAATTGATTGATCTTACTTATGGATGTTTCGATTATATGGAATGTTGAATTGTTTGATATCCCTGATATGTGATGTTATGTGATGTGAATATTCTGATTCAAGCTGTAAACTGTGATGTAATTTATTCATCTGTGATGTAACTTATTTATTTGTGATGAATTTATATTATTTATTTGCGATCTATGAATGAAGGTAAGCGTTATAGATTATACCGCTTATCGATATTGATATGATTGAATCTGTGACGATTGATGATGTTGCACTATTGTGTGTAAAACCCGTGGACCACACTATACACACTCAAATATGGATTACACGAGGAAATTGGTTAAGTCACGGATTTTTTGGAATGGTTTCAAAAATTGAATTTTGAATCCAAATGGTTTTGGAAATGGAATTGGGTTAAATGTGAAAAGCTTTTGAAAAGGAGTTTGAAGATAAAAATTATTTTGAATAACTTGATAAAATTACAAAATTTTAAATAATTTGATTTGAATTTGAATTCAAGTTTTGAAATTAAATTCCGTGTTTGGAAATTATGGTTTAAAAGGGTTATACAATTTATAACTATTAAACCATTTTAAAATCATTGTTTTGGGAATTTGAATGTAACCCAAGTTTTAGACTTAAAGGGGTTTAACTCGTGCAAATAAAATCGAATTTTTTCAAAAATGAAAACTATTTGTTTTCAAATAATAATAGCCTTTATGTAAAGAAAGGACCTCCAATTTATGTTGAAAAAAATTCAAATTTGAAATGGAATAGGTTTGAAAGCTATCTTAAAATTTTGGTAAATCTTGTTGTTGAACTGAAATGGATCTTTTACTTAAAAAGATTTGAGTCGTAAATAGTTTGGGAAACTATGAATGAATCTTTGTGAAGATTGTTAAGCCTTTTTTGAAATCGAAGAGGATTCTAAATGGTGTATATTTTATATATTAAATATTTGAAATGGGAATTGTTTTGAGAGTTATGAATGGATCTTTGGAAATAGTTTTGAAAGCTGTAAATTGAGTCTATGGTTTAAATAATTGGATGAGATAATCCAAATTGAAAAGGGAATTGTTTTGAAAAGCCGTGATTGAATCTTTGTGAAAGATAGGTGAACTTTGTGAAATGAATCTTTTGTTTGATGAATTGAATATGGTAATTTGTTTAAACGATTTGAAGAAAGGTTTTGGGTTTTATGTTGTGACTTAACTGAAATCCCGTATCCATATATTTTTAATATTGTGCTCATTATTCGGTTTAGCCGAGAGAGGACCTTTGTGTCATATAACCCATTCCAAATAATGATACGATGTTATGGATAGCATTTGAAGATCGGTGGTGAAGACCGGATATTTCCGAAAGCGAAAGGATAACTCGTCGAATGTCTCCGGTTGCACTATTGTGTGTAAAACCCCTGGACCACACTATACACACACAAATATGGATTACACGAGGAAATTAGTTAAGTCACAAATTTTTTGGAATGGTTTTAAAAATTGAATTTTGAATCCAAATGGTTTTGAAAATGGAATTTGGTTAAATGTGAAAAGCTTTTGTAAAGGAGTTTGAAGATAAAAGTTATTTTGAATAACTTGATAAAATTTCACAAATTTAAATAATTTGATTTGAATTTGAATTCAAGTTTTGAAATTGAATTCCATGTTTGGAAATTGTGGCCTAAAAGGGTTATACAATTTATAAATATGATTTTAAACCATTTTAAAAGCATTGTTTCGGGAATTTGAATTTAACCCAAGTTTTAGACTTAAAAGGGCTTAACTCGTGCAAATAAAATCGGATTTTTTTGAAAATGAAAACTATTTGTTTTCAAATAGTAATAGCCTTTATGTAAATAAAGGATTTCCAATTTGTGTTGAAAAGATTTCAAATTTGAAATGGTATAGTTTTGAAAGCTATCTTAAAATTTTGGTAAATCTTGTTGTTGAACTGAAATGGATCACTTACTTAAAAAGATTTGAATCGTAAATAGTTTGGGAAACTATGAACGAATCTTTGTGAAAGATTGTTAAGCTTTGTTTTGGAATCTAAGAGGATTCTAAATGGTGTATCTTTAATATATAAAATATTTGAAATGTGAATTGTTTTGAGAGTTATGAATGGATCTTTGGAAATAGTTTTGAAATCTATAAATTGAGTCTATGGTTTAAATAATTGGATGAGATAATCGAATTTGAAAAGGGAATTGTTTTGCAAAGCCGTGAATGAATCTTTGTGAAAGATGGGTGAACCTTGTGAAATGAATCTTTTTGTTTAAAGATTTGGAAATGGTAATTTTTTTTAAACCATTTAAAGAAATGGTTTTGGGTTTTAAGTTGTGACTTAACTGAAATTCCATATCCGTATGTATTTAATATTGCGCTTATTATTCGGTTTAGCCGGGAGAGGACCTTTGTGTCATATAACCCACTCCGAATAATGATATGACGTTATGATAGCATTTGAAGACCAGTGGTGAAGACCGGATATTTCCAAAAGCGAAAGGATAACTCGTCGAATGTCTCTGCACCGGCTGATCCCCGGTATAGAGATTTGTCACCCTATGTGATGGGAAGTCCGAACATGACTAGGGATTATCCGGATGTGCAACGGCTTCTTAGGAAGTGCCTTCGGTTCTATTCTAAACCCAAAACAGACTTGTATGAATGTGTGTCTAACGTTACACTTTGAGATGTAAAGCTGGTTTCTATCAAATACATTTTTGTTTGGTGGCAGAGATTTATTCTCTTAGCTTAACACCATTCTCTGAGACGTACAAGCTCAGAGGTTATGTAGTTGATGGTTACTAGTGATACATTCCTAATTTGGTAATGTGGCATACGAAGTGCTATTGATCATTTGTTGATCGAAGCATGGCTTTGTGAAAAAGCGTAGCCTTGTGGACGAGACTGCATCAGGACCTTAAACTAGGAATTGGTCAAAACAGGAAAGATGCGGCAAGGTTTTTAGGGGTCGCGCCCAAGGGTATGTCCATTTCCTTATAGATAAAAGTTGATATCATGGTATGGAGCCCAAATATTTAACCTATGTGGTTGCTACAAACTTATTGCTTTGTGGTTGTTGGTTGAGAGGTGCCTCGGATAAAGGTCGGTAACGACCGGGGATGGCAAATTTGTGTGGTAGTTACCTATGTTATAGCTTGGTTAAAGCGCGAGGTAGCATCGGCCTTGTGTTAGCAGAGATCTGGTTAGGTTCTCGGGGGCATCCTTCCAGAGGCGTTCCCATTTCGGTAAGAAAGTTTCTTAGCCTGACCATTTGTTGGAAATCCAATCGTCCAATACACGCCTTGTACGGTTTTAGTTGTATAACCTGCAATGGAATGTGGTGGTAACCTGCTATTGAACATGGCAGCTATAGTAACGAAGAAATGTGCTATGCTGGCTAAGATTAATATCATATTTTCGAAATGTTTTTCTGCACTATGCACTAATAATAACATCAAATGGTTTTCGCGTATCAAGCATTTTGACTGTCATAAGGAGAAATCTCCTCTAAGTGTGCGCTTGCATTGTGTGTGTGACAGGAGGCTTTATGTCGGTTTCATTTTTCGAAAAGCATTGCGGATTTCAATGATTTAAAATTCTTTTTCTGTTTTGTTTTAAAGAAAACTGATTTTGTTTGCTCATACTCATCCCATGACTAACCCGGAGTTTATAGTTCCCTTCCTAAATCTAGGTGCCCACAATTTTCCACATGGGCAGTCTAGAGTTGGGTATTTCAGATAATCAAATAGTAGGTGTAGACTCAATAGCATTTCTGGTTCGCATTCTCTTAAGTCATCTTGATGGGGGTTCGAGCTAGCTTTGGATTGGAGATGGAGTTTTTGGAGTTTGGCATTGAAGACGTTGTCTTTCCGCTGCTGTTGTCTCTGTTATTGTCTTGTATCTATCTTTGATATATTGATAGTCATTCGTATCATTGTTGTATATCATTGGATATTGTATTCGTTGGGGTTATATGATATATTCATTGTTTTCTTCCGCTCTGTTGTTATACTTAATGTGTGATAAGCTCCGGCGAACCAGATTCAGCGTTTGAATCTGCGGCATTCGATTACAAATGAAGTACGGGTGTCGATTTTCGAAGGTCGAGTCAGAGTCGTTACGGTGGTATTAGCGCTAAAGGTTAAACTTTAGCTTTTGGGTATAACGCATTAAGTAACTCATTGTAGATAGGATGAAGTATACCCCAGAATGAGTATATCCCTAAGATATCCGTTCGTATGCCTCAGTAAATTCTATTACAATCCACCGATAGTGAGTATGAGTGCAAGAGGAGGACGAGATAGGGGACATGGGAGTACCACTACAAATGGTCAATGCTCTGTAACAACAAGGAAACAATCTTTTATTCTTTATCCGATTTCAATTCTTTGATGAGTTCCTGGCAGCTTCGCGAAGAACCTTTGATATATTTGCATGGGACATAAACTCCAGATGGGTCAAAATTGTTTGTTTGGATGAACTGGTCGCTTTGGTTGCTATGGTTGATAGGTATATTTTGGTTGTTTAAACTAAAAATTTTGGGATTGTATCCATATACCTGCTATTCTTTGGGTCCTGACATATTCTACGAACGGTTAGTTATCCCTTCGAACTAATCGATGCCCCTGTATATTTCGTAGACCGGATGACTCGAGTATTTCGTGGAGTGTTAAATAGATTCGTTCTTGCATTTATTATTGATATTCTAATTTGGTAAGCCAAATGCAGAATAGATATTCAGCTTGATCTGGTGATTCATCTCTCTATCTATCTACATTCTTTTGTTGTCTTCCTGTCTCACAAATTTCAAGGACGAAATTTCCTAGGGGGGAATATGTAACATTCCTGATTTTAAGTCTAATTAATTTGGTAATTAATATAAAATTTTGGTTTAATTTGGAATTAATTATGAATTAATTGGGAAAAATTCCGTAATAAATATTTTAGAAATAAAATTGGATTAAATTGAAGGATAAAAAAATTAAAATATATTGTAAAAAAGATTTTAGGTTAAAATTCAAAAATAAGTTTTTCATAAAATTGTATTTAGATTTTCCAAAATTAAATAAGATGTATGTTTATTTATTTATATAAATGGATTTAAATTAGGAATTTGTTTTACAAAATTCAAGTATAAGTATTTTACAAATAAATATTGAATTTATTAAACTTTATGTTTCAAGGAATTAATATATATGGATATATATATATATATATATATATATATATATATATATACATGTAGATATTTGTTAATAATGAACAATTTGATTTCAAATCATTTGTTTTTAAACTGTATAAATATAAAATAAAATGTAAACAAAAATTAATAAAAGATTTACAATACTTTTCTTTTGTAGTTAGTATATATGTATATAAACATTTAAGCTTTGATATGAACATATTTTTTTTCAAGTATAAGTATAAATTAATATATACATACGTATCTTTTGTAATTAATAAAACATATGTTAATATGAAAAGAAATGTTTTGTAAATATAAAGCAAAGAGGGTTTAAAACAAAATTTATAACTAAATTAAAAAAAGGGATTTAAACATAAAATGTTTAGATGTTAACAAGTGTAGGAAGACAAATATAAGAAATTAACAAATGTAAATTTACGAGACAAGTGGCAAAAAAATAAACTTTTCTTTTAATTTGAAATTAGAAAAAAAATCATGCATGGGAAAAAAATCAAAAGGAAGATCAAACCAGTTAAACAAATCTGGAAACAAATAAGATCAAAACAGAAAAGAAGAAATCTGGAAATCAAGATTTCAGCCTGGAATCAAATCTGTAACCAATGCTAGATCAAAGTTCAACAACAAATCAAAACAAATACCAGTTTAGATCAAACCTGGATGCAAAAAGGAAATGAAAATGCAAATCAAAAGCATTTTAAACATCAGCAATTTCAAAAAAAAAAATCCAACCTGGTGATTAAAGAAACTAAAACCAGAGATGAAAATCATCTTTAAGAAAAGCAAGTACAGATCAGAAGAAAATCTGGAAAAAGATTTGAGCAAGCAAATTAACAAAACTGGAAATCAAGCAAAACAATATCAAGCTTCATATAAAAAAACATCAGGATCCAGTTCTCTGTTATTCTCTGTTCGAACATCCAATCTCAGGTGAGCAAACCTTATTGTTTAAACCAGTTCTTCTGAATCTCATGTCTGTGTTTATAATATTGTGTGAATATGAAATATATCTGCTGATATATGTGTGTGTATATGTGTAAATGGTTGAATGCAAGTCTGTGTATATATATATATATATATATATATAGATTTATCTCTATTGAACAACAATTCCAGAGAAAAGAAAAAAAGAAAAAAAATATTTTGTATCAAAAATCAAAACACCTTCCTTTGATCCTTGTTGAGTCTTAAGATCTAAACAAGTTATACTTGTATACTTAAGATTTAAATTGTAAAAATATTTTTAAGTGAGATCAGTTAAAATATTTTCTGAAAATGGGAGAATACAGTAAGAAATCAAATTAAAGTAAAAGATTAATGATCATAATTTCTAGTTTTTCCGCATATCAACTTGTTCGTCTTGGAAAACTATGAATTTTAGAAGTAATTTCAATATTTTTAATAGCGTATCGATTGAGGAATGCGTGGATGATCGGAATGGCGAAAAATGTCAATTCCCGACAATCAAAGTGGATTCGAGTTTTGAGATTAGGTCTGAAGGAGGTTAATGTAATGTAGATTGAAGGAAAAATGGTAGGATACTTTTTTGATGACTTTAGAAGTGTTGCGCTGTGCATTTAGGGTTTAAAACCCAGTTTGACTCATCGAAGTTTGGAGCTGAAATTCGCCAGCATCGTTGCATCGAGTGGAATCGCGACCGGAGGAAAGAAGTAGGGGACCATAGCGGAGATTTTAGTGGAGCGGCGAAGTCACCGGTAAAGGGGATTAGCGATGCGGAACGATTTGGGTTGAACTATGCTGTTATAGGTCTAGTTGATATGCTCGATTTTGATTTCTGAGAAAATCGACGATGATGTATGGTCGGGCTAATCGTGTGTGTTGCCGATGATTTGGCGAGGTGTTGGGATTGATCAGAGAAGCTCCGGTCGATGGTGCACGTGCACGAGGAGTGTATCTGGGTTGTTTCGTTGGGTTGGGGAAGAAAGAGGGATGCTCGGGTCATTGCTCGAAGACGTTTCGTGATTTTCTCGGGAATATTGGTAGCTGGCTCGGGAATGTGTTTGGATTTGTGATCATTTGGCTCAAGTTTTGGGTTGCGTTTAAGTAACCAGGCTTTCAAATAAGAAGTATGATTAAGTTTCAAGTATTAATAAGTTATTAATAAAATGTAAATGTTAACAAGATTTCAAACAAATTTCAAACAAAAAAATGTTAAGTCTAAATGTTTTAAATTGTTTCGAAAAATTAATTGATTTTGAAAGGTGATTATGGTAAGTGTATTGAACTTTAATTAATCAATATTTTTGTATAAAAATGATTTCAAGCATTTAATTTAGATGATGTAATTAGGTAATGAATTAAGATAAAATGGTTTATCATTAATTAATTAAGGTAAATTGTTAATGATTTAAGTTTGATTTTTCTAGTAATTAAAGCTTAATTAATTAAAGGTTAATTAATTTATAATTAATTAAAGGATAATTAATTACTTAAAAGGTAAGTACTTAATGAGAGTAATTAAGGATGAACAATTTATGATTAAAGATTGATAAATGAAGGGTTTAAAGATTAATTAATCTAAAGAATAATTAATTAAGGTGATTAATTTGAGAATTATTAATTAAGTAAAGGTTGATTTATTTGTGAAAGTGATTAAGGGATGATTATTAATTAAGAATTAATTAATTATTGTAATTAATTAATGATAATTAATCAAAGGATTGGTTATTGATTAAAGATTAATTAATTTATTAATAAATGATTAAAGAATAATTAATCAAAATGGTTTGTGATTAATTAATACTAATTAACCAGGATTAGTAAAATTATTCATAAGTAATTAATCTGATCAAGTAATTGATTAATCTTACTTATGGATGTCTGGATTCTATAGAATGTTGAATTGTTTGATATCCCTGATATGTGATGCTGTTGATATGAATTATTCTGATTTAAGATGTGAACTGTGATGTAATTTATTCATCGTTGATGTAACTTATTTATTTTTGATGAATTTATATTATTTATCTGTGATCTGTGAATGAAGATAAGTGTTATACATTATACTGCTTATCGATATTGATATGATTGAATCTGTGATGATTGATGATGATGCACTATTGTGTGTAAAACCCATGGACCACACTTACACACAAATATGGATTACACGAGGAAATTGGTTAAGTCACAGATTTTTTGGAATGGTTTTAAATATTGAATTTTGAATCCAAATGGTTTTGGAAATGGAATTGGGTTAAATGTGAAAAGCTTTTGAAAAGGAGTTTGAAGATAAAAGTTATTTTGAATAACATGATAAAATTTCAAAAATTTAAATAATTTGATTTGAATTTGAATTCAAGTTTTGAAATTGGATTCCATGTTTGGAAATTATGGTTGAAAAGGGTTATACAATTTATAAATGTGTTTTTAAACCATTTCAAAAAGCATTGTTTCGAGAATTTGAATTTAACCCAAGTTTTAGAATTAAAGGGGTTTAACTCATGCAAATAAAATCGAATTTTTTCGAAAACAAAAACTATTCGTTTTCAAATTATAATAGCCTTTATGTAAAGAAAGGATTTCCAATTTGTGTTGAAAAGATTTCAAATTTGAAATGGAATAGTTTTGAAAGCTATCTTAAAATTTTGGTAAATCTTGTTATTGAACTGAAATGGATCTTTTACTCAAAAAAATTTGAATCGTAAATAGTTTGGAAACTATGAATGAATCTTTGTGGAAGATTGTTAAGCTTTGTTTTGGAATCGAAGAGGATTCTAAATGGTGTATCTTTTATATATAAAATATTTGAAATGGGAATTATTTTGAGAGTTATGAATGGATCTTTGGAAATAGTTTTGAAAGCTATAAATTGAGTCTTTGGTTTAAATAATTGGATGAGATAATCCAATTTGAAAAGTAAATTGTTTTGAAAAGCCGTGAATGAATCTTTGTGAAAGATGGGTGAACTTTGTGAAATGAATCTTTTTGTTCAAAGATATGGAAAGGGTAATTTGTTTAAACCATTTGAAGAAAGGTTTTGGGTTTTAAGTTGTGACTTAACTGAAGTCCTATATCCATATGTTTTTAATATTGCGCACATTATTTGGTTTAGCCAGGAAAGGGCCTTTGTGTCATATAACCCATTCTGAGTAATGATACGACGTTATGAATAGCATTTGAAGACCGGTAGTGAAGTCCGGATATTTCCAAAAGCGAAAGGATAACTCGTCGAATGTCTATGCATCGGCTGATCCTCGGTATAGAGATTTGATCACCCTTTGTGATAGGAAGTCCAGACATGATTAGGGATTATCCGAATGTGCAAGGGCTTCTTTGGAAGTGCCTTCGGTTCTGTTTGAACGTGGAACAGACTTGTATGGATGTGCGTCTGACGTTACACTTTGAGATGTAAAGATGGTTTCTATCAAATACATTTCTATTTGGTGGCAGAGATTTATTCTCTTAGCTTTACACCCTTCTCTAAGACGTTTGAGCTCAGAGGTTATGTAGTTGATGGTTACTAGTGATACATTCCCAATTTGGTGATGTGGCGTATGAAGTGCTGCTGATCATTTGTTGATCGAAGCATGGCTTTATGAAAAAGCATAGCTTTGTGGATGAGACTGCATCAGGACCTCACATCTCGGAAATGGTCGAAACAGCAAAGATGCAGCAAGGTTTTTAGGGGTCGCGCACCAAGGGTATGTCCATTTCCTTCTGGATAAAAGGTGATATCATGGTATGGAGCCCAGATATTTAACCTATGTGGTTGCTGCAATCTTATTGCTTTATGGTTGTTGGTTGAGAGGCGCCTCGGATAAAGGTCGATAACAACCGAGGATGGCATACTTGTGTGGTAATTACCTATGTTATAGCTTGGTTAAAGCGTGAGGTAGCATCGACCTTGTGTTAGCAGAGATCCGGTTAGGTTCTCGGGGGCGTCCTTCCAGAGGCGTTCCCATTTTGGTAAGGAAGTTCCTTAGTCTGACCATTTGTTGGAAATCCAATCATCAAATACGTGCCTTGCATGGTTTTAGTTGTATAACCTACCATGGAATGTGGTGGTAACCTGCTATTGAATGCGACAGCTATAGTAGGCATACGACGAAATGTGGTATGCTGGCTAAGTTTAGTATTATATTTTCGAAATGTTTTCTGCACTATGCACTAATAGTAATATCAAATTGTTTTCACGTATCAAGCATTTTGACTGTCATACGGAGAAATCTCCTCCAAGTGTGCGCTTGCATTGTGTGTGTGGCGGGAGGCCTTATGGCAGTTTAATTTTCCAAAAAGCATTATGGATTTCAGTGTTTTCAAATTCTTTTGTTGTTTGTTTTAAAGAAAACTGTTTTTGTTTTCTCATACCAGTCCCATGACTGACCCAGAGTTTATTGTTCCCTTCCTAAAATTTGGGTGCCCACAATTTTCCACACGAGCAGTCTAGAGTTGGGTTTTTCAGATAATCAAGTAGTAGGTGTAGATTCGATAGCATTTAGGGATCGCATTTGCTTAAGTCATCTTGAGGGGGTTCGAGCTAGCTTTGGATTGGAGATGGAGTTTTTAGAGTTTGGCATTGAAGACATTGTCTTTCTACTACTGTTGTCTTTGTTATTGTCTTCTATCTATCATTGATATATTGATAGTCATTTGTATCATTGTTCTATATCATTGGATATTGTATTCATTGGAGTTATATGATATATTCATTTTCTTCTTCCGCTGTGTCGTTATACTTAATGTGTTATAAGCTTCGACGAACCAGATTCGTCGTTTGAATCTGTGGCATTCGAGTACAAGTGAAGTACGAGTGCTGATTTTCGAAGGTCGGGTCAGGGTCGTTACAGTTACTAACCCTATCTCTAATGAGCTACTCATCCTAGGATATTACTAATCCTATCTCTGATGAGACTTACCTCTATCAAGCTTCGGTATTTGCTCAACCAAAAGCTCTGATACAAATGTCAAGGCCTATTTTCCATACTCTTTAAGTTGACAGCAAACCACACAAGTCCAACTCAAATTAAATGGAAAGACGAAACATAATGGGTAAAAAGAAAAATAAGAACAGAACAGAATCTCACTCGAATCGAATAACATATAATATTGAACAAATATCTTTACATCGAAATTTTCAAAAAAACATATATCAGATTCTAACCTAATTTCAACTTGGAAAGTTGTAAACATATGTCCTGACAATTGCTGAGAATCATCAACCAATGCAAAATAAGCAAAGAGGATAATAGAATACGTCCATACGTAAGTGAATATCTCCAGCTCTCCTTTGAAAAACTTCAATCGTCATCAACTAAAACCGCAACAACTCGGATCTGACCCGAGTATTGAAAATACTCGGATCAGGCTTGATAAACCAGTGTGAGAAAAACTCGATAACAAATGACAGTGTCATATATCAGCCTTTGAATAAAATCTTTTGAAAAGAAAGAGTATCTCATAAGACCACGTCCACATATAAACACAGACGGGTTTTTACCTTATGATTACTAAATCGCTTTTTTATATTAAAACATTTGATATTATTTCTAGTGACATATCTTTGAAAACATTTGTACGTAAACTGATTAATCTTAGTCGAAATTGATACCATTATTAACTTCCAGCATACTAACCGCAACTGCGGGTTCTACAAACAAAATGGGACGCACTTATTGGAGAATGAGTTTCCATACAAATGACCAGGTGAAGGGACTACCTTCCGATGGGTACATCTCTAGATGGATGTTTTGAGGACCACGGAACATCTGCTCCCCAACCAACACAAGACTAGCCTACCTCTATGCTTAGATAGTATCGAATATGTCATCCCCTGGTCGTTACCGACCTTTATCCAAGAGCTCTCTTCATATACATCCATATTAATTTACATACCAGACATTATAGCTGGAAGAAATATATTTAGAAGGGGATGATCATACCCTAATGGTTGCAAACCACATAGCCTTGCCACATCTAACCCTGTTTCGGTCATTTCTATGTTGATGAGGCTTGAGGTAACGATTAACTTTACACATATCACATATCACATATCACATCTCTGAACGCCACGTTTTCATTCCACGTCACATGATTGATTTCTAGAAAAGTATAACTTCCTGAGCTCAAAAGTCTCGAGAAAGGGTGTTAAACTAAGAGAAATTTCCTTCTCTATCACCGACTAATATACGTTTATAGAAACCACTCAAATGTGATTTAGAATACAATGTCAAACAAACATCCATACAAGTTCATTTTGGGACTGAACAAAAATGAAGGCGCTCTCCTACCACATTATAAGATTGGTAACGAATAGTCTTTGTCTTTCTATGATATTACGCAACAATGAGACAACTGCTACTATAAATATTTCAGGAGTTATCTCAAATCAAATCATAAGGCAGTCCTTTGTCTCTATTCGTCTCAAAATCTCCAACTTCTGATCTTTTACTTTAAATATGAATATTGGTTTGAAGTGGTCTTTGGATAGGAATCACCTAAATTCGACCTCAGTTCCTTCGAAATCAAATTATCGATAAACATTGAATATAAGTACACATGATTTATTAAGCCTTTTTCCTATTCATTATGAAAATTCCTTTTAAATGTTAGAGTAATTCTAAGTTAATTCACTTCTCTTTGGAAAATATTTCCAATTTTCTTACTTAACATTCTCTCCAAATTTCATCAACTTTTAAGCGAATCAAAAACAATGTTATCTAAGACATCGTTTACTGTAAACCCAAAAATTAATGTAAGAAAACATTATTAAGTAAATAGGATCATGGAAATTATTCTACTTTTACTTAATGCCAATTTCTGTATTTAACAAGTGTTATCGGTGAAATAACGATGAAATCACCTTTTAAATTCCACGAATAGGACAAGTTCCCTCTTTGGACTTTAATACCAAGTATAACAAGATCGTTTCTGCGCAATCTAAGTTGTAATTTATAAATCAAAATCTTCTATACTTAACTTGCTTAATTTCTAGAATATATAAAATCTCTTTTATTATGAGAAAACTTAATATGATCTCTTTTTACAGCATCTGGGCTTTCCCTTCAATCCGTTCCACCCCTCATCTAAAAGACAAAGCGAAGGCCAGGTAAGTCCATGGCACTGGTTGCTCCATCTCTTACCTTGGTTACACACCTTGTTTAATTGTTTAGCTCCCACAAGCGGGACAAATGTACTAGTCATTTCCGCATAATCAATTATTGATTAAATCATCTTAAAATTCCTTTCTTATTCATTTGAAAACATTTCTAAATGATGCGGGAAAGAATTGCTGAATTTTAGAATCATACTTTCAAAGTTATAGAAAACTGCTGCAAAAGCGTTACAAATGGTGTTTTAAAGCTATATTGACCAAATTGACTTTTCTATATTTTCAAATTCCATTTTTTCGAATTAGATCACTTTTAAAACATTTTAAAAGGATTTTAGAATTTATTTCATTGGTAATATCAATTTCTAGCTTTGGTTACTTTACTACAATAGAGCGATTTTTCTAAAACAAAATGTTTTGGACATATTTCAAAATATACAAGATGAAATCTTGATTTTCTTCCTTCACTCCAAAACTATGGATATAATAGTCCAAGCATTTAATGTTTCAAAGAACCCAAGCTATATTTCATTCTATACATTCATTTGGACTTTCCGGCGTGAAATCGCGAGCTACTGTCGCGCGATGCGCCTACTTTTATCTTTATTTCAAAATTTGAAATAATTTCTTCAAATTTAACTTAATTACTTATAAAAAAATTATAAATTTTTTTAAATCAATATTTTTAGTTACTAAAGTATTTAAGTATATTTTCATTATTCCTATATTATAATATTATTATCCCATTATTTTAACATTAAATTTTTAAAACCGGTTTCTATTCAATTTCAATTCTAACTTCAAATTGAAATTAATTAAAAAAATAGATTTCAAATCTAATTTCAATTCTAATTTAAATTTCAAAATCAATTTTAATATAGTTTGACTTTTCGAATAAATATTTAAAACTATTTATTTAAGCATTTATTCATTTTTGACAAAACTTAACTTTTGTTGATTTGTGATAAATATCCAAATTCTTTATTTTCCATTGCTAATTGTAAGATAAATAATTTCTCCTTACTTATTTATTATTTATAACATAATTACTTGAGTTCTAAACCGTTTTAAATAAAATATCACATTTTTGAAGTATATCGAAATTACGGGTCGTTACAGGCGTGTTCAACAAGGAAAAAGGGGATTTTTTTTCTTTATCCTTAGTTTGCATGGCCTATTTTGACAATTAAAATGAACATGCTTTCTTTGTCATTTCAACGATATACACTATAAAAAATGAACGAAATGTAAAAGATTAAAATTATAAATTTGCTTCATTGGAAAAACGAGGTCGTGATTCTATTATTTTAACGTAAAATGAATTGCATGTTTTGGATCCAAATTTGAATATATACAAATCTATTTAGTGTAGCTAATATATTAATGATGTTAGCTATTATGTAATTTGCTTTATTGGATAAGGACTTGTACCGAAATTGCAGTTGTTGGCACATTAAAATAACATATCACCCCGAATAAGAAATGAAAAAATTACTTAAATACATATAGAACCAAATCAACCATAATTTAATGATGGACATAATTGTAACATAATTGTAATAACAATGTATTCTTTTAAATTTTGAAATTGACTAATTAAAATTACAAACATGTAACATATATAATAAATAAAGCATTTGATAAAGAAACCGATAGATAAATGACAATTAATTATAAACATTAAATCTAATAAAATGAGTTAAGGATGGTTACAGAATTTAATCCATTAAAAATGGTGAAATAAGGAATTTCCCTTATAAGGCCTTTAAATGCATAAATACGAGTGAGGTGTGTGTATACACTTTTTATATTGGCAGAGTTCAACATTTAATTTTGGGAAGTAGGAATATGGCTGAGTTATAAGTATTTGAGGTTAGTAGAAAGTACGTAGAAGTTTTCCCATCTAATCTACCTACTATCATGTGACTTTTGTAACTGATGTAGGACATTACCTATAATAAATATGCATGGCGGATGTGAGGTTTGTCCCAATTTTGTAAAGTAAGTATTTCCAACTGATCTGGAAACTAACACCTATAAATTGTGGACTAATGTGGGACGTCATAGTTAGGTTACAGACCATAAGGACGAGAAAATCCCAGGATGAGCCTGTTTCAGGGTTAAGATATTAAATGGTTAGTTTAGCGCCTGCCTCCTCCCCTTAAGAAGTATTAAATGACTTAGCGAATTTCTCATACATAACGTTGAGTAATCCCAAGCAGGGCCTGCTTTAGAGTTGAGGTATTAAATGGCTATTGGTTCTGCCTCTTCCCTAATTAAGAAGTATTAAATGGTCGAGATTTCATTTTTGGCGTAGGGTAATTCTAGGATAGCTTGCTTTGAGGTTAAGGCATTAAATGGATAATGGGCTTTGCCTCTTCCTTATATAAAAAGTATTAAATGGTCAGAATTATCTTTTAGGTGCATTAGTGGAAATCTCTAATTGTGGGTCCGCTTCAGGGTTGAGGTATTAAATGGCGGAGTGTCTTCCATTTCCCTATCTAAGAAGTATTAGGTGGCTTTAAGATATTTTCCATAATATCGGCTAGGAAGTACCAAGAGGGGATCGCCTTATGTCTAGGTATTAAATGGTTTGAGAGTTTGCCTATTCCTTATTTAAAAGGTCTTAAGTAAGATACGTATTTTTTCTCACATCATTAGGATATGATTGGACGAAAGATGGGTGGTTAAACCCAATATACTCCATAGTTGCATTGCATCTACATTTATAGTCATGGAGTTAGGCATGTAGTGTCATTATCCTATAGTTAGAGATATACTTAAGAAACTATAATAAATGCGCATGATATGGTACTTTTTGGTAACTTACTACCTATATACTGTTATTGTAAAACTTGAGGTTTTCATTCATCAAATATTGTTGTTGTGACTCCCTCCTCATTACAACCTATAGGTTGGATACAACGATGAGTGTGGATAAGATAGTGGAGATTTGGCAGCCAGTTATCTATTATAATTACTATTTATGTTGTTACGATGTACCAAGACTTCGTATCAGACATGTTTTATGTACCACTGAGACATTTTACTTTTGTGATTTGGTTTTAAGAGATGGATACTTTATTTTGTTATTATATTTTATTCCTTTCGATTTGAGACTCTAAAAGCATAGATGGATAACTCTATATATTGTTTTATTAAATTAATTATACCAACTAAAGGTCAGCTCCAGAATGGACCTTAGGTTCGATGGACATTTACTGGATAAAAAATTAGGCATGATTTGGAGAGGGTTGTTACAAGTATCACATATCAAGGAGCCATTGCATAAAGCTATCGATCGTCAAGGATAAGCAAGCTATCGTACGGAGTTATCGAGTGGCAGGGTTCAGAAAAGCTATCAAGTGTTAAACAGTTAAGGTATGACATATCATGGAGCTATCATGTGAATTTATCAAGTGTCAAGGCTAAGCAAAGGTGTCAAGTATTTGGGTTAAGCAAAGCTATCGAGTCTTGGAGATAAGCAAGCTAATACATGAAGATATCAAACGTCAAAGATAAGAAAGCTATCACATAGGGAAATCGAGTGTTAAGAATGAAAGCTATAGAATGCCAAAGAGCTTTCGCATATAAAAGAGTTAATCATGTCGAGGAACCAACATATGTCTAAGTATTAAGCTATTGGAAGTCAAGGGACAAAACTGTAATGACCAAGGATTTCAGTTCATATTTAAATATCTGTATTATTCAAATATTTGAATCTTGGAATAAATGCTATTAAACTGATTTAATAAGCTTTTTAATCCTATTTTAAATTATAAGTAATTATGGTAAACTTGTTTTGGAATTTTTTTTAATAAAAACAAATACTTTGAAAAATATCGATAATGTGACCGAAAATCATTTTAATGATAAATAGCTTTTTAACCGTCAGAAGTTGTTCAAATGCTTTTTTAACATATACTTATTTGCCTAGGAATTAAAGAAAAAGAAATAAAAATATTTTCCATTTATGGAAATAAACTTTATGGTTGATGTCACACATGAGGTAAAGGGAGATATTTTGGAAATGACCTTTTATGGTAATACTTAACTTTTAAGAAAAATAAGAGAGAGGTTTAAAGTAAACATGTGTAAAGAAGGCTCCTTTGTAAACTTTCATGGAAGATAAGACGTGGTTTGACCTCTTATAAAATCCTATATAATGAGGGGGATAATCTTAGGAAATAATCAAAAAATTCTTTAGCTTGAGATGAAGTAGGAGGGTTGACAATGGTTGAAGTGCCTAAGCACTAATCCACTTATTACTCTCTAGTTTTTTCAAAAGTTAACCAAATCTTCTCAAATCTCTTTTAAACTTTGGATTTGGGCTTGAGACATCGTGGGAAGCATGATTAGGTAGTAAGAATTGGGAGGAGGTGAGAGGAAGAGGGGAAGCTTGGATGGGTCGCGAGCTTGGTAAGAGGAGGAAGAAGGTGGTGGCTTTAGTTTGAAAGTGCTAAAGGTTGGACCTTAGGCTTGTGTTGATGGAAGGAGGTGGTTATTTGATTCCTGTAGCTTTGTGCTTGGGTTTGGCATGGATCTAAGTGAGTTATCTTACTATCTTATAAGTGTATATTCTGTATATATATGCAGTATGCAAAGTACAAAGTTAAAGTGACATTAACTAAGTAAAGTTATGAACTTTTGACCGCGCTTGCTTTTGAAAGAAAATGATAATCTTATATTATATAACATCACTTCTATTACCCTCTTAAACATGTGGCAAAGCCTTGACTTTATGTTTAAATGGTTGATTGATTTGTGTGTTAAATTGAAGAAAGTTTGAAAGTGTTTGAAACGAGAATAGTCGTTATAAGTGCACTTCGAAATCCCTTATCTTTGGGAATTTTTATAAATAAATAGGAAGATATTCTTAAGGATTTTTCCATGGCTTTTAAGTACCCTATAGGTAGTACTTACTATAGAAATTTCAAGTCTTAATCAATTGCTGATGTGGTTAAAGCTAGTCATAACGATTGTTCTTTTCAGTGTTGTTTTAACAAGGACTTTTAAAAGCATTTACAAATGCTGTGGTAGGTCACTTATTGTTTTAAGTATTTCAAATGCGACGTTTTGGCTAGTTTATCGTGATTTTAACGGTTTCTAAATTCTTTTATTTATAAAATCTTTTTATGAAAGTTCTATGAAATGTTTTTGAGTATGAAAAAAGAATAGAAGTTTAAATATAGTTTTAATGATTATTTATTAATTTCAAAGTAAAGTACTACAAAATGTAAAATATGTGTTTGTTGATTTTTAATCAAACTTCTAAATTGGTTATTTTCAAGTAATATTTTACATAGATATTTAAAACTTATTTACAAGCATTTCTAAAGTATTATATATGTATATGTATATGTATATAAGTTTTGAAAAAGTGATTGACTACGCTTAACACTAAAAGCCGATGAGTAAACCAATCAATTTATGAGATTCAAGAACGAAGTGTCTAAGCAAGGCTTTGATGCAACTAGAGCTCTAACTTACCTGGCTTCACTCATGAATGAGGAACAAAATAAGTTGAAATGTTGCAAATGTGTTAATCTTTTTGTTTACTTACTTGTTTAAAAGTAACTAACATTGGTCAATGCTAAAAGCCGACGAAGTAGGCTTGTCCATTTTTTAGAGTTAAAGATTGATGTCAAGTAAGGACTCAGCAATAGAGCACTAACCTACCAGTTTCTCTCTTGCGAGGAATAGTTAAGTAGGGAATGTCAGAAACGAGTTAAGTATACGAACAATAATCTGTATAGGCAACTGTTTTAACTAGATAATTGGTTAGTCGACTATCGAACTTTACTTATCATTAAACTTAGATTATTAAAAAGAATATTTAAAGATAATTCAAATAAGTGAAATTTTTTTAAGTTTGTTATGACAATGTGTTTATAACATTTTTCTTTAATCCTTTTTGAATATAATTATGAATGTAAATAAATCTTTAAAAGAAGGTTATAAAGATAAGCATAAATGAAATGGTTTTGTGTTTGTAGTGATAATGTTTAGGTAACATTAGTCTTAATCCTTTTACATGGATCTATGAAAGTACATAGATCCTTAAAATGGATATGTTAGAGGAAACTATAAATAAGGAATCTTTTTGAAAAAGATAGAAAAAGCAAAGGTTTAGAGTAAGAAATCTTGTTAATGATTTGTGAATATACTTATACCATTAGAGATAAGTATATAAATACTTTTTGAAGTATACAAAAAGTAAAGGTTTATAATTAAGAAATCTTGTTAATGATATGTGAATATACTCATGCCGTTTGAGATAAGTTTATAATTGAAGTATTGAAAGGTACAAATAAATAGTAGAAATTCATATATAATGTTTGATTAGATAAAAGAAGTTTAACTAATAAAATAGGTTTTAATTAATAAAAGATTAATTAAAAAAGGATTAGAAGTTGCTTATGTATCTTGACCGTGCTTTGTATGTTTACTCATTTATAGAAAACATTTAGTCATATTCGTAGCACTAAAAGTCGTTGATGTAGGCTTGTCTATATGTGAGAATTAAAACTGATGTTCATGTCGGGATATAAGTAATAGAGCTATAACCTACTACCTTCACTCTTCATTGAAGAATGGTGTGAAAGGAAAATAGCAAAAATGTGATAGGTATACGAGACTTGGTTTCTATATGCTATCGTTCTCATTATCATTGAATGACCATTTTCGTCGATTCAATCTTAGAGAGACCGGATCAGTAAGTGTTTTACTTACCGAAAACTACTAGAAAGTTGAGATATGTATTCTATCTCTTGAAATTGGATATGTTCGAGATGCTGGAATCTATATGAAGATTTGATATCTTTTTAAGATGCTCAAACACATGTAGTTGTTCGTGATCTATTTAGGATGTGGGAATCCATGTGTGGTTCCAAGATCTTTTAAGATATGGGAACCCAAGTAGTGATTCGTGATCTGTTCATGATGTGAGAATCCAATGGGGGATTCATGCTCTATTCGAGTGATGAAGACTCATGTGAAACACACCAAACATGACCTTGACATCGAAAATGACAGAAAATAGAGTAGGGGCATTGCTTGGGGTTTGGATGACCCACGATAGGATATTGTCACTCCATGTCTAGAGTGTGCTTATCGATGTTCCATGTAGGAGGTGATGATTTTAGGATCACATGTTAGGGTGTGCACTGACTATGTTTTCCTCAATGGTATATTCTATATAGAGATATACGGTACTCGGAGGTAGTTTTTGACCCTTGTGTAGGAGATTAGATCAAGCTCCACCGAAGAGTTCTCCATGGAAAATCCAATATACAAATATTATCTATCAGATTTGATTGTACTCCTAATATGATGTTGAATGTAACCATTTCAGCTATGTTATATATTTATATTATACACGCTGGACATTATCTATTATATCACCTTATGTACTTATTAGATGATGTTTCTTTTAGGGGGATAACTGTAGTAGAATTCTATGTGGTTTAAAAAGTATCGTTATATATTAGCTACATATTTCTTAACTTTCTCATAGTAGACTTATGTCTAATGTTTGGTTTCTATTTTCCCTAAATTATTTGCGTGCTCTTTCGAGTGTTTTGAGAAAAGCTGGTTATCATTGATGTTCTTTGGAGCTCGAGAAGATGAGATGGATGTTTCACCTACCATAGTATTCTTATTTCCACTGGATTAATATATTGTACATATCAGCATCTGCAAGGAAAAGTTAGTATACGTGTCTTGGTGATGATAATACTTAGGTTTTGTAACTTTAAAATTTTTGTATTGGAGTAACCCTTTGTACTATTCCTTTGGTACTATATATTACCATTCTGCTGTGAGATTCTAATGTTATGTTCACTTTTTTCTTGTTCTTTTTATTTTTCTTTTTATTTTACCTTAATAATTCGTCTTTCAGGCACTTGGGTGCTCGATGAGAGAATTCCATTGATGTACTAGTATTGACATTCGGGGATCGAAAAGTGATTTGTTACACTTGGTATTGAGCTAAAGGTTAAGTGACAACCTTAGCGTTGGTTGGTACGACTCATTAAGAGATAGGGTAATGGAATACCCTACCATGGGATGAGTGTGACGACCCGAACTCGATGTCCGACAAAGAACATCGAATCTGTATCGCCGGAGCTTGCAACAACATTAGATGATAAAACAACACAGCGGAAACAAAAGATAATATCATTGATACAATAATAGGTACAATGTGATATACATCATGATACAACAACCCAACACCATCAAAGAATGTATACCACACAACACCACAGTGGAATTATATCAACATGAGAAAAGTCTTCAAAAGAAACCAATACTACAACTCTAAACCAAACTCCAAAAACTCCAAGCTCCAAATCAAAAGCTTGAACCATCATCATCAATGATGAAGTGAAACAAACTCCATCCCAAAGACGATTGCCAAACCAAAACTTCAAAGATCTAAAAGATGAAGAAGATCTCCAAATGCTACCAAATTAAAGACTTCGAAAGCTATCGAATCTACACCTATTTATTGGATTATCTGAAAAAACCAAACTCTAGACTGCCCATGTGGAAAATTGTGGGCACCCAGAGTTTAGGAAGGGAACAATAAACTCCAGGTCAGTCATGGGACTGGTATGAGCAAACAAAAATAGTTTATCCTTAAAACAAACAAAAGATTTTAAAACATTGAAATCCACAATGCTTTTTGGAAAACGAAACTACCATAAGTCCTCCCGCCACACACACCATGCAAACGCAGAATTGGAGGAGATTTCTCCTTATGATAGTCAAAAATGCTTAGTACGCAAAATTCTTTTGATATTATTATTAGTGCATAGTGGAAAACATTTCGAAAGTATAATATTAATCTTAGCCAACATACAACATTTCTTCGTATGTCTACTATAGCTACCTTGTTCAATAGCAGGTTACCACCACATTCCATGGCATGTTATACAACTAAATCGTACATGGCGCGTATTGGAGATTGGATTTTGCAACAAATGGTCAGGCCATGGAACTTCCCATTGCCACATTAGGTATGCCTCTAGAGGGACGCCCCGAGAACTTACCCGGCTCTCTACCAACACAAGGCCGGTCTACTCCCGTCCCGAGAGTAAAACCTAAGATATGCTACCCCTGGTCGTTTGCGACCTTTATCCGAGGATCCTTAACCACAAAGCAACATCACACAGTAATAAATATATAGTGTCCACATGAGTAAGTATATGGGCTCCATACCATGATACCACCCTTTTCCAAAAGGAATGGACATACCCTAGGGGCGCGACCCCTGCAACCTTGCCGCATCTTTCATGTTTCGACCATTACCGGGTTGTGAGGCTCGATGAGGTCTTGTCCACAAAGCTATGCTTTTTCATAAAGCCATGCTTTGATCAACAAATGATCAGCAGTACTTTGTATGCCACATTACCAAATTGAGAATGTATCACTAGTAACCATCAACTACATAACCTCTGAGCTCGTACGTCTTAGAGAAGGGTGTTAAGCTAAGAGAATAAATCTCCGCCACCGAAGAGAAATGTATTTGATAGAAACCAGTTTTACATTTCAAAGTGTAGTGTCAAACACACATCCATACAAGTCTGTTTCGGGTTCGAACAGAACTGAAGGCACTTCCGAAAAAGCCCTTGCAATCCGGATATTCACAATCCCTATCGGACTCCCCATGACATATAGAGAACTCTATACCGTAGCTACTCAGTGCAGAGTCATTCGGTAGGTTATCCTATCATTCTCACAAATACCCGGTCTTCACCACCGATCTTCAAATGCTATCCATAACGTTGTATCATTATTCGGAATGGGTTATATGACACAAGTTCCTCTTCCGGCTAAACCGAATAATGGGCGCAATATTTAAAAACATATGGATATAGGATTTTAGTTAAGTCACAACTTTAAAATCCAAAACTTTCATTTCAAATGGTTTGAACCAATTACCAATTCCAAATCTTTAAACAAAAGATTCATTTCACAAAGTTCATCCAGTTTCACAAAGATCCATTCACGGATTTCAAAAAAAAATATCCATTTCAATTGGATTAACTCATTCAATCTTTAAATCAAAGATTTAACTTATAGCTTTCAAACCCGTTTCCAAAATTCATTCATAAATTGAAAAACCATTACAACTTGAAATCACAAATTGGAAATTCTTTACCTGATATGAAAGCTTTTATCATTTGAACACAAACAGTTTTCATTTCGAAAAAATCTGATTTCATTTATACAAGTTAAAATCTTTGGGTTAAATTCAAATTCCTAAAACAACACTTTAAAATTGGTTTAAAACCCATATAAACTTGTATAACCTTTTTAAATCATAAATTCTTAACATAGAATTCAATTTCAAATTTTGAATTCAAATTATTTAAATTTCAAAACTTTATAAAATTATTCAAAAATAACTTTTATCTTTGAAAACACCTTTTCAAAAGTTTTTCACTTTAAACCCAATTCATTTCAAAAACCATTTGGATTCAAAATGCAAATTTAAAACCATTTCAAAAATCTGTGACTTAACCAATTTCCACATGCAACCTATATTTGTGTGTGTATAGTGTAGTCCAGGGGTTTTACCCAATAGTGCAACATCATCAATCATCACATATACAATCACAGCAATATCGATAAGTGGTATAATCCTATAACGCTTATCTATATACACAGAATCGCGGATAAATAACATAAATGCATTATAAATAAATAAATTACATTCATCACAGCATGAATTAAAACAATTCAAATCACAAAGCATCACATAGCAGAGATAACAAAACAATTCACAGCATTCAATAGAATACAATCATCCATAAATAAGGTTAATCGATCATCTGATTAATCGAAACTAGATTAATCATTAATTTTGGTTGATTAACATTAATTAATTACAGTTTATGTTAATTAATTATCCTTTATTTATTTATTAATTAATTAACCTTAATTAATGAATTAATTAACCTTTAAGAATTAATCTTAATTAATTAATTACCGTTAATTAATTATCCTTAATTAATTAATCGTTTAACTAACCCTTAATTAATTATCATTTAATTAATTAATCCTAATTAATTTAAAATAAGTAATTATCCTTCATTACTTAATTAACTTTTACCATTAATTAATTACTTTTATTAATTAACTAACCTTTAATTAATTAATTACTTCTTCAATTAATTACCTTAATTATATTAATTAATTATCCTTAATTAATTATTCTTTAAACACTTGATTAATCAATCTTTAAATCATTAATTAATTTACCTTAATTATTTTCATTAAGAAATTAACTTTGAGTAATTAATTTCCTTTAACAAATAAATTAAATTAGACTTTTAAAGTTAATTAACAATTAAAACATTTATAAATTTATTAAGTTTATTTAAAATAAACTTTAAAGAAATAAAAGTCATTTATATTTTCAAAAATTTTTAAAGCTTTGTTAATTTTAAAAAAAATTATATTAAAAACTTTCTTAACCAATTTAAAACTGAGTTAACATCTAATATTTTACAAAAGAATCTGTTTAAACAAAAATTATTTCACAGAAAAACTTAATTTACTTTTGACATTTGAAGTTGTTTTGCCCCAATCAAATAACCCGAGAAAAAACTTGTTTTACCCGAGCTTCACTCCGAGCCACACGCAACTTCACCCGAGTTTGCCCTCGAGTTCCACCTTTTCTTCTCCAACGCTTTTATCAAACCAGATACATAAGTGCACTGGTGCACTTGCACATGCATTCCGGTCAACTACGATCATCATCACGATCTCCAATAAGTCGTCAGCCTTCCCCATAGTCACCACGAACACTCAGAATCAATCGATCACGCCGGGATCGAAAACGAGCTACCTAATCATCATCTGGAACCAACCCAGATCAACAAAACTCCCCCACGCCGACGATCAAGACAACCAAGAACCATGCCGCTCTAACTAAAGCAACGTCACACCCCGACCTTCAATTCCCCTCACTCTGGTGGCGCTCGGTCCATCAGGGACGCTTCAACAGTACTATTTTCGATCATGACAAAACATTTGGTTAAACTAGGGTTGTTATGGTAACGGTAAATTTACCATTACCATACCATTACCAACCAATCGGTTACCATTTTCAAGTGAAATCGGTATACCAGTTCAATCGGTATGGTAACGGTAAATTTACCATTTTCTACGGTAAATCATCGGTAATATTTCTTCAATACCAGCGGTAGCGGTAATTTTACCAGTCAATTTATAATACATGTATATTCATGTAACATGCTTTATTATAGGAACTTAGAACCAAGCAAATGATTAAATTTAGTTTACTAACCAAGTGAAATAATGTCAAATACACTCCACTTCTTTCTCATTTGTGTCTTTTATTAAGTAACACTATAAATTGTATAATGAAACACCGTTATGGTGTGAATACGTGTTATGTCACTAACCTTTTTTTAGACAAACGGTAATTTACCATTACCAGTATAACGGTTACCAGATTATCGTATACCAGTCTTCGGTATACCAGCCTATGGTAATGGTAACGGTAAGCAATTTTAGCTTACCAGTAAAAATGGTACGGTAATGGTATTTGTGAAATGGTAACGGTAACCATTACCATAACAGCCCTAGCTTAAACCCTACTTTAAACTCGTTCATCTCTTACGATCAATTGAAAAATTTTCAAACATTTTCCCCATGCTCCCTTATGTGTCAGCTTCCTTCACCCTAAATTTCATCGCCCAGTTCGACGTGGATCACCGGAATTTGATCATTTTGCATTTTCCGTTCAACTCGAAAATGCGCACTATATACAGATCTAAAAATCTTGAAACTTGCATTAAAATACATCGTTTTGTAATTCGAATCTATTTATGTAATCAAAACCCAATTTTATAATCATCAAATTTTGGACATATATATGATTTCACTGTATATTTTAAGTTTCCCTGATAAACTAAATTCAATTTTCCCAAAAATATGTTTTTAGCCTTAATTCTTGATGATACAAACACATTTTATTTAGATCATGAAGCCTACAATAAATCAGAGATGAAGGATTCAATTTTTTTTCTTTAATAGGTTTAAAACCTGTAGAATTTTAGAACAGAGATATTTATGTTTCTGTTACCAGACATGCACAACATAAACTACATACATACAGGCATATTTTAACAAGTAGACAGCAATTTCATAACGTGTTCAAGCATCAGCCACATCAATCAAGACATAGGGATAGATAGAAGAAAGTTTGCTCACCTTTTTAATTTTGAAACAGAGGATAAAGGAACAGATTTTGGCCTGGAGCTGGAGTCAGATAATTGTTTTGATCTTTGAATTTGTTGAAGATGTTGTTGAATTGATTTATCTTTGAGTTGCTCAGGTTTTGAAACTGAACCCTGATCTAATGATTTCCCTATAGCTGAAAAGAGTCTTTGAATTTCCAAATTTGCTTGCTATTGCTCTGCCTTGTTCTTGATCATGCTTCCAGGTTGTAGATTTTAAATTGCCGAAATGACTTTTTACTTTTTTTTGATGCTGTTGTTTTAGATCTGAAGCTTGATCTTCTGTTTTCAGGTCTGCTTTGTATGATTCCAGACTAAATTTTGATTTGTATCTTACTTTACCTCTGGTTTGAAGATAGGCTGTTTTAATTTTTGTTTGAGGAGAGTTTATAGGATCTTTGTTTCTATTTTGATATTGAGATGATTTTTTTTCTTTTATTTACTGATTTCAGTTTTCTTTTCTTACTTCAGATTTGAGAAAAGAAAATTGTGGTTTAGTTTTTTTTCCTTTCAATATAAAATTTAATTTATTTTAAACAAAACTAATGCCACTTGTTTTTCACATAAACAGTCTTACTTAACACTTGTAAAAATGTGTGCATATCTCTTGACCCTTATTACATGTAATACAAATTTGTGTTCAAATCCTTTATTTAAATTATTTTATAATTTTTATTTTAACCCTTTATGCACTTATATTTTCATATGTTAACATATGTATTTTATTTCAAATGTTCATGTTTTCTTATATATTTACATTTGCACAAATAAAATTTATTTCAATTGTTTTTCACATTCAATCTTAATTTAGTTTTTAAACAACATTCGAACTTTTACTTAGGTGTTAAACACTACAAATAATATTTTAAATATAACTTTATATCATACTTCCTATTTAAATAAATACATTTCTTTATTAATCATTTATATAATCTTTTAAAGCAAAAGATGGTTTTACAATTTAATTACACATGAATAAATAATTTTATTCTTAATTGGCCTTTGAAAAATTTATAAAATCAAATTCAAACATCATTTCCAAATCAAAATGCATATTTAAATAAAATTAGAAACAAATTCTTATCAACTTAAAAATGAAATTTCAAATCCAATTTATTTCCAATATATATATATTTTAAATTTCAATTTATATTTATAAAATACTTATCTTTAACTTTCAAACCAAAGTTCTATTTAAAAATCTAAATTTTTTATTTATTCTAGAAGTTTTCTAATTAATTCACAAATAATTTCACAATTAAATTCCAAAATCAAATTAATTGTCAAATTAAACTTAGCTAAAATTCATAGTGTGTTATACATATGAGAGCATATTTGCATTTGGTATAAACGTACACCTTAATGGTAATTATAACTGCGAAAATTAAAGATCTTATATAAGATAATTTATATAAGTGAATTGTCAAAGTATAATTTAATTAATGTAGGGGTTAATGATGTTTATCTATTATCCCTTGTTAATTTGTTTAGATATGCTCGACCAGTATGAGCATTATTATCATTTGTAGATTTAATAGAGTAGTCATGCTTGGCCAGTTTATGAGTATTGTCTTCCATTTGTTGATTGTTGATTTGTACTCGGCTAGTTTATGGGCTCTTTTACCCAATTACTGCATAGGTTAGGTAAATAGTATTTGTGGGTGCATTGGAACAAGCACCTTGTGAATTAAATTTCACAGTTTGACTATAAAGCATTAAGAGGAAATGTTGGGTTAAAAGTTAACTTTAGTAAAGTGTTCATTTTTGTTTGAGAAAGATAAGTTATTTTGCGAATAAACATTTATGAAATTTTTTTATATAAGAAAGTGAATTTATACAAGTATGGTTTATAAAGCATGATTTATAAACAAAGAGGATTTAATTGATATTTTGAGAACTTAAATCCTGGTGTCCATGAAAATATTTTTCCGGATTTTGGAAAAATAGTAGTAGCATTATTCGGAAGTAAGTATATATTTGAAATTGGTTTATGAAATTGAGATCATGGTTTTATCAATATTTACGAAATATTTGATTTTGTTTTGAAATGATTTTGTTTAAGTCTGAAAGACATAAATTAGATGTATTGAACTCACTCATATCGCTTGAAATGATTCCGATGACGACTTCAACAACATTAGTGCTTATTTTTGGGTTTCTAAGTGGGGGACGTTATAGGGTTATTTCAGCAAAATGGATTTTGATTTAATTCTAAAAGTATGATTTGATATGCAAAAGATATATGTATATACAATTGTTTCAAAATAATTTGAAATAAAAACCCGGTGTTTAATTCTAAAGTTTTTCTTTGAAAAGAGATTTGATATAAACTTTTTAATGTAATTTTTTTTATACGTATACTATGTAGGTTGCTCGAGTGGTAGTGGCATAGCCTAGAATAAATGTTGGAATCTTTCGTATTTTCCCTTTTTTGGTTAAAGTGTGTTTAATAAATTATTGAAATTTATTAAGTTACTTTATGGGCACATGTGCCTATGCATTAGGATTGTATGGTATGTACATCATGGCAAGGTATGTTGTTTGATAGATTTCATTTGCTAAAATGAAATGGGATTTTCGATGATTTTGGACAGTCGAAAACTTCTAAATCTTATATAATTGGAGCTAATTATTTTGTGGAGATAGAAAAGTTGAGTTTATATAACACTTTAGTAGGTTAAAACAAGTTCTAAATTGGTTAAATATAGTTGCTAAGTAAAACGAATTTGATGTTTTGTATATACTCTTTGGATGTCATGGAGTATTATATGAATATGAACTTAAGTTGTATAACTATTTATAAACTTGAATTTTATGAAATGTTTCATAAATGGTTTTAGTATTATGACATACGATTGGTGTAAAAAGAATGCGATAAAAAAGATTGGTGTAGTTATGAAACCAATTGACAAATACGCAAGTTGTACGTAGATCATTTTATTTGCATGACAGTTCTTGATCCAGTATTCGAGTACATGATTTCAAGGTGGTTTACACCCGACCTAACAAGGATTTTTCACTAGTTTTTGATGGAAAACACTTGATACAAATTCCTAATATGATTATGAAGTTTTCTATCATAATATATAGCTATGTAAGGAAAAAAGAGGTTTCTAAACAAGGAACCTGATCGAAGTCTACACTAGAGAGGTCAAGTGATCTATACTAGTTGGAAAGTGAAATTATGCGATCAAGCAAGTGATCGGATTTATTATTGTGTACGGATGGTCCATGTACATCATACGGCTTTAGTATATTTGCATACTATGTTTTGTTGGCTTATGGAGAGTTTAGGTGATGAATCTTTGATTTTTTTATGAGGTAGCATGAATTGATTACTACGTAATTATCTGAGGCTATTGAGCATACGGTACGCTTACTAAGTTGTTTATCATCTATGTACGATGAGAAGATTTTGAACTTGATCAAACCATGATTTTTGTTTGCTAAGTGATTTTGAATACTATTAGTATTTCTATGTGATTATTTCTTTGGTTACTCGTGTTAGAATTTCGAGGATGAAATACTCCAAGTGGAGGAGAATGTAACGACCCAGGATTTCGGATACTTCATAGTTAAATATTTGAATTATTTAATATTTGAATCTTGGATTAAGTTCTATCAGAATGATGCTTATTAACTCCCTTTTAAATCATAAGTAATGATGGTAAACTTTTTTTGAAAAAAATGTTTGTAAAAATAAATACTTTGAAAAAATATTGATAATGTCACCGAAAATCGTTTTATCGATAAACAACTTTTTAACCATCATAAGTTGTTTAGATTTATTTTATATACACTTATTTGCTTAGGAACTGAAGAAAATGAAATAAAAATACTTGATCATTTATGGAAATAAACTTTATGGATGATGTCATGCATGAGGAAAAGGTAGATATTTAGGAAATGACCTTTTATGGTAATACTTAGCTTTTAAGAAAAATAAAAGAGAGGTGTAAAGTAAACATGGGTAAAGGAGACTCCTTTTTAATCTTTTATGGAAGATAAGAAGTGGTTTTGACCTCCTATAAAATACTATATAAGAAGAAGCATAGCCTTGGGAAACAATCACAAAATTCCTAAGCTTGAGATGAAATAGGAGGGTTGAAAATGGTAGAAATGCTTAAGCACTAATCCATTTTTACTCTCTAACTTTTTCAAAAGTTAACCAAATCTTCTCAGATCTCTTTTAAACTTTGGATTTGAGCCTGAGACATCATGGGAAGTATGATTAGCGAGTAAGGAGTGGGGGGAAGTGAGAGGAAGAAAGTGAGCTTAGATGGGCCGTGAGCTTGGGAAGAGGAGGAAGAAGGTGGTGGCTTTCGTTTGGATGTGCAAAAGGTTGAGCATTTAGGCTTATGTTGATGAAATGAGGTAGTTCTTTAATTCTTGTGGTTTTGTGCTTAGGTTTGGCGTGGATCTAAGTGAGATATATTACTATCTTATAAGTCTGTATTATGCATATATATGTTATGTGCAAAGTATAAAGTTAAAGTTACTTTAATTTAGCAATGTTTAAACTTTTGACCCCTATTTTTTTAAAAGCAAATGATAATTTTATATTGTATAACATCATTTCTGTTACCATTTTAAACATGTAGTATGACTTTGAATTGATGTTTAAATGGTTGATTAACTTGTGTGTTAAATTGAAGAAAGTTTGAAAGTGTTTGAAACGAGATAGTTGTTGTGCACTTCGAAATCCCATGTTTTCGGGAATTTTTATAAATAAATGAGAAGATATTCTTAGGGATTTCTTTCCATGGTTTTTAAGTAACCTAAGGGTACTTGCTATAAAAATTTCAAGCCTTAAATCGTTTTTTAAGCGGTTAAATCTAGTCACAAAGATAGTGCTTTTCAATGCTGTTTTAACAAGGACTTTTAGTAGCATTTACAAATGTTGTATTAAGTCGCTTATTGTTTTAAGTTTAAAATGCGACGTTTTGGCTTGTTTTTTCATGATTTAAATGGTTTCTAAATCTTTTTCTTTATAATTTATTTTTATGAAAGTGCTTATAAAATGTATTTAAGTATGAAAAAAATAATAGAAGTTTAAATATAGTTTTAGTGGTTATTTACGAATTTTGAAAGTAAAGTGGTGCAAAATGTAAAATATGTTTTTGTTGATTTTTTAATCAAACCTCTAAACTAGTTACTTTCATGTAACATTTTACATAGATGCTTAAAACATGTTTACACATATTTCTAAAGTATTATTTTATATATATAAGTTTTGACAAAGGTGATTGACTAGGCTTAACACTAAAAGCCGATGAGTAAACCTATATGTTTGTGAGATTCAAGAATAAAGTGTCTAGGTAAAGGTTTGATGCCACCAAGCTCTAACTTACCTGACTTCACTCTTGAACAAGGAATATAATAAGTTGAAATGTTGGAAACGTGTTAATCTTGTCATTTACTTACTTGTTTAAAAAAGCAACCAACTTTGCTTGACACAAAATGTCGACGAAATAGGCTTATCTATTTCTGAGAGTTAATGATTAACGTCAAGTAAGGATAGAGAAATAGAGCTCTAACCTACCAATTTTCCTCTTGAATGAGGAATAGTTAAGCGGTAATGTCGGAAACGAGTTAAGTATACGAATAATGATTTGTATGAGCAACTGTTTTAACTAGATAATCGATTAGTCGACTATCAAACTTAACTTCTTTTTAAACTTAGATCTTTAAAAAGAATGTTTTAAAGATAATACAAGTAAGTGAAATGATTTTGGGTTTGTTGTTACAATTTGTTAATAACATTCGTTTTTGACCTTTTTGAGTATACTTATGAATTTAAATAAATCTATAAAAGAATGTTTTTAAGATAAGCATAAGTGAAATGGTTTTGGATTTGTAGTGTCCATGTTTAAGTAACATTTTGAATGGATTTTTGGAAGTACTTTGATCCTTAAAATCATATTTTGAAGGAAATTATAAGTAAGGAATCTATTTCAAAAAGATAGAGAAAGCAAATTTTAGAGTACGAAATCTTGTTAATGATTTATGAATATACTTATATCATTTAAGATAAGTATATAAAAATTTTGAAGTATAGGAAAAGTAAAGGTTTATAAGTTAGAAATTTTGTTAGTGATTTGTAAATATACTCACACAGTTTGAGATAAGTATATGAATTCTTTTTGGAGTGTTTAAAAAGTACAAATGAATAGTAGGATTCCATAAATGATGTTTTATTAGATAAAAGATGTATTACTAATAAAAGAGGTATTAACTACTAAAAGATTAATTAAATAAAAAGGGCGTAACAGCCTGCACCTCACTTAATGTAGATATTGTCCCTAACTTAGTCTCCTCCGCCTCATGGGCCAAGCCAAGGTATGGGGTTTTGTTCCTCAAAAGGCCTCAACGTTATTATGAGGTGAAGACTTTGGTATATAAGCACAACTTCATAGTGTTTTTCCACGATGTGGGACTATTATTCCCATTTTGAAGGGATGTTACAATCTCACCCCCTTTAGAGCCCAACGCCCTCGTTGGCTCATGAACATAACATCACCCAGGCGTCATGGTTGTAACACGTACATACCACAATTCCGGCTGGGTATGGCTCTAATACCATTGTAACAGCCCACACCTCACTTAATGCAGATATTGTCCCTAACTTAGTCTCCTCCACCTCATGGGTCAAGCCAAAGTGTGCGGTTTTGTTCCTTAAAAGGCCTCGACGTTGTTATGAGGTGAAGGCTTTGGTATTTAAGCATGCACTTCATAGTGTTTTTCCACGATATGGGGCTATTATTCCCATTTTTGAAGGGGTGTTACAAAGGGGATTAGAAGTGTGACTTGATCATGCATTGTGTGACTTGACCGTGCTTTGTATGTTTACCTGTTTATGGAAACATTTAGTTGTATACTTATCACTAAAAGCCGATGAATTAGGCTTGTTTATATGTGATAAATAAGACTAATGTTCATGTAAAGATATGAGCAATAGAGCTCAAACTTATAGGCTTCACCCTTGATCGAGGGATAGTGTGAGAGGAAAATATCAGAAACATGATAGGACAAGACTTGGTTTCCATATGCTATCGCTATCATTATCATTGAATAACCATATTCGTCGATCTAGTCTTGGGGAGACTGGGATCGGTAAGTGTTTCACTTACGGAAAATCACTTCTAGGCTAAGATACGTATTCTATCTCTTAAAATTAGATTTGTTCGAGATGCAAGAATCTATGTGAATATTCGACATTTGTTTAAGGTGCTCTAACATATGTAGTTGTTCATGATCTATTCAAGATATGGGAATCCATGTGTGATATATGAACGGTTCGAGATGTGGGAATCCAATTGGGAAGTTTATTTTGTTTGAATGATGAATACTAGTGTGAAAGACACCGAACGCGGCCTTGACATCGAAATGATAGAAAATAGAGTAAGGGCATAGCTTGCGATTTGGATAACCCATGAGTATTATCATTCCATAGCTAAAGTATGCTTATCGATGTTGCACGCGAGAGGCGATGATACTTGGGATCACATGTTAGGGCATGGACCAGCTATATTTTCCTTAATGGTATATTCTATCTAGAGATATACGTCGCTCGGAGGTAGTTTTTGACCCTTGTGCTTGAGATTGGATATGGCTCCATCGGAGAGATCTCCATGGAACATCCAATATATAAACGTTCTATAACAACCCGCCTTTCATTACACTGAAAGATGCATCATTAGTAAGAAAGAAAAGGATAGAAAAGAGAAGATAGAAAAGGAAGAACTAAACGATATCAGAATCTCACAGCGGAACGAATAAATTATATTATATCACATAAGATATTATATAGTATCATATACATCAGAGTTATACGGCTTATACATCACAAATTAGAAAGTTATAAAGATCTTTTTAATCATTACAACTCAAGTACAAAAAGACATCAACACAAAGATCAACACAGTGGAACCACTATATATCTACACGCTGAAGCCTCATGCTCCATATCTCCTCCAGAACTCGTCAAAGCTAATCTGAATCCCTTGACTACTCGTAAAAATTTGAGTACCCAAGAGTTTAATAAAACAAAAAATAAACTTCGGGTCAGACATGGGTCGTGTGAGTAACCGGGTTAAAGTTGTTTAACTTTGAAAAATCTTTGTAACAAAAGGTATCTCGTAAGACTTCCCAGACATAAACACCGAAAAGTTTTACCTTACGATAATCAAAACATTTGATAGGAAATCCAGTTATATTACATTAGGGTCTAGGGTTTTCAAGTAAATAGAAAATAGTCGAAATTGTTACATTTATTAAATTCTAGCTACTAGCCACAAAGTGGGTTATACAATCAAAACCGTAAAGGCACGTAGGAAAATTGTATTTCCATCAATGGCAAGGCTATTGGGTTACCGCCCGTTACAGTACGTGGCCTAGATCATCATACTGAGGATCCACCCTAAATCCTCTACAACACAAGTCCATAACCATCCCTTATTGTATAGATCGAACAAGACAACCCCGTAGTTGTTCATGACCAACTGCCACACAGCCGAATAAAAAGGAACCTCTAGACAGGGGAAAATCTCATCGTACTTGGGCACGACTCACTTAGCCTTGCTGCACCTCCCCTGTTTTAGCCATTCCCAGTTGATGAGGCTTGAGGCATGATTACCTTTAAGAACACAACTTATCTAAGAATGCTCACCGTCCTCCTGACAATGTTCTGAAAGCATTCAATCCATACAAGTTCGTTCCGGGTTCGAACGAAACCAAAGGCATTATCTCGTTACACTCATTTTGGAATCACCCTCAGAGTTAACGATAATAGCCCTTGCACTCTGAGTCTTCATCTCTATTGAAAGCACTATCTCTATTAACTCATTTTGGAATCACCCTCAGAGTTAACGACCATAGCCTTTCCTCAGAATCTTCATTTTAATCTTTTCTTGATATTTCACGACCTAACATTTAATTTGGATCGATGTGGTTTTTGAATATCAAAAACTTGGAAATCCCATCCCGGTCTCACTAAAATTAACATCGTCTTAATGTCCAAGTTGTTCAAGTTTAAACAATTTAATTCAATTTAATACATTGAATTCACATAGCATCATTCGCAGATAAATATCACACATTTATCATAGCTATAACCAATATCACATCATAGAATATCACAGATTATCAAACTATAGGTATCAATCAATCTAGACATTCTATTCAAACAATCATCCACAAACATGAATTATTAATCCATATTATAATTAATTTAATTAACTTAAATTAAATTAATTACTTGAGAATTAATCACCTAACCCTACTTAATCAATCATTAATTAATTTCAAACCATTTAATTAATTAATCATTCTTCAATTACCTTATAAACCAATTAATTAATCTTTAATTTATAGATTAATTATCTTTTAATTATCCTGTTAATTAATCATCCTTGATTAATTATTCTTTAACCATTTATATTAATTTATCTTTTTTCTGGCAAGGCCAGCCGGTTTTTAAAGTGGACCGTCCACTTTTATTATAGCAAATAATAAAACAATACAAGATAGCTGATAACCAGGAAGCCTATCAACTATTACAAGGTTTTTAAAGTGGACCGACCACTATATCTAAACTAGATTACAGCACTAGAGTCGGACAACACACCCGAACTACAAATACAAGCTGCATAAGGCAGTCACAATCACCACGTAGGGTGAAGTTGAACAAACAAGCACAAAGGACAATAACATGAAACAAATACACCGAACATTGCAAAATGCCTATGATAACCAACAACAAACTTGGAGGCCAAAAAGGCAATTCATACCATAAAATGAGATTATTACCAACTGGGTAAATCAGCCAAAAGGTTGAGGGGCACAAAGGCAACAAAACCAAACAGACGAAAACCCGGAATTGCATAACAAAACAACCAATTGCATATTTTCCAAGCCCACCACCAGCAGCAGACAAACAAAGACACCACCACCACCCCGACAGCCGGGACCCCAGCGTTAACGATCAAGTATGACACCAAAACCCAAGCAACTGCACAAGACGAAACACACAAACACTTCGCAATCCAAAACTGCACAAGCGTCGAGTCTACACCCAACAAAAACCAAGAAAACATACCCCATACCACAACCGATTTGAAACACAAGCACGACCAGCACGTCGACGAATCGATTCACAACCTTACTCCAGTACGCGAGAGAAGAAAGGCCTGCCATTTAGAGGTGCAAAAGGAGTCCAAATCAGATAGTAGGTCGAGCGATAGATTCAGATGGTAAAGTCACGAAGCAACAACAAAATGCCTGGCCGAACTGAGGAGGAAGGAGCAGTGAGGGAACTCCGCGTGTAACAAAGCAAGGCATAGCATCGCAAACGTAGGAAGGTACCAACGGGGCAAGGACGCAGGTGCTGCAGCAGATTGAAGAATGAAAGCAACAAGAGGAAAATACGAAAAGCCTTAAAACTACAGCAGGAAAAGCTAGGGTAGATGGAAAGAGAGGAAAATGGAGGACGAGGTAAACAGACTGACGCAGAAACGAGAGAGTGGGATTAGAAAAGAAGAAAAAGGGGGCTGCGCGTAGGAACCCTAGTCCCCACTGAGATTAGAAAGCTGAACCTTTTATTTGATTTCTGACATTAATTTATCTTTTAATCACTCTTATTAATTAATTAGCTATACTTAATCACATTTATCCTCAATTAATTACGCTAACTAATTACTATAATCACTCCTATTGATTAATTATATTTTAATTAATATCATTCATTAATTAACTAACTTTTTAATTAATCTCATTAATTACATTAATTAATGGTCCTCTAATTACTTTCATTAATTTATTATTCTTTTAATTGATTCCATTTAACAAGAAATCTTTAACTTAATTACATTCATTAATTACCCTTAATTAATTACTTTCAGTAATTAACTATTCTTTGATTACTTACATTAATTAAATTAACTCCTTGATTAATTACATTAATTAATCCTTTAATTAATTACACTGAGTAATTAACACTTAATTACTTCCACTAAGTAATTATTCTCTAATTACTTTCCATCAAGTAATTCCCCTTTAATTAATTTCATCAAGTATTTAACCATTAATTACTTACATTATGTAATTACACTTTATTGATTACATTAAGTAATTATACTTAACCCATACCAAGTAATTATCTTTAATTAGTTAAACTAATTAATTAACTTAAATTAACCACATTAATTTAATTAATTACATTGAATAATTCATTCCTTTAAATTACTTCATTACGTAATTACCCTTAATAATCCTCTTAATATTAAGTAACTAACCTCTAATTACATCCATTACTTAATTATTCCTTAATTAATTAACCTTTGATTACTTAGATTAATCAACCCTAAATCAAGTAATCCACTACCCTTAATTAATTACATAAATTAATTTATCTTGATTTAATTACCTAAATTAATCACCTTAGTTGATTAAGTAATTATACTTTAATTACTTTTGTTAATAAAACTTGATTAAATTAAGATAACCTATATACTACATTAGACTCTTACCCACCATTTAAATTAAATTAAAAGCTTGAATATATGTTTATACAAAATCATCATCTTTGATTATTAAAGTTAAATGCCTTTCATTTTAATCACATTTCAATTTCAGCAATTACATTTTATTTGAAAACATTTAGAGATTAATTACATAGTTTATCTAATGTAATATTTATATAAACCAAACTATTGTTTTTAAACAAAATTTAAAACTTTGAAAATATATACTTTTAAAACTTAAATTTGTTTAAACATCATTCTCTAAACTCAAATATTTCATACATCTTTAAAATTGGTAAAAACTTTGTTCAAAAATTCAGCTTTGCTTCAAATTGAAATTCCTTTATAGTTCAAAACTGGTAGGATTAGACCCTGGAAACAAGTCGTCTCGAGTTAAAACAACAAAATCCCCGAGAAAACCTGCAAACATCCCTAAGTAACAAATCGAGTGCAACCTCCCCAAGACAGTCTCATAACCAACACGAAAATGTCCCGAGAAACAACATTTACCAAAACCCACAAAACTTCCAGATGCACATATGATCACCGTGCATGTGCACGCTGGTTCCGATCGTCGATGACCATCACCGCAGCCTTCTACAAGATGACCCTGACCTTGTCAACCCCCTCGACTAACCTGATCGACGAATCCACCAATGAAACGAAAACGAGCTCCACAACACCAAACAGGCAATAAACCTGGTCGACAAAAACACCTGTCGCGACGAACACCACCACCAAAAGACTTGCCACCTTGACCACAATCGCATCTTGAACCCCTGATTCCATTCCCCGGCTCGCAATTCGATCCGATGCATTAGCGACGTCGCGTTCTCCTCGACTTCGACCCAGACAAAAACAAGACCACGAACCCTAGATCACCTCTGACGACACTCCACGACCATCATAAAAATATTCACATATTTTTCCATCAATCCCTATCCTCCACTCTTCCTCCAGCTCAAATTTCAATCCTCCCCTTACCGCTGATCAACGACAATCGACCGATTAACCTAAAACGATCAACTCCCTAATTCTTGTCAAATGCTAATTTAAAAATTACCAAATTCACATTAAAATTCATGATTCGTTTATACGAATCAGATTCTATAATCCAAAGATGAAATCATAGACATTGATTTTCAACTAAATTTTGATTTTTACTGTGAATCTTAAGTTTTCATAACTTTTAGTAAATATAATTACTTAAAATTATTTTTAAAAACAAGATTACATTATTATAATAAATTTCTTTTTAATAACTAAAGTCTAATAATGATTATTTGGGAAGATAGAATTTTTTTTAATAGTTGATCTTGCCAAAAATTTAACAGAGACATACATGCTAACATATACAGGCATTCTTTAAATATATAGCAGCATTCAAAACCAGATTCGAGCTGAAGACATTCATGCAAACATGTATACATCATTATCACATAGATATATTAACACCAAAAGATTTTACTTTTAAATATTTACTCACCAGAACTATGAAGAAGCAAAGGACATGTCTGTTTTGTTTCCTGGAACTCTTTAATTTCATTTGGCATTTTGGGATTGATTTGCTTGTTTTAGATCTAGCATTTGAATCTTGTTGTTTAAGTTGAGTTTGCATGTTGAATTTTTGAAATTGTTGTTTGATCCAGAGAAGCTTTGCCGTTATGTTGATTTAAATTGAGTTGAAATTTGAAATCTGCTAGCTTGATCTCAGTTTTGAAAACTTGATGTTATTTGTTTTGAATTTCTTTTTAAATCTGGTTTTCAGTTTTAGAAAAGAAGAAAGATGTTTGAACTAAAATAAATTTGCCAAGTTCTCTTAATACATTCATTTATAATAATTTCAATAATAAAGTAAGTCATTGCCACTTGTTAATTTAGGTTGTAATAAGCCTACAAATGTCTTTGCATGTTAAAATGGTCTTAAACATGTTTGATTTCAATATTATAATAATTACTTATTTTACAAGTGTTTAAAATTCATTATTTAATTAATTTCTTATATTTTATATTAATATGTTTATGTTTATATCAATTTATGTTTTATTTATATATTTCAAAATACATTTTCCAAAGCTAAATTTTAAAAGAAAGAAAATTAAAACAAAAGAAATGGACATTAAATTAAATCTTATTTTCAAATTTTGAACTTAAGTTAATATACCTAATATTGATATTATATATATAAACCAAATATATTTCAAGTACAAATTTTTAAAGAAAATATATTAAACTTTTATCATAATATACTATTTTAAACTATCATATTTTTAAACAAAATAAATATTTACTTTAAGTGTTTTTTAAAACATAAGATAAATTTTTAAAAAGCTTCTAAGAAGTTTTTATATTAAATTCAATCATAATCTTCCAAATCACAATATATTCATATGTGTGTGTGTGTGTGTGTATATATTATAATATGAAAATATTTTAATTAAACCAAAACCAAACTATTATCTATAATGTATACACACACACAAATACACACACACACACACACACACATTATAAATAGAATACATCTTAATATTAGCTTTGAAAAGAATAACATTTGCCAAATAAAATAATTATTAGTTTTGAAAGGATAAATTTTGTTAAATTAGATTATTAAATCAATATTGCATATTTAAAATAATTATTAATGGAAATTATCAAATAAATATTGCCCAAAATTCCAGGACATTACATTCCTCCCCCTTAAAAGAAATTCGTCCCCGTAATTTAAAAGTAAAGATAATTTAATAATCCCACATAGATTTTATTTAGATTAACATATCAGCCGCACACTAACAATCATAGCAACTAATTTAAACAAACAACTCTAACTATCTAGACAAAATTCTGGATAGAACTTCCTAGAGTTTTCCAGGTACAAACAACGGGATACTCGCTTTACCGAATCTAAACTAGCTACACCGCTCTAATCCTGAGCTCTGATATATCTAGATCTATAATATGAATAGGATACCTGATCACAGACAAATCCTCTTCAACTTCAAAATCTTACTGAACTGCTGGTTTTAAAACCAGTGATGGATCATACACATACTCCTTCAGAGATACTTGAAATACATCTCGAATCCCAACCATCCGGACTGGCATTTCAATCCTGTAGGCCAAACACTTATCCTTACAAGAACAAAGAAAGATCCAATACTCTTCTTAGCTAGCTTCCAGTCTTACCCAATCTTACTGCTCCGAATCCAAAATCCAAATCTCCAACTTTGAATTCCAAATTTCTTTGTCTCTTATCCACAAAACTCTTCTGCCGATCCTGGGCTGCCTTCGACCTTCTTGCTTAACTCAAACTTCGCAGACGCCTCACGAAACAAACCTGGACCGAGATCAATACGATCTTCGGATCCTAACAAACCAAAATGGTTTCCCCAAGATCCATCGAAATCCAGTGCACCAATTTTTACTTCACAATCATCAATAGACTTTGGACTTACTTCTCTTATCCAAAAAAACAGAATAGGTGCACTAGACAACCAAGCCTTTAGATCCCAAATGAACTTCCTGTAGAAATCCTCTATTCCAAGACTAACACGAACTTCCAAGAAGTCCGAGGTTGCTTCTATTCTAATAGTTGCTCCTTGCTTCCGCTGCACAACTCTGATCTGAAGAAGATGAGAATGCTATCGATGAACATAAGCACAGACTTGATCAACCCATCCCGGAAACATTGTCCATCAAATTCCATAAAATCTTAGTGACCAATCAAATTTTGTTCCCAAATACCACAGCAAAAATCCAGCAAGAAAACTAGATCCAATCAATCCTGAATTGCTTCACCAATCCTCACTCTAGGAGCCATCTCTCTACTATGCTGAACCACCGGTAATGCTCAAGGAACCAAGTCGATACAGAACTCAATCTCCCGATGCGGATGCAAACTTTTGACTACCTCGAAGACATCCGAAAAATCTCAAACCACTTCAATAGCTCCTACATCCTCTAAAGATGCCTCAATCCCAAGCAAAAGATTACCCAAGATAACACTAAACTATCACAAGTCACTTTTGCGATCCTACGCAGTTCCATTTCCAAGGATACTGTTCCCTCTTCAAAATCAGAACAACTTATGCCTTTCTAACTAAAATAAGAAATTGATGGACCACCCGCAACCACAAACATCATACCCTACTGAGCTTCCAGAAGAAGTGGGCAAGCCTTCACCATCTGCCCGGCCTGTTGATAGTAGAATCACAAAGACTGCTGAACCATCGAAGAAACGGGCCACTCTACTACTTCCAAACTCCACCTCTAGGAAACTGCTAAGCCATAGGACCTTCATGTTGAAACACAAAATACTCCCGAGCTGCATTGCAGCCCCCGGGTTTCTCTGCACCTTGCTTCTTCCAATTCAAATTGAATTTCCCACTTCGAGCTGCCACTGATGCCAACTGCTTCTTATCCATAAGCTCTTCGATCCTTAAAATAATATCAACCAACTCCACAAAAGAGCCTTCGAGATGGAAGAAAATTGGGCTTCAAACCTAGCACAACATCTTGCTGAATTGAGTCTCATACTCTGATACAAACAAAACTCCTTCCTACGGTTGCCAAGATACCATCACTCACTTCAGCACTTCCGACTGATCCAAACTCTTGAAAAATCCGCTCGCACGAGAGAAAACAAGCTTACACTTCAAAGATGGACTCCAAACCTTAAAAAGGTTATCTTCAGAGATTGGTGAAATCCTTACACTATGCTGCAAAGCTTACTCAAGATGCCCAATACCGCCCTGGTAGATACTCTTCCAATCTCAACACTCGGACTTCTTCCACTGGTGCTCGTGCTTCACACACCACTACCTCTCCTTCCTCTAGAACTCATGTTGGCAAACCCGAATAGGTAACCCAACAAAATAGGTAGGGGTGTGTGTATGTGTGTAAATACAAATACGCTCTCTTATAAAGAAATCAATCCAAAGCGTAGGTATTCACTCCACTTAGCGCTCTGATACAACAATTTAATGACCCGCCTTTTGTTACACTGAAAGACGCATCATTAATAAGAAAGAAAGGAATATAAAAGAGAAAAGATAGAAAAGGAAGAACTAAACAATATCAGAATCTCACAGCGGAATGAATAAATTATATTATATCACTAATCATTACAACACAAGTACAACAGGACATAAACACAAAAATCAACATAGCGGAGCCACTATATATCTACACGCTGAAGCCTCCTGCTCCATATCTCCTCTAAAACTCATCAAAGCTAACCTAAATCCCTTGACTACTCGTAAAAATTTGAGTACCTAAGAGTTTAATAGAACAGAAAATAAAATCCGGGTCAGACATGGGTCTGGTGTGAGTAAATGGGTTAAAGTTGTTTAACTTTGAATAATCTTTGAAACAAAAGGTATCTCGTAAGACTTCCCACACATAAACACGGAAAAGTTTTTACCTTATGATAACCAAAACATTTGATAGAAAATCCAGTTATATTACAATAGGGTCTAGGGTTTTCAAGTAAATAGAAAATAGCCAAAATTATTACATTTATTAAATTCCAACTACTAGCCACAAAATGGGTTATACAATCAAAACCGTAGAGGCACGTAGGAAAAATGGATTTCCATCAATGGCAGGGGTACTGGGGTATCGTCCGTCATAGTACGTGGCCTAGATCACCGTACCGAGGATCCACCCTAAATCCCCTGCAACACAAGGTTGGAACCATCCCTTACTGGATAGTCCTGAACAAGACAACCCCGCTGTTGTTTATGACCAACGGCCACACAGCCAAATAAAAAGGAACCTCTAGACAGGGGAAAATCTCATCCTACTTGGACGCGACCCACTTAGCCTTGCTGCACCTCCCATGTTTTAGCCATTCTCGGTTGATGAGGCTTGAGGCACGATTACCTTTAAGAACACAACTTATCTTAGATTGCTCACCCCTGAAGATGTTATGAAAGCATTCAATCAATACAAGTTCGTTCCAGGTTCGAATGAAACCGAAGGCACTATCTCGCTACACTCATTTTGGAATCACCCTCAGAGTTAACGACAATAGCCCTTTGCACTTTGAATCTTCATCTCTATCGAAAGTACTATCTTCATTAACTCATTTTGGAAACACCCTCAGAGTTAACGACCATAGCCTTTAATCTTCATTTTGATCTTTTCTTGAGATTTCACGACCTAACGTTTAGTTTGGATCGATGTGGTTTTCGGATATCCAAATTTAGAATCTGATCCCGGTCTCACCGTAATCCAAAACGCCGTCTTAATGTCTAAGTTGTTTAAGTTTAAACAATTTAATTCAATTTAATACATTGAATTCACACTACATCATTCACAGATAAATATCACACATTTACCATAGCTATAACCAATATCACATCACAGAATATCACTGATTATCAAACTATAGGTATCAATCAATCCAGACATTCTACTCAAACAATCGTCCACAAACAGGACTTATTAATCCATATTATAATTAATTTAATTAACTTAAATTAAATTAATTACTTGATAATTAATCACCTAACCCTACTTAATCAATCATTAATTAATTTCAAACCATTTAATTAATTAATCATTCTTTAATTACCTTATAAACTAATTAATTAATCTTTAATTTACAGATTAATTATCCTTTAATTATCCTCTTAATTAATCATCCTTGATTAATTATTCTTTAACCATCCACATTAATTTATCTTTTAATTACTCTTATTAATTAATTAACTATAATTAATCACATTGATCCTTAATTAATTACGTTAATTAATTACTCTAATTACTTCCATTGATTAATTATATTTTAATTAATCTCATTCATTAATTAACTGACTTTTTAATTAATCTCATTAATTACATTGATTAATGATCCTCTTATTACTTTCATTAATTGATTATTCTTTTAATTAATTCCAGTTAACAAGAAATCTTTAACTTAATTACGATCATTACTTACCCTTAACTAATTACTTTCAGTAATTAACTATTCTTTAATTACTTACATTAATTAAATTAACTCCTTGATTAATTACATTAATTAATCCTTTAATTAATTACATTGAGTAATTAACACTTAATTACTTCTACTAAGTAATTATTGTCTAATTACTTTCCATCAAGTAATTGCCTTTAATTAATTACATCTAGTAATTAACCATTAATTACTTACAGTACGTAACTACACTTTATTAATTAAATTAAGTAATTATACTTAACCCATCATCCAGTAATTATCTTTAATTAATTAAACTAATTAATTAACTTAAATTAACCACATTAATTTAATTAATTACATTGAGTAATTCATTCCTTTAAATTACTTCATTAAGTAATTACCCTTAATAATCCTCTTAATATTAAGTAACTAATCTCTAATTACATCCATTACTTAATTATTCCTTAATTAATTAACCTTAGATTACTTAGATTAATCAACCATAAATCAAGTAATCCACTACCCTTAATTAATTACACAAATTAATTTATCTTAATTTAATTACCTAAATTAATCGCCTTAGTTGATTACATAATTATACTTTAATTACATTTTGTCAATAAAACTTGATTAAATTAAGATAACCCATATACTACATTAGACTCTTACTCACCATTTAAATTAAATTAAAAGCTTGAATATTTGTTTATACAAAATCATCATCTTTGATTATTAAAGTTAAATACCTTTCACTTTAATCAAATTCAACTTCAGCAATTACATTTTATTTGAAAACATTTACAAATAATTCACATAATTTATCTAATGTAATAATTATATAAACCAAACTATTTTTTAAAACAAAGTTTAAAACTTTGAAAATATATACTTTTGAAACTTAAATTTGTTTAAACATCATTCTCTAAACTCAAATATTTCATACATCTTTAAAATTGGTTAAAAACTTTGTTTAAAAATTTAGATTTGATTCAAATTGAAATTCCTTTATAGTTTAAAACTGGACAGGATTAAACCCTGGAAGCAAATAAACTCGAGTTAAAACAGCAAAATCCCCAAGAAAACCAACAAACCTCCCCAAGCAACAAATCGCGTGCATCCTCCCCGAGATACTCTCGTAACCAACACGAAAACATCCCAAGCAACAACATCTACCCAAACCCACAAAAATTCCAGATGCACATATGATCACCGTGCCTATGCACGCTAGTTTCGATCGTCGATGACCATCACCGTAACCTTCTACAAGACGACCCTGACCTTGCCGACCCCCTCGACCAACCTGATCAACGAATCCACCAATGAAACAAAAACGAGCTCCATAGCACCCAATAGGAAATAAACCTGGTCGACAAAAACACCTGCCGACGGCGAGCACCACCACCAGAAGACCTGCCACCTTGACCACAGTCGCGTCTCGAAACCTTAATTCCATTCCCTAGCTCGCAATTCGATCCGATGCATTAGCGACGTCGAGTTCGCCTCGACTTCGACCCAAACAAAAACAGGACCACGAACCCTAGATCACCTCTGACGACACTCCACGACCATCAAAAAAATATTCACATATTTTTCCATCAATCCATATCCTCCACTCTTCCTCCAGCCCAAATTTCAATCCTTCCTTTGCCGTCGATCGATGGCAATCGACCGATTACCCTAAAACGATCAACTCCCTAATTCTCGTCAAATATTATTTAAAAATTACCAAATTCACATTAAAATTCATGATTCGTTTATACGAATCAGATTCTATAATCCAAAGATGAAATCATAGACATTGATTTTCAACTAAATTTTGATTTTTACTGTAAATCTTAAATTTCTAGAAGCTTTAGTAGATATAATTACTTAAATTATTTTTAAAACAAGATTACATTATTACAACCAATTTCCTTTTAATAATCAAAGTCCAATAATGATTATTTGGGAAGATAAAAAAAATATAATAGTTGATTTTGCCATAAATTTAACAGAGACATACATTCTAACATATACAGGCATTCTTTCAATAAATAGCAACATTCAAAAACAGATTCGAGTTGAAGACATTCATGCAAACATGTATACTTCATTATCACACAGATATATTAACACCAAAAGATTTTACTTTTAAATGTTAACTCACCAGAACTATGAAGAAGTAGAGGATAGGTCTGTTTTGTTTCCTGGAACTACTGAATTTGATTTAGCATTTTGGGATTGATTTGCTTGTTTTGGATCAGGCATTTGAATCTTGTTGTTTAAGTTGAGTTTTCTTGTTGAATTTTTGAAATTTCTATTTGATCCAAAGAAGCTTTGCAGTTGTGTTGACTTAAATTGAATTGAAATTTGAAGTCCGCTAGCTTGATCTCAGTTTTGAAAACTTGATGTTATTTGTTTTGAATTTCTTTTTAAATCTGGCTTTCAGTTTTAGAAGAGAAGAAAGAAAGATGTTTGAACTAAAATAAATTTGCCAAGTTCTCATAATATATTTATTTATAAATATTTCAATAATAAAGTAAGTCATTGCCACTTGTTAATTTAGGTTGTAATATGCCTACAAATGTCTACCATGTTAAAATGGCCTTATACATGTTTGATTTCATTATTATATTAATTAATTATTTTAAAGTGTTTAAAATTAATTATTTAATTAATTTCTTATATTTTATATTAATATGTTTAAGTTTATATCAATTTATGTTTTATTTATATATTTTAAAAATACATTTTCCAAAGATAAATTTTAAAAGAAAAAAATTAAAACAAAATAAATGGACATTAAATTAAATCTTATTTTCAAATTTTGAACTTAAGTTATTATACCTAATACTGATATTATATATATATAAACCAAATTTATTTCAAGTACAAATTTTTAAAAGAAAACATATTAAACTTTTAATGTAATATACTATTTTAAATTATCATATTTCTAAACAAAAAAAAATTTACTTTAAGTGTTTTTGAAAATATAAGATAAATTCTTAAACAGCTCTTGAAATGTTTTTATATTAAATTCAATCATAATCTTCCAAATCAAAATATATTCATATATATATATATATATATATTATAATTTGAAAATATTTTTATTAAATTGAAACCAAACTATTATTTATAATATATATAAATATATATACATTATAAATAGAACACATCTTAATATTAGCTTTAAAAAGAATAACATTTGCCAAATTAAATAATTATTAGTTTTGAAAGGATAATTTTTTTAAAATTAGATTATTAAATCAATATTGCATATTAAAAATAATTATTAATTGAAATTATCAAATAAATATTGCCCAAAATTCCAGGACATTGCACGTTCCTTATTGGAATTGGTTGTATCCTAATATGATGTTGAATGTAACCATTTTGGCTATGTTATATATTTATATTCTACACCATAGACATTATTGAATATATTGTAATGAATGGGATTGTCGACCCTCGAAAATCGACACTAATACATCCTCGATATTCATGTGCTGTAAATTCAAGTGCCTAAAAACTGACCGTTAAGGATATAAAAGAAATAAAGACAGAATAGAGTCTTGCATGAATAGAATGGCATATATTATTTCAATATATAGTCTTTGTAGCAGAAATTTTACATGCATTTATCAGAGTTAAACATTGCCAGTTATAAATATTAATCCTTGAAAATGCGAAATACAATATTACACAAGTGTGGTAAAAAAGAGGTAATAGCCTACTGAATAATCTTATATCTCTAAGCTCGAGGATCTTCCATATTGCTCTAAACAAAACCTGACTATTTGGCTGCCCGGAAAATAGGGCAGCTAGAGCTTAAGGGGAATAGAAAATAAACTACGAGTCAGTCATGGACGGGTGTGAGCAACTCAAAAAATATAGATATTTGAAAACAAATGGTATCTCATAAAACCATGCCACACATAAACATAGAATGAGATTTTACCTTATGATAACCAAAACAAATGCTACGCAAAATCTAGGAATATTATTTTTAATGACATTCTTTGCAAAACAGTTTTCAAATAAACATATTAAAATAGCCAAAATTGTTACAATGGTTAAATTTGATGAAATAATAGTTTTACAAAGGCACTTATTAGAGAATGGATTCCATACAATGAAAAGGTAAGAGACTAACTTCCGTACAATACAGCTATGGAGTGACGTACCTATGGTCCGCATACTAGGTGTTAAAACCAACATAGGACTGGCCTATCACTTCCTTGAAAATGTCGAATATGTCATCACTCCAGTCGTTCCTGACCTCTACCGGTATCCCAAAGCATACATAAAAACTCTTATTATATATGTGTAACGACCTGCCTTTTTGGACATTTTAAGAAGACATATATGTCAGACTCAAACCATTCAAAATAACATATTATTATGGGGTAAAAAGAAGAGGAGAAACAATTAAAACAAATACAAAATCTCACAGCGGAATGACAAAAAATAATAATCAAATAACAGTTCATGAAGCTGTTTTATAAATACATTTGATTATTCTTTACAACACAAACATCAGAGCTACATATATCAGAGATAAATAAATAATGCAACGAAATAATATAAATGCAGTGGAGCAAATACAGTAAAAAATAGTAGTACAATTCTTCATCTTCGTCCTCCAGAAATAAGGTCTTCAAATCCTGAAATGCTCAAGTTGACCCGGGCGAATTGAAAAGACAAAACACTTAAGTCGGAACTAAAAGATTCTTATGTAAGTTAAATCAACGGTAAATAAATATGCATGGAACGACGTCGGAGATGCTTATGGGGTTTGACATCTCCTATCTAGTGTCTAAAGTGAGTGCATTAACTTAAGAGATGTTCAGGATTCACATCTCCTAAGGATCCATCAAACTATCAACTATGTAGTACAACACGCTATTGTAATATGCCTACAGTAAAGTAAATGTATTAAAATAGCATTAAGGCATTACCCATATGCCCCTTAACACATTTTATATATAGTCTATACAGTACTGTACGCTCCTCCATAAACTGGAGGTTTACACAAAGCGTGTGATGCCTCACCTCTATACCCACGCTAGCCAAGGACACTACGGGGTAATGCCATCAACTAGCATGGAGAATAAGGCTGTTGAGGAGCGACCCTCCGTGTAGTGGCTTTGTGCGAGCACCGATATGTCAGATAGTGTAATATGTAAATCTGACATGCCGACACGAACTCAAAGCTACTACACAATGGCTATATATCTTCGGAAACAAATAAAGAAATATCATAACACAAACCAGTCACAGATAATTCATATCACAAAGGCGGAAAAATATATGAATATAACACATGAAAGTGTACATCAGAGTAGTGGTCAAACAAGATCCATAATATCACAAAAGAATAGTTACAAGAGCTTTACAAAAAAATAAGTATACATCAATGAGTCTATATCTCAAATGTATACAACCAAAAACTACTAATCTAAGCAGTTAGCCAAAAGTCAGGATAATAATCCCAGATGAGAAGTCAAGCAGAAGCACTTGTAACATCTCGGTCTGACCCGAGTATTATTTAATAAGAAAATAATAAACGGATCAGTCTCACTATAAATATTAGATGAAATGATATAGAATAAGAGATATGACAAAATCGTATAATAACCAAAATGCCATACTATGTTAAGTACGTAATTGAAAATCAACAAGAGATTAATCAATATCACAAGAATCTTCTCAAAGATCAAAGAATGTCATACTCTTTATTTTTATTCACCAAACCATAAATAATAACAATTATATCAATGCCAATCACAAAAGTCAATGACACACAAATTCACCAACGCACAAATATTGATAAAACTTATCAAATGTAAATCACGAAAATTAGTGAAACACAAATTCTAGAAATCATCAATGGAAATCCAGAAATCACAAAAAGGGGGAGACCTATCACAAAACGGGAGCATGAAAACTCACCAACACATGTATCACAAAATGGAACGCTATTCCATGGTTGCTAACCATTAATTTTTGAGCCGAGGCTCCATAAAATGGTTCGAAGACCATGGGTCGCTACCCCACCAAATTGAGCCGAAGCTCCACAGCAACGAGGTTTAGTCTCCCTCGTAGACAAAGAGACATCGCACATTTGCTAGTCTAAATCACAAAAATGATCATCAAAGGTCATCAAGAAGTGTCAATTACAGTAAGCTAGTAAATATATGAGCTTAGCCTCATGTCCCGTAACCACTCGCTTAACTTAAATATTTACGAACAAATTGTAAGTTTCCACTAGAAAATTGTCACAAGAGATTCAATCGAACAAGTCCAAGAATTAACCAACTAAGTAAACGCAAGTGTTTCATACCACTTGTTTTACTAAGTAGTTTAATTAGATTTCTCATACGAGTGAGGTAAAGGTTTGTATATACTAGTAGATTGGAAAACGGCTTAAGAAACGAGCTTTGTAATAAAATAGGGTTGAAATTGTTTTGATGAAAGAGTTTTGATATTTACTACTAGTATTGAAACCTTTATATATTTAAAGTGACGAATCACAAAATTGATTGTAGAAACAATAAATCACCAAAATTCACATTTGAAGACGTGAATAAAATCCAAAGAACTCGATTCCAAATCCATCCAGTTGGAAATACCCTTGCGACTCAACAACCAATACTTACGACTTAACAACAATGCAACACAAGAAATCAGCGGCTCGACTCATGCGACTCCACGGCATACGACCAAAGGGATCAGCGACTTAAGGAATAGCATGCGGCCTAACTGAGCGACTTAAGAAGATAGTGGCATAAGTGAATGACTTAAGGAGCTAGCGGCATAAGAAAACAAGCGACCTAAGGAATGGGCGACGTAAGCGACATAGGAGACCTAAGCCTCAGAACGACTTAAGGTGGGTGCAACCTAAAGCAGGCCGAGCGACTTAAGTTGGTGCAGTCCGAACGACTTAAGTTGGCGCGACCCAACATGGCGCGACCTAACTGCAGGCCGAACGACTCAAATGGTTGCGACCCAACATGGCGCGACTTAACTGCAGGCCGAACGACTTAAATGGTTGCGACCTATAGCAGACCGAGTGACTTAAATGGTTGCGACTTAATCAGGCCGAGCGACCTAAGTGGTTGCGACTTAACAGGCCGAGCGACCTAAGTGGTTGCGACCTATAGCAAGTCGAGTGACTTAAATGATTGCAACTTACCAGGCCGAGCGACCTAAGTTGGAGCGACCTAACAGGCCGACACGCCGAGCGACCTAAGGAACAGAAGTGCAAACTCTCACTCAATTTGCAATCAGTCGAGCAATGGCGCTAAGGTTTTATGCCAATCGACTACCCGGCCCTATATGCTCCACGATGCATCACCAAAAGCATGATCAAACCACAAAGCTATGATTTTTAAAGATTTGAACCCAAAACACTAAAAATTGGAATATCAACAAAACCAATCCAAATCAAAATCAAATGCACATGAATAAGTGTTAGGAATTCATATCTAACAATCAAAGATAATCATAGACTTAGATGTGAGATAAAAATCTCACCTTTTTACAAAATCAATGAAGGAGAAGCTTGAAAGCAAAGGAAGAATCAACCACACTTCAATCTCAACACAAGAAGCTTGAACCAATGGCTTCTCATAAAATTGGGAGCTAGAGTTTGGATTTTGCAAATGAACTAGGGCTTGGAGTTTTAATTTCCTATTCCTCTCTCCATTTTTGATGAAGCTTGAGTGTTAGGAAATGAAAGTGAAGTAATGAAGAGGGGGTTGAGCTAGAATTAATAGTTTACGCTAACGGGCTGAACCAAACCCAAAGCCCAAAGTGAAAAAGTGGAAAAATTCCACTAACTCCAAACATATCAAAGTTTATACTCAAAAATATCTCAAACGGAATTTTGAACTCAATGGAAGTGGTCTCGAGTCCTAATTCGACCGTATGCAAAAAGTAACTTTTCGGACTAAAATCCGATTAACGATAAAATATTTAAACAAAAATATTTAGATATTCAATCGTAAAATATGCGGGTTGTTACAGACTCCCCTCCTTAAAGAAATTGTGTCCTCACAATATTTAAGAAGAAAATACAAGGTAACAACCATGAAAGCATATTAACACAAAAGAAATTTGAAATAAGAAATTCACCTCAGAGGGCGCGGGAAAGTAAGTCCGGATGTGTTCGCTCGATGAACTCTCTAGATTCCTAAGAGCAATCCTTAGGATTTGAGGACCATTGAACTTTAACAAACAGAACATCCTCATTTCGAAGGCTTTTGACCTCCAAAGCAACAATACGAATGGATGTTGCTCATAAGTTAAATTAGACGAAACTTCAATTTCTTCCACAACACCGGACTCAAGAATAGAATCGGAATATTGAAGGCATTTCCATAATTGAGAAACGTGAAACACGTCATGAATAGCAGAAAACTGAGCCGGTAATAAAAGGCGATAAGCCACTGAACCAATACGTTCGGTGATAGGAAATGGCTCAATATATCGAGGTGCTAATTTTCCTAATCAACTGAAACGTACAACACCCTTCATAGGTGAAACAAGAATAAACACAAGATCTCCCACTGAAAATTTTAATTTCCTTCTCCGGTTATCGGCATAGGATTTTTGTCTACTATGGGATTCTTTCATCCTATGACGAATAAGGTCAATCTTCTCTGTGGAATCACGAATAAAATCTAGACCTAAAACCAGCTTCTCACCGGCCTCAAGCCAACAAGAAGGGGATCAACATAGCCTTCCATAGAGTGCCTCAAAAGGTGCCATACCAATACTAGATTGGAAGCTATTATTACAGGAAAACTCAATAAGAGAAATATGATCTTCCCAACTTCCACCAAAATCAAGAACACATGCACGAAGAAGATCTTCAAGAGTTTGATTCACACACTCAGTCTGTCCATCGGACCGAGGGTGATAAGTGGTGCTAAAATTAAGCTTCGTTCCCAAAGCTTTTTGAAGACTCTTCCAAAATCCACTAGTAAACAATGGATCACGATCACTAACAATAGAAGTAGGAACTCCATGCAATTTAACAATTTCTTTGATAAAGAGTTTGGCCAAAAGAGGCACGGTTCGATTGGACCGAACGAGAATAAAATGGGCGGATTTAGTAAGTCTATCGACTATCAGCCATAAGCTTTCATGACCCGAACGAGAACAGGGAAGGTCGTCTATAAAATCCATGGAAATTTGATCCCACTTCCAAATCGAAATTTCTAAAGGTTGCAATAACCTACCGGGCCTTTGATGCTCGGGATTGACAAGTTGGCAAGTCATGCAACACTTAAAAAAGTTAGCAATATCAGATTTCATTCCCTCCCAATAATAAAGTCGCTTCATATCCGCGCACATTTTACTACTACCGGGATGAATGGTAAATTTAGAACGATGAGAATCTTCTAAAATGTCTTTACGAAGATCACGAATATTTGGCACGATAAGTCTACCAAATTTTCGAATAGCACCACGAGAATCAATGTCAAAGTCTTTCAAACCTTCAATATCAATTTTATCCCTAAAATTTTGGCCAAGAAGAGCCAATTCGGGATCTAGCTTTTGAGCTTCAAGAATGCGGTTTAAAAGAGAAGGATGAGCCTCAAGGCTACATAAAACAAGAGATGAACATAAATCAAAAACACGATCTCGAACACACAAGTGGATAAAACCTTGAGATCATTCCATTCGGATACCATCATGGAAACAACCGCTTGTTGCTTGCAACTAAGTGCATCGGCAACACGATTTCCCTTTCCAGGAGTATAAAGAATGTCAAGATCATAAGATGCAAGGAACTCGAGCCAACGCTGTTGACGCAAATTAAGTTCCTTTTGAGAAAATAGATACTTCAAAGATTTATGATCGGTGTAAAGAATAAATTTTTCTCTCAAAAGATAATGACGCCAAATTCGAAGGGCGAAAACAATAGCCGCGAGCTCTAAATCATGAGTGGCATATCTAGTCTCGGCTGGCTTCAATTGCCTAGAAGCAAAAGCAATAACACGTTCTCTTTGCATAAGAACGGCACCCAAACCAACGCGACTAGCATCGGTATAAACAATAAAATCTTGATTCCCCTCGGGAATAACAAGAATAGGAGCATCGGAAAGGAGTTCTTTTTATTTCTGAAAAGAAGCTTCACATTTGTCCGACCAAATGTATTTAACTCCCTTCTTTATCAAACTAGTAAGAGGCACGGAAATCTTGGAGAAGTCTTTTATGAAACGACGGTAATAACCTGCCAATCCAAGAAAACAACGGATCTCCGTCACACTCTCCGGTCTCTTCCAATTTTGAATCGCTTCAATCTTTGAAGGATCCACAGAAATTCTGAATTCGGAAATAATATGACCAAGAAACTTCGCACGAGATTGCCAAAAGTGGCATTTAGAAAATTTTGCTTTCAATTGATTGCTCCTAAGAGCTTCCAACACAATCTGAAGATGCTTTTCATGCTTCTCCTTGGTTTTTGAATACACAAGAATATCATCAATAAAGATGAGAACAAACCGATCGAGGAAGTCTTTGAAAACTCTATTCATAAGGTCAACAAAATAAGCCGGAGCTTTCGTTAAACCAAATGGCATAACAAGCCATTCATAAGATCCATAACGAGTATGGAACGATGTCAAAGGAATGATATCCTCTGCAATACGAAGCTGATGAAAACCGGTTGCTAAGTCCAATTATGAAAGACTCTAGCACCACTAAGTTGATCGAATAGATCATCAATCCACGGTAAATGATATTTATTTTTGATAGCAAGATCATTAAGCTTGCGGTGTCAACGCAAAGCCTAAGTGTACCGTCGGATTTCTTCACAAAAATAGCCGAAGCTCCCTAAGGCAAGGAACTAGAGCGAATAAATTGGTTCGTCTCCAATTCGGATAATTGTTTGCGCATCTCCTCATTCTCTTTATTGGACATACGATAAGGAGGACGAGTGATAGGTTGAGCTCCAGGGATGAGATTAATTCTGAACTCGCTTAGGTGGCAATCCTAAAACGGGCTCAAATATGTCGGAGAATTCACGAACAACGTGAATAAGAGAAATGACATCTTCCTCATCGTCATTATCATCATCATGAGGATTTAAAGAATATAAAGATGCAGCCAAACTAGAATCCGAATCTTTAAGATCAATAGTAATCTGGTTAACAGATTGAGGATGTCGAAGATGAACAGTCCGCTCAGGACAAAGGATTTGAGCTTCATAGCGGTTAAGCCAATCCATTCCCAAAATCATTCCAAAGCCTAAGTAGCGCATAACATGCAAATCGGCTCGGAAAGAAAAATCACACAAAATAATCCCGACATCTTTACACAATAAACTGATTGTTGCGGATCCACCAAACGGATTCGCAGTTCTCAAAGAAGTCATTAAAAACAAAACATCCAAAGAAAAAGTATCAACAAGTTCTTTTGAAATAAAAGAGTGGGACGCACCCGTATCAAAAAGAACTCGAATAGGATGATCACGAAATAAAATAATGCCATCAAGGTTAGAATGAGAAATACCTTGACCACGAGAAGTGTTACTAGGAGTTTGCACCACATTAAGCTTTCCCTCCTTCCTGTTTTGAAGTTTGGGACACGAAGATATATAATGGTCCGGGCCTTTGCAATAGCGACAAGCACGGGGCTGTGAACACTTATTCGCATAATGGTCCTTAGAACCATAATTGTAGCATTGCCCACCACTTGAGGTAGAAGTCTTGGTTGCCGGAGAGGCTTTCTTCCCTTTCTTATTGTTGGGATAAGGACCTTTGAACTTATTAGGCCTTTTCTTGTTGGTGAAGTTCGGTTTTGCACTCCCAACCTCACATCACTTACTCTATCAGCCTCTTTAAGTCGAAGAGCGGTATCAATGAGCTGATCAAAAGAAACTTCTAATTTTAGAAGTAATGGCTTCTTAATATTTTTATTCAAGCCATAGACAAATCTTTTGTTTTTCTTCAATGGGGTGTCTATATGCTCAATCCCGTATTTAGAAAGTGACTCGAATGATGCGACATAGTCTGCCACGGAAGATTCACCTTGAACAAGGTCTATGAAACGACGAGCCAAAGTCACCTTCTCAGCTTCTGGCACAAATTTTAACTCGAAGCATTCCCGGAATTTCTCCCAAGTAAGATCCGCTTCATTTATTTCAGAAATCAGAAGCTCATACCAATCTAATTCTCTTTCTTGGAGCATACTAGAGGCCACCTGAACAAGGTGAAGATCAATAAGATTCATGCGAGAAAAGATTCGATCGCACTTGCTCAGCCAAGCCTGGACTTCAATAATAGTTTTAGATCCTTTGAATGGATTCCCACCCAAACTGGTATAATCGTTGCACAAACGTGCAAATCCAGACTTAGGGTGAGTAAACTCCGGATTAGATCCGGCTGCTTAAGCATTCTTTACTAGATCAAGAAGCTGTGGGCAGACATAAATACTCCATCTTGGGGAGTAGCACTAGATTGACCGACGCTGGGACGGCCAGGTCTAACCATTTCTCTTCCTTTTGAAAGAAAGAAAGAAGAAGGAAAAGGTTATTCATCAAATGAATATCAAGCAATCTTGATAGATAAAACAAGGGATCATAAAGAAAATAGGATGAATCGGTACGAAGACTCGAATTAAATCCTAAAGCACGACTCCTAAGAAGGACTTAGGACGATGATCCTTGCTAGATTATTCTACATTGTTCCGAAGTTCCGCTCTGATACCAAGCTGTGACGCCCCACCTCTATACCCACGCTAGCCAAGGACACTACGGGGTAATGCCATCAACTAGCACAGAGAATAAGGCTGTTGAGGAGCGACCCTCCGTGTAGTGGCTTTGTGCGAGCACCGATATATCAGATAGTATAACATGCAAATCCGACATGCCGACACGAACTCAAAGATACTACACAGTGGCTATAATACTTCGGAAAAAAATATAGAAATATCATAACACAAATCAGTCATAGATAATTCATATCACAAAGGCGGAAAAATATATGAATATAACACATGAAAGTGTACATCAGAGTAGTGGTCAAACAAGATCCACAATATCACAAAAGAATAGTTACAAGAGCTTCGCAAAAGAATAAGTATACATCAATGAGTCTATATCTCAAATGTATACAACCAAAAACTACTAATCTAAGTAGTTATCCAAAAGTCAGGATAATAATCGCAGATGAGAAGTCGAGCAGAAGCACCTGTAACATCTCGGCCTGACCCGAGTATATTTAATAAGAAAATAATAACCGGATCAGTCTCACTATAAATATCAGATGAAATGATATAGAATAAGAGATATGACAAAATCGTATAATAACCAAAATGCCATATTAAGATAAGTACATAATTGAAAATCAACAAGAGATTAATCAATATCATAAGAATTTTCTCAAAGATCAAAGAATGCCATACTCTTTATTTTTATTCACCAAACCATAAATATTGACAATTATATCAATGCCAATCACAAAAGTCAATGACACACAAATTCACCAATGCATAAATATTGATAAAACTTATCAAATGTAAACCACGAAAATTGGTGAAACACAAATTCTAGAAATCATCAATCGAAATCCATAAATCACAAAAAGGGGGAGGTCTATCACAAAACGGGAGCATGAAAACTCACCAACACGTGTATAACAAAATGGAACGCTATTCCATGGTTGCTAACCATTAATTTTTAAGCCGAGGCTCCATAAAATGGTCCGAAGACCATGGGTCGCTACCCCACCAAATTGAGCCGAAGCTCCATAGAAATGGGGTTTAGTCTCCCTCGTAGACAAAGAGACATCGCACATTTGCTAGTCTAAATCACAAAAATGATCATCAACGGTCATTAAGAAGTGTCAATTACAGTAAGCTAGTAAATATATGAGCTTAGCCTCATGTCCCATAACCACTTGCTTAACTTAAATATTTGCGAACAAATTGTAAGTTTCCACTAGAAAATTGTCACGAGAGATTCAATCGAACAAGTCCAAGAATTAACCAACAAAGTAAACACAAGCGTTTCATACCACTTATTTTACTAAGTAGTTTAATTAGATTTCTCATACGAGTGAGGTAAAGGTTTGTATATACTAGTAGATTGGAAAATGGCTTAAGAAACGAGCTTTGTAATAAAATAGGGTTGAAATCGTTTTGATGAAAGAGTTTTGATATTTACTACTAGTATTGAAACCTTTATATTTTTAAAGTGACGAATCACAAAAATGATTGTAGAAACAATAAATCACAAAAATTCACATTCGAAGACGTGAATAAAATCCAAAGAACTCGATTCCAAATCCATCCAGTTGGAAATACCCTTGCGACTCAACAGCCATGACTTACGACTTAACAACAATGCAACACAAGAAATCACCGGCTCAACTCATGCGACTCCACGGCATACGACCAAAGAGATTAGCGACTTAAGGAATAACATGCGGCCTAATTGAGCGACTTAAGAAGGTAGTGGCATAAGTGAATGACTTAAGGAGCTAGCGGCATAAGAAAACAAGCGACCTAAGGAATGGGCGACGTAAGCGACATAGGCAACCTAAGCCTCAGAATGAATTAAGGTGGGTGCAACTTAAAGCAGGCCGAGCGACTTAAGTTGGTGCAGTCCGAACGACTTAAGTTGGCGCGACCCAACATGGCGCGACCTAACTACAGGCCGATCGACTTAAATGGTTGCGACCCAACATGGCGCGACCTAACTGAAGGCTGAACGACTTAAATGGTTGCGACCCAACATGGCACGACCTAACTGCAGGCCGAACGACTTAAATGGTTGCGACTTATAGAAGGCCGAGTGACTTAATTGGTTGCGACTTAATAGGCCGAGCGACCTAAGTGTTTGCGACTTAACAGGCCGAGCGACCTAAGTTGGAGCGATCTAACAGGCCGACACTTAGCAGGCCGAGCGACCTAAGGAACAGAAGCGCAAACTCTCACTCAATTTGCAATCAGTCGAGCAACGACGCTAAGGGTTTATGCCAATCGACTACCCGGCCCTATATGCTCCACGATGCATCACCAAAAGCATGATCAAACAACAAGGCTATGATTTTTAAAGATTTGAACCCAAAACACTAAAAATTGGAATATTAACAAAACCAATCCAAATCAAAATCAAATGCACATGAATAAGTGTTAGGACATACCTAACAATCAAAGATAATCATAGACTTAGATGTGAGATAAAAATCTTACCTTTTTACAAAATCAATGAAGGAGAATCTTGGAAGCAAAGGAAGAATCAATCACACTTCAATCTCAACACAAGAAGCTTGAATCAATGGCTTCTTATAGAATTGGGAGTTAAAGTTTGGATTTTGCAAATGAACTAGGGCTTGGAGTTTTAATTTCCCATTCCTCTCTCCATTTTTGATGAAGCTTGAGTGTTAGGAAATGAAAGTGAAGTAATGAAGAGAAGAGGGGGTTGAGCTACAATTAATAGTTTAGGCTAATGGGCTGAACCAAAGCCCAAAGTGAAAAAGTGGCAAAATTCCACTAACTCCAAACATATCAAAGTTTGTACTCAAAAAGATCGCAAATGGCATTTTGAACTCAATGGAAATGGTCCCGAGTCCTAATTCGACCGTATACAAAAAGTAACTTTTCGGACTAAAATCCGACTAACGATAAAATATTTAAACAAAAATATTTAGATATTCAATCGTAAAATATGCGGGTTGTTACAGAGGGCATCCCATAGGTATGGTATAAAACAAACTTGTAGAAAGCGCTCTATGGCATGTGAACACGTCACTCGAGGCAATGCTAGGGTAGATATACCAATTGCACTCCTGGATTGGTGGTAATGCATAGCAGCTACTACCGCCCACCTCAAAAAACACTCCCAAATCAAAATCAAGGGTAGCCACAAAATCAATCACAAAGTCAGAATATAGTATCGCAGAAATATGTCCGATCGGATGAATGACCTCAGTTGGCCCGGTATAGCTCCTGTTTTAGTCATATCTAAGTTGATTTATGGGAGTCAGGGTCACGTCATCCCTTATACAGGAATCGTTTGCCAATCTATCCTACTTCATTTCTAGAATCTCTACCACGTACATTGTTGTTAAAGTGGTTTTCGGTATTGGCAGAGAGTATGACAATATCCGATCCCGGTCTCTTCAACAACCAACGCTTATTTCACAGCAGATGGTTCTTTTACATTTCAAAAAGTAAATTCACAATTTATTTACGTTCTCAAAATCCATATTACCCTCTAAATCATATTCACTTTGAAATCATGTTCACCTTTGTAATCACATTGTTTTCGAAATCATAATTACTTTCAAAAATCATATTTTCAATTAGGTTAAATCCACACTTCAAAATCATCATATTTAATTTATTATAACATTTAAATCCCAACTTAGGTTATAACATCATTTAACCGTATTTGCTTTTAAATCAGTGAATTTGAATATAAACACTATCCCTCTACTCGGCATAAAAATTTAGAAAATAGCTTAAATAATTATAAATAGTCAAAATAGTCAAAATAATTAAAATATTCTAAAATAGTTTAGTTATAGATTTAAGATACTGTTAAATTGATTCATGATAGTTAAATAATTTTAAAATTGATTAAATAAATTAAATAGCTTTAAAATAGATTAATTAGATTTAAAGTAAGTTAAAATGAGTTAATTAGTTTAAAATAAATTAAATAGTTTAAAATAGGTTAAAATGATTTAATATAGTTACTACAGGTTAAAATAGTTTAATAGTTTGAAAATCTTAATAACTAAAGTCTTTAAAATAATATATTTTTAAAATAATTTATATTAATATATGAGTTTGAAATTAATATCAACCTAACTATTTACTTCATTTCAACACAATAGAACCATTTCAATTTCTTAATCAACAAAAAACCAATTCCATGACTCCATTCACATTCTCAATAAAATATTAAATTTTATATTGATTTCAATTCATGTTTGAAATATAAATTTAAGCTACTACGATTTCAATATATATAAAAGTTATATTTCACAATTTTAATGACTCAATTACGATAAATCCCATTAATACTACAAAAATCCAATTTAAAATTTCAATTTAATTTCTTTAACCAATTCCTTTAAATCAATTCCAGTTCCAACATAAATTTCGAATTTCGATAATAATTCTATTTATTTGAATCAAATTTTATTTCAAAATATCATTTAAATAAATTCAAAAATTAAGGATTTTAAAAGAATTTAACCAATCCGCTGTCCGTATACAATTCTCTACCCAAGGGTCAAGTGATACGGATATGCGTTATTTTAATACACAAATTAAAATTTTACAGTTATATATCATTTCGAACCGCAATTCAAAATTAAATAAAATCCATTAAATCGCTCCAGCCTATCATTTCAACACATAACGATTTTCCCTACTCCACAGACTATTCGGGTATACATCATTTCAACCGATTGTGATTTCCTTAATAATAACTAAGGGAACTTATAGAGTGATAACAATATATAAATCCAACATAATATCCAATCATCCAATATCAACAATCAAACGTCCATCAAAATCATCATTCAATTCAACCAATAAATACCAGCATTTAACTAATTATCAATAACAGGTATATAACTGGCAATTTAAATTGAATAATAAATTAAATAACAATTTAATTCAAATAAATTCATATTAACTGGAATAGCAAACTTAATATACCAAACAGTCATAAATAATTTTCTAATCACATCGTAAAATTTATTTAACTAACATAAGAAATTTTAGAAGTTGCGAGTGGGTCAAGTCACTCACTTTTGAATTTAAACCGATTTAAAATCCAATTGAGAGCCCAAACTCAAACAGTCTCAGAATACGTCCAAACTAGCGGTAAAATGTTTGAAATTTTGATACAATCTCAACGAATCAAATTGCGCGTGAATTCGAGTTCATATGGAAAAGATATGCCAGTTTGAAGTTAGACGATTTAAATTAGAAAAAAAAAGAAAAAAATACAACAAAACAAATATACGTAACCTTCAACACCCACTCAAAAGTCGCTACTTCATCTCCATGTTATCATCCCTAACACTAACTGAAACCCTAACTTGAAGCATAGCACTCGATCACAACCGGCCGCAGCCCACACACGATGGCACACGCCTTCGATCGGCTCTGCCACCCAAACGTCGCCTCCCCCACACCTACGCAACCACCATGAGCATCCCCATCGCACGACCATGCTACAGAATGCACAGCCATCACCCAAACATGATGACCTAATCAAATTTTTTGCACCAATCTAGAAGTCAAATAAACCATGCCGATGTAATCCCCTCGGTCCTCTCTCCAATACTGTACCCTCAATTTGACGACCCGACAAAGTTGATTGTGACACGATGAACGGTCGAGGCTAAATCACCCAATTCTGGCCACATAGAAACCAGATCGAAAAACGAGCTGCAAATTTGACATGCGCTTGTCAAGAGCTTCAAATGGATAAATAATTCGATAAGGTTTGGAGGTGTTTGATTTTGGAATTGAATTTGCAATTCGGGAATTTGGGTTTTTGTTTTTCTTCCATTAAAAAGAAAAGATGAGAAAGAAATAAACGGAAAGACATCAGAGAATAAAAAGGAGCTAGGGTTTATAATAGGTTATTTATAGGCAGATCCTAAATAAAATGAATGGACAAGATTTATTTGAAAGTTGAATATAAACGACCCGAAAGGCCCGTTCTGTCTCCGGAACGAAAATGGGTCATCCTATATATTAAAATAGATGTTTTCGATTAATTTAAACTCAATGGAACAAGTTTCAAGTCCAAATTCCATCTTGTGAAGAAGTTAGCTTAAAATCAGCTTATTTCAAATTGATTTCTATTGATTTCAATTAAGTTAATTTCTAGTCGTTTCGAGTCCATAAGATCAAAAGACAAACCCAATCGCTACGAAACTTGAAATCCTAAGATAATTCACCATTACGGATCCGACTAAACTGGTTTCGAAGAAATACGAGACAGTGGCCAAAATAGCTATTTTCACATTAATTAAATTAATTAATATAAATTAATTAATTCACTTTTTAATTCAATATTTATTAGCTAACAAATTTCATCATTTTTGATTACTTTGACATTTATAAATAATTCAAAATAAGTTTACACATCAATTCAGTGTTAAATATTTCACTAATTGCAACATTCAATTTCAACTGTAACTAAATCTAATTTATTAAAATTAAATTCCAACAAATTGATTAAGTTTAATTTCAATTCTTTTTATTCACAATTATTATTTTAATAACATAGTTAACATTTGTTGATATCTTATTTCACTAATATGCTACAGTTTCCATCTTTTATTAGAAACAACTACTATATTTTAATTATGTTGAAATTTTGTCACTTATGCACATTAATTATAATTTCATATCCCAATTCATTTATTTATCTTGGTTTCAATCTTTTATTAAATCAATTATCACCTTATGCAAATAATTAACATTCCTATTCATTTTATTACATTCACAATTTGGCAGTTACCATATTAACTCACCATTTCTACACTTAATAACATTTGTAAGTTTATTATTTAGAAACAAATGTCATGAAAACTTACACTGTACTCATTTTAATATTACACATTATTTTATTAATAAATCAACATTTAAATTATCAATTTCTCTTTATATCCCTTTATCAATTAATACACTCATTATTACAATTAATTTACAATCTATAACAAATTATAACTTTCAAATCCTTTTAATTAATTGGAGTTATATTTAAAACAGTTATCAATTTCCTTTAATTAATACTATTACATTTCATTCCAATTATATTCTTACAATTTAAATCACTAAATTTTATTTCTTCCAACATTAAATTACAAAACTTTAATAAATTAACAAAGTTTATTTATCGAAAATTACGGGTCGTTACAACAGGATATATAGAAAGTTGACGACATCTCCTAATGGGTGTGACCCATATAGTCCTTCTGCTCCAACCCTATTTTTTTAATTTCTGGGGTGCGAGGCTTAAGGCAACATTTACCTTTCATAGCACACATTTTATTTTGAATGCCACATTTCCATTCCATAATTACACAACACATTTCTATAGATGTATAACTCCTGAGCTCATATGTCGTAGGAAAGGATGTTTAGCTACGAGAAGTTGCTTTCTTCGCCACCAAACAGATGATACGTTTATAAAGATCGATCAATGTGATCTCGAAATGTAACATCAGATATTCGTCCATACGAATTTCTAGGAATAGGACAAACCGAAGGAACCCTCCTACTATATCCTGTCAAGAATCATCCCCAGGATTAGCAGCGAGCAGCCCTTGCATCGAAGATTAAATGAAGATACTACTGCCATATTTATATGATATGGGAAATTTCCCCAAAGGGTCAGTGACAAGCAACCCTTTATTTTATTTACTATCATTCCATGGCTTTAGTTCGAATACACAAATTGGTTTGAAGTGGTTTTCGATTATGAATCACTCAAATCTGACCTCGGTAACTTCAAACCAATCATCGATAAAAAGATATTAAGTAAATAGGTGCTTATCATTTGATTAATTACTTCATTTTTATCAAAAATAATATCTTCTAGAGAAATATATCTTTAAAACGTTTCTTTCTAGTTACAAAATTATTAAACCTCTCGTTAACTTTGGAAATACCAAATCATTTTCACAAGCCATACTAGAAAACATTATTAAGTGAAAAGGGTTGAAAGAAAGTATACAAATTCTACTCGACATCAATTTTCATATTCAACCTTTACTATCTGTCGAATAATGGCGAAATCACCTTTTAAATTCACATGGATAGTATGGGTTCCTTCCTCATAATTTAATGCCAAGTGTAAGAATACTATCTTTCAACAATCCAAGTTGTATTAAATTAAATTTGGAAAATTAGGTCTTTTATGCTTGCCTCGTTTTCGACACTTTGACCATATCTATTCCTCGTTCAGGAAAGAGGCCAGATGAGTAAGGGCACTTATTGCCCCTGAATATCTCCTTAGTTTTAGCACCTCACATCTAGATCTTACGACTAGAAAAATCCAGTCTACTCATCGGCTTTTAGAGCTAAGGTTAAATCAATTGATTTTAATAGCTTTTCTTTAAATCACTTATTTAAACCTTTTAAAATATTTTATAAAACTCCAAATCATTTTTAAATACTTAATTATTTATTTGAAATCATTTATAAAAGATTTAGGAAAGAATACTTAAGTTTAAAGTCATATTTCAAAAGTTATTATAAGTGCTGTAAAAAGTGGCGCGAGTAGTGCTTTTAAAGCTTATTTGATCAATAAAAACTTTTCTATCATTTAGAAATCCATTTTTATAAATTAGATCTCTTTTAAAACATTTAAATATTTATAGTATTTATTCCATATTTCTAAAGAATTAAAAATATCATTTTTAAATAATTTGTTGCTTTGGTTTCCGAACTACCAAACCGCGACTATTTTGAAAACTTGCTCATATTTCAAAATCTACTAAATGAAATCTTGATATTCTTTCATTTGTTTGAAAAATATGATTATAAGAGTTCAAAAAAATTCTTATTACAAAGAATTCCGACTTCAAATCCATCGTATAAATGGATTTAACTTTCTACGGCGTGAAATCGCGAACTATCGTTACACGATGTGCCTAGATCAACATAAATTTCATATTCTATTTAAACTTTTCTAAAACATTTTTAAATGTTTATAAAGCGTTATTAAATTATTTTAAACCATTTTCAAGAGGTTTAAACATTCCATATATACCAATTCATTAATAAAAAGGAATGTGATTTCATTTGTGATATTTCGACGTGTATTTCACAGTGACTTGTTTTACACATCTAAACGAAAGTATTTCACAACCAAACATGATGATCAAATCATAGCAACCAATTGACATATAATACTGTAACAACCCTGGTGTAAATTAACTAATTAATTACATTTAATTAGGAACGATTAATTTTAATATATGATTAGTGAAATTTAATTGTGAAATAAAACATATTTTGAGAATATTTGGTTGGATTTATTTAATGGATAAGTTTTATTTCTTAAATAAAGAATTTCTACTAAATTGGAATATTATTAAATAAATTGTATAAAATTTGGTAATTAGAGTGAAATTTTAATATTATGATTTGTAGTTTAAATTGAAAACTTATAATTGTAAAATTTAATTATGAAACTAACCTAGTTCTGTAAATCATTGATTTGTTTATCTTAATAAATTCCTAAGTCAACTTTGGAAATGATGTAAATTCAGTTAAATGTTAATATTAGATTTATTATTAAAAATAATGAGAATAATTTTATTTTAGAAGTCATATTTAACATTTTTATAAAATCTTAATATTATTACAAATGAATGTTTTATACTTGTTAATTTGTCTTGTTAAATTTGAGAAATTATCATGTGATTTTGTAAAATATTGATTAGTGTAAATAAATGAAGCAAGAAGGAAATAGCAACATTTGTCTTAAGAAATTAATTACCAACACTTTGTTTTAGGATTCATGTCCAAACCCATTTAGCCCATGTAGTTAATACTAGTGTGAGAAATGAGATACTTACAATTCATTTCTCATTTTTACTTCAGCCGAATCAAAAGCTTCTTCCTCTTTACAATTGTAAGCCTTAGAACCCAAATCAAGTTGCAAACATAGGGCTTTTTTAAATAATGATAGGGTAAGTGTTCTAAACATTACCTCTATCTTTTAGAACCATAAAATAGAGATTCTGATTTTTTTTAATTAGAATTACTTACTGGTTGGGTTTTTGTTCTTGAGTTTTAGGTGATTTTTGTGAAGCTAAGGGTTTAGCAAGGATTATTTGGGGATCTAGCAAGCAATAGGAAGTTAAAAGTTAAGTTAATCGTTCACATTTCTATATTTAATCCATGAATATAATTATTATTGTAACAACCCAGTGTTTTGCACCGGTTAATTATCATCATTAGGCGATTAAATCAGCTGGCTAATTACTATTGGGATTATTTAATCGGGTTGAAATTCTTTTAAAAATTCATTAAGGTTATGCGGGCTTTAAAAATTGAATATTGGCCCACGTTTCTTTTTCTTGGTGCTGTGATAATTATCAAAAGTAAATACCCATTCCTCCCTTCATTCATTTTTCCAAGACCAGAAAAAACCACATGAAAATGGCTGCTAGGGTTTTGAGCGATTTCGTGATGCCACGGCTTCGATTCCGATCTGTTTGATCTTTGGCATCGCTGTCTTTGTTCGTTTGGATTGGAAAAGGGGGATCTCGGCCGCGAATTGGATCTGTGCTCTTCGAAGCAAGGTGAGTGATTTTCACTCACATTCTAATTCAATCTTAATATAGTGCTTCTGCCGTTCGATTTTGTTTCAATGTTGATGAGTTTTTTTGACTCGGTTTGATTTTCATTTGGCTTCGGTCTTGATTTTGTGTATGCGATTCCCTGTTTTCGTCCAGTAGCTCACGGCTTCAACTTGATTTCTGACTTGGTCATCTCGGCACTGTTGAATTTTGTGGCCACCACGGCTTTGGTTGCGACTGTTACATTTGATATTTTCTCTGCTGCATATATGTATTCCTTGATTTTTATTTTGACTTCACTTAACGGTTTGAATTGTGCCTTGTCTGGTTCATCATTTGGTATGTTGTTGCTCTTTGTAGTTGCACTCTGGTTCATGTATATGAAGCAGTGTTGTGTAGGGTTTAGCACCGGTTAATTATCGTCATTAGGGGATTAAATCAGCTGGCTAATTGCTATTGGGAGTATTTAATCGGGTTGAAATTCTTTTAAAAATTCGTTAAGGTTATGTGGGCTTTAAAAATTGAATCTTGGCCCACGTTTCTTTTTCTTGGTGCTGTGATAATTATCAAAAGTAAATACCCGTTCCTCCCTTCATTCATTTTTCGCATCCCAAAAAAACACACGAAAATGGCTGCAAGGGTTTTGAGCGATTTCGTGATGCCACGGCTTCGATTTCGATCTGTTCGATCTTTGGCATCGCTGTCTTTGTTTGTTTGGATTGGAAAAGGGGGATCTCGGCTGCGAATTAGATCTGTGCTCTTCGAAGCAAGGGGAGTGATTTTCACTCACATTCTAATTCAATCTTAATACAGTGCTTCTACCCGATTTTTGTTTCGATGTTGATGATTTTTTTTGACTCGGTTTGATTTTCATTTGGCTTCGGTCTTGATTTTGTGCATGCGATTCCCTGATTTCGTCCAATAGCTTATGGCTTCAACTTGATTTCTGACTTGGTCATCTCGGCACTGTTGAATTTTGTGGCCACCACGGCTTTGGTTGCGACTGCTACATTTGATATTTTCTCTGCTGCATTTATGTATTCCTTGATTTTTATTTTGACTTCACTTAACGGTTTGAACTGTGCCTTGTCTGGTTCATTGCTTGGTATGCTGTTGCTCTTTGTAGTTGCACTCTGGTTCATGTATATGAAGCAGTGTTGTAATTCCTTATAGTCTTCACTGTGTTGCTCTTTGTACTTGATTCAGACTGCAGTTTGAATTGTGACTTCAGTGTGTTCGAGTTGTATACATATATGTTACATGTTGGTCTGTAGCTCCATGTTGCATTGAACTCTGTTGACATGTGCATTACACTTGAGTCTTGTTCATTCACATTGCTACTTTATGACTTCGGCCATTTTCATTTGAATTGTAAAGCCTTGATCCTGATTTGTTCGACTACTTTGATAAATTTCTGGCTTGATGATTATGCTTGTGACGAATTTGGTTTTGTTCGACTTTGGCCATACAGTTTACTGCCTCTGGTAGCACTTGTTCGATTTCACCTGCTGCCTTTGACATGAATTTGTGTATTGGCTGCAGTTCTATGACTTCGGCATTTACTGTCTTTGGTTGTGAATTGAGTTTGATCATCCCGTAGCATATATTGATAGAGCCATTTGTATTGTAGATGTCTTGGTTCTTATGCATCACTAAAACACTTTGTTCATGTAAAATCTGCTGTTAATTGCATTGAGTTGTTTTGATTGTGACGACCCGGAATTTTCGAGCATTTAAAATCAAAATATTTAATTGATTTTAAATATTCAATAGGGCAATCTTAACTTAAATTACAAATATCGCTATCTATTTGATAATTAAATAACAGAACTTAATAATTAGAAATTGGGTAAATTGTTGAATCTTATGTTTTAAGCCTATTAAAAATAATTTGAAGGCTTGTAAAATTTATATTGATAACATTGAGGATAATATAAGTGATAAAATTGAATTTAACGTGATCTGTTCAGTTTTGAAATTTTATCGTTTAAATTGAATTTAAAAATAGCCTTCCGAGGCACAGTCACGGAATTCGACGAAACCAATTCCATTGGATCCGTAATATTGAATTATTATCGGATTTCAAATTTCATATTTATCGGAGTCAGTGTGTGAGTGTACGGTATAAACGCGCTTAAAAAAACAAACAAACAAATTTAATTTAAATTGATGAGCCTTCTTGTGTACGCCTCCTCCCTTAACTTAAAATCAAATACAGATCGTCTTCTTGCAGAAGCCTTTTTTTTCTTTCCCACTTTCTCTTTCAAATTCTTACTTTCCAATCCCTTCTTTCTTCAATTCAAATCATAGAAAAATAAAATAATAATGGCCGAACTATTGTAAACGAAATCACGCTACACCCTCTTTTACTAGTTCGCCGGTTCCCCCTTTTTGTTCTTTCAGTACATAAATCGAAAATCATTCGAAAAAAAGAAAAGAATAAATGGGCGATTGAAATCGCGAAAACAAGAAAGGGCCGAGCATTCGTATCGAAATCGAGGTCGAGTTTAAACTCCACACTTAATTCGTTCGAAGCCCTAGATGGAAGTAATCACATCCTCATCGAATCGAGTCGTCGTGGGTCGCTCGTGGTTTCGAGCTAGTGTAGGGTGACGTGATTGGGAACGAAGTTGAGGTGATGTTTGACTGGGATGGATGGAGCGCTCATGCTAGCACGCTCGCAGCGGTCGTGGAACTTCGAAGTTCTCGATGGTTGGGCGGAGTTCGCTTGCGACTGGGAGAGCAGCGACGAGCTCGAGCGTGGTTGGCATCTAAGGGTGAAGGCAAGTGAGGTAGGCACGCGGTGATGTTTGGTTCTGGGCAGTGGCAGTAAGGGATGAATGAGGTCCCGTTGTGGACTCTGGTGAGAGCATCGGTGAGGTATTGCTGCGTTTTTATTATTATATTTATTTATTAATTTAAATTAATTTAAATGTGTGTGTGTATATATATATATATATATATATATATATATTGTAGGTTTAAAACAGATAATAACTGAGAATATTATATATACAGATTAAGAATAGAAAATATATACATACACAGTAAAAAAAAAAGTTAGCCAGGAAATTATTTTAAATTTTGGAAAAATATATAAGAGTTTATATAAAAGTTAGTTAAGTAAATCTACTAAATGATCATTAATTGTTTAATTAGATCGAATATTAATAGAACATCTAATGTTATTCAAGGTCTGAAAACAACAATGGATAACAAGTCAAGATGGAATAGACTACAAATCAAATGCAAAGGTGAGTTAATCTCACTCAGTTAATTTAAATTTAAATGATTAAATTTAAATAATTGTTTGAAATGGTTGAATTGACTTATGTGCTGTAGTGTAGTATATATTTGGAATTGGCATTTTATATTGTGCTAACATCTGTGGATGCAGGAAAAACAGGTTGGAGGGATCCAACTGGACCCATCAACTTTATTTAATTACTTAATATTCTCTGTTCTGAATATTTGATATTCTGTAATGAATTATGTGGAAATATGAAATGCTATGGCTTGATTGTTATAATCGGGCAATAATGAATTACCAAATATATAATTTGAGTTTGGGAATGAAAATAAAATAAGTGAAATTGTAAGTAACATAATCATAGAAAAGTTGAATAAATTTATGAATGAACTGGAAAGGAAATAAAGCATCTTAAAAAAAAATTTAATAAATAAATCTTGAGTATGGGAAGAAAATTTAAATAAACAGAAAGTTAATGAAACTTAAACTTCAATGTTATTGTTTAAAAGAACAAAACATTTATTTTAAATTTAGGATTTAAATTATTTAAGAAGAATAAAGAAGAAATTGGGAATAACCTGAAATTTGTATATTTCAGCTAAAGGATTTAAAATCAAACTGAAAATAATAATAAAGTCCATAATTAATGAATTTTGAAATGAACTGATAAGTAAAGAAATTTATTTCAAATGGAACAAATTGGGAATCAATTGGGAAAATTGATTTAATTGATTGAGATTGGTAATTTCTCTCTGAATAACCAAGTACGTTTTCAAAGTAAATTTTTAAATATAAATTAAAAGTTTAAAGTTGTTTTAAGAAGTATGTTTTGAAAAATTTGCTATTACTAAATATTTAAATTCTAAAGTTAGTATTTCCTTTTAAATCTATTATAGCAATAATTATTTTAATCTATTATAGCAATAATTATTTTAATCTATTATAGCAATAATTGTTTTAATCTATTGTAGCAATAATTATTTAAAGAGTGACTTAGTATTATATTTTTTTTAAAAGTGAAATCTAGTTTTATATTTTATTTAGTAACATTGTTTTCAAATATTCATATAGTATGTATTTTTAACGAATCATTGAAGTAGTTTCAACTTAAATGTTATAAAGAATATTTCTAAGTAAAGTGTTTTAAATTATTTTAAAAATCTAGTTTTGTGCTTGGTGATTTCAGAGGAGATAGTAAATATTTGGGAAAGTTTATTCTGAAAAGAAAGATGGTTTTGGAACTGTTTTCAAGGGATTGAAAATAGAATATATCTTGTGAAGATATTTTTGGGATTAATAAATAATTTGGAAAATTATTGGTTGATGGTTGTTTGTGAATATAAATAGATAGTTAAATAACCGACTATCAATATTGGCCAAATGCGTTGATCGTTTCGAAGAGACCGGGATCGAGATTTATTCTCGAAAACCACTTCGATCCGGTTTGTACGTTTCGTGAAACGTGTTCAGAGTCGAAGATGGAGCAGTGAAGTGCAAGGGCTAGTCGCTACTAATCCTGAGGATATTTCCAAAATGGATGTAGTAGGAATAGTGCCTTCGGTTCCGTTCGAACCCGGGACGAACTTGTATGGATGAATGCTTGCGAAACATCGTCAGGTGGACGATGGGCATTCTAAGGGATATATTCTATAAAGGTAACGCTTAGCCTCAAGCCTCATTGTGATAACCCGAATTTTAGACGTCTGTTAATTGAAAATTAACAAATGAAGATTTTAAAATAAAATAAAAAGTCGAATTATAAATATCTAAACAAATATTTATATTAATAATTTTCCTAACTAAAGTATTAAAGTTTGATAATATTAGTTTAATAATCTTCTTTTATAATTATTTAGTTGGACAATTATTTAGTTTGTAGATTGTATAGAAAAATCTTTAATTTTATATATCTGGATATAAGTATTTATTTGACAATCTTCTTATATAATTTAAGTTTGCAAAAGAAAACTTATATTTTCAAACAAATTAGACATACTTATTAATTACTATTGATTTGAATACACACACACACACACACACACACACATAGCGTAAATAAAACTATGACTTGGAATCCTATATATATATATCTTAAAAATGAATAGATTTAAAAACTCTACAACTAGTATATATATAGTTATTAATTAAAATTTAAATAACTTAAGTTCAAATATTAAATAAGAATAAATAAAGGTTTCAACATATTTCTTTAAAGTATACATGAGAGAAATATAAAAATATATATATATAGCATTTTATACAAATGTAAACATGCATATGAACATTTGTGAGCTTGGTAATCTTATATTTAAACATTTGTAAGTTCAATATGACTTAAATTTACAAGTGGCATTATCTTGAGTCTATTCTTGAAAAAAAAGGGAGGCTTAGAAAAAATCTTTTGGTGTTCAAAAACATTCTTTTTCTCCTCTTCTAAAACTGAAAACCAGATCTAAGCATTTAGATCATCTCAAAAATTTTAAGAAACTCAAAACTTGTTTAAACTCAAAGATCTGAAACTTAAAACCAGATTGTATCGGCCTGTAATCTTCTCAAAAATCAATGTGGAAAAGATTCAACAATTCAGAAGAAAGAAAAAAAAAGGCTTCAACTCAAAATTTCTAAGCCAAGTCTGTAACCAATTTTCCAAGTAACCTGAGAGGATCAAAGCAAGCCTGTTTACAACATAACCAAGAGTAGCTTCCAGTTTATAATGTCTTCTCTGTTCCAGGTTATCTGTTGCAAAAACTAAGGTGAGTAAACTAGATCTGAATACACCTTTATGTTTGGATGTTGTGATGGATTCTCGAATTAAATTAGGGGATAATGTTTTGCTTTTATAAAATTGTGTATGCATGTATGTATCGGGGAAATATTCATGCATATGTTATCCTCTGTTTTAAGTTGTAGTTTCAAACTCAGTAGAAAAAATTAGTATCTACCTAATCCAATCAATATTATACCTTGATATCTACAGGGAAGTTGCTTGTTACTATATGATAATGGTTTTAAAAATAATTCCAGGGAAAAATATTTAGTTAATGATGTGTAAAATATTTATTTACAGTAAAATAATCATAGATCGGAAAATTTGAGTATTTTAGTTTTAAGATATGATTATACAATTGAATTCGTAGTACAAAATAATGATTTTAGGTGAAGAAATTACGATTTTTAAGTTTTTAAATGATGAGGAATAGCGAGTTGAACTGGAAACATGTTTTGGTCAAATTCCGTTGATCAAGAACGAAATTGATGACGTGATTGCTGGTGAAGGAGGATGGTGAAGTGGGAATCATTAGAAAATTAACCGAAGAATTTATAATTTGCCGTGGAAATGTTTGACCATGTAGTAGGGTTTAAGGGCGTACCTGTGTCAACGCCATTCTCGAATTGATTTCGAGGTCGTTCGTGGATCGGGGTGGACCGGACTTTGAGAGAAGATGAGGGGGATGGTGGAGCAGCTGTAGGAGGTGATCGCAAGACCTCCGATGGCCAGAAGGGGCCACGCGAAGTGGGTTTGGATGAATTAGGTTAATTTCCAGGTTGGGTGAAATACTCGAATCACGAACCACGGTGAGGTTGTGGGTTCTGGAGGGTCAGGTAGCTTGTAAGGGTCATGGTCAACTCGCGGTGATGTTGCTGATGATCAGAGGGTTCGCGGGCGACGTGTACACGTACACACATATCTTCGTGTATCTGAAGAACTGTTGTGAGTCTGGCATCAAGGAAGAAGAAGGTTGCTTCGATGCATACGCGAGTTAAATCAGGAATTGACTCGTAAATGTTTTGGAGTAGAACTTGGGTTTGCTCTCGTGATTTTTTCAAAGATGACTCGAAGAATTAGAAACAAGAAGTTAGGTCTCGGGACTGGTTTGTGGAAGTTGGGGTTTCGAACAGAGTTTAGGGTGGTGCTTGGTTCTCTTCCGTAAGAAGAGAAGTTTACAAGATAAACTTGTTATTTTAATAAATTCAAGGTTAAGTTTTCGCAAATGAAAGCAAACTTACAAGTTAAAGTTTGTTCTTTGAAGTTAAGTAAATCAAACATTTAAACGTGAATTGAATTTATATTTCAAATTCAAAATGCTTTAAGACGATTGTTTTGAAAATAACTATCTAATCAAATAGACACAGGATAGTTGACTCGAGTTTTACTCGTGATTTTGGTAGTTGGCTCGAAGACGTTGGCTTGTTGACTCGGAGCAGGGAATAGGGTAGCTTGGGTTGAAGTATGATAACAGGTTAATACAGAAACCTGTCGATCCGTTTAAAAATTTTAGATTAAAATTTAAAACCCTGGATTTAAATAAAGTAAAGTTTTAAATCTAGTTTTCAATCTAAATTTAAGTTTGAATCTAAGAAAAAAAAAAATAAGTTCAAGTGGAATTCGAATCTAGTTTGGAAATAAATGAGTTTTAGATTCAAATTGACTTAATATTATTAAAGTTTTTAATAAGTTAAAATGTAATTAAAGAATTTGAATTTAAATGGAGTTTGAAATATAAGAGAGGATTTAATCAAAGTTAAATCAGAATTCTTAATTTAAATTCAAATTTGATTTGAATCTTGAGTTTTGGAAATAAAGTTTATAAATCCTAATATCAAGTAATTAATTTGTAAAGCATTAAATAAATAATTAAGGGTTATTAACTGATTTATTTTTGTTAATTTGAGATAAATCAATGTAAGTGATTTGAGATTAGTTGCTTAAATGGAAACTACTTAATGTAAGTAAGCAAAGATTAACTTGCTAAGGGTTAATTAATTAGTAATTGGATGTTAATTACTTATTAATCAAAAATTAACTAATTGAGAATAATTAACCAATGGAATAATTACTTGATGATTTGATGAATAATTACTTATCGTAATTAATAGGATTGTAATTACTTAGGGAAGTAATTAATTGATAATTACTAAATGAAATTAAAGGTGTTAATGATGGAAGAAATTTGGATCAAATTATTTTGTATAACTAATCAAGGAATTAATTAGAGATAATTAAGGAGTAATTAATTTATTTGATGAAGTAATTAAGGGTAGTTAATTACTGATGATATTAATCAAGGATGATTAATATTTATGGTTAGAAATTAATAAATGAAATAATTAAGGGTTAATTACCGTATTGGGTTGAGGATAATTAATTTGTGAAATTAATTAAGGGATTAATTACTTAATGTAATTAATGGATAAATAGAACAATGTTGGAAGTCTTTGATTAATTGTTATGCCTAATATGTGGTTGTGGTGCTATGTGATAAGATATGTTGATTTAAACTATGATTATGTAGCTATCTATTGTTGACGAATTAGGTGACATCCTGTATTTAAAATTGAGTTGTATTTCACTTGAATAATATAAGTAAGATGATATCGATTTCGAAGAGACCGGAGTCGGGTATTAGTAAATACCCGAAACCACTTTGATTCATTATAGATTGATTTGTGAAATCATTAAGCTGGTTTGGTTTGATTTAAGTGAATTGGACCATTTAACCTAAGTTTTGGCACTTACAAATTGATGTGTGATATATGTGATGTTTATAACAGCTTGTTAAGTTGTAAATTGATAAGTTACCCGGGTTTATATAAGTTGTATGTTTTGGGATATTTCATATTAGATAGGTTTACTCGCGCCGGTTTCCAGCCTGACCCGGGTGTTACTGTGATGTAATGCTCGGGTCAGACCGAGTATTACAGATTTTCAGGTAAGGACGTTCTGGAGTTCAGGAGGCGAGCTGGATGGCAGGAACGTACGGAGTGGTTTCTGCTGTGTGTATTATTGCTGATTAGCTGGGGCATGTTTTCAAATTTGTTCTGTGTTGAGTAATAGTTTGTAACTCTGATGCATGATTGTATAAGAGTATTGACACAGTTCTTCTTTGTAAAACTGATATTATGTGATATTATATTTTGATCCGCTGCGAATGTGAGGTTTCCTGTGACTGGCTTCTTTTCTTCTTCTTTCTCTTTCTTCTTTTCACTAACTATCTGGAAATTTCGGATCGAAATTTTCGGGTCGTTACATTTGGTATCAGAGCAGAAGGTTAAGCGAGAACCTTGGCTCTGTTGGGATTACTCATTAGGGATAGGGTCAAGGGTACCCTAGAATGAGTTGAGTGTGTATATATATATGAGAGAGCGTACTTGTTATTTTCTTATATAAAGATTTTTAAATGATTTCAAAAGTAAGTGAATCTTATATAAGAAATAGATTATCTATTATATTAAGGAAATTGGTTGTAGTATTAATTAAATTAAAAGTAATAGTAAGAATTAAGAAGTAATATAATACAACCAAATTGAGATTAAGTAAGCATAAGTTTGAAATGGATTCAAACTAAAATTGAAATTTTGAATTGGAGAAGTATTTCAAAATAAATTTAAATTAGAATTGGTTTCAACCCAAAGAAATGTTTAATAGTGGAATGATTGTTCTTCAATAAACAATAAAATGTTTTAAGGAAGTAACCTTTTAAAAAGGAGAATAACTTGTGAATTAGAAAGAATGTAAGTTAAAGAGGGAGTTACTTAATGAAGTAACTAGAGATAAGCAATTTAAAGGACAAATACTTAATGAAGGTAATTAAGAAATAAGTTAATTACCGAAGGCGATTAATTGGAATTAATTAATGATGTAATTAATTTAAAGAAATAAAAAAATATTGTTTAATGCAATTGAATGAAATGGTTCTATTTCAAACAAGAGTTGTTTGAAAACTTTAAAGAGAATTTGTTTTGAATTGAAACCAAAGGTGATTTAAATTTTAAAATTGGCTTGGTGAGCCAAAAAGTAAATATGAATATGTGTGGATATACTTAAATATTAAAGTTAGTTTGAAATAAACTCTAAATATTGAGTTTTAAATCTGGAATAAGACATGATACCCAAAGTGATAAGTTTTAGAACTTAATAAGTGGGAAGATGATTTATAAGAGGTTCAAAATTTGAAATGGAAGTTCAAACTAGGCAAGGTAGACTGGATTAAGTGAATTGAGTTTAACTTGGGAAAAGTTAAATATGTTGGGTGTTAAACCTGATTTGAAAATTTCAAGATAAAATTAAGATTTAACTTGGGAAGTTAAATGGTTGATTGTGCTTGAGAGTTAGAGTGATTTCAAATTGGGTTTGAGATCTAGAAATTTAAAATGAATGGATGTTTTAAAATAAAATAGATAATATCATCCTATTGTTGTTAAAAATCTTTAAGTTGTGTATTGGAATTGTTTAAATGAATGAGAGATGGTTTAAATTTGAAATTTGAATTAGTTCAAATTGAATTTGATTTGAAGTAATTGAAGATGTGATTGAGGATGTATAAGTACAAAATTCAAACGGAAATTTTGAACTGGATTAATTGGAAACGATTTGAAATTGAAGTGGGTTCAATTTGAAATTAGTCCAAATTGATTTGAATAATTTGGAATTGAAATTAAAGTTGAATAGTATAAAATTCAAATGGAATTTGAATTGAATCTGAAAAGAAATCAAGAATAATTCAACTTGATTTGGAAATGGAGTTTAAAATTGGAATTAATTCAAACTGGAGTTGAAATGAATTAAAATTGGAACTAGTTCAATTGGAATTTATCTGAATTAGAAGAATTTGAGATCAAATTTGAATAAAGTTAAATTTGAAAAGAAACTGAGGTTAATTCAACTTGATTTGGGGTTGAATCAATTTCAATGGATATTGAAGTTATTCAAAATTGAATTGGGTCAATTTAAATGGTAGAGGAAATTTAAATTGAATTGATGAGAATGGAGACTGGGAAGTGAATAGTTTTGACTTTGGACTATTTTTCTATATAAATTATTTTAATATAAACCTATTTTTCCAAGCTATTCATTATATATATACAACCTTTCTTTTTGAAAAGCCAAACTATCTTATTCTTGTTTTACAATTATTTTTGAAACTGTTTAACAATTTTCTAACTATTCTATAAACTAATTACTAATTTCAATTACTAATTACTATTTTATTGCTATTTTGCAATTATTTAAAATTTCTATGACTATTTAACTATTTTCCAATTATTTTACAATTACTGAATTATTTTATAGCTATTTTACAAACTAGTAATTATTTTTCAACTACTTATCTATTTCTTTAACTTTTCATGTTATTTTCTAAATTTAAACTAGACAGAGTTCAAACTGTTATTGTTTAAAAACCCAATCGAGATAAGAATAGAGGTGATAATCCGAATGAATGTAAGCAATTGTGAATAAGAGAATGAAAATTAAAGTGAATGTGAATAGAAAGAGGAATTGATTTGGCTGACAACTAATAAAGATAAATACGTAAGGTGTACATATGTTATTCTATTCACATAGTGATTTGATCCAGATTCGAGCACAGAATTTTGAGATAATTATATCGATCCGAGTGGGATTTTTTCACTCGATTTTCGACGGCGAACCTGGATATGGATTGTAGGTTGGTTCTGGATATTCTCTATCATAGTTAAGCTATGCTAGGAGAATGATGGTTTTCGATCAAGAAACCAAATCTGAGTCCGCACTAGGAAGTCGGGTTGACGATACTAGTTCGGAAGTGAAATTGTGTGATCGAGTGAGCGATCAGATTGGTATAGCGTATAGATGATATGTGTACATCGTACGGTTTTGAATGAAAATGATATTGAAAAGAGTAATCAAATTTGAATATTTGATTTTGAATAAACAAAGTTATATATCTTTGTTATATAAGATAAAACTACCCTTGATGAATCTTTTGCCAGAAAGAAAGGATTTTGGAAGTGTTTGAAGTATAAAAGGATTTTATACAAGTTTATAATGATCCAAAGATTTTCATAAAGGATTTTATATATATCTATATATATAAAGAATTATATAAGGATTTTGGAAAAAGGTTTTGGGAACCTATGGATTTGGAAAAGCTTTTGATTTTTGGGAAAATCAATATTAAATTTGGAAAGCCTAGTTTGAGAATTATCGATTTTGGGATAATCGATTTTGTGTAAAGGAGCTTTGTATGAGATCATACTAGGTGTATGATTTAAAGATACTATATATGTATAGTATAAAATGTTTTGATGATGGCTCTGGGGAAAAAGGCGCTCCCTTGAAATGAACTAAATATTTAAATTCTAAAGTAAGTATTTCCTTTTAAATCTATTATAGCAATAATTATTTTAATCTATTATAGCAATAATTATTTTAATCTATTATAGCAATAATTGTTTTAATCTATTATAACAATAATTATTTAAAGAGTGGCTTAGTATTATTTATTTTTTATAAGTGAAATCTAGTTTTATATTTTATTTAGTAACATTATTTTCAAATATTCACATAGTATGTATTTTTAACAAATCATTGAAGTAGTTTTAACTTAAATGTTATAAAGTATATTTCTAAGTAAAGTGTTTTAAATTATTTTAAAAATCTAGTTTTGTGCTTGGTGATTTCAGAGGAGATAGTAAATATTTGGAAAAGTTTATTCTGAAAAGAAAGATGGTTTTGGAACTGTTTTCAAGGGGTTGAAAATAGAATATATCTTGTGAAGATATTTTTGGGATTAATAAATAATTTGGAAAATTATTGGTTGATGGTTGTTTGTGAATATAAATTGATAGTTAAATAACCGACTATCAATATTGGCCAAATGCGTTGATCGTTTCGAAGAGACCGGGATCAAGATTTATTCTCAAAAACCACTTCGATCCGGTTTGTACGTTTCGTGAAACGTGTTCAGAGTCGAAGATGGAGCAGTGAAGTGCAAGGGCTAGTCGCTACTAATCCTGAAGATATTTCCAAAATGGATGTAGTAGGAATAGTGCCTTGGGTTCCGTTCGAACCTGGGACGGACTTGTATGGATGAATGCTTGCGAAACATCGTCAGGTGGACGATGGGCATTCTAAGGGATATATTCTATAAAGGTAACGCTTAGCCTCAAGCCTCATCAAATGGGAATGGCTGAAAATCAGGGGATATGCAGCAAGGCTTCGTGGGTAGCCCCCACTGGAGGGTGAGGTCATCCTTGTCTAGATGTCCCTTTTATTTTGGTTTAGTGGGCGGTTGCTGATCCCAACCGCGGGGTGATCTTGCTCGGGACTGTCCAGTATGGGATGATTCCAGTCTTGTGTTGCAGGAGAGTTAGGGTGGCTCCTCGGTACGCTGATCTAGACCAGGTACTGTGACAGGTGGTACCCCAGTGCCTAGCCATTAGTTGGAATCCATTTTCCATACGCGCCCGTACGGTTTTGATTGTACCCAACTATTGCTGAAACGTGAGATGCAAGCATTTCAGCTAGATTCTATTTTACTTTCTATAGACACTATTATAATATCAGAGGACTTTAATATAAATGTTTTAGCTATCGTAAGGTAAAAACCCGACATGTTTATTTGTGGCGTGGTCTTACGAGATGCTTTTGTTTTCAAAGGATTTTTGAAACTTTAATAATCAATTGGATGTGATTTTCTCACGCTGGTAATCCAGACTGACTCGAGTGTTATTTATCTGTAATGCTCGGGTCAGACCGAGTATTATAGGATACAGGATTTGATGTTGTGGAGCTCAGGAGACGAGCTGGATGACGATACGTATTTCCGTACTTGTTTATGTATATATATTCCACTGTGTTGAGTTGTTGTGTACCCATTGTATGCTATTGATGTTGAATTGTGATTGATGTACTCTGATGATGTAATATATATAAACAAAGATATTTGATTTTGAGTAAAGGCCATTTATTATCTGTTATATTTTATTCCGTTGCGATGGTTAGATTCTGTTGTTGATTTCTATTTTCTTCTTCCGCCTCTTCTTCTTTAACCCAAATGGTTCGTATTTCTGTACAACTTGAGTTGATTTAGGTAGAATAGTGTTAACTCAAGGGGTACGGATTTCCGAGCTGTTACAGCTTTCATTGTTTATTCGAGCGCTGTGTAGTTTGTAATTTGTTGAGCGTCATATATATACATGCTTTATTGTTGTTTCATTTTGTATGTGCTATCAGCACTTGATTCTTCTCGTCTTCATCGATGGTGTTTTGAGTCTTGTTCGTTTGAGTGTATTGGAGTCTTTAAGTTTTGGTTTCATGATAATTCTGGTCTATTGGCTCATGTATGCACTACATGTGTGCAGTTTCAGTTGCAAGTGCATTTTTAGTTTAGTTCTTGTTTGGTTTTTGGTGCACATGCTTCTGATTCGGGTTGCATACTCTCTGGTGCCTTTATGTGCTTTGCTTTTCTTTGAAGTCTCTAGTCATTGTAGTCGTCTGCACTTATATTTGCAGTGTGTATATACTTGTGCCAACACAAGTGTATGCATTCGTCTTTTGCCCTGTGTATTTGATAGTCTCATGCCTTTGTGCATTTTTGTCGTGCTGTATTAAGTTTTGATGTGCACTGTGCATATCACTACACCGTTTCGAGTCTGCATTGTTATGTCATTTTGATGGCACTGTCCAATTAAGTTGCCTTTCAGTCTTTGGGACATTTGCAGTTTGATTATGCAGTTTTGGGTTTTGTTTGTATAACTTGAGCTTGATCTCGAGTTGGTGCCATTTTCTTCTGATTCATTGTTCTTTTGCATATTTCAGCACTATAGTGGTGAGGCAGTGCACGTGAGCGTGTACTGTAGCCAAATAGAATTGACTTTTTAATTGATAATTTCAATTAATTGACTTGTTTCGTGTGTCCAATTCAATGTATTTTGAAATTGTATTTTTATTTGGTTTAATTTAATTATTCTGTTGTTTTCTAATTATCTTCATTGATAATCTTTCTATTTAACTTTGTTAATGATTTGGCTTCGTTGATTCGTTGTTTAATGCTGTTACTTGTTATATTTACCGTTATCCAATTCTCTTATTGAAGGATTGGATATGCGAATTTAGTGTGACCGTCGTCTATTTGTTATTTAATTATTATTGCTTTTGTGCATTACTAACTGAGTTTGAATTAGATTGACCCGCGTATTATTTTCTTTTGAATTAATACTCGGGTCAGACATAGTTATTACAGGCTGTTGATATCTCGCTTTGGGATGCTGCTTGAGCTATGAAGTCTCTTCATATCTTTTGGAGTAGTCGGTGTTAATTATTAGGATGATATGTATTCACGTATATTATTTACAATGATGTACTTGTATATGTAACTTCCAGTGTCGACGGTTGTAGTTGTATCACATGTATTGTAACTCACTTCAGTTACATATGAGATTTGATATTATCCGTGTTCTGTGTTTAGCTTATCTATGTTATTATTATATATGTTGTCCTAAACTATTATGAACCATCGTAGTTCATTTTATACTGGAATTGAATATGTCGATGGGAGTAAATAAACAAAGAGATGAAAAATAAATATATATACCACTCATATCGAGATAACCAATACTAGTGTAAGGCCTAACTACGATGACCGCTCCTATCCAGCCTTATTCTTCGTAATAACAGACAGTATTTCCTTTTAATACTTTTTGTTATTGTGAGCATAGATGTGGGGCGTCATAAATGGTATCAAAGCAAGGGGTAATGGACATAAAATATAACATAACTTAGATGGAACATGTGTTACAACTATTTGTTGATGTTTTTAATTGTGCCTTGAGTCAAAACTAAAGTTTTGAAATTATGATGAAATTTTTAAATATCTTTATTTAAAAATAAAAGTGAAATTGTGTTTTGATGATTGATTAATTTGTGTTATGTTTATCAGAGTGCGCAGGGAAACAGTGAGACTGCCTTCGCTGAGCACAGCTGAAAACCCTCTTGATTTAAAAATCAAAATATGAAAATGAAATTAATTTCATTGTGTTCTTACTTAGATGTGTTTGTTTTGTTTTCTTTGAAAATTTCGAATCCGATTTGAGGATCCGCAGCAATTGCAGTTATGTGATTTTGTTGAGATTTATGCTGGTTTTCTTTTATGCTAATTGCATATTGATTAGATTTTTGCTGTTTTGAATTATCTTCATTGAAGATATAATCGAGTGATTTCTTTGTTCATCTTGTAGTGTGCGTGCAGATATGAGTTACACGTTACTACATTAATTTTACATTGAACCGATGTTTGTTTTTAAAACGTATTTGGTTGCCATTATTTTTATAACGGGACTTTTACACCTGTAGTATATTTTGATGCGAATTATTTTGATGAGATTTTGACGTATAAAAATTACTGTCACTTTGACTCCAGTAACCATCAAATTTAAAGTGAATTTTCAATCGGTTGTCCCACAATGCTGATTTGATACCCGTTTTTACGGTGTTTTGAGAAGTGCAATTTCCTTATCGAAATCGCTACAGATGTTGCTATTTTAATCACGTGTTTTAAAAATCATTTTAAAATAAAATTGTTTTCAAATTTTTTACAGTTTGCGCTTTCAAAAGAATGAGGAAGCGATTTAAACGCTTCAGCAAAATTGAGGACTATGAACCCTCACTTTTGTTGATTCGCTTAATTCCGGATTTGTCCGTTTGAGAACATAAGATGTTATTTATTTAAAATACACAATTTTGCATTTTCAGGGAAACGATGAAGAGATTTAAATGATTTAGCAAAAGTGCGGAGTATGGAACCACACTTTTACTATTTCGATTAATTCCGAACTCGTTAATTGAAACATCTGCTGTTGATAATTTTAATGATTTTGTTGGGCTTTCGAGCCACTATGTTGAACCTTCGGGTCATATGATGGACCTTCGGGTCAAATACCAGTACTAGACATTCAGGTCATTTGTTGGGCGCCAAAAATATAGTACTTGGTAGGCTTCGGCCATATAAGATGCACGTGCGGCGTAGCTAAAACTCGCCGTCTGCTGGGAACGATCCATCTTTTATGTTGATTTTCTAGATTGTCTTAACTGATTTCTAGATATTTGTTGTTTCTAATTATCTGCAGGTAATTAGATATTTGTTGATTTGAGTTTTAATTATCTTTGTTGATAATGAGATATTTGTTGTTTTCTGATTATCGATTTTGATAATTAGATATTTGTTGTTTTCTGATTATCGTTTTTGATAATTAGATATTTGTGTTTTCTAATTATCTTTGTTGATAATTAGATATTTGTTTTCCGATTATCGTTTTTGATAATTAGATATTTGTTATTTTCTGATTATCGTTTTGGTAATTAGATATTTGCTGATATGATTTCTAATTATCTTTGTTGATAATTAGATATTTGTTGTTTTCTGATTATCGTTTTTGATAATTAGATATTCGTTGTTTTCTGATTATCGTTTTGGTAATTAGATATATGCTGATTTGACTTCTAATTATCTTTGTTGATAACTAGATATTTGTTGTTTTCTGATTATCGTTTTTGATAATTAGATATTTGTTGTTTTCAGATTATCATTTTTGATAATTAGATATTTGTGTTTTCTAATTATCTTTATTGATAATTAGATATTTGTTTTCTAATTATCGTTTTTGATAATTTGATATTTTTTGTTTTCTGATTATCGTTTTGGTAATTAGATATTTGCTGATTTGAGTTCTAATTATCTTTGTTGATAATTAGATATTTGTTATTTTCTGATTATCGTTTTTGATAATTAGATATTTGTTGTTTTCTGATTATTGTTTTTGATAATTAGATATTTGTGTTTTCTAATTATCTTTGTGGATAATTAGATATTTGTTTTTTGATTATCGTTTTTGATAATTAGATATTTGTTGTTTTCTGATTATCGTGTTTGATAATTAGATATTTGTTGTTTTCTGATTATCGTTTTTGATAATTAGATATTTGTGTTTTCTAATTATCTTTGTTGATAATTGGCTATTTGTTATTTTCTGATTATCGTTTTTGATAAGTAGATATTTGTTGATTTGAGTTCTAATTATCTTTGTTGATAATTAGGTATTTGCTAATTTTGCTGAATATGAAGATTTTCTAGTCCCTAATTGATTCTAGATTATGTGATATGTAGAGATCAAATTTTAGATTGTGATTCATTTTATGTTATTTTCTAGTTATCGGTTATTGATTTCTAGATTATGTTGATTATATTGAATCGTTGTTTTCTAATTATCATCATTGATAATTCTTTTATTTATCTCTGTTGATAGTTAGAGTTTGTTGATTACGAAGTTCGTGTTTTCTAATTATCTGGTTGATAACTAGATATTTGCGGTTTTGCAATTTGTGATTTGTGATTTGTGTTTTCTAATTATCTTTGTTGATAATTAGATTTTGCTGTTTTCTAATTATCGTATCGATAATTAGATATTGCTGTTTTATGATTTCTATATTCTAATTATCTAATTGATAATTAAAATATTGCTGATAATTGTATTTATTCAGTTTTTTTGTTTATGATTATCCATTTGATAATTAGATTTTGTGAGAATTTGTGAACTTCGTTTATGAAATTTAAAGATTTCTCTGGCGTATTCTTGACCTTTATTATTCTAGCTTAGCCAGTTTATGTTAGAAAAATAACTGTTATTGACGACTTTAATTATGAAAATTGTGGGGATGCAATTTTTATAGGAAGGGGAGTCTGTAATAACCCGGGATTTTGCACCGGTTAATTATCGTCATTTGGCGATTAAATCAGCTGGCTAATTGCTATTGGGACAATTTAATCGGGTTGAAATTCTTTTAAAAATTTGTTAAGGTTATGCGGGCTTTAAAAATTGAATCTTGGCCCACGTTTCTTTTTCTTGGTGCTGTGATAATTATCAAAAGTAAATACCCGTTCCTCCCTTCATTCATTTTTCGCAAGCCCAAAAAAACACACGAAAATGGCTGCTAGGGTTTTGAGCGATTTCGTGATGCCACGGCTTCGATTCCAATCTGTTCGATCTTTGGCATCGCTGTCTTTATTCGTTTGGATTGGAAAAGGGGGATCTCGGTTGCGAATTGGATCTGTGCTCTTTGAAGCAAGGTGAGTGATTTTCACTCACATTCTAATTCAATCTTAATACAGTGCTTCGGCGGTTCGATTTTTGTTTCGATGCTGATGATTTTTTTTGACTCGGTTTTATTTTCATTTGGCTTCGGTCTTGATTTTGTGTATGCGATTCGCTGATTTCATCCAGTAGCTCACGGCTACAACTTGATTTCTGACTTGGTCATCTCGGCATTGTTGAATTTTATGGCCACCACAGCTTTGGTTGCGACTGTTACATTTGATATTTTCTCTGCTGCATTTATGTATTCCTTGATTTTTATTTTGACTTCACTTAACGGTTTGAACTGTGCCTTGTCTGGTTCATTGTTCGGTATGTTGTTGCTCTTTGTAGTTGCACTTTGGTTCATGTATATGAAGCAGTGTTGTAATTCCTTATATCTTCACTGTGTTCACAGTGTTGCTCTTTGTACTTGATTCGAACTGTAGTTTGAATTGTGACTTCATTGTGTTCGAGTTGTATACATATATGTTACATGTTGTTCCATGTTGCATTGAACTCTGTTGACATGTGCATTACACTTGAGTCTTGTTCATTCACATTGCTACTTTATGACTTCGGCCATTTTCATTTGAATTGTAAGGCCTTGATCCTGATTTGTTCGACTACTTTGATGAATTTCTGGCTTGATGATTATGCTTGTGACAATTTTGGTTTTGTTCAACTTTGGCCATACAGTTTACTGCCTCTGGTAGCACTTGTTCGATTTCACCTGCTGGCTTTGACATGAATTTGTGTATTGGCTACAGTTCTATGACTTCGGCATTTATTGTCTTTGGTTGTGAATTGAGTTTGATCATCCCGTAGCATATATTGATAGATCCATTTGTGTTGTAGCTGTCTTGGTTCCTATGCATCACTGAAACACTTTGTTCATGTAAAATTTGCTGTTAATTGCATTGACTTGTTTTGCTTGCATTGTTTATTCGAGCTACTGTGCAGTTTGTAATTTGTTGAGCATCATATATATACACATGCTTTATTGTTGTTTCATTTGGTATGTGCTGTTAGCACTTGATTATTCTCGTCTTCATTGATGATGTTTTGAGTCATGTTCGTTTGAGTGTATTACAGTCTTTATGTTTTGGTTTCGTGATAATTCTGGTCTGTTGGCTCATATATGCACTGCCTGTGTGCAGTTTCAGTTGCAAGTGCATTTATAGTTTAGTTCTTGTTTGGTTTTTGGTGCACATGCTTCTGATTCAGGTTGGATACTCTCTGGTGCCTTTATGTGCTTTGCTTTTCTTTGAAGTCTCTAGTCATTGTAGTCGTCTGCACTTATATTTGCAGTGTGTATATACTTGTGTCAACACAAGTGTATGCATTCATCTTTTTCCCTGTGTATTTGATAGTCTCATGCCTTTGTGCATTTTTGTCATGCTGTATTGAGTTTTTTCGTGCACTATGCATATCAGTACACCGTTTCGAGTCTGCATTGTCATGTCATTTTGATGGCACTGTCCAATTGAGTTGCCTTTCAGTCTTTGTGACATTTGCAGTTTGATTATGCAGTTTTGGGTTTTGTTTGTATAACTTGAGCTTGATCTCGAGTTGGTGCCATTTGCTTCTGATTCATTGTTATTTTGCATATTTCAGCACTGTAGTGGCGAGGCAGTGCACGTGAGCGTGTACTGCAGCCAAACAGAATTGATTTTTTAATCGATAATTTCAATTGCTTGGCTTGTTTCGTGTGTCCAATTCAATATATTTTGAAATTGTATTATTTGGTTTAATTTAATTATTCTATTGTTTTCTAATTATCTTCATTGATAATCTTTCTATTTATCTTTGTTAATGATTTGGCTTTGCTGATTCGTTGTTTAATGCTATTATGTGTTATATCTACCGTTATCCAATTCTCTTATTGAAGGATTAGATATGCGAAATTTTGTGTGACTGTCCTCTACTTGTTATTTAATTATTATTGCTTCCATGCATTAATAACTGAGTTTGAATTAGACTGACCCGCGTATTATTTTCTTTTGAATTAGTACTCGGGTCAGACCGAGTTATTACAGGCTGTTGATATCTCGCTTTGGGATGCTGCTTGAGCTATGAAGTCTCTTCATATCTTTTGGAGTAGTCGGTGTTAATTATTAGGATGATATGTATTCATGTATATTATTTAATGTACTTGTATATGTAACTTCCAGTGTCGACAGTTGTAATTGAATCACATGTATTGTAACCGACTTCAGTTATATATGAGATTTGATATTATCTGTGTTATGTGTTTAGTTTATCTGTGTTATTATTATGTATGTTTTCCTAAACTATTATGAACCATCATAGTTAGTTTTATACTGGAATTGAACATGTCGATGGGAGTAAATAAACAAAGAGATGAAAAATAAATATATATACCACTCCTATCGAGATAATCAATACTAGTGTAAGGCCTAACTATGGATGGCCGCTCCTATCCATCCTTATTCTTCATAGTAACAGACAGCATTTCCTTTTAATACTCTTTGTTATTGTGAGCATAGAGGTGGAGCATCACAATTATTTGTTGTTTGGATTGAATTGGATGGTTTGTTGTTAAATTGCTTTTAATTTGTTTAATTGAATTAGCTGCAAATTGATTGTAAATTTGGATGATTGTGGTATTGTTGTTCACTGAAAATATTAGTGTGAAATTTGCTGCAGTAAAATAGCGATATTATAGTGTAGAATTATCTAACACAGCTCATTCTTTTTGCTGTAGAAAGATCTTTCAACTAGCTACGACTTCTCTTTTAGTCACTTTTTGAAACTACGCTGTTCAAGTGTCTAAATTGAGTTAGAAACTGATAATCTCGCATTGTTATGTTTAATTGGCAGTGTTAGAACTTGAAATTAAATTGGTCATTAGTTTTATGTTTCTTGTCGAAATTTGATAATTCTTGATGTTCTGGGAACTTGGACTATGTTCTAAAACTTTCTTGTTTTGAGTTTTCCAAAATTTTGAGGTTTATATACTCAAAATCATATTTGTTTTTCGCTGCCCTGAGAATAAACAACAGCGATAGTGAATTTAAAATCTGAGAATTATTTTGGCCATAACTTTTGAACTGTAAGTCCAAATTAGATGATCTTTATCTGTTTAAAACTTGGACATTTTTCTACAACTTTCATGTTTTGAGATTTGAAAAATTATGGGATATAGGGGGTCGAAACTGCAGATCTAAATGCTTTAAATTTGAGTTGAAAATATATAAGTGGATATGCTTCATGTTCAAGTAATTTTACGAAAGTGAGTCTATTTAAATTTATAAATCTTAAACTTGTTTCTAAATTAGTTAACATTCTTTTGTAAATGATTTTAATAATAGTAATTATACATACACATACATATGTATATAATTATTTCTAGTATATGTAGTTATGGATTTGAAAATACGAGTGATTATGGTTTTATAAAATAAGTGATAGCATATACAAGTGGCTTTGGGAATATGGTTTTAAAAAGGCGAGTCTAGTTTATTTCTAAATAATATATATATATATATATATATATATATATATATATATATATCAAAATGGATTTGGAAGAATAATAGAAGTGGTTTTAAAATATGGGTTATTAACTAAGTGTTTTATATGGAAATTTGAGACACTGTGTACATAAATGTAATTTTGGAATAATTCGGGTTTATTTTATCAAATAAGTGAAAATTTATTTTAATCATAATAGTAAATTAACTTATGGAAATTTATAACAAGTGTTTTTAGACAATAAAATCAAAGAGAGAAAAAATGTTTTGAGAACCTTAATTCTATAATTTGAGGAGTACTAATAATCGACTTAGTGTCATTGATTGGTTTAGATGCTTTCGAATAACGCTTCGTTGAATATGGTATAACTCATTGAATAGAATGTTTGAGTGGAAATTACTAGTCCATTAGCAAATACTCGAATTTCATAGGGTGGTATGGGATGCCTTGGTTAAATTCTTATGATCATATTTGGGAAAGTACTTAGCACTTTAGAGTTGTATTCTCTTCTAGTGTGCGATAAGTGGTTGCTAGATCCTTAAGAGAATATGGTTTAGGTTTTCAATGATATCCGTAATAAGTGATATTTACTAGCTTTTAGTAAATACTTGGATATCACCATATGGTATGTGACATAATTGTTAAATCGTAGTAATTAGTGTAGGCGATAGGATTTGGCACTTTAGAACTTACTCTCTTTTGTTGTGTGGCAAGTGGTTGCTAGATCCTTAAGAAGTTACTCTTAGATTTCTTTTCAAGTGTAATAATCTAAAATAAATCCGAAAGATTCGGTCGTGGCTGCTGTAACGACCCATAAATTTCAATAATTAAATTTGATAAATAAATAAGTTTTAGTAATTTAATATGGAAGGAAAAAAACTTGTTATTTAATAATGAAAGGAATGCTAAAATGAAACGTAACCATGAATTTAAAAGTATGATTTAAAGTTATAGTAGCGGTGGTAAGTTGCTGTTTAATTAGTCTATTAGTCTAGTTGTGAATGTTACCTTTGGATAAAACGGAATATAAGTAAACATGGGTAAGTGTTGTATAAATATGAATTTGTATATAATTTATGGTAATTGAATGAATTCAACGGTATGTAAACAATTATGATAATTAGTGGAAATAATAAACTTGAGCGTAACATAAAAATAATTATAACATTTATTGCAAGTTACCTTTTTTATTTAGGCTGCTAAATTTAAGATTGGAAATCAATTACGTTTAATTATGAGTAAATGTTCATTAATGTGAGTTAGGTAATTATAAAGTGTGAATGTAATAAAATAAAGGGAAATGTTTATTTTGTTCATAAGATAAAATAAAGGAATGAAACCTAGTTGAATAGATTAATTGAGATTTTAATTATAATAAATATATATATTTGACAAATTTAATATAATTGAAAATAATGGTTAATGCATAGGAAAGACGTAAATTTGAGTATATGAATGTAATGAAAGACAAGCAAATATTAACTAGGTTATAAAGTAATAATAAACTTAATAAAAAGATTATAATTAGATCAAATCAGTTTATTTGGAATTTATCAATTGGAATTCAATCTATCACAAATGGATTAATGGTAATAAATGAAATTAAATACTATATCAATTGAATATAGGATAAAATGGGAAATATTAATGTAATAAAAATAAACCAAATGTAATTATACTCATAAGATAATAATTGGCTGAATAACAACATTTAAAATCAACTAAATGGATTTGTTGGAATTTCAATTGATAATTAATGAACTTACTAATAATTGAACTTTGATATTCTAATTGATTAATAATTAACTTTAAATTGATATAGAAAGTTGTTATAAAGGATTATAAATTACTAAAGTAATCCAAGATGATAAAAATTATGAATTTTAAAATTTGAATGAAAAGTGATTTAATTTAATATTTATTTAATTGAGTGAAAAATAGCCATTTTTGGCACTGACTCGGATTTCGACGAAACCTGTTTTATCGGTTCCATAACGGTGAATTATTGTAGGATTTTAAGTTTCGTAACGATCGGACTTATCGTTTGATCGTACGGACTCGAAACGTCTATAAATCAATTTAATTGAAATCAATTTGAAATAAACAGATTTTTTCATAACTTTTTCATACAATGGAATTAGGACTTGAAAACTTTTTCATTTAATTTAAAATATTTAAAAACATCTATTTAGATATATAGGTTGACCCATTTTCGTTCCGGAGGCAGAGCGGGCTTTTTGGGTCATTTATCGTTCAATCAAATCTTGTTTGTTCATTCTATTTTCAGCTTTGCCTATAAATAGCCCGTTATAGATCCTAGCCACTCCTTATTTGCATTTTTCAGTATGTACATCTCCTTATCAACTCGTCATTCCAATGGCAGACAAAATCTAATTCCCAAATTCCAAAAATTAATTTCAAATTCAAAAAAAATTACGGATCTGCAGCAACTTCGTGTCACGCTTCAAGTTTCAGAGGCAAAAACCCTGCAGCAACTTCGGGTCAGGAAGAAAATAACTCGGACCACTTCGGGTCGTTTTGGCAAAAACTCAGAGCATGTACTGGGGATTTGAGGCGGCGGACCGAAGTTGAACTCGAAGTCGACCTAGGACCAGAATTTTCCAATCTTCTTATTTTCATAACTTTTTCATACGAGCTTGGATCCATGCGCGGTTTGTTTTTATGGGATCATATCAAAATTTCGGACATTTTGGCTTTGGATTGGACCAATTCGGGGACAGTTCAAATTTTGGGTTTAAATTGGATTTAATTCAATTTAAATTCAAAGGTGAGTGTTTTAGCCAACTCACAACTTCTAAAATTTCTTATGTTTGTTAAATTTAATTCATGATGCGATTAGGAAATTACTTATTATTTTTTGGTATATTTTTACCCATCATCTCAGTTAAATTGAATTTATTTGAATTAAATTGTTATTTAATTTATTATCGCATATAAACTGCCAGTTAAATGCCTGTTATTTATTATCAATTTCTATATTGATATTTATGGATTGTTTTGGATGATGGTCATGATGGATGTTGATTGTTGATATTGGTTGAATGGATGTTTAGTGGATTATTATTAATTCGGGATTGCGGTTTGAAATGATATACAACCGTAAAATATTAAATTGCGGATTGAAATGATAAATATCTGTATCACTTGACCATAGGATAGAAAATGCAGCGAAATAAAATATAATTGTCAATAACAGATCTGCAGTAGTAGTGGTCCTTATATCTCGTATTACCAATCGAAAGATGGTCGAAAGAAAAAATCTCTATTTGATGGAGCTTCTTCCTATACCTATGAATTCCATTGGACCCAGAAATGAGACATTGGAAGAATCTTTTTGGTCTTCCAATATCAAGTAGTTGAACGATTCAAAGATTCAGTACCTGTAGACCAAGAGGTGCCACCACCCTTTAGGGAGGGAGATGAGGAGAGGTGGCCTGCCTCGCATAATACCTGCTCATCATCCCGAAATGATTCGTCGATATGACAGCAATGCGGACAGAGTGGTGAAGCGCTATTTATCGTGCTTTTCGTTGGCGAAGTCTGCCATTGTACTGAAAAAATTCAACGAAAACAGGACGAAGGCCTTGAAAAGTATAAAGAATGAAAAAAAAAATGCCCCGTGAAAAAACTTTTTGATTGATATCAGGAAATCAAAGAAGAAGCGATGCAAGACCCCGCGGATCTGGCCCGGATCGACCGTACAACAACCTTAACCGCACAAGCCCGGGCTGGGCCTAAGAAGGACAATAAGAAATGAGATGAGGGACAACAAAACATATAATTGGTTAATATGATACTAATGTGATGAATGAGAATGACTTCTTTTTTTTTTGCTTGCTTTTATGTTAGAAGGTGCTAAATCAATCGGTGCCGGAGCTGCTACAATTGCTTCAGCGGGAGCGGCTGTCGGTATTGGAAACTCTCATGATAGTGAATATGGGTCCTCACCACCCATCAATGCATGGTGTTCATAGGTATAGGAAGAAGCTCCATCAAATAGAGATTTTTTGAAAAGTTGCTCCTGCTACTCAGCCTAGAGCCTTGAGCATTGTACAAGGACTTGCTGTAGGAGTAACGCATTACCTTCTGGGTGTACAAGCTCGTGCGTTTGCCCCCGGAAATTCATGGATTTCTCGCAATATGAGATTCAATGCCATAACTCTGATTTGTATTTTACTTCTTATTGGTGCTGCTGGGAAATCTGCACAGATAGGATCGCATACTCGGTCACCCGATGCAATGGAGGGTCCCACTCCAAGAAAGAAGGGTCGAAGGTTTTGGGCCTGTAGCTTTACCCGCCACGGCTTCACTCGATTCAGTATTTCAATAGAACAAACAAGCAGAATAGATCTGCTTCTCTTTGTTCTTACGAACAGAATTCGAAATTTTATTCAGCTTACTATTTAATAACTCATAATCAGATCTGCCCCGTCATGCATAGTTTACCGTCCTGTAAAATGGTTGAAAAGAAATTGATGACTCAATATCTGTTCGTTCCTCACTCTTCAACGAGTGACCCGCTGTACATCGAACCCGCTACTATGGAAGACCAACTCTTAGCGAGTCAGTAAACTCAGTAAGAATATCGACCCTTCCAGTATTACAAAGCACACTCCAAAAATAAAAGGTGAGGGGGACGTATTCTTCCAGTATTGTTCGAGAAAAAGACTAAAAGAACTCGTTTCTTTGACAGAAAGCACATGTCGGCTAGAAAGCAAGCCTGCAGCAGTACCTTGACCAACTCCAGGTCCAATAGAAGCAAGCCCTACGGCCAATGAAAAATATTCCTTGACTTGAATAAAAAAAATCACGATAATTGGTACACCAGAGGTGCGTCCTTCCCGGTCCTCTCGTACTAGGGAAAGGTCCTCTCAATGCTCTAACGCCCATCCCCCATCGTCTTACTGGACGACCTTGGCCCCTGTAATTTTGGGGTCATGTCTAGTATTCAGAGTTTGCCTCGATTTGGTACCGCGAGTTGGCTGCTCTGGTAAGAATACTCCTTTCCTTTTTCCTCTGTGGACGGGACTAAGGATATACTAACCTTACAGCACCTCCCCTAAGAAACCCTGGTCGAGTGGGTTATTTAATAATAGGGGTACCAAAATAGAAAAACATGATTTTCCCACCCTTAATTAAAGTAAAGTACTCGATATTTGGAACCAATTTACATCAATTTTAGTATTCTCTTATATTACGTCATACCGAAAAATGCCCTACCGGTATAATATGGGGTCTCCCCCTCCTGCAGGATCCCCATTTCTGTCAATTGAACAATACCTACCTGTGGAAAGGGAGGCTTTGATCATTCAAATTGACTCGGGTGCTATTAAATCAATGATTCGGACCGCCTTCTTTCAAACCGACTATAGATCTCTATCAGTTAAGGATGGGACATTAGTAGTCTGCGCTCTTAGTTGATTGAGTTCTTCCAGCTCTTGCGTAATATACTGGCCTAGGGTTAGGCACTGTTATTTATACAAGCTAGGTTAGACCCGTGAGCTTGGCAAAACGTTCATTAGTGGATTGAAAGGCAACAGGCGCCGGGCGAGGCTCTCCACTTTGACTTTCTCTACCAGAGACCGGGCGAGGCTCTCCACTTTGACTTTAGTGTATTAAGCATAACGAGTGCATTTCCTATCTTTCTACTCCCCTAACGAGTTCATTCTAGTTGTGCTCTTTAGGACTTGTTCGTGTTTTCGCGTCGAGAATTCTTTGCAGATGAAGAGATGTCAAAGGGGCTTATTACTTCCCAAACAAATTCTTCTACATCTATATCTAGACACTGGTTCATCAAGAATACGCAAGAAAAGCACTTCGAATTGTTGAAAAAAATATACTTACACCTATCCTCACGAGTCGGACATTGGCCTAGTTACTTCTCCACGCCTGAACTATCGTTGGGAGGCCAGGGTAATATGCTCCTTCACAAGCACGGAGAAGACCCTCAAGTCCTTGGGATAAGTAGTCCTTCAGTGGGTGGATAAGACCACATATTAAGAAACGACCCTTCGCTCGCCGCCTCCTCACTAGTTCCATGCCAGTGAGATGCCTGAATCGAACCGGGGTTCGCAGTGGTGGAGGAACCGGATCGGAAAAAAGAGGGATTCTAGTTGTAAGATAGCTAATGAAACCGTAGCTGGAATTGTGATCTCATTCAAAGAGAAAGATAGCAAATATCTGGAGTTTCTTTTTTTATCCTATACGGATGATCCAATCCGCAAGGACCATGATTGGGAATTGTTTGATCGTCTTTCTCCAAACTATTAGAAAAATTGGGGAGGTATATTAATTGTGAGTGGGAGGCTGCTTTCGAAACATTCTTCATCGACTCCAATTAATATACTGTATTGTCATTACAACTTGGGCAAAGCCGTACCGAGGGTTCGAATCCCTCTCTCTCCGCTCCTCTCGATCGCTTCAGACTTTCAAAATCTTTTTTTTTATTCCTCACGTCCAGGATTACGGACCGGATCATTAGATAAGAATCCAAAGATGAAGATATGATCCAACCAATTGGGAGAGAAGAAATAGACAAAAAATATTTTTTCAAGAAGAAATTGAGTTCTGCTTCTTTCTTGCTCTTAGATTGTTTTTTTTTCTACTTTTTTTAATGTCTGTTCTTGTATAATCTGTCTCAACATCTTTTTCATTTTGTTTTCGTAAATCTAATACAAGATTTCCTTGACCTTGTTGTTTATTTTTTTTTTTACATTGATCTTTTTACTTTTACTAATATTTTCATAGAAATGAAAATTAAAAATAAGTAATTTGGTAGGTATGATCCACGGTTTTATTTTATACGCATTAAAAAGTAGTAATAATTCTGGGAAAAACCAAGGTTCTAGATTTGATATGCTACGATAGAATTTTTCTTGATTCATTCCCATCCAATCAAAAAAGGATTTTTTTTTAATTTTTGATAATTTAGATTTTTAGTATTTTTATGAATCTTCACTACAAAACAAGGTCTCTCGTATGATATCGGAGGCGAGAAAATCACTCGTTTGATCGAGTATGCTACTAATCGATCTCTACCTGTTATTATTGTGTGTGCTTCCGGAGAGGGAATGAGATTTAATCCTTTTACTGCAAATTTATAAGCAGTTTGCTTTTACTCATCTAACTATCTAGCTTAATTCATCAACCCTAATGATAAATAAAAAAGAAGCAGAAAGACTTGTCGAAAATCGCCGGTTGGGTGCTTCTTAATTTTGATATAATCAACATGTTTTTTTATTTGAATACTTCAAAGTATTCATTATTTAATTAAATTTGAAATTTTTTATTAAATTAATTATTAAATTTAGGGCTTCCGCGACGGGAAACCGGCCACTAGTTACGAAGTGAACATAAGGTATCGAGAGGTCCTTCACAGTCAGGTACCACGAACGCTACCGCGCGTGCGCCTACGGTGCGGTAAGGCACCACCCTGTTGTGCCAGCAGCCAACTCCGGCGTGTCAGCTTAGTTATCCTCATCAAGCCACAACCTTGATGTCTAGCTTCCCAACTGGTAGACGGTTCCTTTTCCCCCAAATCAATAAAGAAGGGAGAAGTCAGTGAATTCTTCCGAAGAACCGGAAGCGAAGCGCTATGCCGGGGCGAGGTGGTGCATACCGGAAAAGAAACTGCTCCGAAGAAAGATATTGGGGTTAAGCAGGAGCGATAGTTCAACGGCGCACGATACTTGTTTATTTAGCTGCTATAAGCTAATTGGTTAACTCGCTAGTCAAATTGAAGATTTGAATTCTTTGTGAAATCTGCTAGCATTATCTTCCTCTTATTAGTCTCAGGATTACAGAGTGAGGTGCGTTTGCATATACTGGGATACTTCTTTTTGGTTTGTTTCGAGAAACGATCAATTCTGATTCTTTCTTTTTCGATTGATTCTTTTCCGATCGAGATGTATAGATCCATGGTAAACCAGAAATTCTGATGTTCGTGATTCTTCATCCACCGATGCAGAAAATGCTCCAGTTTTCCATTCTCATATGAGGCAGGAAGGTTTATTGGCAATAGGTCGGCGCCAGCGGAAGGATAGCTATACTGATTCGGTATACTCGAAATACACCTTTGGTACAAAATTGACGATCTCACAAAAAAAGATGACATATCAGTGGTTTATTTTCCATTTACTGATCCCATCTTTCACCGAATCGATTCTTTTTTTTTTAATGTCCTGCGGAAAAATAGCTCGACGCCAGAATGATAAAAAGCTTAACACCTCTTATTTTACTAAAAAAAATGCAAAGGTCCTCTTATTCAAAACCTCAATTATGTCTTCTCTCCCCCTTCACACCTCAGAACGCACTGTTCTTATAGAGAGAAACGCACTTTCACATCTTCTTAACCCGAAACGAAATGGATGAGGAGAGGTTCTTTTTGAGGGTACTCCCGGTATATAGCTGCGATCTCTCGCCTCCACATGCCTGCACCACCTCCCGCTCACTTCGCTCGAAGTATATTGGATCGGTCGCCTCACCCGAAAACCTACAGGCGCCTGGCCAAGATCTACCTTTTTCTAAATATCCTTGTAATTCTTCCATTGACTTCAATTTCTACTTGAACCAGAAACAATAGGTATTTCTTGTATTATCAAAACTCTCTGCAATTATTCCTGGGATGGGAGGGAGTAGGTCTTGCTTAATCCGGGCGTCTTTCAGGCTGCTAAGGTGACTAATGGATTAAGGACGACAAGACCCTTATTCAACGCCCCTGTATTTCCGTAACGGATGTCTCTGCATGAACTAACCCTAAAGAGGTTCGTTGGACTGGAGTCAGTTTGATTCCTGTTCGCCTACGAAAAACAAACCAGCGAAGCGTGACGAGCAAATGGATCGTTGAAAGCATATTAATTGGCTATATTAATTGGGACTTGCGGGGGAAATAAGTATGGAAGTCGCTCCAGATAATGAGCAGTAGGAGGAAAGTATTGGAGGAGTTGTGAGTCCCTTGCTAATTGAAGATCCGTGATTCGACTGAATCCTTTCACTTTGACTCCCATCCCAAGTAGCCTATGTATATATTTTACAGAAACGTGAAATCAAAGTGGGTGATAAAGTAGCTGGAAGACATGGGAATAAAGGTATCATTTCTAAAATTTTGTCTAATGGGAACCAATAGTGCCACCAAGTGATCAATTAAAGATGTTGTAAGATTTTTGGTATTGCGATAGCTTTAACCATGTTAATGGTCTCACTTTATTGGTTGATAGAGAATCAAAGTTGACTTACCAATAAAGAACGAAATGCTATGATTCTTACATATGATTTATTAATTTATTCAGAAGGAATTCGTCGAGATTGTACACTTTTTTCCTATTTCTAGCTTGACCTTTACTCTTCACACTTTCAAATTCCCTTGTTTAGAGGGACAAAGTGACTCGAACAAAGCAAAGCGAAGAGGTTCTTTAGCGTAGGCTAGTCAGTTTACTTGGAGTAGCTTTCCCGCTGCCCTGTAAGGTTACTTGGCCTAGAGTAAGAATAGTTTGGCGAAGTGTACTAGACCTCTAATTAAGATACTGGGTCGCCTTGCAGTTGGGATTTCATTTTCTACACCCTTCATGATCCACAACTGGAAAAATTTTGGGATGCCTATCGGCTCGGGTGTTGCGCCAAGGTTTAATGAAGCAGGGGGACACGGATAGGACTCGTCTCGGGTAAGTTTCAAGATCCTAGGATTAGAAATCCACAAAGGTGCCCGGTCCTAGCAATTCTAAGAATTCAAAATTGTGGCTATATGTCTGACCAGAGAAACCGACGTTTCTTTGTAGCTCCAGAATGTTTCAGTTTATGTTCCTACCTATCATCTGGATATACCAAGAGAGATGTACGGTCTAATGAGGCTACTACGAAATAGTATCTTAGGCTCTTTCTGCATAGAGCTGCCAGCAGAGCAGGGTTGAGGTCCCAATTAATATACTGGTTTCAGGTTAAATAATTTGGATTCAATTGAAAAAAAGACTCGTGCGAAGTAGACAGAGACTTAGTTTATACAAACTCCTGAATAGGAAAACGAATAGATTCAGAAAGTCAAATAAAATCTTTGAAATTTTTATTCGATATAATTACAACTGATCCAAATGATCTAATAAAAATTAGAAAAAATTCTATTGGAATGGAAGAAATTAGTAAAAAGGTCTCTAGATGGTCATACAAGTTGAACATAGTAAAATAAGAAATTGAAAGATTTCGTTGAAATTGTTCGTTTGGAAATTTCCCAAAAAGCTAATTATAGGTTCTTCTTTCCATCGGAACAATAGGGCTCTCTAATAGGAGCCCCAGATATTCATTCGGAAAGTCCAGTATATTAATTGGGTGGCTCATCAGGAATAGCGAGACCGCGGGCCTGGCCTTTCCTAAAACTGTGTTAGGAGGATTTCGATAACCATTCTGCACCCCCTCCCGATAGTTCTTAGCTATGGCGGACATCTTTCTGTCAAGCCACGGACTCTGATGGGTGGTGAGGACCCATATTCACTATCATGAGATCCTTTCTTGTAGCAGGTACAGTCATAACTTTTACCTTACCAGTGAGAAGCGGTTAGCTGTCTGACTATGAAAATTGGATCGGATTTTGCAGTTTTTTCTTCTGCAGTACCTCGACGTGACATGAGCGTGAAAGAGGTTCAAAAATAAGTTTTTTTTTTGTTAGCGACATAAAGTGCGAAGTTCTTCGGGACATTTTGTCCGGTTATGCTTCTTTTTTATCCTCTCCTAGCTGCCAGAACTCACTTGTCAGAACTTGAAGAAGTTAAGAAACTTGATGAAGATAAGAAGAAACCGGACAACAGATTCCAATAATGTATGGATAGACACTCGACCAATAGATGTGATAGACTTAGAAACTAAAGATGCTACCACTATTTGGAATGCCATTCTTAACATCTTTCGCTACCTTTCTTTCACAGGTGGCAGAATTCTAGACCAAAATAACCATGAGCAGCAACGATGTTATAAGTTTCTTCCTCTTGACCGAATCTGTAACCTTCATTAACAGACTCATTTTCAGTAGTTTTCCTGATTAAACTAGAGGTTACCAAGGGTCTCCTCAATCTACTGTATAGGTTGGACGAAGCTAAGTATGGAGTTGGTGCCGGCCTGGCTTGTTCGTTGCGCACCTAGATGTTCTACTTCCTTTCTGTCTAAAATAGAAGGCCCCTTTTTGTGATGAGATTCCGTGGAAATATTGGAATCCAATAAATAAGAAATAAGGGTTTCGCGGGCGAATATTGACTCTTTCCTTTTCCTGCTTTATTCGTAGGATCAATCCACAACCTCTCCGAGTAGATGGGGATTGATCTTTAACCCGGATGCACTTAAAGAATCACTTACCAGACATATGACTGGAAAAGAATAGAAGAAGCATCTGACAGAGAGCTCTCTCCCTTTTTCCGCCCGACTCTTTGGTCTTAAGAATGCTGGTTTTTTTTTGAATTTCTGGATGTTAGTTGCCTATAAGTATGCTGGGTGACACTGGACCCAATTAGTATACTAGAGGTCGACTTATATATTGATTTTCTTCCCAACAACGGCCTCAATGTGGTAGCATCGTCCTTTGTAACGATCAAGACTGCTTGGGAGTTCCTCTATTCAATCCTTTTCCTTCTTCTTGTTGCTGGATATCTCGTTCGTATCCATCTTCTCTTTTTTTCCCGAGCCTCTAGTGAGTTACAGACAGAGTTAGAAAAGGTGAATTATTCACAGCCCATCTCATTTTCCTTACATTCACAAAGAAAGTCTTCAAAAGTATTTCTATTTTGCATGATCCAATCATTGATCCCGGAATTTCTACAATAAAAAGGAACTGGCAACAGGAAAGTCCAATGATAGGTCAGCTAACCCTCCCGCTTCACTATCCGAACGAGGGAAATTCTTTTACAATAGGCTGCATATGCTGTTGGTGCTGATATATTGGGCAGGGCCGGGCGGGGTCCAAGTATATTAATCTGGGCTCCAACGTCCAGTATATTAATTGGATCTCTTGCGAGAAGGAGTTCACTGCCACACCTGCGGTTAGCCCTGTTCTTTCATAGCTCACAGCAGCTCAATTAGGTTAACTCACTACGGTGTGAACTTCTTCTGGTACCAATTTCCCCCAACTCTCTATATGTTCGCAATACCCAAAATCTTACAACATCTTTATAAACGTATTTAGTTAAAATTTTGTCTGTTGATTTAAAACTTGGAATCTTAATGATACATAGTAATAGATTTATGTATATTTTTTCAATGAAAGATTTTATAAAATAATGCGATTTACGTATTAATCGGATATTTTTTCTTTTAAATAGTTGCCAAATATCTTTCTATAATTCCGCTCTTTTATCATCATAAGTTAGAACTATTTTTTTATTGTCTTTTGTGATTATAATTATTGGTGCTTCTTAATTTTGATATAATCAACATGTTTTTTTATTTGAATACTTCAAAGTATTCATTATTTAATTAAATTTGAAATTTTTTATTAAATTAATTATTAAATTTAGTATTTAGTAAAAGTATATGCGTGAGACACAATCTATTAATTAGGTTTATTTCAGATATCCTACTAGAACAATATCCTAATTTGATCTATGACTGTGAGTCTTTGATCTATGACTATGAGTCTTTATAATACCTCGGGAGCTAATGAAACTATTTTAGTAAAATTCAACTGTCTCAATTCCGAAGCAATCGCGCCAAAAACTCGAGTACCTTTTGGAATGGAAGAAATCAAGAGAAATATAGCAATTGACCGCCCTAGACCGATGTGAATCAGAGAGCTAGTGCAATGTTTTTTCAAATGAAAAGGATCCGAGCTCGGATGAATGTTCTTGTAAATTGTGGCCAATACCAGGTATATAAGCAGTGATTTCAAATCCAGAGGTAAATAGGGCCAACGAATGTCGTATAATTCAAAAAAAAAGACTCAACGAAATCGGATTTATATAAAAAAGAAAAGGACCAATTAATTCATTACATGAAAGAAAATTACTATGCAGTAAATTCATTGATGAGTCAAAAAGACAAATTGATTAGGATTTTTCTCCCTATTTGTGTCTTAGGTCCATGTGCGAATGAACTCTCATGCAAATCAAGTCATTTCTACACAAAATAAAAACTATATCTGTTTTATATATTACGTCCTCAGAGTATCACAAACAAGTAACATTTACCAGTCTGACAATTCCAAACAATCACAGCAGCGGATATAAACAAGTACGGATAATACGTCTCGGTCTCCAGCCTCTCTCCTGAGCTGCACGACATCCTTTCCTGTAATCTATAATACTCGGTCTGACCCAAGCATTATATCAAATAACACCCGAGTCAGTCTGGAATACCAGCTGATAAAGATACACCCAAATTGATTATTAAAGTTCAATAATCCTTTGAAAATCAAAAGCATCTGGTAAGATCACGCCACAAATAAACATGTCGGGTTTTTACCTTACGATAGCTAAAACATTTCTTATAAAATCCTCTGATATTATAATAGTGTCTATATACAAATACTTATTCAAATAGCCGAAATTGTTACATTTATTAAATTCTAGCTAATAGGTACACAAACAAACCATAAAGTCACGTAGAAAGAATGGATTTCCAACTAATGACTAGGCACTAGGGTACCACCTGTCACAGTACGTGGCCTAGATCACCGTACGGAGGATTACTCCCAATCCCCCGCAACACAAGACCAGGACTACACCTTACTGGATAATCCGAGTAAGATCACCCCACGGTTGGGATCGGCAACCGCACCACTAAGCTGAAATAAAAGGGACATCTAGACAAGGATGACCTCACTGTAATGGGTGCTACCCACATAGCCTTGCTGCATATCCCCAGATTTTCAGTAATTCCCGGTTGATGAGGCTCTAGGCTAAGCGTTACCTTTTAGAACGTTTCACTTAGAATGCCCATCGTCCACCTGACGATGTTCCGAAAGCATTCATCCATACAAGTCCGTCCCGGGTTCGAACGGAACCGAAGGCACTATTCCTACTACATCCATTTTGGAAACAACCACAGGATTAGTAGCGACTAGCCCTTGCACTTCACTGCTCCATCTTCGACTCTGAACTCGTCTTCCTCACGAAAAATTACAAACCGGATTGAAGTGGTTTTCGAGAAATTAATCCCGATCTCGGTCTCTTCGAAACGATCAACGCATTGGCCAATATTGATAGTCGGTTATTTTACTATCAATTAACATTCACACACAACCATCAAACAATAAATAATTTCCCCAAATTATTTATTAACCTTAAAATATCTTCACAAGATATATTTTCATTTTCAATCCCATGAAAACAGTTCAAACCACACACTCCTTATGGAATAAATTTCCAAATATTGATTTCCGCTGAAAACATCCAAGCCAAATACTTTAGATTTATAATAATTTAAATTAAAGCTATTTACATACTTTACTTGAAAGATATATATACTTTTTAAAAGTTTCAAATAAAACTGCTCTATAAAATATAAACTATTTTTCTTCAAAATAAAGTTAAGTCATACTAAATTTTAAAATAAAGTTATGAAATCCTACACAAGTTTTTTTCAAATAAAACTTTAACCAAACTATCTTTACAATAAAACTAGTTTATAAAATATAAATATTAATGATATTCTTTTTAAGCATATACCAATTAACCCTTTTAAAATAATTACCTCTATTCTAATTTACTAAATATTCACCTTTAAAAATTTTACAACATAATTAATAATTTTCATTACAACTTAATTAAGAATTTTCTTAAAAACATTGTTTTAAAATAAAATTTAAAACTTTTAACTTTTACCTAAAAATCTGCTTTAAAATGTACTTGGCTTTTTAGGTAAATACACTTCCATTTCAAAGTAAACAAAAGGATCCTTTTATAAATCCTGCTTGATTTATCTCAATTTAAATTTACGTTTAAATCCCGTAAATTTCTTCCAACACTTTAAAAATAAACTCCCTTTTTATTTTTAAACACATTCCTTATTTCCTAGAAAATCACTTTCAAAGTATGTGCTTAAACTATTTAAAATAAGGCTACCAGAAGTTTACTTAAATGAAAATAATACATAGGAAAATATAGAGGAGTTTCTAAGTAATTTAGAACAAAATTACCCTTAAAAATAAAGTTATTAATCTATTATTTATATTATAATTTCCCTTTTGAAATCTCAAAAACCACTTTACCTTTAAAATAATTAAATATCATAATTACTTAAATAAATGTTTACTTACACTTTTTAAACAATTAAAATAATATTTCTTTCTAAAATATTCTAAAACACATTTAAACTGCCCAGTTATTATTTTGAAAGCTTTCTTTAAAACAAACTAAATTTCCAGAAAAAAGTACACTTCCCATCCTTTAAAAACAATCTCATTATTGTTTTTAAGCAATTTGCACTTCTTATAGAAATTCCCACCGGAAACCTATACTTCAATATTTATCCCCGATAAATATTCCACTTCATTTATAAACCCAATTTATATATTTTCATTTCACATTTCCTTTTAAATCACAATTTCAAAAATACTTCAAATTCCAAACCAATTTCCGAATTTAATTCTTTTAAATTCTTTACTTAAAAATTTCTTTTATTTCCTTTTAAATCCAATTTATTTTATTTATATTTTAAATTTCCAATCGTGTTTATCCAATCATAGCACAGCATAATTTAATTTTCAAATTAATCTATCGCAGTATATAAATAAAGCGCATCATCAATTATGAAAGTAATTTCTATATTGTGAGGAATACAGTTGGATCCCTCCAACCTGTTCCCCTACATCCACAGATATTAGCACAACCAATAAGTAATGATCCAATCTGATAATAATTTTCATATTCCACCAATCAAGCAATCATTTAAATATTAACTATTTAAAACTAACTAACATTCCAGATGTGAGTGAGATAAACTCACCTTGAGTTTCGTCGAGCGTTTAAATTCCTGAATTAAACCGACCGCGATAGATTTAACCCAGAAATTTCGCTAGCTTCGATTGTCTCCAAATGTGTAATGCAGCTTAGATCGCATCGCTGCGATTTCGGTGCTACCAAATTCGTCGGAATCTGATAATGTATGCAAAAGTTATGGGATTATGAAGTTTGTATATAAATTTTAAACAAATTTTTTTTGATACCATCGTCCATTAGATTTTCAAATCAAAAATCAGGGCCGCCCTCTCTCTTCTCTCTCGAGCGAGCACAGAAGAACACGAGCACCCACATCGCAACCCCAAATTCGACGTCAACCACCAAAGCTCGACCGAAAGTTGATCAAATTCAACTAGAACATGCGCCTACACCCCTCTGACCCCCGTGCCAAGTGCGACGTCACCCAACGCCATCGTGGCCTCGATATCTGCACACAAACACACGACGAACGCTGCCACAAAACTCCTTCCACACAGTCTTATAAATGATCAGCACCGATCAATAAGTAGAGCTTGCAAATCTCTACGTTTTTCGTGTTGAACGTTTATGATAAAATTGCCTAGATCGACCAGAAATTTGAGAAGAGAAGGATGAATCTACGGCCATTAAAACATAAGTGGTGGCTAGAGGACCTAGGGTTTCTGCCCTTACACATATATGTGTGTGTTTATAATTATTATTTTAATATTAAATTCACATTAAAACAACTTTTTCACACGATCTCCAAACAACGCACGCCGAATGGCGACTATAAGGTTTTACCCACATTCCAAACACAATGGAACGTGTTTCGGAGGCTAATTCAAACATATGCACGAGCTATGGGAATAAACGATCAATTTTAAATTAAATCGATTAAAATAGTTTCTATATGTTTTGAGCTGTCACGGTCAAACGAAAACTACAAAAATTGAAATCCGATAATAACTAACTATTACGGATCCAATGGAACTGGTTTCGTCAAATTCTGAGACTGTGCCCCGGAAGGCTATTTTAACTCGTCGATTAATCCGAGCGATTTTCAAAATCGTCGAAATCACTTAAAATTTCACTTTTAAAATTTTACTAACTTAATTATAAATCATATAGAATTTATATTCACACTAGAAATCATTCTAATTCATTCTGAATCAAAATCTGATTGTTTACATTATTATATTATTAAATTCCATTATTAAATTAATATAAAATTCCAAATTTTAAACTTATCGACTTATGATTCCATCCAAAAGTCCAACATCATTATTTAAATCCAAATAAACTTAAAATAAATTTTTGAAACCAATTTCATATCTATTTACCTCCAGACTCACAAATTATCCCAATTTCCAAATATTAAATCATTATTATTCCACGTAAATTGCCGTATTTGAAATTTAACTAATTCTATTAATTTAACCAAAATCTTCTTACTTCAAAATCAATTCAAAATCCACATTTAACATTTAAAATGAATTAAACGTTCAAAATCTAACATCCAAAATTTCGGGTCGTTACATTCCTCTCCCCTTATAAAAATTTCATCCCCGAAATTTGCTAAGGTATGAAAAATGCTAATAAACTCATGTACTCACCCAAAATTCATTTAATTAAAAACTTGCATACACTTCTCGAACCTTTTAGCCCAATTCCAAAACTATTTGCTTATATATTCTAACTCAAAAGCTTTTGTTTCAATATCATTTCAAAAAATGCAACTTTCTAGTCAACCCAAAATTTTCAAAATTCTCAAAAAAATTCTAACTCCCAAAATTTAAGAAATTTTTTGACAGCGTCTCCTTTATACGGAGAGCATTTTACGATATCATAATAATGATATATATATATATATGGTCGACCCACATGGTCGAAAAACAAAATATATCACAATATATATATATATATATATATATATATATATATATATATATATATAATTTCCTAATTTTATTGCGTATGCGTACCTATTGATTAGCATTTTAAAAGAAAGCGGCTAATTATATTGCATATATACGCTCCAACTCTATCGATTGCCTCCCGTACCTGTACTTACTTAAACAAGCACATGAGTTTTCAGTATTATGAGATTTTCAACAACATTCCATTTATTAATCTAAACCAAACATGTCAATTTCAAAGCCCACACATTAATTTTCGAAATCCTCCAAGTTATCTATCTATATAAGTAACCCACACATTTTAATAATATTTTAATCTCCTTTGCAAATCCATATTTCATTTACTCTACTCAAAAGAATTTACAACCAAGTTTGCTACATTCAATTCCAAATTGATTCAAAAAAACAGCTTAATTTGCTTCTTTAAATCAATTCAATTCCGTTTACAACAAAACAACCAATTTCCATGCAAATTTGATGTTATTCAAGCAAATAACAATTATTTAAGTTTATAACCATTTTAAATTAATTCCAACTCAAACTATATTAATTTCTTTCCATTCTGAATTATTTACAACCCATACATTCTTATTTCATTACTATAAGAAATTAAAATTCTTTCACTTGCGTTAAAAAAATTATTATCTAAACAAATTTCATTCAAGCCCTCATATAAAGCTCGACCACAATCATCTTCCAATTTGCTTAAGTTATTTCAACTCTAAAATAACTCCATTTCTTCTTACATTAATTTTATTTTCATATTAATTTGATTCTCATTCAATCAAATTCTAATCCATTTACAAATTTTAATCCAATTAGTTTATTTACTCAATGTATTCTAATTTTATTTCACCTCCTCAATTCATTTCTGAATTTATTAATAACATAACCATTCCAATTATTCTAAACCAGAACTGGTTTTTATTTTGCCTTCTTTTTTTAATTTTTAACAAGCTTCCAAAATTTTATTCATCCCATTACTCTTTTCATAGCTTATGCTAAATTCATTTTCAAACAATTCTTTTGAATTTAGTTGTGTAAGAATTTACTTCATTCAATATCATTTCAACTAAATTAAATTTCTTTACAATTCAATTCATTTTCGATTCTAATTCAAGTTCAACTAAATTTTATTTAGCCAACTTAAATTCATACCATTTCCTTTACTATTGTAAATAAGAATTTAATTCTATTCAAATTATTTATAACACAACTGAATTATGATCTCAATTCAATCCAAATATTACTCAATTTCTCTTAGTCTAAGTTAAATTCAACTCGATCCAATTTTATTTCTCCATATATAAGTTCAAAACTTATTTATTAACTTAAGTCCATCCACCTTTTATATTTTCCTTTGTCTTATCTTACTTTACATTTCATTTATGATTAAGTTTGAATTCACCATACCATTCAACTATTTCCCATTTGTGATTATAATTCCATTTTCTATTTACAAGTTCACCAACTTATTTACTTAAAAGATTATATTGCTCATTTGAGTCCACTTTCATCTTAAAATTACAATTCTGAATTATATATATGTATCACTGAATTCTTAAGGATATAAATTTTCATCACACAAATTTTAACTCACAATTTCATATTATAAGTATAACACTTAATAGCTTATGGGTACAAATTCATTACATATTATACCTCACAATTTCAAAGTCATTTTACATTTCAACTTTATCCACATTAATTCAATTCCAATTCTCAGTTTTATTTTATATTTAACTTATCCTAAATTAAATGCAAGTATATTTTATTCACTATCATTTACTTAAGTTAAATTTTAATTCCAGGATTAAAAAGTTCATTTTCCCTTCTTACTTAAATCAACTTCACTTAATAGGTTCAATAGTTGATTCATTTTTATCATTTACTTTTTTAAATAGAATTCCTAGAATTCGATTACCCGGGTTTATTTCAAAACCATTTTAAAATCATAAATAACACATATCCACTTGGTATAACAAATCAAATCTCCGGATTCCAAAACAATCTATTTTTACCAAGGGAATTATTTTTTTTGAAACTACTAAAACACTTGCATACCCATCAAGTCCAAACAAATATCATAACCAATCTCCACGATAGCAATCCATCACTTTAGAAACTCAAAAATGAATTCTGATGATGTGGCCATCATCATCGGGATTATTTCCCAACGACTAAGGTGAGTTCTGTGCTTCCTTACTTCCACAAATTCCTTTCAAACAATTTCCATTCAAAAATATTTCCCAAAATAATACTCCATTATTGCCTTCAAACACTTTAGAAAACATTTCAATCATTCCCAAGATTTTAAATTCCCAAACTCTTTGTTTAAGCTCATTTTAAACACTTTTCAAAATTTTCGGGATTTAGATTCGGGTTTTAATTCAAATTTTAGTTATACTTCTTTTGGATAAGTTATACTTATTGAATTCTATTTGGTTATAACCATTTCCAATTTTAGATTCTTATATTTGATTATAATATCAACAACCAAACATCCAAATATATATAATAATTTCAAAAAAATATTCCTTTTATACCAAAATATAATTTTGGGTAAAATTATTTCATTTACCCACTTTAAAAACAATACTATGTCGGTTTATCTTGTTTAAGAGTTTAGAAACCCCTATCGATACAGTTGTATTGCTCGTACCGACCAGAATTCATAAACACTCAACCGATAAGTCAACACAGTATAAAAACAATTTTTATATTCACTAAAAAATACGCGCTCATATCTATTAATACACTCAACTCATTATAGAGTACTATTGACTCTGTTTAATGAGTAATTTCCCCACCAGAGCCAAGGTTATCGCCAACCTAAGCTCTAATACCAAGTGTGACGACCCACCCTTCCCGACCCTCGAAAATGGACACAAAATACGCCACAGTATAGTATGCCGACAATCGAGCGCCGAAAAAGAAAGATAGTTGAGGTAAAAGAAAGAAGATAGAAGAAAGAATGAACTAAACAATAATAAAATCTCATAATCGCAGCGGAACAAAATATAATAGTCAATAACAGATCTTTACACAAAATGAAAACTATATCTGTTTTATATATTACATCCTCAGAGTATCACAAACAAGTAACATTTACTAGTCTGACAATTCCAAATAATCACAGCAACGGATATAAACAAGTACGGATAATACGTCTCGGTCTCCAACTCCTCTCCTGAGCTCCACAACATCCTTTCCTGTAATCTATAATACTCGGTCTGACCCGAGCATTATAAATAAATAACACCCAAGTCAGTCTGGAATACCAGCTGATAAAGATACACCCAAATTGATTATTAAAGTTCAAAATCCTTTGAAAATCAAAAGCATTTGGTAAGACCACGCCACAAATAAACATGTCGGGCTTTTACCTTACGATAGCTAAAACATTTCTTATAAAATCCTCTGATATTATAATAGTGTCTATATACAAATATTTATTCAAATAGCCGAAATTGTTACATTTATTAAATTCCAGCTAATAGGTATACACTGTAAAGGCACGTAGGGAGATGGATTTCCAACTAATGACTAGGCACTAGGGTACCACCTGTCACAGTACGTGGCCTAGATCACCATATCGAGGATTACTCCCAATCCCCTGCAACACAAGACGGAGACTACCCCTTACTGGATAATTCCGAGTAAGATCACCCCACGGTTGGAATCAGCAACCGCACCACTAAGCCGAAATAAAAGTGACATCTAGACAGGGATGACCTCACCCTAATGGGTGCTACCCACGTAGCCTTGCTGCATATCCTCCGATTTTTAGTCATTCCCGGTTGATGAGGCTCGAGGCTAAGCGTTACCTTTTAGAACGTTTCACTTAGAATGCCCATGTCCACCTGATGATATTCCGAAAGCATTCATCCATACAAGTCCGTCCCGGGTTCGAACGGAACCGAAGGCACTATTCCTACTACATCCATTTAGGAAACATCCTCAAGATTAGTAGCGACTAACCCTTGCACTTCACTGCTCCATCTTCGACTCCGAACTCGTCTTCCTCACGAAAACGTACAAAACGGATCGAAGTGGTTTTCGAGAAATTAATCCTGATCCCGGTCTCTTCGAAACGATCAACGCATTGGCCAATATTGATAATCGGTTATTTATCTATTAATTAACATTCACACACAACCATCAAACAATAAATAATTTCCCCAAATTATTTATTAACCGCGAAATATCTTCACAATATATATTTCCATTTTCAATCCCTTGAAAACACCTCAAACCACACACTCCTTTTGGAATAAATTTCCAAATATTAATTTCCACCGAAAACATCCAAGCCAAATACTTCAGATTTATAATAATTTAAATTAAAGCTATTTACATACTTTACTTGAAATATATACATACTTTTTAAAAGTTTCAAATAAAACTGCTTGATAAAATATGAACTATTTTTCTTCAAAATAAAGTTAAGTCATACTAAATTTTAAAATAATGTTATGAAATCCTATACAAATTTTTTTCAAATAAAACTTTAACCAAACTATCTTTATAAAAAAACTAGTTTATAAAATATAAATATTAATGATATTCTTTTAAAGCGTATACCAATTAACCCCTTTAAAATAATTACCTCTATTCTTTTCATAGCTTATGCTAAATTCATTTTCAAACAATTCTTTTGAATTTAGTTGCGTAAGAATTTACTTCATTCAATATCATTTCAACTAAATTAAATTTCTTTACAATTCAATTCATTTTCGATTCTAATTCAAGTACAACTAAATTTTATTTAGCCAACTTAAATTCATACCATTTCCTTTACTATTGTAAATAAGAATTTAATTCTATTCAAATTATTTATAACACAACTGAATTATGATTTCAATTCAATCCAAATATTACTCAATTTCTCTTAGTCTAAGTTAAATTCAACTCGATCCAATTTTATTTCTCCATATATAAGTTCAAAACTTATTTATTAACTTAAGTCCATCCACCTTTTATATTTTCCTTTGTCTTATCTTACTTTACATTTCATTTATGATTAAGTTTGAATTCACCATACCATTCAACTATTTCCCATTTGTGATTATAATTCCATTTTCTATTTACAAGTTCACCAACTTATTTACTTAAAAGATTATATTGCTCATTTGAGTCCACTTTCATCTTAAAATTACAATTCTGAATTATATATATGTATCACTGAATTCTTAAGGATATAAATTTTCATCACACAAATTTTAACTCACAATTTCATATTATAAGTATAACACTTAATAGCTTATGGGTACAAATTCATTACATATTATACCTCACAATTTCAAAGTCATTTTACATTTCAACTTTATCCACATTAATTCAATTCCAATTCTCAATTTTATTTTATATTTAACTTATCCTAAATTAAATGCAAGTATATTTTATTCACTATCATTTACTTAAGTTAAATTTTAATTCCAGGATTAAAAAGTTCATTTTCCCTTCTTACTTAAATCAACTTCACTTAATAGGTTCAATAGTTGATTCATTTTTATCATTTACTTTTTTAAATAGAATTCCTAGAATTCGATTACCCGGGTTTATTTCAAAACCATTTTGAAATCATAAATAACACATATCCACTTGGTATAACAAATCAAATCTCCGGATTCCAATCTATTTTTACCAAGGGAATTATTTTTTTTGAAACTACTAAAACACTTGCATACCCATCAAGTCCAAACAAATATCATAACCAATCTCCACGATAGCAATCCATCACTTTAGAAACTCGAAAATGAATTCTGATGATGTGGCCATCATCATCGGGATTATTTCCCAACGACTAAGGTGAGTTCTGTGCTTCCTTACTTCCATAAATTCCTTTCAAACAATTTCCATTCAAAAATATTTCCCAAAATAATACTCCATTATTGCCTTCAAACACTTTAGAAAACATTTCAATCATTCCCAAGATTTTAAATTCCCAAACTCTTTGTTTAAGCTCATTTTAAACACTTTTCAAAATTTTCGGGATTTAGATTCGGGTTTTAATTCAAATTTTAGTTATACTTCTTTTGGATAAGTTATACTTATTGAATTCTATTTGGTTATAACCATTTCCAATTTTAGATTCTTATATTTGATTATAATATCAACAACCAAACATCCAAATATATATAATAATTTCAAAAAAATATTCCTTTTATACCAAAATATAATTTTGGGTAAAATTATTTCATTTACCCACTTTAAAAACAATACTATGTCGGTTTATCTTGTTTAAGAGTTTAGAAACCCCTATCGATACAGTTGTATTGCCCGTACCGACCAGAATTCATAAACACTCAACCGATAAGTCAACACAGTATAAAAACAATTTTTATATTCACTAAAAAATACGCGCTCATAGCTATTAATACACTCAACTCATTATAGAGTACTATTGACTCTGTTTAATGAGTAATTTCCCCACCAGAGCCAAGGTTATCGCCAACCTAAGCTCTAATACCAAGTGTGACGGCCCACCCTTCCCGACCCTCGAAAATGGACACAAAATACGCCACAGTATAGTATGCCGACAATCGAGCGCCGAAAAAGAAAGATAGTTGAGGGAAAAGAAAGAAGATAGAAGAAAGAATGAACTAAACAATAATAGAATCTCATAATCGCAGCGGAACAAAATATAATAGTCAATAACAGATCTTTAAACAAATGAAAACTATATCTGTTTTATATATTACATCCTCAGAGTATCACAAACAAGTAACATTTACTAGTCTGACAATTCCAAATAATCACAGCAACGGATATAAACAAGTACAGATAATACGTCTCGGTCTCCAACTCCTCTCCTGAGCTCCACAACATCATTTCCTGTAATCTATAATACTCGGTCTGACCCGAGCATTATAAATAAATAACACCCAAGTCAGTCTGGAATACCAGCTGATAAAGATACACCCAAATTGATTATTAAAGTTCAAAATCCTTTGAAAATCAAAAGCATTTGGTAAGACCACGCCACAAATAAACATGTCGGGCTTTTACCTTACGATAGCTAAAACATTTCTTATAAAATCCTCTGATATTATAATAGTGTCTATATACAAATATTTATTCAAATAGCCGAAATTGTTACATTTATTAAATTCCAGCTAATAGTTATACACTGTAAAGGCACGTAGGGAGAATGGATTTCCAACTAATGACTAGGCACTAGGGTACCACCTGTCACAGTACGTGGCCTAGATCACCATATCGAGGATTACTCCCAATCCCCTGCAACACAAGACGGAGACTACCCCTTACTGGATAATTCCGAGTAAGATCACCCCGCGGTTGGGATCAGCAACCGCACCACTAAGCCGAAATAAAAGTGACATCTAGACAGGGATGACCTCACCCTAATGGGTGCTACCCACGTAGCCTTGCTACATATTCTCCGATTTTTAGTCATTCCCGGTTGATGAGGCTCGAGGCTAAGCGTTACCTTTTAGAACGTTTCACTTAGAATGCGCATGTCCACCTGACGATATTCCAAAAGCATTCATCCATACAAGTCTGTCCCGGGTTCGAACGGAACCGAAGGCACTATTCCTACTACATCCATTTAGAAAACATCCTCAAGATTAGTAGCGACTAGCCCTTGCACTTCACTGCTCCATCTTCGACTCCGAACTCGTCTTCCTCACGAAAACGTACAAATCGGATCGAAGTGGTTTTCGAGAAATTAATCCCGATCCCGGTCTCTTCGAAACGATCAACGCATTGGCCAATATTGATAATCGGTGATTTATATATTAATTAACATTCACACACAACCATCAAACAATAAATAATTTCCCCAAATTATTTATTAACCGCGAAATATCTTCACAATATATATTTCCATTTTCAATCCCTTGAAAACAGCTCAATCACACTCCTTTTGGAATAAATTTCCAAATATTAATTTCCACCGAAAACATCCAAGCCAAATACTTCAGATTTATAATAATTTAAATTAAAGCTATTTACATACTTTACTTGAAATATATACATACTTTTTAAAAGTTTCAAATAAAACTGCTTGATAAAATATGAACTATTTTTCTTCAAAATAAAGTTAAGTCATACTAAATTTTAAAATAATGTTATGAAATCCTATACAAATTTTTTTCAAATAAAACTTTAACCAAACTATCTTTATAAAAAAACTAGTTTATAAAATATAAATATTAATGATATTCTTTTAAAGCGTATACCAATTAACCCCTTTAAAATAATTACCTCTATTCTTTTCATAGCTTATGCTAAATTCATTTTCAAACAATTCTTTTGAATTTAGTTGCGTAAGAATTTACTTCATTCAATATCATTTCAACTAAATTAAATTTCTTTACAATTCAATTCATTTTCGATTCTAATTCAAGTTCAACTAAATTTTATTTAGCCAACTTAAATTCATACCATTTCCTTTACTATTGTAAATAAGAATTTAATTCTATTCAAATTATTTATAACACAACTGAATTATGATTTCAATTCAATCCAAATATTACTCAATTTCTCTTAGTCTAAGTTAAATTCAACTCGATCCAATTTTATTTCTCCATATATAAGTTCAAAACTTATTTATTAACTTAAGTCCATCCACCTTTTATATTTTCCTTTGTCTTATCTTACTTTACATTTCATTTATGATTAAGTTTGAATTCACCATACCATTCAACTATTTCCCATTTGTGATTATAATTCCATTTTCTATTTACAAGTTCACCAACTTATTTACTTAAAAGATTATATTGCTCATTTGAGTCCACTTTCATCTTAAAATTACAATTCTGAATTATATATACGTATCACTGAATTCTTAAGGATATAAATTTTCATCACACAAATTTTAACTCACAATTTCATATTATAAGTATAACACTTAATAGCTTATGGGTACAAATTCATTACATATTATACCTCACAATTTCAAAGTCATTTTACATTTCAACTTTATCCACATTAATTCAATTCCAATTCTCAGTTTTATTTTATATTTAACTTATCCTAAATTAAATGCAAGTATATTTTATTCACTATCATTTACTTAAGTTAAATTTTAATTCCAGGATTAAAAAGTTCATTTTCCCTTCTTACTTAAATCAACTTCACTTAATAGGTTCAATAGTTGATTCATTTTTATCATTTACTTTTTTAAATAGAATTCCTAGAATTCGATTACCCGGGTTTATTTCAAAACCATTTTGAAATCATAAATAACACATATCCACTTGGTATAACAAATCAAATCTCCGGATTCCAATCTATTTTTACCAAGGGAATTATTATTTTTGAAACTACTAAAACACTTGCATACCCATCAAGTCCAAACAAATATCATAACCAATCTCCACGATAGCAATCCATCACTTTAGAAACTCGAAAATGAATTCTGATGATGTGGCCATCATCATCGGGATTATTTCCCAACGACTAAAGTGAGTTCTGTGCTTCCTTACTTCCACAAATTCCTTTCAAACAATTTCCATTCAAAAATATTTCCCAAAATAATACTCCATTATTGCCTTCAAACACTTTAGAAAACATTTCAATCATTCCCAAGATTTTAAATTCCCAAACTCTTTGTTTAAGCTCATTTTAAACACTTTTCAAAATTTTCGGGATTTAGATTCGGGTTTTAATTCAAATTTTAGTTATACTTCTTTTGGATAAGTTATACTTATTGAATTCTATTTGGTTATAACCATTTCCAATTTTAGATTCTTATATTTGATTATAATATCAACAACCAAACATCCAAATATATATAATAATTTCAAAAAAATATTCCTTTTATACCAAAATATAATTTTGGGTAAAATTATTTCATTTACCCACTTTAAAAACAATACTATGTCGGTTTATCTTGTTTAAGAGTTTAGAAACCCCTATCGATACAGTTGTATTGCCCGTACCGACCAGAATTCATAAGCACTCAACCGATAAGTCAACACAGTATAAAAACAATTTTTATATTCACTAAAAAATACGCGCTCATAGCTATTAATACACTCAACTCATTATAGAGTACTATTGACTCTGTTTAATGAGTAATTTCCCCACCAGAGCCAAGGTTATCGCCAACCTAAGCTCTAATACCAAGTGTGACGACCCACCCTTCCCGACCCTCGAAAATGGACACAAAATACGCCACAGTATAGTATGCCGACAATCGAGCGTCGAAAAAGACAGATAGTTGAGGGAAAAGAAAGAAGATAGAAGAAAGAATGAACTAAACAATAATAGAATCTCATAATCGCAGCGGAACAAAATATAATAGTCAATAACAGATCTTTACACAAAATGAAAACTATATCTGTTTTATATATTACATACTCAGAGTATCACAAACAAGTAACATTTACTAGTCTGACAATTCCAAATAATCACAGCAACGGATATAAACAAGTACGGATAATACGTCTCGGTCTCCAACTCCTCTCCTGAGCTCCACAACATCCTTTCCTGTAATCTATAATACTCGGTCTGACCCGAGCATTATAAATAAATAACACCCAAGTCAGTCTGGAATACCAGCTGATAAAGATACACCCAAATTGATTATTAAAGTTCAAAATCCTTTGAAAATCAAAAGCATTTGGTAAGACCACGCCACAAATAAACATGTCGGGCTTTTACCTTACGATAGCTAAAACATTTCTTATAAAATCCTCTGATATTATAATAGTGTCTATATACAAATATTTATTCAAATAGCCGAAATTGTTACATTTATTAAATTCCAGCTAATAGGTATACACTGTAAAGGCACGTAGGGAGAATGGATTTCCAACTAATGACTAGGCACTAGGGTACCACCTGTCACAGTACGTGGCCTAGATCACCATATCGAGGATTACTCCCAATCCCCTGCAACACAAGACGGAGACTACCCCTTACTGGATAATTCCGAGTAAGATCACCCCACGGTTGGGATCAGCAACCGCACCACTAAGCCGAAATAAAAGTGACATCTAGACAGGGATGACCTCACCCTAATGGGTGCTACCCACGTAGCCTTGCTGCATATCCTCCGATTTTTAGTCATTCCCGGTTGATGAGGCTCGAGGCTAAGCGTTACCTTTTAGAACGTTTCACTTAGAATGCCCATGTCCACCCGATGATATTCCGAAAGCATTCATCCATACAAGTCCGTCCCGGGTTCGAACGGAACCGAAGGCACTATTCCTACTACATCCATTTAGGAAACATCCTCAAGATTAGTAGCGACTAGCCCTTGCACTTCACTGCTCCATCTTCGACTCCGAACTCGTCTTCCTCACGAAAACGTACAAATCGGATCGAAGTGGTTTTCGCGAAATTAATCTCGATCCCGGTCTCTTCGAAACGATCAACGCATTGGCCAATATTGATAATCGGTTATTTATCTATTAATTAACATTCACACACAACCATCAAACAATAAATAATTTCCCCAAATTATTTATTAACCGCGAAATATCTTCACAATATATATTTCCATTTTCAATCCCTTGAAAACAGCTCAATCACACTCCTTTTGGAATAAATTTCCAAATATTAATTTCCACCGAAAACATCCAAGCCAAATACTTCAGATTTATAATAATTTAAATTAAAGCTATTTACATACTTTACTTGAAATATATACATACTTTTTAAAAGTTTCAAATAAAACTGCTTGATAAAATATGAACTATTTTTCTTCAAAATAAAGTTAAGTCATACTAAATTTTAAAATAATGTTATGAAATCCTATACAAATTTTTTTCAAATAAAACTTTAACCAAACTATCTTTATAAAAAAACTAGTTTATAAAATATAAATATTAATGATATTCTTTTAAAGCGTATACCAATTAACCCCTTTAAAATAATTACCTCTATTCTAATTTATTAAATATTCACCTTTAAAATTTTTACAACTTAATTAAGAATTTTCTTAAAAAAATTCTTTTAAAATCAAATTTAAAACTTTTAACTTTTACTTAAAAATCCGCTTTAAAATGTACTTGGCTTTTCAGGGAAATACACTTCCATTTCAAAGTAAACCAAAGAATCCTTTTATAAATCCTACTTGATTTATCTCAATTTGAATTTATGTTTAAATCCCGTAAATTTCTTCCAACACTTTAAAAATAAACTCCCTTTTTATTTTTAAACACATTCCGCATTTCTTGGAAAATCACTTTCAAAGTATATGCTTAAACTATTTAAAATAAGGCTGCCATAAGTTTACTTAAATGAAAATAATACTTAGGAAAATATAGAGGAGTTTCTAAGTAATTTAAAACAAAATTACCCTTTAAAATAAAGTTATTAATCCATTATTTATATTATAATTTCCCTTTTGAAATCTCTAAAACCACTTTACCTTTAAAATAATTAAATATCATAATTACTTAAATAAATGTTTACTTACACTTTAAACAATTAAAGTAATATTTTTTGAACTGCCCATAATTACTTAAAATATTCTAAAACACATTTAAACTGCCCAGTTATTATTTTGAAAGCTTTCTTTAAAACATACTAAATATCCAGGAAAAAGTACACTTCCCATCCTTTAAAAACAATCTCACTATTATTTTTAAGCAATTTGGACTTCTTATAGAAATTCCCACCGAAAACCAATACTTCAATATTTATCCCCGATAAATATTCCACTTCATTTATAAACCCAGTTTATAAATTTTCATTTCACATTACTTTTAAATCACAATTTCAACAATACTTCAAATTCCAAACCAATTTTCGAATTTAATTCTTCTAAATTCTTTACTTAAAATTTTCTTTTATTTCCTTTTAAACCCAATTTATTTTATTTATATTTTAAATTCCTAGATTGTATTCATCCAATCATAGCACAGCACAATTTAATTTTCAAATTAATCTATCGCGGTATATAAGTAAATCACATCATCAATTATGAAAGTAATTTCTATATTGTGAGGAATCCAGTTGGATCCCTCCAACCTGTTTCCCTGCATCCACAATAATTTGCACAACCAATAAATATCGATCCAATCTGATAATAATTTTCATATTCAACCAATCATGCAATCATTTAAATATTAACTATTTAAAACTAACTAGCATTCCAGATGTGAGTGAGATAAACTCACCTTGAGTTTCGTCGAGCGTTTAAATTCCTGAATTAAACCGACCGCGATCGATTTAACCCAGAAATTTCGCTAGCTTCGATTATCTCCAAATCTGTACTAAAGCGTAGATCGCGTCGCTGCAATTCTGGTGCTACTAAATTCGCTGAAATCTGATAATGTATGTAAAAGTTATGGGATTATGAAGTTTTTATATAAATTTTAAACAAATTTCTTTTTTTTATACCATCAGCCGTTAGATTTTCAACTCAAAAATCAAGACCGCTCTATAACGACCCGTAAATTTTGACAACTAAAGTTGTTAATTAAATAGGATTTTGTAATTGAAATTTTGAAAAATAAAAAAAGGTGATAAATTAGTATTGAAATGAAATCCAATTGAAGAAATAGTGGAAACCATTATAATTTGTTAATTAAATTTGATTTATGAAATTAATACTGGAAGAAATAAATTGGAAATAGTATTAATGAAATAATAACTGAATTGAATTACAACTATATAAATAAAAGAATTTTTTTTTTAAGTGGATGTCAACATTGAATAAATTAATTAAAATAAAATCTAAATACATGTTTGGATAGAATCAATAATTGATGGATTAAATGGTAAGTAATTAGAATTTAATTATATAAAATTTGGAAACTGAATGTAATGTAAAGTAATAAGGTTAGTGCAATACCCATTAATGAATGGAATGAAATGGGACTAATATAAATGTATATTAGGTTATGAATCAATTTGAATGGAAAAAAACGTAAACATTGGTTGATAAATAAATATACAAGTATATTAAAGGTTATAATAGTGGGTTACTAGTAAATTCACTCATTTACCAATAAAGATAATTAGATGTGCCTTGATGATAACTAATAACATAACGGAAAAGAGTAAATGTATTCATTAGAATATTAATTGCAATTGGATAGGGATTTTAAGTAACAATGTTAATGCAAGGTAAGTAATGCTAAATTAAAGTCAATAATAATGAATAATGATTAATTAAAAACTTGTAACATATATTATAAATTACCTACTTATTTGTTAATGGAAATAGAATTTGTAACAAGTGATAATAAAATAAATGAATGTTACACTAATCGAAAATGAAATAACGTTTGTTTAAATGTTGAGTAATTATATGGTCGTATTTATTATAAGCGTTACTTTAATAATTATGATTAATTGAGAAATTAATACGGGAAGTAGGTAAGTAATATGCAACAACCCGCATATTTATCGATTATATATTTAAATATTTTGTTTAAATATTTTATCGTTATTCGGATATTGGTTCGAAAAGTTACTTTTTGCAAATGGTCGAATTAGGACTCGAGACCACTTCCATTGAGTTCGAAATGTCGTTTACAATTTTTTAAGTATAAACATTGATAGGTTTGGAGTTAGTGAAATTTCACTAACTTTTCCCGCTTTGGACTTTGGGTTAGTCTAGCCATTATAACTCAAGCCCACTTCTCTCCTTCTCCTCACTCTTTATAAATTCCTGCCAAACTCTAGCTCAAGCATTAATGGTGAGTGGAAAGGGAACCTAAAACTCCAAACCTAGGCTTCTACTTCAAATCCATATTTCAACTCCAAATTCAAAGAGAAGATATTGGATTCAAGCTTCTTGTGTTGAGATTAAAGTGGATTGATTCTTGCTTTGCTTCAAAGCTTCATTTTCATTCATTTTTGGCCCAAAGGTGAAATTTTTATCTCACAATTCTAGCCTATAACTATCTTGGACTGTTGGGAATGATTCCCTATCACTTTTGCATGTACACTTGCATTTGGTTTGGATTGGATTGGCGAAAAATTCCAATTTCTAGTGTTTTTGGTGAAAAACTGCACCTAGGTCGCACTGCCTTGAAACCCTCGGCCTGCAAATTTTCGTTCGCCCTTAGGTCATCCGGTGTTAGGTCGGTTGGGTGTTGGTTCGTAGGTCGTTGGGTCGTAACTCGTTGGTCGTTCCCTCTGTTGGATAAGGCTCTCGGTGTTAGGTCGTTCAGTATGGCTAGGTCGTACAGTAGTTAGGTCGTTCACGACCTTATTCCTCTCGGCCACGTTTGGGATGGTTAACCCCTTTAGGTCGCTAGGTCGTATGACCTTAGGTCGTTAGGTCCTATGGCGTTTAGGTCGCTTCCACGCTAAGTCGTTCCACTCTTTGGTCATAACACTTAGGTCGCTCGCCTCTTAAACCGATAGGTCGCATGACCTTTATACTTTTAGGTTGTTAGACCCTTAAATCGTAAGGTCGTTAAGACCTTAGGTCGTCTACTCGTTAGGTCGCATGACTTGTTTGCTTTCACTAGGTCGGTTGACCTTTATATGCCGTTAGGTCGCTTGAGGGTTAAATCGTTAGGTCGCTCGAGTGATAAACCCCTTAGGTCGTGTGCCGTTGGGTCGTTCCACCTTGACCCTGCTTGAACCCATTAGGTCGTAGGTCGCTGGACATTAGGTCGCTAGGCCTTCAACCTTAGGCCGTTCTATTTAGGTCGCTCGATCATGCTAATGATAGGTCGTGAGCTTCTTGAGTCGCTCGATCCTATCCTCCCTTAGGTCTTCACTAGGTCGAACCCCGTAGCAGGGTGTTGCCCCCGCACCCCCACCTTGGGGGGTTGCTACCCCCCTGGACCCCTCCTCCGTAGGGGATCTTATCTGAAAAACATTCAACAGAACTTGTTTTGTTGAGATGCTGAGTTGACCATTCTTCAAGACAAACTATCTTTGGCTTCTCGGTCGATTTTATGGTATCACGGCCTTGCTGAAAAGGCGGGATAACAACTTTAGAAATATGAAGGTTTCAATATTAGTAGTAAATATCAAAACTCTTTCAACAAAATGATTTCAGCTCTATTTTCAATAACAAAGCTCTTTTCTTAAACCGTTTGCCAATCTGCTAGTATATACAAACCTTTACCTCACTTGGATGAGAAATCTAATTAAACGGCTTAGTAAAAAAAGTGGTATGAAACGCTTGCGTTCACTTCATCGGTTAATTCTTGGACTTGTTCGATTGAACCTCTTGTGACAATTTTCTAGTGAAGATTTACAGTTTGTTCGTAAATATTTAAGTTAAGCAAGTGGTTATGGGACATGAAGAGAAACTTTTATATTTACTAGCTTAGTGTAATTGACACTTCTCGTTGATCATGACGATCATTTTATGATTTAGACTAGCAATTGTGTGATGTCTCTTTATTTGCAAGGTTAGACTAGACCTCATGGGTGTGATTCCGACTCACACATATCTCTTTGTCCGCAAGGTTAGTCTAGACACCATTTGTGTGATTCCACTCACACATACCTTTTTGTTGTGAGGTTAGGCTAGACACCATTTGTGTGATTCCACTCACACATACCTTTTTGCTTTTTGGTTAGCCTAGACCTCATCTGGGTGATTCCGACTCACCCATATGGGGTAGCTCCCTATGGTCTTCGGACCGTCATGTGATAGGCCTCTTTCCCTTTTTCTGTGATTTCTGGATTTCTTGTGTTGATTTCTGGAATTTATGTCATCGACTTGTTATGAGTACAAGTTTAGGGTATGATGCCCTCTTTGGATCTTTGAGAAGATTCTTGTGATATTGATTTATCTCTTATTGATTGATCTTCTTTTGATCATCATTTGCATACTTATAGTAGTATGTCAGTATGGATATTTTATGTTTATGCCATATCTTTTATTTTATACCATGTCATCTGATATTTATAGCTAGACTGATCCGTTTATTATTTTCTTAAATAATACTCGGGTCAGACCGAGATGTTACAGGTGCTTCTGCTTGACTTCTTCCCGGGATTTGCTACTCTGATTTTTGGCTAACTATTTAGATTAGCAGTTATTGTTGTATACACTTGAGATATAGACTCATAGTTGTATTCTTTTGTATAGCACGTGTTGCTATTCTTTTGTATTATTGTGGATCTTTTTGACCACTACTCTGATGTACACTTTCATGTGTTAGTTATATATTCATATCTTCTTCCGCCTTTGTGATATGGATGCCTGTGACTGATTTGTGTTATGCTTATTTCTATGTTTGTTTCTGAATATTATTTATAGCCACCGTGTGATAAGCAATCACATGGATGGTCGCTCCTCAACAGCCTTATTCTCCGTGCTAGTTGACAGCACTACACCGTAGTGTTTTTGACTAGCGTGGGTATAGAGGTGGGGCGTCACATAATAACTAAGGAAGTAATACGTTAGAAATAAATATAACCTAAACTTAAGTGTAAGTAAAAAGGTTGAAATTGAATCTAATCCATTTAATTTGGAAACTTATTAAAATAAATTGGGATCAATTTATAATAAAGGGGTATTTTAAGAAATTGAAATAAATTCCATAATGGATGAAGTAAGTTACTTTAAATTGAGATGGGAGTTGGTTTGAAGAATTTTAAATTTATAAGTAAATCATGATGATGAAGTTTATGAATTATAAAATTTGAACCTTTAATAGTGAGTTAATTTATTTAATTTATAATAGTTGGATTTATTGCCAATAAATGAAATCAAATATCTAATTATTACGTTAAATTAAAAATTTAGTTGAAAATTGAGAAATATTTATTTAATAATTTATAAATCCATTGGTAAACCCTTCTATTTGAAATTAATGAATGGGATAAATATGGGTAGATTCAATTTAATGGAAATTTTGGAAATTTGTCTATAATTTTGAATTTTATGAAATTGAAGATTTCTATTGATTAATCCTTAATAAATTGACTTTTAAAAAAAAGTTTGTTAAATCATTGTAAATGTTTGAAAATTATAAAGTGATTGCAAAGTTCAGAACTTTTAACGCAAAATTGATTTAATTATTTTTTTTTAAATTTATTTAATTAATATAAAAATAGCCATTTTGGTCACGAACTCGGATTTCGACGAAACCACTTTCATCGCATCCGTAACAGTGAATTATTGTAGGGTTTCAAGTTTCGTAGCGATCGGACTTGTCATTTGATCGTACGAACGCGAAACGCCTTGAAATCGATTTAATTGAAATCAATTTGAAATCAATTTGAAAATATTGTTTTTAGCATAACTTCTTCATAAGATGGAATTTGGACGTCAAACTTTTTCCATCGCGTTCAGAATATTTTAAAATACCTAATTTGATATATGGGTTTACCCAATTTCGTTCCGGGGTCAGAACGGGCTTTTTGGGCCACGTTAGCGGTAGCACGTATATCTATCAACCCGACCCATCTATTTTTCAACTTTATCTATATAAACCCAGTACTAAACCCTAGCCTCCATCTACTCTCATTTGTTTATACGTTCATTTCCATAGCTCCTCCTCTTCCAATGGATGCAAACACTAGATCCAAATACAATTCAAAAATCAAATCCAAAGTCTAAAACTTAAAGTCCTCAGAAAAATTCCAAAAAAATATATGTTAATGCACTCGACGAGCGTAATTCAATGGTGCCATCCATTTTTCGATTGGAGTTTCTGTGTTTCCAAATCGGGGCAAATTAGTTTCGGCCATTCGTATTAGGGCGTGAGATTCAACGGTGGATTCGCGTCTTTGGGTTGATCGGAGGGGACAGTCGGGTAGAGGAGGTCAAACCGGTCTCATCCATAGGGTTCGCTATGTCGCTGGAGGCCAGAATTCTCCATGATCGACGTGGATAAGCAGCGGCGGAGAGCATTGGTTGTACAACCGAAGGGGGTCGAGCGTCAGCATAGTGATCGGCCCGAGGTGCCAAAGGCAGTGTCATCATCGAATCATGGTTCGGTTGGTCGGCGTTTAGAAATTTTCGTGGCGGCGAGATGTTTTCCTGTAGGGTTCGGCTAGGTCTCGATTGCGTTTCTGGGTGCGTGGAGATGAATTGACGTGGAGGTGAGGCTGACGTGTGCAAGTAATGTTTATTTCTTATGTTATTTTATTTTTATTTCGAATTCAATTGTTCAAACTCTAATAACTTTCCCATACGAACTCCGTTTCACGCGTGATTTTTTTGTTAGGATCGTAATAAAATTCCGGACACTTTAATGCTGGTTTGGATAGATTTGGAGACTGTCAATTTTTTGGGTTTAAATCGGATTTGAATTCGATTTAAATTTAAAAGGTGAGTGTTTTAACTCACTCACAACTTCTAAAATTTCTTATGTTTGTTAAATTGACTTATGATATGAGTAGAAATTCATTTATGACTGTTTGGCATATTTTATTCATCATCTCAGTTAGATTGCATTTATTTAAATTAAATTGTTATTTACTTTTATTATTGCATAAAATTTGACAGTTAAATTTATTTATTTTGCATATAAACTTCCAATTAAACAGTTATTAATTTATTTGTGAATATAAACTGTTCGTTGATACTTGTTATATTTTATATGCTATTTATTGATGTTTGTTCAAATTAGATGATGATTGAAATAAATGGTTGATGATTGATGTTTGGTGAATGGATAATATATAATCTGCAAGTTATCATGCATTCCATTTCATTCGGGATTGCGGTTTGAAATGATATACAACCGCATTTTTTATTTTTAAATTGCGGATTGAAATGATAAATATCTGTATCACTTGACAATAGGATAGAAAATTACACACAGGCACCGCGGTATATATCTAAAATTATTTTTGAAATGATTTTTCTATGGTATAGGATACGGTTTAATAAATATTAAGTTTTGATCTTATATAAAATCTTATTTTATATATATGTACATAGTTAAATTTTTGAATTTAAGCTACGTATAAATTTGTTAAACCAAAATAAATAAGTTGAATAATGGAGTTTGATAGTTTATGTTATATGATTTAGTACAGTTTTAAAATATTGTATATATATAGAGTTTTAAATGGTTCAAATCAATTAAGATTTAAAAATAAATTGAAAATTTATTTGGAATTGAGCATATTTAAAAATTAAACTCCACAAGTCGGTGTAAACTTATTTAGATTGGAATTTTTAAAGGTATGATATTTATAACTGGATTTTTATTCAAGATGAATTAAATTAAAAATTCTAGTATTAATAAATTAAAGGAAATACTTAATGGTTAGAAATTTGAGTTTTATATTATGGATTTAGTATGTGAATGTTTCAAACTAAATAATAGAACCATAAATTGTTAAATAGAAAATTCCAACCTTAGTTTTGAAATTGTTAAATACTCAAAGTCTGAATATATTGAAATCGAAGTGTTTATTGAAACTAAAAGTGAATCAAAATTTATGGGTTTAGGCTAAATTAAAGTGAATAAATGGTAAAGGCGTAGAAATTATTTACTTTATAGAGTAATTTAAAATCAACCATTTTACATACCGTTGAACATCCAAACCATTCAAGTTTTAGAACTTATGGCTTTAAAGCTATGGATTTCGAAGTATTATTTTCTGAAAATTATAATTCAAATGTTTGGTTTTCAGATATTATAAATTTTAAAGGAGTGTGATTTGGAAAAGAAATATATTTGAAATAAAAATGATATTATTGATTTGAGTTTTATAAAAATAATATCAAAAATGAGTTTTTTGGAAATGGAAATGATATCGTATTTATGGGTTTTGAACTGGATAATTATATTCTGGTTTTAAAGTATAAACTATTTTAAAGACCGCGGTGTTATAATAACGTTTTGTTGTTGAAGAGACCGGGATCGGAATTTGTCATACTCTCTGCCAACTCCGAAAACCACTTTAACAACCGTGTACGCAGTGGAGATTCCAGAATGAAGTAGGATGGTGGCGGCGTTTCCTTAAAGGTAAATACGTGGACTCGACTCGCGTGAGTTGGCACAAGGTGGCTAAAACCGGAGCGATTCTCGGGCCAATGAGGCCATTCCTCTGATCGGATACTCCTCTTCGATATTATACTCTGTCTTTGGATTGTTTCGGTAGCCACTTTTGATTTCTTTGATTTTTGGAGGAGATTGTCCGAGGTGGGTGGTAGTAGCAGCTACGCGTTACCACCAGCCCGGATGCGTAATTGGTATATCTACCCTGGCATTGCCTAGTTGTGCCATGTCACCTACCCTATAGCGCCTTATACAAGTTTGGATTTCTCTCGTAGCCCGTGTGGTATCCGCTGGTGGCTTCCCGATCAGTAGGGACTATTATATTGGATGGACTACTAGGACTATTATTGTGTTAAGGGAGAGATTGGGTAACTCCTTAATGGTATTTAAAAGTAAGTTTATTTTACAAATAGACACTATTATAATAGCGAAATATACTACATAGTAAATAGCTTAACGGATCCTTAGGAGATGTAAATCCCAAACATCTCTTGAGTTACTGCATTCATATTTATTTCTGTTAATTTAACTTACATAAGATCTTTTAGTTCTGACTCGAGTGTTTTGTCTTTTCAATTCGCTCGGGTCAGTCCGAGCGTTTCAGGATTTGAAGTTTTAGCTCTGGAGGACGAAGACGAAGATTTGTATTACTATCATCTACTATTATTCCACTACACTATTTAATTCCGCTGCATTGATATTTATTGGTATGTGAACTCTGATAATTATTGTATAAAGAAGAATCAATTGTTTTGTAAACAGTTTTATGAACTGTATATTGATTATTATATTTTATCCTTCCGCTGTGAGATTCTATTTTATTTTATTCCTTCTCTGTTTTTCTTATTTACCCCATAACAATCCGCCCTTTCCGTATGGTTTAAATTGGCACGTATGTCAATTTGAAGCGTACGAAAAGGTGGGATGTTACATCGTGGTATCAGGGCTTTGGTTTAGCGATAAACCTTAGCTTTGTGGGTTTGACTCTTTTGTAATAGGGTAGTAATACCCTTTGATAAGTCGCTGAGTGTATATATATACGAGAGAGCGTATTTGTTAGTGTTATTAAAAGGTTTTAATATTGTGTTAAATTTTTTCGTTTTGTATTTATAAATTCTGGTTGGTGCATGGGACGCTATGACATCAATAGGGATTTCTAAACACTTAATAGGACAGACTGACACAATATTTGTTTTAATATAGGTGAATGAAATAATTTTTCCTATTATATTTTCTTTATATAAAATAAAATTATCAAATGATATCTATATTTGGCTGCAATAGATTGGTTGTTAGGTAATAAAGTGTATAAATAATAATAGAAATGAGATTGAAAAATAAGATAATTGAAATTTGGGAAATTTAGAACTTAAGATCCGGGGTTTTGAAATTTCTTTCGAATAAATTTTGGAATACAATAAAATTTTTATAAGTATTTTCTGATATAAATATTTCAATATAATTCGAAAGAATTTTTTTAAAGAAGATTTTTGGAGAAAATAAGTTTTGTACCTTCCTCTCTGTTGCTGGAAAATAATTTCGGTGATGGCGGCCTCATCATCGACTTTCATTTTCAAGTTTCGAAGGGAAAGGCCACTGTAGTAGTTTTACTGCAGACTCATTTTTGAAAAAAATATATATTAATTTTGAATTGTTTTATAGATATACAAGTTGTAAGAATATATTTATCTATTATTTTAAAATAAATTGAAATTTAACCCGGTATTAAATTCTTAAATTTCCATTAATTAATTGTTTCAATTATTGTAGTGAAATGAAAAGTAAGTAATTAAATAATTGAAACCTCTAATTTAAGTAAGAGATTTAAGTCTAAGTTAGAAAGGAAATAAAAAGGAAGTTGAAATTGTAACCTATAAGGAAAAGGTAAAAATTTATTGAACAATGAATTAATTAAAAGAGAAAAAAAGATAAATCACTATTTGAAAGAAAATAAATCAAATATTATGAAATGAAATAAATAAGAATGAATTTAACCTATTTTCTGAAATTGTTGGTTGTTTGATTGATTTATGGTTGTTTGGGGCAAGGATACTTTAAAATTATTTAGATGGAAGAATAATCTATTTAGCTTCATCAGAGACTGTTGAGTAAATGATGTGCTAATAGTTTATTCTTCATTCCGTATAATTTAAAAAGTTTTGAACCCGAACAACTATTTGTTTGTTTAATTGAATGGTTGTTTTGTATTTGTTGTGCATGCTATTTGTTGAAATTGATGGTTGTTGTATTGATTTGTTGTTAGTGATTGAAACCATTTAAATATTTCATTTATAAAATTGCTAACCCTTTTAGATTTTATAAGTGAAATGCAAGTTATGGAAGCAATTGCTACTGCTTTTGTTCCATAAATTAAGCGTAAATTGCCCGACAAATAGGTACGTTTCGGATTACGGTTTATAGCGCTACTTTATATATTTTTCCGTGTTGGGATTTATATTATGTTGTAAAATATTTGTTGTTATATTTATATTATACTTTCTCCCGAGCCTCCCCGTACAAAGGAGACTCTGCCAAAACAAAATTTCAAAATTTTTGGACTTAGAAATTTTTGAAAATGATTTACAAACTTTATTAATTTAAGTATAAAAATATTTAATCGTTATAAATTGGTATATTGTATTTAAATTAATTAATTTGGTAAATCTATTTGGTTATAAATTTAATATTTTATGTAAGATATAATGATTTCTTAATTCTTCTCTTCCCTTCTTTTCCTTTCCGGGACGAAAAGTTTTGGGTGGGGGAGAGTGTAACGACCCGTAAATTTCGACAATTAAAGTTGTTAATTAAATAAGATTTTGTAATTGAAATTCTGAAAAATAAAAAAATGGTGATAAATTAGTATTGAAATGAAATCCAATTGAAGAAATAGTCGAAAACATTCTAATTTGTTAATTAAATTTGAATTGTGAAATTAATACTGGAAGAAATAAATTAGAAATAGCATTAATGAAATAATATTTGAATTGAATTGCAACTATATAAATGAAAGTAAATTTTTTTTAAGTGGATGTCAATATTGAATAAATTAATTAAAATAAAATCTAAATACATGTTTGGATAGAATCAATAATTGATGGATTAAATGGTAAGTAATTAGAATTTAATTCTATAAAATTTGGAAACTGAGTGTAATGTAAAGTAATAAGATTAGTGCAATATCCATTAATGAATGGAATGAAATGGGACTAATATAAATGTATATTAGGTTATGAATCAATTTGAATGAAAAAAACTTAAACATTGATTGATAAATAAATATACAAGTATATTAAAGGTTGTAATAGTGGGTTACTAGTAAATTCACTCATTTACCAATAAAGATAATTAGATGTGCCTTGATGATAATTAATAATATAATGGAAAAGAGTAAATGTATTCATTAGAATATTAATTGCAATTAGATAGGGATTTTAAGTAACAATGTTAATGCAAGGTAAGTAATGCTAAATTAAAGTCAATAGTAATGAATAATGATTAATTAAAAATTTGTAACATATATTATAAATTACCTGCTTATCTAGTTAATGGAATTAGAATTTGTAATAAGTGATAATAAAATAAATGAATGTTGCACTAATGGAAAATGAAATAACGTTTGTTTAAATGTTGAGTAATTATATGGTCGTATTTATTATAAGCGTTACTTTAACAATTATGATTAATTGAGAAATTAATACGGGAAGTTGGTAAAGTAATAACTAAGGAAGTAATACGTTACAAATAAATATAACCTAAACTTAAGTGTAAGTAAAAAGGTTGAAATTGAATCTAATCCATTTAATTTGGAAACTTATTAAAATAAATTGGAATCAATTTATAATAAAGGGGTATTTTAAGAAATTGAAATAAATTCCATAATGGATGAAGTAAGTTACTTTAAATTGAGATGGAAATTGGTTTAAAGAATTTTAAATTTATAAGTAAATCAAGATGATGAAGTTTATGAATTATAAAATTTGAACCTTTAGTAGTGAGTTAATTTATTTAATTTATAATAGTTGGATTTATTGGCAATAAATGAAATTAAATATTTAATTATTATGTTAAATTAAAAATTATTTGAAAATTGGGAAATATTTATGTAATAATTTTTAAATCCAATGGTAAACCCTTCTATTTGAAATTAATGAATGGGATAATTATGGGTAGATTCAATTTAATCGAAATTTTGGGAATTTATCTATAATTTTGAATTTTATGAAATTGAAGATTTCTATTGATTAATCCTTAATAAATTGACTTTAAAAAAAAGTTTGCTAAATCATTGTAAATGTTTGAAAATTATAAAGTGATAAAGATTGCAAAGTTCAGAACTTTTAACTCGAAATTAATTTAATTAATTTATTTTAAATTTATTTAATTAATATAAAAATAGTCATTTTGGTCACGAACTCGGATTTCGACGAAACCACTTTCATCGGATCCGTAACAGTGAATTATTGTAGGTTTTCAAGTTTCGTAGCGATCGGAGTTGTCGTTTGATCGTACGAACGTAAAACGCCTTAAAATCGATTTAATTGAAATCAATTTGAAAATATTGTTTTCAGCATAACTTCTTCATACGATGAAATTTGGATGTGAAACTTTTTCCATCGCGTCAGAATATTTTAAAACACCTAATTCGATATATGGGTTTACCCAATTTCGTTCCGGGGTCAGAACTGACTTTTTGGGCCACATTAGCGGTAGCACGTATATCTATCAACCCGATCCATCTATTTTTCAACTTTATCTATATAAACCCAGTTCTAAACCCTAGTTTCCATCTACTCTCATTTGTTTGTGCGTTCATTTCCATAGCTCCTCCTCTTCCAATGGCTGTAAACACTAGATCCGAATACAATTCAAAAATCAAATTCAAAGCCTAAAATTTAAAGTCCTCAGAAAAATTCCAAAAAAATATATGTTAATGCACTCGATGAGTGTAATTCAATGGTGCTATGCGTTTTTCGATTGGAGTTTCTGTGTGTCCAGATCGGGGCAAATAGTTTCGGCCGTTCGTATTAGGGCGTGAGATTCAACGGTGGATTCACGTCTTTGGGTTGATCGGAGGGGACAGTCGCGTAGAGGAGGTCAAACCGGTCTCATCCATAGTGTTCGCTTGGTCGCTGGAGGCCAGAATTCGCCACGATCGACGTGGATAAGCGGCGGCGGCGAGCGTTGGTCGTACAACCGGAGGGGGTCATGCGTCAGCATAGTGATCGGCCTGAGGTGCCGAAGGCAGTGGCATCATCGGATCATGGTTCGGTTGGTCGGCGTTTAGAAATTTTCGTGGCGGCGAGATGTTTTGCTGTAGGGTTCGGCTAGGTCTCGATTGCATTGCTGGGTGTATGGAGATGAATTGACGTGGGGGTGAGGCTGACGTGTGCAAGTAATGTTTATTTCTTATGTTATTTTATTTTTATTTCGAATTCAATTGTTCAAAGTCTAATAACTTTCCCATACGAACTCTGTTTCACGCGCGATTTTTTTTGTTAGGATCGTAATAAAATTCCGGACACTTTAATGCTAGTTTGGATGGATTTGGAGACTGTCAAATTTTTGGGTTTAACTCGGATTTAAATTCGATTTAAATTCAAAAGGTGAGTGTTTTAACCCATTCACAACTTCTAAAATTTCTTATGTTTGTTAAATTGATTTATGATGTGAGTAGAAATTCATTTATGACTGTTTGGCATATTTTATTCATCATCTCAGTTAGATTGCATTTATTTAAATTAAATTGTTATTTAATTTTATTATTGCATATAATTTGACAGTTAAATTTATTTATTTTGCATATAAACTTCCAATTAAACAGTTATTAATTTATTTGTGAATATAAACTGTTCGTTGATACCTATTATATTTTATATGCTATTTATTGATGTATGTTCAAATTGGATGATGATTGAAATAAATGGTTGTATGTTTGGTGAATGGATAATATATAATCTGCAAGTTATCATGCATTCCATTTCATTCGGGATTGCGGTTTGAAATGATATACAACCGCATTTTTTATTTTTAAATTGCGGATTGAAATGATAAATACCCATATCACTTGACCATAGGATCGACAATTATATACAGGCACCGCGGTATATATATAAAATTATTTTTGAAATGATTTTTCTATGGTTTGGATAGGGTACGATTTAATAAATATTAAGTTTTGATCTTATATAAAACTTATTTTATATATACGTATATAGTTAAATTTTTGAATTTAAGCTATGTATAAATTTGTTAAACAAAAATAAATAAGTTGAATAATGGAGTTTGATTGTTTATGTTATATGATTAAGTACAGTTTTAAAATATTGTATATATATAGAGTTTTAAATGGTTCAAATCAATTAAGATTTGAAAATAAATAGGAAATTTATTTGGAATTGAGCATATTTAAAAATGAAACTCCACAAGCCGGTGTAAACTTATTTAGATTGAAATTTTTAAAGGTATGATATTTATAACTGGATTTTTATTCAAGATAAGTTAAATGAAAAATTCTATTATGAATAAATTGAAGGAAATACTTAATTTTTAGAAATTTGAGTTTTATATTATGGATTTAGTATGTGAATGTTTCAAACTAAATAATAGAACCATAAATTGTTAAATAGAAAATTCTAACCTTAGTTTTGAAATTGTTAAATACTCAAAGTCTGAATATATTGAATTCGAAGTGTTTATTGAAACTGAAAGTGAATCTAAATTTATGGGTTTAGGCTAAAATTAAAGTGAATAAATGGTAAAGGCGTAGAAATTATTTACTTTATAGAGCAATTTAAAATCAACTATTTTAAATACTGTTGAATATCCAAACCATTCAAGTTTTAGAAGTTATGGTTTTAAAGCTATGGATTTCAAAGTATTATGTTCTGAAAATTATAATTCAAATGTTTGGTTTCCAAATATTATAAATTTTAAAGCAGTATGATTTGGAAAAGAAATATATTTGAAATAAAAATGATATTATTGATTTGAGTTTTGTAAAAATAATATCAAAATGAGTTGTTTGGAAATGGAAATGATATCGTATTTATGGGTTTTGAAATGGATAATTATATTCTGGTTTTAAAGTATAAACTATTTTAAAGACCGCGGTGTTATAATAACGTTTTGTTGTTGAAGAGACCGGGATCGGAATTTGTCATACTCTCTGCCAACTCCAAAAACCACTTTAACAACCGTGTACGCGGTGGAGATTCCAGAATGAAGTAGGATGGTGGCGGCGTTTCCTTAAAGGTAAATACGTGGACTCGACTCGCGTGAGTTGGCATAAGGTGGCTAAAACCGGAGCGATTCTCGGGCAAATGAGGCCATTCCTCTGATCGGATACTCCTCTTCGATATTATACTCTGTCTTTGGATTGTTTCGGTAGCCACTTTTGATTTCTTTGATTTTTGGAGGAGTTTGTCCGAGGTGGGCGGTAGTAGCAGCTACGCGTTACCACCAGCCCGGATGCGTAATTGGTATATCTACCCTGGCATTGCCTAGTTGTGCCATGTCACCTACCCTATAGCGCCTTATACGAGTTTGGATTTCTCCCGTAGCCCGTGTGGTATCCTCTGGTGGCTTCCCGATCAGTAGGGACTATGATATTGGATGGACTACTAGGACTATTATTGTGTTAAGGGAGAGATTGGGTAACTCCTTAATGCTATTTAAAAGTAAGTTTATTTTACAAATAGACACTATTATAATAGCGAAATATACTACATAGTAAATAGTTTAACGGATCCTTAGGAGATGTAAATCCCAAGCATCTCTTGAGTTACTGCATTCATATTTATTTCTGTTAATTTAACTTACATAAGATCTTTTAGTTCTGACTTGAGTGTTTTGTCTTTTCAATTCGCTCGGGTCAGTCCGGGCGTTTCAGGATTTGAAGTTTTAGCTCTGGAGGACGAAGACGAAGATTTGTATTACTATCATCTACTATTATTCCATACACTATTTAATTCCGCTGCATTGATATTTATTGGTATGTGAACTCTGATAATTATTGTATAAAGAAGAATCGATTATTTTGTAAACAGTTTTATGAACTGTATATTGATTATTATCTTTTATCCTTCCGCTTTGAGATTCTATTTTATTTTATTTCTTCTCTGTTTTTCTTATTTACCCCATAACAATCCGCCCTTTTGTATGGTTTAAATTGGCACGTGTGTCGGTTTGAAGCGTGCGAAAAGGTGGGATGTTACATGCTCTCTCTCTTCTCTCTCGAGCGAGCACAGAAGAATACGAGCACCCACATCGCAACCCAAATTCGACGTCAACCACCAAAGCTCGACCGAAAGTTGATCAACTTCAACCAAAACATGCGCCTACACCCCTCTGACCCCCGTGCCAAGTGCGACGTCACCCAACGCCATCACGGCCTGGATATATGCACAAACACGCGACGAATGCTGCCATAAAACTCCTTCCACACAGCCTTATAAATGATCACCACCAATCAATATGTAGAGCTTGCAAATCTCTACGTTTTTCGTGTTGAACGTTTACGATAAAATTGCCAAGATCGACTAGAAATTTGAGAAGAGAAGGATGAATCTACGGCCATTAAAACATAAGCGGCGGCTAGAGGACCTAGGGTTTCTGACCTTACACATATATATATGTGTTTATAATTATTATTTTCATATTAAATTCACATTAAAACAACTTTTTCACACGATCTCCAAACAACGCATGCCAACAGGCAATTATAAGGTTTTACCCTTATTACGAACACAATGGAATGTGTTTCGGAGGCTAATTCGAACATATGTGCAAGTTATGGGAATAAACGATCAATTTTAAATTAAATCGATTAAAATAGTCTCTATGCGTTTTGAGCTGTCACGGTCAAATGACAACACTGATTGCTACGAAAATTGAAATCCGATAATAATTACCTATTACGGATCTAATGGGACTTGTTTCTTCGAATTCTAAGACTGTGCCCCGGAAGGCTATTTTAACTCGTCGATTAATCCGAGCGATTTTCAAAAACGTCGAAATCACTTAAAATTTCACTTTTAAAATTTTACTAACTTAATTATAAATCATATAGAATTTATATTCACACTAGAAATCATTCCGATTTATTCCGAATCAAAATCTAATTATTTACATTATTATGTTATTAAATTCCATTATTAAATTAATATAAAATTCCAAATTTTAAACTTATCGATTTTTGATTCCATCCAAAGGTCCAACATCATTATTTTAATCCAAATAAACTTAAAATAAATTTTAGAAACCAATTTCGTATGTATTTACCTCCAGACTAACAAATTATTCCAATTTCCAAATATTAAATTATTATTATTCAAATCCAATTAAATTGCCGTATTTGAAATTTGACTAATTCTATTAATTTAACCAAAATCTTCTTAATTCAAAATCAATTCAAAATCCACATTTAACATTTAAAATGAATTAAACGTTCAAAATCTAACGTCCAAAATTCCAGGTCGTTACAGATCTGGTTTTTAAAAGGCAACGATATTTTGGTTTTAAAATATAAATTATTTTGAAATGACCGAGGTGTTATAATAACGTTTGGTTGTTAAAGTGACCAGGATCAGAAGTTGCCATACTCTCTACCAACTTCGAAAAACACTTTAACAACCATGTACACGGTGGAGGTTCCAGAATGAAGTAGGATGGTGGCGACGTTCTATTGAGGTATATACGTGGACCCGACTCCCATGAGTTGGCATAAGGTGGCTAAAACAAGAGCGATTCTAGGCCAATGAGGTAGCTCCTCTTATCAGACACACTTCTTCGATACTATTCTATTGCTTTGTGATTGAATGGGTGCACCTTTGATTTTGGGAGTGTCCCTTGAGATGGGCAATAGTGGCTGCTACGCGTTACCACCAGTCCGGATGTGTAATTGGTATATCTACCCTGGCATTGCCTAGTTGTGCCATGTCACCTACCCTAGCACGCTTTGTACGATTTTGATTTTGTGCCATAGCCTGTGGAGTACCCTCTGGTAGCTTCCCGATCAAGAGGTACTATAATACTGGATAGACTACTGGGACTATGTATGTGTCAAGGTGAAAAATGTAAAGCCTTAATGCTATTTTTAAGTAAGTTTATTTTACTTTAGACATTATTATAATAGCGTATATTACTACATAGTAGATAGTTTAACAGATCCTTAGGAGATGTGAATCCCGAGCATCTCTTAAGTTACTACACTCACGTTAGACACTGGATAGGAGATGCCAAATCCCTTAAACATTTCTGACGTCGTTCCACTCATATTATTTACCGTTGTTTAACTTACATAAGATCTTTTAGTTCTGACTTGAGTGTTTTGTCTTTTCAATTCACTCAAGTTAGCCTGAGCATTTCAGGATTTGAAGACCTTACTTCTGGAGGACGAAGACGAATATTGTATTACTATTATTTACTACATTATTCCACTGCATTACATTGTTCCGCTGCATTGTTATTTATTATTCTTTGGTATGTGTAACCCTGATTCTTTGTTGTATAAGTATAATCAAATGTTTTTGTAAAACATCTTCATAAACTGTTATTTGATTATTATATTTTATCATTGTGATGTGAGGTTCTGTATTGTTTTCTTTCTTTCTCTGTTTTTTCTTATTCACCACAATAACAATCCGTCCTTCTGTATGTTTTGAGTCGACATGTGTGTCTGCTTAAATGTAAGAAAAGGCAACATATTCCATTTGGTATCAGAGCTTTGGTTTAGCGATAAAAGTTAGCTTTGTGGGGTCCGACTCTTTATTTATAGGGTAATAATACCCTAGAATGAGTCGCTGAGTGTATATATATGAGAGAGCTTATTTATTAGTGTTATAAAAAGGTTTTGATATTGTGTTAATTTGTTTCTTTTTGTATTTATAAAAATTTTGGTTGGGGCACAGGACACTATGACATCGATAAGGATTTCTAAACACTTAATAGGACAGATCGACACAATATTTGTTTTGAAATATAGGTGAATGAAATATTTTTGCGTATTGTATATTTTATATATAACATAATAATTTATAAAGGATATATTTGGTTGTAATATATTGATTGTTATGTAGTGAAATTTATGAAAATAGGTTGGAAATAAGACTTAAAAATAAGATAAATGAAATTTGGAAATTTAGAACTTAATTTTCGGGATATTTGAAAATTTCTTTCAAATGATTTTGGAATATAATAATATTATTATTTAGAAGTATTTTGTGATATAAATATTTCAATATGATTTGAAAGAATTGCTTTAAAGTAATTTTGAAAAGAAATAAGTTATGTACTCCTTCTCTATTGCTGGAAAATAATTTCGGTGATGAGTGCACGCATCATCGACATTCATTTTCGAGTTTCTTAGTAGGAAGGCCGCTGTAGTAGTTTACTGTTGATTTATTTTGATAAGCAAATATAAATTTTAAATTATTTTAAATGTAGTTGGATATATAAGTTGTAAGTATATATTTATCTATTATTTTAAAATGATTTGAAACTAAACCTGGTATTTAGTTCTTAAGTTCTGTTAATTAATAGTTTCAATTATGGTAGTGAAATGGAATGTAACTAATAATAATTGGAACCTCTAAATAAAATAAGAGTTTTAATGCTAGGTTATGAATGAAATTACAAGAAAGTTGAAATTTGTAACTTAATAAAACAAAAGAGGTAACTATTGAAAATTAAATTAATTTAAAAGACATGAGATCGACTTGTATAATTTTTCAATTTGCATTCTTTAATATATATATATATATATATAACTTACCAAAATATTAAAAGTTGTCATGTTTATTAAGAAAATGTAATGGAAATTGTACAAGTAAACTTATGTAATGGAAGTGTTAAATGAGTTACTTTTACAAATAAGAAATTTAGTGTTACAGCTGTTATAAACTTAAGTTATAATTGAAATGCTACTATAATAAAATAAGATAGAAAGTAAGTATTATAAATGAGTAATTAAAAACTTAAGTAGATATAATGAAATGCTAAATAATTGAATTACACATGAATACTGTAAATAAATGAAACTAATGAATAAATGAATGTAATGCAAATAAATGAAATTTGCATTATATGGATAAATGAAAATGAATTTGTAAGTAGTGGATAGAAATAAATGAAAATAAGATTGAATGAATGAATGTGAAATTATTTACAAAGAAGCTTATATAGTACTCTACGAATATGCTTACATATGTTTAAATTAAATTGTATACGAGCAACATATGTAAGAAATGAAGATAACATATGAAAATAAAAGAATGGAAATGAAAACTGAAAGAAATAAAATGTAAATTAAAAAGATAAATTATTATATGAATGAAAAGGAAGTGAAGCAATAAATGTTGTGAAATGAAATTAATAAGTATGAACTTAATTTATGTTTGGGGTCATTGTTTGTTTGTTTTATGGTTGTTTGGGCAATGATACTTTAAAATTGTTCGGATGTATGAATAATCTACCTAGTTTCATCTAAGGCTGTTGAGTAAATGGTGCACATAGTAGTTTATTTTTCATTCTGTACAATTTAAAGTTTTTGAACCTGAACAACTATTTGTTTTGTTTGATATGAATGGCTAATTAATTTGTGTTGATTTTGTATGATGATTGTCTATCGGTTGCAAGTGATTGTTGTTTATAACGATTTGTTTTTTAGTGGTTGAAACTACTTTAAATGTTTCATTTTATATAATTATTAACTCTTGTGGATTATATAAGTGTAATACAAGTTATGGAAGCAATTACTACTGCTTTTGGTTTCATAAAATAAGCGTTAATTGCCCGACAAATAGGTATGTTCTCGGATTATGGTTTTATAGCAATATTATATTGTTTTTCCTGTTGTTGAACATATTATTTTAGAAAATATATGTTATATGTTGTTTTATTGATATTATAATTTGTCCAAGACCTCTCCGTACAAAGGAGACTCTGTCGAAATTTTTCGTGAATTTTGGACTTAGAAAATTTTATGAAATATTTTCAAAAGATTTTGTTACTTGAATATAAATGGATATAATGGTTATAATTGATATATTTTATTTAAATCACTAAATTTTGTAACTTTATTTGTTTGTAAATTTAATATTTTTGAATAAGATATATATTGATTTCTTAATTCTTTCTTTCCCTCCTTTTTCCTTTTCGGGGACGAAAATTTGTGAGTGGGGTAGAGTGTAATGACCCGTAAATTTCAATAATTAAATTGTTAAATTAATAAGTTTTAGTAATTTAATATGGAATAAAAAAAACACCTTTTAATTTAATAATGGAAGGAATGCTAAAATGAAATGTAACCATGAATTCAAAAGTATGATTTAAAGTTATAGTAAGGGTGGTAAGTTGCTATTTAATTGGTCTATTAGTCTAGTTGTAAATGTTATAATTGGGTATAAAACGGAATATAGGTAAACAAGGATAAGTGTTGTATAAATATGAATTTGTATATAAGTTATGGTAGTTGAATGAATTCAACAGTATATAAGAAATTATAATAATTAGTGGAAAGAATAAACTTGAGCGTAATATAAAAATAATAACAACATTTATTGCAAGTTCCCTTTTTATTTAGGCTGCTAAATATAAGATTGGAAATCAACTACGTTTAATTGTGAGTAATTTTCATTAATGTGAGTTAGCTAATTGTAAAGTGTGAATGTAATAAAATTAAGGGTAATGTTTATTTTGTTCATAAGATAAAATAAAGGAGTGAAACCTAGTTGAATAGATTAATTTAGATTTTAATTATATGAATATATATATATATATATATATATATATATTTGACAAATTTAATATAATTGAAAATAATGGTTAACACATAGGAAATATGTAAATTTGAATATATGAATTTAATGAAAGACAAGCAAATATTAACTAGGTTATAGAGTAATAATAGACTTAATAAGAAGATTAGAATTAGATCAAATTGGTTTATTTGGAATTTATCAATTGGAATTCAATCTATAACAAATGGATCAATGGTAAGTAAATGAAATTAAATACTATGTTAATTGAAATTAGGATAAAATGGGAAATATGAATGTAATAAAAATTAACCAAAAGTAATTATACCCATAAGATAATAATTGGCTGAATAACAAGATTTAAAATCAAATAAGTGGATTTGTTGGAATTTCAATTGATAATTAATGAATTTACTGAAATTGAAATTTGATATCGTAATTGGTTAATAAATTAACTTTAAATTGATGTAGAAAATTGTTATAAAGGATTATAACTTACTAGAGTAATCCAAGATGATAAAAATTATAAATTTTAAAATCTGAATGAAAAGTGATTTAATTTAATATTTATTTATTTAATTGACTGAAAAATAGCCATTTTGTCCACTAACTCGGATTTCGACGAACCACTTTCATCGGATCCGTAATGGTGAATTATTATAGGATTTTGAATTTTGTAACGATCTGACTTATCGTTTGAACGTATGGACTCGAAACGTCTACTTTGATATACAGGTTGACCCATTTTCGTTCCGGAAGCAGAACGGGCTTTTTGGGTCGTTTATCATTCAATCAAATCTTGTCTGTTCATTCCATTTTCATCTTTGCCTATAAATAACCCGTTATAAACCCTAGCCACTCCTTATTTTCATTTATCAGTACGTATATCTCCTTATCAACTCCTCACTCCAATGGCAAACAAAACCTAATTCCCTAATTCAAAAAATTAATTTCAAACTAAAAAAAGATCGCGGATCTGCAGCAACTTCGGGTCGCACTTTGGGTTTCAAAGGCAAAAACCTTGCAGCAATTTTGGGTCAGGAAGAAAATGGCTCGGGTCGTTCCCCGTCATTTTGGTAGAAACTCAGAGCAAGCACCGGGATTTGAGTCGGTGGACCGAAGTTGAACTCGAAGTCGACCCAGGACCAGAATTTTCCAATCTTCTAATTTTCATAACTTTTTCATATGAGCTAGGATTGACGCACGGTTTATTTTGGAGGATCGTATCGGAATTCCAAACATTTTGGCATAGTTTGGACCAATTCTGAGACTGTTCAAATAATGGGTTTAAATTGGATTTAAATTCAATTTAAATTCAAAGGTGAGTGTTTTAACCCACTATTATGTTTGTAATTTAATTCATGATGTGATTAGGAATTTATTTACGATTGTTTAGTATATTTTTACCCATCATCTCAGTTAAATTGAATTTATTTGAATTAAATTGCTATTTAATTTATTATCGCATATAAACTGCCATTTAAATACCTGTTATCGATTATCAATTTCTATATTGATATTTATGGATTGTTTTGGATGATGATTGTGATGGATGTTGGTTGTTGATATTGGTTGAATGGATGTTTAGCTTATATTGTTATAAACTTCAAGTTCGTTATGGATTATTAATTCGGGATTGCGGTTTGAAATGATATACAACCGTAAAATATTAAATTTCAGATTGAAATGATAAATATTCGTATCACTTGACCATAGGATAGAAAATTATATACAGACCCGTGATCTATATATAAAAATATTTTTGAAATGATTTCTATGGTTTTATAAAGAGATATATGGTTTTATATAAATATTGATTTTAGATATTATATAAATATTATTTTATTCTTGATTTTAAGCTATGTATAATTTTTTTAATATAGAATAAGTTTAATTATAAAGTTTGATTTTATTGAAGATAATATGGTCAAGTATTTAAATTATATTTTAATATAGAGTCTATAATGATTTATATAAATTAAGGTTAGAATATAAATTTGAAATTTATTTGATATTGAATTTATTTAAGAATTAAACTCAAATAAGTTTGATTTGAAATTTATTAACTTTGAAATTATAAAAGGTATGATTTTTATAACTTGATTGTGTTTAAGATGATTTAAAATGAATATTTCATGTTTAAATTAATTGAAGGAACATTTAGTGATTTGGAATTTGGGGTTTATTTAAAGGATATTGGATTTGTGAAGTAAATATTTCAAAAGTGAATAATAATGAAGTTAAATTAAGGTATATATGAAGTTATCAAATCTAGTTTTGAAATGGTAGGAAATTTAAAGCTTAGAAATATATTGAAATGGTTTATTTTGGGGTTCAAATCTATATTTGAAATCGATATAATTTTGAATGGTTTATTTAGACGCTAAATTGGAATTAATGATTTGAGATCTGATTAAATTTGAATTTTGGAATTCGAGTTGATTTGGAATTAGTTTGTGAAATTTGAGGAAAATAATTTTATTATATATACTATTTCAATATTTAAATCGGTTAAGTGGTGGAAGTTATGTTTTCAAAGTTATAAATTTCAAAGTATTATGTTTTGAAAGTGTTATAATTTCAAGTGTCTGGTTTCGAAAGTGTTATAACTTTGAAAAATGCTATGGAAAAGGATTTATTTGAAATGGAAATTATATCGTATTGGTTTTGAAATGGAAATGGTATCGTATTGATATGGTTTTTAAAAGGCAACGATATTTTGGTTTTAAAGTATAAATTATTTTGAAATGACCGCGGTGTTATAATAACGTTTGGTTGTTAAAAAGACCAGGATCGGAAGTTGTCATACTCTCTGCCAACTCCGAAAAACATTTTAACAACCGTGTACGCGGTGGAGGTTCCAGAATGAAGTAAGATGGTGGCGATTTTCTATTGGGGTATATACGTGGACCCGACACCCATGAGTTGGCATAAGGTGGCTAATACAGGAATGATTCCAGGCCAATGAGGTAGCTCCTCTTATCGGACACACTTCTTCGATACCATTCTATTACTTTGTGATTGATTGGTTGCACCTTTGATTTTGGGAGTGTGGCTCGAGGTGGGCGGTAGTGGCTGCTACGCGTTACCACCAGTCCGGATGTGTAATTGGTATATCTACCCTGGCATTGCCTAGTTGTGCCGTGTCACCTACCCTAGCGCGCCTTGTACGATTTTGGTTTTGTGCCGTAGCCTATGGAGTATCCTCGGATGGCTTCCCGATCAGGAGGGACTATGATACTGGATAGTCTACTGGGACTATGTATATGTTAAGGTGGAAAATGTAAAGCCTTAACGCTATTTTTTTGTAAGTTTATTTTACTATAGACATTATTATAATAGTGCATATTACTACATAGTAGATTGGAGATGTGAATCTCGAGCATTTCTTAAGTTACTGCACTCACGTTAGATACTGGATAGGGGATGTCAAATCCTGTAAACATCTCTGGCTCCGTCCCACTCATATTATTTACCGTCGATTTAACTTACATAAGATCTTTTAGTTTTGACTCGAATGTTTTGTCTTTTCAATTCGTTCAGGTCAGCCGGAGCATTTCAGGGTTTGAAGACCTTACTTCTGGAGGACGAAGACGAATATTATATTACTATTATTTACTAATAATGTTCCACAGCCTCACATTGTTCTGCTGCATTGTTATTTATTATTCTTTGGTATATGTGACTCTGATTCTGTGTTGTATAAGTATAATCAAATGTTTTTGTAAAACGGATTCATAAACTGTTATTAGATTATTATATTTTGTCATTCAGCTGTGAGATTCTGTTTTGTTTTCTTTCTTAAACGTACGAAAAGGCGGGATGTTCCAACTGTATCCTTGAGATCATCTTATGATCCAGTGATTCCCATCCTAGATATGATCACCGACATCGAATCGGTTCGTGTGATACCAAATTATTTGTTTGTTTGCTACAGTTCTGTGTACGATCATTATGATCGTTTTGAGTAAGATCTCTTAGATTCTAGATATTTGGACTCTACGGCTATTCTGTGTGTGAAATAAATATATATTCTTGGGTCTTGAGTTCGTGAAATAAATATATATTCTTGGGTCTTGTGTTCATGAAACAAATATATACTCTTGGGTCTTGATAGTGATATAAATATATATTCTTGTGTCTTGTGTTCGTGAAATAAATAAATATTCTTATGTCTTGTGATGGATGCTAAGTAAGCTAATTCTTTTATTCTATGTTCAGTGACTAGTTCGTGTTTGTGACTTAAATTTATAACCCTATTCTGAGTTAAATTAATTTCCTGACTCATTATATCCTAGATACCTGCATTTACTTATATGTTGTTTATCCTTGTGTTTTATCATGTTTCACCCTACTGGATATTTAGAGATAGTCTGATCCGGGTGTTATTTTTCTCGGGAAAGGCCGAGACTTTTCTGGTTATAGTTCAACTCAAGTTGACCTTTGAATGTTAGGGCTAACAAGGAGATAAACACCTTTGACTTTTTAGTTTATCTCATTTAGGAAATTTATGAATATGTTTTTAAGATGTACAATTGAGATCAATGAATTATAAAACTATATAACAATCGAGTTTAGTATTTCACTTTGTAAACTCAAAATTTATATATGCTAATTTGAGATTTATTCCATTGTGATCTGCGATTGTTATTTATATGATACATTGTTTTGATTATGAGAAATTGATGTGTCAATTACTTTGTATTAACACTGTGCACGTCAAACTCAGTACAGTTATTAAGTTTAAAGGTACAAATGATGCGTCAGTATTGGTATAAAGATATTTTCACATTCGATCGCCCTTAACAAGTCGTATTCTCCGGATTAGCAAACGACAATACTTTTAATGTTCTTTGTTAATTTGGGTATCATGGTAAGGTCGTTACAGTTTGGTATCAGAGCTGTGTCAGAACATTATGGCATAAAATATTACGGATCCGAGACCTAGATGACTTAGAATCATGTCCCGTAAAGTGTGTGGTAGATAGTTGTTTAAATTATATCGGGATAATTATTTGCGGGCGTAAATTGATTTTTTTTTTAAATTTAATTTAATTGATAAGTTGGAATTTTTGACATTAAAACCTTTGGAGAATAATGAGTAAAATATTTTAGAGTTGAGAAAATTTTGGAATTAAACTAGAATGAATTAAATTAAAGTGGACTATTTTCTTTTAATAGAAGATTTGGAATTTTGGGTAAATAAGTTAAATATTTAAATGATCTAGGAATAATCAGAGTTGCACAGCGGAATTTCAGACATTGAATTGTTTCGCTATAGTTGATTATGTATGCTTTGGTTCAGCGGCTGATTGGTTGCTAGGAATTGATTGCTTGGTTGCATTTATTTAAAATTGGATGCATGGATGCTAGTGATAGTAAAATAAACGCATCTAAATTTATGATTATCTATTATGTTGACTTATCCGGAAGTTGTTTAAGGATTCTTGTCGATATGTAGGATGCCATTTATCGATAGGGGTTCCTAAACATCGAACGTGACATTTTGACATAAGTAATAATTAAATTTTGGAAACTTAAGTACGGATTTCTTTCATGTGGAATATTATGATGTCAATCTAATTAAAGTATAATCATGAATTGTTAATATCTCTTATGATATGAATTTGAGATTAAATACTAATATGAATTTTTGAGATAGGTGTAAGTATCTGAATTAAATTAAATATCATTTAAAAGACTATAAATTATTTGCTGAATGAATGTTAGCAGACTCGCTAATATTTCAAATATAAGCTACATATCTCGGATTACATATCGCATTTTTATGTTTTCCCCTACAGGATGCTTCATCCTTGAGATGAGATGTATATTATGTAATAATATTCATATTGTATATTTTTGAAATGCTGTTCGCGCAAAGGAGACACTGGCGAAATTTTCCGTAGATTTGAGACGTTAGAATTTTTTTTCAGAATTTTGAGAAATTTTGATAACTAAAAAAATTGATTTTAGTGTTATAATATAGACTGATATCAATTGGAAGATTTTGGAAATGAAATTAGAAACCTGTTAACCAAAAATTATTTTAAAAAGGAATTTATATTATGGATTTCTTTCATTAAGGAAACTACAAGGACGCAATTTCTTTAAAGGGGAAAGTCTGTACCAACCCTAGTGTAAATTAACTAATTAATTAAATTTAATTAGGAATGATTAGTTTTAATTTATGATTTGTGAATTTAAATTAAAACATATTTTGAGAATATTCGGTTGGATTTATTTAATGAATAAGTTTCATTTCTTAAATAAAGAACTTCAATTTAAATTGGAATATTATTAAATCAATTATATAAAATTTGATAATCAGAGTAAAATGTTAATATTATGATCTGTAGTTTAAATTGAAAACTTATAATTGTAAAATTTAATTATGAAACTAACCTAGTTTTGTAAATAATTGATTTGTTTGTCTTAATAAATAAGTCCTAAGATAACTTTTGAAATGATGTAAATCCAGTTAAGTGTAAATATTGAGATTTATTATTAAAAATAATGAGAATAATTTTGTTTTAAAAGTCATATTTAAAATTTTTATAATATCTTAATATTATTATAAATGAGTGTTTTAAACTTGTTAATTTGGTCTTGTAAATATGAGAAATTAACTTGTGATTTTGTAAAATATTGATTAATGTAAATAAATGAAATAAGAAGGAAATAGCAATGCTTGTCTTAAGAAATTAATTAGCAACACTTTGTTTTTGGATCCATGTTCAAACCCACTTGGCCATGTAGCTAATACTTGTGTGAGAAATGAGATATGTACAATTCATTTCTCATTTTTACTTCAGCCGAATCAAAAGCTTTTTCCTCTTTCCAATTGTAAACCCTAGAACCTCGAATCAAGTTGAGAACATAGGGCTTTTGTTCAATAATGATAGGATAAGTGTTCTAAACCCTTTCTCTATCTTTTAGAACCATAAAATAGTGATTTTGATCTTGTTTTAATTAGAATTCCTTGCTGGTTGGATTTTGGTTCTTAAGTTTAGGTGATTTTGGTCAAGCTAAGGGTTTTGCAAGGATTATTTGGGGATCTAGCATGCTATAGGAAGTTAAAAGGTGAGTTAATCACTCACTCTTCTATCTTTAATCCATGAAAATAATTGTTTTTGCTGTTTAGATTGGGTTGGATGATTTTTTTTGTGAATTGCTTTTAATTTGTTGAATAAAATTGGTTGCAAATTGATTGTAAACTTGGATGATTGTGGTGTTGTTGTTCGCTGAAATTTTGTGTGTGTAATATGCTGCATTAAATAGCGATATTATGGTGCAGAATTATCCAACACGGCTCATTCTTTTTGTTGTAGAAAGACCATTCAACTAGCTATAACATCTTTTTTAGTGACATGTTGAAACTTTGTTGTTTAAGAGATCTAAATTGAGTTAGAAACCGATAGTGTCGCGCTATTATGTTTAATTGGCTGTGTTAGAACATGAAATTAAATTGGTCATAACTTTTATGTTTCCTATCGAAGTTTGATAATTCTTGATGTTCTGGGAAGCTTGGGCTATGTTCTAAAACTTTCGTGTGTGATTTTTGCAAAATTTTGAGGTTTATATAGTCGAAATTATATTTGTTTTTCACTGCTTTTAGAATAAATGACAGCGACAGTGAATTTAAAATCTAAGAATTATTTTGGCCATAACATTTGAGCCGTAAGTCCAAATTAGATGATCTATATCTTGTTTAAAAGCTTAGACATTTTTCTACAACTTTCATGTTTTGAGATTTGAAATTTTATTGAACAACCCGCATATTTTACGATTTACATATTTAAATGTTTTATTCAAATATAGCGTCGTTAGTTTAATTAAAGTCCAAATGTGACTTTTTGTAAACAGTCGAATCTGGACTCATGACCACTTTCATTGAGTTCAAAATGACATGTACAACTTGTTTATGTATAATTACTGATATGTTTGGAGTTGATTAGGATTTTGGTATTTTTATTTGGGCTTTGGGTTGTGTTCTAGCCCACTAACCCAACAAATAACCTAGGCTTTCTACCAAAATACCTCTCACTTCACTCCTCTTCATTCATTCCACTCATAATTTCCCAACACTCAAGTAAAGGAAAAATGGGGGAAAGATGAGAGATTAAAAATTCCTAAGCCCTAGATTCTTAGAAAATTCTAAGTTAAAGTTCGAAAATCAAGGAGAAACTTAGGTAAGCATCATCTTCATCTTCTCCATCTCAATTCCTCTTCAATTCTTGATTTTTCCTATAACATAACTTTGGAAAATCCTTGCATTGGATAATAGGTTAAAGTTCTTTAAGGTGTAGTTGAGGAGAAGTCGATCTTAGCTTGTTTTAGAGCTTCTTGTTTCTATTTTTGGGTTTAAAGGTGAGATCTTGAACTCACATCTATGTATATAGCTTTTATTGTTGTCAGATATGAATTCCTAACATCTATTTCTTATTTAATTGCTTTTGAATTGAATTGGCTTGATGAATTTTCCAATCTTGGTATTTTGAAGTCAAAATCTATAAAAAATCCTCCTTTGGATGTTTGGAGATGTTGTTTAGGGTGTATCGAAGAGCCTATAGGGCTGAGTTGTCGTTTGGCATAAATCCCTAGCCGCCATCGCTCATTCGATTGCTTTTAAATTCATTTTCCCATCTTTGGGCTAGGCAAATTCTGTCCTGAGCTTCAGCTCAGATGTTTGGGAAAAATACTCAGACATCTGAGGTTTAGGAATAAAAATTTCGGAACCTAGGGTCAGACATTTGAGATTTACCCCCAGACGTCTGAGCAACCTGGAACGAATTTCTAAAGCTTCAGCTCAGACGTTTGGGAAGACCCCTAGACGTCTTGTGCTGTAAAATTCTGAATTATGGTCTACTTTTATGTGGATTTCCATTTTTATCGATTTATGATGATCCGATTATTTATTGTCATACATTATCGACTTTGATGATTTCTGGGTGATCGATTATTTTTACAATAGTTTCTTTGAATTGTCACTTTAAAATAACAAAGGTTTTTATACTAGTAGTAAATACTAAAACTCTTTCACAAAATGATTTCAACATTATTTTTAATACAAAACTCGTTTTCCAATCTATTAGTATACACAAAACTTTACCTCATTCGTATGAGAAATCTAATTAAACGACTTAGCACAACAAGTAGTATGAAACGCTTGCATTTACTTTGTCGGTTAATTCTTAGACTTGTTCGATTGAAATCTTGTAACAATTTTCGAATGGAAATCTACAGTTCATTTGTAAATAATTAAATTAAGCCAGCGGTTATAGGAAATGTAGCTAAACTCATTTATTTACTAGCTTAGTGCACTTTACATTTATTGATCAATGATGATTATTTTGTGATTTATACTAGCAATTTGCGATGTCTCTTTGTCCACGTGGAGACTACACCCCGTTCTGTGGACCTTCGGCTCATTTTTATGGGTTAGCGATCCATGGTATAGCGTCCCGTTTTGTGCATAGCTTCGGCTTTTTGTGGCTTAGCGACCCATGGTCTTCGGACTGTTTGTGAAGCTTCAGCTCATTTTGTGGGTTAGCGTCCCGTGTTTGTGATACACACGTTGTTGAGTTTTCATGCTCCCGTTTGTGATAAGCCTCCTCTTTTTTTTATTTCTAGATTTTTAATTCATGATTTCTAGAATTTATGTTTCACCAATATTTGTGATTTGTATTATTAAGCATTATCAATATTCGTGAGTTGGTAAATAAAATAAAGAACATGAAATTCTTTCGTGTTTGAGAAAATTTGAGATACTGTATGATTTTTGTTTTTATCATATATATTTTCATATCTCTTATCCTATCTCATCTTACATTAGCTAGACTGATCCGTTTATTATTTTTCTTCTTAGATAATACTCGGGTCAGACCGAGGTGTTTCAAGTGCTTCCACTTGACTTCTTAGCTGGGATTGGCTTCTAATTTTTGGCTAACTACTTTATCTTAGTAGTTTTTGTCTTTCATGTATACGAGATAGAGACTCTTTGATGTATAGTTATTCTTTTGTGTGGTACATGTACCTATACTTTTGGCATGTAGTGGATCTTTTATGACCACTACTATGATGTTCACTTTTATGTGTTGTATTTATATCTATTTCCGCCTTAGTGATATGAATATCTATGACTGATTCTATGTTATGTTTATTTTAAATTGATTCCAAAGGCCACTTAACCACTATGTAGTAGATTTGAGTTTGGATTGGATATGTCAAATTTCCTCTTGAAATGAGATGAATGATATACTATCTAGGTTCTCGCTTAAATCAATTACACAGATAGTCACTCCTCGAAAGCCTAATTTTTCATGTTAGTCGATGGCATTACCACGTAGTGTCCTTGGCTAGTGCGACTATAGAGGGGGGCCATCACAGATTATGGGATATAGGGGGTCGAAACTGATGATCTAAATGCTTTAAAATTGAGTTGAAAATATATAAATGGACATGCTTCATATTCAAGTAGTTTTACGAAATACAGTTTATCTAAATTTATAAATCTTAAACTTGTTTCTAAATTAGTTAAACTTTCTTTTGTAAATGATTTTATTAAGTAAATATATATATTAATTATTTCTAGTATATAGAGTTATGGATTTGAAGATATGAGTGATTATGGTTTTATAAAATAAGTGATGGCATAAACAAGTGGCTTTGGGAATATGGTTTTAAAAAGGTGAGTCTAATTTATTTCTAAATATATATATATATATATATATATATATATCAAAATAGATTTGGAAGAATAAAAAAGTGGTTTTAAAATATGGGTTATTAACAAAGTGTTTTATACAGAAATTTGGGACACTATTTACATAAATATAATTTTGGAATAATTCAGGTTTATGGAATATTTTATCAGATAAGTGAAAATTTATTTTAATCAAAAGAGTAAATAAACTTAAGGAAAATTATAACAAGTGTTTTTAGACAATAAAATCAAAGAGAAAAAATGTTTTAAGAACCTTAATTCTAAAATTTGAGGAGTACTAATAACCGACTTAGTGCCATCGATTGGTTTAAATGCTTCCGAATAACGCTTCGTTGAATATGGTATAACTCATCGAATAAAATGTTTAAGTGGAATTTACTAGCCCATTAGCGAATACTCGAATTTTATCGGGTAGTATGGGATGCCTTGGTATTCTTGTGATCGTATTTGGGAAAGTACTTAACATTTAGAGGTTGTATTCTCTTCCGGTGTGCGGCAAGTGGTTGCTAGATCCTTAAGAGAATATAGTTCAAGTTTTCTAGTGATATCCATAATGAGTGATATTTACTAGCTTTTAGTAAATTGTTGGATTTCATCATATAGTACGGGATGTATTGGTTAATCATAGTAATTAATGTAGGAGATAGGATTTGGCACTTTAGAGTTTACTCTCTTTTGGTGTGCGGCAAGTGGCTGCTAGATCCTTAAGAAGTTACTCCTGGATTTCTTTTCAAGTGTAATAATCTAAAATAAATCAGAAAGTTTCAATCATGGCTGCTATCCTTGAGATCGCCTTATGATCCTATGATTCTCGTCCTGTGTACCATCCCTGGTATCAGACCGGTTCGTGTGATACCAAATTGTTTGTTTATTTGCTACGGTTCTGTGTACGATCGTTTTGAGTAAGATCTCTTAGATTCTAGATATTTGGAATTTGCGGCCATTTTGTGTTTATGAAATAAATATATATTCTTGGGTCTTGTGTACGTGAAATAAATATATATTCTTGGGTCTTGTGTTCATGAAATAAATATTTACTCTTGGGTCTTATTAGTGAAATAAATGTATATTCTCATGTCTTGTGTTCGTGAAATAAATAAATATTCTTGTGTCTTGTGATGGATGTTAAGTAAGTTAATTCTTTTATTCCTTGTTCAGTGACTAGTTCGTGTTTGTGACTTAAATTAATAACCCTGTTCTGAGTTAAATTACTTTCCTGACTCGTTATATCCTGGACATCTGTAATTACTTATATGTTGTTTATCCTTGTGTTATATCTTGTTCTCACCCTATTAGATATTTAGAGATAGTCTGAATCAGGTGTTATTTTGCTCAGGTCAGGCCGAGACTTTACAAGTTATAATGCAAATTGATCTTTGGATGTTTGGGCTAGCAAGGAGATAAACACCATTGACTTTTTAGTTCGTCTAATTTAGGAAATTTTTGAATATGTTTTATGATGTACAATTGAGATTAAAGAGTTGTAAAACTGTATAACAGTCGAGTTTAGTATTTCACTTTATAAACTCTAAATTTGTATATGCTAATTTTAGATTTGTTCCGCTATGATCTGCGACTGTTATTCAAGAGGTTTAAAAATTCCATGTACACTAATTCATTAGTAAAAAGGAATGTGATTTCCTTTGTGATATTTCGACGTGTATTTCAACGTCGCTTATTTACAAATCGAAACAACAATATTTCATAACCAAACTTGATGATCAAATCATAACAACCAATCAACATATCATATCATCATCCAGCTTATAATAAACACACACACACACACACACACACACACACACACACACACATATAGTTGGAGTTTTCTCACCACGGGTTAAATGTTAACTTAAAAATGGCTATAACTTCGCTAATTCAAACTTTAAGCTCATGAACCCTAGCACTAATGCCTCTAGATGGCTTGGCCCTTGCTTGGGATGGTGGTAGATGCTCATGGCCTTAGCTAGGATGGGAGGAAGGCTTGGCTATAAAGAAATAGTGTTACGACCATGGGGTAATTAGGTGGAAAGTCAGAGTTTTGAAGTGGTTTGATACACACACACACACTCTATATTATTTATTTTTCTTTTGCAAATATTTTTCCATTATTTCTATAAGTATGGAAGATATGAAAATAGAGATGAAAGCTTAGGAAAATGAAGAAGAAGAAGTGAATGGAAGTGGAGATGGATGGTGGGTATTTATAGGCAAATGGAAGTAGTAAAATGTGACAACCCGAGTTTTGGGCAATTGTTAATTGGTAATTAACTAATTTTAACTATTGAAATACAGATTTTATTTGGTTAAACAAATAGAATTCTGATAATTTAAAGAATATCTCGGTATGTATATAAATGAATTTGAATCTATAATGTTGAATTTATGTAAAATCCCAATTTTAAGCCAAATATTAAATTAGTGATGAATATAAATTTGAATTTTTTCAAAGCAAATAAGATAAGCGTTTGATTTATATATGTGTGTGTATCTATGAATAGATTGTAATTTGAATCTGAGTTTGAAACTCAAAAATAAAATGTCTTAAAAATATTTTGGAATTAAAATAATATATATGATTTTCATTAATGTATAATTAGTTTCAAATTATTTTCTTTAAAACTATATCAATATTAATATATAGAAATGTATTAATAAAGATATAAAGTTATAATTAAAAATTTATATATGTATAAATATAAACAAAAGATAATAATATAAAGTAATGTAAAAAAAGATATATACATTATATAATAACAATTCTCATATAAAAGGGCAAGTGTTAAGATTTTAACACACAAATTAACAAAGGTAAATCATTTAACATAGAAATATACAAGTGTAACAATTGTAATATAAATTTGAACAAGTGTCACCCTTTCCTTTTATTTTCTTTAATTTTAAAAAATCATAAAATAAGTCTACAAATATATCTACAGATTCTCTACTTAATTTTTCTTCTATCCTCTTTTTTAAGACTAAGAAGAACAAAACTTGCACACATTTTGCAAACCAGAGAAAATAGCCTGTAAACTAAATGAAACCAGGAATTTAATAAGTCAATCAACTACCTAAATCATCAAGCAACTTCAAACTAGAATCAAACACAAGTTTCAACTCATAACAATCAAGTAGATCAAGGGCAAACTACAGTTTCAAATCCAAGCTTGCAGCTTCAAGATCAAACCAAATTCCAGATTTTCAAAAATATAATCAAGCTCTTTTCAAACAATTTTATAGGTGAGTAAACTTTTTATTTAAAAATTTAGGTAAATTAAAATCTATGCATGTGATTCCTAGACTCAATTATGCTATGCATGCATAAATACAACCGTGAATCCTGTATGTTTGTTTGTGTTTGAACTGTGCATGTCAGTTCTTCTCTATTTCATAGTTACAGATTTAAAAATAAATAAAAATTCAATAACTCTTTATCTAATCGGTATTGGGACTTGGGTTTCAAACAAAATCTATTTGTTAAAACATAGATTAAGGTTTAAAATTATATATAGGTAAATTAAATTTGAATTTTTTTTGGAAAACCAAAAAAGAGCAGTGGAAATTTGAGATATGTTAAAATTCAAACATCTTAATTCTTTGATTTAAGTATATAATCTAAATCATTATCTAAAAACATGATTTTTAAAACTGAAATCAAAATTTTTAATTTTGGACTGAGCGAGCATTTCGAGTTTGATCAGCAAGTGAGTTTTGAGCTGTTTCTGGTGATCAAGGTGCTCGGGGTGGTCGGGGACTTCACTAGAGGAAAAGGGAAGTTGGACGAGCTTGGGAAAAATATCAGATGGGTGGATAAACCACCATGGCGCGACGGTGGGTCGAAATTGGTTTGAAACCCTAAATTGGGTCAAGGTCGGATATCTCGTCACCGCGACATCTCTGGTGAATCGAGTTGCATGGGACTTTGGGAAATGGTGGCGTGGAAGGTCAGCAAGGTGCGGCCGGAGTGGCGCGATCGTTGGTGGTCGGAGATGTGGGTTCGAGGATGTTTCAGGCGAAGGATTTTGTTTCTAGGTTTGACCGAGTACCTCGATTTCGATCGTGGGCTTGTGTAAGTCGTTGGGTGTTCGAGATCTGATGTAGAGGCGATCGTCAATGGGTTAAAGGTGTCGGCGGGAGTCAGTGTCATCGCGATAACCTATGCAGGTGCACCAGTATCGGCGATGTCAGTTTTTGGGTAGGGGAGTCATTTCAAAGGAATACTCGAGATTGTGTGTTGTTTGCTCGAGTTCATCCTCGGGTTATTGCATGAGAGTAACGTGTTACAGGTTTTAACTTAAACTAAAGTTTTTAAAAAAATTAGGAGAAGGGAAAGTACTCGAGTAGGACTCGGGTGAGTTATCGGGTTGGACCCGAAGCGGGTGTTTAAACACTTTTAAAAAGTTTTTAAAACAAAGTTTTGAAAATTTAAATAAACTTAGTTTATACTTTTCTATCATAAATTTCTTTATAAATGTTTTCTTTGACATTTGATTTAAGAAGTTATTTAATTGGTTAACTTAAATTTGTCAAGTTAAAATTATTTTTATGTTATTTTAAACTTAATTTAATAATATAATTAAGTGTTAGTCGAGATAAGATGTTTTTAAATCTATATGATAATGATAATTAAGAAATTAATGAGATAAATGATTTATCTTAAAGTTAATTAAGTTTTAATGATTTAAGATTGACTTAATTAATAAGATAATTAAGAGTAATTAATTAATTTTAATTAACTAATGATTAAGTATTAATTAATTTATAATTAAGGGTTATAAGTTAATTAATTAGAGGTTAATTAATTTGTAATTAAGGATTATTAATTAGATGATTAGAGATTAATTAATTAAGTAATTAAGTTGTAATTAAGGTGTAACAACCCTGAGATTGCAATTACCGATAATGAATTAAAATTATGATTTTAAGTTAAAAAGGGAGCTAAACAAATTTTTGGGAATTTAAATTTGCAATTGGTTCGCAAATTAAAATATTTTTGGGTTGAAATGGGGAATTTTTTTATGTGATTATAAGTTAATGGGCCAAATGAGCAATTATATGGTTTTAATTAAAACTAGGATGCTTCTTAGGATTTTGTTCACATGATAACCTTAGGAAAATAAACTAAGTCCTAATGGGTTTTAAAACCTCTTACCATGACCCATTAACCAACCCACTCCTATTTAATATCTCAAACCCCTCCCATAAACCCTAACCCTCCTCTTCATAAATTCCTAAACCTAGATCTAAACATAATTAATGGCCTCCATTTAGAAGCTCCATCTCCTTCTCTTCATAAATTAGTTTAATCCTAGAAGAAAAAGAAAAGAGAAGAAGAAAGGTAATGCAATCTCTCCTATTCTCTAATCCTCCTTCTTAATCCCCATTTATCTCTATCATCTTGTAGTAATCATTATTTTGTTTTCTTTGTTGATTTTGGGTCCTTGAAGCCTCTTGATCTTTGCTTTGGGGTTGAGGAGTTTGGCTTGCTTGATATTGTGCACTAAAACCATTTGATCCTTTGCTTAATTGAGGTAATTACTATTGATTTGTAATTATTGCTAGTTGTAAAGCTAAGCTTTGACCTTGGTTTCCTTTAATTTAGTGTTATAATCATTATATGGTGATTCGTGATGGTTATTAGTGATTTTTGATGCCAAAAATTGAGAAAAACACCCCTAAATCGTCAAAAAATGCAAAAAACAGCTTGCTGGAAATATGCAGGCTGAAATCAGCCTGAAAAATGGGCTTTGGGTGCACCAGGACAGGCCTGGGTTGCACCCAGGCCCCAGCCCGGGCGCAGCCCGGGCGCGCACAGGCCCCCAGCCCACCCGGGCTGGGGGCGGGCCAGGTCCCCAGCCCGCAGCAGGCTGGGGCGGCCCAGGTCCCCAGCCCGCAGCGGGCTGGGCGGCCCCTTTACCCCCAGCCCGCAGCGGGCTGGGGCGGCCCAGGTCCTCAGCCCGCAGCGGGCTGGGCGGCCCCTTTACCCCCAGCCCGCAGCGGGCTGGGGCGGGCCAGGTCCCCAGCCCGCAGCGGGCCACGGTCCCCCAGCCCGCAGCGGGCTGGGGGAGGGCCCAAGTAACCCCAGCCCAAGCGGGCTGGGGGCCCACCAAAAAAAAACAAAAAAAAAAAACATTACCTCTGTTTCCAGCTTTTGAGTGCCACTTCGCGATGCCGCCACGTTCGCATCGGAAGTCGAAATTCGACGTTTTTGGTCTCTTTAGAAAGGTGGAGTTCCGAACTCCATCTTTGAAAAATTTGGGCAACATTAGAGTTCGTTTGTTACTTCGATTTTCGTGCCAAAGTTAGACTCTGGTCGCTGTTGGAAAATAGTGTGAATCTTTTCTGGGTTCAACTTTGAGACGTCGCTGCCACTTCGTCTCAACTCGGAATCCAGAAATTCTTTTTGCATCTTAAAGTAGAGATGTCAGACTATGTGCCTACTAGTTTTCATGCCATTTGGACACAGTTTGCTAGTCCAAATAAATTGCCGAACTTGGGTTCGCAGCAGGTTTTGAATGGTTTTAAACACTTGAGAATATTTTTGATGATTTTTTGGTTTTCGTCGATTTCTTTGAGATTTGTCCCTGGATTTCGTACACGGGCTTTATAAAAAGGATTTAAAAGGATTTTTCACTCCAAAATGGCTTTTGAAAATTATTATATAATATTATTTTTAATTATTAAATTAATTACTCCATAATAGGAGACTTTTCAAAAGACCGTTTTAAAAGTGATTTCGAAATCAATTACAAATCCGTTTTACACCATTATTTTCTATAATAAAAATCTCACACTCACTTTTAGTACGTCGAGCGAAGTGGAAAGGTGCTTAAACGGTTAGGAAATATCCGGCCTATGGAAACCGTGTGTATTTTCTTTCCGGTTAATCCCCGACCTATTCGATTGATCGTTTTGACCTTTGGGTCTAGTCTACCGATGATATGAGGTGGACTTTTTATTGTTTGGAGTGTGAGCTTGCTATTGGTTAGGAAACCGTTTAGTGCGAACGTGGGGTATGGGACTCATTGTTAACACTTTACGGGTTCCTCTCCAAGAAGTTAGTGGCACATTAGCCTCTGGGCGGCCAGTACTGGACCTCTGGGTCACCACGCCTCTGGGCAACCGTCTCTGGACACCTGCTCTATGGAGCAGTTTATTTTTCGGCGTGCGCCTCTGGGCCTTTATCCTTCTGGGAAGGATCTCGCCGTTTCGCGCGTTCCGCATCTGTGCGAGTGATCGATCACAACTCTACAGTACTTGGCAACAACGACTCTGGTCGGTGCACGTGCAATATTTGTATTATCTGATGATTATTATATCCATTCGAGTATCGCCATTCGGTGTTGGTTCTATGGAACCATACGATGTAAGTGCGATTACCCTATGGATTCACAGTGTCTCTGGACACTGCATTCTGTATTCGATTTCATTGATTTTTCATTATATCCCTATTGCTCTTTGGAGCATCGATCCTTGCTTGGGCATTGATCACAGACTCTGGTCACTCTTGGGATTATTGCCTGTAGGCAACTTTATATAGCTTTGGCTACGCCGATGATATGAGGCGATTTTATTTATTTAACACTTTGGTGTTTGTATTCTCTTTGGAGATTTTTATTGTTTATTGATGATTAGGGATCGTCATTATATTCATGTAGTCCATATTACTCTTCTCTTTGGAGAAGTACTGTTTTATTTATGTACTGCATTATTATATAGATCTCAGTTATTACTGATTGTTTAGCTAGCCTGACCCGAGTGTTTTCGCTCGAGTCAGACCGAGTTGTTTCAGGTTAGGTCTCTGGACTTAGCTTATGTGCTTCCGCTTGGACATTATCTGCTATGCTGATAGATAGTGCTTTTATTTGTCCACTATTCCGCTACTCTTTTATTTCAGACTCTTATGTACATATTTTTGACTCACATGTGTAAGCGGTGGCTTTGTACCCACCTTTTGATACTTGGATCTGTATTGACGATATATTGTACCTATGTTCTGTGACTGTTATGTGACTGTTCTGTGATGATGATGTTATCATTTAGTATTATGTTTGTTCTGAACCTATTTTCCTTAGCCATTGTAATCTCGTTATAAATATCTATTGGATATGTCGAACCACTTAAGAAAAGAATACCACCTATTCGACGTATTCAGTAGTTAGTTATAGCTTGATTACACATGGTCGCTTCCATTATACTCTATTCTCCGTTCTAGTAGACGGTATTACTCCGTAATACTCTTTACTAGAGTGGGTCTCGGAGTGGGGCGTTACATCTTGGTATCAGAGCTAAGGTTCAGAATTAAGCATAACAAACACAGAACGGTTGCACTTAGTACAATACATTTTAATTGAATCCGAATTAAATCAAATCCCTTCCTTATGCTTATTGATAGATAAGTTAGGAATATGTGTAGGAATTTATTATATTCCGTAGTATTCTTTAATTAAGTATCTATCATTGAATCTTGTCTAACTCTAATTCCCGTTTGACTTTCAGTATGTCTGGAAGGGGAAGAGGGAGAACCATACGTCAGACTTGTGCTGCTGGGCAGTCCAGCGAGACTCATCCGGAGGGCATGTTCATGACTACCGACCAGATCATGGAGCTGGTTCGGAATTCTCAGTCTCATTCTCAGTCTCCAGCCCCAGTTGCTGATGCTCCGCGCATGTCTGTTTTTGCGCGTCTCTGTAGTGATTTTACCCATCTCGGAGGGAAGCCGTTCAGTGACTCCGAGAATGTCTTAGAGGTCCAGGCTTGGATTCGGATATGCGAGCGCATTTTTACTCGTATGGATATCTCGGATCATGATCGTGTTCTTATTGCTTCTAGTCAGCTTCGGAGTCGTGCCCTGGATTGGTACGAACTCCTTATTGCTGAGGTCGATGAGACCACACTTACTTGGGCTCAGTTTCGTCAGAGATTTGAGCTCAAATTCATCCCAGAGTCAGAGAAGAACTCCCTTGCTCGCCGCTTTCTTGATCTCAAGCAGGGGAAGTCCTCCGTATCCGACTATGTCTCTTCCTTCGAGGCCCTGTCCAAGTACGGCCTTAAGTTTATTGCTACTCCTTATAAGAAGAACCTCAAATTTGTTGAGGGCTTGAAGAAATATCTGAAGAGGCATCTATGCTACAGCTTGAGCTCTCATTCGAGAAGCTAGTCGATGCAGCCCTATATCTTGAGTCAGTCGAGATGGAGCATAGTGATGATGATGGTGGGGGTTCCAAAAACCCCAACCAGAAGCGGGGTCCATTTCAGAAGAACAAGCCTTGGAACAAGAAGAAGAAGACTGGCAGTTCTGCTGTCCAGGCTCAGCCTCAGATTCAGTCACAGCCTAGTGGAACCCGTCCTCCGAAGAAATGCTTCAACTGCGGTTCTCCAGATCACTTTATTCGAGAGTGCCCCAAACCTCTCTATTGTACCTTTTGCAAAAAGGAGGGACACAGGATCTCCACTTGTCCTATTGCTCCAGCTAGTGCCAAGCCTGGCAAGCTTAATGCTGCCAAGGCTCCTGCATCTTCAGCTCGGCCTCGAGGTACGCATCCTTCCGTTCTCGAAGGTTCTATTTTATTTCATGGTAGATCTTGTAGAGTTCTTTTTGATACGGGTGCCTCTCACTCATTCATATCAAAGGAGCTAGTAGATGCTTTATCCTTGGATGTTACTTGTCTGGTTTCTTCACTAAGGATTGTGAATCCCATCGGCGGATCCACGACCCTCAGCTTGCTTTGTGAGAATATAGATATCGATCTTTGTGGATTTTCTTTCCGTGCGAATCTGCACGTTATGGAGTATTTGGGATTTGATACGATTCTTGGCATGGATTGGCTCGCTCAGCACGACGCCAAAATTATTTGTTCGGAGCGGATATTATTCATTCATCACCCTGATTCGTCCTCTCCGTTAGCTATTGTTCTTCAGGATGTTGGGATTTCTGATGTTACTCTATTTTCTCTTGATTCACGAGATGAGGATTTGGACTTATCTCGTATTCCTGTTGTTCGGGATTTCCCCGACGTATTCGAGCCAGTATCTGGCCTGCCGCCAAAGCAGGCCATTGAGTTCCGCATCGATCTCATTCCAGGCTCCCACCCAGTTGGGCGTCCTCCCACGAGGATGTCTACTAAAGAGAATGAGGAACTCAGGAAGCAGTTAGTGGAGCTTGAGGCGAAGCAGTTAATTCGGTCCAGTTCTTCGCTATGGGGTGCTGCTGTGGTCTTCGTTAAGAAGCCCGATGGCTCTCTTAGGCTTTGCGTTGATTATCGCAAGCTTAATGAGTTGACCGTCAGAAATCGTTATCCATTGCCACAGATAGACGATATGTTTGATCAGTTGAGCGGTGCAAAGGTCTTTTCACAGCTCGACCTTGCCACTGGATTTCATCAGCTCCGAGTTGCGAAAGATAGCATTCCTCTTACCGCTTTCCGCACTCGTTATGGTTCTTTTGAGTGGTTGGTCATGCCATTCGGCTTGACGAACGCACCGGCTTTCTTCGTCGACCTCATGAATCGAGTATTCCGGGAATACATCGATAGATTCGTTCTGGTTTTCATCGACGATATTCTTATTTATTCTAGATCCGAGGCAGAGCATGCTCATCATTTGCGAATTGTTTTGGATACTCTTCGTCAGCATCAGCTTAAGGCCAAGCTCTCCAAGTGCCATTTTTGGGAGAGCAAGGTCAAGTTCTTGGGCCATATTGTATCATTTGAGGGTGTTTCTGTCGATCCTGCCAAGATCGAAGCTATTCAGAATTGGAAGCAGCCCGAGAACGTTCATGATATTCGCAGCTTCCTTGGTCTGGCGGGTTATTACCGTCGGTTTGTCAAGGATTTCTCTCGAGTTGCACTTCCCCTTACGACGCTGACTCGTAAGGGTGTTCGCTTTATTTGGTCTGATAAGTGTGAAGCTTCTTTTCAGCGATTGAAGGAACTTCTCACTCATGCTCCTATTCGTGTGGTTCCTGAGAGTAACCAAGATCTCGTTGTTTACACTGATGCTTGTGGTAGCGGGCTCGGTGCTGTGCTTATGCAGATGGATCGGGTAGTTGCTTATGCTTCCAGGCAACTGCGTCCGAATGAGGTTCGCTATCCTACTTATGATCTTGAGCTAGCAGCTATCGTCTTTGCCTTGAAGACGTGGCGTCACTTTCTATTAGGTGAACGCTTCACTCTTTACACCGATCATAAGTCGCTGAAGTATCTATTCAGTCAGAGGGATCTCAATATGAGGCAGCAGCGATGGCTTGAGTTTCTCGCCTCATATGATTTAGATATTCAGTATACCCCTGGCAAAGGTAATCGTGTTGCAGATGCGCTCAGTCGCAAGCACTCGGCAGTAGTTTCTATGATGATTGCCGAGTGGGATGTTCTTGAGACTCTATCTTTATGTGATATTATAGATCGAGCTTCATCTTCTGATGCTCCTGTCTTATTATTTAGCTTGGAAGCTCGTCCTATCTTATTGGATCACATTGCCCATGCTCAGCGGCAGAATCCAGAATTATTGCATCTTATTCACCTTCTCGAGTCGGGATCCAGTGATGAGACATTGCTGGATTATTCTCTTGATTATCATCGGTGTCTTCGTAGGAAGAACCGTATTGTTGTACCATCTGATTTATCACTTAGGCGTGACATTCTAGACGAGTGTCATCGCTCTAAGTACACTATTCATCCCGGTTCGAGTAAGATGTATGCCGATATGTGCCGGCTATATTATTGGGAGGGTTTGAAGAGAGATGTTGCAAGTTATGTAAGCCGTTGCATGACTTGTCAACAGATCAAAGCCGAGCATCAGCGTCCATCTGGTCTTCTTCAGCCGCTAGAGATTCCATTATGGAAATGGGATCAGATATCCATGGATTTTATTGACGGTCTGCCTCGATCGAGGTCAGGCCATATTTCTATCTGGGTTATTGTTGATCGCTTGACCAAATCGGCTCATTTCATTCCGATTAGGTCCACTCGGACTGCTCCTCAGCTTGCCAAGCTATATGTGAAGGAAGTCGTTCGACTTCATGGCATTCCTAGCTCTATCGTCTGTGATCGAGACACTATCTTTACTAGTCACTTCTGGAAGTGCCTACAGTCAGTTTTGGGCACAAAGCTGAATCTCTCGACTGCTTATCATCCTCAGACCGACGGTCAGACGGAGAGGGTGAATCGTGTTTTGGAGGATCTTTTGCGCTGTTGTATTCTGGATTTCGGAGGTAGTTGGAAGGATCACTTACCGCTTGTAGAGTTCTCCAACAACAACAGCTATCAGTCTAGTATTGGCATGGCACCTTTCGAAGCTCTATACGGAAGGCCATGTCGCTCTCCTGCTTGTTGGTTAGAATCTGGCGAGAAGCTTATTCTTGGTCCAGATTCAGTTCGGGAATCTTCTGAAAAGATTGTTCTTATCCGTCAGAGAATGAAAGAGGCACAGGACCGCCAGAAATCCTACGCGGACAACCATAGGAAGCCACTTGAGTTCTCCATTGGCGATTCTGTCTTTATTCGGGTTTCTCCCATGAAGGGGGTTGTGCGTTTCAGCTCCACAGGGAAATTGGCTCCTCGCTATATTGGACCATTTCCTATTACGGAACGCATCGGCCCCGTTGCTTATCGTGTGGCTCTACCTGCTCACTTCTCTGGAATACACGACGTGTTCCATGTTTCCCAGCTTCGCAAGTGTGTCCGCAAACCTGATTCTATTATCGAGCCTCATATCGTACCTGATTTGGAGATCTCACCCGATCTATCTCTAGAACAGCAACCTCTTCGTGTGCTTGATTCAGAGGTCAGACGTCTTCGAAACAAAGAGGTTCCGCTTGTGAAGATTCAATGGTCGTCTAATCCTAAGGACTGCACTTGGGAGACCAGAGAATTTATCGAGCGTACTTGTCCTGGTTTTCTTTCATCTTCCGGCACGGGTGAGCATCTATATTTTATCTTCTGTATTCCTTTTGTGGATTAGATGTTATAGACGACTTCTATAATTAAGGAATTGCGGGGACGCAATTTTCTTAAGGGGGGAGTCTGTAACAACCCTGAGATTGCAATTACAGAATAATGAATTAAAATTATGATTTTAAGTTAAAAAGGGAGCTAAACAAATTTTTGGGAATTTAAATTTGCAATTGGTTCGCAAATTAAAATATTTTTGGGTTGAAATGGGGAATTTTTTTTATGTGATTATAGGTTAATGGGCCAAATGAGCAATTATATGGTTTTAATTAAAACTAGGATGCTTCTTAGGATTTTGTTCACATGATAACCTTAGGAAAATAAACTAAGTCCTAATGGGTTTCAAAACCTCTTACCATGACCCATTAACCAACCCACTCCTATTTAATATCTCAAACCCCTCCCATAAACTCTAACCCTCCTCTTCATAAATTCCTAAACCTAGATCTAAACATAACTAATGGCCTCCATTTAGAAGCTCCATCTCCTTCTCTTCATAAATTAGTTTAATCCTAGAAGAAAAAGAAAAGAGAAGAAGAAAGGTAATGCAATCTCTCATATTCTCTAATCCTCCTTAATCCCCATTTATCTCTATCATCTTGTAGTAATCATTATTTTGTTTTCTTTATTTATTTTGGGTCCTTAAAGCCTCTTGATCTTTGCTTTGGGGTTGAGGAGTTTGGCTTGCTTGATATTGTGCACTAAAACCATTTGATCCTTTGCTTAATTGAGGTAATTACTATTGATTAGTAATTATTGCTAGTTGTAAAGCTAAGCTTTGACCTTGGTTTCCTTTAATTTAGTGTTATAATCATTATATGGTGATTAGTGATGGTTATTAGTGATTTTTGATGTCAAAAATTGAGAAAAACACCCCTAAATCATCAAAAAATGCAAAAAACAGCTTGCTGGAAAATGCAGGCTGAAATCAGCCTGAAAAATGGGCTTTGGGTGCACCAGGACAGGCCTGGGTTGCACCCAGGCCCCAGCCCGGGCGCAGCCCGGGCGCGCACAGGCCCCCAGCCCACCCGGGCTGGGGGCGGGCCAGGTCCCCAGCCCGCAGCAGGCTAGGGCGGCCCAGGTCCCCAGCCCGCAGCGGGCTGGGCGGCCCCTTTACCCCCAGCCCGCAGCGGGCTGGGGCGGGCCACGGTCCCCCAGCCCGCAGCGGGCTGGGGGAGGGCCCAAGTACCCCCAGCCCAAGCGGGCTGGGGCCCACCAAAAAAAAAAAACATTACCTCTGTTTTTAGCTTTTGAGTGCCACTTCGCGATGCCGCCACGTTCGCATCGGAAGTCGGAATTTGACGTTTTTGGTCTCATTGGAAAGGTGGAGTTCCGTACTCCATCTCTGAAAAATTTGGGCAACATTAGAGTTCGTTTGGTACTTCGATTTTCGTGCCAAAGTTAGACTCTGGTCGCTGTTGGAAAACAGTGTGAATCTTTTCTGGGTTCAACTTTGAGACGTCGCTGCCACTTCGTCTCAACTCGGAATCCAGAAATTCTTTTTGCATCTTAAAGTAGGGATGTCGGACTACATGCATACTAGTTTTCATGCCATTTGGACACAATTTGCTGGTCCAAATAAATTGCCGAACTTGGGTTCGCAGCAGTTTTTGAATGGTTTTAAACACTTAGAATATTTTTGATGATTTTCTGGTTTTCGTCGATTTCTTTGAGATTTGTCCCTGGATTTCGTACACGGGCTTTATAAAAAGGATTTAAAAGGATTTTTCACTCCAAAATGGCTTTTGAAAATTATTATATAATATTATTTTTAATTATTAAATTAATTACTCCATAATAGGAGACTTTTCAAAAGACCGTTTTAAAAGTGATTTCGAAATCAATTACAAATCCGTTTTACACCATTATTTTCTATAATAAAAATCGCACACTCACTTTTAGCACGTCGAGCGAAGTGGAAAGGTGCTTAAACGGTTAGGAAATATCCGGCCTATGGAAACCGTGTGTATTTTCTTTCCGGTTAATCCCCGACCTATTCGATTGATCGTTTTGACCTTTGGGTCTAGTCTACCGATGATATGAGGTGGACTTTTTATTGTTTGGAGTGTGAGCTTGCTATTGGTTAGGAAACCGTTTAGTGCGAACGTGGGGTATGAGACTCATTGTTAACACTTTACGGGTTCCTCTCCAAGAAGTTAATGGCACATTAGCCTCTGGGCGGCCAGTACTGGACCTCTGGGTCACCACGCCTCTGGGCAACCGTCTCTGGACACCTGCTCTATGGAGCAGTTTATTTTTCGGCGTGCGCCTCTGGGCCTTTATCCTTCTGGGAAGGATCTCGCCGTTTCGCGCGTTCCGCATCTGTGCGAGTGATCGATCACAACTCTACAGTACTTGGCAACAACGACTCTGGTCGGTGCACGTGCAATATTTGTATTATCTGATGATTTTTATATCCATTCGAGTATCGCCATTCGGTGTTGGTTCTATGGAACCATACGATGTAAGTGCGATTACCCTATGGATTCACAGTGTCTCTGGACACTGCATTTCTGTATTCGATTTCATTGATTTTTCATTATATCCCTATTACTCTTTGGAGCATCGATCCTTGCTTGGGCATTGATCACAGACTCTGGTCACTCTTGGGATTATTGCCTGTAGGCAACTTTATATAGCTTTGGCTACGCCGATGATATGAGGCGATTTTATTTATTTAACACTTTGGTGTTTGTATTCTCTTTGGAGATTTTTATTGTTTATTGATGATTAGGGATCGTCATTATATTCATGTAGTCCATATTACTCTTCTCTTTGGAGAAGTACTGTTTTATTTATGTACTGCATTATTATATATATCTCAGTTATTACTGATTGTTTAGCTAGCCTGACCCGAGTGTTTTCGTTCGGGTCAGACCGAGTTGTTTCAGGTTAGGTCTCTGGACTTAGCTTATGTGCTTCCGCTTGGACATTATCTGCTATGCTGATAGATAGTGCTTTTATTTGTCCACTATTCCGCTACTCTTTTATTTCAGACTCTTATGTACATATTTTTGACTCACATGTGTGAGCGGTGGCTTTGTACCCACCTTTTGATACTTGGATCTGTATTGACGATATATTGTACCTATGTTCTGTGACTGTTATGTGACTGTTCTGTGATGATGATGTTATCATTTAGTATTATGTTTGTTCTGAACCTATTTTCCTTAGCCATTGTAATCTCGTTATAAATATCTATTGGATATGTCGAACCACTTAAGAAAAGAATACCACCTATTCGACGTATTCAGTAGTTAGTTATAGCTTGATTACACATGGTCGCTTCCATTATACTCTATTCTCCGTTCTAGTAGACGGTATTACTCCGTAATACTCTTTACTAGAGTGGGTCTCGGAGTGGGGCGTTACATAAGGAATAATTAATTAAGTAATTAAGATTAATTTATTTATAATTAAAGGTTAATTAATTTAGGGATAAATTTGTTAGGGATTAATTAATTTAATTAGTAACCAAAGGTTAAATTAACTAATAATTAAAGGTTAATTAGTTAAGGATAATTAACCAATGGATAATTACTTAATGGAAGTAATTATGAGAAATTAATAGTTAATTAAAGGAAGATTAATTAATGATTGTAATTAATTAATGATTAATTAAGCATGATTTAAAAGGTGATTGAAGTAATTAATTAAATTAATTAGAAATGGTGTGGCGAATTAATCTTGCTTATGAATGATTGAATGATATTGTATGCCTTAGATTACTTGATATCTCTGATATGAAATTGTGATGCTATGTGATATAATATGTTTGGGTTGAATTGTGATAATATGGATTGGTTCTCTGTGATAAACGGCTATGCAAATATGTAATTCTGTGTACAAATGGTATTGTTTAAAACATAAACAGTTTGTTTTAAGATGATATTAGATTCGAATGGACCGGGGTCGGGTATCAGCAAATACCCGAAACCGCTTCTATTTGTAATATATAATAATTCTTTATGGATTTGACTTTGAAATAAATATGCTGGAATGGAATAAATGATGTAAACTTGATCACTTAATCTGAGTAATAATGCTTAGATATGATTGTAAGATGTGGATTTGACTATTGCAACTTAAGAACTCGTAGTGAAGTACGAGTTACCCCGGGTTTAAATATATTTTATGCATCAGAATTTCATGTTAGATGGGTTTACTCACGTTGGTTTCTAGTCTGACCCGGGTGTTACTTTGATGTAATGCTCAGGTTAGATCGAGTATTACAGCTTTTCAGGTGAGGACATTTTAAAGCCCAAGAGACAAGCAAGATGGCAGGAACATATGGAGTTTACGCTGTGTATTTGAGAGTTTTATTGATTATAGTTTGGAACAGGTTGATATAACTGTCCAGTTATGTGTATATCGTTGTAACTCTGATGAATTGTATGTAAAGCAACAATTACACCTTTTCTTTATAAAAATGCTATTATTTGATATTATATTTATTCCGCTGAGAATGTGAGATGTTGTTGTTTTATATTCTCTTTCTTTCTTCTTTCTTCTTTTCTCTAACAATCTGGAATTTTTCGGAGTCGAAAATTTCATGTCGTTACATTTTGGTATCAAAGCTGAAGGTTAAGCGAGAACCTTGGTTCTAGTATGAAGAAATAATTTTTCTTATTTTTAAAAATATTAAAAAAATTGGTTGTTGATTATTGGAATTAAATAAAATAATGAGAATTAAGTGGAAGCAGTAGGACAACCAAATTGAAATTGAATGAAGATAAGTTTGAAATGGATCCAAACGGAAGTTAAAATCCTAAATTTGTAGAAGTGTTTTCAGAATAAGATAGTAATGAATTGGTTTCCAGATATGATAATCTTGGTTATTATCATAAAAGGTTGTTGTATTTAATAATGAAATGTGCGTTAATGAGTAAGCAAAATGAAATGTTTTAGTGAAGTAAAACATTTAGGTGAGTAGGACTTATAAATTGGAATTGAAGATGATCTAAATTGTAAAACTATAAGTCTAGAAAATTTGGAATTTGTGATAAAGGGTTAAAAGAAATAATAAATAGTATTATTTACAATGTAATTAGATGAAAAGGGTCCTATTTCAAACAAGAATTGTTTGAAAATTTCAAAGAAATTTGTTTTGAATTAAAACCAAAGGTGGCTTAAAATTTAAGGTATAACTTGGTGTGCAAAGAAAATAAATATGTATATATGAGGGGTATACATAATATCAAAGATGATTTGAAATAAAATCTAAGTGTTGAGTTTTAAATTTTTACTTGGAATGTGATGTGAAAACCCAAAATGATAAGTTTTTGAACTTATAAATGGGATTGGATATTAATATGAAGTTTAAAATTTCAAATTGGAATTCAATTGGGTAAAGTTGACTGGATAAAATTGAAGTGAATTTAACTTAAGGAAAGTAAAATAAGTTTAGAACAAACAATCTGAATTGGAAATTTCAAGACGAAATTGAAATTTAACTTGGGAAGTTAAATGGTTGATTTAAAATGGGAGTTATGAGTGATCTCAAAATGGGTTTGAGATCTGGAATTGAAAGTGGATGCTGTTAATTGGTGTTTGGATAAATTTGGATGTTTATTTATCCTGATATCATTCTATTGTTATGAATAATCTGTGAAACTAAGAATTGGTTTTGAAGTTAAAAATGGATAATAAAATAGAATCTGAAGATTAAATTATTTCTTAATTCTTATTTGAACATTGAAATAAGTTAAGTAAAGATAATTTAAAATGGAATTTTGGAATTTGGACTCGTAATTAAATGGTTTAAAGATTTAAGTTGTTAAATTAAAAATAAAGGTTGATTTGATTTAAATGTAAAGGTTAATTTGATTTAAGGGATTAAATCAACATTAAAATTTAACTCGAATTTATATGATTCGAGATGGTTTAAAATTGAGATTTAAATTGAATTAGTTCAAACTAAATTTGTTTTGAATTAATTGGAAGTATGATTGAAGATGGATAAGTATAAAATGCAAATGAAAATTGATTTGTATTTGGAATAGGAATTGAAGTTAATTTAAATTGAATTGAAATTGAATCAATTTAAATAGAAGTGGAAATTGAAAATTGTTTGGAAATGAAAATTGGGAATTGGACAGTTTGGCTCTGAACTATTTTTTTTTCAAATAAATTGTTTAAGTATAACTGTTTTTAAATCTATTTTTCCTGGCTATTTACTATGCAACTTTTCTTTGTTTTAAAATCCAAAACTATCTTTTACTACTTTTGGAACTATTTAATTATTTTACAACAATTTTACAACTGTTTTGTAAACCAATTACTACTTTACAACTATTTCGCAATTATCTAACTATTTTATAACTATTTGTCTATTTTACAACTATTTTATAACTACTTAACAATTATACAACTATTTTGCGATTAATAACTATTTTTCAACTACTTATTCATTTTAAAAAAAATTCAAGCTATTTTCTTAATACAAGTTGGTCAGAGTGAAACTGTCTATAATTGAATACCAATTGAGATAAGAATTGAAATGATAACCCAAATAGAAATCAGGAGCAATTGTGGATGGGTGAATAGAATCAAAATGAAGGTGAATAGAAAAGAGAATTGATTTAGCTTATAATCAATGAAGATAAATACGTAGTATGTACGTATATTATTCTATTTGCATGGTGATTTGATCCGGATTCGAGCATAGAATTTCGAAATAGTATATCGATTTGAGTTAGGATTTTTCACTCGATTTTCGATGGAGAACCTGGATATGGATTTTTGATTGGTTCTGGAAAATCTCTATCATAGTTATGGCTATGCAAGGAGAATGACGGTTTCTGATCAAGAAACCAGATCTGAGTCCGCACTAGGAAGTCGGCTAGACGATACTAGTTCGAAAGAGAAATTATGTGATCGAGTGAGCGATCGGATTGATATTATGTACGGATGATATGTGTACATCGTATGGGTTTGAATGAAATTGATATTGAGAATTTGTGGATAAGAACTGTAAAATGAATTTTCGAAATGGAATGGTATTTTTTGAAAAATGAATGATGAAATAAATGGAGGATGGATATTTCTATGATTAGAACTCATGTATAAAAGTAAGATGGTAAATAACTTTATAAATTAATCAAACTTGAGTATTTGATTGAGCAACAAATAAAGTTATATATTTGGTAAAACTCCCATTGTTGAATCTATAGCCAGAAGAAAAGGGTTTTTGAAAGTATTTGAAGTATAAAAAAGGAATTTATACAAGTATGGAGTACACTAAGGATTTTTCAAGATTATATATATCTACATATATAGATAATTTTATGAGAATGATTTTGGAAAAAGGTTTTGGAGCCTATGGATTTTGGAAAGGCTTTTGATTTTTGGGAAAATCAAATTTTAGGAGTTTTGAAGCCTAGTTTGAGAATTATTGATTTTGGGAATCGATTTTGCGTAAAGGAGATTTATGTAAATCAAAAAGGTATGATTTGAAAGATACTATAAATGTATAGTATATAGTATTTTGAGATTGGCTCTGGAGAAAAAGACGCTCCCATTGAAATGAACTTCATTAGGAGATCCACGGGGTGGGTCTGCCTTGAGCCCTAAGGGGGAGGCTCTAAATTTGATCATGTGAGGAAGTTCGAACAAACTGAAGTTCCTGAGGATTATGTGTAGTGGGTAGCAAAAGTCGAGGGCGCTGATGCCTACAGAGACATTTGGGTTACGCTGTGACGACAATGTAACTCAATGTCACTACGGTCTACTGTAGACCACAGCGAAAGTCGTGTGTGCTGCTGAGAGCCAACGGTCTACGTTTGATTTTACCACGATGGCAAACGTAACATTGGTAGACTACGACCTATGGTGACGTAGTGAAAGTCGAGAGGCAGTGAGAGCCTAAGGCTACATTAGGACTTGACTGATGTAGTCTGCGACATATGTGGGAGTGGTGAAGTTTCATTTGGCAGCGAAAATCGAGGGCGCTGATGCCTATAGTTACATGGACTTTTGCTATGATGGCAACGTAACCCAAGTTGTAACTGCGATCTGTGGTGGGTTGCATGGCGTAGTCGAGGGGCGTAGAGTACTACAGTTATCTATGGATTTTTCTAGGATGGCAACGTAACCATCGGGTTAACTGCGACCATGGAGGGGGTGATGATTTCCAGAGCATTCTCAGCAAAGATATTTCCTCTATTTCAAAAATGTATTCTATATTTTCATAAAGTTTTCGAAAATGTTTTCCAAATATTTTCAATAGGTGCTAAAAATGGTTCTGCTAAATACTTATAGATTTTCAGTCCTACGCTTGATCAACGTATGACCGAATTTCTGTGAGAACAAAGATGGACTTGTGAAAACATCGAATTATAAAAAGTATTTTTATAAAGCTATTTTGATGATATTATATAGATTTTAAAATGTTTTAAAAATTCTTACATAAAGGATTTATAGTTGAAATGGTCAAAGAGCAATATAAGCTGATAATAATCATTTTGATAAATTCTGGCTTCGTTCTTTTTCAAGGACGAAAAGATTCTAAGGGGGGAGGAATGTGACAACCTGAGTTTTTGGGAAATTGTTAATTAGTAATTAACTAATTTTAACTATTGAAATACAGATTTTATTTCGTTAAACGAGTAGACTTCCGATAATTTAAAGAATATCTGGGTATGCATATAAATGAATTTGAATCCATAATGTTGAATTTATATAACATCCCAATTTTAAGCCAAATACTAAATTAGTGATGAATATAAATTTGAATTTTTTCAAAGAAAATAAGATGACTGTTGATTTTATATATATATATATATATATATATATATATATATGAATAGATTGTAATTTGAATTTGAGTTTGAAATTCAAAAATAAAATGTCTTAAAAATTATTTGGACTTAAAATAATATATATGATTTTCACTAATATATAATTAGTTTCAAATTATTTTCTTTAAAATTGTATCAATATTAATATAAAAAAATGTATTAATAAAGATATAAAGTTATAATTAAAAAATATATATGTATAAGTATAAACAAAAGATAATAATATAAAGTAATGTAAAAAAAAGATATATACATTATATAATAACAATTCTCATATAAAAAGACAAGTGTTAAGATTTTAACACACAAATTAACAAATGTAAATCATTTAACATAGAAATATACAAGTGTAACAATTGTAATATAAATTTGAACAAGTGTCACCCTTTCTTTTATTTTCTATAATTTTTGAAAGTCATAAAATAAGTCTATAAATATATCTACACATTCTATACTTAATTTTTCTTCTATCCTTATTTAAGACTAAGAAGAACAAAACTTGTACACATTTTACGAACCAAAGAAAATAGCCTGTAAACTAAATAAAACTAGAAGTTTAATAAGTCAATCAACTAACTGAATCATCAAGCAACTTCAAAACTAGAATCAAACACAAGTTTCAGCTCATAACAATCATGTAGATCAAGGGGAAACTGCAGTTTCAAATCCAAGCTTGCAGCTTCAAGGTCAAACCAAATTCCAGATTTTCAAAAATTTAATCAAGCTCTGTTTAAACAATTTTACAGATGAGTAAAATTTTTAGTTTAGGTAAATTAAAATCTATGCATGTGATTCCTGGAATGAATTGTGCTTTGCATGTATATATATAAGTGTGAATCATGTATGTTTGTTTGTGTTTGAACTGCGCATGTAAGTTCTTCTCTGTTTCATAGTTACAGATTTAAAAATAAATCAAAATTCAATAACTCTTTATCTAATCACTATTAGGACTTGGGTTTCAAACTAAATCTTTTTGTTTAAACATAAATTAAGGTTTAAAATTATATTTAGATAAATTAAATTTGAATTTTTTTTGGAAAACCAAGAAGAACGGTGGAAATTTAAGATATGTTAAAATTCAAACATCTTAATTCTTCGATTCGGGTATATAGTCTGAATCATCATTTAAAAACATGATTTTTAAAAGTGAAATCAAAATTTGTAGTTTTGGATTGAGCGAGCATTTCGGGTTTGATCAGCAAGTGTGTTTTGAGCTGTTTCTGGTGATCAAGGTGCTTGGGGTGGTCAGGGACTTCACTGGAGGAAAAGGGAAGTTAGACGAGCTTGGGAAAAATATCAAATGGGTGGGTAAACCACTGTGGCGTCGGCAGTGGGTCGAAATGGGTTTTAAACCCTAAAATGGGTCAAGGTTGGATATCTCGTCACCGCGACGTCTCTGGTGAATCAAGTTACACGAGACTTTGGGAAAGGGTGGCATGGAAGGTCAGCAAGTTACGACCGGAGTTGGGCGATCGTTGGTGGTCAGAGACGTGGGTTCGAGGATGTTTCAGGTGAAGGATTTTTTTCCAGGTTCGACTGAGTACCTCGATTTCGATCGTGGGCTTGTGTCAGTTACTGGGTGTTCGAGATCTGATATAGAGGCGATCGTCAATGGGTTGAAGGTGTCGGTGGTATCAGTGTCATCGCGATCATCTGTGCAGGTGACCAGTATCGGTGATGTCAGTTTTTAGGTAAGGGAGTTATCTCGAAGGAATACTCGAGATTCTGTGTTGTTTGCTCGAGTTCATCCTTGGGCTGTTGCGTGAGAGTAACGTGTTATAGGTTTTAACTTAAACCAAACTTTTAAAAAAAATAAAATTTAAGAGAAGGGAAAGTACTCGGGTAAGACTCTGGTGAGTTATCGGGTTAGGCCCGAAGCGGGTGTTTAAACAGTTTTAAAAAGTTTTTAAAAGAAAGTTTTGAAAATTTAAATAAATTTAGTTTAAAATTTTCTATTATAAATTCTTTATTAATGTTTTCTTTAACATTTGATTTAAGAAGTTATACAATTGGTTAACTTAAATTTGTTAAGTTAAAATTATTTTTATGTTATTTTAAAACTTAATTTAGTAATATAATTAGGTGTTAGTCAAGATAATATGTTTTTAAATCTATATGATAATGATAATTGAGGAATTAATGAGATAAATGATTTATCTTAAAGTTAATTAAGTTTTAATGATTTAAGGTTTACTTAATTAATTAGATAATTAAGAGTAGTTAATTAATTTTAATTAAATAATGATTAAGGATTAATTAATTTATAATTAAGGGTTATAAGTTAATCAATTAGAGGTTAATTAATTTGTAATTAAGGATTATTAATTAAATGATTAGAGATTAATTAATTAAGTAATTAAGTTGTAATTAAGGAATAATAAATTAAGTAATTAAGATTAATTTATTTATAATTAGAGGTTAAATAATTTAGGGATAAATTTATTAAGGATTAATTAATTTAATTAGTAATCAAAGGTTGAATTAACTAATAATTAAAGGTTAATTAGTTGAGGATAATTAACCAATGGATAATTACTTAATGGAAGTAATTATGGGAAATTAATGGGTAATAAAAGGATGGTTAATTAATGACTTGTAATTAATTAATGATTAATTAAGCAGGATTTAAAAGGTGATTGAAGTAATTAATTAAAATTGATTAGAAATGGTATGGTGAATTAATCTTGCTTATGAATAAATGAATGATATTATATGCCTTAGATTAGTTGATATCTTTGATATGGGATTATGATGCTATGTGATATAATATGTTTGGATTGAACTGTGATAATATGGTTTGGTTCTCTGTGATAAATGGCTATGTAAATATGTAATTCTGGATATAAATGGTATTGTTTAAAACTTAAATAGTTTGTTTTAAGATGATATTGGATTCGAAGGGACCCAGGTCGGGTATCAGCTAGTAATCTATAATAATTCTTTATTGATTTGAATTTGAAATAAATAGGCTGTAATGGAATAAATGATGTAAACTTGATCACTAAATCTGAGTAAAAATGCTTAGATATGATTGTAAGATGTGTATTTGACTATGGCAAGTTAAGAACTCGTAGTGAAGTACGAGTTACCCTGGGTTTAAAATATGTTTTATGCATTAGATTTTCATGTTAGATGGGTTTACTCACGTTAATTTACAGCCTGACCCGGGTGTTACTTTCATGTAATGCTCGGGTCAGACCGAGTATTACAGCTTTTCAAGTGAGGACGTTCTAGAGCTCAAGAGGCAAGTAGGATGGCAGGAACGTATAAAGTTTACCGTTGTGTATTTTAGAGTTTTATTGATTGTAGTCTGTAACAGGTTGATATAATTGTCCAGTTATGTGTATATGGTTGTAACTCTGATGAATAGCATGTAAAGTAACAATTACAGCTTTTCTTTATAAAAATGATATTATTTAATATTATATTTTATCCACTAAAAATGTGAGATGTTGTTTTCTATTCTCTTTCTTTCTTCTTTCTTCTTTCTTCTTTCTTCTTTTCTCTAACAATCTGGAATTTTCAGAGTCGAAAATTTCTCGAAAATTTCGGGTCGTTACATAAAATGTCAAGATATTTTTATGCATATACATCATCTTTTGTACACCATCCCACACCCCTTTTACCTCACATGGTTCGGCCGAAATCCTCCTCCCATGTGTTTGGCTATGTGCATATACTTGGATGTGTAAGAGGTTCACTTTAAGATGATTAAGGGTTAAGGAAATGAGAAAATATCAAGATATTTTTGGTTATTTTATATTAATATATATATATATATGCATATATATATATATATATATATATATATCTGCGTGTGTGTATCCATGTGAATGTGAATGTCTTTATTTATGTGTACATGTATATGTGCATATGTATGTCACATATAAACCACAATGTTGCACAACTTCTACACGTCGAATTGTTACAAATTCTGATTTCGATTTCCATTCATATTTTCTCTTCTTAGTTAATATGCATATATTTGTGAACGGAGTTTAATAATAATATTTCTATCATTATATAATAATTAAAAAGGGCACATTCAATAATTAAAATAATTATTAAATCATTTCAACTCGATTTAAATTCAAAAATCAATTATTTCAAAATAGTGACATTATTAATGATGTCATACATATTTTAATTTGCCAAAATAAAATATATTATATATTACATATTCTCACTTATATATATAAATGAGTATATGTATCCGGCTCCATGCGCTATGTTTCATGGTTTTAGAGTTGTTTATTTATAAAACAATTTTCGGCCATTTTATTTGTAGCAACCCCGGTTTTGATGATTATCTGTGAAAATAAATTATAACGACGGTTATAATTTAAAAATGGAGAATATATGATAAGTTGGATGTAAAAAATTGTTAAAATTATTTACTTAAAAAACAATGGATTTTTGGTAAAATAAAAGGGTATTGGGTTGGTTTGGTTGATAATAAATTAAGATTTATGGATAATATTATAAATAAGATGTGGAATATTGGTTAAAATCAATATTTGGATGCAAAAATATTTTTTAACATGATCTGTTAGGATAATATAAACAAGAGAAAAAATTTGATGTAATTTTGTTGTTAAAAATATTGATTTGTGAAAATAAAATGGGGAAATCAAAGCATTTAAGTAAAATGGAATTTTAATAATGGAAATTAGTTTTTAATAGCTAAATTAACTTTTATATGTTGTTTAACAATTTTTCAAACATGAAACATGAAGTTATGATAATTATTTGGTTAAATAATGTGATTAGTGTAAATATATGGTAAAATATGGAAAAAAAAAATGAAACATAGCCTAAATTTGTCTGAGTGTTTAGCATAGCCTTATTGGGTGGTTTTGGGTTCAAACCCAAACCCGAATGAAATTTCTGGGAAAGGGCAGGAGGTGAGAAAAGTCTGTTCGTACATCTCATTCTCCTCCTTCCTCATATTTCTTCCTAGAACTCCAACAATAGCCTTCTTTTAAAAAAGAAAAAAAGCAAACTCTCCAAAATCAAAAGGAAAATTCAAGTAAGTTTAAGAAACCAAATTCCTATCAGGTAATCAACATCAAAATCACAAATTATTCCATCTATTTTCTGATTTTGAGAAAAATCAGCGTCTGTAACTTTCTTTTTGTGTTTGCATGTCTGTTTCTTGTTCAGCTACAGGTAATTGAAGCTTCTCAAGGCCGAAAAGTCTACTGCTTGCTATTTAAAATCGCTAAAATCTTATCATGGTGAGTAGTAACTCGCATCTAGCCAAAACAAGTTGCTTGTAAAAAAATTGTTTCAGTTTATGTTGTTTTTGATTTATTGTAAACTGTAATGTGAAATTTTTAGTTTATATTAAAATCCTTGTCTGGGTTCAACTTTGTGAACCCATATCTCTTTCATTTCATATTAAAATCGAGTGAAATCTTTTCAGGATCATAGACCATGTTTAGTAGTAGATGCATGTCGAATTTCATAGCTTGCTTCATCTTGGAAGTGTCTGAAATCAGCGCTCAAGGTTGAGATTGAAACTGGCAGAATTGCTTGTAGAATTCACGACCATCTGGTCGACCAAGGAACACTGGGGGTCGACCTTAGGGTCGACTTAAGCAAAATATGGTTTGACCCATGCTTCCCAAGGTAGACCTGACCCTTTTAAGGGTCGACACTTTTTTGTTTATTTTTCCAAGCCGTTTTCTTTTGTGTCATGTGCACTATTTTGGTTGTTTTGCTTATTCCGTTGACTTTTGCGACCAATTTCGGCAGTATTTTGAATTTTTTTGGAGATATCAAACCTATCAATAGGTAAGACAACATTATTTTTGATCTGTACTATGGATGACGTGTTTTTGAGTATATTTCATATACCGATTTTATGGCGTTTTCGGTGATTTTGATGTTTTGGAGCACATGTTTGCTAAACCGATTTTGGAATGATTTTTATAATAAAATAGCTTTCGAAATACATATTTTACAACATTTATAATTATTTTAAAGCTATTAAAAATATATTTTTTCTCTATAATAAAGAGAACTTCAAAGCCATGAATTTCCAAATGATTTCAGAAAAATTATTTTAAAACGAGTTTCCTCGAATCAAAGTATTTTCTGTATAAAATACACATTTTTGCACTCTTCGAGAAAATGAGGAAGTGATTTAAAGGATTTAGTAAAACATATCATATGGGATACATGCATTTATTGGTTCGGTTAATTCCAAATTCGTTCTATTAAAGCTATACACAATTCATAGACCTTCGGATTATTTGCCAACACTGGACCTTTGGGTCATTTGGGCTTTTTAGCTGTTGGACCTTCGGGTTGTTTGACCTTCAGGTTGTATGACCTTCACGTTGTTTGGCCTTCGGGTTGTTTTAGGCTCCTTATTTGAGATACAGTACTTGGCGGGTTTCGGCCATTTTGTGGAGCACGTGTAGGCATAACTTAGACTCGCCATTTGTGATATGGATCCATCTTTTGTGATATTTCTTAACTTATTTGCAATTTTTGAATGTTTTTTCCATTTCAAGATTATTGGGCCTTTGAGCCATTTAAGGATTTATTATATGGTGATTACATTTTGGAGTTTTGAACACTTTTCTGAGTCTACATATTGTGATTTTGGTTACCATCCTTTGGCGGGTTTTTGAGATTTGTGATTTTCTACTTAGGAGTTATGGTGTTGATGTAAGCCATTATATTGGTTGTTGTAGATCCCAATGATATGAGATGATTATTTGTGACTAATTGATGTTGTAGTTAATCTTTCCTCTTTCGAGAAACTTCCATATGATGTATTTTGGCGATATTATCTCATATGAAGTTGTTGATATATATATATATATATATATATATATATATATATATATATATATATATATTTGGTGTTGCTTCATCTCTTTCAAGAAAAAATATTATCGCTTATCCCTATACTTCATCTATCTTGTGCTAATCGGTTTATATAAGCTAGACTGACCCGTTTATATACGCGGGTCAGGCCGAATTATTTCAGGTTAGACACCTGCTGTAGATTGCCGCTATGCTGCTTCCGCTATGGATTTTCTTGCTTTCTTTTGGATGCTAGTCATCTTTTGGTAGCCTTGTAGTTATTTTGTTTACCCTGATCATCACATATTCTTTTTGACTCGATGTACGTATTGTGGCCTATGTACTACCATTATTTTATCACTATGTAATGTACTATGATATATCTGTATATACGTATATATGCGTGTGACTAATGTTTTGTGATCTATTGTATTTGTTATTGCTATATTTTGTTCTGATAGATCCATTAGCCATCATAGGTTTGTGTTAAAAATTTATTAAGTATGTCGATCCACTTGGGAAAGGTAAAAAAAATTAGAGCACCCAATCGACATATTCAATACTTGTTTAAGGCAAAGCTTATGGAAGGTTGCTCCTCACCGGCCTTATTCTTATAGTGGGGCGTCACGGCTTGGTATTAAAGCAGAGTTCAGAACAAAATATGATAAACACAAAACATAACATATATTACAGTACATCAGAGTATAGTATAAGTGTACATATTTCCTAATCATCGTGTCCTTAATCTTTTCGTGTCCTTGGGATATATGTATAAGTTGGGAATACGTCTAGGAATGCATTCTAATTCTGTAGTATCCCATAATTGAAATAATGATACCTTACCCTATGAATAATCCTTATCTTATCTTATACTCTCAGCCTATGGCTGGAAGAGGAAAAGGTCGCTGGTCTGATGTCGGGCCGTACTATGGCTCACATCCAGATGGTGTATATATGTCTATTGGTCAGTTCATGGAGTTATGCAGGAGCAATCAGCCTCCAGCTTCTACTCCGTCTCCTCCGTGCAAGATTTCTTTTGCGCATATCTGTAGTGATTTCTCTCGTCTTGAAGGCAAGCCTTTCAAAGGCTTGGAGTCTATTCTTGAGGTCCAGGCATGGCTTCATACATGCAAGCGTATCTTTACTTGCATGGGTCTTTCCGACCATCATCGAGTTCTTGTAGCATCGAGTACGTTGCAAGAGCGTGCATTTGATTGGTATGAGCTTCTTATTACTAAGCTTGATGAGTCTTCTCTTACTTCGGTCCAGTTTAGGGAGCGATCTGAACTTAAGTTCATTCCCGAGTCCAAGAAAGCCCTCTTAGCCTATCGCTTCCTTGAGTTGAAGCAAGGGAAGTCCTCAATTTTCGAGTATGTTTCTTCATTCGAGGCCATGTCCATGTATGGTCTCAAGTATATTAGCACTTCTTATAAGAAGAATATCAAGTTCGTTTTTTGCCTCAAGAAATCTTTGAAGAAATCTTTGATGCTTCATCTTAAGCTTTCATTTGAGGAGTTGGTTGACTCAACGCTTCGTCTTAAAGCAGTTGAGAAGGAGAGGGATAGTAGTGATGAGACCGAGGTTCGTAAGAACCCTAACAAGAAGAAGTTTCCTTTTCAGAAGTCCACGTCTTTTCCTCATAACAAGAAGAAGAAGTCAGTTGGTTCTAGCTCCCAGCCCAGTGGATCGTCTCCTGGTTAGAAGGGGTGTTTCAATTGGGGATCCTCTGATCATTTGATTCGAGATTGTCTTAAGCCTCATGTATGTCGTTATTGCAAGAAAGTGGGACACCGGGTTTCATCTTGTCCCATTGCTCCTAGTAATGCTAAGTCGGGCAAGCTTAATGTAGTGGTTGCTTATGGTGGTTCTTCTCAGCCCAGAGGTACTTCTCCTTCTATTCTTGAAGCTTCTATATTGTTTCATGATCGTCCTATTCGAGTTCTCTTTAATACATGCTTCATACTCATTCATATCGAAGGAGCTTGTTGATGTTATAACATTGGATGCTTCTTGCCTTGTCACTTTTTGAGGATTGGGAATCTTATTGGTGGATCACCAACCCTTAGCATGTTTTGTAGTGATGTTGAGATTATTCTTTGAAGTTTTTCTTTCTGTGCGAATCTGCACATTATTCACTATCTTGGATTTGATATGATTCTGCGGATGGATTGACTTGCTTGTTATCAAGCCTAAATCCTATGTTCTGAAAGGATCCTATATCTTAGGCATCCTTATTCGGTCTCTCAGTTGTCTCTTGTACTTTGGAATGTTGATGGTGATTCTGAAGCATCTTTATTTGCTCTTAAGTCTCGAGATGATGATAATGTATCTCAAATTCTAGTCGTTTGTGATTTGCTGATGTATCTAAGCCTGTTTTGGGTTTGCCGCCCAAGCAGGCAATTGAGTTCCATATTGACGTCATTCCTAGGGCTTAGCCCATTAGTCTCCCTCCCACGAAGATGTCCATTAAGGAAAATAAGCAACTCAAAAAGCAATTGTTGGAGCTTGAAGCCAAGCAAGTCATTCAGTCCAATTCTTCTCCATGGGGTGTCGCAGTCGTCTTTGTAAAGAAATCTAATGGTACTCTAAGGCTTTGCATCAATTACCGCATGCTAAATGAGTTAACCATTAAGAATAACTATCCATTGCCTAGGATCGATAACATGTTTGATCAGTTGCATGGTGCTAAGGTCTTTTCTCAGCTCGTCCTTGCCATCGGTTTTCATCAGTTACGAGTTGCGAAGAACAACATTACTCTTACTGCATTCCACACTCGTTATCATTCTTCTGAGTGGTTTATTATGCTAGTGGTTTGACAAACGCCCTAGCTTATTTCTTCGATCTTATAAATCGAGTATTCCGGGAATATCTCGATAATTTCATCCTTATATTCATTGACGATATTCTTATCTACTCTAAATCTGAAGCCGATCATGCTCATCATTTTCGGATTGTTTTGAGTACTATTCGTCGGCATCAACTTAAAGCCAAATTCTCCAAGTGCTACTTTTAGGAGAATAAGGCGAAGTTCCTTGGCCATATTGTATCTTCTAATGGTATTTTTATTGATCCATCGAAGATAGAAGCCATTCAGAATTGGAAAAGGTAGAGAATGATTCTGAGATTCACAGTTTCCTTGGATTGGCGGGTTATTATCGTCGGTTCATCAAGGAATTTTCCAGCAACATGCTTCCTCTTACTAGCCTTACTAGAAAAGGCGTTCGATTTATTTGGTCGGATAAGTGTGAAACTTCTTTTCAAAAATTGAAATAACTTCTCACCAATGCTCCTATCCTTATGGTTCTCGAATGGAATTAAGATCTTGCTGTCTACACGGATGCTATCGATGTAGTCTCGGTGTTGTGCTTATGCAAAGAGGTCGAGTAGTTGCCTATGCTTCTAGGAAATTATGACCAAATGAGGTTCGCTATCCCACCCACGATTAGAGTTGGCTGCCATAGTCTTTGCCTTGAAGATTTGGCGTCATTACCTTTTGGGCGAGCACTTCATTCTTTATACTGATCATAAATCGTTGAAGTATCTGTTTACCCAGAAAGAACTTTATATGCAGCAACATCATTGGCTTGAGTTCCTAGCCTCTTATGATTTTGATACCCAGCACACTCCTGGAAAGGAGAACTGAGTTGCAGATGCGCTAAGTCATAGCACTAACTTGTTGTTTCTATGATGTTAGCCGACTACGATGTGTTGGAGACCTTATCTCTTTGTGATATTCGTGATCATGCTCTAGCTTCAGATTCTCCTATCTTGTTATTTAGTTTGGAAGCTCATCCTAGCTTATTGGATCGTATTGCCGAGGCTCAGTGGCAAGATCCAGATCTTATACGCCTTATTCAACTTTGCAACTCTGAATCTCATGACGATGAGTTGACGGATTTCAGCGTTCATGTTCATGGTTGTCTTCGTAAGAAGAATTGATTGATTGTGCCTTGTATTTCTGATCTTAGGAGGGACATTCTTGATGATTGTCACCATTCTAAGTGTACTATTCACCCCGGTAGTAGCAAGTTGTATGCCGATATGAGACGCTTGTACTATTGGAAGGCATAAAGCGTGATATTGCAAGTTATGTAAGTAATTGCATGACTTGTCAACTCATTAATGTCGAACATCAGCGTCCCAGTGGCCTTCTTCAGCCTCTTGAGGTCCCGTTGTGGAAATGGGATCAAATTTCTATGGACTTTATTAATGGCCTACCTCATTCGAGATCGGGACATATCAATGTTTTGTTATTGTGGATCACTTGACTAATTCTGTTCATTCGTTCCTATTAAATCTAATAGGACGACTTCTCATATCTCTAAACTATATATTAAGGAGATCGTGAGACTTCATGGTGTTCCTAGTTCGATCATTTGTGATAGAGACCCACCTTTCACCTGTAATCTTTGGCAAAGTTTTCAAAAAGCTTTAGGTACAAAGCTTAACTTCAACACAGCTTATCGTCTGTAGTTTGATGGATAGACTCAACAAGTGAATCGTATTCTTGAGGATCTACTTCGTACATGCATTCTTGATTTTGGTGGTAGTTGGATAGACTACCTACCGCATGTCGAATTCTCTTATAACAGCAGTTTCAGTCCAGTATCGGTATGGCTCCTTTCGAATCCCTATGCAGAAGGCCATGTCGATCACCTTCTTGTTGGTTGGAATCCGAGAAGAAGCTGATTTTAGGCCCTAACTATATTCGTGAAGCTTCATAGAAGATCGATCTTATTCATCAGAGAATGAAAGAGGCACAGAGTCATAAGAAATCCTACGCGAACAACCGTAGGAAGCCTCTTGAGTTCTTCATTGGTGATATTGTTTTTATTCATGTATATCCCTTAAAGAGGGTAATGCATTTCGGTAGGACCAGGAAATTGGCTCCTCGATTCATAGGACCATTTTCTATTACTGAGCGTATTAGTCCAGTTGCTTATAGAGTACACTTTCGGCCCAGTTTTCTGGTATTCATGATGTGTTTCACGTCTCTCAGCTTCGGAAGTGCCTTCTTAATTCAGATTCTGTTATTGATCCTCCTACTTTGAAAGAGCCTAAGAACTCATCTAATTTATCTACTGTGCAACATCATGTCTGTATTCTTGCTTCGGAGGTGAAACGCCTTCGAAATAAGGATGTACCACTCGTGAAGATTCAATGGTCCGCTAATCCCAATGACTGTACTTGGGAAAGCAGAGAATTTGTCGAGCGAACGCATCCTGATTTTCTATCTTTTGTATTGAGGGTGAGAACTTTAAACTCAAGCTTATTTATTTTCCTTTGCTATATGAAATAAATCGTAATTGAATACAGCTCTTCTCTAGGAATTGCGAGGACGCAATTTTTATAAGAGGAGAGTCTGTAACAACCCGAGTTTTGGTGATTACCTATGAGAATAAATTATAACGATGGTTATAATTTAATAGTAGAGAAAATAAAATTGATTGGAGATGAATTTTTTTTTAAATCGCTTACTTTAAATAAACAACGGATTTTTGGTAAAATAAAAGAATATTGGGCTGGTCTGGTTGGTAATAAATTGATATTTATGGATAATATTGTAAATAAAATGTGGAATATTGGTTAAAATCAATATCTGGATGTAAAAATATTTTTTATTATAGTTTGTTAGGATAATATAGACAAGAGAAATAATTTCAGGTAATTTTGTTGTTAAAAATATTGATTTGTGAAAATAAAAAGGGGAAATTAAAGGATTTAATTAAAAAAGGAATTTTAATAGTGGAAATTAGATTTTGATAGCTAAAATAACATTTATATGTTGTTTAACAATTTATTCAACATGAAACATGAAGTTATGACAATTATTTGGTTAAATAGTGTGATTAGTGTAAATATATGGTAAATATGGAAAAAAAATAAAACATAGCCTAAATTGGTCTAAGTGTTTAGCATAGCCTTATTGGGTAGTTTTGGGTTCAAACCCAAACCCAAATGAAATTTCTAGGAATGGGTAGGAGGTGAGAAAAGTCTGTACGTACATCTCATTCTCCTCTGTCATCATATTTCTCTCTAGAACTCCAACAATGGCCTTCTTTTAAAAACTAGCAAACTCTTCAAAATTAAAAGGAAAATTGAAGGAAGTTTAGTAAAACAAATTCCTAGCAGGTAATCAATATCAAAACCACAATTATTTGACCTACTTTTCGATTTTGAGAAAAATTAGTACCTGTAACATTCTTTCTGTGTTTACATGTCCATTTCTTCTTCAGCTATAGGTAATTAAAGCTTCTAAAGGTCAAAAAATCTGTTGCTTGCTATTTAAAAGAGCTAAAATCATATCAAGGTGAGTAGTAACTCACATATCTTGCCAAAGAAAATTGCTTGTAAAGAAATTTGTTTCAGTTTACGTTATTTTTGATTTACTGTAAATGTGAAATTTTTAGTTTACAGTAAAATCATTGTCTGGGTTCAAATTTGTGAACCCATATCTCTTTGGTTTCATATCAAAATTGAGTGAAATATTTTCCTAATCATAGAACATGTTTAATAGTAGTTGCATGTCAAATTTCATAGTTCTATTCATCCTTGAAGTGCCTGAAATCAGTGCTCAAAGTTGAGATTGGAACATGTAGACTTGCCTGTAGAATTCGCGACCATCAGTCGACCTAGGAACATTGGGGATCAACCTAAGGGTCGACCTAAGAAAAATATGGGTCGACCCATGCTTACCCAATGTTGACCTGACCCTTTTAAGGGTCGACCCTTGTTTTTTAATTTTTCAAGGTCGTGTTCTTTTGTGTCCTGTGCACTGTTTTAGTTGTTTTGCTTATTCCAGTGACTTCTTTGACCAATTCCGGCAATATTTTAAAGTGTTTTGATGGGCCCAAACCTAACAATAGGTAAGCCAACATTATTATTGATCTGTACTTTAGATTGATGTGTTTTTGAGTAGATTTCTTATGCCGATTTTAGGCATTTTCGGTGATTTTTGATGTTTTCGAGCACATGTTTTCTAAACCGATTTTGGAATGATTTTTATAATAAAATAGTTTTTGAAATAAATATTTTACAAAACTTATTAAAAATATATATTCTTTATAATAAAGAGAATTTCAAAGCCATGAATTTCCAAAGATTTCAAAAAAATTATTTTAAAACTAGTTTTCTCGAAGCAAAGTAATTTCTATATAAAATACACTTTTTGCACTCTTCGAGAGAACAAGGAAGTGATTTAAACAATTTAGTAAAACATATGGGATGGGACACATGCATTTCTTTTTTCGGTTAATTCTGGATTCGTTCTATAAAAGCTATACACATTTCATGGAACTTCGGGTTATTTTCCAATATTAGACCTTCGGGTCATTTAGGCTCTTAGCTGCTAGACCTACGGGTTGTTTTAGGCACCTTATTTGAGATACAGCACTTTGCAGGCTTCGACATTTTGTGGAGCACGTGCAGGCGTAGCTTAGACTCTTCATTTGTGATATGGATCCATCTTTGGTGATATTTCTTTATTTATTTGTGATTTCTGAATGTTTTCACCATTTCGAGATTATTGGGCCCTTGAGCCATTTGAGGATTTATTATATAGTGATTACATTTTGGAGTTTTGAACTCTTAACTGAGTTCTACATATACTGATTTGTGGTTGCCATCCTTTGGTGGGTTTTTGAGATTTGTGATTTCCTATATAGGAGTTATGGTGTTGATGTAAGCCATTATATTGGTTATTGTAGATGCGGATGATATGAGGTGATTATTTGTGACTAATTGATGTTGTAGTTAATCTTGCCTCTTTCGAGAAACTTCCGTATGATGTATTTTGATGATATTATCTCATATGGAGTAGTTGATATGTGTGTGTGTGTGTGTGTGTGTATACACATTTGGTGTTGCATCGTCTCTTTCAAGAAGAAATATTATCGTTTATCCCTATACTTCATCTATCTTGTGCTAATCAGTTTATTTAAGCTCGACTGACCTATGTATTTTATATACTCGGCTCAGACCAAGTTAGTTTAGGTTATTCGCCTACTGTAGATTACCGCTAGGCTGCTTCTGCTATGGATTTTCTTGCTTTCTTTTGGATGCTAGTCATCTTTTGTGTAGACTTGTAGTTATTTTTTGTACTATGATATGTACATATTCTTTTTCACTCAATGCATGTATTGTGGCCTATGTACCACCACTGTTGTATCACTATGTAGTGTACTATGAAGTATCTGTATATATATATTTGTGACTGTTGTTCTGTGATTTGTTGCATTTGTTGTTTTTATATTTTTTCTAATTGATCCATTAGCCACCATAGATTTGTGTTAAACATTTATTGAGTATGTCGATCCACTTATGAAATGTAAAAGAAAGAAAAATTAGAGCACCTAATTGACGTATTCAATACTTGTTTAGGACAAAGCTTATGGACGATCGCACCTAATCAGCCCTATTCTTTGCATTAACAGACAGTATAACTCTGCAATGCTCTTTGTTAATGTGGGTATCAAGGTGGGGCATCACATTATCGGTATTTTTCCAAAGGAAATATATTTTTGTATGTACTTATTCAAAAATAAGGTTACCAATATTATTGTTCAAAACATCATAATTATGTTAAAACAAATTATATTTGAATATTTTAAAAATAAATATAATTTATCAAATTGATAAATTTGTGGGTCATTACATACTTTCCCCTCAAAAGAATTTTGTCCTTGAAATTACAACACAAAACCCAAAGGTGTTTGTCCAAAATATTTATTTATATACTTACACCCGTACGATGTATATAGATCATCCATACACACTATCTGATTTTATTTACTATTCGAATCCACAACTACACTTTCGAACTAGTATTGATCCCTTAATCCTCTAATGCAGACTCTAATCAGGTTCTTTTGATCAGAAACCCTTACTTTTCTTGCATAGCTCTCAACTATGATTGAAAAATCAAGTACCAATCCATAAACCCTCATTATTGTTTGCCATCAAGATTCAAGTGAAATATCCTTTTTTGGACCAGTGTAAACACCTCGAAGTCTTGTACTCAAATCTTCGATAGAATCATGCAATGAAAATATCTACGTACCTCATATGTACATATTAACCTTCCCAAAAAAATTAATGGAAACTTTTCATTAAGATTTTATTTCAAACATTTTTATAAAGATGATTTTATATATATATATATGATTACCTTAAAAATATTATATTCACCAAAAATTTCTATCTTCCTTCCAAAGAAAGCCTTTAAATTTTGACATTAGAAAATATCTCCACATACTTAAATCCATAATAAGCATGATAACCTGGATTTTTAGACATGTATTAATTGGTAATTAACAGGAATAATTTTTATTGAAACATTTATTTGTAAATTAAACAGATCATAAAATTCCGACAAATATCTGAATACATATATATATAAACATAGATTTAAAACTAGAACACAAATGTTGAGTTTTAAATCTCCTGAGATGATAAATCTTATGGTATATGATAAATACTATATTTCACTATTTAATTCTGGATAAGATATCCATATATATATATAAGTAGATATATTCAAGCTTTATAATGTATATAGACATATATTGGTTTATATTCCATTTTCTTTAAAAAAAAATTATATATTGTCGGGCGCATTTCTAAACAATGCCGAACCATACCATCTCCAAGCATTGCCGGTCCAAGCTCCCTCTCCATCCATCACCGGTCCATTCATCTCCTACCACCGAACCACACGATACCGGACCAACCTACCTCTCCTACCACCGAATCACCTACCACCAAACCACGCGATACCGGACCAACCTACCTCGCCTACCACCGAATCACCTACCACCGAACCAAAGCCCCACCTGTCCATTCGTCTCCTACCACCGAACCATCCTAGCCGGACCACCTATCCAACCTACACCGAACCAACATTGCCAGGCCAGATTGTTTCAGCCCAGGCCCGCCAACAGCTATATACATCCGGAGCCCCTGCCCCCAGCTGGACTCTACAAATAGAGGGGCAGGGGTACAACAATGGCAGACAAGTTTGAGAGCTCAAGCACGGAAGGAACTTTCAAACAACTTTCATATACTTGTATACAAAGCTTTGTACTTGTAATCTGAAAGAAAAAGGAGAATAACATATAAAGTGGACGTAGGCACATTCTGGCCGAACCACTATAAATCTGTGTGTGTTTTACAGTTTAGTCCATCTATTTTGTATATTTGCATAAATCACCCAAACCATCCAGATCAACATATAATCAACTAAATCATACGACTAGGAGGTGTTTGCCAATTTTTTGTGCAAACATTTTTGGTGCTTCCACTGAGAATTGAACTCAAGACCTCCCTCTTAATCCTTTTCCTGTCAGCATCGTTCATTTGTAAAACATGCCTCCCGGACGGAAGAAAGATGCTAACAAAGGAAAGAACGTTGCAACTGGAAATATCCCAGATCCAGTGATCAGGGACCAAGACAATCTTTAGGTTCCAACGGCAAATTTAAATCAGGCAAATCCGACAGTCCCCGCTACGGAACAACCAATTACAAGGGCGGATCTGGACAGGATTGTGGCTGAAGTAACTAACCACTTCGCATCTCAACAAGAAGCCTTGGTGGACCAACTCATCTCACGCTTAAGGGATGCTGAAGAATCCAACCATAACACTGAATCATGGGGTGAGTCCCAGTCTGGAGGATCTAAGAGACGACAAGGGTCTTTCTTCTTCGAAGAGGCCAACAACAGAAACTACCATGGTAGGAGCCGAGCCCGGACTCAGCCCGAATTCCAACCCGAGGAAACATTTGGAACCAAACCCAACGGGGGAGGTGCCAGGCAGGGGTCGGATGTAGCTGAGCCTGTCATGCTACCTAACCATGAAAACACCAGTAGACGGGGCCGAGCTGGAGTCCGGCCCGAAGTTGGACCCGAGGAAGTGCTGAGAACAGAACCCAGCAGGGGAAGATCAAGGCAAGGGCCAACTGTGGCTGACCCCAGCATGCCCCCAGAAGACCAGAGGCAGCCATTGGAGAATGTTAGGAGTGACAGATGATACCATCCCTACAAGTCATCTGGACGGAATCAATCCTGCAGGGAGGAACCAAACTCATTTTTATCCGCTCCAAGTTCTGATGAAAGGATGGCGCGATTGTTCAGGGAGTGCGTCCAACGGGAGCAAAGGGATCGAGGGATAGGTGCTAGGGTAACCAGCCCCTTCACCCGCAATATCGAAACTGCCATCACCCCCCGGGAATGGAAAATGCCAACGATGGAACCTTACAAGGGAACCTCTGACCCCATCGTACACTTACAAAGATACACCCAGCATATGCTCATGAGCGGAGCAACGGAGGGAGTATTGTGTAAATGCTTCCCACTTTTCTTGGCAGAGCTAGCTACCTCCTGGTTCTTCCACCTACCCCAAGGGTCCATCAGCTCATGGGAAATGTTGAAAGAAAAATTCATCAGCCAGTTCCGCATTCATGTGGAACAACCCAAGGACGCTTATTCCTTATCTAATAGCAAGCAGAAACCCGGAGAGACAGTGCAACAATATCTCACCCGATTCAACGCTGCGGCGGCCGCAGTCCAAGATGCCGACGAGAAACTTATCCTAATGGCTCTCTGCAATGGTGTACATCCGGATACTAAATTTGCTAGAAGACTAACCAAGGAAAAGCCAGCTACTTTACCTGATTTCTTCCATGAAGCTGGAAAGTATACGAGACTTGAAGACGCTGCCACTGAGAGGCAGTCAGGGCAACAGGCTAAAACAGCTACAGACAGGGTTTCCGCTGCGACAAAGGATGTTCGGAGAAATGACTCTAGAGACAATGCTGGGGGCAAGAAGGGGGAAAAGCGCCTATATCGACCTGGACCAAGATTTGACTCCTACACTCCTTTGAATGAAACAATCGAAAACATCTTCCTAACCACTCAAGACGAAGTTAGATACAAGCGCCCCCCGCACAAGAAGGAGTCAGATAACGCACTCAAGTCTGGAAAGTTCTGCCGCTTCCACGAATCCCACGGACATGACACCAATGAATGCCACCATCTCCGGGACTTGATTGAAGAACACATTAGAAGGAGGAGACTGGAACGCTATGTAAAAAGCCAGAACAGGACTCTAGCTCCCGCCAATGAAAACCAAGGGTTACCCCTCCCAGAAGGAGGCGGAGGAAATCGCAACACCAGTGGCTCTAGTCAAGAGAAAATAGTGGTTCATACCATATCAGGAGGACCACACATCGCCAACAGAAGCTGGGCAGAGATGGAAAGATACGTAAGTCACTTAGAAACGCTGAAGGCTACGTTAATTCTGTTATGGAAGAACGCCACCCGAAACGGAAAGAGAATGACGACATCACATTCAGTAGGCGTGATCTAGAGGGAAGACAGTACCCACACATGGATCCTATGGTCATATCTTCCTGGTTCGGTCCAGCCAAAGTTTTCCGAATTTTAGTAGACACTGGAAGCTCAGTGAATATCCTATTCAAGCATGCATTCGACAAAATGAAGCTGTCAATGAAGGATGTGTCTCCCTGCAGCAAACCACTACTGCACTGGAGATGCGAAGATGCCCCTCGGGCAACTGGACCTTTTCGTTGAAATAGGAAGTCATCCCCGCTCCGCTGTGCGAAAACAAACATTTGTACTGATAAAGAACCATTCGACCTACAATGCCTTTTTGGGAAGACTAGCCTTATCTGACTTCCAAATTGTCCTAGCCCTATGGTGCCTGAAGATGAAATTCCCAACAGATAACGGAGTAGGAGAAATAGAGGGAGATCAAGACGCCGTTCGAGATTGCTATGTAACTGAGCTTCGCAATAACCGCAGGAAGGATAAAGGGAAGGATGCAGAGACTTCTCTCTGCAAGAAAAACCTGGAAGCATAGCAATTAAAGAAAGCCCCTCCTCTTCGATATACCAACGATCCTTTCAACGAATTAGACCCCAGGGACAAAGAGGAGGAGGCCACCACCAAGCCTGCAGAGGCTATGGAATTTGTATCTGTAGACAAACACGACCCAAGTAGACTGCTGAGGGTCGGGTCTCAGTTAAGAGCGGAGTTGAAAGATCAACTCGTCGATTTTCTTTGCCACAACATGGATGTATTTGCATGGACGCACGCCGACATGAAAGGAATCTCTCCAGACGTAGCATGCCACATGCTGAACATCGATCCCACCAAGGTGCCAGAGAAGCAGAAAAAGAGGAGCATGGGGGCAGAACGATCAGGGGCCCTCGAGGAAGAAGTAAAGAACTTACTTGCCAATGACTTCATACGAGAAGCCGTCTACCCAGAATGGATCGCCAACCCGGTACTGGTAAAGAAAGCTAATGGGAAGTGGCGAACATGCATCGATTTCTCCAACTTAAATGACGCTTGCCCGAAGGACTGCTTCCCACTCCCCCGAATCGACCAACTCGTGGACAGCACAGCCAGACACGAACTCTTATCCTTTATGGACGCATACTCAGGATATAACCAGATCCCTATGCACGCCCCCGATCAAAACCACAATAGTTTCATCACTGACCGGGGATTGTACTGCTACAAAGTAATGCATTTTGGACTTAAAAACGCTGGAGCTACTTATCAGCGTCTCGTCAACAAGATGTTTGCGAAATTAATAGGGCGAACTATGGAGGTTTATGTGGATGACATGCTGGTAAAATCAAGGAAAGCCAACGATCATATAAACCACCTGAACGAGATGTTTCAGGTACTTCGCCAATATGGAATGAAACTGAATCCTCTAAAGTGCTCCTTCGGAGTATCATCGGGAAAGTTCTTGGGATTCATCGTACATGCCAGGGGGATTGAAGTGAACCCCGAACAAGTCCGGGCTTTGCAAGATATCAAGATACCATCCACTCGAAGAGAGATGCAAAGCCTAAACGGGAAGGTGGCTGCCCTAAGTAGATTCATCTCTAAAGCAACTGACAAATGCATCCCTTTCTTCGAAGCTCTAAAGAAGGACAAAGGAAAGTTTGAATGGACTGACGAATGCTCGACAGCCTTCCTTAACTTAATCGAACACCTCCAAAGACCACCAGTACTCTTAACTCCAAATGAACGCGAGGAACTATACCTATACCTTGCTGTATCATCCCATGCTTTAAGCGTCGCTTTGGTGAAAGAAGACGACCGCGCACAGCGGCCCGTATACTTTGTAAGCAAGAGATTTACAGAGGCAGAAGCCAGATACCCTAAACTTGAAAAGCTAGCATACTGTTTACTAATCACGTCACAGAAACTGCGACACTATTTCAAATCTCATTCCATCAGAGTTTTAACCGATCAACCGCTAAGGCAGGTACTCCATCGCCCCGACACTTCTGGGCGACTATTTAAGTGGTGCATTTAACTGAGTCAATATGATATCACCTACCATCCTCGCACCGCTACCAAGGGATAAGCCATAGCTGATTTCATTGCCGAATTCACTACTAACGAAGGTAAGGAGCAATCTGAAGTAACGAAAAATATCAAGTGGAATCTCTTCGTCGATGGAGCATCAAATGAGCAAGGCTCGGGGGCAGGTGTTGTGATAATCACCCCCAGGGGAAGGAAGTTGCACTACGCCCTAAGGTTGGAGTTCGCTGCCACCAACAATGACGCAGAATACGAAGCAGTGATAGCCGGTTTAGAACTTGCCCTGGAGATTGGAGTCAGTTCTTTATGTCTCCATAGTGATTCTCAACTTATTGTAAATCAGATACTGGGAGAATTCCAAACTCGAGGAGATCGAATCACAGCATATCTAAAGAAGACCGAGCTGCTGCTCAATCAGTTGGATCACTATTTAATCAGACACATTCCTCGAGAGAAGAATCAGGAGGCCGACGAACTGGCAAAGCAAGCTAGCATGAAGGACGACACCGCTTCCCGAACAATAACCATCCACAGCAATTAGCCCCGAGTTACGAGACAATGAATATGATAGCTGCAATCGAAGAGGAAACTTGGATGACTCCTATCCGAAAATATTTACAAGATGGCACACTGCCCGATGAGCGTAACGAAGTCAAGAAAATATTGAGGAAAGCTTCCCGCTATACAATAAAAGAAGGCATCCTCTATCGACACGGCTTCTCTAATCCCTTATTAAGGTGTGTTGCTGGAAGGGAAGCCAAGGAAATCTTTTCCAACATACATCGAGGAAGTTGCGGAGATCACACTGGTGGGCAGACTCTGGCAAAGAAGATACTCCGATATGGATATTACTGGCCCACCTTAAACAAAGACGCCCTAGACTTCGTCAAAAGATGTGACAGATGTCAGAAATTTGTTAAAATTCCTCGACTACCAACAAACGAGATTACTCAAATGACCAGCCCTTGGCCCTTTGCAATATGGGGAATTGACTTGATTGGCGAACTGCCGGTGGGCCGAGGCGGAGCCAAATATGCCATAGTAGCAGTTGACTATTTCACCAAATGGGTGAAAGCAGAGCCTCTAAATAAAATATCTTCGGCAAAAGTTATTAACTTCTGAATCAAAAATGTTTTATGCAGGTACGGGGTTCCACTCAAAATCATATCGGACAATGGACTTCAATTTGACAACGAGGAATTCGTCGACTGGTGCCAAGAGCACAGAATTCACAAAATCTTCTCATCTGTGGCTTACCCCCAGGCAAACGGACAAGTCGAAGCCGTCAACAAAATCCTCAAAACCCTAATCAAGAAGAAACTTGAAAAGTCAAAAGGCGCTTGGGTGGATGAACTTCCTACGGCACTTTGGGCCTACCGCACATCTTACAGAACATCAACAGGGCATACTCCTTTCTCTTTGGCATACCGATCGGAGGCCATGCTCCCAGTTGAAACTGTAGTGTCTTCCCACCGTAGGATCCACTACAACCCAGAAGAGAACGAAGAACTCCTCCACATGTCTTTGGATCTAATTGAGGAGAGAAGAAATGATGCAGCACTCAAAGCAGCAGCTCACAAGCGAAAAGTGGCAGCACGATACAACTCCAAAGTCAAGCACCGCAGCTTACAAGAAGGAGATATTGTCCTCAAGCGGATCTTCCCACGCCCCGGAACGCTAGATCCAATCTGAGACGGACCCTGTGTAATTCATAAAGATCTCCGCAACGGAGCCTATATTTTGTCAACAGTGGACGGAGAGGTGTTCCAGAGGGCATGGAACATCCGGCACCTCCGTCGATACTTTTCTTAACTTGTACTTCCCATATGAAGTGAATTAACAAAGAGAATCAGTGGACGTAGGCATTTTCGTGCCGAACCACTTTAAAAAAATCTTGTCTCTTTTTAACTTGTTCCTTTATATCTTGGCTGCTTGTTAAGCTTTATCCTTTTCTGTTGAACAAAATCATGTATAATGACATTTCCATACTGGAACTTCACGGCGCAACCTCACCTGGACAAGACCCAACAGGTACTATGCGATTCTATGCACTCGCCAATGAGACACTTTTGGTCCAGCACCCCTCTGCTGCGGGTTAACTCATTGCCCGCGACTGCCCTCAAAGCCAACTGTAATGAGCCGATTATAAGCCATCAAGAAGGCCGATTATAAGCCATCAAGAAGGCCGACTATAGCCGATGGCAGCTCATTACGGCGTTCGGCTCGCCGGCAACTGTGAACCTACTTTAAGCCCCAACATAAGGTGTGGCCAGCCAGGGGTAGTTCACGGTTGACGATCGACACCCACGCTAGCCGGCCACAGTAAAACGAATAATACCCACGATTACGGGCCATAATGGCTCGGGTAGTTACTTTGCGCGATCTCGGCTCCGATATGTCTTAAGTGCGGCTGTGGTAAAAAAGATAAACTCCCCGCGGAGGCGTAAGATGGGTGACAAATGTCTCCAAGACCCACAACTAGGGAAAGTGACTACAAAACCCGTTTGCCACGAACTTAAGCATATCGACGGCCTTCCGTGATTGGAAGTTTTACCGTTTCTCATATTTCCATTACATTTAAAAACATTTCTCCTATCCTATATAACAGTCCCTAAAGTACAGGTCACAAAATAGGGGAACTCTCGCTTGTGGAAATATGAACTCACATCCGAATGACGAAACACTCAGCCACATTCCATACTCAGTCACGCAAGACATTCAAAGCAACCGCTACAACTAAAACACGAAGGGCGGTACTTTCTTCTCTTATATACAAATACATGGCTTTAATTTATTCACACATCATATTGACATTGTAAGACACGAAATAATATTGTGAGCAGAAACTTAGCATCAAATACGATTGAATCACATGCATAAACACGCAGCTGTATTTCTTATGCAACATATCAAAATGACAACAGCATTCCAACATGACAGAATCAGCTTATGTTATAAAATTACATAAAGTCATTCTTTACAAATAATATAATTACAAGTTACGTTAATGCTTCGAACTAACATAGACAGCAACCAAAATATGTACAAGTCAAGTCAAAGAATCAGGGCTTCGCCTCTATCCCGCTAGCCCTCCGGATCTACTTAACTGCAGGATCGGAACTCGCAGCATGTGCTCCAGAGGTCCCGCCTGTCCAATTCAGAAGAGAATCCATCAATTATCATGAAAGATAAGCAATCTAATCATGAAAAGGTTAAAAGGAAAGACTTACCAGCGCCTGCTCCCTGATCATCATCATCTAGCTGCACGCCTACCTCATCCGCAGCAAGCAGCCGCATGCCCTCCTTAACCGCCACCTTCTCTTCCTTAGTAAATTGGGCCGTAACCACATCCATCTTGAAAGCCGCACCACCTTCCTTATCCCCATCGGCCTTAGCTTCCTCCAAAGCCCGGAGATATATCCTAGCCATAACCCGGGGATAATCGTCCATCCAGGATAGGTTGCCCTGCCTCCAAGTACGGAAATACATGTCCTGGAGCATCTCGTCCATCATCCCCTCGTTCTCCTCAAACTCTTTCATCCGGGCCTCAGAAGCCGACAGTCGTGCGACAGCAGCATCTCTCTCCAATCGGTATCTCGAGCAGTCAGCCTGAAGGGACTTCCGCATCACTTCCATCTCCTCCTTCAGCTTGGCCTGAGCAAGCTCTGCGGCCTCAAGCCTCCCAGATAACTCTTCTACCTGCTCAAGATCCGCTCTCCGAACCTCGTCCACCGTTGCGATGGCCATGTCAATCCGTTCCTTACAGGCAGCCTCCATCTTTCATAGTTCTTCCTTACTAGCCTCTTCCATAGTCTTCTTCAACCGCCTGGAGGCTGCCTCATGCTGAGAAATCTGAATGGCTTGATCGGCAAGCTGTTTGGCCTGATCAGCAACCTTTAGCCGCAACCGAATATTAGCACTCCCAATCTCCTCTCCAGCCTTGACCAGACGGGCATGATGCCCCATCAACTTCCTGGTCTCCTCCGCGATCCGGTCAATATTAGCCTTGGCTTTGTCCCTCATGGTAACTATCCGAGTAGTAAGCAAATCGAGGTCTAAGGACTTAGCCTCATCAAGCACCCGTACCATGGGATTGCGGGGAAGAAGATGCTCGCCCGTGGCCTCGTCAAAAGAGATGTCCTAAAAACTCGGGTCCAGATCCGGATGGCCGGCAAATGGGTTGCGAACCAAACCAGGATGGTCTATCGGGGTGACGGTTGGATTTTCGGACGGATGCGGGGAAGGCATAAGCTCAGTATCCTCCTCAGTAATATCATGGATAGGCTGGACTGGAGGCTGAGGGCCAGGTGAAGGTTAAAGCGAAGATCGGCCCCTCTTTCTCTTTTGCATATCTTCTTCAATAACTCCGAGAAGAGGGAGATATCTAACCGCATCTCCAGGACGGCTAGCTGACGGCTTTGGTTTGGCGGAAGCTTTGAGTACCTTATACTGTTCAAGGCGGTGCCGAATATCTGATGTCTTGGCCACCTTACCCATTCCTGGAATAAAAACCAAGTGTTACAAGCATGCATGAAACTATGATTCAAGAAACATGTGAAGTTAAAAGAAGGGGTTAAGAATTCACCTTGAACCGCCGAAGTTGCCTTAGCTGAAATACTCTCAGAAGATAGACTGGCACCAGTCCCAGCCTTATCAGACCTCTTCGACTTCTCCACTAAGGCTGATCCTTCCTCCAACCCCTCAAAAGCCTGGCGGACGGCATCATCCATCCACTCTTGAATCTCGCCTGCTTGCCCAGGAGGCAAAGCCCCGGCACCATCACCACCACCATCACCTTCTCTGTCGTCTCCACTCTCTGCCTCTCCTCCTACATCGCCTCCTTCACCTTCACCTCTATCCTCCTCCACGTCTTCCTCCCCCGGAGTAACTGGGCACGTGCTAGGGGAAGGGCTGTCGGACTTCTTGAGCTTCTTACCTCTGACAACTGGAGGTTTCGTGAAAGGCCTCCTCTTGCTACTCTTCGCAGTGGCCCCATCTTTAGCTTTAGCAGCCCTCTCCTCGGCTGTATCTCTCATCTTAACCACGGATTGACGTGGCAAAATCAAGTTGTGCTCCAGGAGAGTGGCATTCTGGATCAGGTAAGAAGCCGATCTATCCCTTCCTGAGATAGCCTCTACCTCCGCAGCCATCTGAACAAGGTGATCGTTCTCCACAACCGCAAAGCCACCTGTCGCTAGCAAGAAATAAAAGCACGTAAGAAGTAGCATTGTAGTCGGGACAAAGAAATTACGAGTGGTATTCAACTTACAGCCAGAAGTGAAAAGGCGAAAAGAAACGGAGTCGTCCTTGACGAAGAACCATTCCTTCTTAAACATGGTAAACTTCGAGTATAAGTCCAAGACCGGCTTGAAGGACACGACCGACTCTAAACTAATGTACTGAGACCACTTCTTGTAGCCCCCAGATTATATAGGTATCGGATTTCCCGGTTAGAAGGGGCGCCCATATTTCCTCTGAAAAATGATGAACAAACACACCAGGATAGCATAAGAGTTGGGCTGAAGCTGGAAAGGAGCCACTTTCAGATAAGTAATGAAGCTGACTATCCACACATTAATCGGAGGGATGGCCCCGCACATGCAATGGTATCGGCTATACGCGAAGTATCCTTCAGGGGGATTATATGGCATGACCCCCTCCCCTGGCAACAACATGCATGCTCTATCAATCCCAAAGGAGCGGGAGATAACGTTAAGTTGCTCCTCTCTGAGAGAGCTCGGAAAGCAATCAGGAGGAGAGTTCAGAAGCTCTTGGGGACCATACCCGTCTACCAGCGACCTCGGGATGGGTCCATGACGTTCCGGTCCGGGCTGAGCCGGGGGCACAACGGGGGACTCCCGTCTATCCACAGATTTTCTCTTTTCTGATCGAGTTTCTACTTTGCGAGACATTTATCTATAACACCGGAAAAACATATTGTTAGAGCAGAGGAAATAAACAAGCAAGTGTATATAGTCTGAAATTTCACCCATAAATCAAAATGCTCAAGCCCCCAGGGTCATTCGGTAAAGAAACGTAAAATTTCATTCGGTATTCAAGGTCTCAGGGCTCATCCGGTGGCTCAAATACATGTTCATTCGGCAGTTCAAACCCACAAGGCTCATTCGGTACTCAGAATCCACTCATGTATATAAGATCTTTCGGCAAAAGAATGTCTCACCTGGATTCGGCAATCAAGAATTGATTCGGCACTTCAAATAGTTCGGCGAACAAGACTGGTTCGGCACTTGGTTGACTCGGCACTTGATCGATCCGGTATTCAAAATGATTCGGCTATCTCAAAACGAAAAAGGGATAACGAAGGCCTGACACCCCTATTTATAAACGAGCACAGGATGACCGGACCGTATGGTTCGGCACACAAGACCGGACGAAAATCACCTAAGCTGAAGCAAAGTGCGACATATGATGGCATATGCCCCACTTTGGGGGCAAGTGTCGGGCGCATTTCTAAACAATGCCGAACCATACCATCTCTAAGCATTGCCGGTCCAAGATCCCTCTCCATCCACCACCGGTCCATTCATCTCCTACCACCGAACCACACGATACCGGACCAACCTACCTCGCCTACCACCGAACCACGCGATACCGGACCAACCTACCACGCCTACCACCGAATCACCTACCACCGAACCAAAGCCCCACCGGTTCATTCATCTCCTACCACCGAACCATCCTAACCGGACCACCTATCCAACCTACATCGAACCAACATTGCCAGGCCAGATCGTTTCAGCCCAGGCCCGCCAGCAGCTATATACATCCGGAGCCCCTGCCCCCAGCCTGACTCTATAAATAGAGGGGTAGGGGTATAACAATGGCAGACAAGTTTGAGAGCTCAAGCACGGAAGGAACTTTCAAACAACTTTCATATACTTGTATACAAAGCTTTGTACTTGTAATCTGAAAGAAAAAGGAGAATAACATATAAAGTGGACGTAGGCACGTTCTGGCCGAACCACTATAAATCTGTGTGTGTTTTATAGTTTAGTCCATCTATTTCGTATATTTGCATAAATCACCCAAACCATCCAGATCAACATATAATCAACTAAATCATACGACTAGGAGGTGTTTGCCCATTTTTTGTGCAAACATATATAAATTTAGAAAGCATTTATTAATTTAGAAATGTATTTATTAATTTGGAAAATGAATATAAAAGCTTTTAAAAATCATTTAAAATAATATAAATAAAATTATGACAAGTGTAGCTTTTAAAACAAGGATAAATACACTTGTAAGTTAATAAATAATAGGTTATGACAAGTGTCATCCTTTATTTTTCATTTCTTTTAAATTTTATAAATTCAAATCTACATTTATATAAACCTATCATCTCCTTTTCCCATCTCTTTTCTTATTTTCATGTCTAAGAAACTAAACCATGTTAAATTATTTCTTCCAAAACCAAAAACAAATCAGTAAAACATCCTTAAACTCAAGAATCAAACCTGAAAACACTCCTCAGATCAAATGTCAAAACCCTATAAAACTGTTTTATCCTTTAAGCACATTTTTCAAATCTCAGATTAAGTGCAAACCTGTAACCTTCTCAATCTCAAAAATCAAAGGTTTGTAACTCAAGCCTGTAAACGTTTTCTTTTCAAAACATTAGCCAACCCTGTAAACCATTTACCTGAAAGCCTGTAGCAAGATGCATTTTCAAATGCAAATCAATAGTCAAGCCTATAATCTTTTCAAAACTTGTAACCATTTTCAAGTTTGAGATTTGCAAAGCAACCTAAAGAACATTGTTAGGCAATCTTCTCAACAGCATAAGCTTCAACTTGCAGTAATCAAAAGTCTTCAGTTTCAAGTATTCTCTTAAGAAATTCAAAATCTCAAGTCTTCCAGTTTTCAATCTAGTTTTGAAGCCTCTACCTCTTTAAATTGGTGAGTAAACAAATTAAATTAAAATCTAAGTAAATATACTTCTGTTTTCCTTTGAAGTTTAAGATGAATAATGCTTGGTTGTGCATATATATGAGTTATCTCTGTGATATGAATGTTTGTAAGTGTGCATGTCTATTATATTTAATCATCTTTGATCTTGGTTCTGAAAATAAAAATTTTGATCAAAAATTCAAAACCTACTCACCTGGTCTTTATTAGGCTTAGAGATTCAAACATTTTATGTTTTTTTAATCCTAAATTAAAATTTAAAATTTGTTTCAAGTAAAATAAGTTTGAAATGTTTTTGGAAACAAGATAGAACAGAAGAAAATTTAAATGTACGTTAAAATCCATCATCATGGATTTCTGATTCATGATTATAACTTGAATCTATTTTGAAAATGAGGATTTTTAAAACAAAAATCAAGATTTTTAGTAGTTGGATGGATGTATATTCCAGTGTTGACCGGAAACTTGTTTTGGTGGAAATTCTTGTGGCCAGGGGGTCTGAGATGATCGAGAATTGGGCTGGAGATAGGGGAAGGCACGAGAAGTCTAGGAAAAATGGCAAGAAGGTGGATAATCCACCGTGGTGTCAGTGTTGAGGCGATCTAGTTTTAAACCCTAGAATTCGGTCGAGCTGGAAGTTGGATCACTACTTTTTCTCTGGTGCATTGAGTTCAATGGGATTTTGGGAATTGGTCCGTGGAAGAGTAGCGAAGATATGGCTGGAGATACAGCAACTCAGGTGGTCGGAGGGAAGATGTTCGAGGCATTTTCCGGTAGGTTCTGGGTTCTAGTTTTTAATCTCCTTGCTCCATTTTGATATGATGCTTGGGCATGAGTTTGGATGATCGAGCATTGATGTATGGGAGATGGTCGTTGCGTCGGAGTTTACAAAAGCGGTCACTGTCGTCGCTGGTGGTTTTGCAGGCGCGTAGGGGGGTTGGTGTCAGTTGTTTGGGAGTCAGGGGTTTTCTCGAAGATGAGATCATGTTTAGGAGGAGGTAACTCGAGTTGTACTCGAGTATGTTGTTGGTGATAGTAGCCTTTAGGTTTTCAAATTTAAATTTTTAAAAATCAAAATTTAAGTTTGAAATGGGAAGAGGTGGTTTACTCGGGGCTAGACCCGAGGGGTCTTCGGGTTAAACTTGAAGTTAAGTGATAAGTAGATTTTAAAGGTTTTAAAAATTAATGTTTTTGAAATTTAAATTCAACTCTAGTTTAAACTTTTTACATAAACTTACTTTATATAATAATTGTTTCTTTAACAATTGATAAAGAAGTTTTGAAAATTTGTTTAATTTAAATTTTGTTAAATTTAAAGTGATTTTAAACCTTAAGTTAGAAATGAAATTTTAAGATTTTTATAAAAGCAAGTTTTAAAATACAAATTGAAATTAGTTTTTAAAACTTCTACTTGATAATGTTATAAGTTATTTTAAGGAAGTTATGTTTTGTTAACTTTAAAATTCTCAAGTTAAATGATATTTTATTCTAAAAACTTAATCAATGATTCAATTAAGTAAAGATAATTATAATGATAAAATGTTTTAAAAATGATAATGGTAATAAAGCATTAATAAGATAAAGTTTTATCTTAAGATAATTAACGTTTAATGCCTTGAGATTAGTTAAGTTGATTAAGAAATTTAAGTATAATTACTTAATTTAGTTGACAAATGATAAGGGATGATTAATCTATAATTAATCAAAGGGTAATTAAAGATTAATCAAGGGTAATTAAGGATTAATCAAATAATAATTAAGGGTTAATTAATTGGTAATTATGGATTAATTAATTTGTAATTAAGGTTGTTAATTGATAATTAAGTTTTTATTAATTAATAATTAAGGGATAATTAATTTGTTAATTAAAGATTAATTAATTAATTATAAAAGTAATTATGGATTAATTAATTTGTGATGAGAGATACTGATTAATAATTAAGGTTCTTAATCAATAGTTAATGGATAATTAATCAGTTAATTAAAGGTTAATCAATTGATTATAAAAGTAATTAAGGATTGATTACTTTGTATTGAACGAGATTAAATGATAATTAAGGTTTATGAATTAATAATTAAAGAATAATTAATCTATAATTAAAGATTCATTAATCGGTTTATAGGGTAATTAAGCGATGAATTACCCAGTTGTAATTAATGATACAATTGTGATTAATTAATTTGTTAATTAATTAAAGATAGTCGCTTGGTAATTGATTAAGTATAGTTACTTAATGAGATTAAAAAGTGTAATTACTTAGTGAAGTAATTGATGGATACATTGTTGGATGTAATTAATATAAGGGAAATTACTCAATGGGAAGTAATTAATGGTTAATTACTTGGGAGAAGTAACTAAGAATTAATTGCTTGGTGTAATTAATTAAAGGATTGATATAATTAATTAAGGAGTTAATTAATTAAGATAAGTAATTACAGGATGGTTAATTACAGTTTATGATTGATTAAGGCTGATTAATGGAAGTAATTAATTATGGATCATTAATTAATGTAATTAATGAAAGTAATTAAAGATTAATTACTGTAAATGGTTAAGGATGATTAATTAATATGGCTAATTAAAAGATTTGTAATTAATTTGTAATCAATTGATTTGTAATTAATTAATGGTTAAGTAAAGGTAATCTAAGTGATTAAAAGATTTGTAATTAATTTAATTAGAGATAAATTAAATTAAATTTGGAAATGATCCATCTTGCTTATGAATGATTAAATGATGATTAAATGTCTTGAATTGATTGATACCGCTGATATGAAATGTTTTGTGATATGATATGTTTAGGTGGACTATGATAATGTGGTTATCTATCGATGATGAATTGTTGTGTAAAAAGTGACATCTTGTATTTAAAGTTGAACTGCATTTCACTTGAATAACTTGGGTTAAGATGGTATTGAATTTGAAGAGACCGAAGTCGGGTATTATTAAATACCCGAAACCACACTACAAGAAAATCTACATTTAGTTGCATTTATTAGTAGCGTTTGTGGTGTGAATGCAACCAATATTATCTTTACTTTTGTTTTGTGGGGTTTGGTTACGTTCTATTGTAATTTTTCTGAAACATTGCCGCTCGTTACATTTATTTTTCAAGTCTTCCCTCCACTGACTTAATTTTTCCGCCTTCGACAAAATTTCCCTCCCTTGCTTCAATTTCCTTCGCTCCTCAAAAAAATTTCTGCCTTGCTCAGAAGCAAATTTTCCATTAACGCTCCTTTTTTAGTTCTCAGCTCCACATCTTTGCATCGTCAATACCCTAAGCTCTGACTAAATTTTCACCTTTGCTCCTTAACAAATCAGATCTACAGCTCCACATATCCGCATCGTCGATACCCTTTGCTTCGGCGATTTGCTTTTGTACAGTTGATTCAAGGTATGTAAATTGTTTTTTGTTTATCAATTTGAAATGGTGCGTTCATGACAAGGGTTGCTGGAGCATGAAGCTGCAGTTTTCTTCTGCACTGCAATCAAGTTAAGGGTTCTTAATCTTGATGTTTTCATTCCTTTAATTTTGAATGTTCTGTCACTTATGGCAAGGACCCTCCTCCTAGATGGGTTTGCCCTCTTAATTAATTATTAACCTACTTGTTTTAATTGCTAATTAGGTTGTTATATGCTATGTTGTTTGAGTATTGCTTTTGGTGTTGTAGTTTCGATTTGTTTTCGATTTTTAGATGTTTTAGTGTTGGGTTGATTAGATGGCTATCGACTTTGGATTATCTAACACAAGAATATCTATGGACCATCATGAAAGTTTTATTTGGTGCTGGTCTACCTGCAAATATCTTCATTTTTTGAATTTGTTTCTCAATAATGACCGCTAAGATATTATACTTAATTCTTCATTTGCTGTTCTAATTTTCAAACAATGACTTATCATACTTTATTTTAAACTGTATTTATCTAACATTATATTATAATATGACATTTGTTGTGTTGGCTTAAAGGCAATATATATTAAATCAACTTCAGTATGAACATTAGTTTATATGAAATTGTTTGCACTGAATAAACACTAAACCTTTATTTTTTATTTATTTTTGTATTCCAATATATAACGCAGTAACGAGAAAAATAAGCAACACGGATCTAAGTAATTTTTGGTGTCTTCGTGTATGTGTTACGTATTTATATTGATCTTAAGTTAAGATATCATAATATGGGTGAAAATTGAAATAGGTTAGGATATTCGATACTTAAAACTGGGATTAAGTATCAAGCCACTTTGGTTGAAACCTATAGTTCTGACTAATCACATTAAGGCAAGTAGCAACTTGCATATGTAATGTTGTACTTTTGACACATTTTATACATCATTAATCTATTCAAATTAACAATTAAGTGCAGTCTTCAAGAACAATTTATAGGGATCATGAAAACATCATTAGTTCCTTGTATTATACCTACACAAGCCAAACTCTAATCTTGTAATAATTAGGATTCCATTAACCTAATCATTCCATCTTCATGCCTCTTAACTATAATCAAACATATACACTTAGGGTTGCAGTCTTGAGTTTGATAAGGCAATTGCAGGTTCTATATATGCACATGCATCCAACATATATTTGTCATGATCTGATGCAAATTTAACATGTAGAGTAATTATGATACCACTATTATAGTATGTATAGCAGTCAATTATGATCCCTGCTTTGGACATTTATTTGTTCAACCTATACAGTGATCACCGCAAATGATCAGTCTAGCAGTGTCTAGGCTCTGTCTACGTTTATATTTTGACCTTCACATCAAGTGTTGACGTTGTTGTCATATAAAGGTTGTGCCTTACTTGTGGCATTGTTCGCTATTCACGCGTATTTAACTAGCACTTTTCTTCTTCAATGACAGCCTACATCATTTATGTTATCCATGTTTAATTTTGCGTTATCCTTTTGTTAGGAAAATTAAACAGAGCATTACATGAACGGTTGTTAGTACTGTTTATGCATGACAGTTTGCAAAAAACTCTAAGCCATCTGCTTTAAAAATGAAAATTAAATAATATTACTTTGCAACCATACGTAACAAGGATAATAATCCTTTTTATAATAGTAAATCACTGGACCTGTGAGTAAGATTTTGATGAATGTCATTCAAATAAATTATCAAGTAATGATGTTTAAATTTAAATATCATATTCAAATGTTTGACAAATTCTTCTTCTGATAATTTTTTTCACACAGGTAATGCTGCGTTGTTCAATTAGCAAAAGGGCAGCATCAGAACATCATTCATGAGGATGCAGGTATGTCCAATATGTTGCTATTAACTTGGAGCATTTACTGGAAGCATAGAACTGTATAATTACCCTTATCATGTGTAGGGAGGGTGAAATCTATTAAATACGACTCTTAATAGTTTTGAGTTTCTCATCCTCAGGTGTGGCCTAGTTTCGAGTGCTGACCTGTACACACTTCTTAAAAAAAAACAGAATCCGGATCATAATTTTTACTGGTGCAGCTGGTTCTTCTAAGCATGCTCGTTTAATCATACATATCCCGCTCATGATTAATGGGTCACTATAGTTAATAAATATCACCAAAGGTTGTGCCCAAGACTAGACCTGGATGAAAACAGATTTTTCGAACAGTGGTGGTGCCATACAAAGATCAATTCATCAAATGAGCATAGGTACATGTTCTAATTCTATATGTTTTTCAGTTATATGAAACTATACATCTAATGATTTTGGTCCTACTGTAATAAAATTTCTCTGAATTTCTCCTTAATTAGGATTGTTAATCCTATCCCACAAGGGTAAAACTTATGTTCGGAAAAGGGAACAAGTGAGTTGTGTGATTTGTTAATCTCATTATTTGTTACTTATTTTCTATCAATAAAGTCAGACAAAATTAACCAAAAACAACCTAATCATCCTCTTTTTCACCGACCTCAAATCATAAAGTTTAAAGTAAAATTTAGAGAGTCTTAATCAAAATTCACAATCTTCCATATTTTTTCCTGTTTCTTAATCAATTGTCATACGCCATGCACTTTTGAAAATTTTCAACTATTTTAATTTTATTTTGTGTTTTACTCTTGCATTTCACATGATGCAAATCACTTTAAAATTTTATATTTGTATTGCAATAATGATGTATTCTACGCAAATTATTAAATATTCAAAATTATTTCCACTTATACAATTGTGTCTTGCATGGTATAAAAGAGCACATCTCTTGTTATGATTTTTATCTTACATGTTGGTCCTCCTGGTTCAAATCTTTAGTAACAGTGGTAATACAATATAGATACTCTTATGGATGTAAATTTCCAAAACTTTTCTTCCATTTGAAGAACTTGGATTTGAATTTATAAACAATATTATTAATTTTTGACAATGGCAGATTTGTATTAGGTTTTATTATTTGATGTAGAATTGGAAACAAGATATAAACCAGGTAACTTGCTTTAAAATACATAAAGCATAGAGTTTTTAACACTAATGCTTTTATTTACAAAGACCTAACAAAATTATCATTTAACAATTGATATGATACCTTCAATATTTAACATGTATTGATGGAAATGTTCAACATTAGTAAAGCTGAATACCTAGAAAAACTTCACATATTTCATAACATGAGCTACAATTACAACATACACAGTTAGCATTTCAGCTTTTGTTAGTTCAGGTATTCATGCTTATCCTTCTGCTACTAGGAAGGCATGTTCTTGTGTGCATGAATTATTACATGTATCAAAATTTTCAGCCGATACGCTAGCTATTAAGCAGTCAATTGTTGTGTCATTTATAATTGCTGCATTTTCTCGCTTGAAAGGTATTCAAATGGTGCACAACAAGTCTAGTGGGATACATAAACCTTTGCAAATGGTTTGGGGTATGTAAGTTTGGGTGTTTTGTTGTATGATGATCTGTTGGGTGTAAAGGGAAGTGTTTAAATTGGAGAAGGGATTATGTGGTACTGGTGTAGGTGCAAATGAAGTGGTGGGTGAATGTTGGACACTGATTTGCAGTAGTTTTGTTTTATAGAGTGTACTAGTATGGTGATGGTTCAAGGGGGTAAGGCTGGTGGAAAGGTATGGATGTTATGTGCAGTGGAGTTGAACTTATATGCAGTGGTTTGAAAGAGAATGGCAGAAGTGAGTGTGGCAGAAGTAAACAGAGGGCGGTGACAGTTGAGTTACAGTGTTGTGGTGGAGCACTGAAATAAGCTAGAATTTTGATAAAAGTGGCAAGTGGTGGTCAGAAGGGAGGGAATAAAATGTTTTACCAAGCTTTTACATTACTCGATTGTAAGTATCACTGAGTTTGAATTTATAGACTCGCTAGTATTTGAACTAAAATGTTTTTACATCGACTACTGTTTGGTTAAAAATGTGGTTGAACATTTGTTTTAGATCTGCATAATAGAATTTTGATTCAACTGAATTTGGGTTTCTGAATGTTTTAGTTGGAATCTCTTTTTGATTTACTTTAGCAGTTAAGATCTATTTAATGTTGTAGAAAGAGAGAGGAGCATGCACAATAATCAACAATGCAACACTACCTAATGTAAATACTTGTTTTATTTTGAGTATAAAGAAACAGGTCATCCTAATGTGCATGATTTTATGATATTCCATTGTGGTTCTCAATTACATGGTGATTAGAATTACTTTAATGTTTGGAAAAATTTAACTGTAGCTGCTTGGATTAAGATTCTGTTAGCTGCTTGGATTAAGATTCTATAGCTGCTTGGATTAGGAAGTGGTGGCGCTGTTACTGGTGCTGGAAAATATCTCAAAGAAATGAACCCCAGTGTCAAGGTATAAACACTTTAATTAGTTAGCATAATTCAATTATTATAGAGTGATATCATAGTTTGAATCATGATTCTTTATCAAATATTGGTCTTAGATATATGGAGTCGAACCAACAGAAAGTATACTAAATGGAGGAAAACATGGTAATCAAACAATACATACTTGATGCATAGTTGAATTTTTTTAAAGCCAGTCTTCTTTTTTACACTGGAACTAAAGATTTTATAACTTTGTTCATCGACTAACATTGATTCTGCTAGGTCCTCATCACATTACCGGCAATGGCGTGGGATTTAAGCATGATATCCTCGACATGGATGCGATGGAAAAAGTGCTTGAGGTATTATTACCTTTCTAAAATTTCATTTTGATATACTTTAATTAGTTAGCATAATTCAATTATTACCTTTCTAAAATTTCAGTACATCATATCTCAACATTAAGTTTTAGTTCTGTTTATTCGGGTATTAAAAAAAATAAAAATCTGTATCACAACATTTAAGTTTTTATCTGCAAAGCCACATCATTTCAGTACATATCCTCTATGGTAAACATGTTTATCTACAGAGCCACAACAATTGATACACTTGAAACTAAAACTTAAATAAACCATTTTTCCTAAAACTGTCTACTCAGATTAATCGTTATGTCATTGCACATGTATTACACAAATGTAGTTATACAAGAGGGCTAACACAAATAAATGGAAGTAACTGACACTACAGTTGTTGCTTAATACAGTTACAGCAATGTGAATTTAGAGAATATTTTTGTTTTAGAGAACCCAATTGATAGAAAACGACAAGGGTTAAAGAAAATTGTACATTTCAATTAGTGGATGGATGCATCATCGATGGATTACGGACGTTCCAGATACTTTTTCATATTTTATAAGATTTAACTTGACCATAGTACTGAATACACAATCTGCCCATAGTACTGAATACACAATCTGCACATAGAATGAAATCCAGTCACACTTCTAAACCAGTTTTGATCTGAATATCTGTGTAAATTGAAAATTTTCTATTCGTTGGGGAACTATACAGGATGCATATAAAAATAGAACAATTTTTGTTAATATGTGTTAATATAGAATATCGAGTTATAGATTACATGATTTTCATACACACACACACACACACACACACACACACACACACATATATATATATACGCACACACACACACATATATATATATTGTTGATTGTTAAACTCGTTTGCAGGTAATTTGTTATTTCGAAGCGAAGACTGTCGACAACAAAGAACTATTGGTAATCAAGCAACGAACGTGAATTTAATTGTTATATATGTTGTCATATTTTGTTAGTACCATTTGTGGAAACTTGTCTATGAATGCTTCTAGTATGTGATTTATTTTGTTGACAAACTACTATCGAATTGATTATGGATATTATATTTGATTGTGAGATTAGCATGTTTTTGCAATTATTTGAATATGATGATCATATGATTGATTGTTTGTATATTCTAATTATGTGATTTAATTGTTTGTTTGAATATATGAAAATTATGCGATTGATCGTTCGTTTTAATACGAATAGTATATAAGCGATTGCTGGAAATGGTATAAACCAAACCGTAAATAGTAGCATTTAAAATATGCTACCAAACAACCAATAACTTTTAGTAGCGTTTCAGAAATGCTACAGAAACAAATGTAAACTAATATAAAAATTATACAGTTGCATTTTAAAAACGCTACTGAAAATCAAAAAAAGCATATAAACAAAAAATGCAATCAAAAAATGAAGACTTATGGTAGCGTTTTTTTAACCCTACAGAAAAAACCTATAGCTGCATTTAAAATTGACTTTTGGTAGCGTTTTTTAAATCCTACAGAAAATACCTATAGTTGCATTTAAAAGTGACTTTTGGTAGCGTTTACTACAACGCAACAAAAAGTTTTAGACTTTTAGTTGCATGTCGTATAGCAGCGTTCTCTAAAACGCTACCATAAGTTATGGTAGCGTTTTTTCAACGCTACCAAAAGTCTTTTCTGGTGTAGTGCCACTTCGATTCTTTATAGATTGATATGTGAAATCAATATGCTGGAATGGAATGATTTAAGTGAATTGGACCATTTAATCTAAGTTTTGGTACTTAGAAATTGATGTGTGAAATAAGTGATGTCTATAACAAATTGAGAATTTGTAAATTGATACGAGTTACCTTGGGTTTTAAATAAGTTCTATGCATTAGGATTTCATGTTAGATGAGTCTACTCACACTGGTTTCCAGCCTGACCCGGGTGTTACTTTGATGTAGTGCTCGGATCAGACCAAGTATTATAGATTTTTAGGTAAGGACGTTTTGAAGATCAAGAGGCGAGTTGGATGGCTGGAACGTATGGAGTGTAATTGTAACAACCCGCATATTTAACGATTATATATTTAAATGTTTTATTTAAATATAGCGTAGTTAGTCGGATTTAGCTACGAAATGTTACTTTTTGCAAACGGCCGAATTAGGACTCAAAACCACTTTCATTGAGTCCAAAATGGCGTTTGTGATCTTTTTGAGTATAAACATTGATATGTTTGGAGTAAGTTGAATTTTTGTAACAGCCCACTATTTTGTACCATTCAAATTCGACAATAAATTTAAAACATGTCAAGCTTGAATAGTTCAAAACAATAGATTGTAAATAAATTAGAAGCAAATGAAATCAAAGCACAGAATCACACACACAGATATCAGAAAACTCGCAGCGAAATTTAAAATACTTAGTGGTTCATGAAGCCACTAAAAATAGTCTCACACAAATAAACATTACATAGTCTTTAATCTCAAATATAGTTTAAAACATAAATAGAAAATCCAAATATCCCATAGTCTTGATTACATAAATAAGATAATGGACTGAAAGTTTGCCGGCAGCTTGAAAGATCTACAGAAGTCCTAGCTCCGGGATGAAAGCTGAACTGCAACTCAGGCTGACCCGAGTGTAAAATAAACATAAACACTCGATCAGGACATACATACTTATATAGTGTAAGCTAATTCAAGTGTACTGTAATATAGATCAAGCAACTTAAAGGATACTTGGGACCGCCCATCCTCTAAGGATCCGTTAAACTATTTACTATGTAGTAATATTCTCTATTATAATAATGTCTATTAGTAAAATAAACTTACTTTAAAATAGCGTTAAGGGGTTACCCATATAGCCCTTAACACACATAATGCCAATAGTCTATACAGTACCTGCATATCTCCTGATCGGGAGACTACGAGAAGATACTCCATAGGTACGACACAAATCAAACTCGTACATGGCTCGCTATGGTAGGTGACACGGCACAACTAGGCAATGCCAGGGTAGATATACCAATTACGCTTCCGGACCGGTGGAAACGCACAGCGCGCAGCTACCGCTCACCTCGAACAACACTCCCAAATCAAAGGTGTGCACCAAACAATCACAAAAGCAATAGAATGGCATACGAAGAAGTGCGTCCGATCAGAGGTGCTACCTCATTAATCCGTCAATCGCTCCTGTTTTAGCCACCTTATGCCAACTCACGGGAGTCGGGTCCACATATTTACCTTAAAGAAAACGTCACCACCATCTTACTTCATTCTGGAATCTCCACCGCGTACACCATTGTCAAAGTGGTTTTCGGTATCGACAGAGAGTATGCCCATATCCGATCCCGGTCTCTTTAACAACCAAACGTTATTATAACCCATGGTTACAACTTTTAAAAATGGTATTGATACAAAAATAATCAAAATAAATTTCAAATACCTTTCAATATCATAATATCATTTCAAACATTATTTATTTAAACATCAGTCATTTTATAAAATACCATTTAAATCTATTTAATTTATTTAGGGATTAATTGCCTTTCAACTTACATTTAAAAGTTAAATTCTTCCATTCAAAACCATTTAAAGTCAATTCCTTATTTTTATTAATTACATATTAAATTCCAAAATTTAAGCCTTTTCCCAAAGATTATTTCTATTAAATTTTATTAAAACAATCAAAATTCAGTTTCCGTAACACTTATAAAAATGCTACCTAAAGTCATAGGTTAAAACAGTTCATTTACAAAAGACAGCATTTTAGTGTTGTAATAAATTATTAACTTAGAAATTAAATTTTTAAATCCCCAAATATAACTTATTATCAATTATTTTACTTAACTAAAATCTCACTTTTAACAAAAATTCAGAATTCCCAAAATAAGTTATATTCCAAAATTTTACTTAGACTTTCATTTATTTAACATTTTGACTCATTCAAAAATCATTATAAATTTTATAAAATCTTTTAAATACATTTTAAGCTAGAATATTATAAACTTTCCATTTAAAAATATTTTCAAAACATTTCAAAAAAATATTATATAAACCACGGGTCTGTATATAGTTTTCTAGCCTGGGTCAAGTGATACGGATATATATCATTTCAATCCGCAATTTACAAGGAAAACCTGGTTCTATCATTTCAAACCGCAATCCCAAGTTAAATAATAAATAATCAAATAATTAAATAAATAAATGGATAAATAATTATCGTTCAAGCCTATCATTTCAGCCTATAACGATCTCAAATTTACAGGGAACTTGCAGTGTGATTAACAGTAAATAAGCATTAAATAGTATAACTGCAATAATATCACAATAAATAAACAACTGATGATGTGTCAATTAATAATGGGGTTTAACAACATACATTTACCTCATAGGTAGATAAAATTTAATAAAATAAATTTACAATTACACTTGTGATAAATTCACAGATATATAGGTATGTTTGTCTGGTGAGAAATACTCACCTGAATGCTGCAGAAAATTTGATTTCCAAACGATGGTAATACTTGAAGAAAAAAACGTACAGAAGCACGATCAAACTGATGCGGAGGATGCGACCGCATTTTATTTTTGAAAAGGAAACGAATTAATTTAAACGTCAAGCCAAGTAAAATTTTAATATAAGACAAAAAGGGACGAACAGACAATTTGACCCGTAAGCTCGACCACTCCACCAACCGGCCCATTATTTTAAATTTATAAATATAAAAAAAAAATTCACGTAACATCTAGTCTTGGTCACCTATCTGAAACATGCACGCATATTCCACTCAGTGGCTAAAACATTTCAAAGGTGGTGAACATACTATCTAACTTAAGTACAGGAGGCACAACTTATTGAAAAGGAAAGTGTTCAAGGCAGTAAGGATTTTATGAAGTCACGGCTAAAACCTATCCAAATTAAATTCATGCACGTTACTTTCTTTCCCTTTTTTTTCAAATATTACTTGGAATAATTTTTGCCTTCCTATACACTTGTACTTATCAAGATTCACTTGCTATTGCTGCTATAAGAGGGCACGGCCCTGCCTATCAAAAAGCATGCACGCAAGCATTTTGTATCATGAATTGATATTATATTATTAGCATCAGAAATTAAGATGTTTTGTTTTTTTTGTTTTTTTCCTCTATTTCTCTCCTTTGCTAGTCTATTTTCTCTCTTGTTTTCTATCACTTAGCCAAATCAACAAAATAAATATATATAGCAACAAAATAAATATATTTGACAACCTAATTCTTGCATGCTACACTTGTTTTCAAACATGAAGTGCACGTATGCAGTGATAACCTAGTATAGGTGGGCTCGAATGGAAAAATATGGGATAGGCTCGGCAGTAGTGACGGCTAGATCGTAGAGGAGGGGAAGGTAGTGGGGTTGCAGTCCAAGGTGGTGGCAGCCGAGTGAAACAAAAAGAAGACAAAGGAAAGAAAAATAAAAGGAAGAAGGAAAAAGATGTAACTGTCATTACCTGAAGCTCCACAAACGCTAGCTAGGAGATGAAGTCCAAGGATGAGGTAAAGAAATATGTTTGTGACAGGTATTTATAAATGAGCCATGCGTGTTTTATTTTATAGCAAGAAATCTCATTTGCTTATAAACGGCAAATCTAGGGACGTGTGCAGTTTTTATAGGAGCTGTATTTTCGTTGCTTTATACGCAAGGAAATAATAAGATGCGCAATCAAAGCATGCAAGTTTTGTGGTCAAGGGATTTCGTTTGTTTGCAAATCAATATGTAGAGAAAACGGCAAGTTACATTTTGAAATAAATGATTCCAATGCAATAAAAAGGGTGCGTGGGTTTTTATTACTTGGATTATGGGGAAAGAAACGGTAGAAAATAATTGAAAACATTCCGAACGTGTTATAAAATAGCAAGCTGCATGATTTTTTTTCTTTTGAGATTTAGTAATTTCGTTCACACAGGTAAGGGATAAGTTGCTTCCATTTAATGTTTATTAACAGAGCTAAAAATGAGGTGAAGTAATAATGCAACGTTTCCAGTATTTAGGTAAAGCTTGCGAAAATATTGAGTAACCAAAACAGGCATGCAAGCACTTGATTTGTTAATTGGATTTTAAAGGCGGCAAGCAATTATTTTATCCTTGAACGGAATAGAATTTTGGACAAATTTATTGCAACGTGTTTAAATGAGAGAATTGGCCTTTGATGGCTGAGGAAACGGAATGATATTTGATTTCGAACGTTACCTTATCTTATAATAACTTGCGTGAATTTAGAGTAGCGAAGTGGCAATAAAATTCGTATGTGAGTACATTGGTTCAGGGAAAGAAAAAAGGCAAGCACTAAATATTTAGATGGCGTTGATTTAAGTGGAAGAATACGTCACTAATTTATGGTTTGAACATTTTTAAACAATTGCGTTTTATTTCTCTTAGATAAAAGGAGGTAACGGAAAGGGAAAATTTATTTATTTCCCTCTTAAAAGAATGCACGCCTACTTGTATACTTATTTATGTAGTTAAGGTAAAATTTTATTTCCTTTCGTAATATTTATCTTTTTCTTTAAAAAGTATACAACAAATATCAGTAGAACAACCTCAAAATAAGTATTGTTCATATATATATTGCGGTGTGAGTTTTAAAACTGCGTAGAACCTACGCAAAATATACGCCCAAAATTAATGCAAAAGTAACGCTTTTTAATTAATACGATTTTCTATTTTATACGTTACTTATTAAATATCGTACCCTTTAAATGCGTAATTTAACAGTTTCCTTGTACACTATAAATCTTCTTCAAATTTATTACTTGAATAAAAGATAGAATTATGGTTACCTTCTTCTCTGATTACTATTTCCATTTACAAAGCGATTTATTATTCAAATGGACAAAATATTACCAATTTTTTTAAAGCAAGTAGATAATCCAATCCTTTTATTAAAATTTCAATTAGAGTTATCCTTTAAACAAAGTTAAAAAATTTCAGAACTTCCATTTTATACTTAAACTTTTGGGAAAAGATTTAATCAAATTAAAAATATATATTAAAACAAATTTCATGGTTTTATAAATAAAAGAATAAAGTGCTAGAAAAACTAGGGTTGTTACACCCTCCCCCGCTCAGAATTTTTCGTCCTCGAAAAGGAACGAAAGTAGGAAAACAAAGGAAGATAAGATAGTAAAGCAAAGTACCTTAAACGAATAATTCCGGATCCGAAGCACGAATGCTCTCCTCCGTCTCCCAGGTGCAATCTCGCTCATTAGTGCTCCATTGCACCTTGACCAGTCAGACATATTTTCTTCTTAGCTGTTTCGTACCTTGATCAACAATACGAAGCGGCTTCCTTTCAATATTTAAGTCAGGCTCGATGTCCAAACCATCAAGAGCAGTATGCTGAATGATAAGAGATGGATCGTGAAGACAGCGACGAAGGTGGGATACATGGAACACATTGTGTATTCCAGCAAATTTCTCGGGTAAATCTACTCGATAAGAAAGAGATCCAATCCTTTCCAAGATGCGGAAAGGACCGATGAACCTAGGAGCCAGCTTCCCTCTGTGCCCAAATCGAACCACATTTCTTAAAGGGGAAACCTTAAGAAAAAACAAATCACCAACAGCAAACTCCAAACTTCTTCTACGACAATCCGCGTACTTCTTATGTCTATCCTGAGCAATCTTTAACCTTCTCTTAATCTCCTCCACTTTCTCCGAAGCTTCCAAAATCATTTCGGGCCCAAGAACTAAGCGATTACCGGATTCAATCCAGCAAGAAGGAGACCTACAAGGTCGCCCGTAGAGAGCAGCAAATGGGGACATCTTAAGACTAGCCTGATAAAAGATAAAATGAGATAGACATAGAATTTAGATACGATAAGAACAGAGGATTGGAATTTATACCTGATAACTATTGTTATAGGTGAATTCCACAAGATGGAGATGATCTTCCCAAGATCCTCCATAATCCAAAATGCATGCACGAAGGAGATCCTCTAGAATCTGATTTACCCTTTAAGTTTGACCGTCAGTTTGGGGTTGGTAAGCAGTGCTCAAATTCAAACGAGTACCCAAGGATTCTTGGAATGCTTTCCAGAACTGACTAGTGAAAATAGGGTCTCGATCACAAACTATGCGAAAGGGAACGCCATGGAGGCCAACGATCTCCCTCATATAAATCTCAGATAAGCCTGAAGTCGTCCGAGTAGCCTTGACTTGAATAAAATGAGCGGACTTGGTCAGTCTATCCACGATAACCCATATGCTTTCATTTCCCCTTCTAGATCTCGGTAAACTATCGATGAAATCCGTAGAAATTTGCTCCCACTTCCAATTGGGAATCTTCAGAGGCTGTAACAAACCCAGCGTCTTTTGATGATCAACCTTGACTTGCTGACAAGTCGCACACCTACTCACAAAGATAGAGACATCGCGCTTCATACCCTTCCACCAGTAAAGTTTCTTTAAATCCTGATACATCTTCGCTACACCAGGATGTATGGAAAGTCTGGATTGATGATGTTCCCGAAGTAACTCCTGCCTTAAACCATCAACATTCGGGACACATATCCGATTATTAATCCTTAAAATCCCTTTATCATCAATCTGGGCTCCACTACCATCAAAACTACTATTTCCACCATCTCTGCTACGGACACTTCCCTTCGTACGCCTAAGCATCTCGTCCTCATCCTGCTTAGCCTTAATACGATCCATAAGAGGAGAAGAAACAAAAAGATGGCACAACAAAGACTTCTTCCTACTCAACGCATCCATCACTACATTTGCTTTCCCCGGGGTATAGTTGATGTTAAGATCGTAAGAAGGTAGAAACTCAAGCCACCGAACTTGTCTCTGATTCAAATCCTTCTGGGTGAAGATATATTTCAAAGACTGATGATCGGTGAAGAGGTCAAACTTAGCCCCCAAGAGATGATGTCTCCACAGCTTAAGAGCAAAGACAACTGCTAGCAATAAATCATGAGCAGCATAATTAGCCTCATGGGTCTTCAACTGGCGACTAGCATATGCAATTACCTTCCCATCTTGCATTAATACTGCTCCCAAACCCTCTCGACAAGCATCGGTAAATATCGTTAATCTCTCGCTTCCATTTGGTATAGTAAGCACTGGTGCGGAGGTGAGCTTATCTTTTAACTCTTGGAATGCAGCTTTACACTTATTGCTCCATATAAACGTAGCATTCTTTCGAGTCAGAGCAGTCAGAGGGGCAGAAATCTGAGCAAAGTTCTCAATGAACCTTCGATAGTAAGCGACAAGGCCTAGGAAACTACGAATATCAGTTGGAGTCTTTGGTTCTTCCCATTCTTTGATCGCAGCGATCTTGACTGGACCAACAGAAACTCCTTCACTAGAGACAATATGACCGAGGAATCGGACTTCTTCTTCCCAGAAATGGCATTTAGAAAACTTAGCTTTTAATTGGTGATTTCGGAGAGTCTCTAAAACATAATTCAAATGTGACTTGTGCTCTTTCTTCATCTTGGAGAAAACAATGATATCATCAATAAAGACAAGAACGAATTTATTTAGCACGTAACGAAAAACTCGATTCATCAAGTCAACAAAAAAGGCGGGAGCATTAGTCAAACCAAAAGGCATAACTAGCCATTCAAAGAAACCGTTCTCCATACGAAAAGCAGATTTAGAAATGCTCTCCTCAGCAACTCTGAGTTGGTGGAAACCCGTGGCTAGATCGAGCTGGGAGAAAATATTCGCTCCATAGAGTTGATCGAACATATCATTGATGCGTGGCATAGGATATCTGTTTTTCATAGTGAGCTTGTTCAGCTCACACATCCGTAGAGAACCATCCGATTTGGTGACGAATACTACGGCTGCTCCCCATTCTGAAAAACTAGGCCAAATCAGACCTTTAGAGGACAAATCCTGAATTAGCTTCCTTAATTCGATCTTCTCCCGTGGAGCCATTCTTCTGGGTGAAAGGACTACAGGTCGTGCCCCAGGAATGAGATCAATACGGAAATTAATTTTCCCTTTCGGAGGTAGAGAAATGACTTCACTAAATATATCAGGAAATAGTTTGACTACTCAAGTCGAATGGATATCATCAGCAAAAGTATCGAGGGAATAAATGAAACTACCAGCGAACTCCTGAGGCAATTTACACTGGATCTCTAATGGATTTCCACAATCATCTTTGAGGGCCACAGTTCGAGAACTGCACGAGATATGGGCATCGTGACTATCTAACCAATCACCTCCAAGCAGTATGTCCAAAGCGTCAAACCCCAAAACATAGAAGTCACCAGTGAATCGATAACTACCATGAAAGAGTTTCACATTTCTACAAACCTTATCAAGGTTCGCCGGACCATCGATAGGGTTTGAAATACATAAGGGTGCAGAGGAAAATTCGAGAGACGGAAGATTTTCAAATTTATTACTGAGATCCGACGAGATGAACCTATGGGAAGCTCCGGTATCGAATAGAACTCTTACAGGAAAATAATGCAAGGTAAAAGAACTCTGGAGTGTACCTTGAGAATCGCTAGGAGCTGGGGCAGGTGCAGGCTGTGGGGCTGGGGAAGATGCAGAAGTAACAACGAAAATTCCTGATGTCGTACCCTTCTTCTGGGTAGGGCAGTCTCTCTTGAAGTGTCCTGGCTAAAGACAGATGTGGCAGAGGTCTCGTCTAGCCAACTGAGAAGGAGGTGGAATCGCAGCACCCAAGGTAGGATAGCTATTCGCGTAGTGTCCCTTTTGGTCGCATCGGTAAAAGTAATGGTAGATGGATCCACAGGCTGCCTCAGGGATGACGAAGACGATAATCCAAGCCTTGGAGTCCTATTCCTCTTATGCCGGTAGAAGTTAGACTTCCTTTTCTCAGAATTTCCAGAAGACTGAGCCGGTGCAGACTGGGCAGCTGGAGTGGCCCTAGAAGTAGGGTTCTCATACCGGAGAGCCATGTCCATCAAAGCGGTGAACGTCCCATGCACGTGGGTAATAATTCGATCGTCAAACTCGGGTCGTGCTCCAGCAATAAATTTCTCGTTCTTCTTCAGGGGGTGTCTATCAAATTCAGTACGTATTGCGAGAGTTCATTAAATTTTCTCTCGTATTCCGTAAAGGACATAACGCCCTGCTTCAGATCCATAAAGTCTCGATAGAGCTGAGACTTGCCCGCCTCGGGCATCCATTTGACCAAAAAGGCCTCCCTAAAGCACGATAAAAGGGATAAGACAAATTTAAAAAAAATGGAGGAATTGAATCCTAAGTTGGACAACCGAAGAAGATACCTAAATTGCTCCCAGGTGATGTCAGCCTCATTAGTGTGAGCAGTAACTGATAGCCACCAATTTAAAGCGGCTCCCTTCATCTGCCAGGCTGCCAATTATCTCTGTTGGGCATTTGTGATTTCGAGACAGGAGAAGATTCTCTTCAAGTCTCTCAACCATTTTTGAGCTTCTATTATGGATTTGGAACCCGTGAACTTAGTGCCACCAAGCTCGGTATAATCTTTACATGGCTTAGTAAATCTAACAGGGACAGCGGGTAGAGGAGCTGGGTCAGCAGCTCGTCCCCTACCTCTGATATTTTCTCGATTCATTCTGAAAAAAATCAAGAATGAATTTAAGGACAGAGGAAATTTTTTGATGCCAAGATATTCTAGATAAGATAAAGTTTAACTAGAACAATCATTTACAAGTTCTAATTATATAGGATGGAGAAAGGAAAGGAGTAGTTGGAAAATCCTATTTAAAACAATGAAGTTTTATATCAAAATACTTCTTTGAAAAATCCCTTTGAAATCATTTTATACTTTAAAATACGTTCTCTCACAAGGAAGGGATTCTAGGATTTGACTTCACTCATTCTAGGGTATTGCTACCCTATCTCTAATGAGTTTTTGCTCCTTAGGCTATGGTTAAACCAAAGCTCTGATACCAACTGTAACAGCCCACTATTTTGTACCATTCAAATTCGACAATAAATTTAAAACATGTCAAGCTTGAATAGTTCAAAACAATAGATTGTAAATAAATTAGAAGCAAATGAAATCAAAGCACAAAATCACACACACAGATATCAGAAAACTCGCAGCGGAATTTAAAATACTTAGTGGTTCATGAAGCCACTAAAAATAGTCTCACACAAATAAACATTACATAGTCTTTAATCTCAAATATAGTTTAAAACATAAATAGAAAGTCCAAATATCCCATAGTCTTGATTACATAAATAAGATAATGGACTGAAAGTTTGCCGGCAGCTTGAAAGATCTGTAGGATCGATTTCACCCTAGAGGGGGGGTGAATAGGGTGATAGTGTAAATTATAAAAAACTTAATTGCAGAAGCTAATTAATATTAACACGGATCACAGAATAGCAGCACAGATATAGCAGAATAGAACAGAACAACACAGAATTTACCCAGCTTCGGCAAAACCCTGCCTACGTGCTGCTCTCAAGGTTTCTACTAGAAATTAGATAGTCCCTCGCTTACACACGTAAACTCGCTATACCCGCTATTGACTAATCTAACTCTACGCTCAAAACCCTGCCACAACTCAACTACCGAGTTGCGAATTCTCAAACTACACACCGTAGTTTGTACCCTAGTCACACGACCAGAAAATTAAACGGTTTAAAAAGGAAAATACAATTAAAAACAATAAAATAAAATAAAACCCTATTTAAAAATAAACTATAGCCTTATAATAAAACAAGGCCGGCCCCTATTCTTCAACCCATTCCTTTTTCTTTTTCTTTTCTCCGTTCGTTGTTATGAGATAGCGGCGGCTTTGTCCTTCAATCCAGATTAGGGCTTTCGTTTGTTCGATCCAATTTATGGTTTTTCGTGATTTCAAAGAGTCCGACTTTTGATCGATCGAATATATGCTCGTTGCTTGCTTTCGTCGATTGTTCTCTTCTCTGTTTTGCTCACGGCTTCGATGAAATTGATTGAGTTCGACTATAACTTCGGTAAGTACTTTGTTCCTTTTGCTTTTACTGGTTGTTGGCTTGCTTGAACTCGATGCAGAAAATTGCCGATGATGATATCAATTTATATAGGGTTTGTAACCCTGGATTTGCGTCGTATATTTTGTACTTGAATTTGTCAACTGATATTTGATCAGCCGTTCGACTTCACTTTGATGCTGAGATGATTTCTGACCTTTTCATATGCGTATATTTTTGTTGCTTGCTTCCCACGGCTTTGATTCGTTTCGTGATGACCACGGTTTTGAATTTGACTTGTTCGTTTGATTGCGACTTGTTCAAAATTGACTTTGGCACGAACTTGATATTGATAGCTTCGGTTTAATTGTTATCTGACTTCGATCTTCTGGTTCGATGCTTGGTGCATTGTATATTTGTTTTGGACTTGCTTCATTTGCTGGTCTTCAATGCCTTTGCCCACTGATTTTGAAGTTGTAACCTAGATCATTGGTTCAAGTTTGGTTGATTGTCATATATGCATCTTGCTTTGACATGCTGTACATATATTTACACAGATGCTTCACTGCATCTGTTGTAGTTGCTTTATACTTCACTGTGCACTTTACTTGGGCATTTTGTATGTTTCATTTTGATCCACTTTGTCATTGCATATCTATATATGCTTGACCTCTGTTGCATGCTTGCTGTATTCATTTGAGTTGATTGTTGCATTGTCATTGGTTCATTTGATAGTACTAGCTGTTGGTTACTTGATTGAGTTGTGTGGGAACTGGATTGATTTCTTTTGGCTTCACTTGTGTATACTGTGTCATAGTGATGCATTCTTAAGTCTTGGATATTGAACAGTATCATGTATTTGTAGTTTGCATCCATTGTTGTTTGCAGTTGCACTTGGTCATTTCACTGTGTTGCACTCTCTGATGGTTCATTGGTGCACTGCTTGTTCATTCTGTACTTCTGGTCTTTGCATGGTGGTCTTGTGGCAGTTAATAGTTGCTGTGCACTTTGTGCTTGCATTTTGATGGTTCACTGTAGTATGTTGGTCTGTCTTGAATTTGATATTTGAACTTCAGTAGTTTGTTGGTCACTTGATTCACCTGTATTTGTGCATTGCCTTACTGTTGCTGTGCACTTCTGTTTGTTGTCATGTTCTTGTGCTCGAGCTTGTATACTGTTATGTTGTTTGCATAGCTAAACTTCATTGTTGCACTCGAGATTTTGCTTCTGGCCTGCATGTAGTTTGCATATCACCTTGTTGCATTGTTGAGTCACTTGAGTGTGTTGATGGAAGATGTTGCACTTGACTTTTGTTACTTGAGCTGCTTTCTTGACTGTACTTGTACAACTTCATTTTGGCTTGTTCATACTGTATTGTCTGGACTTGACGTTGCCTTGTGTTGAACCCAGTTTCAAAACTTGGATTTGACCTTGTGCTCGTGTCGTAATTTTGAATATATTGCACGTGAGTTGAACTTGGTTTTTCATTTGGTTTGACCTGTGCTTGCCTGTCCCTGTAAATCAATCAAGTGTATATATCGGCGTGCACGGCCTTGTGGCATATACAGTAATATACTGTGTATGTCACAAGTTGTTCGTGTATGATGAATTCAAATTTAAATGATGACGAACAACCCAAATAACTGAGGCAAATATCATTTTCAAAATTCACGTTTTATTTTATATCGCAAAAATATTTTATTTTCAATTTTACTGCGTTAGTTTATATTTTTGCAGATTGCTCAGATGCTGGATTCAAACTTGAATGCAGTTGAAGATAAATATGAGTGTGAGTGATATGTAGTGAGGTGCTGATGTAAAATAGTGATGTAATTGAAATTGTATCAAAGTTGTATAGTGAATAGTGAGAGCTTGAATTTGTATACTATTCAAAATTGTAATAAATATTTGTTTGAATAAAATATTCGTTTGAATTCAAATTCTGTGTTATTTATTTTATTCAGCAAATATTTATTTAATCTGTGAAAAAATAAAATAGTATATTATCAAATACATTTAAACAAATGAATATATGTTTATTATCATCAAACAAAAATCATATAAGCGCATATTCAACAATCTCCCCCTTTTGATGATAACAAACATATATTTAAGATTTTGAATATGTTAAATGTATTTGATCATTGATATATCCTAATTGCTCCCCCTATTTAAATGCTTCCTCTCTACACAAAGCTCCCCCTACATATATGCATACAAATAGAAATATATAAATGAGCCTATATGCAAATGGAAAATTATTTGACCTTTGCTTGATTCTATTTGACAAAATCTTAACTTTTCTCTCCCCCTTTTGTTATCAGCAAAAGAATTATAGTGTTAGAGAAAATAGAGATAAAGTAATCGATATCAATCCAACATTAAAACTCAATTGAAATTAAATATTAAATTTCAATAAAAAGTCAAACAAAAATCATAAATATTTTGTTAGGTGCATATTCCACTTTTAGAATGATGGAGATGATGTCATCATATAAAACCATACAGTTGTGTCTATTTGTGGTATTTTTATATCAGGAATTTGAATATCTACTAACCATGCATAACCGTTAGGACTTTTAAATGAGATTAGTAGTATTCCAAATTTATTTTAGAAAAATGAATTCAAGTATCTTCTAACCACGCATAACCGTGAGGACTTTTAAATGGGATTAGAATCAACTTGTTTATTTTTTAAAAAATCAACTTTTGATATGTGTTCCATACATGCATAACCGTGAGGACTTTTAAATGAGCATGGAAGCACATAACAAATTCCAAGTAATTCACCCATGCATAACCGTGAGGACTTTTAAATGAGAGTGAATACTTCGGTATTTATTTAATGTTATTTTTTTTTTATTATTATTATTTTTTTTTAAAAATGAAAAACGAACGATTCCTGTTTAAAGTACCACATATCGACAAACTATATAGAATTTTGATGAGTGATGGTTGATAGAAATATGATAGGTATAGAGATGGTTATGGAATTTTTTACCAACAAAAAGTTTTATAACTCTTGTTTACATTTCTTAAAGAAATTTTCTAATTATACTTTCTCGAGTTATAATATATAATCAATATCAACACTCATCACTTTTTCAATCACTATTTTTCTTTTCGATGATTTGTAGGGAGAAACAAAATGTTAAATATTCAGCAAATTTCTAAAACTCCTAGACTGAGTCGTAGTTTACAAAAACTATTTTCTGGTAGGGGTTTTGTAAAGATGTCTGCCAATTGAGAATCAGTTGAAATAAAATTTATGCAGATATTTTCTTTGGAAATATGATCTCTAATAAAATGATGTCTTACATCTATATGTTTTGTTCGCGAATGATGTACAGGATTATTTGTGAGATCAATTGCGCTTTTGCTATCACACATTAGTGGTACACGTTTAAAATTTAGACCATAGTCATGCAAAGTTTGTATCATCCATAAGATTTGAGCAGAGCAACCGCTCAAAGCAATATACTCTGCCTCTGTTGTGGATAATGCAATACAATTTTGTTTTCTACTCGACCATGCAACTAATGAATGTCCTAGCATAAAACATGCTCCACTAGTACTTTTTCTATCAACCAAGTTTCCAGCATAATCAGCATCTGAAAAACCTTTCAATTCAAAATTATCATTTGATGGATACCAAAGACCAAATCGTGGGGTGTGCAATAAATATCTTATAATTCTTTTAACAGCTTCTAAATGAGATTCTTTTGGGTTAGATTGAAAACGTGCACATAAGCAGACAGAAAACATGATGTCAGGTCTAGAGGCGGTAAGATAAAGGAGTGATCCAATCATACCTCTGTACTGCTTTTGATCAACTGTCTTACCCTTTTCATCTTTGTCAAGTTTAAGTGTTGTACTCATGGGAGTTCTTGCTGGTTTAGCATCTTTCAATCCAAATTTGTTGACAAGTTCCCTAATATATTTTGTTTGAGAAATGAATGTGCCTTTATTGCTTTGTTGGATTTGAAACCCTAAAAAGAATTTTAACTCTCCAACCAAGCTCATTTCAAATTTTTCCTGCATGACTTTTTCAAATTTCTCATACAATAACTTGTTAGTAGCACCATAAATGATGTCATCAACATATATTTGAACAATCAAAATATCATTGTTTTCATGCAACAGAAATAATGTGGTATCTACACATCCCTTTTTGAACCCATTTTCAAGGAGATAAGAAGTAAGACATTCATACCAAGCTCTGGGAGCTTGTTTTAATCCATATAATGCTTTCTTTAGTTTGTATACATGGTTTGGATATTCATGACTTTCAAAACCTTCTGGTTGTTCAACAAACACATCTTCTTTTAAAACTCCGTTAAGAAAAGCACTCTTAATGTCCATTTGTCTTAGTTTAAATCCTTTGTAACAAGCAAAAGCTAACAATATTCTAATTGATTCTAGTCTAGCTACAGGCGCAAAAGTTTCATCAAAGTCAACTCCTTCAATTTGATTGTATCCTTTAGCAACTAGTCTAGCTTTATTTCTAATTATATTTCCAGATTCATCATATTTATTTTTAAAAATCCATTTTGTTCCTATAACTGGATAATCCTTAGGTCTAGGTGCTAGACTCCAAACATTATTTCGTTCAAACTGATTTAGCTCTTCTTGCATGGCCATGAACCAGTTTTCATCATTAAGGGCTGAATCTATGTTATTTGGTTCTATTTCTGAAATAAATCCACTATATAAGCACAGATCACATAGATTTTTAAAAGATGAACGAGTTTGTATACCTGCTATAGGGTTTCCAATTACCAATTCTGGTGGATGGTCTGTTTTGTATTTCAGCTTTTCTGGATCCAGATTTCTTCGGACTTCTTGAGTTGTGGTAGTTTCTCTAGCATCAGCAGTTTCTTTTGGTTTTTCAAATTCATCTTTTTCTTTCTCCTCTTCAACGTTGCTTTTGGATGTATCCTGTTCGTCAATGCCTTCATCAAATTTCACATTGATTGACTCTACGATTGTTTTAGTCTTTTTGTTGTAGACTCTATAAGCTTTGCTTCTCGAAGAGTAACCCATGAAGATGCCATCATCAGCCTTTGCTTCAAATTTTCCTAACTGATCACCTGTATTAAGAATATAGCAAGGACATCCAAACACTTTGAAGTAAGCGATGTTTGGTTTTTTGTTGAACCATAGCTCATAGGGGGTTTTGTTAAGAATCGGTCTGATGATAACTCTATTCATTACATAACATGCTGTATTTACAGCTTCTGCCTAGAGATGCAGAGGTAGTTCATATTCATTTAACATAGACCTAGCCAATTCTTGTAAAGTTCGATTCTTTCTCTCAACTACCCCATTTTGTTGTGGAGTACGTGGTGCAGAGAACTCATGTTTGATTCCGTTTTCATCACAGAAAGTTTCAAATTCATAATTTTCAAATTCTCCACCATGATCACTTCTTAACGAAACAATAGAGACTTCTTTTTCATTTTGCACAAATTTTGCGAATCTTGTGAAGTATGAAAAAGTTTCTGATTTTTTAGCTAAGAAGTATACCCATGTATATCTTGAGTAATCATCAACTAACACAAAGCAATATTTCTTACCTCCTAAGCTAGCAATGTCATTAGGTCCAAATAGATCCATATGAATTAGTTCAAGAACTCTAGAAGTGCTTACATTGTTTTTGGCATGAAACGATGATTTTCTAAGTTTTCCCAAAGTACATGCTTTACAGATGTTTTCAGTTTCAAACTCATGTGATGGCAACCCACTTACCAAACTTTTCCTTTTTAATTTGTTTAATAAGTTCATACTAGCATGCCCTAAACGTCTATGCCATAAATTCACTTCTATATCCTTAGCTACCAAACATTTAGAGAGGATGAGATCATCAAAAGATAGAGAATATATATTACCTTTCCTTTTTCCTGAAAATAAGATTTCTTTTGATGATTTGTCAACAATTTTGCACATGTCAGAATCAAAGATAACATTCATACCTTTATCACATAGCTGGCTGATTGATATCAAATTGTGGTGCAGATTTTCAACATATAGAACGTCATTCAAGGTAAATGTATTGTTACCTACTTTACCTTTACCGACAATTTTACACTTGTCATTGTTCCTCATTGTGACTCTGCCACCTTTGTACTTTTCTAGGCTAAGGAACTTCGATTTATCGCCTGGCATGTGTCTGGAACAGCCAGAATCCAAGTACCATTGCTGTTGTTCCTTAGCCTGCCAGCATACCTACACGAGAAGAGAGTTTAGTGACCTATTTGTTTTTATAGGTCCATGGTTGTTAGTGGCAGAAAATTTTGAAAAATAATTTTGTGTAGACCCAAAACTATTTATAATTGTTCCCTTTGGCACCCAAATTTGTTTAACTTTGAGAGATTTTATATTTGTGCCTTTTGAAACCCAAATCGGTATAGTTTTCACATGTTTGGGTCTATACCAACAATTATTGTGACCGTGTCCAAATTTTCTACAAATTGTGCACATAGAATTAACTTGATTAATCTTATTTTCAACAATTTTCGAATTATTATATCCAAGTCCTTGTCTAACCGTATTAACAGTTTGCTTTCCTAATAGCATATTCAACGATTTTTCACTTTTTGAAAATTTATCCAAAGTCGTTGACAATTGTTGGACTTGTGATTTGAGAGATTCATTTTCGTTTAACAACTGTGTGCACTTTTTAATAGAATTCTCTCTCCTAGTATTTTCATTCTCTTTTAAAATCAGAATTTCATTTTCAAGTGATTTTATATTGATTTCCGATTTTTTAATTTCTTCTTCGAATGTTGGACACTTATCACACTTAGGAATTCTACATTGATAGTTCTTAACTAATTGATCAAGTTGTTTATTGCATTCTATCAAAGTATCCTTTTGAGATTCAAGTTTAGCATATTTTTCCCTAAGTCGTTCATAACAGCCATTTACTTCATGGAAATAAATTAGTAATTCAGAATGAGTGAGTTTTGATACCTCGCTTGGCTCGTCGTCATCACTGTCTGTAACTTCACCATGAAGGCACATGTTTGCTTTTTCACTCTCACTCTCGGTGTTATCACTTTCATCTTCGTCAGTTTCATCCCAAGTAGCCGCAAAGCTTTTCTTCTTTAGTTTCTTTCCTTGATTTGATCGTTTTTGAGGACATTGTGGCTTGATATGGCCGGGTTTGTTGCATTTGTAACATATGATTTTCTGATCTTCTGGGTTGTCTAGTGCTTTGCCTATTCTGCTTTTCAATTCATGATTTCGAGCTGGATTTCCGTATTTGCGATTCCACTTTTTGAATTTCTTTATTAGTAGCGCTAGCTCCGCTGCTCCATCATCATCGTCATCATTCTCATCATCACTTTCAGTTGTTCCTTTGAGAGCTATTGATTTCTTTCGAGTATCTCCACCTTCACGCTCTTCCTTGAATTTCATTTCTAGCTCATAAGTGGTGAGATTTCCGATGAGTTCTTCGACTTTGAGTTGTTTTAAATCTTTCGATTCTTGAATGGCAGTTACTTTTGCTTCAAAACTTCGTGGAAGGACTCTGAGGATTTTACGGACTATTTCCAATTTGGTGTATGTTTTTCCGAGAGCTTTTGATTTGTATACGATGTTGGAAAGTCGTCTGTACATCTCTTTGACATTTTCTTCTTTCGCCATTGTAAAGTTCTCGTATTCGCTGCTTAGCATGGTAAGGCGAGATTCTTTGACTTGAGATGTTCCTTCGTGAGTCACTTCTAATTTGTGCCATATTTCCTGCGCAGTTAGACAATGTGAGACACGATTAAATTCAAATTGATCTAATGAACAGATAATAGAATTCATAGCTTTGGCATTAGTATTCTGTAATTTATTTTCTAGTTCTGTCCATTGTTCCTTTGGTTTCTCTATTTCCTGATCATCTACAGTTATAGTTGGTATTCTATAACCTGTCTCAACAATATCCCAAGCGTCAATGGTTTTCAAAAAAAAATTCATCCTATTTTTCCAAAAAGCATATTCACCATTGAACATTGGTGGTCTAACTATGGATTGACCTTCTGCAAAAGCATTATTAAAAGAAGCCATTTTAAAAATTCAAATTTTAAACAAAAACTATTTTTTTTTTTAAAAAAAAAAACAAATGTTGACTTCTATTCCTAGCTCTGATACCACTTGTAGGATCGATTTCACCCTAGAGGGGGGGTGAATAGGGTGATAGTGTAAATTATAAAAAACTTAATTGCAGAAGCTAATTAATATTAACACGGATCACAGAATAGCAGCACAGATATAGCAGAATAGAACAGAACAACACAGAATTTACCCAGCTTCGGCAAAACCCTGCCTACGTGCTGCTCCCAAGGTTTCTACTAGAAATTAGATAGTCCCTCTCTTACACACGTAAACTCGCTATACCCGCTATTGACTAATCTAACTCTACGCTCAAAACCCTGCCACAACTCAACTACCGAGTTGCGAATTCTCAAACTACACACCGTAGTTTGTACCCTAGTCACACGACTAGAAAATTAAACGGTTTAAAAAGGAAAATACAATTAAAAACAATAAAATAAAATAAAACCCTATTTAAAAATAAACTATAGCCTTATAATAAAACAAGGCCGGCCCCTATTCTTCAACCCGTTCCTTTTTCTTTTTCTTTTCTCCGTTCGTTGTTATGAGATAGCGGCGGCTTTGTCCTTCAATCCAGATTAGGGCTTTCGTTTGTGCGATCCAATTTAGGGTTTTTCGTGATTTCAAAGAGTCCGACTTTTGATCGATCGAATATATGCTCTTTGCTTGCTTTCGTCGATCGTTCTCTTCTCTTTTTTGCTCACGGCTTCGATGAAATTGATTGAGTTCGACTATAACTTCGGTAAGTACTTTGTTCCTTTTGCTTTTACTGGTTGTTGGCTTGCTTGAACTCGATGCAGAAAATTGCCGATGATGATATCAATTTATATAGGGTTTGTAACCCTGGATTTGCGTCGTATATTTTGTACTTGAATTTGCCAACTGATATTTGATCAGCCGTTCGATTTCACTTTGATGTTGAGATGATTTCTGACCTTTTCATATGCGTATATTTTTGTTGCTTGCTTCCCATGGCTTTGATTCGTTTCGTGATGACCACGGTTTTGAATTTGACTTGTTCGTTTGATTGCGACTTGTTCAAAATTGACTTTGGCACGAACTTGATATTGATAGCTTCGGTTTAATTGTTATCTGACTTCGGTCTTCTGGTTCGATGCTTGGTGCATTGTATATTTGTTTTGGACTTGCTTCATTTGCTGGTCTTCAATGCCTTTGCCCACTGATTTTGAAGTTGTAACCTAGATCATTGGTTCAATTTTGGTTGATTGTCATATATGCATCTTGCTTTGACATGCTGTACATATATTTACACAGATGCTTCACTGCATATGTTGTAGTTGCTTTATACTTCACTGTGCACTTTACTTGGGCATTTTGTATGTTTCATTTTGATCCACTTTGTCATTGCATATCTATATATGCTTGACCTCTGTTGCATGCTTGCTGTATTCATTTGAGTTGATTGTTGCATTGTCACTGGTTCATTTGATAGTACTAGCTGTTGGTTACTTGATTGAGTTGTGTGGGAACTGGATTGATTTCTTTTGGCTTCACTTGTGTATACTGTGTCATAGTGATGCATTCTTAAGTCTTGGATATTGAACAGTATCATGTATTTGTAGTTTGCATCCATTGTTGTTTGCAGTTGCACTTGGTGATTTCACTGTGTTGCACTCTCTGATGGTTCATTGGTGCACTGCTTGTTCATTCTGTACTTCTGGTCTTTGCATGGTGGTCTTGTGGCAGTTAATAGTTGCTGTGCACTTTGTGCTTGCATTTTGATGGTTCACTGTAGTATGTTGGTCTGTCTTGAATTTGATATTTGAACTTCAGTAGTTTGTTGGTCACTTGATTCACCTGTATTTGTGCATTGCCTTACTGTTGCTGTGCACTTCTGTTTGCTGTCATGTTCTTGTGCTCGAGCTTGTATACTGTTATGTTGTTTGCATAGCTGAACTTCATTGTTGCACTCGAGATTTTGCTTCTGGCCTGCATGTAGTTTGCATATCACCTTGTTGCATTGTTGAGTCACTTGAGTGTGTTGATGGAAGATGTTGCACTTGACTTTTGTTACTTGAGCTGCTTTCTTGACTGTACTTGTACAACTTCATTTTGGCTTGTTCATATTGTATTGTCTGGACTTGACGTTGCCTTGTGTTGAACCCAGTTTCAAAACTTGGGTTTGACCTTGTGCTCGTGTCGTGATTTTGAATATATTGCACGTGAGTTGAACTTGGTTTTTCATTTGGTTTGACCTGTGCTTGCCTGTCCCTGTAAATCAATCAAGTGTATATATCGGCGTGCACGGCCTTGTGGCATATATAGTAATATACTGTGTATGTCACAAGTTGTTCGTGTATGATGAATTCAAATTTAAATGATGACGAACAACCCAAATAACTGAGGCAAATATTATTTTCAAAATTCACGTTTTATTTTATATCGCAAAAATATTTTATTTTCAATTTTACTGGGTTAGTTTATATTTTTGCAGATTGCTCAGATGCTGGATTCAAACTTGAATGCAGTTGAAGATAAATACGAGTGTGAGTGATATGTAGTGAGGTGCTGATGTAAAATAGTGATGTAATTGAAATTGTATCAAAGTTGTATAGTGAATAGTGAGAGCTTGAATTTGTATACTATTCAAAATTGTAATAAATATTTGTTTGAATAAAATAATCGTTTGAATTCAAATTCTGTGTTATTTATTTTATTCAGCAAATATTTATTTAATGTGTGAAAAAATAAAATAGTATATTATCAAATACATTTAAACAAATGAATATATGTTTATTATCATCAAACAAAAATCATATAAGCGCATATTCAACAAGATCTACAGAAGTCCTTGCTCCGGGATGAAAGCTGAACTGCAACTCAGGCTGACCCGAGTGTAAAATAAACATAAAACTCGATCAGGACATACATACATATATAGTGTAAGCTAATTCAAGTGTACTGTAATATAGATCAAGCAACTTAAAGGATACTTGGGACCGCCCATCCTCTAAGGATCCGTTAAACTATTTACTATGTAGTAATATTCTCTATTATAATAATGTCTATTAGTAAAATAAACTTACTTTAAAATAGCGTTAAGGGGTTACCCATATAGCCCTTAACACACATAATGCCAATAGTCTATACAGTACCTGCATATCTCCTGATCGGGAGACTACGAGAAGATACTCCATAGGTACGACACAAATCAAACTCGTACATGGCTCGCTATGGTAGGTGACACGGCACAACTAGGCAATGCCAGGGTAGATATACCAATTACGCTTCCGGACCGGTGGAAACGCACAGCGCGCAGCTACCGCTCACCTCGAACAACACTCCCAAATCAAAGGTGCGCACCAAACAATCACAAAAGCAATAGAATGGCATACGAAGAAGTGCGTCCGATCAGAGGTGCTACCTCATTAATCCGTCAATCGCTCCTGTTTTAGCCACCTTATGCCAACTCACGGGAGTCGGGTCCACATATTTACCTCAAAGAAAACGTCACCACCATCCTACTTCATTCTGGAATCTCCACCGCGTACACCGTTGTCAAAGTGGTTTTCGGTATCGACAGAGAGTATGCCCATATCCGATCCCGGTCTCTTTAACAACCAAACGTTATTATAACCCATGGTTACAACTTTTAAAAATGGTATTGATACTAAAATAATCAAAATAAATTTCAAATACCTTTCAATATCATAGTATCATTTCAAACATCATTTATTTAAACATCAGTCATTTTATAAAATACCATTTAAATCTATTTAATTTATTTAGGGATTAATTGCCTTTCAACTTACATTTAAAAGTTAAATTCTTCCATTCAAAACCATTTAAAGTCAATTCCTTGTTTTTATTAATTACATATTAAATTCCAAAATTTAAGCCTTTTCCCAAAGATTATTTCTATTAAATTTTATTAAAACAATCAAAATTCAGTTTCCGTAACACTTATAAAAATGCTACCTAAAGTCATAGGTTAAAACAGTTCATTTACAAAAGACAGCATTTTAGTGTTGTAATAAATTATTAACTTAACAATTTAATTTTTAAATCCCCAAATATAACTTATTATCAATTATTTTACTTAACTAAAATCTCACTTTTAACAAAAATTCAGAATTCCCAAAATAAGTTATATTCCAAAATTTTACTTAGACTTTCATTTATTTAACATTTTGACTCATTCAAAAATCATTATAAATTTTATAAAATCTTTTAAATACATTTTAAGCCAGAATATTATAAACTTTCCATTTAAAAATATTTTCAAAACATTTCAGAAAAATATTATATAAACCACGGGTCTGTATATAGTTTTCTAGCCTAGGTCAAGTGATACGGATATATATCATTTCAATCCGCAATTTACAAGGAAAACCCGGTTCTATCATTTCAAACCGCAATCCCAAGTTAAATAATAAATAATCAAATAATTAAATAAATAAATGGATAAATAATTATCGTTCAAGCCTATCATTTCAGCCTATAACGATCTCAAATTTACAGGGAACTTGCAGTGTGATTAACAGTAAATAAGCATTAAATAGTATAACTGCAATAATATCACAATAAATAAACAACTGATGATGTGTCAATTAATAATGGGGTTTAACAACATACATTTACCTCATAGGTAGATAAAATTTAATAAAATAAATTTACAATTACACTTGTGAGAAATTCACAGATATATAGGTATGTTTGTCTGGTGAGAAATACTCACCTGAATGCTGCAGAAAATTTGATTCCCAAACGATGGTAATACTTGAAGAAAAAAAACGTACAGAAGCACGATCAAACTGATGCGGAGGCTGCGACCACATTTTATTTTTGAAAAGGAAACGAATTAATTTAAACGTCAAGCCAAGTAAAATTTTAATATAAGACAAAAAGGGACGAACAGACAATTTGACCCGTAAGCTCGACCACTCCACCAACCGGCCCATTATTTTAAATTTATAAATATAAAAAAAAATCACGTAACATCTAGTCTTGGTCACCTATCTGAAACATGCACGCATATTCCACTCAGTGGCTAAAACATTTCAAAGGTGGTGAACATACTATCTAACTTAAGTACAGGAGGCACAACTTATTGAAAAGGAAAGTGTTCAAGGCAGTAAGGATTTTATGAAGTCACGGCTAAAACCTATCCAAATTAAATTCATGCACGTTACTTTCTTTCCCTTTTTTTCAAATATTACTTGGAATAATTTTTGCCTTCCTATACACTTGTACTTATCAAGATTCACTTGCTATTGCTGCTACAAGAGGGCACGGCCCTGCCTATCAAAAAGCATGCACGCATGCATTTTGTATCATGAATTGATATTATATTATTAGCATCAGAAATTAAGATGTTTTGTTTTTTTTTGTTTTTTTTCCTCTACTTCTCTCCTTTGCTAGTCTATTTTCTCTCTTGTTTTCTATCACTTAGCCAAAGCAATAAAATAAATATATATAGCAACAAAATAAATATATTTGACAACCTAATTCTTGCATGCTACACTTGTTTTCAAACATGAAGTGCACGTATGCAGTGATAACCTAGTATAGGTGGGCTCGAATGGAAAAATATGGGATAGGCTCAGCAGTAGTGACGGCTAGATCGTAGAGGAGGGGAAGGTAGTGGGGTTGCAGTCCAAGGTGGTGGCAGCCGAGTGAAACAAAAGGAAGACAAAGGAAAGAAAAATAAAAGGAAGAAGGAAAAAGATGTAACTGTCATTACCTGAAGCTCCACAAACGCTAGCTAGGAGATGAAGTCCAAGGATGAGGTAAAGAAATATGTTTATGACAGGTATTTATAAATGAGCTATGCGTGTTTTATTTTATAGCAAGAAATCTCATTTGCCTATAAACGGCAAATCTAGGGACGTGTATAGTTTTTATAGGATCTATATTTTCGTTGCTTTATACGCAAGGAAATAATAAGATGCGCAATCAAAGCATGCAATTTTTATTGTCAAGGAATTTCGTTTGTTTGCAAATCAATATGTAGAGAAAACGGCAAGTCACATTTTGAAATAAATGATTTCAATGCAATAAAAAGGGTGCATGGGTTTTTATTACTTGGATTATGGAGAAAAAACGGTAGAAAATAATTGAACATTCCGAACGTGTTATAAAATAGGAAGTTGCATGATTTTTTTCTTTTGAGATTTAGTAATTTCGTTCACACGGGTAAGGGATAAGTTGCTTCCATTTAATGTTTATTAACAGAGCTAAAAATGAGGTGAAGTAATAATGCAATGTTTCCAGTATTTAGGTGAAGCTTGCGAAAATTTTGAGTAACCAAAACAGGCATGCAAGCACTTTATTTGTTGATTGGATTTTAAAGGCGGCAAGCAATTATTTTATCCTTGAACGGAATAGAATTTTGGAAAAATATATTGCAACGTGTTTAAATGAGAGAATTGGCCTTTGGTATCTGAGGAAACGGAATGTTATTTGATTTCGAAAGTTACCTTATCTTATAATAACTTGTGTGAATTTAGAGTAGCGAAGTGGCAATAAAATTCGTATGTGAGTGCGTTGGTTCAGGGAAAGAAAAAAAGGCAAGCACTAAATATTTAGATGGCGTTGATTTAAGTGGAAGAAAACATCACTAATTTATGGTTTGAACGTTTTTGGTGATGCATTGAGGAGCATATAGGGCCGGGTAGTCGATTAGCATAAATCCTTAGCGCCGTTGCTCGAACGATTGCAATTTGGTCGAGATTGGCCCTCGTTTAGATAGGCTGGGAAGTGCTGGAAACAGGTTCAGGTAGACCGAACTTAGTAAGGCGGTCGACCGACTTGCTACCAGATAACTTCTCTGTTTCTGGTCCGGTCGACCGACTTGCTACCAGATAACTTCTCTGTTTTTGGTCCGGTCGACCGAACTCAGTAAGCCGGTCGACCGACCTGCTACCAGAAAACTCTTTGTTTCTGGTTCGTTCGACCGAACTCAGTAAGCCGGTCGACCGACCTGCTACCAAAACACTTCTCTGTTTCTGGTCCAGTCGACCGAACTCAGTGATTCAGTCAACTGACCTGCTCCTGTTTCCCTGTTTTTCCTATTGTGCCTATTTGTTTGTGATCCTAACTTTTATCGATCTAAGTTGATTCCAATTAGTTGTTTATGCATATTTGACCTTGATGATTCCTTTTTGACTTCATCCACGGGTTTTTATAAAATAATCTTTTAAATTGTATTAAAAGCTTGCTTCTCCAATTTATAAATCTTATTTTAAAATGCACACACACAATTTCGCACTTCAAGCGGAGTGGAAGGGATATTAAATGGTTATGTAAAACACGGACCATGAATCCATGCGTTTTTCTTTTCGATTAATCCTTGCCCTATTCGATTGATCGTTTTGACCTTTTGGTCTGGTTTACCAATGAGATGAGGTAAATTTTGTACTGCTTTGAGTGTGAAATTAACTAACGGATAATAAACAGTTTAGTGCGAACGAGTGGTTATGGGACTCACGTTACCACTTTTGGATTCCTTTTTGAGAGTTATGACACATTCCGCTAGTTAGTGGTGTCCAGTACTGGGCCTTCGGACCTTCACCACTACGGTTTGGTGCCTTCGGGTTTGCACCATCAGGTTTGTTGCCTTCGGGTGTGTTGCCTTCGGGTTTGCACCTTCAGGTTTGTTGCCTTCGGGTATGTTGCCTTCGGGTTTGCACCTTCAGGTTTGTTGCCTTCGGGTGTGTTGCCTTCGGGTTTGCACTTTCAGGTTTGTTGCTTTCGGGGTGTTGCCTTCGGGTTTGCACCTTCAGGTTTGTTGCCTTTGGGTGTGTTGCCTTTGGGTTTGCACCCTCAGGTTTGTTGCCTTCGGGTTTGTAGCCTCGGGCTAATGGATCCTTGTTTATACAGTACTGAGCACGTGCAAATTTTCTGTTGTTTCATTGATATGTATATTCCCTAGGTATCGTCCTTCGGTGTTGGTCTTTTTGAGCCACACGATGTATAGCGGTTACCTTGTGGAACTTGTATTACCTTCATTGGTATTTGATATTTGCCTTTTCGGCTTGTTTTGGGATATTCATATCCTTTGTTTATTGTGTTGCCGATGATATGAGGCTTGTTCTGTTATGATTCATCTTTTGTTAGATGATTGTGTTATCTCTTTTAGAGATATTTGTTATACTTTATGACCTTGCAGGTTTATTCTTGTTCAGTTTACCTAACTCATTTGTTTAGCTAGACTGACCCGTGTATTTATACTCGGGTCAAACCGATTTGTTTCAGGTTAGGTGCTTTTGGACTTAGCCTATTTTTCTTCCGCATGGACTACTTCGCTAGCTCCTTTTTGTGTAGCCCATTTTGTTGTAACTCTGATATATGTATTCTTTTGGATTCGCCTGTTTATTGTGGTTTGCTATACCACTTGACATGTTTCGGTTTGTATACTCTATTATGTATCAGTATATGTGTATATGATGATATACTGTTCTGTGATGTATATTACATTTGATTTGTTATATTCTGTTCTGATAGATCCTCCAACCACCTATGGTTTTGTTTTAAGTATTCATTGGATATGTCGATTTGCTTGGTATGACTATTGTTGATGTATTCAATAGATAGTTAGAGCAAGGCTATAGATGTTCGCTCCTAACCAGCCTTATTCTCCGTGTTAGTTGACGGAATTACCCTGCAATATCCTTGGCTAGCGTAGGTATAGAGGTGGGGCGTCACAGCTTGGTACCGGAGCGAGGTTCAGAACAAAATATGATAAACAAAGAATAGAAGCACATATTCCGGTACATCAAAGTGTATAAGTGATACAAATCTTTGAACCATCGTGCCTCTATATTCCTTTTGTGCCTTTGGTGGTAGATAGAATGTGGGAATACGTCTAGGAATGCAATTTGTTCCGTAGTATTCCACATTTGAATTAATGACATCTGCCTTGTGAATAATCTTGTTCTTAACTTAACTTTCAGCGTATGGCTGGAAGAGGCAGGGGGCGACGTTCGGATGCTGGGAAATCCAGTGGCTCACTTCCGGATGGCGTTTATATGTCTGCCGATCAGTCTTTGGAGTTATTTAGGAGCACTCAGCCTCCAGTTCCTCCTCGAGTATCTCCACCTCGCAATTCTACCTTTGCACGTTTGTGCAGTGATTTTTCTCATCTTGGGGAAAGCCGTTTAAAGGCTCCGAGTTTGTTCTTGAAGTCCAAGCTTGGCTTCGCACGTGTGAGCGTATCTTCTCTCGCATGGATCTTTCGGGTCATGATAGAGTTCTTGTAACTTCTAGTTTATTGCAAGAGCGTGCTCTTGATTGGTACGGGCTTCTTGTAGCCGAAATTGATGAGTCTACTCTTTCTTGGACTCAGTTTCGGGGACGATTCGAACTCAAGTTTGTTCCTGAATCTGAAAAAGTTTTATTGACCCGTCGCTTCCTTGAGTTGAAGCAAGGGAAATCTTCTGTTTCTGAGTATGTTGCACCATTCGAGGCTTTATCTAAATATGGTCTTGAATTCATTAGAACTTCTTATAAGAAGAATATGAAGTTTGTTTCTGGTCTTAAGAAATATCTTAAGAAGTCTTTGTTGCTCCAGCTTAAGCTTTCTTTTGAGGAGTTGGTAGATTCTGCACTTCATCTTCAAACCATCGAGAAGGAGTGTGATAGTGGTGAGGATGTTGAGGTTTCCAAGAACCCCAACAAGAAGCAGTTTCCATTTCAGAAATCTAGGTCTTTTCCTTCCAAGAAGAAGAAGACCGGTGGTTCTAGCTCTCAGCCTCAGTCTATTGGAACACCTTTCATTCGGAAGTGTTTCAATTGTGGTTCTCCTGATCATATGATTCGAGCTTGTTCTAAGCCTCTCTTCTGCCGTTATTGCAAGAAGGAAGGACATCATGTTTCCACCTGCCCTATTGTTCCTGCTGGTGCAAAGTCTAGCAAGATTTATGTTGCTAAGGCTTCTGAAGGTCCTTCTCATCCCAAAGGTATATCTCCATCTATTTTGGAAGGTTCTATTTTATTTCATGATCATAGTATTCGAGTTCTTTTCGATACGGGTGCATCACATTCTTTCGTATCGAAAAATCTCATTGATGATTTATCTTTGGATGTTTCTTGTTTGGTGACTTCTTTAAGGATTGCGAATCCTATTGGGGGATCCACGACCCTTAGCATGCTTTGTGATAATGTTGAGATTGTTTTATGTGGCTTTTCCTTTCGTGCGAATCTGCACGTTATTTCTTGTCTGGGATTTGGTATGATTTTGGGAATGGACTGGCTAGTGAAATACGATGCCAGGATTATTTGTTCTGAGACGATTTTGAATCTTTGACATCCGGATTCGCCTACTCATCTATCACTTGTTCTTCGGAATGTGGATAATTCCGAAATGGCTTTATATTCTCTTGACTCGCGAGATGATGATGACATATCTCGTATTCCTATTGCTTGTGACTTTTCTGATGTTTTTGAACCTGTTTCGGGTTTGCCACCCAAGCGGGCAATTGAGTTCCGCGTTGATCTCTTTCCAGACGCGCAGCCAGTTAGTCGTCCTCCCACGAGGATGTCTACAAAGGAAAATGAGGAACTCAAGAAGCAGCTTTTAGAGCTTGATTCCAAGCAGGTTATTCAGTCCAGTTTTTCTCAGTAGGGATCCGCGGTCGTCTTCGTGAAGAAGTCTGATGGAACTCTTAGGATTTGCGTTGACTATCGCAAGCTTAACGAGTTAACCATCAGGAATAGGTATCCATTGCCCAGGATCGATGATATGTTCGATCTATTGAGTGGCGCTAAGGTCTTTTCTCAGCTCGACCTTACCATGGGTTTTCATCAGTTACGAGTCGTGGAGGATAGCATACCTCTTACCGCTTTCCGCACTCGTTATGGTTCTTTTGAGTGGCTCGTTATGCCGTTCGGTTTGACGAACGCTCCTTCTTTCTTTGTTGATCTCATGAATCAAGTATTTTGGGAATATCTCGATAAGTTCGTCCTTGTGTTCATTGATGATATCCTTATTTATTCTAAGTCTGAAGCTGAGCATGCTAATCACTTGAGAATTGTCTTAAGTACTATCCGTCACCATCAGCTTAGAGCCAAATTCTCCAAGTGCCATTTTTGGGAGAATAGAATTAAGTTCTTAGGCCATGTTGTATCTTTCGATGGCATTTATGTCGATCCCTCAAAGATCGAAGCCATCCAGAATTGGAAGAGGCCTGAGAATGTGCATGAGATTCGTAGTTTCCTTGGATTTGCGGGGTATTACCGTTGGTTAATAAGGATTTTCCCGTGTTGTGCTTCCTCTCACTAGCCTTACTCGGAAAGGCATTCGTTATATTTGATCCGACAAGCGTGAAGCTTCCTTTCAGACATTAAAGGAACTTCTCACTAATGCTCCTATTTTGGTGGTTCCCGAAGGGAATCATGATCTTGTTGTCTACACTGATGCTTGTGGTAGTGGTCTCCGTGCTGTTCTTATGCAGAAGGATCGGGTAGTTGCTTATGCTTCTAGGCAACTGCGTCCGAATGAAGTTTGCTATGCTACTCATTATCTTGAGTTAGCCGCCATTGTCTTCGCCTTGAAGATTTGGCGACACTATTTATTGGGCAAGCGCTTTATTCTCTATACCGATCATAAATCCTTGAAGTATTTGTTCACTCAGAAGGAACTCAATATGAGACAACAACGTTGCCTCGAGTTTCTTGCTTCCTATGACTTTGATATCCAGTATACCCCAGGAAAGGGTAATCGTGTTGCTGATGCGCTTAGTCGCAAACATTCGGCTGTTATTTCTATGATGCTTGCCGAATGGGATATTCTTGAGACTCTATCTTTTTGTGAAATTCGTGATCGAGGTTCATCTTCTGATTCTCCTATTATATTATTCAGTTTGGGAGCTTGACCCATTTTATTGGATCGTATTGCCGATGCTCAGCGGCATTATCCTGATTTATTGTATCTTATTCAGCTTTGTGAGTCTGGATCCTGTGATGAGGCATTGCAGGATTTCAGCATTGATTCTCATGGGTGTCTTCGCAAGAAGAACCGTCTTTTTGTGCCTTCTGATTTTGCACTTAGGCATGACATTCTTGACGACTTTCATTGTTCTGAGTATACCATTCATCCTGATAGTAGTAAGATGTATGCCGATATGCGTCGTCTTCATTATTGGGAAGGCATGAAGCACGATGTGGCGAGTTATGTGAGTAATTGCATAACTTGTCAGCGTATTATGGCCGAACATCAGCGTCCGTTGGGTCTTCTTCAGCCTCTAGAGATTCCATTGTGGAAATGGGATCAGATTTCTATGGATTTCATTGACGGCCTACCTCGTTCGAGATCGGGCAATTCTAGCATTTGGGTTATTGTTGATCGCCTCACCAAGTCTGCTCATTTTATTCCTATTAAATCTAATAGGACTGCTTCGCATTTGGCTAAGTTGTATGTCAAGGAAATCGTGAGACTTCACGGTGTTCCTAGTTCTATTATGAGTGACCATGATCCTTTGTTCACGAATCATTTTTGGCAGAGTCTTTAGCAAGCTTTGGGAACAAAGCTTAATTTTAGCACAGCTTATCATCCGCAGTCTGATGGATAGACTGAACGGGTGAATCGTATCTTGGAAGATCTTCTCCGTATTTGTATTTTTGATTTCGGTGGTAGATGGGAGGATCACCTACCTTTTATAGAGTTCTCCTACAACAATAGTTTTCAGTCCAGTATCGGTATGGCTCCTTTCGAAGCCTTATACGGAAGGCCATGTCGATCACCTTCTTGTTGGTTGGAATCTGGGGAGAAGCTTATTCATGGCCCAGATTTTGTTCGTGATTCTTTCAAGAAGATTGGTTTGATACGTTTAAGAATGAAAGAGGCACAGAGCCGCCAAAAATCCTATGCGGACAACCGTAGGAAGCCTCTCGAATTCTCGGTTGGTAATCTTGTTTTTATTCGTGTTTCTCCTTTGAAGGGGGTTATGCGTTTCAGTACGACTGGGAAATTGGCACCTCGCTTTATAGGACCATTTTCTATTACTGAACGTATTGGCCCTGTGGCTTATAGAGTTTTACTTGCTGCTCATTTATCTGGCATTCATGACATATTTCACGTCTCTCAACTTCGGAAGTGTCTTCGGGAGTCGAATTCTGTTATCGATTCTCCTGATTTGCAAGAGCTTGAGATTTCACCGGACTTATCTATTGTACAGCAGCCTATTCGCGTGCTTGACATGGAGGTGCGACACCTTCGGAGCAAGGACGTGCCGCTCATTAAATTTCAATGGTCCGCTAACCCCAATGACTGTACTTGGGAAACCAGAGAGTTTATCGAGCGATCTTATCCGGGTTTTCTATCTTTGCTTGGCAACGGTGAGAATATCTTTTCATCTCAAGCTTATTTCCTTTTCTTTTGAATGTTGTATGTATATAGTTGTTACAAATATCGTCTCTGGGAATTGCGAGGATGCAATTTTGTAAGGAGGGGAGATCTGTAACAACCCGCATATTTAACGATTATATATTTAAATGTTTTATTTAAACATAGCGTCGTTAGTCGGATTTAGGTCCGAAATGTTACTTTTTGCAAACGACCAAATTAGGACTCGAAACCACTTCCATTGAGTCCAAAATGGCGTTTGCGATCATTTTGAGTATAAACTTTGATACGTTTGAAGTAAGTTGAATTTTGCTACTTTTTCTAGTTGGGTTTTGGGTTTGGGTTCAGCCCACTGGCTAACTAAATACCCTAACTCGGTCCCTTTCCTTCCATTCACTCATTTTCACTTCTAAACTCAAGCTAAAACTAAAAATGAGGGAAAGGAAGAAGAATTAGAAATTCCAAGCCCTGGTTCTTCTTGCAAACTTGAATTCTTGCTCCAAAATCAAAGTGAATCTATTGGTAAGCCTTCTCTTCATCTTCTCCAACTCTTTTCTCCTTCAATTTCAGAAATCTCCTAAACCTAATTTAGAAAATACTTGCTTTGAACTTAGATTGAAGCTTGTAGAGTAGAAGTGGAGAGTGGTTGGTCTTTTCTTTGCATTTGGGATTCTCATCTTTGTTTGTGAGTTAAAAGGTGAGATTTTTATCTCACATCTTTGTCTATAACTATCTTTGATTGTGGGGTATGAATTCCTAACACTTATTTATATGCACTTGCTTTTGGTTTGGATTGAATTGGTGAATATCCCAATAGTGTTTTGGGTTCAAATCTTTAAAATCCTAACTTTGATGTTTGAACATGTTTTTGGTGATGCATCGAGGAGCATATAAGGCAGAGTAGTCGATTGGCATAAACCCTTGGCGCCGTTGCATGAACGATTGCAATTTGGTCGAGATTGTCCCTCATTTAGATAGGCTGGGAAGTGCTGGAAACAGGTTTCGGTCGACCGAACTCAGTAAGCCGGTCGACCGACCTGCTACCAGAACACTTCTCTGTTTCTGGTCCGGTCGACCGAACTCAGTAAGCCGGTCGACCGACCTGCTAACAGAACACTTCTCTGTTTCTGGTTCGGTCGACCGAACTCAGTAAGCCGGTCGACTGACCTGCTACTAGAACACTTCTCTATTTCTGGTCCAGTCGATCGAACAAAGTGATTCAGTCGACCGACCTGCTCCTATTTCCCTGTTTTGCCTAGTGTGCCTGTTTGTTTGTGATTCCAACTTTTATCGATCTAAGTTGATTCCAATTAGTTGTTATGCATATTTGACCTTGATGATTCCTTTTTGACTTCATCCACGGGTTTTTATAAAATAATCTTTTAAATTGTATTAAAAGCTTGCTTCTCCAATTTATAAATCTTATTTTAAAATGCACACACACAATTTCGCACTTCGAGCGGAGTGGAAGGGAGATTAAATGGTTATGTAAAACATGGACCATGAATCCATGCGTTTTTCTTTTCGATTAATCCTTGCCCTATTTGATTGATCGTTTTGACCTTTTGGTCTGGTTTACCAATGAGATGAGGTAAACTTTATACTGCTTTGAGTGTGAAATTAACTAACGGATAGTAAACCATTTAGTGCGAACGAGTGGTTATGGGATTCACGTTACCACTTTACGGATTCCATTTTGAGAGTTATGATACATTCAGCCAGTTAGTGGTGTCTAGTACTGGGCCTTCGGACCTTCACCACTACGGTTTGTTGCCTTCGGGTGTGTTGCCTTCGGGTTTGCACCTTCAGGTTTGTTGCCTTCGGGTGTGTTGCCTTCGGGTTCGCACCTTCAGGTCTGTTGCCTTCGGCTGTGTTGCCTTCGGGTTCGCACCTTCAGGTTTGTTGCCTTCGGGTTTGTAGCATTCGGGCTAATGGATCCTTGTTTATACAGTACTGAGCACGTGCAAATTTTCTGTTGTGTCATTGATATGTATATTCCCTAGGTATCGTCCTTCGGTGTTGGTCTTTTTGAGCCACACGATGTATAGCGGTTACCTTGTGGAACTTGTATTACCTTCATTGGTATTTGTTATTTGCCTTTTCGGCTTGTTTTGGGATATTCATATCCTTTGTTTATTGTGTTGCCGATGATATGAGGCTTGTTCTGTTATGATTCATCTTTTGTTAGATGATTGTGTTATCTCTTTTAGAGATATTTGTTATACTTTATGACCTTGTAGGTTTATTGTTATTTAGTTTATCTAACTGATTTTTTAGCTAGACTGACCCATGTATTTATACTCGGGTCAGACCGAGTTGTTTCAGGTTAGGTGCTTTTGGACTTAGCCTATTTTGCTTCCGTATGGACTACTTCGCTAGCTCCTTTTTGTTAAAGCTTTTTGTGTAGCCCATTTTGTTGTAACTCTGATATATGTATTCTTTTGGATTCGCCTGTTTATTGTGGTTTGCTATACCACTTGACATGTTTCAGTTTGTATACTCTGTTATGTATCAGTATATGTGTATATGATGATCTACTGTTCTGTGATGTATATTACATTTGAGTTGTTATATTCTGTTCTGATAGATCCTCCAACCACATATGGTTTTGTTTTAAGTATTCATTGGATATGTCGATCTGCTTGGTATTACTATTGTCGATGTGTTCAATAGATAGTTAGAGCAAGGCTATAGATGGTCGCTCCTAACCAGCCTTATTCTCCGTGTTAGTTGACGGCGTTACCCTGTAGTGTCCTTGGCTAGCGTGGGTATAGAGTTGGGGCGTCACAGTAATCTGTTGTGATATATTGTTATTTATCTGGGACAAGTTATTTTGACTGTCCAATGATTGTGAAATGTTATAACTCTAATGTACTAAATTGTAATTAACTAATACAGCATTCTTTATGTAAAGAATATTTATTCGATATTATATTTTATCCGCTGCGAATGTGAGATTATATGACTTGTTTCTCTGTTTCTTCTTGTATCTCTTCTCTTCTTTCCTTAACTATCTGGAATCTTCGGGATCGAAAATTCCGGGTCGTTACAATAAGTATATTTACTAATATTTGATGAAAGCTTTATATTTTTGTACAACACATTTTGTTGGGTCAAAATGAATGTTCCGTAAAACATTGTTACGACAGCCCAAAAACAATAGTATAAGGATCTGAATAATTTTACTTAATATTAATTTTTAATGTCGAACTTAAACTGTTAGTTAACAATGAAGCCGATCAAGTTGGTGTATCATTACCTCTTAGACCTTGAATGGATGTCATTCTTAATTTAAAAATGGATATAAGTTACCCACCTTGAATCTTTACATCAAATATAGGATATGAATAAATCCTGTATACTATATAAAACATCTTCTTACGGAAATCACTAACTATAACAATAGTGTAATAGTCTATGTCTTTCTCACTTTCCCGAAAACATTTATTATAACAGTAAATGTTGAAATTTATGTTTCCATCACTTAGTACATTTTAAATCACTTTTTAAAGTCACTAATCTTCATTTGAAAAATATCACTTTCAAAACAATCCTTTAAAGTATTATTTTAACTTTTAAAACGTGAATGTATTATCTCTATAAAATCCATACTTAAATTTTAATAAAAATCATTTTTATATTTATAAAACTATGTTTATAATTTTCTTTCTATTTTATAAAACTTCTTCTTATGAAATCTCTTTATTTATAAAATCCCATTTACCGATCCATTACAAAATATCAATTGCAAAACCCTTTTTTTAATATTTATAAAACGCCGTTTATAAATCAATTACTTTATTTATAAAATATCACAATTATAAAATTTTCTCTTTATATATATATATATATCACTTTATATAAAACATTTAGTTTCTTTATATTAGATGGCTTTTCTATAATTTCTTTAGACTTTGCCAAAAAAATTCAAAACATCAGGATTTAAATTCTCAAAATTTCTTTTATAAAAGATATCTTCCAAATTCATATTTTACAAATTTAGTTGATTTTCTTGTGCAACACACTTCTATCTGACATTCTCTTTTATTATCTTATAAATTCATTAAGCTTAACCCAATATTATTATCAAAGACCTTATAGTCAAATCGTAAAACTTAATTCACAAGTGTTTGTATTTAAACTTTTAAATCAAACAACTAATCACTATATAAATAGCTATATCATTTGAAAGATATTACTTTATATTTAAAATAACACTAACGTAAAATTAATTCGTTTACCAAATTTTCCTAAAACAAAAATCATTCGTATATCATTAAGAAATATGCGCTCATATATAATACTCTCAACTCATTCTAGGGTGTTACTTACCCTATCTTTAATGAGTAACTACCCTAAGGTATTACTACTCTATCTTTGATGAGACTTTTACCCCTATCAGGCTTATGTATTCGCTCGGCCATAATCTCTGATACCAAATGTAACGAATAGGGTTTTTGACCCTCGAAAATCAACAATAATACATCCTCGGTATTCACTCAGTCATAAATTCAGGTGTCGAAAAACACCACCACTAAGGGTAGGAAGAACATAAAGAAGAATCTTACACGAATGGAATAACATATATTATTTCAATATATAGTCTTCACGGCGGAAATTTTAAATACATTTATCAAAGTTAAAAATGGAAAATTATAGATATCTACTCTTAGAAATATAGAATAAAGTAGTACACGAGTGTGGTGAAAAAGATGTAACAGTCTACCGAAGAATCTTCTATCTCGATGCTCCATGCCCTTCTAGATTGCTCTGAATAAAACTTAACTACTTGGCTGCCCAGAAAAATAGGGCACGCTGAGTTTAAGGGGAATGAAAAATATACTCCTGATCAGTCATGAGAAACTCAAAATAAGAATATTTGAAAACAAATGGTACCTCATAAACCATGCTGCACATAAATATGAAATGGGTTTTTACCTTATGATAACCAAAATATTTTCTATGCAAAATCTAGAAACATTATTTTTAATGACATTCTTTGAAACACGATTTTCAAATAAACATATTGAAATAGATGAAACTGTTACATTGGTTAAATTTGACAGCATAATACGTTTATAACTAAGTTCGAAGGCACTTTTTGGAGAATGAATTCCATACAATGACAAGGTAAAGGACTACCTTCCGTACAGTTCACCTCTAGAGGGATGTACATAGGGTCTAGAAATTGGGCACCTAAACCAACACAGGACTGGCCTACCACTTTCTTGATAGTACCAAATATGTCATCACTCCAACCGTTCTCAAACTTTACTGGGATCCCGAAGCATACATAACAACACTATTATAGATGGTATCTAGAAAGGTGATGACATCTCCTAATGGGTGCGACTCACATAGCCCTACTGCTTCTACCCTATTTTTGTCATTTTCAGGGTGTGAGGCTTAAGGAAACGTTTGTCATTCATAGTACACATTTTACTTTGAATGCCTAATTTCCATTCCTTAATCATTGACTTGATTTATACAAACATACAACTCTTAAGCTTATACGTCTTAGGAAAGGGTGTCAAGCTAAGAGAAGTTACCTTCTCCACCGCCAAATAGATGATACGTTGATAGAGATCAATCAATGTGATCTCGAAATGCAGCGTCGAAGATTCATCCATAAAAAATATCCAGGAATAGGACAAATCGAAGGAACTCTCCTATCATATCTTGTCGGGAATCATCCCTAGGATGAGTAGAAAGCAGACCTTGCATCGACGATCAAAGGAAGATAATACTGCCACATTTATATGATATGGGAAATTTCCACGGAGGGTCAATGACAAGCAGCCCTTCATTTTACTTACCATCATTCCTTGTCCTTACATCAAATATGTAAATTGGTTTAAAGTGGTTTTCGAATAAGAATCACCCTAATCCGACCTCGGTTCTTTCGAACTAATCATCGATAAAAATGATATTAAGTAAATTGGCGCTTATCAGATTAACTACTTCATTTTTATCAAAAATAATATATTTGTTTGCACCAAAATTGGTCACAAACACACAATTGTCGATGAAAACATCCATTTACAATCACAGACCACAGATAATAAATATGTAGAGAATTAAAAATGAAGTGCACTAAGAAAATTAAGAAGAAAACAGTAAAGAACACATAGTTTATAGTCATTCGGCATTCTGGCCTACGTCCACTTTGAAATTGATGATTTTATTGATGCATACTTGCTAGTTATGACAAGTTACATGTGACGAACCGAAATTTTGACATTTGAAATTGAAATATTTGAATGAATTTTAATATTTAGAGGTTGATTTATCTTGAATTTCAAATATTAGAATGAATTTGGCAATTTAGTTATAGAATTTAATTTATTGAAGTTGGGTAAGAATTTGAATCTTCAGTTTTTCGTCGATTAAAAATATTTTCAAGGCTTAAAAAATTTATATTGATAATACTGAAGATAGTGGAAGCATCAAAATTGGTTTTGGAAATGATTTGTTTAGTTTTGAAATTATATCGATTAAATCGATATTTGAAAATAACCTTCTGAGGCACAATCTCAGAATTTGAAGAAATCAGTTTCATTGGATCCGTAATAGTGTATTATTATCTGATTTCAATTTTCGTAGCATTCGGAGTGATGTTTGGCCGTATGGTTGATAAGCACGCTGAAATTTAAATTGAAAATTCGATATTTTAACTGGGTTTAAAATATTATCTTCTCCATACGATCGAATTTGGACTCGGAACCTTTTCCATTGCATTTTGAATAAGGGTTTAACATTATAAAGGCCTGGCGGCATGTCTCGATAGGAGATCGAAATTTTGAGCTTTAAATTAGAGACGATTGGAATTTGAATTTAAAATTGAATATATATATATATATACACACACATATATATATTTACATTCAATGGGAAGATTTAACACGTACTTCCTCTAATCTAACACCTGTCTTTAATTTCAACACGCGTTGGTTATGAGGATTTTTATTATCTCGTTCAAATAAAAAGATCGAACTAGATGAAAATAACTAAAAGAAAAAAAATAAGGGAAAAGAAAATCAACAGAAGAAAAAATCGATTTCATTCGGAATCAAAATCTCCTCAGATAAAAAAATATAATGGCCACAACTCCATTTTGTTCAAAATCGACTGAACTAATTTAATCGATTCGTCCCTCGGATAAAGAAAGAAAAAAAATGGATCACGAGTAGCTCGCGATCAGGAAGCGCTCGAGGCGCGGCAATAGGCACAGACCAAGGGAGGCGAGGCCAACATTGGCACATAGCGGCGATGTCGTGATTTAGGGTTGGTCGAGGTCAGGCCATGGGCGTGCGAGGCGATGGCAATTTCATGGTCGCAGTAGTAAAGAAAGTTGTCGCGCGCGTGAGTGACAACTGGGGAGGTCGTGACTTCCAGGCGCTCGCGTTCGAAGTTCTGACGAAAGGAAAATTGATTGAAGGATGGGGCATGGCCTGGCAGAAGCAGAGCGGCAGCGACAAACAGGGGAGGTCACGATGTTCTCGAGCGCGAATGAATTTTGGTCGAACCCTAGGCGCGACTTCGCGGTGATTCGTCAATGGCAGTAAGGTATATGAAATTTATTCAATTCAATTTAAATTTGAAAATGAATTTAAAAATGTACAGAACAGTAAAGGGAAAAGGTTATTTTTCTATTTATTGAAATTTTATATTTATATATTTAGTTATAAACGGTTAAAAGAATTTATAAAATGAAGAATATAATAATAAGAATTTTGAAAAGCATTTAGAAGTTTATATAAATCAGATTTTTAAGAAATCTATATAGGTTATTTTTTATAATTTTATATGTAGTTCGTAAATAAATATACATTTACATATTTTAATTTTGCTAACTTATCTTTAAATTAAAGGTTTGGTGATTAATTTATTTTATCAAAATTATTAGATTATTTTAGTTACCAAGAGAATTTTTCCGAAGAAAATTTATTTAAAATTTAATCATCAATTTAAAACTAAATTATTAGCTGAATTTAAAATTATAAAATGGTAAATTGAATTGTTCGAATTTATTTCGAATATTAATAAAATCATATAATTGTTATGCAAGGTTTAAAATCGTGAAGAAAGCAAACTGGATTGGAAATGGATTGCATGCAAAGTAAAAGGTGAGATCTTCTCACTCGATCAGATTTTTCTGATTTAATTTTAAGTTGTTAAATTTAAAATTGTTGATTGTGTGCTTGGATGATAAATTATTATCAGTTGTATTGGATTAGACCCTATGCGCCGCATAATAGCAGATGATATTATATTAAACCCATATACTGCAATATTCCACCTCGATGTGGAATTGGTATTATATATATTTGGAGTGATTTTTTTTCCCGCATGTTATATCGGATGAGACCCTATGCGCCGCATAATAGCGGATGATATTTTATAAATCCCATATACGTGATATTCCACCTCGAAGTGGAATTGGTATTTAATTGTTGTGCTAATATCTGTGGATGCAGGGAAATAGGTTGGAGGGATCTAACTGGATTCCTCAAAACATTTGAATTTGTTTCAATATTTTGTGTTGATTATTTATTATCTATGTGTGATCATCTTTGTGATTGAAATCGTTGAAGGCTATAGTTTAGCCGAATATATTTTTGGTATCGTATGATACTGGAAATAAATAAAACTGGATTTTTAAAATTCAAGTTGAAAGTTATAGTAAAATCTATTTTTGAAAATTAGATATATTTAAAACACGGAATTTTAAAAGGATAAAGTTTTATTTTTGAATCCTATTGAATAAAATTCCAAAAATATAGGAAAAAGGCTTAATAAACGGTTTTCTGGTAATATTATTCAAAGGTTGAAGAATTTATTTGAAATATGGATTTTGAATAGTTTGGAAGAGATAAAAGAATTTATTTTAAAAGGAAATAAATTTGGAAATTAAATTTGGGATTTAATTTGGAGTTGAAATAAATTTAAAAATCGATGTGGAAATTTGATTTGGTGTTTTGGAAAGAAATTAGGAAATCGATTCGAAATTGATTTGGTGTTTTAAAATAAAACTTTAGGAAATCGATTTGGAAAATTTATTCGATGTTGGAAAATAAAATTGGAAATCAATTTAAAAATTGATTTGGTGTTGAAAGTGAATATTTGGGAATCGATTTGAAAATCGTATATCAGTGGATATTTGGAAATTTAAATTCACAAATGGGAATTTGTTTTAAAAATAAATATTGGTTTATTTTTAAAAGTGTGGAAAGAAATTTACAGATTTGGAATGTAATTTGAAATAAATCAAGAAGATTTATTAATTGATATAAATGGACCATTTTGAAATGGAAGGAGAATTCTTCCCTAAAAAGCCGAGTATAATTTTAAAGTAGCTTTTGAAGTATAAATTAAAAGTTCTAGAAAATGATTTGAAATAATTTGTTGGAGAAATTATTTTTGGGAATTGTTTTAAATCTTTAATGTAAAGATTTATTTAATTAATTATATAAGGGATTATGTTAAAGAATAAATTGATATTTGATTCAGAAAATAGTTATTTAAATATTTATACTCTATCTACTAATTTTATTTTAAAATTAATTTGGACTTGAAGTATTATATGAGGTATTGGTATAATATTTTCAGAACTAATATTTAAGTAAGTGTTTTAAAATAGTTTTATTTTAAATATTTTCAGGTATATTTTGGAAAAGTATTTTAAATTATTTTTAAAGTATTTGAACTCGGCAAATTTTTCAGTGGAATCAAATAAATATTTGGAAATTTATTCCACGTAAGGAAGGTGATCTGAAATTTGTTTTCAAAGGATTGAAGTGTGAAAAGCGATTTAAAATTTATTTTCAAAAGATTGAAAGGTGAAAAGTGATTTGAAATTTTTTTTCAAACAGTTGAAGTGTTTAAATTATATCTCGCAAAGATATTTTGAAGATAATGTTGAGTCACAAGTTTTATGAAAGTTTTGATTTCTGACAAATAACTAAAAGGCGATCGACAAAACAAGGTCATTAGAGCTACATATGTTACTCTAGATTATAGATTGATTATTTGATATTATATTAGTGATAAACTTGTTAAAATCTATCCTCAAATAGTCATGCATTTTCAAGAAAATTAATATATATACGATTAGAATGCAGTTGCACACTCACTGTGCAAATTTACAGGGACCGGTCGACCGGTCACAATATAGGCGGTCGACCGTTCCCGCATAATTTGCACACTGAACGTGCACACATACACATAACGTATATATATTTAAATTCCTGTCTACTGGTCACTTTTTAACCTGTCGACCGTTTTTAAACAGAAAGCAATTTTTCCAAATGACACTTCTCTTCTCCAAAGGTTGCATCTCTTACCTTTCACCAAAGATCATATCTCTTAATGGCAAAGAGTTACAACCATTCTTATCTATATAAACTCATCCAATTCGTTGATTAAACGTACATAATTTTATATATTCTTTTTAATCTAATCTCTGATCTTACTTTATATACTCCTGCATTCTTAAAAGTTCTCGATTATTTATTGAATCATTGAAACTATTTCATATCTTTTGATTCAATAAGTAATATACTTTCCTTAATCTTTTCAAAACATCATTCGCATACTTTGAGGATAAGATTATAGGAAGGGTGTACTGCTAGTGACAAATCCGTGTTTTCAAGAGCACAAGTTGTCAACAACAATTGTATTTGTTCTTTTGTTGAAGTCCTCTTTGTTGTAAGAGGCAAGTGTTGAAGTCCTTAGTGTATTAGAGGCGTGAAATCCCGTTCGGTTGTTCGGGTGTTGTAAACCTGTTCCTCCGGGTGAAGCGAGGAAGTTAATAGTGAAAATCCAGATAGAAGTCTGGGACTGGACGTAGGACGGTGCTCCGAACCAGTATAAAAATCTCTGGTGTGATTTTTCTATTTTTTTTATTTTACTATGCTATTATCATCTATTTCCACATTTGTATTGTAATCCATATTACACGATCCGTGTATACTATATTAGCACATATAATTGTATACACACCGCACTTTCATTTGGTATCAGAGCACGGTCATCATATAACCATAACACAGTTATTTGATATATTATAGTAATATGGCAAATAACGTAAGTACTAGCACTCAAAACACCACTTACACGGAGGGTCAATCGACACAAAGACCTCCATTTTTCAATGGTCTTAACTATAGTTATTGGGCAACACGTATGTCATTCTTTATGCAATCAAATAGCTATGATGCTTGGAATGCCACTCAAAGAGAAATAGTGAATCCAACAACTGATTATTCAGAATGGACTGCAGCTGAGAAAACGGCAGCAGCCGTAAATGCAAGAGCAATAAATATGTTGTTCTGTGCATTAGACCAAAATGAATATAATCGTGTTAGTATCTGCACCACTGCATATCAAATTTGGCAAACACTAAAAATCACTCATGAAGGTACTAACAAGGTTAAACAAGCCAAAATAGCCATGCTGAAAAGTTAATTTCAAAATTTCAAAATGAAACCAAATGAGACAATAAATGACATGTATTCACGGTTTCAAACTATTCACCATGCACTTATTGGCTTAGGACAAAAGTATTCTGATTTCGATGTTGTTTCAACAGTCCTACATTCTCTGACCAGTGAATGGGAAGGAAAAGTATTAGCAATTAAAGAAGCTAATGACCTTTCCGTCATGAAACCAGATGAATTGATAGGAAATTTAATGTCCTATGAAACAAATTTGCAGGCTAGAAAGGAACAGAAAGAAGAAAAGAAAAATGTAGCATTTCATGTTGAGAAGGATGAAAATGAATCAGATTCTGAAGATGAAGATTTGGCATTCATTGCGAAAGGATTTAAAAAATTCCTAAAATATCGAAAAGCCAGTCGTTACAATAAAAGGAAACCTGGATCAAACAAACCATCTTCATCTGCTATAGAATGTTTCAACTGCCACAAAAAGGGACACATGCAGAAAGATTGTCCAGAACAAAAGAAGAAGTCAGAAAATGACAAATTCAAATATAAGAGGACAAATCTAAGAAACGAGCTTTCACAGTTACAAGGGATGATTCAGAGTCATCTTCATCAGAAAGTGAAAGTGATTCAGAGAATGAACAAGCTAATGTTTGTTTTATGGCAACAGAAGATGAGGTACAAATTCCTACATTTGATGAATTACTTGATATTAATGCTGAATTGATAATCAAATATAAAGACATAAAACGTCAATTAAAAGTAGTCAAAGCAGATTTAAGTAGAGCAGAGCTTGAACGAGATATGTTAAAAGATGAGAAGAAAATATTAGAAGAGGAACTTGAAAATATTCAAGAATCATCTTCTAATGTTGACTCTCAAATATCTCTTTTGAGTCAAGAAATAGAAACTCAAAAAGAGAAAAATAATGCTCTCACTACTGAAAATCATGAGCTTAAAGCAAAAGTCAAAATTCTAGACCTAGAAAAAGCTAGCTTACAAACAAAGTTTGATGACATTACTCAAAATGTTTCTAATTTTAACAAAGGTCGAGAAAATTTGACAAAAATCATTGAAAGTTCACAATCTATTTCAGACAAATAAGGATTGGGATATAACAAACAAGAAACCAAGAAACATCTTGGAAATAAAAGGAAAAAGAAAGTACAAAAAACTGAAGCTAAGAAAAATCTTAGTTTATTATATTCCAAACCAAAACCAGTTGTGAAATTTCAAAAGAAAAATGTCAAGACTATCAAAATATGGGTTCCTAAAACAAATAACAATTTGACTAGGAACAAATACATTCAGCAATTCTTGAATACTGTGCATTTTAATAATAATTATATATATAAAGGGGATACCGGACCCAAATGGGTTTGGACTCCTAAGACCTAACTCTTAGGACCCTATAAAAAGTGGGTACCATGGACTTAATTCTATTTTTTGCAGGTCCCACTTAAGAAAAGAGGAAAGTGGATATTGGACAGTGGTTGCTCAAAGCACATGACAGGAGACAAGAGTTTATTAACAAATATTACATATTCAGATGGTGGCTCCGTCACTTTTGGAGACAATTCAAAAGGCTATATCATCGGCAAAGGCGATGTGAGCAATTGCGGTACATCTAACTTACCTCTTATTACTAATGTCATGCTAGTTAGAAATTTAAAACACAATTTGCTTAGTATTAGTCAGTTATGTGACAAGGGTTTTATAATTTCATTTTCAAATAATAAGTGTAGTATTTTAGATAAAGACCATAATTTGGTTTTCGAAGGTTATAGAGACAGAAATATATATATATTGAATATGAATATTAATCATAATTCAGATATGTGTCTTGTGGCTAATGACAATGATCCATGGCTATGGCACAAACGCTTCTGTCATATAAACTTCAGAACTATTGACAAGCTAGCCAAAAACAATCTAGTTAGAGGACTACCCAAAATGAGTTTTAAAGTTAACAACATTTGTGATGCATGTCAATTAGGAAAATTGACCAAATCATCTTTTAAATCCAAGAAAGTCATATCAACATTACAACCACTTGAGTTACTACACATGGATTTATTTGGACCTACTAGAATTCAAACAATAAATCACAGTCAATATGTGCTTGTAATTGTTGATGATTTCTCTCGTTATACATGGACAATTTTCTTAAAAAATAAAAGTGACACTTTCGATCATTTCAAATCTTTCGTCAAAAGAATTCAAAAATCAAAAGGGATTAAAAGTTAAAAATATAAGAAGTGATCATGGCAGAGAGTTTGAAAATAATGAATTTGAACATTTTTGTACAAAGAAAGGTATATATCATAATTTTTCGTTTCCCAGAACTCCACAACAAAACGGAGTTGTAGAATGGAAAAACCGAACTTTACAAGAATGTGCAAGAACATTATTGAATGGAACCACCTTACCAAAACATTTTTAGGCAGAAGCTGTGGCAACTGCCTGTTATGTTTTGAATCGTGTATCCATAAGACCTCTTACCAAGAATACTCCTTATGAATTATTTAACAAAAGGAAGTCTAAAATTTCATACTTCAAAGTTTTTGGTTCCAAGTGCTTTATTTTAAATACGAAAGACCAGCTTGGCAAATTTGATCCAAAAGCCGATGAAGGAATATTTGCCGGATATTCGGAAAGAAGTAAGGCCTATCGGATATTTAATAAACGAACCAAAACTATTGAAGAATCACTTCATGTCTCTTTTGATGAAATCTATCAGCACCCTCACACTATATCAGATGATGACGAATCAATAGTCACTGACAATCAAATCATCACAAATATTGATTCTGACTCGGAAATAATTATTGAGAATATTCCTCAAATATGTGAGTTACAATCACCACCAAGAATATTAAGAGACCATCCGCCTCAAAATATAATCGGTGAAATAACATCACATGTCAGAACAAGAAGTCAACTCAATCAAATGGGTCATGTCGCTTTTCTCTCAAATATCGAACCTAAGAATCCAAAAGAAGCTGCTACAGATGATTATTGGATCATTGCCATGCAGGAAGAACTAAATCAGTTTGAGCGCAATGACGTTTGGGAACTTGTTCCACGACCAACTGATCAGTCAGTAATTGGTACTAAATGGGTCTATAAAAATAAGGCCGACGAACAAGGAAATATCACCAAAAATAAAGCAAGATTAGTAGCACAAGGATATAATCAGGAAGAAGGTATCGATTATGAAGAAACTTTTGCACCAGTTGCTCGACTAGAAGCTATTAGAATCCTATTATCTTTTGCTCGTCACCATAATTTCAAACTTTATCATATGGATGTCAAAAGTGCTTTTCTCAATGGATTTATCAAAGAGAATGTCTATGTCGAACAACCTCCTTTGTTCGTACATGAAAAATATCCTGACCATGTGTTCAAACTTAAGAAAGCTCTGTATGGTTTAAAACAAGCACCTCGTGCTTGGTATGAACGACTACGTAGCTATCTTATTAGCTCAGGATTTCAAATAGGCAAAGTCGATCAAACTTTGTTTATTAAACATTCTCGAAAAGATATTCTAGTTATCCAGATATATGTAGACGATATCATCTTTGGTTCAACAAACGATAAACTTTGCAAAGAATTTGCAAGTATTATGACCAAAGAATTCGAAATGTCTCATATGGGAGAACTATCTTATTTTCTTGGACTTCAAATAAAGCCACTTTCAAACGGCATTTTTATCAATCAAGAAAAATACTGTGAAAACCTTATCAAACGCTTCGGATTAGAAAATACATCTGGTAAACCAACTCCTATGAGTACAACTACACATCTTGGCAAAGATGAAAGTGGTAAGAATGTTGACCAGAAATTGTATCGAAGCATGATTGGTTCTCTTCTTTATCTTAAAGCTAGTCGTCCAGATATAATAATGAGTGTTTGTTTATGTGCTCGTTTTCAAGCCGATCCAAAGGAATCACATCTACGAGCAGTGAAACGTATAATTCGTTATCTTAATAATACCAAAGATTTCGGTCTTTTTTATCCAAAAGAATGTCCATTTTAATTAGTATCATATAGTGATGCTGATTTCGGTGGCTCAAGAACGGATAGGAAAAGTACAAGTGGTATGTGTCATTTTATTGGAAAATCACTTGTCTCTTGGTTCAGTAAGAAACAGAATTGTGTTTCACTATCAACATGCGAAGCTGAATATATATCAGCAGCTCTCGCTTGTACTCAAGTACTATATATGCAACAAACACTTCAAGATTTTGATATTCATTTATCAAATTCTATTATATACTGTGATAACACTAGTGCTATAAATCTCTCTAAAAATCCAGTAAATCACTCTAGAACCAAACACATTGATATCCGTCATCATTTCCTTCGAGATAATATTGACAAAGGAAATATATGTCTTGAATATGTTCATACTGACAATCAATTAGCAGATATTTTTACTAAGCCTCTGCTCGAATCTAATTTTATTAGATTACGAAGAGAGCTTGGTTTAATTTCAAGAAAAAATCTTGACTAAGTAATTTCTAAAGAACGTCTTCTTGTTAGTTATCCTTTAGTTATTCTTTTTAGTTATCCTTTAACCATAACTTTTGCATAAACTTTTTTTTTTACATTAAATTTAAGCCACTGCTTTATTTAATGGTTAAATTCTCTTTACTCATTTTTTTTAGTGATCGTCCTTTCCTTTCTTATTTTATAAATTCAGTTTTAAAAGGAAAGCTATTTTTAGAGTTACAATAAAATTTCTGCTTATGTTTTCTTGGTTAAAATGTTTCATTAACTCACATCCATAAGTTTATACATAAGAAACTTGTATATAAGCTTGCAAAAATTTTATATTTTGTTCATCTTTTTATCTAACCATAATATTCTATACAACATACACTATGGCTCACATTTGTGATAAATGTGCTCAAGAATCATACATTTCAATTACGAGTTCTGAGTCGGAGGAATTTTATTCTCCTACAACTCCAAAACAAAAATCAAGTTGTCATCATCAATGCTCTTGTATGTCTGATAAAACTCCAAATTCAAAACGAGTGAAGAGGACATTATTCTATTCTCCTCGTACCAAAGCTCAAATCGATGAGATACACCACTACCAGAAACATCAGATAGACCTTCAGAGACAGCTCCATTACGGGCAAAGTCAACTTTATCACGAGCAACAACGGACATCGGCACGATTATCCGTTTTAGAAAAGTTGGCAACATTTTTCTGCGGTTCCAACAAGCATGACGTGCATGAACCAATGCCGTCTAGGCCATCAACATCTAAAAGTCCTAACTCGTGGGATCGGAACTATGAGAAGAATGAAGGAGCTCAGAAACAATGGAGTCCATGGTCAAAACGTATTGAAGGAAACAACGATAATTCTAATGACGAACTTTCTCATTAGATTTATATATAGTTATTATATCTTTATATATCTCTGGTGTAATGACGGTTATATTTTGTATTACAAATAAAATATAATATATATAGGTTGATATACTATAAAAAACTTGCAAAATAACATGATTTACTCAGCAGACCAATACCGGTCGACCGCCCCTGTTATAGCCGGTCGACCGTTTGCTCTCTGGTTGAAAACGGTCGACCGGCCATAATTCGTATGTCGACCGGTTGACGTATTTTCAGTTTTTATATAAACCTATGCGTCATTTTTTCCCTCTACCCTCTTTCACTTTTTACTCAAGCTGTTCTTTTACCCAAAATCACAAACCCTAGTTTCCTATTTTCAATTCCCAAATCTCAAATCCTCCAACAATGGCTCCTCCTCAAAAGAAATCCAAGAAAGGAGCAACCTCTGAAACTTCATCTCCTACCATCTCCGTCAAAAAATGGCTTCAAAGTCCAATTGCTGTAACAAGATGGAATCAGATGACAAATTACAAGTTTCATCCAGGCTCTTTCATCAAATTTGATGATTTCACGGCTTATGGAGTTCGGAGGTTAGCCAATAATTCCAACATTACTCCATTAATAGATTTTTCAGAAAATAGTGTGGAGATAAATCATTTGATGATCAAATTGTTTTACGCCAACATGAATCTTGATGAGTATCAACCTGATAATCCAAACGGCGTCATCTGGTCTGTGGTCTGTGGCAAGCAAATTTTTCTTACTCATGCTAGAATTGCCTCTATACTTGGTATACCAAATCGAGGCGAAGAGTTTTCATCTAACTTCTGCGAAGTCTTCACTCGAAATAGTACTAGTCATCAATTCATAGAAGACAATAGTGATGGCACTAAGTCTATTGGACTTCGACCGACAGCCAGACTACTTCATCGTGTTTTGATGCATTCTCTTTTTCCTAGACTTGGAAATTATGATGCAGTATATAAAGAAAACTTCAAAGCACTCTATGCTATTTATGGTGAAATCCAAATCAATTGGGTTCACATGCTTTTTGATGAAATTATGATGCAGTATATATATTTAACTCAACACGGCCTCATTTCTTCTACAATGAATATATCATGTGTTAACGAAAAAATTTAAACGCTAACACCCTGGTGTATAAGATATGATTGTGAAAGCACCACCCGTTTGTACGGGAAATAGAAATAAGCAGAAAGTCTGTAGAAAAACGGTAAGAGACACAGTATTTATAGTGGTTCGGCTTATAATCCAGCCTACGTCCACTTTAATCTTTTTATCACTAGTTTGATTACAATTCTTTACAAGATCTTTCAATTACAACACACTTCAAGTGATAGGGTATGTGAAACAAGTAGCTCAAGCTTTGATGTTGACAATCATCTTCAAATCCATGGTGAATGTGGATGATTCCTTCATGGAGTTCCTTTAGAAGTTTGTTGGATCTAAAAAGCTTTGAAGTCGTCTGGAATTCGGCAGAGTAACGGCGCTTGAAGAGAATGAGCCCAAAAGGTCCCTTGCTAGTTGGAGCTAGGGGCGTATTTATAGGCTTTGCTCGGAGTTAGGTCGTAGGTCGCGACTGACCTAAGCAAGGTCGTAGGTCGTAGGCGCCCTAAGAAGCACTGGCTCCTCCCCCTTCTTTCATAAGAATGCACGAGCTCGTTTCGACAAGTCCTAGGTCGTAAGCGACCTTATTGGTGGCAGTATAGAAAAGGGCGGCCTTCTGATACACTGTCCCTAGGTCGGGAACGACCTACCTTAGGTTGTGGGCGACCTATCTTAGGTCGAGCCATTCTGTTAGGTCGCGGCCTCTTTAGGCTGATATGATCTTTAGGTCGCTCTGGCCTTTTGATCGCTGAGTAATGAAGGCGCTAGGTCGCTGAAGACTTTAGGTCGCTGAGTAATGAAGGCGCTAGGTCGCTGAAGACTTTAGGTTGCTGAGTCCCCTTAGGTCGTTGGTTGGTTAGAGTGAGTCTTCCTTTAGGTCGCAACTACCTGTAGGTCGCTAACCTCCGCTACTTTAGGTCGCTTGCTTCGTTAGACCGCTAAGTTGCTCTATCCTCTAGGTCGTTAAACTTTTAGGTCGCTAGGTTGCGTTGTCCTTTAGGTCGTGCCGTCTTTTAGGTCGCAGCTTTTTGATCTATAGGTCGTTTGCAGAAGGGAGTTAACATTTGCCCCTCGAAGTATACGACTAAACCATAGGTCGTGTGCTTCGACTTTCTTAACTCGTGCTCTGAAGGATTGCTAGGTCGCATCCGACCTAAGGAAGAGGTTAGGTCCGTGGCACCGGTTCGTGTTTTGTTACTCTGGAATATAAATAACCTAGGTCGCTCCTTCTTCTCACTATCTGCTTTAGCCTCCATTCCGCCATTAACAAACCTTTGAGCCTTCAAATACAACTCCAACAACTTCATCATCAATTATCCTATCACCAGATTACGTAAGTGAACCTTATCATAACTCGATTACCATCAAATCGCAGGCGTTGCATTCTTTGTTCCTAATGCAATTTCATGCACTGTTTTTTTTTTTTTAAAAAAAAACTATGATTAGATCAATTTTTATTGAGTTTTTTGCCGCGATCCCTGTGAATATGCTAGCGCGTCAGGTTTATGATGAATTTGGGGTGTTTTGGATTGGATTTTTGGATAATTCGTGATGATGTAGGAGGATAATGGGGAATTGCAGTACTTCGAACCGGCCGACTTACAACTGGGGAAGAAATGAAGAAGGCTTTGAGGTGCTAGCGGGTTAATGGGTTACCAGGGAGGATGGTGTGGTAGCACGTGAGTGATAACGGGTTAATGGGTTATGGGGGAAGAAAGCGCAGAGGGAAGCGAGTTTTTTAAGTTTGATCTGGAACTTGCTTAAAATCATGCCCGAACTAACCCATGAACCTGTGCGACCTATAAAACCTTGCTACCTAGGGCTTTTGCGACCTAGGACTTAAGCGAAAGCGCATTGCCTTAAGTTTGAACTGCTGGGTTGGTTTGGCTGCGGCCGACCTAGGACTTAAATTCCTGTGGCATAGAAGTTAGGTTGTTGCCGACCTAGCACTTGGATGGTTTGCACTTGGATGGTTTGCACTTGGATAGGTCGCTGCCGAGTTTGAACTTTGAACAGATTTGCATTGTTATGGACCTTTTAGCTTGCATAGTGCGACCTAATAAGAGCTTCGACCTATACTAGGTCGTTGGGCGACCTAGGACTTGTAAAAATTTCCATAAAAAATTTGACTAAGTTGCATGGATATGAATTTTGTTGTACTTCTTTGCAGATTATTTTAACCTTTGAACCTGTCAACTTGTTAAATACAGTATTTGCAGAAAAATAGGACGAACATACTGTCGTTGACTGCCCACATCAAACGACAGATTAGTAAACAAGAAACAATTAGCTTACATGAATTTATGTGAATGAAATGTTGTGAATTAACAAGTTCAAGTGAAGTATTAAAGCAGTGTTAAAGTAATCAACTAAAGCTGACTTATTTGCCTCAATACTGTACTTGCCCTTATAATAACAAGTTCTGAAGCTCTATAATTGACATTCATCAATTAGTTTGATTTCAGTTATATTTACTTGTTATTTTATTAGTTGCTACACAACACTTCATACTTTTAGGAAACGTGCACCTTCACATTTGAATATCCAGTTCCTTGTGTAGAATGACTTCTCAACTAGAAGAAGCAGGACAAACTGGGGAGATTTTTCCAGTTGCTAACCAATTGATCGATCCTCCAGAGAGAATGCCAACCACTCTGAACCACAAGGCTTTTCGCCAATTATGCATCCAGTTTGGCATTGCCGAAGCAGATGCTCTACTTCCCGGACCTAATGACTTTGCTGACCGACCACCTCACGGTTTTGTTGCCGTTAATCGCCAAATGTGCTCAAGCGGAGCGATTCCTCCTTTTAACGAATTTCTTCGACAAACCCTTCTTCGGTTAACTATATCTCCCTTTCAACTGCACCCCAATGGTTATGCCATCTTGATGGGGTTGGGCGTGCTATTCAGGAAGACGCTTGATCGCCTCCCTAGCTTTGAGGAAATCTGCTATTTATGCACATTTGCGAAAAATAAAGACCATCCTTCTATCATTCTTGTGAGAGGTGCGAGAAATCGCAAACTCATTTTAGATTTGCCCGAGAGTGCACACGGGTTTTTGACTCAGTTCTTTTATGCTCGTTGCCCTCCAGGTTTTTATGCCATCTGGAGAATAGGAAGTAAGACTAGTGTTTCCATTTTTTCGTTTTTGAAACTTTCTCCGAGATCCGAACTTTTAGTTGCTAACTTCATTCTTTGTTCCTGTTTTAGCGCTTCCACCCCCTACCAGGGACCCAAGTTTTAAGCAAATTTTAGAAAGATTAAATGCTGTGCCGGCAGAAGAAAGGAGCATAAAGTTTCTGCTAAGCGATGAATTTTTACACCAATACGGACTTCTCCATCCCTCTCGCTTTACTCAGCCTCATGAAGCCCCGACTGAAGTTCCCGATTCTCCGACGAAAACTCTCGACGCCTCGGTCTCCACTAAAGATCGTGTGCAGGGAGAAACTTCTACTGGAACTCCATTAGTGAAGTGCTCTACTCCACGAGACGACACGGGGCCATCCGAAAAGTCCGCGCTTCCCCCCATTACTGAAGAAGAAGAGGAGCAACCTTCCCAAACTATGAAAAATGCCGATAAAGGAACTGATGGAGGGGACCAGGCTAGGCATGACGATAATGATGTCTTTGGGGATTTAAGTGACTTATTTATCTCTTCCCAAGAGCTCTCTAAAGATGATCCTGCTCGTGGTAAAGTTATACCTCCAACAATTGAAGTGACATCTGCCCTCCAACTGACTCCAACTTTTTTATTCCAAGAATTGCCACCGATAGCGAAACCTATTACATCCCCCCAACTGAGAAGTGGTTCGTTAGCCCAATGCGAGTAGTTTGCACTTCACACACCACTTAAGAATTTTCCAGCACACTTATGCACTTATCTTCTTATGCTTTAAAGATTTCTGAAGCTTATCTTTTCTTATTTCAGATTCTCCAATGACACGCGGTGGATCATACTATCAAGATTTTCAACGCTATGGTGGGCGTGGACAGTATAATTATGGGCGCTACTTCTCTTCCTATAGGGAGTCTGATGAAGAGAGGGCTGCTCGAAAAGCTCGGGAAAGGAGGGATAGGGATGAGCATCGCGACTCCCCGCAGAGAGGTGACGATTCCTATAAAAGGAAATCACACGATGACCGGGGAAAAGGTCATGTAGTAGAAGATTCGAGCAAACGAGCTCGACATGGTGAGAGACATGCTTCCACCACTCCCGACAAGCCTACTGCCCCTGCCCCTCTTGATATTACTTCTGACTCTCCTGCTCTTGGGAAGGAGGACATCCAGACAATAATAAGTAGGCCTAAATTTCAAGTGGGACCGGGCCCAGCCACTTTACAAAGTCGTTTTCCGCAGTGGTGTTTAAAGGGTGTGAGGTTCGATCTCGACCTAGTCCCTATTGACAAGCCTGCTATGCTACGAAATCTTGACGCCGTTAAACTTGATATCGAGAGGATGTCAAACTGGCAGAAGCTTGTTGATGAGCTTCAACGAGTTAACCGTGCCAACTTAGAGGCTATGCTCACCATGGAAAACGATAAGGCTGAGTGGCAGAAGGTCCTTGAGCAGCATGATACCGAGATGAGAAGTATTACTTCCTACAACGAGGAGCTCGAAGCAAAGGTTGAGAAGTTGAAAGACGAGCTTGCTGCTTCCTCTACTTCATACTCTCAAAAAGAAGAAGTGCTTCTCAGACAAGTTAGAGATGCTCATGCCAGTCAGAGAGACGCTGAGGACAGGCTTGAAGTACAAAAAAGAATCAGTGACGGCTATGTCTCTGATATTGCCGAGCTTCGAAAGAAAAACAACTCCCAGGAGGCGGAGATGCAAATGCTCAAGCTTCAGCTTGCCAGAACTGAAAGGGAGCGCGATGAGGCTGTCGCCGGCAAAATCGCAGCCGAAGAATCTCATGAGGCGACCAAAAACAGCTTCGGCTCAACATTATTCGACTTCTACTTGCATAGCGTCTTGGGGCGTGGAAGCCTCGCCTTTCTTGGTCCCAAGTACGAGATCACTTTAGCTGAAGTGTGGGAGGCCGCCCTCGATATGCTTGGTGCTGAAGGTGCTGGTTATGATGAGTCAGCCCTGGAAAGGCATTATTTTGATGAAGACGCTCGCGCTGCTCTTGCCAGGGGAAAGGGACAACTTGCCAAACTAAGAACCGAAGTGACGGAAGGGGATCAGCTGGGGAAAACCACTTCAACTACTCTAGTCCAGCCACCTTCTTCGTCTGAAGTCGACATTATTGGTTCCAGTTCCCATCTCGCTTCTCCCACCAAAGTTACCGCTGATATTACAAGCACACAAGGTGGAGACGAGGGTGAAGAGAGCGCTGATACGCAAGCTTATGAAGTCGATATCAGGAAACCAGCTTCTTCAGGTAACTTCACTGTTAATTTCGCTACTGTCAATTCTGCTCAAGCTGGTTACTCGCTTATTTCACATGAGTTTCACGAGCTCCTTGGCTATTTTCTCAACCTTGACGAGCCTTCATCTCCTCTCTTTACTGACTTCATTGGTGAACCCTCATCTCCTCTTTTTACTGACTTTAATCTTTTTTCTTCTGTAGAGAGAGTACCAAGCGCTGCTCAAACTTCTACTCCTCCGGTCATCCTTCCTTCGTCTCTTCCGGCGGTGCCTCCTTCTGCCTCGCAACCTGGATCACAGGAGGAACAAATAGAGGCTCTTCACGGCTTGGATGATCCCATCACTTCGCAAGAGCAGAAAGATGAGAGACCTGAGGGAGGTGACATTTCCCCGGAACGGACTCCTTCTGACGACATTGTTCTATCAAAACTTGTCACTCCGGGGAGTGAGTCTTCCTCACAGAGGAGAGAGAAGCGTGGGACATCAAAGAGGAGGGGGAAGAAAATCACCGCCACTGAAGAGGAGCCGGAAGTTGGGCCAGCTGCGCCTACCTCTCCTTCCTCCCTTATACCCACTGGTCGACCTGAAAAGCTGATCATTCGGCCGGGTAAAGGGTCTAAAGGCAGCAAAAAGAAGTGAAGATCTTCAGTTTCTAGTTTTTTGTGTTTTGCATGTACTGGCCGAGAATTGTGCGGGTACCGGCCCCCGCTTTTCTTTATTTTGAAACCTGTACCTGCGTTGTAATTGAATAAAATGATTCCTCGTTTGTACAAACTTTTGTTTGAATTAAAGAATACATTTGTTATTCGTTTTGGCATGAGTTTATTTGATATTGCAGCGAGCTTATGGTATGTTACTTGAGCGTTACCTTTTGCTGGTTTAGTTATACCATATTGTGTGTAATTATACTATATTGCCCCCATTCCATAAGTATGCTGCAATATTCTATACCTCGAGGGGACTTACACTCTTATTTGCTAAAGAATAATTATTTTAAAGAAAATTTTATAGAGTACAACTCCCTTCGTATAAGTTTTTACGCTTGGTCGTTCGAAGAAATCACTTTTTTCTTTTGCTTATGTGCATATCTCATCAAGTGAATTCCTCTATGTGGTAAAGCGGACCTCTGAAGGGTACTTTAACTTCTTTTCTTTTTACGATCATTTCCCACAGTAGGCAAATTATTTTTCCTTTGAAAGTTAAAGTACGCTTTTGATGAGGATTTTTTTTTTTTTTTTTTTTTTTTTTTTATATAAAGTTGTACCTCTGAGGAGGGATTTTTTCACGTTTCAACACTTGGAAGTTTTATTTCAATCTCGGTGAAACGTGTACCTCCAAAGAGTTATGCTTTAGAAATCCTTTTCACGTTTCAACACTTGGAAGTTTTATTTCAATCTCGGTGAAACGTGGGTTTCCAAAGAGGTCTTTTTTCTTAATTGTGTTCCCGGGAGGGGGTTGTACCTCTGAGGAGGGATTTCTCACGTTCCAACACTTGGAGGTTTTATTTCAATCTTGGTGAAACGTGTACCCCCAAAGAGTTGTGCCTTTGAAGAAAGCCTTTTCACGTTTCAACACTTGGAAGTTTTATTTCAATCTCGGTGAAACGTGTGCTTTCAAGAAGGTCTTTGTTTTTACATTTCAACTTTGGTGAAGTGAAATTCCGAAGAGCGGTTGCTACACTTCAACTCCTGGCGAAATGTGCCTCCGAAGAGGGCTTTTATTTTGTTTACATTTCAACTCTGGTGAAGTGAAATCCCGAAGAGCGGTTGCTACACTTCAACTCCTGGCGAAATGTGCCTCCGAAGAGGGCTTTTATTTTGTTTACATTTCAACTCTGGTGAAGTGAAATCCCGAAGAGCGGTTATAACACTTCAACTCCTGGTGAAATGGGCCTCCGAAGAGGGCTTTTATTTTGTTTACATTTCAACTCTGGTGAAGTGAAATCCCGAAGAGCGGTTATAACACTTCAACTCCTGGTGAAATGGGCCTCCGAAGAGGGCTTTTATTTTGTTTACATTTCAACTCTGGTGAAGTGAAATCCCGAAGAGCGGTTATAACACTTCAACTCCTGGTGAAATGTGCCTCAGAGAGGGTTTTCATCGCCTGGAAGTTACTCTCTCATGGTTGGAGGGTCATGACTCCTCCAATCTTTTTTGTTGAGTAGAGAACTTTCTTTTTTGTGGCGTATGACCCATTAGAGGTCTTTTATCCTCCGAAGAGTTGCGCCTCCGAAGAGGACTTGTGCCGCTGATGGTAGCTTTGGTCTCTGAGGAGAAGCATTCGGTCTCCGTAGAGAAGCATTCGGCCTCTGAAGAGGGCTTTTGGCCTCCGAAGAGGGCTTTGGTCTCTGAGGAGAAGCATTCGGTCTCCGTAGAGAAGCATTCGGCCTCTGAAGAGGGCTTTTGGCCTCCGAAGAGGGCTTTGGTCTCTGAGGAGAAGCATTCGGTCTCCGTAGAAAAGCATTCGGCCTCTGAAGAGGGCTTTTGGCCTCCGAAGAGGGCTTTGGTCTCTGAGGAGAAGCATTCGGCCTCCATAGAGAAGCATTTGGCCTCTGAAGAGGGCTTTTGGCCTCCGAAGAGGGCTTTGGTCTCTGAGGAGAAGCATTCGGTCTCCGTAGAGAAGCATTCGGCCTCTGAAGAGGGCTTTTGGCCTCCGAAGAGGGCTTTGGTCTCTGAGGAGAAGCATTCGGCCTCCATAGAGAAGCATTTGGCCTCTGAAGAGGGCTTTTGGCCTCCGAAGAGGGCTTTGGTCTCTGAGGAGAAGCATTCGGCCTCCATAGAGAAGCATTTGGCCTCTGAAGAGGGCTTTTGGCCTCCGAAGAAGGCTTTGGTCTCTGAGGAGAAGCATTCGGTCTCCGTAGAGAAGCATTTGGCCTCTGAAGAGGGCTTTTGGCCTCCGAAGAGGGCTTTGGTCTCTGAGGAGAAGCATTCGGTCTCCGTAGAGAAGCATTCGGCCTCTGAAGAGGGCTTTTGGCCTCCGAAGAGGGCTTTGGTTTCTGAGGAGAAGCATTCGGTCTCCGTAGAGAAGCATTCGGCCTCCGAAGAGGGCTTTTCATCTCACGGGAATATGTCGACCGATTGTGGTGAAATGTGTGCCCCAGAGGAGGGTTATTGTCAGGAAGTTTGGAGTTTCCTTTTCTTGTCTGGATGGCTTCTCGGGAGTGTGTTGGCTGGTAACTCCACGACTTTGTAACGAGAGAGACACCTTTTTCGATGGAGCCCGCTTGAGGTCTCTATCCCCTGAGGAATTATGCCTTCAAAAAGGGCTGGCACTTCCGAAATGATCTTTTGTTGGCTGATGCTTGCTCTCGCATACTTTTTTGCCGTTGATTCATGTTGACAATTCCCATTACTTCACAAGGGTCATTGCTTTTAGCTGCCAAGCCTCTCCCTTACCCAAAGGAATATATTTTATAGTTAAGCAAATTGGTGGTGGCAGATGTAGGTTCTTTAACTGGCCGTTTGTTTGTTCATACATTTGCGGTTAGCTATATATGATCTGCTTTTATCCACCTTGCTTACTTTCGGTTGAAGTTCTCCTTTTGTAAGATTTGGATATGGGAATTTTGAATGGCTCAGTGCTTGACTACTGGATGTTGTTGCGGATCGCTTCGTCTCATGACTGGTAAGTCTTGTTTTATGGCCTGCATTATTAAATGGTCTTTTTAGCAACACGCTCAACGTATTTCATACGCCAAAATAAAACAGAGCAGTTTATAATAGTAGGGAACACGAGAATTATAGTGATTTAGCCAGAATTGGGCCTATATTCACTTTACTGCTGTTGTTATTTGCCTGCCTTGCAATTGCCCTTAACAAGAGAATCATATATCTGTAAATTTATTGCAATATCTCAGCAGAGTTTTTATGTAAAATATGGATGTAAGTGGCTATTATTCCAAGTTCTTGGAATTGGTTCTCTTTTGACAGTTGCGAACTTGATTGATTATATTAGCAGTGCCTCAGTGCCATCCTTAAGTGTGCACTATCTTCTTCTGTTGGCAGGTGGTTTTAACTGAAGAAGCATACTCTAGCCAAATCTTATTTATTTGCTTAGAGTATTTCTTATTTAGGTTTTGCCCCTGGACTTTCGTCACTTAAGACTTGCTTTAGAAAGCTACCAAGGGTTGCTTGATATTGTAACGAATCGGCTGGACATTGATTGCCTGCAAATTTAGATTGATAATTTTAGTGACATTCTTAGAATATTTCACATATCGAAATAAAATAAGCGACTTGTAATAATAGGGAGAACAAGGCTTATAGTTTTTATTATTTATTTGCACTGTCTTTATAACAGATTTTGATACAAGAATTATTGGATCAGCATTCCTTTACAAATTTGAAACATAGTATTCAAGTAAAGTAAGAAAGCAGTTGTTGCCCCAAGCTTTAGGGATTGAATCTTTTGGCTTGAAAGGATTGGATGGCAACGTTTTTCAGAATCGAAACTTCCTTTCACTTTGAAGGTCTTCCTGAAGCGTGTGCATGTCTTCCCGTCTCATCCAATTTTTTCCTATCTGGTGAGGGCTTGCTGTGACGATACTGATGATAGGACCTTCATTTCCCTGTGCCACGGTTCTTTTATTTGAGCTACATTGTTGAGCGGACACCAGCTGCACCTTGGAGGATGAGGAGTAGTTAATTCCATCTCTTTTCACATATTGTTGCAGTTCATTCTGTTTGAGCAACTCTTCAATCTCCTTTCTTAAATGGCGACATTGATTGGTGTCATGGCCAGGCTGATTGTGAAATCGGCAGAATTTTCCATTGTCTGTTGCGCTTCTTCTCAACAGAGATGGTTTGGGGTACACAACAACGTCCTTTGTTGCCAAGAAGATATTTTCCGGAGTGTCGGTCAAGGGAGTGAAGTCAGAGGATCTGAAGCGTCGAGCTTTTTTCAAGAGCTTCTGCTTTCTTTTCCCTCCATCGTCCTCTCTTTGTTCAATCATCTCCGGTATGTATTCTTCATCGTTACCAGGACTCAATGGGTGGTCGTCAACTATTCTCTCGAAAGTTGCCCTTGACAAACGTTCGTGGATAGTTGGTCGTGGCCATGAACTTTCTGTTTGGGGGAATGGTCCAATAATGCCAGTTGCTCGTTGAGGAATATTCCATTCTTCTGAAACCTGAGCCTCCTTAGCAATGGTTTTTATATTGCTTTCTAGTCGACGGACTTCCTCTTGCAATGTGTTCATCTTGTCCAGTATTCTATTACTTTGAACTTCCATGTGTTGATATATTCCATAAATCACAGCCTTTAATTCAGCCTTTGTGACCCCAATAGTTGAAGCTGTTTCCCCTAATGCGGGAAGAGCAATGGCGTTGCTGCTAGTACCTTCAAACCTCAAAAACTTTCGTTTCCTTTCAGAAGCCATAATTTCTGCTAGACTTCTAGTCTTCAAGGAAATTCTCTCTACAAATCTTCTGTAAAGCAATGATGATAGAAGTCCTGAGTTCAATTCTCAGTGAAAGCACCAAAATGTTAACGAAAAAATTTAAACGCTAACACCCTGGTGTATAAGATATGATTGTGAAAGCACCACCCGTTTGTACGGGAAATAGAAATAAGCAGAAAGTCTGTAGAAAAACGGTAAGAGACACAGTATTTATAGTGGTTCGGCTTATAATCCAGCCTACGTCCACTTTAATCTTTTTATCACTAGTTTGATTACAATTCTTTACAAGATCTTTCAATTACAACACACTTCAAGTGATAGGGTATGTGAAACAAGTAGCTCAAGCTTTGATGTTGACAATCATCTTCAAATCCATGGTGAATGTGGATGATTCCTTCATGGAGTTCCTTTAGAAGTTTGTTGGATCTAAAAAGCTTTGAAGTCGTCTGGAATTCGGCAGAGTAACGGCGCTTGAAGAGAATGAGCCCAAAAGGTCCCTTGCTAGTTGGAGCTAGGGGCGTATTTATAGGCTTTGCTCGGAGTTAGGTCGTAGGTCGCGACTGACCTAAGCAAGGTCGTAGGTCGTAGGCGCCCTAAGAAGCACTGGCTCCTCCCCCTTCTTTCATAAGAATGCACGAGCTCGTTTCGACAAGTCCTAGGTCGTAAGCGACCTTATTGGTGGCAGTATAGAAAAGGGCGGCCTTCTGATACACTGTCCCTAGGTCGGGAACGACCTACCTTAGGTTGTGGGCGACCTATCTTAGGTCGAGCCATTCTGTTAGGTCGCGGCCTCTTTAGGCTGATATGATCTTTAGGTCGCTCTGGCCTTTTGATCGCTGAGTAATGAAGGCGCTAGGTCGCTGAAGACTTTAGGTCGCTGAGTAATGAAGGCGCTAGGTCGCTGAAGACTTTAGGTTGCTGAGTCCCCTTAGGTCGTTGGTTGGTTAGAGTGAGTCTTCCTTTAGGTCGCAACTACCTGTAGGTCGCTAACCTCCGCTACTTTAGGTCGCTTGCTTCGTTAGACCGCTAAGTTGCTCTATCCTCTAGGTCGTTAAACTTTTAGGTCGCTAGGTTGCGTTGTCCTTTAGGTCGTGCCGTCTTTTAGGTCGCAGCTTTTTGATCTATAGGTCGTTTGCAGAAGGGAGTTAACATCATGCGACTTTTGTTAGCTTGTGGGGTCAATCCTCCTGATTCTGCAACCTTAAAACCAAAATGCATTGATTCCATAACCATCAAACGAATGAAGCTTCCTCCACCTTATCTTGAGATTATGCCTTTTGAAGAATGGCAACAAAGAGGACCAAGGACACAACGAGCAACTTCCTCTCGTCCTCGTTCCGATGAAGTAAAACTATTAAAATCAAAGTCATCTACAAAAGAATCACTTGAAACAATTGCGCGTAACCAATTTTTGCTTGAATCACGTCTCAAGCGCATGGACTCTAAAATCGATAAGCGCTTCAATAAGGTCAAGTCATTCTTTGGTATGCTATGGGATGCTATATCATGTTCCACATCCACCTCTGTTCAAGCACAAGACCCAGGAAAACATCCTGCTGCTCCAGTTTTCACCTGGACATCATCTGACGAGTCTACAGGTATGAGTGGTCATGGACATGGAGAATCATCTAGAGGGAACAATGATGACGAAGAAGAAGAAGATGATGACGATGACGACGACGATGATGATGAAGAGGAGATACGATCTGCTTCATCCTAGATTCTATTATGGTTTAGCACTTTAAAAACATTCATCGACACTTGTACTAAATAGTGTCGTTATTCTTGTTTTTTCATTTGACATTATGATCTGTAGTATACTCTGCTATGTTTTGGATGTGTAAATGATTTCTTTTGCTATGCATATCATATTCATTCTGCTATTCTAGTATCTGTTACTCCTTTTTGTCGATGACAAAGGGGGAGAAAGGGCTAACAATTGTTTGCACGAACATACATATAAGAATTCAAAGAGAGAGAGATCACATACTCAGGGGGAGATTCAGATTTGCAGATATATTGTCATCAATCAAAAAGGGGGAGAATGTTGAGTCACAAGTTTTATGAAAGTTTTGATTTCTGACAAATAACTAAAAGGCGATCGACAAAACAAGGTCATTAGAGCTACATATGTTACTCTAGATTATTGATTGATTATTTGATATTATATTAGTGATAAACTTGTTAAAATCTATCCTCAAATAGTCATGCATTTTCAAGAAAATTAATATATATACGATTAGAATGCAGTTGCACATTCACTGTGCAAATTTACAGGGACCGGTCGACCGGTCACAATATAGGCGGTCGACCGTTCCTGCATAATTTTCACACTGAACGTGCACACATACACATAACGTATATATATTTAAATTCCTGTCTACTGGTCACTTTTTAACCTATCGACCGTTTTTAAACAGAAAGCAATTTTTCCAAAAGACACTTCTCTTCTCCAAAGGTTGCATCTCTTACCTTTCACCAAAGATCATATCTCTTAATGGCAAAGAGTTACAACCATTCTTATCTATATAAACTCATCCAATTCGTTGATTAAACATACATAATTTTATATATTCTTTTTAATCTAATCTCTGATCTTACTTTATATACTCCTGCATTCTAAAAAGTTCTCGATTATTTATTGAATCATTGAAACTATTTCATATCTTTTGATTCAATAAGTAATATACTTTCCTTAATCTTTTCAAAACATCATTCGCATACTTTGAGGATAAGATTATAGGAAGGGTGTACTGCTAGTGACAAATCCGTGTTTTCAAGAGCACAAGTTGTCAACAACAATTGTATTTGTTCTTTTGTTGAAGTCCTCTGTGTTGTAAGAGGCAAGTGTTGAAGTCCTCAGTGTATTAGAGGCGTGAAATCCCGTTCGGTTGTTCGGGTGTTGTAAACCTGTTCCTCCGGGTGAAGCAAGGAAGTTAATAGTGAAAATCCAGATAGAAGTCTGGGACTGGACGTAGGACGGTGCTCCGAACCAGTATAAAAATCACTGGTGTGATTTTTTTTATTTTTTTATTTTACTATGCTACTATCATCTATTTCCACATTTGTATTGTAATCCATATTACACGATCCGTGTATACTATATTAGCACATATAATTGTATACACACCGCACTTTCAGATAATAATTAAGGGGAAAAATTATTTAAATCTTGGTGATTGTTGTGAATGTTGATTGATAGTTAAACAACCGACTATCAATATTAGCCCATTTATGGCATTTGAATTTCGATGCGACCAGGGTCGGATTCCAAATGGATATTTGAAAACTACATCGAACCTTTGTGATTGTGATGGATCTTTTATTTAAAAGATCAAACTGGAAATTTTTTGTGATTTGTTTGAAATCTGAATGTAACACTTATTTTAAAAATAAGCGCTCGTTATTCGGATTAGCCGGGAGAGGACTTTGTGTTATAAAACCCATTCCGAATAATGATACGACGAAATGTTATTGCATTGAAGATGGTGTTGAAGACCGAGTATTTTGGAAAGCGAAAGGATTACCTGTCGAATGTCTCTGCACCGGCTTCCTCCGGTATAGAGATTTTATCACCCTTTGGGATGGGGATTCCGGACGTGATTAGTGAATATCCGGATTGCAGGGGCTTCTTTTGAAGTGCCTTCGGTTCCGTTTGATCCTGGAATGGACTTGTATGGATGTGTGTTCGACGTTACACTTTGAGATGTAAAGTTGGTTTTTGTCAAATACATTTCTGTTGGTGGGGGAGAATTTATTCTCATAGCTTAACACCCTTCTCTGAGACGTACGAGCTCAGAGGTTATGTAGTTGATGGTTACTAGTAATATATTCTCAAATTGGTAATGTGGCATACGAAGTACTGCTGATCATTTATTGATCGAAGCATGGCTTTGTGAAAAGTGTAGCTTTGTGGATGAGACTTCGTCGGACCTCACACCCCAAAAACGGTCAAAACAGGAAGAATGCGGCAAGGTTATAAGGGTCGTGCCCTTTAGGGTATGTCATTTCCTTCTGGAAAAGTGTGGTATCGTGGTACGGAGCCCAGTTATTTAACCTATGTGGTTGCTGTAAATTTATTACTTTGTGATTGTTTCTTTATGGTTGAGGATCCTCGGATAAAGGTCGCAAACGACCGAGGGATGGCATACTCGTGTAGTAGTTACCTAGTTACAAAGGTAACCCGGCCTTGTGTTGGCAGAGAGCTGGTTAAGTTCTCGGGCGTCCCTCCAAAGGCATACCCATGTGATAGTAGGAAGTTCCTTAGCCTGACCATTTGTTGGAAATCCAATCACCAGTATGCGCCTTGTTCGGTTTTAGTTTTATAACCTGCCATTTACTTATGGTGGTCACCACTGTTTAGATGGTAGCTATAGTAGGCATATAATAATGGTTATATGCTGGCTAAGATTAATATTATACTTTTGAAATGTTTTCCACACTATGCACTATTGGTAATATTAAAAAGGATTTTGCGTATCAAGTATGTTTGACTATCATAAGGAGAAATCTCCTCCAATTCTGCGTTTGCATTGTGTGTGTGGCGGGAGGCCTGTATGGTAGTTTCATTTTCCAAAAGCATAGCGGATTTCTTTTCCTTTCTTTGTGAAAATAAATGTTTTTAAGATCTCACACCAGTCACATGAGTGACCTTGCTTAATACAACGTGAGAAGGGGTTCTCGCTTTGCGTTTGGTGGCGAACGGGAGACTCTTACCCCTACATGTCCCTGGGGAGGGGTTGGTTAACTGGGTAGGTGAAGAAGTCGAAAGGCTGGCCGTAAAAGCAAGGGAAGGGTACCATTGTATGCCACGGTGGGGCTGGTATGGTTGAAAAGCCTACCATTCGAGAGTGGCCACTGTCGATTGTTGAAAAGCCTAGACCGTTACATTTTGGTATCAGAGAAATTAGTTAAGCGACAACCTTGACTCGGGTGGGTGTTACTCATTAGAGATAAAGTTAGTAATGCTCTGGAATGAGTTGAGTGTAACGATAGATATGAGCGCGTATTTGTTAATGAATATAAAAATTGTTTTATATTGTGATGATTGGTTTGTTGAGTGGTATATGGATTCTGGTCGGTATAGTATGTACAACTCTATCAATAGGGATCTCTAAACACCTGTATAGAACAATTCGATATGATATTGTTTCAAATGTAAATGTAAATGTGATTTATAAATTTGAAAGAGAATTCCAGAGAAATATTTGAATAGAAATTGAAAGGATTTAAAGTTTTGGAGATTTGGAAAGGTTTAAATTCCCTTGAGTTTGAAAATGAGTTTTCAAAGGTTTTGGAACAATGTTTTGAAGGGATAAAAAGCTCTAAACACTTTTCGGTCGCTTGAAAATAATTTTGGTGATGACTGTAGCATCATCGATGTTCATTTTCGAGTTTCCAAAAAAGGAATTGCTACCAAATTATTTTAAAAAATTGTTTTGAAAACTGGGTTTGGTTTTGGGAATGCACAGAAGAATAAAACAGGAATTGAAACTGAATATTGAAAACCAATTTGAATTGTGTGAAATAAAATGAAGTTGTAAAATTAGTTCGAGGTGAACTAAAGATAATAAAGGTGGAAATAAAAAATGGTTTGAGATAAAATGAATTGGAATTTGTAACGAATTAGTAAATGAAACTAATTTAAAATGGTGATATGAATCAGTTGTGAATAAAAGATAGTTGATAAAATTTAATATTCAGAGGGTAGATTGAATCCAAATAGAATTGAAATTGTAAATTGAATTCAAATGAAACTGATAATGCAAGATTGAATGAAAATGGATATATAACTTCAATGGTGAAGTGAAAAATGGTATAAGAAGTATATATTGAAAATTTTGTAAAGGAATGTGCAAAATGGTAAGCAGGATATACAGGTGTGTTAAAAGGAAAAGGGATTGGGATATTGATTTCGAAGATAAAAATTTGAATTTCTCGAAAAAAGTATGTGTTTAAGTTTCAGTATGAAATTTGATGATTTTCCTATCCAGCCACTTGGCTTTTCATTTTCTTTTTGAATCTGGGGGCCCGTGGTGCCATTTTGTAGTCGTAACGAGCTAGCCGCGCAAAAGAGACGCTGGTGAAATTTTTAAATTTAGAGAGTTAGAAAGATTTTGAGAAAATTTTGAAATTTAAAATTTAAATTTGAATTGTTGATTAAATAATGCTGTTTGGAAATTATGGAAGATTTGGAAAGTTTGATGAAAATGATGGGTCTTTAATAAAGGATTTGTTTTGGCAAGTTGATAAAACTGTTGGGTTTTTGGGGAAAAAAATTATTAACGGGTTAAGGATCATTCTTCTTAACTAGTAATTACGGGACGAAATTCTTTTAAGGGGGAAGGATGTGACAACCCGAAAATTTTAACCTTTGAAATTGAAATATTTGAATGAATTTAAATATTTAGAGGTTGATTTAACTTGAATTTCAAATATCAGAATGAATTTGGCAATTTAATTATTGAATTTAATTTATTGAAGTTAGGTAAAAATTTGAATCTTCAGTTTTAAGCTGATTAAAAATAT